>OU015459.1:4402500-5870000 GCA_907164795.1 Hemaris fuciformis | reverse complement strand
GAGGTAGAATTTCTGAGGGGGAGGGGGGAGGTCTCGTGGGGAGTTGATTCCGGTAATAAAAAATTTCAATGGGGGGGGGGGGGGGTAGGATTCTTGCTATAGGAAATTAGGTAGAACAGTTTATATGAGAAAATGAAATTGTTGTGTTTACCATATTCCTCGTAATTTTAAAGATAGTTATATGCTGTCGCGGACTTTTTTGTAGGACTTATTAAGATAAACATTTCTCTTATACATTATATACGTGTAAACTCTACAGTTTTTGCAGCGTACGCAAGAATAGCTCGCAGATGCAGTTTTTCCCGACTTACTTGACAATTATCGTTATATTTTGGACAATTCACACACTATCTTAAAAATATATAGCCTATGTGTTATTCTGATGTATAAGCTATATTATTGTAAATATTCACTGAAATCCATTCGGTAGTTTTTGCGTGAAAGAGCAACAAACATCCAGACATCCAGACATCCATACATACAAACTTTCGCGTTTATAATATTAGTAAGATATGATATGTACGTCACGCATGGTCAGGCTTAAATCGTTTTTAGTAATATAACCCGCCCCTGCCTCTGGCAACTCCTCTTACCCCCCCCCTCCCCCCCCGCGCCTGGCCCTTCACCCATAGAAAACCGCAAATTACCACAGAAACCATTCTGTTCACCTTACCCCCCCCCCCTCCGCCCTTGCCAGAGACACCCCCCCCCCGCCGCCCCCACCCCAAGACACCATACTCCAATAGCAATCACTCTGCTCTGTCATTCACTCCCTATAGCAAGAATCCTACCCCCCCCCCCCACCATTGAAAATTTTTATTGCCGGAATCAACTCCCCACGAGACCTCCCCCCCTCCCCCTCAGAAATTCTACCTCACCCCCCCCCCCTCTGTCTAACTCCCACAATTTTAATCGTAGGATACCCGCGTTTGGTATTATTGGAACCGGTGTGACGTAAGCTATCGATTGTCCCAATTGGAATCGGGAATTTCGTTCATCCTAATTTTAAGATTAAGTAAAAAACTTATTGAAGTTATTACGATGCGCGCGCACACTCATGAAAAACCGACACCATGAAGTTATTAAAAAAAAAAACTTATTGAAGTTATTATGATGCGCGCGCACACTGTCATGAAAAACCGACACCATGAAGTTATTAAAATATTATTTTATAATATATAGCTTTTGCCCGCGACTCCGTCTGCGTAGACTTCTGGGTTGGGTGCAGAAACTAACTAAGTGAATCTATAAATCAAAAATTACGCTAATTGTTGCAGTAGTTCACCACTGGAGGTCATTTCTGTCTTTGAGAGTTGTCTCAAGTGACATTATGACATTTTTCATAACCTCAGATCGTCTCATAAATTTATCGCGAAAATGTATCTAATGTCATCTAGGTGCGTATAATGGTACTTAACATCGCATAATGACACCGAGCCCCATAAAAATGCACATGATAACATTTTACTGTACCGGTACCAGTCACCACTACTCCACAGTGCTAAATGGCATTTAACGTGAATTCAAGTAATCCAGGATACTGACTTCAAATAATGGTGCCTTTCGCGATTTCAGTTCCAAAAATGGCACCTAAATTCACAAAACGGAAAAATAGCTCTTCTATTCCTTAAACCTTATGACACTTAACCGCACTTAACTATATTCAACGTAACTTAATGAATCCTTAGAATCTTAAATGGTCTAATGACACCTATCGTCTTCTAAGTGCCCGAAATGGCACTTATTGAATTATTCAAAAAAGTAGCCTATGTCCCTTTTAAAGGTCTCATTTATGTCCATACCAAAATTCATTCAAATCGGACAAATGGTTTAGGCGTGAAAGCATAACACAGGCAGTGTTACTTTCGCACTACAATATATGCTCATTCCACGGGAACCCTACATATTCCCGGGATAAAATGTAGCTTATGTTACTTCATAGTGTCCCATTTGTATTCAAACCAAAAATCATATAAATCGGGCGAATACTATAGGCGCGATAGCCCATTCAAACGGGAATACTACATTTTGCGGGATAAAAAATATTCTACGTTGCGTCGGTGGGTCCTATCTAGTCCCATACTAAAAATCATTTAAATCAGTCCAATGGTTTAGGCCAGAAAGTGTAACACAGGCAGCGTTACATTCGCATTACAATATATGCTCATCCCACGGGAACCCTACATATTCCCGGGATAAAATATAGTCTATGTTACTTCATAGGGTTCCATTTATGTCCATACCAAAATTCATTCACGTCGGTCAAATGGTTTAGGCGTAAAAGCAGAATATTGACAGAGCTACTTATATCCATTCCCACGGGAATACTACATTTTCCGGGATAAAAAGTATATTACGTTGCTTCGGTGGGTTCCATCTACCCCCATACTATAAATCATTTAAATCGGTCAAATGGTTTAGGCGTAAAAGCAGAATATTGACATAGCTACTTATACCCATTCCCACGGGAATACTACGTTTTCCGGGATGAAAAGTATCCTATGTTACTTCTGTGGGTTCCATCTCTCTCCATACCAAAAATCATCGAAATCGGTTCAGTAGTTTTTGAGTTTAAGCGTAACAAACATCCAAAAATCCAAAAATCCAAATATACAAACCTTTCCTCTTTATTATAATAGTATAGATTATTATATTATTTAAGAAAATATATATTTATGTATGAAGTATAACTTCTAACGCGAGTACATAAGTACACACACACACTTTTTTTTAAATAATAATTACTTTTTGCGTTAGTTAGAAAAATTTAGGGCCGCACACGTCAAACGTCAGTTAAAGTTAATCCTTTTGTAAAATTGTTATCTCTCTTTCACTATAAATTGGTACTGTCAATGTACCTAACAGAAAATTACAACATCAAGCATAACAGAGGTATAGCTTGAATTGATTTACGGCACCAAATGCCGCACTCAGTTTTTTTTTAAATGAATATATTACTTGACCCTATATGAAGGTTTCCTCACGATGTTTTCTTTCACCGTTAAAGTACGTGATAATTCATTGCTAATACACACATAACTTTGAAAAGTCAGATGAGTGTGCCTAGGGTTTGAACCCGCGACCGCCGGAATTCTTGACCGCACGCCTAAGCCTCAATACCATCACAAAACATAACATAAGTTCACGCATAGTAGTCAATTTTCTGCGTAACTGATTTAACTGGACGGTATTAAACTCCTTTACGTCCAATAAAGGTGTTATATATTTTTCAAAAGTAGTTAACCGTTTCCTAATTGATCCGCGTTGTCTGTTAAGATCATTCATACTTTTAGTTGACATTTTAAATCAATAAACAAAGGAAAAACGCAAACAAGGAATACGCAAGCTTAATAACCACAGCGATTCAAAAATATAACTGCGATCTATTAATAGATAATGCAATGTGACTTACCCGGTCGGAACAGCTGACGCGCTGATAAGAAACCTGTTACAATGCAGCGCAGGCAGCAAACACGGTGTGTGTAGGTCGCTGTAATACTCTCCGACACACTCACTGATATATTTTTACACTCACACACAATTGTCACACTATTTACTTTATTATTATTTTTACACTTCAATTAATCAAATCAATCAATTACTTAATAATTAATAAATAATGAACACTAATGTTTCACAAGACTTATGAGAGCACTCGGAACAAGGTGTGCGCCGGGCAGCGCTCCGCGTAAGACTGCCTGAGCCAACCTAGTGCACGCCTTTTATAGTAACTTCTGCAGGTGGGGGAAGAGTGAGTGTTGTCAATTTGTTTGTCGCCTACCCGCCGCACATCTTGTTTACAATTCAAAGAACGTAGCCGCCGTCATCTTTATATTTGATCGAAATAAAGTAAATATTATAGGTCAATAACCAAGATTAACTGCAAAATTACGTTAGCTGCCGGTTCCAATGACGCAGCAAAGTACCTACCTTACTTTTTAGAAAATTATGAATTTGTATTAGTTTTTACTGAATAGGGAATGAATTAATACACTATATTAACGAAATAAAGAAATGTAACACGAAAATACGAAGTAAAAGGTTGAATTCCTTTGTCTTCGCATAGTAGCGGCTTACAAGCAGAGTGATCGTGCGTAGTCCAGTTATATCACGTCGGGGTCACCAGATGTAAACGCCGGATTCGGTAATTTCGGTACACTGGTTTATTAGCTGCAAATGTAACTTTGTAATCCTATATATGTATATAGGATTACAAAGTTATTTATGCAGTTTGTGAAACTAGACAACTAGACCGAAATTGCAAGATATTTTAATTTTTCCTTAAGTTATACACTAAACACTAATTGTGTTCCAAATTTGAAGCTTCTATGTCGGCTAGAAGTGCCTTAGAGTTTTGATGATCGGTCAGTGAGTCAGTGAGTGACAAAACTGCGAAGTTTGACTAGTTATAATTCTTAAACTACTGGTTCAAATTGAATGAAATTTGAAATATACAGGGTGTATTCAGACCGTGATCGGAAACTAAGGCAGGTAATAGCTAAGGTGATAACAAACCCCCTGGCGTCAAAGAAAATTCTGACAAAAAATAAAAATTTTGACGTTTTCCATACAAACCGCGTACATTTAATAGCGATGGTTGTATGGAAAACGTCAAAATTTTTATTAAAAAAACTGTAAAAAAACTTATTGAAGTTATTACGATGCGCGCGCACACTGGCATGAAAAACCGACACCATGATTATAATATATTATTATATTATTTAAGAAAATATATATTTATGTATGAAGTATAACTTCTAACGCGTGTACATAAGTACACACACACACACACACATATTTTTTTTATTAAAATTAATTTTTGCCAATATATAATTAAGAAATATCGATTTTCTATTAATCGATTCTTTTCCATTAATGTCACATCCCTATATTGTTTTCACCTTTTCGCTGTTTATGCACCTACCTTTTATATTGGCATCACCCAAAGAGTTAGAGAATGCCTTAGGGAAATAAGTCCGCCTTTATACTTAAATGTATAAGAAGCATAAATAATAAATAGGGAGCCCACAACTTTCGCAAGCGAAAAGATATAAAATTAAATTTAAGTACCCAACATTAAAAGATTGTGAAAATATGTTTATATTTCCACATATTCAACAGATCATTTCTTCCTGAGGCTATCCTTAATAATATGAATTAGGGTCAATTTTGATCAATAATAGAAGTCAGTGTATATATTTTATTTCTGTTAAGTATATGCAGTACAATTGGCTCATACAAACTACAGTAGAAACTCGATTATCCAGTCCTCAGTTATATGGATTCGCCATTATCCGGACCATCGACCGCGACAAAAAAAAAAGTTAAATAACTACAAGTCGAATTTACTCGTAGGTATGCATGTTTATTTTCGTTGATATGTATTTGTTGTCTTATAAACACTAAATATGCACAAAACCTTTACCAAATCCAAAATTGTTTCATACATTCCATTATCTAACGACAACAATTAGTCCGGTCAATCGAGTTCCTACTGTACATCATAACAGTAGAACGATATCAATACGAGTAGATGTGAATCAAAGGACTTGACTAAATTGAGATTCTTTCATAATACCATCTATCAACAACCATATACATACAAACATTTGTATATGTATAGATACATAATAAAACAAGATATTAAACAAAAAACAATTTTTCGAAGACAGAGACAAATTCAATCTGATAATTATATGCAAATTTTATAAAAAACGATTTAGATATGAAAATTTAACAAACAAATTACTTTTGTAAGTAAAATTATAATTGGTATTCCTTCACACATACCCCTATTTGTATTCCCATCATTTCATAGATTGTCTCATAGACAACATCTTAATATAAAAATATATAAAACAATTTTCCTCTTGTTTAAAACAAGAGTAAAGTCGATATACAATTCATATATATGTAATTACAAAGCTGCTTACTTTAATATCATATAACTATCCATTATTATTAATTGTAACATTATGTTTTATTATTTTCCACACACCAAAATATCAAGCTACATATATGATTTTAATTGGGGTCACAGTGAAGAAAGGGGTCTAGCAGACTCGACCCCTTGTTTGGTATATAAAAAAAATCATTAAAATAATGACAAATGAAAAAAAATTGCAGTTTATTTAGTTTAAGTCTAATTAAAGGATAGTCTGAAAAGACCCCATATAACCCTCAGGAGTTGGATGTTTGGGGTCCGTGATCCCTAATTCCGTAACCCGTGCTTGAAGTAAACTATTTTCGGGAGTATGATAAATACACCCAACCGACCACACATAGTTCTGACTCCACGTTAACATAAGAGATATTTCAAAAAAGTCAAATTTAATTATTTCATAATGTCTTATTTTAGTCCATAAATGTTAACTAGGCCAGCCTCGTGGACTGGGGCCTCATATTAATAATAATTTGGTGGTCCGGGCCCAGCAATAACATATATTACCTGATGACGATTTCATAACCGTCATTTAAATATATTTGTTAATTTGTTAGTTAGCAATAATTTTTTGAAGGGAGAGGCCGTGGCTTTGATGGCCGCAGAGACAAATATACATTTGTTTGTGAGTAGTCTCTCGTAGTTACTGATGACACACTTGTATGTTAGTGTGGGGTCACAACTATGTCGCTGTTGGGTGTATTTATTTATGTACAATACTCGATACTTGGGAGTGTCGAAATAAGCCTTAAGTAGTAAACATCAGGTATGTAGTATAGAACTAGTTTAACATTGCTTGTGGTTGTGGTGCAGTCTGTGAGTCACGGCGGTGGACACTACGAGTGGTCGAATATTCGGCTCAATCATAAACATAAACACACATTTTTATACTTTTCAACGTAAAAACTAATGTAGTATCAAATCTGTTGTTAAATAACATTTAAGTTGATAAAATTATATATAAGGGTTTGGCAAAATTACCGATAGATGGCGTTGTATGTAGTTTGAAACATTTTATAAGGTTGTGATTTGTACCTACATATTTGATGTTTTAATTTTTATTTAGTTGCCCATTTGTTTTGTTAATACGATATAAATAATAGCGATACAAATATACACTTTCTATAATGGAAAGATTAAAGTAGAATTTCTAGATGGCATTGATATATTTTAAAGGCGCAAGATAGTTTTCATTGAAGTTTTGCCATTAAGGTTATGTATAATTCAAATAGTAAATTTTAAATCAAAAATATAAACTTTGACAAAACTTATGATTGTTTTGGAAATATATTTATAACAAAAAAATGCAAGATAAATGTAAGAATAGCGCCACCTATTAAAAGTTATCGGAACTACGTGGTAATAACTATTTTGTGTAATTTTCTCTTTAGTTGCAAATCGAAATATTGATCGGCACAGAATTTGAACTGCAAGTTACAAGAACACATTAAATTTTTAAGTTGAAAAGTACACAAATTGGGAATAACTCTTAAAATTACTTATACAATGTTAATGAGTAATCTAAATTAAAACTAACTTAGTTTTACATTATGTCCAAACTGTTATTACGACACATAGCGGCGCACAAACATTTTATACACATAACCTCACGCCCGTATTCTCCAAAAGGGTGGGCAGAGGTGCATTTCTGCACCCACATTTCGCCAGGTATGTATCAGTCCCACGTAATTTGCCATTTATGGGCATAATTCATGGCTGCTAATAAGAGTTTCCTAATGGAAAAACCCAATAACACTTTGCCCGACCCGGGGGTCGAACCCGGGACCTCTAGATGACACGGTACATACCTGTGCCGCGAGACCACTTGGCAGTCAACAAACATTTTAACTTTATAATAAAATATGATTAGTGTAAATTCATATTTAGATTTTAGTTTCATTACAAACATGTATGTAAGTAAAATGGTTAGCAGAGACTGTTGCAAGAACAACAACATTAAGTCTATTAGCTTCATGTCACTGCTAACAACATGTCTCAAATATATTACCCGACACGGGAATGCAACTAATGCCTTACAATAAGAAATAATTTCATTTCAACATCAGTCTTGGAAGGACCAAAATTCATGCTCCGCTATATGCATGGATAATAACTTATTTAATTTCTAATAAAAATAATAATATTTACAAAAATGGCTCAAAAGTATATAGACATATTTAGTTCTAATTTATATCATCAATTAAATGAATAATTTTAACAATTTCAAGTGATGTAAATCAGCCTTGTTATTGGTAAAGTTAAAACCTTTTTATGTAAAAAAGAGATTCTTAAAGTTTATATTTCTCCTCCATCAAGAGTCCATAGACAAATAATAAATCCTTAACTATATATTTTTAAGTAAAATTTCTATTGACATCATAGTAAACATAGTTCCGCCCTGTGGATCGGGGGCGTAAGAATTCCGCCACGGTACCCCCTACCTGTCGTAAGAGGCGACTAACAGGGGCCACTGGGGAGGCTGGGCGTACTGCGGGGGCGGTACACAACGGTGGCAGCAACCCTGAGATTTGCGGCAGAGGGCGTGACCGCTTGACTGTCGCGGACGTTCACAAGAGGTGAACGTCCAAAAAGCGTAAGTGGAGGGCATCTCAAGCCCTCCCAATTTGGAGGAGTCCATAATCGGACGGTGCGCTAGGCGGAGGCGGACCATTTGGGGCGCTTCTCGCCCTGAGATGCCGCAAAACCGCCCTAAATGCGCGAGATGGTCACCGAGAGGTTTTAGTCGGTATGCTGGCGTAGGATTTTGGTTAGGGACCCAACTCAGCTAAGCGGACAATTATTGTTCTGCGCGCCGAGTTGGAAGGCCAGAGACCCCGACATACCCCTTTTCGGCCTCCCCCGAGGTACCGAACAGGGGAGCTTAAAGCGCTTTCCTCTCGTAAAAAAAAAAAAAAAAAAATAGTAAACATAGTTGCCATTTTTAAAAAATAATCTTAATGACAGTTGCTTCATATTAAATGTTAGAATTTTATGATCATGTTTTACATCACCATCAGGTCTCTTCAACAACTGAGAGGGTTTAGGCTTTAGTCCACCACGCTGGCCTAGTGCAGACGGACTATACCTAAGAAATTCCTAAGAACTTTTATGTGTGCAGGTTTCTTGACAATTTCCTTTACCGTTAAAGTACGTTAAACATTGTGAATACACACATAACTTGCAAAAGGCTATAAGGCCACTGACACACCAATATACAGGGTGTATTCAGACCGTAATCGGAATCTAAGGCAGGTAATAGCGACGGTGATTACAAATTCATTGGCGTTAAAAAAAACCCACAAAAAATAAATATATTGACGTTTTCCTAACAATCATAGACATTAAATGGATGTGGTTGTAAGGAAAACGTATTTTTTTTATTTTTTGTCGGTATTTTTTTTAACGCCAATGAGTTTGTAATCATTGCAGCCATTACCTGCCTTAGTTTCCGATCACGGTCTGAATACACCTGTATATTTACCGACATCACACAATCACTAATTGTCAGAATTTCGTCGGCCTGCATACACTGACCACTTGAACGCACTTGAACCAAACTCAGCGGAACAATTATGTCGGCACTACATGGCATGTTTGTTGTTGGCGTTGACGAGTTTCCCGTCCGCCGTGAGAGTGACGTGCAGGCCCCCGCGCGTCATGTTCTCCACCGCCATCTTGGTTCTCTTCTCGCTTCTCACTTGTTCCGCGCTCGTCCGCTTCGGAAGCGCGAACTGCAGCTTCTCCCAGAACCACGGGTCCCCCCACTTCACGTACGTGTTTGTGGTGAGATACGCCTGTAGCTCCCTGTCCACCTCCATGTGGGCGAGGTCTTCTAACAGCAGAACTATGACTCGGACCTTCTTCTCCCTGACTGCTTGCACGTGCGCTGTTCTGAACTCTAACATGCCCCATGTTGAGTCTAGAAAGTTCTTGGACAGCACTATCATGGTCCGGCGGGACTCTTCCACGGACCTCGCGATCTGCGCCGGGATGAGATCCCCGACCCGCCAGTCCCTGTGGTGGACGCACACTCGATAGTCCTTCTCCAACTTGGGCAGCAGTTTATCGACAACGAAGGTTTCGTCTTTGTGCGCGAAAGAGATGAAAACATCGTATTTTTTGGTCGCGTCGTATTTATCGATGAAGCAGCACAGCCAGCCGCGGTTAGTGAGGAACACTCTTATTTCTATCGAGTATCGATACATGAGGACAGCACTAGCTGCCAGGATAATACCCAGCGTCGCCAGAACCCCGCCCAATAGTGCTGCGCGCTGCACCAGGCATAATTTATCGACTTCCAACTTCCACATGTAGGCGCCATCTTTACACTTGACTCTCTGCCAGTCTATAATTTTCCTGCTATACTTGTTCATAGCAGCTATTTCATCGACCGTTCCACATTCACAAGGGAACGCGTTTCCGGATAGTTTCAGCGACAGCTTCCTCTTTAACAACTCCATAGGAAACTGCTCCAACTTATTGTCGCTTATATCGAGTACTTCAAGGCTTTTCGGTACAAATTCAGGGACACTTTTGAGCCCCAATCTAGACAGATTGAGTACCGTAACGTAGTCCGGTATTGTAGTCAAATTGTCGGGTGGTGTTTGTAGTCTGACTACGCTGTGTGCGAGGCCGAAGCTGGCCGGGTCTGGTAGAGTCGTGTCGTTGAAACAGTCCACGTACAGGGAGTCGGTGGAGGGGCGGATTTTGCACCTACAACCATTACAAGTAATGTCGCATACTAGGTCGTCTATCGGGAGTGTCGTGAACTGCACCCCTTCGAGATTGGGAGGGGAGGCGCAGTAAGCCCCGTTTAAGTCCAAAACAGGTTCAACGGTGAGTGGTTTTAAGCCTTTGAGTCGTTTTGCCGCCTCGTAGAGTCTGCAGTCGCAGTGGAGGGGGTTGTCGTCGAGCAAGAGGCGCGATTGAGAGGATTCTTGTTGCAAATTGTAAGCGGGACTTAAATATATAGTACTGATGTTGTTGTGTCGCAAGTCTATCACGATCTGAAGACTTAGGAACTGCACGTCGGCTGCCTGGAAGTAGAAAGTCATCGATTAAATTGATGTAAAATCGAGTGTTAATCGATTAATTGATATCGATAGGGTTTGTGAACAATCGAGTGAAGCTTAGACGATTTCTCCACTTATAGTGTCATGTGATTGATGTATCGACAAAAATATAATAGATATTTAGATGCATTTACATCATTAAAATTACCAAGATTTATGAATACTGTAAAACAATCAAAAACGGCATTTAAAGTCATGCCGTTTCTCGTCACGTCATATAAGCATATGTATGTCCACATCAATAGCTTCATGCCATTTCAAACTTTACACAAATATATTTTTTACCAGGCTAATGTAGCAGTGAAACCGTGACGGCACTTTGAGGCGGCCTGCCATTCACCGTCACGGCACTGTTTAATTATAATAAAGTTACCAACCGTGATCTCCTGGAAGCTGTTGTACGCCAGGTTGAGGTGAGTGAGTTGCAGCAGCACGTTCTTCCAGTCGGTGAACATGTTGGAGATTGTATTCCTGCTCAGGTCCAGTGTCTGCAGGCGCAGCAGCGTGTTGAAGGGCGAGTACTGTTCCAGGTCGAAGTACTGGTGCGCGGGGCTCGGGGCCAGCGTGAGGTTGTTGCGGGACAGGACTAAGGCCAGGATGGAGTCGCAGCCCTGGAACGATGTGGCGTGGATGTGGCGCAGGCGGTTGGAGGAGAGAGACACGGACTGCAGGCGGCGGAGTCCGGTGAACACTTGGCTGGAAAACGCAAGGTACTGGCGTTAATGGGGAATGTGACACAATTTATTCTTCATTATCATCATCAGCCCAAATACATCCCACTGCTGGGCACGGGCCCCCTCTACAACTGAGAGCGCTTAGGCCTTACTCCACCACGCTGGCCTGGTGCGGGTTAGCGGACTACACACCTAAGAAATTCCTATGAACTTTTAGGTGTGCAAGTTTCCTCACGATGTTTTCCTTCACCGTTAAAGTACGTGAATATTCTATGTGAATACACACATAACTTGGAAAAGTCAGTAGTGTGTGCCTGGGGTTCGAACCTGCCACCGTCGAGATTCTCGACATAATTTTACGAAAATACACCCGGACGGAACAAGGGTTTATCGCTAATATCATTGAATACAAAGTACATAACCTCACGCCTGTATTCCACGAAGAGGTAAGCAGAAATACATTCCTGCACCCACACTTCGCCAGGTATGTATCAGTCCCACGTAATAGGAGGCGAGTCTATTGCCGTTTTTCGGGCACTATTCCAGACTCCGTGCTGATACTGAGAATTTCCTTATGGAAAAAACCCAATAACACTCCCCAGTCCGCAAAACGAATCAGGGACTTTCAGATTGCACGGCACATACACACACACACACACGCGAGACACGAAACAGTGGTCGTAAATTACTTAAATTAACATTGAAATTGGTTTACTTAGACAGTTCTAATAGGATATTGTTGAAGAATGAAGCCATCGCTATTAACTCGTGTGCAAGGGAGATATCAAGATGATCTCATTATACATTAAATGCTCCTATTAATGGGCCACAAGTAGTGATGGCCTCGAGGTTTAAGCACGCGGTCGAGAATCTAGGTGGTCGCGGGTTCAAACCCGAAGGAAAAAAAGTCCTTAGGAATTTCTTGTGTGTAGTCCGCCCGCACTAGGCCAGCGTGGTGGACTAAGGCCTAAACCCTCTCAGTTGCAGAGGAGGCCCGTGCCCAGCAGTGGGACGTACATATATGGGCTGATGATTATTAGGCCAGAGCAGTGGACCAAGGCTAATCCTCTTGGATGGATTTTAGGTTGATTGAAATATATAATTGTGACTTATGATCGTTTCTCGTCTCAATATCAACAACAATGTTTACTGGGGAAGTGTGATCTTGCGAGCTGCAAATTATTTTCTTTCAAATGTTTCTGTTTGAAGAGTATATTTCTTGCTCTTTACTTGGACTTGGTGATAAGTCTTCGGTGGTTGCGTAACAATTGACAAATCTTTAAAATAACATATACGAGTATATATATATCGGAGCAGGTGTGGCTTCGAAGTGTCTTTAAGATGTGTGACGTCACATTGCCGACGTCACAACTGTTGGTTTATGGTGATAACTCATACTTTGAGTTTTCTTTAGTAAAACTTCACAATTACTGACGAGGCAGATAGCCCAGGATCGTTTAAGAATAGCAGTGACATCGTTATTACTGGAGGATCCATTTTGAGAAGTAATTTCAACAATCAACTTCAATCAAATTCCTTTTATTTCCCAATAAATCGGATGTTTGCTGTCCGCGCGTCGACCGATGAATGCCCGCTCCGCTGCAGCGGGCGGCCTTTTATAGACGAATAGTGGGGGCAATCGACACCGCCGAGAGACGACCGCCCGTGAGTCATTCTTGTTTATGCAAGAGCGATGACGTAGCTCTCAGTATATGGTTTTACTCCGTTATATACATATGTTACGGCTCGCACTGTACGTAGGGTGCACACCGTAAAACACACATGGCCTCGCCCAATCACAGCACAGTAAACATAAACCTAGTGATGACGTTAAATTGTCTGTCTCGCTCTAATTATCTATCTCTTTTTTAATTTCTTCCTTTATATAAAACCATACGCCGTCTCTTTTTTTCCCCCCTATTTTATTGTCCATTAATATGTAAGGTTCTGGAGGACCACTCACCTTGGCAGCTCCTCCACCAGATTCCCGTCCATCCGGAGCTCCTTCAGACTCTTCATCCGCACGAACATCTGGTTGCTGATCGTCTTTATTTTGTTGTAGCTCAAGTCTAGTCTCTCCAGGGAGTCCAGTCCTTGGAACCCTCCGTCTGGGAGCTCGTGGAGGTTGTTCTGCACCAGCGAGAGGTTCGCCAACGAGGTGCAGTTGAGGAGGAAGTCTGTTGGGAGGGAGGGGATGGACGCCTGGTCCAGTTTCAACGAGGTGAGTGACGGGAGGTGCGAGAAGGAGTGCGGGAGGATCGCGAGCGGCGCGTCGTTGGATATCGTCACCTGGAATGTATTGTGAAATGAAGAAGGGGGTGATTGATATTAAAAGTGAGTGAGTGAGTGAGGTGAATCAATTTGTTGCTACAGTTTGTATCGTTATGACATTTATAATGTAAAATTTAAATAATGTAATGAAAAAAAGACATAATTATATTGCTGTTTTTTAAAGAAAAAAATGACATGTCGTGTTGCTGAGGGAGTTTCTTGCCGTTTCTTCTCCACAGCTATAACACGTTTCGAAGCGGCAATAGTTTAAAAAAAATTAAGATGTGTAAAATTGACGATTCAAAAGAACTTGTAAAAGTCTATTTCTAGATTCCATTCTTTTGACGGAAAAATTACAATAGTATAGTACAATAGTAGTTCTGAGATAGAAAATATGTGAGAAAATTAGGAATGTCCTCGTTATTACGTGAGAATTAAAAAAATTGTCGAAATGTGACTATAGCAATATGAATTGTACAGTAGGGTGACAGTATTCAGAAAAAGGAAGAAAAACCACTGTGTCCATGTTGACAGCCCCGTGGCGCAGTTGCCTAGACACCAGCTTGCGAAACAAGAGGCCGCGGGTTCGATCCCCGCACCGAGACAAATGTTTGTGTGATCCACAAATATTTGTTTCGGGTCTGGGTGTATGCGAGAGCGAAAAGTCTCTCTTAGTTTCTGATACCCACGACACAGGACTTGTATCCTAGTGTTTTTTTTTTATTTTTTTATAGAGATGCGGAAAATACTTTTTGCGTATCATCAGGACAAGATGTTATGCCTGGTATGTCGGACTCGTTTCCCCTACCGACTAAAAACCTACTCCTCTCTCTTCGACCTCTCGACCTCTTCGACCCACACTATCCTAGTGTGGGGTCAGAACTATGTATGTGACTGTTGGGTGTATTTATTTATTTATTTTATAGTTTTTCACTGACATTTATGTTTGCAATAACGACGATGATAGCGATGACGATTGCAATAATGATAGCGACGGTGACAGTGATAATGACTTTAACGACAATGATTGTAATAGCAATGACGATAGTATTATCATACCTGTTGCAGCCGCTGCAGTCCGTGGAACAGTCCCTCCGGCAGTTCAGTGAGGAGGTTCCGCATGAGCCCCACAACCCTCAGCGCGGGAGTGTGCGACAGCAACCGCGGGGGAAGCCGACGCACGCGGCTAGAGCTTATGTATAACTCCTCCAGGTTCTGCAGACCTGGTGGGAACGATTGAGAATTTCCTTACAATGCCGACATAATTTTGTCGATTTGTGTGACGGTTTCGATGTATGAAAATTAAATTACATATACCTATATGAATTTAATTGAAATATCAGAGCAGTTAAAATTTAACTGCCATCACAGATTTATATTTTTGGACGTTGACAAGTATGAAAAATGTATGGTTATGTGCCCGATTTCCATACATTTTATTTCGGGTTCTGCGGGCCGGCAAAATTGATTCGAGTGACAAGAGATAAAAATCACGAGTCCCTGCTTGAAGATCCATTTTGGACAGCACAGTGACTGAGGTATATTTTGTAGTCACTTTGTTGTCCCATGTAAAATAAAAGTACCAGGCTATCATAGATCAACAGAAGATATAATCACTATATTTGGTAAGATTACTGAAGGGTTTATAGAGCAACAACTGCGTCACTTTGCACTATCAACTATTTATCCGGTTTGACTCAGGCCAGCATATTTTTTTCAGTTGGAAGGAGTCATCGTAGTCGTTTCTCACTAGTCGACTCGATTTTGACGGCATTGCATTTACAATCAGTTGCTAGTTATGCCATTTTGTCGTGTTAATTTAAATAAAGTACCAGGCTATCATAAGTCAATGGAGGTTACTCGTAACATTTTCTTAGATATTACAGACTGAATAGGATTTCTTAATCCCATCCATGAAAACATTGACGTGAAGTTGTACACATAACATACCTCTGAACGCATCGTCGCTAACTTCACGTATGTCGTTCCCCCACAAGTTCAGAGTCTTGAGGTATTGTAGTCCTTGAAAGGAGTTTTTTGGCAGCCTGGTGATGTTGTCCGTCGCCAGCTCGAGGTAAGTGAGTGGAGGAGAGAGGAGGAACTCTCCACCGGTTAGTTCCACCCTCCCACCACATAGACGGAAGTGCTGGAGGGAAGGGAGAGACGAGAGGGCCTCGGTGGGAATCGACTTTTGAGCTCCTGTGAACATTAAATAAATACTTACATAGTAATAATACAATACTAAGATGTATGTATTGTTTCTTTTGAAACCAATTTGACACGAACATATTAGTATGTCACAAATTGTTTCAATACGGGATTCGAACCCGTGGACCCACGTTCCGCAGCTTGTTGTCTAATTAGGACGAATTATAGTGAAAAATTATTTAGCAGCGATGTGAGTCATTTCAAAATGAAAACGCGAACTCATAAAACAACAAACACATTTATACATTGAAGACTACGTTAAGTACTTCTTATTGACATTTAAAATGGGAAAAAATACATTATTTGTATGTAATGTCTAATTAGCCTTTACTTTCGCCATAGAATTTATTGCAATACCTAATTATAAATGAAAAAGTTAGCATTAGAACTCCCTTATATGTATAAGGTTTCTTTATACGTATAAAGAAACTTAAGCTTCATTTGTTTATAGTTTTCAGTGCCTTTAGATTCCCAAGTAAGGCTATATTAAATCCTCCAACAACAACCAGCATTACAAAACGTGGATGTACATTTCTACCTACCCCTATACCTATTTTAAGTATGTACCTGCATCAAACATCATAAGTTTAGTGACTCCCAGGCCTTCGACATGTTTCCGTTCCAGCGCCGTCGACACGTTCCTCAATATCAGCAGTTGTATGTCAGTTGCGGACAGTCTTCGCGCTATGCACTGCAGCGGGTCGGGCAGAGAGCAGTCTCGGATAGAGAGGGAGGGGAGGGTGCGGTTGCCCCCTATTTGGAGGAGAGGGAAGTCGGAACATGTTAGAGCGCCGCCCTGGAACAAATGTATGGGTACAATATTACAAATTTTCTGCAGCATCCTATAAAGTGGTAATGCAAACTGTTCTATACTTTTGCTCCCTAGTACTTTATTTACCTTTAAATAGTAAGATATACAACTTCTAGTAACTACTGAAAGATTATTTATTCTGTGGCAGTGCACACTGTTTTACTGTTATGCTATCCTGGTACATCTGGAATCATTGCACTTCTTCCTGCCGGGATTTCCTTTCAAAGCGGATTCAAACGGTCCCATTGTTTGACGAGAAACGATTTTTATCTCTGTCCAACCCACACAATTATGGCGACCTGGTGAGACTGAGCTGATTATCTAACTACTACAATATATAAGGTTTAGTACACCGAATTCCAAGTGAAATCTGTTTACGTCCAGTTCAGGCATGAACGCAGTCCCTCACCTCGCAGTCAATATTAGCGTAGTCCAAGTCCCTGGCCTTGACGGTGACGGTGTCTCCCCGCACGGCGCAGGAGTACTCGGTCTCGTCGCCGAGTGCGCATGCGCAGTGCGCCGGGCACGCGGGGGAGGCGGGGGAGGCGCCCACCACGCTCCATAGCGCCCACGCCCACACCACCAGCATCGCGCTATCTACTCACACACATCGCTGCCGACAAACAATACATAAATTGCATATTGTTATCTATTTCCGTACTACTTACACATATTGTTTGGGCATAGTATAAAAAAAACATAGACATTTATTTACCACACACACATTCGTCCCCAAAGAGGTAAATAGAGACGCTAGCTGTGTATTTAAGTGCTAAGTTTTTAGTACGTAATTAGTCTATTACGCTGAGTTAGTACCGTAAAGTGGACTCGTACACAAAAAATATATTTAGAGAGCTCCTAAGAGCAACTTTCAGTGTTTAATTTCATCCTTCAGCATGAATACACGTAAAAACAATCGATCACAAATACCCACATGGGTAGGAAAAATCACACGTCTGGAATTTGATCCCGCGACCGCGAGATCAGTCATTTGATCCTCATGGTCATAACACATAACGCATCTTACCTTGAAAGTAACTTTGTTATATTTTTCTAAATACATTTGTTAATACTAGTTTTAAATGCACAATTGATTATTTTGCAATACGTTTTATTAATAATTTTGCAATAACAAAGAGGTTAAAGAGGTTGCTATGTCGCAATCTCTGTTTTATATAATTTAATTCATTGATGTATATATGTTGATATTTCTGTAAGAAAAAATATTTTTGAATATAATATAATACCACAAAACAACTTACTTTAAAAATAACACTGCAATCCCTAAACTATAGTAAAATGTAAACTTTTATTTATTTAATGCGTTTTATTATTCCTAGTGCAAATAACTTCATCTATTTTTGCTATATTTGCAATTTACTAAAGAGGTTTAACATGTTTTTTTATTTAATTTAAAGGTTATAATTAATTTGTGAGCAACTGTTTTTACATTAGCTTCGTGCGTATCCGTAATGGCTGCGAACACAGAAATAAACTCTTGTTATATTCGACGCAGTACTGGAGATAACACGTGTTGATACACACGCCATACTGCGTCTGTTTTTGTATAGATAATGGGCAGCTGGTGTTTTTTTAGCATGACGAAGATCCTCACGCCTGTACCGCTAAGAGGTAGTCAGAGGTGCAAAGTACGTGATAATTCATTGTGAATACACACATAACTTGGAAAAGTCAGAGGTGTGTGCCTGGGGTTTGAACTCGCAACTGCCGAGATTCTCGATCGCGTGCCTAAACCTCGAGGCTATCAAAAGCCCAGTTTGCCTTTCAAAATTCCAAATATTATTATTTGAAAAAAAGAAGAGATTTAAAGATTATTCTTTAAGCTATAAATCTTTATTTACATAAGAAATTTGCCATTAAATGACCCCTCAATAATGGATAACAAATTATAAACTAGACATTACACAATTAACGTGTAACGCTTTTGGGCTTCTATGGAAGTACCGCCATATGTGTATATGAAGGCACTGACAATATCCTAAAAATAAGTACACTATGTTCCCTTTCCCGGCATCGATCCCAAGCCCTCAATATGTTACGCCACTTTTATGACTACACCAGATCCCGTTAAGATCATTTTCCGACTAAACATGACTCAACCAAATCCCTAAGGACTAATGCGTCATACTCGGGCTTACGATGTTTTGGCACATGTGTTACACAGAACTGTGTCGGAAGTACACCACGTGTGGATCGAATGGTACGTAGGTTCAATTCTCAAGGATGTATTTGGCGCGCATCTCGCTGTATATCATTACCAGCCCATATACAACTGCTCCAACACTTTTATAACTTTTGAACAGGACAAAAATAATAGATATTTTTTGTTTGTTGAACAACAGATGGCGCTTATAAAGAATTTTATATTTTCTGTGTGTAAAATTGCATTTTCCAGGAAATACAAAGACACGCTTGAACTGAAAATAGAAAACTATATTTACATACATATAAAAAATCATAAAAATTGTTAGAGCAGTTTCCAAGATGTCCGCAACTTCGTATGCGACCCTTTACACTTGAATGGGAATATTTTTCCCCCCGTTTTTCCTTTTTTTCATTGCTGCTTCCCTCCTATTGGTGGTAGCGTGATGTTATAAAGCCTTCCTCGATAAATGGGCTATCTAACACTGAAATAATTAGTGAACTGAAAGATTAGTGCGTTCTAACAATCTCTTCAGCTTTATAACATTAGTACAGGGTTTCTCAAAGTGGGGTTCGCCATTCGCCGGCAGGGGGTTCGCGACAAGATTTACGTAATGTTGACTTGATGCCTAGCAGCCACGTGCGGCACACATAGTGGCTACAACATACTTATGTGAGAGTGGGTTTGCACACCTGCTCATGATAAATACTAAATACAGAAATCGACTTGATACCGAGTCAGAAATAAGGTTAAAATTGTCCAAAATTACTCCTAAAATTTGCGTCGATTTGCGACAATAATCAAGCACACCCATCCCATTTATATTGAAAAGATATTTATTTTGGCACATTATCATCTTGTATTGCAATAAAAACCTTATTTTCTTCAACAGACAATTTTGTTATTATCGGTGTTGGGGGGGGGGGGGGGGGGATTTAATTAGTTACTTAACGCTTAGGGGTTCACTGTCACCTGTCACCTATAAACAAAAGTTTGAGAAACCCTGCATTAGTACATGAATGAATATAAGTATTGCGCGTTTATAACTCGTTTATAAGTATCAAGTCTCGCTGAATAGGGGCGAGACTATTGCAGTTTTTCATGCCATAACCCAACAACACTTCATAAAACATATGTATGAGATTCAGCTATTAAAGATAACTTTACTTACTACTTTAATATTATATGCATAAATGCCTCGTGTTCTCGCGGTACAAGTATGTGCCGTGCAATCTAGAGGTCCTGGGTTCGATTCCCGGGTCGGGCAAAGTGATATTGGGTTTTTCCATTAGGAAATTCTCAGTAACAGCACGGAGTCTGGAAATGTGCCCGAAAAACGGCAATAGTCTCGCCCCCTATTACGTGGGACTGATACATACCTGGCCAAATGTGGGTGCAGAAATGCACCTCTGCCTACCCCTTCGAGGAATACAGGTGTGAGTTTATGCATAAATAATACTAAATTTATCAGACCGTATACTGGAGCCAGTGCCCAGGCTTGCCTACGAATGGCACAGAATACGAATGCGTGGAGGAAGGTGGTGCGAAGTGTACAGGAGAGCCACACGCATGGTGGTCACGACCCTCAGTAATGAGGAAACGACTAGGGAGAAGATATATCCCACGGCTGGGCAGGGGAATTATCTGCTAACGTCTTAGTCCAAAACGCTGGCCTAACTCAAGTTGAATTTCTGTTGTAGAAAATAAGAATTAGGTAGACATAAGTCAGCCGAAAGCCGAGAGATTGTCACGCACTAATAATTTAGTATTCTCTTCAAGCAATGAGTCAAATAGTGCGATTGAACTCCAATAAGTTATGATAGCCTGGTCCTTTTGTGTACTGTTACTCAGAATGCGGAAAGGTTCTACTTTAGGGGGTCGAAATAGAGAAAAACAAATAACACCTGTTACCAGCCGGTTTATAAATTGTAGCAACACTCTTGCTGCCATTTTGTCGTTACAGTATAAAAAATCAATTTCCATACTTGATCATTGCGCCCCGTGGCGCAGTTGGCTAGATACCAGCTTGCGAAACGAGAGGCCGCGGGTTCGATCCCCGCACCGAGACAAATGTTTGTGTGATCCACAAATATTTGTTTCGGGTTTGGGTGTATGTGAGACCGAAACGTCTCTCGTAGTTTCTGATACCCACGACACAAGACTTGTATGTTAGTGTGGGATTAGAACTATATGTGACTGTTGGGTATATTTATTTATTTACTTATACATTCACGCCTGAATCCCACAGGGTTAGGCAGACTATCAAGTGCCACGAACACACTTTTCAAAGTCAAAGTTAAAAGTAAAAAAAATAAAAACAATTTGAGCATATAACATAAATATTCGAGGTATTCGGCCGGCATGATTGTGTCGACCAACGGGAGACCATCATCTCTCGCTGGTCGGCACTTTTTCTGGACTCCATTGCGCTTACCATCAGGTGCAATGGGGTCACTTTGCCGTGCCAGAATAAAAAAAAAAAAAAAAAAAAAAGAAAAAATATAATCTTAATTTTACATAAAATACGCACCAACACGATAACAAGGTATTACACACCTTATCAGCATTGTGATAAGAGTGACAATTAATTAGCACATGACTCTCAGTCAGTTGTTGGCATCGAACAATTTCATGGTAGATACCTACATTTCAATTTTATCATTATAGAATTTTATTCACCATCCGCCCATATACGTCCCACTGCTGGGCACGGACCTCTACAACTAAGGGATTAATAGTCCACCACGCTGGCCTAGTGCGGGTTGGCGGACTACACACCTAAGAAATTCCTAAGAACTTTTACGTGTGCAGGTTTCATCACAATGTTTTCCTTCACCGTCAAAGTACGTGATAATTCATTGTGAATACACACATAAATTCAAACAGTCAGAGGTGTTTAAAGATAAAAAAGGATTAAGTTTAATAAAAAGCGGAGATGTTTCCATAACGCCACACTAACGAATTATTAATAGCTTTTAACATTGACGTTGTGGATACAGAACTGGTTCCGAGCGCAAACACAACGGGTTATGACATATCATATTTACATTATCTATACGTATCGACAGATGTATGCTACATTTGTACGAGAATACGTAAATATATATATATCTAGCTATGTTAATGATTAACACAATGATATTTTTTGTTACAATCTTCTATGATAATAAAACTGACGGTTTGTTTGGACGCGCTAATCTCAGGAAGTCTTTCAGATACGAAGTTGCGGCCAACAGCTAGATATTAAATAATATTCTGGCCATACTGCCTCGTGGTCTTGCGATATTAGAATGTGTCGTGCGATCTAGACGTCCCGGGATCGATTACCGCCTACAAAAAAACATTATTCATCACTGCTAGGCACGGGCCTCCTCTACCATTGAGAGAGTTTACATCTTATGTTAGTCCACCACGCTGGCTTAGTGCGGGTTGGTGACTTCACACCTAGAAAAATCCTAAGAACTTTTAGGTGTGCAGATTTCAACACGATGTTTTCTTCACCGTTAAAGTAAGTATAATTCTTTGTGGATACACGCTAAACTGCGAAAAGTCAGAGGTGTGTGCCTGGGGTTTGAACCCGCGACTGTCGAGATTCTCGACCGCGAACCTAAACCTCGAGGCCATCACGACTTCCATTAAACATTATTTGGTTTCTCTATTACAAATTTCTCAGTAGCTGCACGGAGTCTGGAAATGTGCCCGAAAAAAATGCCGAAATTTGAAACGATTGTGCTCACAGGCTCGGCTCACCCCTTCCGCAATATAGGTATATACATATGTAAATTTCTAGTGATACGTGATGCTCAGTAACCGCAACAGTTCGAGGTCACAAGTTCAAATCCTATTTTGTTTGGGAACATTACCGACGAATATTATTTAGCATTGAGTCACTCGCATCATCACTGAAAATATAAACATTTCACTTTTAACTGGTGAGTTTTGTCAGGTAAATAACGAGTGATTTGAGGTCGCGGGTTCGATTCCTAGAGTTCTTTTTGCTTTTTTAGAAATCACAAAAATATCAAATATCCAATTCTGAACCCTTTTTCAAGTTATTTGTGTGTTCACAATTAATTGTATTATGAAGGAAAACATCGTTAAAACTTCTAAAATGTTCTATACTTGTGTATAATTGACCTGCGCTAGGCCAGACATTGACTAAGGCCTAGCGAAAATATATTTGGATAAAATAGTTATGATCACATTTTTGTGAAGTTTTACGCACAATATTGTTGTGTAGTTCATGTTTAGAAAATAACGTTATTATTGTTTGAGAAGTCGTGATGGCCTCAAAATTTTGATGTGATCGATATCGGTGGCACAGGTTCAAACCCCAGGCACACTCCTCTGACTTTTCCAAGTTATGTGTGTATTTCAATGAATTATCACGTACTTTAACGGTGAAGGAAATCGTGAGGAAACCTGCACATTAAAAGTTCTTCGGTGTGTAGTCCGCCAACCCGCACTAGACCAGCGTGGCGGACTAAGGCCTAACTTCTGAGTTTTAGAGAAGTGCCCAGCAGTGGGACATTCATACTTGGGCTGGTATAGACATGTATCTACTCCAATATCGCCATTCACCTTAAAGTTTGTTTGTAGTCAAAATAACATTGTTATTAGTTAATTTTTACAGATTGGCGTCAATATTGCCGATTGATATCGGTCGGTACTGAATGGTTGGTTTTAATGTTGTCAGACATGTTACGTCATTAGTGTGGCAACAGTGCCGCTCTGTACCAACCTCGCGGCGTGGGTTTTCACATAAATACCAGATCGATCGTCGTGAAAGGAGTTTGAAGTTATGTACGCAATAGGACCTTTTTGGAACTGGGACAAATTTAATTTAATCTATGGATTTTGATTCATAGATATTATGTCCTTCAAATCAACAATGTTAGCGATCTCTTCGCGTATTCTTCGCGCCTGGTACCAATTGTAGCTGAAAGAACAGTATTAATGTTTTCTAAATCTTTGATAGGTACTTATGAGCGCCTGGTAGTTTTATTATCAGTAATAGGTATATGGATACATTCAGGCCTATATCCCCAAAAAGATAGGCGGTTGTGGTGTATTCCTACTTTTACGTCTACCCAGCTACCAATATATACCCAACTGGATACTGAACCCTGGATCTTTTACATCAGACGGAACATATTTATGCCGAAAAAACGCGACAGACAGTAATGACTCTTAGCAATTACATACATTCTGAAAAAACGGTGTAGAAGTTGTTAATTTGATGCATCTCTCTCTCACGCACGCACTTTAAATGCAATAACGTCAATATGCATGGAATGCATCCTTTTCTAACTGCTTACAATACAGCACATGGTACAATAATATCTTAACTAGATAGATTATCACATTTCATTTGTAAGTTATGTTTTACTTATAGTTAAGTAATTTTCTCAAATATAATAATTGTGTTAGAGTGTTAACCGCTTTCAGCCTCGAAACTTCCTACGAAAATTCTTCGAAATTAATCAAATTTATTTAAAAAAACATTAAATTTTTTAATCTATATACAATCAATTGGTTCCTGTCTAGCGCATTTACCGCGTCGCTATACGCTTCAATACTTCTAGTAGTATACTCAACTAATGGCTAGAGCATTACTTTACTTCTTACTCGAGAAAAAAAAATATTTTGTCCCGTTTGCACTAACAGAGCAGGCCGCAAGATAGAGAGAGCAAGACAAATGCTTTGAAATTTTTCCAATCCCATGCGATGTACCCCGAAAGTACTAGGAGAGCATAAGAATAAATAATTCAAACTGCGGCGGACTGCAACAAGAAACACGACACAGGGGACGCCCGTTCTCTTCCGATATTCCCCGAAACTACCAGGAGAGCATAAGGGTAAAACATTATTCAAAGTTACAGAGTAAATTTTCTCACGGTATTTACAGGATACTGACCAGAATGTTCGAAATTAATTTAAGCTGTGTCATTTGAAAACCTGCACACCTAAAAGTTCTTAGGAATTTCTAAGGCGTGTAGTCCGCCAACCCGCGTGGTGGACTAAGGCCTTAACCCTCTCAGTTGGAAAGGAGGCCCGTGCCCAACAGAGGGACGTTTAGTATATGGGCTGATAATGATGTGTCATCATTCGGGATACAATGGGGCGGGGTGGGACAATATGGAGTCCGAAGCTGTTTACCAGGAGAACAGAGGCATATTAGCTGTGATGTGTGTGAGTCACAGACTAAACAAATCGCGAAGATAGAAATATTTTTACAAATATTAAAAGACAAAGTCCTAGATATTTTTGTGAACGATATCAATAATTGTGTAGTTTATTGTGATTGTCTATATCTATACAAATAAATAAAATGGAAGTGTCTGTTGGTAATATTGAAATAACCGCATTTTAATAAATTCATATGGATGTATACACGGTACATATACCAAAATAACGTTTTTTACCATTTTTGTCTGTCTGTCTGTTTGTTCCGGCTAATCTCTGAAACGGGTGGACCAATTTTCACGGGACTTTCACTGGCAGATAGCTGGTGTAATAAGGAGTAACTTAGGCTACTTTTAGTTTATAAATTTTCTCATTAAAAATAAATTTTCCGCGACGAAGTCGCGGACACAGCTAGTTTGTATTACGAGTATAATACAATATAAATAGAAATTATTTGTATGTTTGTAACGAATAGACTCAAAAAATACTAAACCAATTTGAATGATCTTTTAAACGGACACAGACGAGACCTTAGGCTAGAAAATAGGTTACTCTTTATCCTAAAAAAGGTTGCGTCTCCGTTGGATGAACATGGAATTTAAAACGCCATGCATTAAATAATTAGTTTGTTTTTTAAACCGCTACTAGATAGCGCCACTGTGTAATAAAAACTTTATAGATTTATCTGTGAAGTTATAGAAGAGTGACCCCGTTAGGAGCCCGTTCCGAGAACAATTTGCGCCGCGCCCAGAACATCACCGTGAACAAGTCTAGTGGACTTCAAGGGGGATACGAAAAGATCGCATTTTTCGCCCCGCAATACGTGGGGTTGAATACGACACTCAAGTGGGTTATAATTTCATTGGGTTTTTTACTAGAATTTGGGGGGGGGGGGGGGGGTGTATTGGAAAGTGAATGAAGGTATACACCTCTATATGTGTTACTAAAAAAAGTACCAGGCATTCATGAATAACGAAGAGTAAGAAAAGCAAACGTTCACAGAATGTACTAAGGAGATTCAAAGGGAATATTGTGCCGTGTGCACAATTAGTATTGTAGCCAAATATGGGATGTGTAATATCAGCATTTATATATGTATTCGTGTATCGTGTAATAATGTTCAGTCACTCTGTAGTTGTGGAAATATCAAATCCTTTAACATAATATAATTTGGACAAAGACACACCAATAGGTACAATTTCTTCATTAATAAAATCTTTTTTTTTCTAATGCACCCTTTTATTTGGGAATTTCCGCCCTTTCACGAATATAGATGGAGTTGTTGCCCGCAATTCTGTATGCAAACTCCAAAATGTATATTTTTTCCCGTTTTCCAAATATTTCAATACTGCTCCCCTCCTATTGGTAGTAGCGTGATGATATAGCCTGTAGCCTTCTTCGATAAATAGAATTTTGAACACAAAAAGAATTATTCAATTGGAACCAAAAGTTCGAAAACCTAAGCCGGCATACTGAGTAACAACTTACGCCCACATTAATATAATTTGGTATATTGATTGGAATTTTTTTGTTACCAAAATAACTACGAATCACAAACAAAACTCGTAATAAAAAGCCAAGTCTCGCAACTCAGTTCTTGTACCGTAAAAACATGTGACATCCATGTCATACCAAGTCCGAAGTCGGTTAATTTATTCAGTCCCTACTTAAGGGACCCTCTGTTTTAAGTTATTGTTTATTGTTAGATTAACAATGCAACGTCTTATAGACGATGTTTTAAATAAAATAGATTGACTTGGCAATCGCATGAAAACACAATGTATCTAACAAGTAATAAATATTATATTAAAAATTATATTGTTTAGTGCTTTTACCGCGGTACTGTCGAGGCGTGATTGTTAAGGGAAAGATTCCAGGAATTTAGACACGAAACTTGCAAACCGTTTATCTATGAGTAAGATTTAATCTTTTTTATCTCTGATTCACAAAACCTCCACATCCAGGGACGGTATGATCAGTATAATTACATTACTAATTACATAATTATATAATAAATGGCGGGTGATAACTATAACATAAACATAATATGCTTATTTATCTTAGTAAACAATTTTTTTTATTTTGTCTGCTGTGTTATCTGGTTTTACGATAGATGGAGTTACTTGTCACATTTTTTACCAAATAAATTTAAATAAAAACATTTTTGTTACATTTTTTTAGCAAAATAACGAGATATTTAGCAGTTAATTAAAGTTTTTGTATCAGAAAATATAAATGGCACAGTTTTGGTGATTGAAATTCAAAGAAAAACAATTGTAAATCCAAAAATAAACACGCGTATTTTAAGAGGCGAGAGAAGCGCTTGAAAGAATCTTTTAGTGAATTCCAAGTTTAAAAACTTGCTCTATCAAGTATCAATACTCTATGGACACAGCCTTCGTGTTTCCATAAAAAATATACGCAGAGAGTTACGCTACAAACAAGTTATCTGTACAACAAAGTTTTTATTTCGCAATCGGTCACGCTCGTTAAATAACTAAGTTTATTTGTTGCACCCACCTGCCATTACGCACAGAACGATACACATCACAACACACAACACATTGTTGTTAACGTAAATAATTATTTCACAAACAATAACACATTAACCAACACTCAACGTTTGACACAGACTACTCGCCACAGAGTACATTCTCTCGCAGTGTTGCCAAGTGCAAACATGATTTACCCGAATGGTGTGAATTACGTCAATCAAATTTTAAAAGGCACAGGCCACAGTTGAAGGTCGTGTTGCAACAAAATTTTCCCAGATCTAGTGACGTCAATTTTGTTTTTAACTTTTAAACGTGCAAATTATGCAGAAAAATACGCTTTTACATTTGTAATAGTACATGCATATAAGTTTAATTAACAAATTAAGAAATATTTTAACATTACTTTTTAGTTTACTTGTTATCAAATCTTCTATAAATATTTGCACGAAAATAACATATTTACAGGGATGTATCTGTGCCTACCCTACCTGGGTACGTAAGAATGAAAATATTAGCAAAACATTGTAGGCGTTAAATGTATTTAAATACATACATACACATACATAAACTCACGCCTGTCTCCCGTTAGGGTAGGCAGAAACTATAGAGCGCCAAATGCCACGGTCCAAACATACCTCTTTCGCTTCCTCCACTGACATTATCCTCTTCATGCATGCACGTCGGTTTCGAGGACTCTTTTTATTACCCTTTTTCTGTAAATTTCCTATATTATGATCTTTATAGGTGCACCTGGACCGTCCTCGACCGACTTCACCATTCACTTCCGCACAGTAAATCTCTTTCGTAATTCTGCAAACATCATCCTTTCAATGTGCCCAAACCATTTAAGCATCCACCTTTCAATTTTTGTCACTACATCGACTTTCAATCCACATTTTTCCCTTATCACACTATTCCTCACTCTATCTACCAATTTCACCCCACACATGCTTCTCAGCGCTCTCATTTCAACTGCATTAATTTTGCTTTCATGCTTTTTCTGCCGTGTATGTATTATGTGTATTTAAATAAAAATAGATTAATTATTTTTTTCAATTAAGTGTCATCTTCATGACATAGTTGCTGTGTAAAATACGTATTTAAGGTAATAAAAGAAAAATTAAACATGTTTTATACTATGTCTCTAACGGCGACGTGTCATATTTCGATGTTCAACCACAAATATATTAATACAATTCTACTTAATCAAAGACTTTATTCAACAAACTTTTTAGATATTACTAGCAAATTTTTGGATATGAAAAAAATGCACACAATTAATTCTAAAAAAGTACTTAAAACAAAGCAAATTCTATAACTTGGTAACACTGACCTCACCAACCTAACAGGATGTCAAAGCTACCACATTAATTTGTACATCCTTGAACACCTTATTACAAAGGAACAAGGTTGAAAATCGTGTTGATAAACTATAAATTTAAATGTGTAAATTCACCCGAGATCAAGTGGAACAAATCATGCAACGATCTTATTTGCTAAACTTAAAATTTTGTCAATACCGCAGGCGAGAATTATATCTCTCTCGTACGCACTACAATCGCGCATGCGAGCATCTCTGTCGCTCTCGCAACAACGGCGACGCGTTCCGCGTACGATTTTACGTAGTACTATGAACGTGATAATCGGAAGGGACAGTACGCCAATTTGACTAATTGATCGAGTGTTTAAGTCTAAAATTAACTTAATACCTATGGCGTCATAAAACGAGGTCAATTAATTATTTGAAATTATTAACTGCTGTATCGTTTACGGAAACGACAATAATATAACAAACTTTAAAATGGTTCCTACACCTGTCATAACAACTAGATAAATTGAAATGGAAATGTTTCTTTGCTTAAGAACGCGAATTTGGAAATATATTTTGTAAAATGAATTTTTGGAAAAATATTTGGACATTTTGGGCTGATGATGATGAAACTCAGTCTTTTTTCATACACAGCAACGATTTTTGGTGTAAATCTTTACATATTATACATATTACAACCCCGTGGCGCAGTTGACTAGACACCAGCTTGCGAAAACAGAGACCGCGGGCTCGGTCCCCGCAGAGACTAATGTTTATGTGATCCACAAATATTTGTTTCGGGTCTGGGTATTTGTGAGACCGAAAAGTCTCTCGTAGTTTCTGATACCCACGACAAAAGAATCGTATCTTAGTGTGGCGTCAGGACCATGTATGAGACTGTTGGGTGTATTAATTTTTATCTATTTATAGCACCTACGTAGTATAGGCTAGATGGGGTGACGATATCCGCAAGGTGGCTGGCAGGGGATGGATGAGGAGAGCCGAAGATCGAGCCCAGTGGCGTGCCATAGGAAGGCCTATGTCCAACAGTGGACGTGAAAAAGGCTGTTGATGATAGCAAAAACCAAAAAACTAATATTTAACCGCCATCTTTGTTCGACTCTTCAGTAACTAGGGTACCAAATTGGCTCACTGTTCCAAACTATCTCGCGTTCGGAGCCCATTCTCAGAACAATCCGGCTCAGTTCAAATTCCGAACACGACGCGCGCCGACACGACGCACGCCACCTTACTTTACGACGCACGAGTCATCACAATACTCAATACATGCATACATTAGACACGTTTCAATCTCCTCGCTTGTTATTCGCGCCCGGTACCAACTTATCGGAGAAAAAAAAACTCTTCGAGAATTATGGGTCCCTGGTATTTAACATATTGCATTTAAACTTAAGGGGTAGGCAGAGACGTGTGCCTAGGCTTCTCTGACTGTATTTCCACATTTCCAAACATGAGATTTTCCAAACAAAAATCCTATAACACTGTTCGTAAAGGGAATCAAGACCTCACGATTGTACGACACACGTTTATACTACAAGGCTTACGGAAAACATCATCATCATCATCATCATTATCATCATCTGTATACGTCTTACAAATTGAGAGGGTTTAGGCCTTAGTCCACCACACTGGCCTAGTGCGGGTTACAGGAAACTATCGATATATTTGTATTTTTTTAAATCTGTGGTTTCACGCGAAATGCATTTCTACGTACCAATTTGATGGTACAGGCGTGATGGTTTTCATATATATCCTAAGTAAGTACTTAAGACTATGACCTAGACACCTGTCTTCAAAAGAAATATAATAATCACTCGTTGGAATACATAAATATCGCAAAAAGACGTGTTTAAAACATATAAAAACTATAAACTATGTTATAACTACAGATTAATTAATCACTAGGAATATGATGTAATCTAGTTTTCCATTGAACTATGTACGTATGTACATAGGGCTTGACTCCGGCAGAAATTATATTATGGTAAACAAATTACATGATACATAAGTACTTACTTGACTGATACATACTTGACGAAATGTGGGTGCAGAAATGCACCTCTGCCTACCCCTTCGGGGAATACAGGCGTGAGTTTATGTATGTATGTATGTATGGTAAACAAATAAATAAAAAAATGTGAACAAAAATCGCCTTTTACAACAAGCACTTATAAGTTGCAAGTTGCGCTCAATTTGTAGGCATAGTATAGGTAAAATATTGGGTGTAAAGACTAATAAATTGTTTGTAGCTTTCTATTCTAGAGATTCACCTGTGCCCACTAACTAACATTAATTCTAACATTAATATATTAGACAATAGACATACCTATAACATTTAAGAAATCTATATTTCAATATCAGCGTTGATTATTTTACTTGAAGCTAAAACCACATTCCGAAAAACTTGAAATCAAAGTTAGATAAACATATTATTTAAATATGAAGCAGTTTCGTTGATAAAGATAATGTTGTATGACAATAAATTGTCATTATGAATCTATTTTATTTAAATTATCTTTTTAAATTATTCAACTTATAATGTGCCTTATCTGAAGACTATAGGTCAAGTATTTCTATACCTAAAATACAAGAAATCTATTCTAATATTATAAATGCGAAAGTGACTGTCTGTTATGCTTTATGTCTAAACGGCTGGACCGATTTAAATAATTTTTGGTGTGAAGGTAGATAGCACCTTGATTGAAAATACGTTGATCCTCGAGAACAAGCACCGAATTTAAAATTACGCCCGGACCCAGCCGAGCTCAACACCTAATATAGTTATAACCTATAAAATATGTCCCTCAATTATTGTTTGTTTAAACGCTAAAACGGCTAGACCAATTTTTATGTCATTTGCTATGGAGGTAGCCGACATCGTGGATTAACGCACACTGCTTTAATGGCAGAAAATTAAACTACAATAAAATAAATGAGGGTCGTGAAAATAATTTAATAAAGCTATCCGCCATTTTTAATGCCATTTTTTAAGAATTTAGCCTGAAACATAGCGGTTAAGGTTTAAATAAAACAAAAATAATTTCAAAGATACTTCTACATTTAATCCTGTTTGACAACCGTCCCTTTCACTGGCGCTATTCATCAATAATAACGTATAAAGCTGAACAGTTTGAACGCGCTAATCTCAGGAACAAAAATCTTTTTGTGCTAGTCATTTTATCGAGGAAGGCTATAGGCTATAATCATCACGCTACGACCAATAGGAGCGAAGCAGCACTGAAAAATGTGACAAAATTTGGAAAAACAATAATCCTTTTGAAGTTTAAACTTTCGTACATGGATTGCGGGTGATAACTAACTTTTTATAAAAAGTTTACTTACAACTTGACAGCCCCGTGGCGCAGATGGCTAGACACCAGCTTGCGAAACGAGAGGCCGCGGGTTCGATCCCCGCACCGAGACAAATGTTTGTGTGATCCACAAATATTTGTTTCGGGTCTGGGTGTTTGTGAGACCGAAAAGTCTCTCGTAGTTTCTGATACCCACGACACAGGACTTGTATCCTAGTGTGGGGTCAGAACTATGTATGTGATTGTTGGGTGTATTTATTTATTTATTTATAACTTTGACCTCAATTTTATAAAATTAAGTACCCTATGTCCTTTTCTTAGGGTCCTATGTATCTCCATACCAAAAATCGTTCAAATCGGTGCAGCAGTTTAGGCGAGAAAGCTTAATAGAGTTATGTAGTTTCGCATTTGTAACAGATCCTTCAGATCAATAAAAATCTATTTTGGGCGCGAAACAATAGGACATGTTTCGCGCGTGGGATATTAATGTGGATACATTCCGTTACGCGCAGTTTGTGTGAATATTTAAAGAATCGGTATTTATATCTGTTTACGTGTGAAGGGAAACAGGACTTGCGTATCCGAAATAACTATATGGGGATTTTATTAGTGCGGCCCAAGTAGGCCAATGTGGTGGACTAAGGCCCATCGCAAGGCAAAGCTTAGAAATCATATGCTTTTGGGATTGCAGGTAATTATAACATCTATACAAATAAATTAAATTGGACAGCGTCCACAGTCGAATTTTGCAAATACAATTCATAAAAATTATTATTTTGACAGTGGTTTTTAGAAAATGTCCTTCATTCAAAGAACTTTATCATCAATTACTTTTATTGTTTTCATATTTGTTTAATTAAATAAATTTTGTCAAAATATATAGTTCAGTTTTGAGCACATAGTACCATAGGATGACTATAAGATTCAAATATTTTGTTGAAAATCCTGTACTTTTTAAACAAAAATCATCATCATCATCATCATCAGCCGATATAAGTATGCCCCATTGCTAGGCACGGGCCTCCTCTACGACTGAGAGGGTTTAGGCCTTAGTCTGACACGCTGGCCTAGTGCGTTTTGGCGGACTAGACACCTAAGAAATGCCTAAGAACTTTTAGATGTGCAGGTTTCATCACAATGTTTTCCTTACGTAAGTACGAGATAATTCATTGTGAATACACACATAACTTCGAAAAGTCAAAGGTGTGTGCCTGGGGTTTGAACCTGCGACCGTCGAAATTCTCGACCGCGTGCCTAAACCTCGAGGCCATCACGACATAATACCATAGGATCACTATAAGATACAAATATTTTGTTGGAAGATCCTGTAATTTTTAAACAAAAATAAGTAACTATTTTTGTAGCAAATAGCTATATTTTACTCTTTCGTAACGATTGGCATTTCATAACATACGGAAACCAGGCCTTAGTAATTTTGCCAGTAATTAAACTGCGCTCAACCGAGTTCAGTGACCTACAGGTAAGCTCGCACAATATCCGCGCTTTCATACTAGTTTATATAGACATATATCCGTGATCGCTTCCTGTGGGAGCTTGTGACTCATTGCTGTTACTAAGTTCCAGATTGCATTTACTATACTATTTTTCATAGTAATCCTAAAGCTTTTAGTAATAGAAAGTACATGGTTGATCTTCTAAACATTTATGATAGCCTGGTACTTTGGTGATGGCCTCGAGGTTCAGGCGCGCGGTCGATAATTTCGGCTTTGCCTTTTCGAAGATATGTGTGTATTCACAGTGAATTATCACTTGCTTTAACGGTGAAGGAAAACATCGTGATAAAACCTGCACACCTAAAAGTTCTTAGGAATTTCTTAGGTGTGTAGTCCGCCAACCCGCACTAGGCCAGCGTGGTGGACTAAGGCCTAAACCCTCTCAGTTGCAGAGGAGGCCCGTGCCCAGCAGTGGGACGTATTTGGGCTGATGATGATGATGATGAATGGTACTTTTTTGAGCATGTGACGGCAAAGTTATTACAATAGCAACTGACAATTAGTGCAGTGTGGTCAGAATAATAAGGTTATGCCAAAAAAAACTATAGCAATTATAAGTTAAAATCGTTAAAAATTTGCCGGCATGACAAAAATTAGATTCATTCACATTCATACGGCCTAGTGTCCATACAAGTACTCAATTGTTAGTGCATTCCCACCAAAGACATCTCTAAATGACACGATTGGTTAAATCTCCATTGAATCATGATAACCTGGTACTTTTTTGATATTCACGGCAAAATATTGGGACACATTGCCACATTTGCTGGTATCTGCGGTAGGTCCTAAATAGAATGTTCAATTTCATACAATTCTATAGATATGTAATAAGTTATTTTCCAGCAACAAGAATATACCTCGTCTATAATAGTTCCATAGCGTTGTGCATTCGAACCCAACACCACGAGTTGTCGTGCTCTCCGCATACTAACAAGCCATAACTTTCCATCGCAATTTCTACTGATCAGTAATCAATGTAAGGCCTTATCAATCGAATTAGCGTGTCACATTATTTATAACATAAAATTCTGTTTCAAGAATTTTTAATAAGTTGTTTAATCTCTTCTAATGTTTTGTACTCCTGGTACTATCAATCTAGAAATAGAAAATTATTACAATATTTCCGATTTATGGGTGCCTGGTAGATATTATTAGTTATATCATTATGACTGTATTAAAAAACGGTAGACAGAGTTTTTACTGTTTTTGACACATTTTTAGACTTCGTCTACCTAATGATTTTTGCCTAAGCATCATTTTACTCGACCCGAGAACCGAACCCGGGACATTGGCACATTTCGCCATGTAAATAACGAGTCAATGAAATAGGTAATTAATTTAATTAACCTATTTAATTACGATGATTAAATCCAAATTAATTCTTCATAATTGTTATACTATTCATTGTTCACAAGTGACGTATACTTCGGTTAGTTGAAGTCACTCTGCGTCATCATATACCACATTACGTCACATAGCCTTACTTCACTTTATGTCACTTTAAGTTACCTACATTGCGTCAGCTCATGCTAACCAATATCACCAAACTTAGAAATATTGTAAATTGTATTCCCTGAAGGGGTAGGCAGAGGTGCATCTCGTCACCCACTTTTCACAAAGTATTTTAAGTCGGACGTAATATAGGGCGAGCTTATTGCCGAATTTCGGGCACGATTCCAGACTCCGTGCTTCTACTAAGAATTGAATAATGGAAAAACCCAATAACACTTTGCCCGAACCAAGCTTTTAATATTTATCATTTGGCCATATACATACGTCCCACTGCTGGGCACGGGCGTCCTATACTATTTAGAGGGTTTTGGCCTCAGTCCACCACGCCAGCCTAGTCCTAAGAAACTCCTAAGGACTTTTAAGTGTGCAGGTTTCCTCACAGTTCACAGTTAAAGTAGGTGATAATTCATTGTGAATATACACATATAACTTCTAAAAGTCAAAGGTGTGTGCCCGGGGTTTGAACCCGCGACTGTGAAGATTAATTACCACATTAAGATGATGCCTTTGATTATTGACTGCCTCGTGGTCTCGCGGTACAAGTATGTGCCGTGGGATCTAGAGGTCCTGGGTTCGATTCCCGGGTCGGGCAAAGTGTTATTGGTTTTTTCCATTAGGAAATTTTCAGTAACAGCCCGGAGTCTGGAAATGTGCCCGAAAAACGGCAATAGGCTCGCCCCCTATTACGTGGGACTGATACATACCTTGTGGGTGCAGAAATGCACCTCTGCCTACCCCTTCGGGGAATACAGGCGTGAGTTTATGTATGTATGTATGTATTAAGATGATTATTTTACACGATTCCGATACCATAAAAGCCAAATCAAAACATAACATTTTGACAGCCCCGTGGCGCAGTTGGCTAGATACCAGCTTGCGAAACGAGAGGTCGCGGGTTCGACAAATGACAAGATAAATGTTTGTGTGATCCACAAGTATTTGTTTCGGGTCTGGGTGTATGTGAGAGCGAAAAGTCTCTCGTAGTTTCTGATACCCACGACACAGGACTTGTATCTTAATTCTTAATGTAGGGTCAGAATATATATGTGACTGTTGGGTGTATTTAAAGAATCTACGATTTGATCGGTTTTAACAACAACATTTGTGATTATCATATTTAGTAACAATAACTCGCCAACACGAATATGATTAGTGCACCAAACATTCCTAATACGAGCGAGGTCATTGCCCCTCTATTATAATGTTGATTACAATGAGCGAGCGCAGTCGCGGGTTGAATACTAACTATATTAAGTACTAGGGCTTGAACTCTTGGTCTCTCCTACAAAGATTTCTTTGCGATCTAGAGGTTCCAAGTTAAACAGTGTTATTGAGTTTTTCCATTAGGAAATTCTCAATAACAAGTTCGAAGTTATGTGTGTATTCACAATGAATTATCACTTTCTTTAACGGCGAAGAAAAATATCGTAAGGAAACCTACACACATAAAAAGTTCTTAAGAATTTCTTAGGTGGGTAGTCCGCCAACCCGCACTCCGCCAGCGTGGTGGACTAAGGTCTAAATCCTCTCAGTTGTAGAGGAGGCACGTGCTCAGCAATGGGACTTATATGAGCTGATGATGATGATAATGATGAATAGCACGGAGTCTAGAAATCTGCCCCAAAAACGGCATTAGGCTCGCCCCCTATTACGTGAAAACCCAAAACCCTCTCAGTTGTAGAGGAGGCCCGTGCCCAGCAGTGGGACGTATATGGGCTGCTGATGATGATGATGATGATTACGTGATACAGACATGGCGAAATGTGGGTGCAGATATGCACCTCCGCCTACCCCTTCATGGAATACAGTTGGAGGTTATGTGTTGAGTACTAGGACCACAGAAGTACAGAGATGTAATGGCTTACATCATTAGATATCGTTCATGATACCTACTAATGATTTCAAATATCTTCATGTTTAATATTATTTATTTAAGCTATACTTCACTGCCTACCTTCCTTCTTACTGTACTTTCATTAAGTGCCTGAAAGGGTTAGGAAAGGTGTATTTTTACGTGACGTTTTGAAGAACACATAATGGCTTTTAAATAAATAAATACACCCAACAGGCACATACATAGTTCTGACCCCACACTAACATACAAGTCTTGTGTATGTATCAGAAACTACGAAAGACTTTTCGCTCTTACAAATACAGACGAAATAAATACTTGTAGATCACACAAACATTTGTCTCTGCGGGGATCGAGCCCGCGGCCTCTCGTTTCGCAAGCTGGTGTCTAGCCAACTGCGACACACACAGTCCGTATTGTTCATATATTTTTATTAATAAACAACTTAAAAACAGCTTCCTGAGACCCGGAAGCGAACCCGTTATACATCGATCGCAACATACTTATATAACAAAACCATACTTTTACAATTGCAGACTTCGTTTCATTTTCCATCATTCACTATTAAGATACCAATATCCGAACACATTAAGTAACCATAGCCATTGAACTCCGCCTTGTCTATGGCTTGCTGGGCGCGCCGCCAACCCACAGACAATGGTACGCAGGTTCCATTCCGGGCAATAATTATTCACTGAAATCATACCTCTTTAATTTATAATGAAAGATATCGCAACGTGTGGCTCCATAGTGTCTGCCTACCATCACTAAGATGATGAAATAACATTTTTTTTCACGGGCCTCCTCTACAACTGAAAGGGTGTAGTCCTTAGTCCACCACGCTGCCCTAGTGCGGGTTGGCGGACTACACACCTAAGAAATGTGTGTGCAGGTTCCTCACGATGTTTTCCTTCATCGATAAAGTACGTGATAATTCATTACGAATACACACAAAACTTGGAAAAGTCAGAGGTGTGTGCCTGGGGTTTGAACCCGCGACCGCGGAGATTCTCAACGACGCGCCTAAACCTCAAGGCCCACACGACTTACTTTTTTCTTCTTTATAGTAGGTATTAGTATGAGATGTTTCTAATTCTTCGGTATTTATGGGAGCCTGGTACTTTGTATGATAATACATAACCACGCTTGCATTCTAAAACCGTAGACAGAGACATATTTCTACATTCATTTCGCCAAGTATGTTTCAAGTAATAGGGGACGAGTCTATTACTCTTTTTGGCTACATCCCGTTCCCAGCATCGAACCTGGAACCGCTAGATTTTAGAGAATAATGGACTCGTAGCAAAACAACCCCGAACATAAAATTTAATTCTCTCATCGGCAAATATTATCCAAAGGGGTAGCTACGTGGTTAATATTTGACGAGGGGCGTGGAGGGGCGTAGGGGCGTGGGGGCGTGGCCGAGGCACACCCCCACGAACACGCCCCAAACCCCTCAGTCATAGGCTAGAGGTCGAAAGGTGATCATCGAAAATTGGGTGATTTCGACGCAAAGTGATTTTGGACTCAATTGAGCAGAAAAGTGGGTGTTTTTGGTAGTATTTCGCAGTGATATAACGTTTAAAGAGGTGTAGATGCTGTGATTTTTTCGACTTTAGATCGCAGTACGCAGTTAAGCTATAGGGTGAGTTCGAGTCTAAAAAAAGACTTTTTGATAATAATTGTGTGTCGTGCAAGATTTCCTAAGGTATGTTAAATCTTTTAAATTTAATTTAATTGACTGTTTTGTCTAGAAATGCATATATCTAGATTTAGAAAGATAGAGAAAGCTAAGTTGGTGATCTAAAACCTATAATATATTAATACTGAAATTATAAAAATGAAAGATTTACATAACCTCACGCCTGTATTCCCCGAAGGGGTAGGCAGATGTGCATTTTTGCTCACAAATTTCGCCAAGTTTGTATCATCATCATCATCATCAGCCCATAGGTCATATACGTCCCACTGCTGTACGGGCCTCCTTTGCAACTGAGAGGGTTTAGGCCTTAGACCATCACGCTGGCTTAGTGCGGACGGATAACACATCTAAGAAATTTGTAAGAGCTTTTATGTGTTTTCCTCACGACGTTTTCCTTCACCGTTAAAGTACGTGATAATTCAATGTGTGTGAATACACACATAACTTCGAAAAGTCAGAGGTATGTGCCTGAGGTTTGAACCCGCGACCGTCGAGATTCTCGACCGCGTGCCTAAACCTCGAGGCCATCACGACTTGTATAAAATATATTTTTTGCAAACTTTGAATTTCATATTTTTCTAATCAAAAGTCAAAGAAAACAGTTTCATCGTCCTACCCTCAAAAATGACAATATTTCAATACAAATTGTCATCCCCTTTTCAACGCCTTACAACACTTTTTTCGCATGAAAAAGTAGCCTAGGTCCTATCAGTCTATCCTATCCCATCTATCAGGGTCTAAACTATCTGTGTACCAAACTTCATCCAAATTGGTTCAGTAGTTTTGGCGTGTCAGCGCGACAGATAGAGTTAATTTCGCATTTGTATTAGTAAGGCTTAATTAATAATACCTACTTACTTGTCGAGGGTAATTTCGGGGTAGTTATCAGGAAAGATCAAATGGCCGCTATAAAGGGTTGCAGCTTAAATATTAATAATTACTGCTTACACAGCCCGCGGCATGCCAGGGTTCAACTCCTGGGTAGGATCAATTTTAAATTACAAGTTATAGTGAGAATGTTGCTGCAACTGAAAATATTATTATGGTAAAAAATATATTTTAGTCCGAACTGGGAAGTGAACTCGGGAAATCTCGTTAGAACGCGTTAATTCTAGCCGAGGCGAAAATACTACAAAAATATGTTTTAATTGTAGAAAATATATTTGTTTAAATGTATTTAAGTTACAATACTATACTAAATTTAAGTGAAAAAAAAAGTAAATTGTTATAAAAATATTTTGTCATTATTTTGGCAAAAAAATATATATTTTGGCTATAAAATATATATTATCTGCTATCAGTCAAAAAAACTTATATTTAAAATAAAATTTATCCAAAAAAAAAACAATTAAAAAAGCATTTCCTTGGCTGTCTGACAAATTTCCTTTGCTTTATTAAGTACACCTGAACTTTACCGCTCGGTGCGCGCCCTCATGTCAATCATAATCTCTTTAAACGATACAAAACCAAACACAAACACACTTATTTACCGTTCACGAAACTTTGTACAACCCTTATAATGTACGGCATAAAATAGATTTTCAATTGACAACTTAAAAACAAATTGACAAGGTGGATGACAACTTCATTTACTGTTGCCTAAATATATAACCAACTTTATGCTTCAAGAGATAAGTTTCAAATTTTCTTGTTTATAAGTTGATGACGTAACTCGCCGGGAACTCAAACAAAATCAAGTAAATTTACTTTCTTCTAAATATTAGATGAGTCTTATGTAAGTGGGTTAAGGTTGATTTTGAGATGGCAGATGGTAAAACAAGTGTAGCGCTATGTTGGTAATATTTAAAGTTCCACGAAATAACATTTTTGATTCGCGCGCCGCGGGACGCCGCGAGTAGGGGCCGTAATATTTACGCAATAAAAGGATCGTTCTAGAATTTTACAATATATTGACGTGACGGTTGACGGTATGACGCTAACGTCGTCACAAATCTTCTACGTTACCGCCATCTATTGGCGCTCTTTGTTTAACGTACTATATTTTTTATAGAATTGTTATTGCTCAACCGTAAATCGTGTGTATTTTTATTAAACTAATAGATAAAACAATCCCATAAAAAACAAAACTTGTAAAAAAAAACAAGTCTCGCAACTCATTTCCTATACCGTAAAAAGTTGTGAGATCCATGTGATACCAAGTCGATAAATTTATTCAGTCTCCGTTTAAGGGACCTTTTGTCTTAAGTAATTATGCACTTAGCTTACCAGACAACATCTTATAGTGACCATATGAAAATTAAAAATCTTTAATGTTTTAAATAAAATAGTTTGACTTGGTAATCGCTCTAAAAGTGAGATACATCGTCTTCTCATGCGATTGCCAAGTCAAACTATTTTATTTAAAACATTAAAGATTTTTAATTTTCAATGTACCTAACAGAAAATTACAACATCAAGCTTAACAGAGGTATAGCTTAAATTGATTTACGGCACTATATGCCGCACTCAAAGATTTTTTTAAAATGAATAAATTACTTGACCCTATATAAAGGTTTCCTTACAAAGTTTTCCTTCACCGTTAAAGTACGTGATAATTCTTTGGTAATAGACACATAACTACGAAAAGTCAGATAAGTGTGCCTAGGGTTTGAACCCGCGACCGCCGGGATTCTTGACCACACGCCTAAACCTCAATACCATCACACCTTATCTGTCTACACCTATATTCCATTATCTTATACATAATACAGGTACACTGATTTATTAACTGCAAATGTAACTTTGTAATCCTATATATTTATATGGTATTACAAAGTTATTTATGCAGTTTGTGTATCTAGACTGTGTAACTAGACCGAAATTGCAAGATATTTTAATTTTTCCTTGAGACACTAAAAACTAATTGTGTTCCAAATTTGAAGCTTCTATGTCGGCTTCTAAGTGCCTTAGAGTTTTGATTATCGATCAGTGAGTCAGTGACCGATCATCAAAAATCGGGAAGTTTGACTAGTTATAATTCTTAAACTACTGATTCAAATTAAATGAAATTTGAAATATACAGTGTTTATACCATTCTTACTTGGTGATTAAAAATTCAAGTTTCTAGGTTTATCCACAACGAAGTTATAGGGTGTCGAAAATGGCCTGAGTTGCTTCGAGAAAAGTTATAGTACGGCCGTGCCGCTTTTTCGCTCGACTTGGCGGGGGCACTGCCGTGCCCACAGATTTATTTTACGAATAACAGGAATAAACTTAATTTCTCAAGACCGAAAAAGTTGCCCACACAAGGTCGGCAAAATTGTGTCGACTGACAAATTAAACTTTCCGACAAAACTATTTTAATATATTATGGCAGCCCGCGGCATTGCATTTATTTACTTTACTTAATTTGTGGTGTCTTTGCCGTCCAACTTACAAAAAAATACCAGGCTATGAATGAATGGAAGATGTAATTATATTTAGATTGAAATAATAACAGGTTTTTCTGTCGATAACATTTTGTTTAAAAACCGACCTAGCTACCCACGCTTATCCGGGATAACTATTTTAACTAATCTGAATGTAAGTCCAAATTATTATGACAGCATTTATTTTACAGTCCAACTTGCAAAAAAAGTACCAGGTTATCATAATCCAAATGGAGATACTCCCTTTTTAATAACCTTAACAGTATCCCAAGACATTCCCTCTCGTGGTTACCTCCAAGACGGCAGGTGACAGTTTCCGTTTGATCCCCCCTCCCCCTGTCTGTGTCGATGACGTCACGCCCCCCGTGGTGACATCTATTGGCGGCAATTTCGTGGATAAAGGACAAGTAATTGTGGCTTCAGGTGGGAGAGACATCGGATTACTTCGACAATGTGGTATGACAAATGTGTTTTGATGTTTTTTTAAAGCAATTTTGTGACGATTCTACATAAGTTCCACTGCTTTATAATAGAAAGACGTGTGGACCCAAATTTTGTAACTAATATTTCGAAGAAAGAACCGAGAAGATGTCATTTTGCATGTTTTTAACGATTTATTTACGCAAAACCCTAATTTATTAATTGTGAAAATTATAAAATACCATCAGATATTTTAGTTACAGTTTAATCAAGGTTAGTACTGATGTTTTGGAGATTAAGTAGTTAAATAAAAAACACTAAAGGTATTATAGTTAAGTAGTGATGGCCTCGAGGTTTAGAATCTCGGCGGTCGCAGGTTCAAACCTCAGGCACACCTCTGGCTTTTCGAAGTAATGTGTGTATTCACTATGAATGATTCATTTAACAGTAAAGGAAAACATCGTGAGGAAACCCGCCCACCTAAAAGTTCTTAGGAAGTTCTCAGGTGTGTCCACCCGCACTAGGCCAGCTTAGTGGACTAAGGCCTAAACCCTCTAAGTTGTAGAGGAGGCCCGTGCCTAGCAGTGGAACGTATATGGGCTGATGATGATGAAAGGTATTCTCTGTCTTCCCCAAAGTACCAGGCTATCATAAATCCATAGAAGGTTAGATGCTCCTATCCGCACATTCATCGATTGTACATAAAAAGTTGTAAATCACGCCATGGCGGGCCCAAACTAATTTGTATTTCGGGATTTTTATTATTACTAAGAAGGCTGACTATTCATATCGATAGGTAACATCGTTTTTCTCTAGATATTCAGACTTCCTATTTAGTATAGTAGTCGCTTCCGCATTTATCACACTTCCTCGTACCAGTACAAGAAGTACCAGGCTATCATAATTTAATAGGAGCTCAATCCTCCTATTTGACTGTTTGTTTAAAGAGAATACTGTTTCAACGATAAAGGACCGAGAATTTTCCCCATTGTATGTTTCTATTCGATTCCATGCTGTGGTCCACTAGCGCCACCTGCGGCGACTGTCCTCGATAATTACACTAATGGGGGACTCACTTCATTAGCGGACGAATGACAAAGCTTAGAAATGGGGTGTTGAAAATGAAATTTACTAACTCAAGTTTGCGCCGTGTTTGATTCCCGAGTTAGGTAAAAGTGTTCTTGGCAATATATGTAATAAATCAGAAGGACTATGGGCTTATATGGCTTGTTGGTTAGTGTGCTGTGTAACATACATATTCTCATATTCAATACAACAGTCTGAGATTGTATTAATGAGCTGCTCTAATTTGGGAAATTCATTCTTTGTAAACTATCTCTTGATTGGAAAAGAGCAACACTAGAGTTTCTTGTCCGCTCTTCTCTAGTGATGACTGCCTTCCGAACAGGGTGGTACAGCAAATTTTGAAATGACTGAATCTAAGTGATGTAGGTATTTGACATTTTATAGTTTCAATAAATATTATTTCATTTCATTTCATTACATAACCTCACGCCTGTATTCCCCGAAGGGGTAGGCAGAGGTGCATTTCTGCACCCACATTTCGCCAGGTATGTATCAGTCCCACGTAATAGGGGGCGAGCCTATTGCCGTTTTTCGGACACATTTCCAGACCCCGTGATGGTAAAACCCAGTAACACTATTCGACCCGGGATTCGAACCCAGGACCTCTAGATGGCACGGCACACACTTGTACCGCGACACCACGCGGCAGTGTAAATCCCTTGTGTTGTAGACAATGTAGTTATTTAGCTAATGGACTCCACAGAAAATGTAATTTAACGTTTATTTGTATAGGGGGACGTGTCAGGAGCCTTTGGCTTAGTGAGTAGCTATAATTCGTACTACTGGTTCGAATCTATATCAATATAATAGTGTTGAAAATTATTGCTCTCTGCTAAATGTATATAAAAGTATGTAGAAAAAATAAGAATTTTGAAACCTGTTTGTTTGTTGTTTGTTATAAGAGCAAATGTTCTTGTATTTTTCCCTTTTTCAATTCCTTTTTCCCTCCAAAACAGAGTCCTTGAAAATGGTTGTATACAGTACAGTGTAGTAGGATCCCTGGGGAATAGAACCAAATCCCTGCTATCGGCGGCGCTCCCGGGGGCTCCGGCTGCGAAGGGCGCAACCAATTACCGACAATTAATTATGTATACACTATTAGCAACCCTTTAGCTTGGGGATTAAGGGAAATAAAAATGTATCTCGACTCGGGAACTGAACCCAGGACCTTTGGACTATAAACAATCTTGTACTCAATGCCAAGAAAACTAAATGTGTGAAGTTTTCAATGCCTAATGTTACAAAAGTTAGCACTCATATCACCATGAACAATGAACCTATTGAACTTTTAAACTCGTAACATAATTTCTTTAGATTCTAAATTGCAAAGGGCAAGGTTATCTAAATGACAATAATCTATAATTGTCTGCTGTTGGAATGTATTTAACCTTGTTCAATTGTATTTGATTACTTTCTTTATTTATAGACATTAACAATTCAAAAATTGTAAATAATTTGGCGAATAAAGAGTAACTGTCGAGTTCCCGCCGATTCTTCTCGATAGAGACAACCTTCCGAATGCGGCGGTAGACTCTTTCGAAATTGTATTTTCTTACGTTTCACAAGTGCTTTTTGTATACCCATAAAAACAAAACTTGTAAAAAAAAAACAAGTCTCGCAACTCAGTTCTTCTACCGTAAAAAGTTGTGAGATATCCATGTGATACCAAGTCGATGAATTTATTCAGTCCCCGTTTAAGGGACCTTCTGTATTAAGTTATTATGCACTTAGCTTACCAGACAACATCTTATAGTGACCATATCAATACCTTTTATGTTTTAAGTAAAATAGTTAGACTTGGCAATCGCAGGAAAACACAATGTATCACACTTTTAGTGCGATTGCCAAGTCAAACTATTTTAATTAAAACGTAAAAGATTTTTAATATTGATGCTGCCGTGCCCCTAGATGAATAAAGACATTTTTCATTCTCTCATTCTTTCATTTCATTTTGATCACAGGGCAAAATGCGGCGAGTTGCGAGAGTAACGTCTTAGAATTCGGATGCCTTTTAAGATGACAATTATTGTGTGATTTTTGCATGGAAGTACTGACATAAATTCATGCTTGAATCTTCAATAGGTAGGTAGAAATACATTTCTACATACAGATTTCGTTAGCTGTTGAAAGACACATAAAAGAGGGCGATCTTATTACTGTTCGGAACGTTCTCGAATCTACTGAGAAATTTGTAATGAATCCAGTTACGCCCAACCCAGGTATCGAACTCTAATCTTTAGATAACACAGCGCATATTTATGCTAACACGCCAATTAATATATTATAAAATATATCTGTAGGTAATATTTATCATGTTGAAAAAGACAAATGTTAAATGTAATGTTTTGTATCTAATATTTAAGAAAGTCATGCTGTATCTAGATTGTCTATTTCTTATCTAAAAAAGATTAAATCTAATAAAAACGGTATTGTAACTTGGTTATACGGTGAAGCAAAACATTGTTTGAAAACGTAGTTTTCTCTTTACAACAACATATGCATAACAGTCTAAAATAGCGGACATAAACAAGATTCATATGTTATCATTTTATTACTGAATCGATTAAGAAACTAATTGACTAGCATTAGATAACTTATTTAATATTAATATCAAAAACAATTTAAAGTTGTAGACCCGTGTAATATTAAGCGCCTGCCAAAAAATAATAGCAAAAATAGTTGTATTTGTGCGTTAAAAGAATTTATGCAGGCGCTATTATGTTTTTAAGTAAGTTTTTACATTCTGTCTCCTTTTGAGGTAGGCAGAGACTATAGAACGTCAAATGCTACGATCCAAACACACTTCGGTTTCGAGGACTCTTCATATTACCTTTTTTTTTAAATCGCATATTTGCTGTTGATAGGTGCGCCTAGGACGTCCTCAACCGACTTTTTCGCTTATTTCTGCTCAGTTATTTAATTTCTACGCTAATAATATATTAAACTTTCCATCTATATTTATAAACCCTTAAACGTCCCACTACTGGGCTCAGGCCTCTTCTACAACTGAGGAGATTTAGTCCACCATGCTGGCCTAATGCGGGTTGGTGGACTAAGAAGACTAAGAAGTTACTAAGATCTTTTACATAACATTCAATTTATTAATAGTTAATGAGCATTTTCAAAACTTCAGTAACACTGTTCGACTTGGAAATTGAGCGTAAGACTCTCTAGATTATGGCACATACTTCAACTCACGAGATAATTATATGTATAGCAATTTCATCTTACTATATCTATAGAACTAAGTGTGTTCCTTTAATGTTATGGTGTCCTAGTACCTTCACGTGACATTTTTAAAAAGTTTCTTAATTTTTGGGGCTCCGTATATAAAAGGAAAAAACAGAACCCTTATATTTAATTGTGGGTCTGTTTGTATGTAAGTATGCGTGTAAGTATGTCTGTATATATGTTTGTATCTCTGTCTGTCACAGAAAATTTCCTCCGAATCTTTGACCGATTGTCATTTCATAGTATTTGTCGAAACTTTTTCCATCACAATAATGAGTGTGTAAGTTTGTGACTAGGGGGCGCTGTGGACTCAACAAGTGAATGCCCCTCGGGTGACAATGAGCCCCTCGCATTATCTAATTGGGCGGCCCGTGTCAGGGACAGGTGGGGCAGCGGTTCTAAAACTTAATGTGTTTACACTATCGATTGAGTGGTCCAGGGTAATTGACAGACAAAATATGTTAAGCCATTATATCCCCGTGCCTCTGTAGTCCTAGTACCCAACACACATAAACTCACGCCTGTATTCTCCTAAGGGGTAGGTAGAGGTGGTACGTATTAGTCCCAAGTAATCCAGACTACATGTTACTACTGTTTTTTTTTTTTTTATACTGACACGGCAAAGTGACCCCATTGCACCTGATGGTAAGTGTAATGGAGTCCAGAAAAAGTGCCGACCAGCGAGAGATGATGATCTCCCGTTGGTCGACGCAATCATGCCTGCCGGCCGAAAACCTCTTCACCTATCTTGTGAAGAAGTTTGGGGGACTAATACCATGGTGAACAAAGGGCCGACCGCGAGAAACCGGCCAAAAAATGCCGGCACGGTCATCCTTTCAACATGATTGAAGCCCCCCCGAAAACCGGATATACACTGGCTGATCCCGGAACGCGGCACACTTGCATGTGCCACTATGGCGGGTTTTACGCCCTGTGTACGGTGGTCGCTATCCGGGCGGATACGTATATCCTACCACCACTAAACTGTGAATTTACGAATGGAAAACCCAATAACATTTTGCCCGACACGAGAATAGAACCCTGGAACTATAGATTGCACGGCACATACTTGAACCGCGAGACAGCGAGTTATAGAGAATATCTCTGTATTCTTCATACACGAAGTTGGGGAAATAAAACAAAAATATACAAATTTTGAGAACCATTTCGTGTAGTGTCGAGTCACACATCAAACAGATTACATTTCTAATAGAAAAGGAATTAACTTTTGGTTTTACCAAAACTTCGAAAAACACATACATTAGAGTTACACACTAGATACAAGTCTCGTGTCGTGGTATCACTAACTACGAGACCCTTTACAAACAAAAACACACGAAACAAATATTAGTGGATCACACAAATATTTGCCTTTGTGGGCATCGAACACAAGACATCTCATTTCACAAGCTGTCTTATTAACTAAGCCATAACGGCTATCAGAGTTGTGTTCACAATGAATTATCACGTATTTCAACGGAGAAGAAAAACATAATGAAGTAACCTGCACAAAAGTTCTTAGGAATTTCTTAGGCGTGTAGTCCGCCAACCCGCACTAGGCCAGCGTGGTGGACTAGGGCCAAAACCCTCTCTGTTGTGGAAGAAGTGCCAACGTTAAAGTACGTAATAATTCATTGTGAATACACACATCACTTAAAAAGTCAGAGGTGTGTGCCTGGGGTTTGAACCCGCGACCGTCAAGATTTTCGAAAATGTGCTTAAATCTCAAAACATGCCGACATAATAATACAGACAGTGGCAGATAATCGTAATTGCTAGTCGTTACTAAACCACACTGTACTACTTAGGTTCCATTGCCGTGCCGGCATAAAAAACACAACCAAGAATTATGAATCAATCAATGTTACCCAAATGTACCAGGCGATCATGGAATAGAAGCAGTTTGAAGTAACAACTGTACATATAGAAAAAATTGCGATTTAAATTTGTACCGAGTTTTATTTAAGTTCTTGGTTTGATTCCTGAATAGGCAAAAATTTTTAGGACTGTTCTATTAGAAACTTCTTAGTAGCAGGTAAGACTTAAACATAGATCTCCTTCCGTCATAGAGGCGTGATTATACATGTACCAGGATATCATGAAATTGTAACAAGTGAATCTATTTGCCTCATCAATTTCATTACAAAAACACAAATACTCGGGTGTATTAACTCCAAAAGCCACTTGGGGCTATCAAATATTTACCGAGCCGGGGGCGTGTACCGGGGGGCGAGGGGCGACGGGCTAGAGGCGAGGGACGAGGGGCGAGGGGCGTCACCGGAAACAGGAAGTGCCTCTGTTGTATTTCGCTCACGTGTATTTGTTTGAGTTAAGCTTGTCGGATTATTTTGTTTGTTTTCCATAGTAAATATTGATTGGGATTAAAAATATAATAAGATTGAAAAAGAGCCTTAGGAAATTAATTGATAAAGACAGTTCGTTCCGATAATCGAAACCATACATTGTTCGCGCGATTTTACAATATTTTTTGGGAAAACAACTTTAGATTTCTTTGGTAAAAATATTTAACAAAGTTGACATTAATATAATAATACAACTAGGTAATGATATATACTATACATGTTATAACTAATGACCAAAAATTGCCCAAAATGAAGTTTAAAACACAGGTCTTTTATTTGCAGGCGAATTTTTAACCGTTTAAAACGTTTCTAAGGGAATCTCGACGGTCGCGGGTTGAAACTTCAAACCCCAGGCACACGTCTGACTTTTCCAAGTTATGTGTGTATTCACAATGAATTATCACGTACTTTAACGGTGAAGGAAATCGTGATGAAACCTGCACACCTAAAAGTTCTTATGAATTTCTTAGTTATGTAGTCCGTCAACTCGTACTAGGCCAGCGTGGTGGACTATGACCTAAACCCTTTTCAGTTGTAGAGGAGGTCCGTGCAGCAGTAAGACGTATATGGGCTGATGATAAAATCGGTTGTTTAAAATCTATACTTACGTACACACACTTCATCATCATCATCATCAGCCCATATACGTCCCACTGCTGGGCACGGGCCTCCTCTACCATTGAGAGGGTACACACACTTACATTCAGGGTATAGCTTTAAAAGGGATAAGCAGACTTTTAATACTTCTATTAGCGGAAACAAATAGCTTCTTAATCGTGATATGGTCAAGATTTTTAATTATTATTATTGCAATTTTTTTATACTAAATTTAAAGAGTTTTTTGAACGCGCTTATCTCAGGAACTACTGGTCCGATTTGAATAATTCTTTCAGTGTTAGATAGAACATTTATCAAGGATGAAAATAAGCTATATATCATCCCGCTAAAACCAATAGGAGCGGAGCAGCAATGGAAAATGTAGCGACCAACAACTAGTAGCCTAATAAATTGATACGGCCCAAAGAATAAAACCTACGACTTCCCGATCACGTCACCTCTAAGCCGACTGAGCCAAATTTAATATTTAAATTGAAAAACCGCGAATATAGACTATTGTCGCCGCGGGCCGCGTTCGGCTCATTATAATAACAATCGCGACGATGAAGCAAAAACCCAGTATTATTTTTATTTACCGCGAGATGGCGCTAGAATACTAATTTTGGGGTGAATTCGTAGGGTAATAATAAGTATATTGTTATCACAGACAGGGCTATTGTTGCAAATAAGCCTGATATTGTGATAGTGGATCGACTGGCGCGCCGGGCAATGTTGGTTGATGTTACTATCCCGCATGATGATAACCTTGTGAAAGCCGAAAAAGACAAAATGTCTAAATATTTGGATTTGGCTCACGAGGTTACTGATATGTGGGATGTAGACTCAACAGTTATTGTTCCGATAGTCGTTACTGCCAATGGGTTGATACCAAAGAGCCTCGACCAACATCTTCGGAGGCTCTCAATCGGTTGTTGGGTCAAAACCCAGATACAAAAAGCAGTGTTATTGGACACGGCACGTATCGTGAGGCGGTTTCTAACTCTTGGACCCTAACCACCGGTGGCTTGGGTCGTAGACCCCGACATCTGCGGGTATAAATATTTATTTTTATATTTTGAAATGCATTTTTTTTATAAAACTTTATATTTAAATTTAAAAAAAAATTTAAAATAAATAAAGACAGATAATAAAGTATATTGTTAAAGTTTGTAGCCTTTTTAAGGCTAACAGTGGTTAGAAGTTCAATTAATAGGCGCGTGGCAAAACCACAAAACAATATTAAGAATCGAGAATGGAGACTGGGGTCCCTAGATCGCACGAGACACTCTAGACTCGAGCCAACATGAGGCAGTCGAAAATATAATAAAAGTAGTTGATTAAATCCATAAAATATTAAATACATCATTCAAATTTAGTCTTTACTAATATTATAAATAAAAGTTTGCTTAGACGCGTCAATCTCAGGAGCAACTGGTTCCAATTGAAAGTTCATTGTTTACATATGTTAGTGGCCCCTAGGGCAAAAAGATATCATTTTTCTCGGCTCGGGAACAAAACTCAGGACTTCTCACACTATCATCACCATCATCAGCCCATATACATCCCACTACTGGGCACGGGCCTCCCCTACACCTGAGAAGGTTTAGGCCTTAGTCCGCCACGATAGCCTAGTGCGGGTTGGCGAACTACACACCTAAGAAATTCCTAAGAACTTTTAGGTGTGCAGGTTTCCTCACGATGTTTTCCTTCACCGTTAAAGCAAGTGATAATTCATTGTGAATAGTGTACATAACTTCGAAAAGTCAGAGGTGTGTGCCTGGGGTTTGAACCTGCGACCGACGAAATTCTCGACCGCGCGCCTAAACCTCGAGGCCATTACACTATACCCTACTTTAAATCTATACTTATATTTTTCATTGTCAATACATCAGATAGGAAAACCTAATGTAAAATTTGCATTTTTCATAAAATTATTCAGTGTGCGTCTCAGCTCACCTGCTCGTCACAATCACAGCCCATTGTGCCCCGAACGTATAGAGGGGACAGCCCCGTGGCGTAGTTGGCTAGACACCAGCTAGCAAAACGAGAGGCCGCGGGTTCGATCCCGCACCGAGACAAATTTTTGTGTGATCCACTAATCTTACTAATGTAAACTTACCGTCCCGTATGGTCTGCTCTAGCCGTATGAGGTGTTTCGTGCGTTCAATCTTGCTGTTCAGGTGGGCGATGGCGGTTTGCGCTTTCGATGACGTCACGTTCGTACCGTCGCTTTCATCTGTTGACGTCATTAAAAAATTTCATCAATTATGAATAATAACTCTTCTACTTATACTTAAAACGACACTATTTGCGTTATTACTACTATAAACATTGTATAAGTCATATGTAGCGTTTTATCCTTCTATGTGTTATGAAATATTATGGAGGAGAAAACTCGACAATACATCATGACAGATGTACACAACATTAATGAATGAGGCACGCGGTCTAGAGTAGCAATAATAACGTCGTTCAATCCACTAATATTTGTTTCGGGTCTGGGTGTGAGACCGAAATGTGTCCCGTAGTTTCTGATACACGACACAAGACTTGTATCCTAGTGTGGGGTCAGAACTATGTATGTGACTGTTGGGTGTATTTATTTAACAGTAAAGTAATTTAAAATCATACATAACCTCACGCCTGTATTCCCTGAAGGGGTAGGCAGAGGTGCACTTCTGCACCCACATTTCGCCAAGTATCAGTCCCACGTAGTAGGAGGCGAGCCTATTGCCGTTTTTCGGGGACAATAATAATTTATCTTTACTTTCGTAAATCGATATCCAAATCAGAGGCAAATCTTGCGTGCGGTCCCCGGTTCGATTCCCGCAATCGCATTACCTGTGATTGAGTCGCGCGGAAGTAATATCCGGCGCGAGGGTCGTGAGGGCGCTGAGGAGGGAGCGGGAGGGGGAGGAATTAACTAACAGATGATTTTTGGAAGAATTTTTACATAAGATTTTGTATTTCGTATTCACAATGAATTATCACGTACTTTAACGGTGAAGGAAATCGTGTCACCTAAAAGTGCCATAACAAGTAAAAGTTCTTAGGAATGTCTTAGGTGTGTATTCCGTCCGCACTAGGCCAGCGTGGTGGACTAAGCTCTTTCAGTTGTAGAAGTCCGTGCCCAACAGTGGGACGTATATGGGCTAATGATGATGAAGGGAATGATGATCATCACGCTTTAACCTAAAAGAGCGGACCAACAATGACAGATAAGTATAGCAAAAACGAAGACAAAATAATGAAGTCTGAACTCTTGCATACAGATTAAGGAGAAACAACTATACAGGGTATATTCAGACCGTGATCGGAAACCAAGGCAGGTAATAGCTAATGTCATTACAAATCCCCTGGCGTTAAAAAAAAATCCGACAAAAAAAATATTTTTTTTACGTTTTCCTAACAACCACATACATTTTATACCTGTGGTTGTTAGGAAAACTTTAAAATTTTTATTGTTTGTCGGGATTTTCTTTAACGCCAGGGGGTTTGTAATCACCGCAGCTGTTACCTGCCTTAGTTTCCGAACACGGTCTGAATACACACACTTATACAGGATAAGTACAAATAAAATACTCTGCCTTGTGGTCTCGCGGTACAAGTATGTGCCGTGCGATCTAGAGGTCCTGGGTTCGATTCCCGGGTCGGGCAAAGTGTTATTGGGTTCTTCCATTAGGAAATTCTCATTAGCAGCACGGAGTCTGGAAATGTGCCCGAAAAACGGCAATAGGTTCGCCCCCTATTATGTGGGACTGATACATACTTGGCGAAATGTGGGTGCAGAAATGCATCTCTGCCTACCCCTTCGGGGAATACAGGCGTGAGTTTATGTATGTATGTATGTAGAAATAAAATATAGACAATTTAAGAAATGACTTCAATATTTTTCGATAAAACCAGAAGAATACGAAATAAATGCAATAGATTTGTCAGCCTTAAGTAGTTTTGTCGTGTTTCCGTTGGCAGATTGCGCGGCGCCATTCCTAACGACATTTCCTCGCGGCAACCATCTTGTTCTCCATTGAGATCTTTCCGACATTTTGAAATTTAATTTTTGTGGAAGAAATAGATTTTTGCTGTTCAGAATAAGATTTGTAGAATTTAAAACTTTTGTATAAGTAAGAATTTAGTCCTTTTTGAGAATGCGTCATTTCGATACGGTTAAAGTTTATAATTTATTTTTAGGAAGCTAATACAGTGAAACCAAGTTAATTGGGATCTTTAGGGATCAATAATTTGGTACCATTTAAAAAGGTTTTCATCTATGCAGGTTTTTACTTAGACAGGTTTAAAATTTTAGTTGTATCATTTGACAGCCAAACAGTAACAGACAGCCCTGTGGCGCAGTTGGCTAGACACCAGCTTGCGAAACGAGAGGCCGCGGGTTCGATCCCCGCACCGAGACAAATGTTTGTGTGATCCACAAGTATTTGTTTCGGGTCAGGGTGTTTGTGAGAGCGAAAATTCTCTCATAGTTTCTGATACTCGACACAGGACTTGTATCCTAGTGTGGGGTCAGAACTATGTATGTGACCGTTGGGTGTATTTATTTATTATTATTTAAATAGGTTTTCATCTATCCAGTTTTTCAATTAGACAGTTTAAAATGTTAGTTGTATCATTTACAAAGCCGCCTGTTTATGGAGGAAATATACCAATATTTCAATTATGGAGGTGGAAATGGTATTGAAAATATATTTTTGATGTTATAAAGTGTAGGTGTTAAAAAATAAATACAAATAGTGAGTCGTGATGGCCTCGATGTTTAGGCACGCGGTCGAGAATCTCTACGGTCGCGGGTTCAAACCCCAGGCAGACACTTCTGACTTTTCCAAGTTATGTGTATTCACAATGAATTATCACGTACTTTAACGGCGAAGGAAAACATCGTGATGAAACCTGCACACCTAAAAGTTCTTAGGAATTTCTTAGGTGTGTAGTCCGCCAACCCGCACTAGGCCAGCGTGGTAGACTAAGGCCTAAACCCTTTCGCTTCTCAGTTGTAGAGGAGGCCCGTGCCCAGCAGTGGGACGTATATGGGCTGATGATGATGATGTTAAAAAATATAATACAATAATTAAATGTAAAAAAATATATATTTATTACAATAAAGTTTACGACATGAAGCAATCGGTAATGTTTGTTTAAAAATGTAATTATGTGAACTTATAAATAAATAAAATTAACAAATTAAAAAAAACTTCAGATGACAAAAGTTATAATACTCTAACATCTGTAAGTTGTAACTAATGTTTCGTTTTACTGATAACTATGTCTTTATCAGGTGAAGATGTGCTCGCGTACGGACGGTGGTTGAGTGACGTCACGCGCGCGGTGACGTCATGGCGGACCAGTCTCCCTTCCCCGCGCCCTGGGGGCTGCACTACCCTCACAGGTAATATAACAACCTCCAAATACTAACATAAATACGAAAGTCTATCTGTCTGTTACGCTTTCACGGCTAAACCGCTGTAAATTTGATTTTTTGGTGTGGAGATTGGATTTTGCTGGTAGTAGGATATTCGTATCCGCCCGGATAGCGACTACCGTACACAGGGCGTAAAACCCGCCATAGTGGCACATGCAAGTGTACCACGTTCCGGGATCAGCCAGTGTATTTCCGGTTTTCGGGGGGGCTTCAATCATGGTGAAAGGATGACCGTGCCGGCATTTTTTGGCCGGTTTGTCGCGGTCGGTCCTTTTATCACCATGGTATTAGTCCCCCAAACTTCTTCACGAGAAAGTTGAAGAGGTATTCGGCCGGCATGATTGTGTCGACCAACGGGAGATCATCATCTCTCGCTGGTCGGCACTTTTTTTGGACTCCATTACGCTTACCATCAGGTGCAATGGGGTCACTTTGCCGAGCCAGAATATAAAAAAAAGGACGTTAAGGATAAAGGGTACTTGATTTATTAATTATGCTAGCTTTTGCCCGCGACTCCGTCCGCGTAGACTACAGGGTTGGGTTCAGAAAGAACATAAGTTGTAGTCTATTTTACTCCACAGAGTCCCATTTAATAATAATAATAAATACACCCAACAGTCACATACATAGTTCTGACCCCACATTAAGATACGAGTCTTGTGTTGTGGGTATCAGATACCAAGAGAGACTTTTCGCTCTCACGAACACCCAGACATCATCATCATCATCATCATCATCAGCCCAAATACGTCCCACTGCTGGGCACGGGCCTCCTCTACAACTGAGAGGGTTTAGGCCTTAGTCCACCACGCTGGCCTAGTGCGGGTTGGCGGACTACACCCAGACCCGAAACAAATATTTGTGGATCACACAAACATTTGTCTCGGTACGGGGATCGAACCCGCGGCCTCTCGTTTTGCAAGCTGTTGTCTAGCCAACTGCGCCACGGGGCTGTCATTACATAATATGTCCATACTAAAATCATTCAAATCGGTCAAATGATTTAGGCGTGAAAGCGTAAAAGACATAGGTACTATAAAGTTATTCTCGCGTTTATAACTAGCAGCAATTTCCTTACATAATATATGAACAGCACCTTACTCTTAAAACCAAACTTACTTCAATAAATAAATAAATACACCCAACAGTCACATACATAGTTCTGACCCCACATTAAGATACAAGTCTTGTGTTGTGGGTATCAGAAACTACGAGAGACTTTTCGGTCTCACAAACACCCAGACCCGAAACAAATACTTGTGGATCACACAAACATTTGTCTCGGTGCGGGGATCGAACCCGCGGCCTCTCGTTTCGCAAGCTGGTGTCTAGCCAACTGCGCCACGGGACTGTCAAACTTCGGGCGCAATTTAAATAATGTCTTCCTAAAATTACAAGAATTTCTTTAGTCTTATAAATAGTCTTCTTTAGTCATCTATTCTTTCTTTGTTTCCATCCTATCATCATCATCAGGCCATATACGTCCCACTGCTGGGCACGGGCCTCCTCTACAACTGAAAGGGTTTAGGCCTTAGCCCACCACGCTGGCCTAGTGCGGGTTGGCGGACTACACACCTAAGAAATTCCTAAGAACTTTTTAGGTGTGCAGGTTTCATCACGATGTTTTCCTTCACCGTTAAAGTACGTGATAATTCATTGTGAATACACACATAGCTTGGAAAAGTCAGAGGTGTGTGCCTGGGGTTTGAACCCGCGGCCGCCGAAATTCTCGACCGCGCGCCTAAACCTCGAGGCCATCACTGCTTATTTCCATCCTATGGTTGTTTCTAAAAGTTCGCCTTGAGCGATAACACCACCAATTCTACTATTTTCCTTCTGTGTTTTTGTTTTGTTAATTTTCACCGTGTGTACAATAAAGTGTTAATAAATAAATAATTTATTGTGTTTTTGTCCTGTCCAGGGATCCGAACGTGGCCCCGGCGCCGCGCCGCGACCCCCACCCCTACGAGACGCACTCGCACGCACACACACACACATATCCGCGACACACACACACGCACGCGCACACAGAGCCACACCAAACTGCAGTCAACGCTCAGTAAGTACCACTTTATACCAGTGTCGGTACTTCCATCGAAGCCCAAAAGCGTTACACGTTAATTGTGTAATGTCTAGTTTATAATTGTTTATTGTGGGCTCAGGATATTCTCATTTATGTCAAAACTCAAATTGCTTTTGTTTATCAAAGGTTTAAAACTTAAAGATTATTATTCGGAATGTTGTAAGGAAAGCTGAGCTTTTGGACTTATATGGAAGTACGTACCGAGTACCGCCACTGATCACTGTCTACCCCTTTGGGAGATACGGGCGTGAGTTTATGTATATATGTACATTTATAATTAAAGTTGTTAATTGGCTGGCGGATTTAACCAAATAGCTGCGACATTTAAAAAAATATTATCTATGAGACAAAATGAACAATAGAAAAAAATATAATTTATTATCATTACGCAAAACTAACCCTTAATTACATTGCAGGTGTAAAGGAGAAGTAGAAGAGACGAGGTTGGACTACAGAGATCATTATCATGTGCACAGGTGAGTGATATTCAAAGTAAAAAATATCTTTTAAATTTTTCCATAATAACTGCCTTTCGACCTTGAGTGGTCAAAATAACCTTTTAAATACTATAATTAAAATTGTCGATTTGTGACAAAAGTTTAATTTATAGGCTACTAGATGGCGTTAATAGATTAAATTTTGAAAGGAAGGAAGAAATCGATACCTATTTATGGAATTTTAAGGTAATGCTCTACTCATAAAAGTATCCTATGTTCTTTTCCAAGGTGCTATCTATCACCACACCCAAAATTATTGAAATCGGTCCATGAGTTTAGGCATGAAAGCGTAACAGACAGATAAAGCTACCTTCGCATCCATACTAATATATTATAAAATCTACAGTAGTAACTCTGTCTATTACGCTTTCACGGCTAAACCGCTGGAGCGATTTGAATGAATTTTGGTATTAAGAAAGATAGGACCTTGAGGAAGGACATAGTGTACTTCCTAACCCGGGGAGAATGAGTATTCCTAGGAAATTAGCACGGGAATCAAAATTTCGTCCGGACAGCTAAATTACAATAATTATTGCATTAACTTTTTGTAAATAGATAGCGTAGATTTTTAATATTAAAAGTAACTTCACAAAATTTGTTTTTCTCTAGAAATATGTTATAAATAAATACACCCAACAGTCATATACTCGTACATAGTTTTGACCCTACACTTAGATACAAGTCTTGTGTTGTGTATCACTATTTCGGTCTCATATACACGAGTCGAGAATTTCGGCGGTCGCAGGTTCAAACCCCAGGCACACACCTCTGACCTTTTTTGAAGTTATGTGTGTATTCACAATGAATTATCACTTGCTTTATCGGTGAAGGAAAATATCGTGATAAAACCTGCACACCTAAAAGTTCTTAGGAATTACTTAGGTGTGTAGTCCGCCAACCCGCACTAGGCCAGCGTGGTGGACTAAGGCCTTCACCCTCTCAGTTGTAGAGGAGGCCCGTGCCCTGCAGTGGGACGTAGTTGGGCTGATGATGATGATGATATGATACACTTAGACCCGAAATAAATATTAGTGGATCACACAAACATTTGTCTACGGGGATCGACCCACTGCGCCACGGGGCTGTCAATATGTTGTCTATGAACATTAAACCTCTGCAATAAAAGACAACGGTGCCTCTCCTTAAGTTGACAGCCCCGTGGCGCAGTTGGCTAGATACCAGCATGCGAAACGAGAGACCGCGGGTTCGATCCCCGCAACAAATGTTTGTGTAATCGACAAATATTTGTTTCCGGTCTGTGTGTTTGTGAGAGCGAAAAGTGTCTCGTAGTTTCTGATACACGACACAAGACTTGTATCTTAGTGTGGGGTCAGAACTATGTGTGTGACTGATGGGTGTATTTATAAGTTTGTCTGTGGTTCAGGTGTGGTTCCTACGGCAAGTGCGAGGAGCGCGAGGAGTCTCGTGAGCCGCGGGACGAGCGCGTCAGCTCCACTGCGGACCAGCATCATTGGGACGAGAAGATCGGTAACAACAGTTCCTCCATTCTAGATGACTATGTTATTCTCATATTCTATTTTGTGCTTAGGAAGCGTTCAAGCAGTAGCGGTACTTCCACAAAAGCAATTTAACATATACCTAAATGAGAATATCCTGAGCCCACAATAAACAATTATAAACTAGACATTACACTATTAACGTGTAACGCTTTTTTGTATCAATATTGTTTCTTGTCCGTTCTTCTCTAATGCCTTCCGAACTGAAGGTAAACTAAATTTTGAAATGACTGAATCTAAGTGATGTATTTGACATGTTTTAGATTAAATAAATATTATTTCATTTCAACTCGTGCCGTCGACTGCCTCGTGGTCTCGCGGTATAAGTATGTGCCGAGCAATCTAGAGGTCCTGGGTTCGATTCCCGGGTCGGGCAAAGTGTTAGTGGGTTTTTCCATTAGGAAATTCTCAGTAACAACATGGAGTCTGGAATTGTGCCCGAAAAACGGCAATAGGCTCGCCCCCTATTACGTGGAACTGATACATACCTGGCGAAATGTTTGTGTGGAAATGCACCCCTGCCTACCCCTTCGGGGAATACAGGCGTGAGTTTATGTATGTATGTGTCATTTCAACCGTATATTACACATTTGGAGCCATTATCACACAAGACGGTTTTTACTATTTTTTGACAACCCCCAAATAAGGAAAATTTAGAAAAGGCCGACCACTCTCCAAGTGGACAACTCTTTGTTCCCAACTCCTTGTATCTTTTTTCTGATTAACTTCATTGATGATGACAAATGAGGTTCCCTTAGATCCGCTGAGCTTCATTGCTCGGCGTCAATACAGTGCGTGCTGTCGATCCTGGAGCACAGGAGTTACAGCGGCGGGTGTGGTGGGCACCATTAAATAAATACACCCAACAGGCACATACATAGTTCTGACCCCACATTAAGATATCAATTTTTTTATTCACGCATTTTTTATAAGCAGTTATGGCCTCGAGGTTTAGGCATGCGGTCGAGAATTTCGGCGGTCGCAGGTTCAAACCCCAGGCACACACCTCTGACTTTTCGAAGTTATGTGTGTATTCACAATGAATTATCACTTGCTTTAACGGTGAAGGAAAACATCGTGATAAAACCTGCACACCTAAAAAAAAAGTTCTTAGGAATTTCTTAGGTGTGTAGTCCGCCAACCCGCACTAGGCCAGCGTGGTGGACTAAGGCCTAAACCCTCTCAGTTGTAGAGGAGGCTCGTGCCCAGCAGTGGGACGTATTTGGGCTGATGATGATGATTAAGATACCAATCTTGTACCATTATTATGACCCGTCTTTTTCAGTGAGTAGCTCCCTGAGCAACTCCTCGGCGCCCGGAGTGTCCGGAAGTCGCGGAGACGCCTCGTCTCCTCACCAGCACGTCACCACCACTCATGCAGGTAACTATTGTACCAACTTATACTCGCACTCACGGTTGTACGAGTATAAATGCGGTAGGCAGGGATGAATTTCACGTCATAACCCAAATTAATGCTTTTTTTTCGAGGGGAAAGCAAATTATGACTTTACTTCCCGCCGTCCCTGCGGAGGAGGGGGCGGGAAGCATATGTCGGGGTCACCGGCCTTCCAGCCCGGCGCGCGGCGACGTCATGTCCGCGAAGATGTAGGGCTGGGTCCCTAACCTACACCGGCATACCGACCAAAAGCCCCGGTGGCCATCTCCGCGCCAAGTTAATGCAAATTAATGCTAAGTTAACCTAGTTATTGTTACAGAATGTTACATATTCCATAACTGAATCACAGACTTGGCTTGCGAAGTCAAAGCTTTGTGGTCACTCAATCCAACCCGAACCAAATGGCTTAAAAGTTATTTCTCTTTGCCCCACCACAAAATGGGGAATAATTTACCAGCCCACGGGTTCTCTCCTATTCTTTATTCTTGGTTGGAAAAGAGCAACACTAGAGTTTCTCGCCCATACTTCTCTAATGCCTACTGAGCAGGGTGGTAATCTAAATTTGAAATAACTTAATCTAAGCGATGTGTTTAAGCAGTGTTGGCCTCGAGGTTTAGGCGCGCGGTCGAGAATTTCGACGGTCGCAGGTTCAAACCCCAGGCACACACCTCTGACTTTTCCAAGTGATGTGTGTAATACAATGAATTATCACTTGCTTTAACGGTGAAGGAAAACATCGTGATAAAACCTGCACACCTAAAAAGTTGTTAGGAATTTCTTAGGTGTGTAGTCCGCCAACCCGCACTAGGCCAGCGTGGTGGACTAAGGCTTAAACCTTCTCAGTTGTAGAGGAGGCCCGTGCCCAGCATTGGGACGTATTTGGGCTGATGATGATGTGTTTGATGTTTATAGATTCGATAAATATTATCTATTTTCATTTCGTTTCATACTCGTTTTGGACAACATCGTATCTACTATCAGGTGATATTATTTTTTCGTAATGTATTTAAAAAATGTTATTTCCTAGGTGGTGGGAGGCGCGGCGCCCTGCAGCTGTGGCAGTTCCTGGTGTCGCTGCTGGCGGAAGGCGCGCGCTGCGTCGCCTGGACTGGCAGAGGACTGGAGTTCAAACTGCATGAGCCAGAGGAGGTACCTGTACCAGCCATCCATACCAATATTCATCATCTGCCCATATACGCTCCACTGCTGCGAGGCCTCCTCTACAACTGCGAGGGTTTAAGCTTTAGTCCGCCACGCTGGCCTAGTGCGGGTTGGCGGACTACACACCTAAGAAATTACTAAGGATTTGAGGTGTGCTGGTTTCTTCACGATGTTCTCCTCAGGAGTGTGGTTTGCCAACCCGCACTAGGCCAGCGTGGTGGACTAAGGCCTATACCCTCTCAGTTATAGACGGGGCCCGTCCCCAGCAGTGGAACGTATATGGGCTGACGATGAATGATCACTTGTCGAATGTGTTAGTACCATAATTAGTTCATCTCTGGTTCGCCAGGTGGCTCGTCGCTGGGGCGCGCAGAAGAACCGTCCGGCGATGAATTACGACAAGCTGTCTCGCTCGCTGCGGTACTACTACGAGAAGGGGATCATGCAGAAGGTTGCAGGTAAATATCAGGGTAGCATCCCTTTCTAGCTTCATCATCATCAGCCTAAATACGTCACAGTGCTGGGCACGGGCTCTACAACTGAGGGGGTTTAGGTCTTAGTCCACCATGCTGGACTAGTGCGGGTATGCGGACTAGGTTGTCTCTAGCTTAACCTGGGTGAAATTAATGTTTTTCCGTCCTATTTAGCCATTGACAGCCCCGTGGCGCAGTTGGCTAGACACCAGCTTGCGAAACGAGAGGCCGCGGGTTCGATCCCCGCACCGAGACAAATGTTTGTGTGATCCACTAATATTTGTTTCGGGTCTGGGTGTGTGTGAGAGCGATAAGTCTCTCGTAGTTTCTGATACCCACGACACAAGACTTGTATCTTAATGTGGGGTCAGAACTATGTATGTGACTGTTGGGTGTATTTATTTATTTATTATTTATTTATTATTCAAACGAACCAGATATACCAATTTTCAATATAATATATACGCAACCTTTGGATGGATAATAGAAGAGGATAAATAAAGAGGGTAGCATAAAGTGTATAGAAAGACATTTTATAAGGACCATCCACAAAAAAATATACTTAATTGGTTTCCCTTTCACCATTTACGGCTACCCACATATTCAGCAATTCATTATATTTTTTTGCTAAATATAAAAAATATATATCATCATCATCATAATCATCATCAGCCCATATACGTCCCACTGCTGAGCACGGGCCTCCTCTACAACTGAGAGGGTTTAGGCCTTAGTCCACCACGCTGGCCTAGTGCGGGTTGGCGACTACACACCTATGAAATTCCTAAAAACTCTTAGGTGTGCAGGTTTCATCACGATGTTTTCCTTCACCGTTAAAGTACGTGATAATTCATTGTGAATTCACACATAACTTCGAAAAGTCGGAGGTGTGTGCCTGGTGTTTGAACCCGCGACCGTCGAGATTCTCGACCGCATGCCCATACCTCAAGGCCATCACGACTTTAAAAAAAAATAATTGTCTAATTATTGCTGTATTTCAAGGATACCTATTAATTGGTAAGCGACCCTTTTCTAATCTGGTGTCTATTATTGAAATAACAAATTTCATTTCTAGGAGAACGCTACGTATACAAGTTCGTGTGCGACCCGGAGGCTCTGTTCAGTATGGCGGCTCCCCCCCGCGCGCGCTCCCCGCCCGCACCCCCTCCGGCGCCATACGACGTGCTGACACAGTTGTACGGCGGCGTCGTGTACCCACAGTACCTACAACAGCCTCCCACACAGAGCCCGGAGTACCAGAACCGGAGATACTACCACATCAACCATCTAGGACATTATGATACGTAATTTAGATGAGAAATAACCTTTTTGTTGTAAAATCTAACGTAAATACAGTGAAACTAGTCATTTATTGATAGTTTTGGCCGTTAATAGTCGCCTTTTGGTATCCTATTTGAATTTTATCGCGTTGATAACCTGGAAGTTTAATTGCGGTGCTTTGGGCATTTAAAAATTAAGTCACAGATTATAAAAATCAAATAAATTCATATCAATTTACTTTAAAATTTTAAAAATATTTAAAATACCTTTACTTTGATCATTTGTAATGTGAGGAGTTAAAATACTTAATTCTATTTATCAAATCATAAAAATGTTAGGAAATAAGATAACAATTAAAATCTTAGCTCAAAATTACTTATTTAAGAAAAATTTTTTTTTTTTTTTTTTTTTTTTTTTTTTTTTTTAAACTGGCACGGCAAAGTGACTCCACTGTACCTGATGGTAAGCACAGTGGAGTCCAAAAAATTAATACCGACCAGCGAGAAACGAAGGTCACCCGCTGGTCGACACAATCATGCCGGCCTGCACAAATGCTTCTTCACGCTTCGCTTAAAGGATCCAGGATCATAGGAAGGAGGGAACACGTGAGCCGGCAAACTATTCCACAGCTTGATGGTGCGGCAAAGGTAAGAGTTGGCGAACTTTTTGGTTCGAGCCGCGGATGTTGTGACCACAAAGCTGTGGCTTCGCATGCCAGCACGCGTGGTTCTGGTAAGGAAAGGAGAGGATGGGACAAGCTTAAACAATTCTTCAGAACATTCACCATGATACAGACGGTAGAACACGCTAAGTGCGGCAATGTCCCTGCGCAACTGTAGCGGCTCCAAGTTGGCTGTGACGTCTGCATCATCCACAATGCGGATGGCACGCCGCTGCAATCCATCCAAGGCATCGAGAAGGTATTTGGCGGAACCGTCCCAGCGGTGCGAGCAGTATTCCATGCCCGGCCGAACCTGCGCTTTGTATAAGCGGAAAAGCTGACCGGGCGTGAAAAACCGGCGCACTCTGTTCAGGATTCCGACCCTGCGTGAAGTGGCGGATATAATGCCCTCGATGTGAGTCCTTGGATTAAGATCGCAGCGGATATCCACACCTAGGATATTAAGGCCGTTCCGCATTGCGAGTGAAATGCCCTGAAAATTGGGGAGAGGAGAAAACGGGGATTTTTTGCACGAAAACGCACAGACCTGGGTTTTCTTGGCATTGAACTCAACCAGATTCCGGGTACCCCATGTGGAAATGAGCTCCAGGGTCCGATTGAGCTCAATGACAAGCTCCTCGCGTCTACTCTCAGTATCCGCCCGGCAACCTGGTGGCTTACTGCAGTACCGCCCATGGACCGTGCTGTCATCTGCATAGCAATGAATGTTGCCAAGCGGCAACATATCATTGATATGCAGAAGAAACAGGGTGGGCGATAGCACAGAGCCTTGTGGAACCCCGGCACTAACTGACATGAGCTGTGAAGCGTGCCCGTCGACGAGGACACGCATTCTACGCCCATGCAGAAAGCTCGAAATCCACAAACACAAGTTGCCGGGAAGACCGTATGCCGGAAGCTTGGAGAGAAGGCCACGGTGCCAGACCCTATCAAATGCCTTGGCTATGTCGAGACTCACGGCAAGAGCCTCGCCATGCCGATCAATCGCCTCCCCCCAGTGATGCAAGGCAAACGCTAGAAGATCACCCGTTGACCGGTTACGGCGGAAGCCGTATTGCCTATCACTGATCAACGAGTGATCCTCCAGGTAGCGGACCAATTGGATGTTAATGATCCGCTCCATCACCTTGCAGATCACTGAGGTTATGGCGATTGGGCGATAATTGACAGGGTCTGACCGATCACCCTTCTTAGGAATCGGTTGCACATTAGCCTCTCTCCAAGATTGAGGCACCACACCTGAAAGATAAGACGCGCGGTACAAGCGTGTTAGTGCAGGAGACAACTCGGCTGCGCACTTTTTAAGGACAACCGCCGGGATACCATCAGGACCACTGGCTTTTCGGACGTCGAGTGACTGCAGTTCACGCCTCACATCACAATGCCTGATACGGATATCAGGCATTGTGTGGCCACAGCTAGGCAGCGTAGGTGGCTGAGAACCGCAGTCATCGAGCCGAGAATTGGCCGCAAAGAGGCGCGCCAGTAGACTGGCTTTCTCCTCCGGCCCATGGGCCAGTGATCCATCCGAATATCTCAGCGGGGGCAGCGAAGGACGACAGAAATTGGATTGGACAGCCTTAGCAAGACTCCAATAAGCACGGCTGCTCGTCGGATGGTCTGCCAAGGCACGTCCAATCCTGGAGACGCGCTGAGCATCCGCTCTCACATAAGCCTTCTTGCAGGCCTTGACGGCACGGTTATAAGCTGCCTTGAGTGAGCTTAAATTGGGATCCTTTATTGCGCGACCCCTGATCCAAGCGCGGTACGCCGCCTGTTTATTACCAACAGCGTCGGCGCACTCGCGATTGAACCAGGAGCGTCCGCGTCCTTTGCCGGCGATCTCAGAGGAAGGAATATAGTATTCCATTCCTAATCTGATCTCGTCGGCAATGGCGTCGGCACTCGCTGAAGGATCCAAGCCCTCAAAGCAGCGCTGCCGCCAAGGGATGGATGCGAAGTATTCTCGCATACCATCCCAATCTGCTGACGAGTAGTGCCAGACTTTGCGCTTAACCTTCACGGGTAGTGGAGGTGCAGCGCGCGGAACTGACGTCCCAACCAGGCAATGGTCGGAGGAACCCAGAGGGGCACCAACCGTCACCTGATACCCGGCTGGGTGACTCGTCAACAGAAGGTCCAGCAGAGAAGGCACATGACTCGACACGTCTGGGATCCTGGTAGGCTGGTTCACCAGTTGCGCCAAATCATGAGTAAGAGCGAACGCGTGGGCAGCCCTTCCAGCATGGTCAGTCTTGGAGGAACCCAACCACAACTCATGATGTGCGTTGAAGTCCCCCAAAACTACCAATTCCGCTGTGGGGAACTGCTCCTGCGCGGCGTCTGTCGCCTGGCCAAGGTAGTTGAATAACCGGGTTGTCTCATCATCCCCGTTATGAGATCTGTAGAGGCACACGTAGACACGACTTTGACAGCCGAGGTCAACGTGTACCTACAGAGTGGAGAAGGAAGGATCCTCCATGCAGCGCAGACGGCGACAACAGACATCCGACCGAGCATACAAACACACCCCGGCCTTAGGCTTGAAGTTCTCTTCAAGCGAATAGCCGGGGTAGTGCAAGTACGATAGATCGGCCGGACAACGAATCTGCGTCTCCGTCAGGAAGAGCAAAGCAGGCCGGGCCGTCTCTAGATGGTGGTGGACGGCATTGATGTTCGAATGGAGCCCGCGGATGTTGGCGAACTCCATTGTGAACGCGGTGGTGGGGTTGTGCACCGCTGTAGAACCTGCTCTGATGTGTCGCACTGTCATGGGTGAAGGAAGGAAGTTGTGAAGAAGCTAGGGGGACTTATGTCATGGTAGTAAGAAGATCGCGACGGGAAATTAGCCACATTAGTGCTGAATGGAGGCAGACTGATCCATCGGACGGAAGGGCCCCCGTACCCTCCCGGAATAGGCCGCCGGGACCCCATATCCGGTCACCAACCGGCACGACGACCTACTCCAAGATTATGCGCGGCATGGTGGGGCAGCCTCTCGAGGTGGTTAGCCACGATTGGGCCCCTGTACTATACCGCGGGCGGCCAGCGGGACAACCGTTTCTACGGGTCTCCCTGGCCGATGGGTCAATACACCTCCAATCAGTCGAGGCAAAAATACCCGCACGGTCATCCACCTACCACGACTGAAGTCCCCCGAAAAACCGGATGTACACTGACTGATCGAACGCTTAAACTAAATTAGACTAATCTAGAAGCAATCATTTGTAAATATAATAAGTAATCGTAATAACATAATCTGTAGTTAAATTTACATATAATAGATGGCGTTGTTAAACAACTCACAGAATTATGCATTATAGTAATAGCAATATTATAGTAATAGCAATTTTATTGAATTCAGAGCGAATGAAGACACCATTTCTGTGACCGTAAATGTAAATGGAAAGATAATTTAGGGGCGCACATCATTACAAAAAGATATAAAAGGACATTAAAGGAGTAAGGCCACGCTATTTTTAGCTTGAACTGCCGTGTCATCCCAATGGAAATAATATTTTGTGTGTTTTGATTAATATTTGTTTTAAAGGTTTGCATTTCTGTTTTGTAATCAATCACGAAATAAGTTTACGATTGTGATTTTGATCTAGTCATTATTTTTTGTTTTAATAATGTTATGTAATTTTTAAGGTTTCGAGTAAGAGATGGCGTTAGTAATTAAATATTCAAATACATTTTAATTTTTAAGTTTGCATAGTCAATTACTTTTAGGTATTTTTCAGAATAAGATCTATTTTTTAAATCCTGAAATATCTGATGCAATTCAATTTTAAATAATTCAATCAATTCAAGGTATAGAAAATTGATTTCTGAATTTTATTTGAGTTTCTATATAAAATAAGCCTTAATAGGAAAAGCTAAACAATACTATTTAGTATTATAATTATTTTAATATTTTTCTATTTTAGTGTGTTAATGATCATCATGCGTAAATTTTATTAAGAAACTTATGAACCAAAAAACTAAATTTCAAACAATGTTATTTTCTAAATACTTTTTTAAGGGTTACAGACATTATACTTTACACAAAAAGCTATTAAAAGAAGCTTCATGTTCCAAAAATTCTCAAATAGTAAACCGAAACAAATTCCCGCCATTTTACCTGTCATTTTTGACAAATTGTTTTTTGTCAAACATCAAACACATTATACAAATACGCAATAACTTAAATGGACCATGATTTGGCGTTTCCGATACATATTACTAAATTAACTATTGATAATGGACGTGGCGTCTATATTCTTTGTATTTAGTTGTGTTATCAAAGGCAGAAAGAAAATTGTATGCTTTTGATGACTAGATGTTACAGACGAGAAAGCTTTAGTATGTTATTTTAATAACTAGCTGACCCGGCGAACTTCGTTCCGCCTAACAGTAGATTCTTAATTATTTTTTTAGCCTAAGTTACATCAGCTACCTGCCAATAAAAGTCCCGTTAAGTAAGTAGGTAATTGGTCCAGCCATTTCAGTCATTAGCCGGAACAAACAGACAGACAGACAAAAATTATAAAAAAGTTATTTTGGTGTATGTACTGTATATTCATATATATTCATATATACCTACATGTAGTAAAAAATGGTTATTTTAATATTACAAACAGACACTCAAATTTTATTTATATGTACGTAGCCTAAGTTACTCCTTATTACATCAGCTATCTGCCAGTGAAAGTCCCGTTAAAATCGGTCCACCCGAACAGACAGACAGACAGACAAAAATTGTAAAAAACGTTATTTTGGTATATGTACCGTGTATACATCCATATGCATTTATTAAAAAGCGGTTATTTCAATATTACAAACAGACACTCCAATTTTATTTATTTGTATAGATTATGTCGCATTAACGTGTATGTAAAACAGATATTGAGTATTTCCAACAGATAGCCGCTCGGAAATAAAAATAACTGATAAATAAATAAATATACCTAATAACCGATACAAGTATTGTGCCGTGTAACTAAAAGACACTGTATTCTCACAAACACAAATGAAAGAAATGTAAATGGTCCACACAAACATTCGATCGAGCCTGTAGACTTTCGTTTCAGAAGCCTAGTGTCTAGCCAATGAGTCATATTATATTCATACAATTTTCTCTTGTATTTTGACTCCTTAGTTCCGCATCAAATTTTGCTTCGAAGTTCGATTTCCGTGTCATGTCAATATTGATAAGTTTTTTATTCTCAATAGCGACATCATCATCAGCCCAAATACGTCCCACTGCTGGGCACGGGCCTCCTCTACAACAATTGAGAGGTGTTTAGGCCTTAGTCCACCACGCTGGCCTAGTGCGGGTTGGCGGACTACACTCCTAAGAAATTCCTAAGAACTTTTGTTTTTTTATAGCGACATGAATTCTAGAAATATGTCCGAAAAACGGCAAAAGGCGCTCTCCATATACATATGTATGTATTTTGCAAAGAAAGGCTTTATGATATTTCAAAAATGGGTTAACATATTTCGATGATGTTTTTGGATAGGAAATTCAAGAGTACCTAATGTGCGCATTTTATTCCATAGTGATTAATAAACCATTTTTTAATAACAAAAATATTAATGTTATATTAAATAACATTCAGCGAAATATAATATTTAATTAAATTTAAGGATGTTAGCCTTTTTGGATACAAGTACTTAAGAAAACTATTTTTTTAAATTTGAGTTTAAAACAGAACAATTTTTAGTTAATTAACGGATATTTTTGTTCAATTTTATAATTATTTTCGTGCACAATGTAACACTTATACCATTTACTATTAGCATTGACATATTAAGTAGGTACAATATTTATTTAACATTTTTGAAAATGAAAAGTACTTTATCCAAAAAGGTTTTAGTTAAATCATACAATGTGCAATATTAAGTATAGGTAGCATTAAGAACCGAAAGCAATGTTCGTGGAATAATAAACATATTCGAATAATATTTGTTTTACTGTATTTTGACGTGATGGCCTCGAGGTTTGGGCACGCGGTCGAGAATCTCGACGGTCGCAGGTTCAAACCCCAGGCACACACCTCTGACTTTTCCAAGTTATGTGTGTATTCACAATGAATTATCACGTACTTTAACGGTGAAGGAAAACATCGTGATGAAACCTGTTCTTAGGAATTTCTTAGGTGTGTAGTAAGCCAACCCGCACTAGGCCAGCGTGGTGGACTAAGGCCTAAACCCTCTCAGTTGTAGAGGAGGCCCGTGCCCAGCAGTGGGACGTATATGGGCTGATGATGATGATGATTATATTTAGTCTCATGTGGAGCCCAGACAACTGCATTGCATTCTAGTTGACTTCTCACTAAAGTGTTATACATTATTTCGATTGCTTTTATATTACTGAAGCCATGAGCAAGACGCAGTACAAAACCCAAATTCCTGTACGCTTTTTTGCAGATATTTGTGATATGATTACGAAACGTAAGACCAGAATTAAGATAAACTCCTTAAATCTCTAACTTCCGCGACCCTATCGATTGCTATGCCGTCAATGTGGTACGCAGGGATGTTATGGAGCTCCGTAACCGTAACCGAAACTATCGGATATCCGAAATAAAAATATATCCGTAACCGTATCCGTATCCGTTTCAGAAGTTTCGGATAGTTTAAGAAAGTCTTGTGTAAAGTACTAAATTGATTTTTATAGACAAAAATCGATCAATATCGACTTAATTTTGGACATTTTTTTAATCAAGGTAATGTAGATTGTACAAAATGTAAACAGTGTGATAAAACTTTAGGCGGAGAGAAGGCGTAGTGCCTTCACTGAAACTTCATATAAAATCCAAGACACAGTGATTAGTACAAAGATATTTTATTGCTGAAACAAAATAAGCAACAAAAACCAAAAACATCCAAACAGCTCATACCTTTACAAGGGTGTCGAAAACAGTTATATTGTAACGGATAATCCGAAATAATTACATATCCGTAACCGTATCCGAAACCGATATAATTTTATTCCTATATCCGTATCCGTATCCAGATCCGAAATATCATATCCATAACATCCCTAGTGGTACGTATACAATACGGGTGTGTGCGACCGACCGAAACTAATACACACATTTCGAGATATTAAATTGCAAGAGATTCTGTTTACTCCACGCAACTACCCTGTCTCTATCTCTTTGTAACCTTTCACAATCACTCCTATCTTATTGTTTATCTTAAGATATAACGCTTACCTCAAGAGGCGGATGGTACGCGTCCACCGGCACCAGCGGCGAGTCCGACGCGCGCACGCACACACTCCCACCTTCCAATGTACTCGGCACTGAGTCCTATTTCCTGTTATTACACTTCACTATTTCATTGCACTGAGTGAATCCACAATAAGACACCAAATAATCATAATAAACACTTATATGCGTTGCGCATGAATATACATTAAAATCTCCTACCACAATAACTTCACTATATCTTTTACAATATTGTTCAATAATTCTAAAAAGCAATAAGTATTCATTTTCACTACTATTACGCGGTATATAAACAACGCACAAGATAAACAAAAATCTGTCGTGCCGATGCACGGTAGCACCGACTATTTCGAACGAGTGGTTATCTACCGTGATGTCACACGGCACCGGTGTTCGACGTAGTACCAAACGCGGTGTGGCCACTAGACACGCGCCGCCCTGCTTACGTCCATCGGCTCGATCACAACGTAAAATAGTGTATCCTATTGGAACGATTTCCGCATCATATATGGACTGGTTGCATCCTGTTTCCGTGATTGCAAATAAATCGGCATTAGATGATGACATATTGTCATGTTATTCCGCCAGTTTAGTTCGTAGTCCTCTAACGTTCTTATAGAATATTTCAATGCTCAGTGACTTTTTCTCGACGGGTCTGTCTACGAAACCAAACATATTAACATTCAATATTTACTGGCCAATTTTCTGGTTCCAATAGTTTGGAAAAACAACTTTCTGGCACTCCAATAATAAAAGACGCGTAGTCACGTTCAGTTTTGTGTTTTATTTTTTTCAACTTTCACTGATATTTCTTTTCCATATATATTATTTACAATTTTTTCTAAGCTTTCTACTGGTGTGTCCTTTCGGAGGCGCCAGATATGTAAATATTTTTTCTTTTCAGTACCTTGAATTTCAGCTGCCCCTGCACTTCTTCCTTTTTTTACTTCCGAATTGGGATACCTGTGTTTCTTTTTCGTGACTGTAGTCCAAATTCCTGCCTTTTCAGTTTCCTTTTTATTTTTGATTGAGTCACTATTATCATACTTTTCAATATTATTTAACTTTACGTTGTTTACAACAGATTCTTTTATTGGTGGTTTTGTGGCCCCACCATCACTTGTAGTTGGCCTGCTAATATTTTGTTTTACCGCCTCAACAAATGACGGCTTATTCGGCGCTTCCGCCGTTTCACCAGCCTTCTCTTGAGGGATGCCGTTCTTATTGAGACACATTTCAAGCTGTTTATTTTTATCTATTAATACTTTCATATTAGCTTCTAACACGTCGGCTTTTTTTGCTTTTTCTCCAACTACCTCCAATAGTTTTCTTAATTCTCGTAGTTCAGCTTCGGTGTTCATAAATCTTTTTTAGTAACGAGTATTCATTGGTTTGTTCCTCCATTCTGCGTAAGATTTCTAAGCGAAACATGCTTAGTTCCTCTATAACCAAGTTGTCGTTGCTATGAGTGTGTAAATGTTACGGCTCCCACGTTCGGTGTTGACAAAACTACATGGTGTAAATGTTTTATCCATAATTGCAGTGCTCCTTACAGGTGTGTTAGAATTATCCTTCCTTGGCTTGTTTCGCGTGCATTCAGGACATGTCCATTTGGACTTGTATTCCTCGCTGAAGGATTCAAAAATCTCCTGAGTCAGCGACAGACACTTCAGGTGATACAGTTTTTTACATGATGCCTGGGCACATTCCATATACAGAATATCGAAAATGACGGCATTGCAGCCGTAACATTTCGTATCCATTGAATTTTACACTGGATATATGTTTATTTTTATTAATTTTTACTCAGATCCACTATATACGTCCGTTCGCGCCAAAAGTTGCCGATTTGTTTAACTGTGCTCAGAATATTAAATATAAGGGGTTTAAGTATCATCAAAAATTTAGGAAATAACAACACAATACTCTTATATATTTAATAAACAAAACTTTGCAGTCAATACATCTATAGTGAGGTATACAAAAATACTATCTACGGATACATAGGTCGTTGACCTCGCACTCACCCAGCTGGGACCACACTGGGATAACATCAATCAATATTATATACATCAAAATCAATATTGAACTATGTTTGTACGACTAGATAGACTTGACAGCCCCGTGGCGCAGTAGGCTAGACACCAGCTTGCGAAACGAGAGGCCGCGGGTTCGATCCCCGCACCGAGACAAATGTTTGTGTGATCCACAAATATATGTTTCGGGTCTGGGTGTATGTGAGACCGAAAAGTGTCTCGTAGTTTCTGATACCCACGACACAAGACTTGTATCTTAGTGTGGGATCAGAACTATGTATGTGACTGTTGGGTGTATTTATTATTTATTAGATATAATCAGACGGTTTTGTATGAAGAGAATATTGTCAACTAGCTGTCCCGGCAGATGTCGTAAGCTTAAAGCGATGTGCCGACAGCAGCGCCACCTACCGGGTCCAATTGTGTTTTGAAATCATCCAGGGACCCATTGGAATATACATAGAAAATTCTTTCCCAATCGGTCCAGCCGTTTGACATACCGACAACGGCGCCATCTATCAAGTCCAATTGTGAATCTAAACCATTCTCGAATCCCCTCAAACACACACAGCCATTTTTGTTTTGTCTCTAAGTGCCTACATTTACTCTCTCTCAATTTACTTTGGAATAACAGTAGCGCCATCAGTCGAAAAATGCTCGTACCAACTCAGAAACATTTGGCTCATGCACAACAACTTTGCTAAAGATCACCACATTACGATGATCACATACGATTCTATAAAGGACATACAGACAAACATTGATTTTTATATATTGTTAATATTATATTTAGCTTACTTAAACTATTGTATGTTAGCTTCCAGCCATAGACAATTTGGTGACAGGAGGATAAAATGTGTTCCAATATTATAATTTTTAATAATATCAAGATCTTTCTAAGTTAATGATGCAAAAAATATTTAATTTACTTAGATAAATCTTATTTCCTGAATAAACTTTATTTTATGTCTCAAAATAATGTTATGTTTACATGGAAGTGTGAAAAATCATAAAAAAATCTTTAGTCCTTCATTTTTTTGTTATACATATAAGAGACAGTTAATAATTAACGAAATACTGAAGTACACACCACACTTATGACAAAAAACTGTGTTTTTGGTATCAAATACATCTTATATTTATTCGCTTCATACAATACCGTCTCAACTAACAACAATTGTGCTGAAGTACTGAATTCTTCATGTTACTTCCATTAATATGCAGTAATATTAGAAACATAACATATCCTTTAATTTTACAAAATTAAATTTGTTTTTCTATTTAAATATATCAGATTATTTTTGAAAGTTACCAAAAAAGTATTAATTTTACTACCTAAAACATAGTTAAGTAGGGTTTTTTAAAGTTATCAAAAATTTATAATAGGTTTTAACTTGAAATAAAGGCAATCTAAATCCTTAAAGGAATTAAAAAAGGTTTGAATAACATCATAAAAGTTTACAAACTTGCATATAGAAGTAGCATGAAAGAAATTTCAACAAAGACTTTCGAGTTTTTTTAAATAATATATTTTTATTTAATTTTATAAAACTTACTAAAGTGTAGTAAGTTTTATAATATGTAGTAACAAAATAGAATTTACAATTATGTCTTCCAATGATAATCATAAGTTTGCCACACAGAGTTTTTAGACAACTTTCAATGAATCAGATTTCTTTGCAACTTTTTCCTTCACTATTAAATTGAGTTTTAATTCATTTTCAGCCCATATACGTCCCACTGCTGGGCACGAGTCTACAGCTGAGAGAGGGATTTCAGTCTACGACGCTGGTCTAGTGCAGGCGGACTACGCACCTAAGAAATTCCTAAGAACTTTTAGGTTTGCAGGTTCCCTCACGATGTTTTCCTTCACCGTTAAAGTATGTTATTAATTGTGAATACACCATAACTCATTAAGAAAACCTATTATTTTATATACGATTTAAAATGTCGAAAATCTTTAACATCTATACATTTAACGAAATAACACTGCGTTCAATATTTAACATCAAAACTACTTAATTATGAAGACAACAATACAATATTCTTTCTTTTATATTATTTCACAAAAGCTAAAAAGTGTTTTGGAGAAACACTTCATACTTCTTAAATAATTTATATATATTTAACTCAACAGTAATAGTTCTCGTTTAAAAAAGAATAATTCTTGTTTAACTTTGAAATATTTCATTTCAATGTAACTTAGAGAATAAGTAATTTTGTTTTTATTTTCTGATGTAACAAAAATAAGGTTATAATTTTTATTTTAATTGTATAGTCGAAAGAGTGTAACACATACAACCTTCTGCCAGCTATTATACCTGTTTTTTTTATATTCATTCAAAATTACAAAGACGTGAAATTTCGTTAACTTGTAAAGTAATGTCGGTTACCATACCCGATAGATGGCGTTAGGAGGTTTAAGATTTGGTAAAATATTTGGCGTTGAATTATTTTAAGTTTTTTTTTTCTATTATAAAAGTAGCTTATTTACTTTTTATCGCATAATATGTAATTGTAAACCAGTAAAAAGTCCCTTTTGGCATCGGTCCAGCCGTTTTAAGCACAAGCGATTACAACAAACAGCCACACAAAATAAATATTTAATAATATTTCATAAAAAGCATCTATTTTAAAATTTATATGCATTTAATAATTATATATTAATATAATGTTAATTGCTTTAGCAATGTGCGATTATCCGTGATTTACAAAAGTATTTCTCCAAAACACTATTAAATTACGCATTAATATATAATTCAAATCTATCAACATTCATATTATCTTATATTGAAATACTTACATAATTCGATTACATGCGCGTCGGACTACTGTATGACATACTTCCTATAGTTATGGAGGGTAGAGGTAAGGAGAGTCATCTCATATGGTAGAAAATCGAAAAAAGTGGCCAGCTGTCAGCTGTAAATAACAGTTCAAAAACCTTCCAGAATGGCGCTGGTATAGACAAAGGACATGGTATGAATTTAATATTATTTTCGATTATAGTAGTTATTTATTGAAAATGCCAACTACTTGTAGTACAAAATAATGTAGTAAATATAACCTTAAAGAGTTATTATGAGAAAACGCGTGTAGCTATACTACAAAATAATGTAGTAAATATAACCTTAAAGAGTTATTATGAGAAAACGCGTGTAGCTAGAGTGAGTTTATATCCTGAACTGTGAATAGTACGTTTATTGATTTCCGCTTCCTTTAAAATTTATGATGCTGATGCTAATGTGGCGCCACCCTAATTTAATACATTTTGACGGACACTTTTGCATGTACACAGATGATTCTCCTTACCTCTACCCTCCATACTATAATATACTATTCATTAATAACCCAATAACTACACAAATACTCTTTTGACGTATCTAACGATTATCGATACGATCATCGATTGTTCAATCGATAAAACACCGATTATCGATTGTTTAATAATATCAATAATACTAAACTATAATAAAATCATCTCTTTTTAATCAAAAATCGATGTGATATCGAAAAACTTCACCCGACGCGCCCAAAACCGAAATGTCATAACTCCATACATTTTCTACACAAATTGCACAATGAAAATTATTTCCCTAAAATATACATATACGGTATCTATTTAATATTAGCACGTGGGCTGGCGAGTGGGACATATCGATTGCGACTGACGACGATTGCTGGTCGTTGACACTTGGGTTGAGTAGACTATTTTCGGGATTTAGCAACTGGTTTAGGGGCCATCCATTAATTACGCCTTTGTTACTAATGAATAACTTTTAATTTTAACTTTTTATTATTTTACCCTTTTTTCATATATTATATTGACTCCCTCTCCAATTAGTAACGTAATTTATGTAAAGTCATTAATTATTATGAAATAAACATTATTAAAATTACATACATACATACATAAACTCACGCCTGCATTCCCCGAAGGGGTAGGCAGAGGTGCATTTCTGCACACACATTTCGCCAGGTATGTATCAGTCCCACATAATAGGGGGCGAGCCTATTGCTGTTTTTCGGACACATTTCCTCCAGACTGCTGTTGACTGTTTTTGACCGTGCTGTTACTGAGAATTTTCTAATGGAAAAACCCAATAACACTTTGCCCGACCCGGGAATCGAACCCAGGACCTCTAGATCGCCCGGCACATACTTGCACCGCGAGACCACGAGGCAGTCATGTCAAAAATGTCACCCTTTTATCGACAACTTTACTCACTAAGCAATGCCCACGAAAACGTCATAATAAAACTTATACGTCCAAAAGTGCACATCTACTTAGTTCCACTCGCCATCCCACGGGACTTGTTGTAAATTATTGTCAACATTTATCTTCAGTCGCACTGACAGTCAACACCAGTCAAAACTGACAAGCCATACAACATAAATATCTGATCAATCCAGCATCTTTATTAGCGCATATAAGTCCTACTACTGGGCAAGGGCACACTGGCTTAATGCGGGTAGGTAGAAATTACATGTGTATTTTTAATAATGCAGGTTCCCGCAAGATGTTTTCCATCATCAGTTACACACTGCATAATTATAACACTTACAACATATTTATTTTTTTTATTTAATATGCTTTATTGTACACCATTACAATAGAAAGAACATTGTTAACTGGTCACAACTCAATAAGGTAGTGTCACAAATGGCGGCCTTATCGCTCTCGGCGATTTCTTCCAGGCAACCGTTAGATGGACTGGAGAGATCAGAAACATAGAGTGGGTGGTCATAATTTTAGTAAATTTAGAATTGTAAAAAATTGATGTACGCAAAAATTTCAAAATAATAACAATAAATAAATGTAATTAGAACTAATAATTAACTCAACAAATATAAGAAAAATATAATAAAAATATAAGTACGAGTAAATGAAAAATAAATATATACAATATATATATATATATATATACTACGTGAGTGACAAAAAATGTTCCTTGACAAGTCTTTTAAAGATATAAATTGATTTGGCTTCTCTTATTGTCACTGGCAGTTCATTCCATAAGCGAGCAGCGTGAATAGTAAAAGACCTGCTTAGTTAATAGTTTTATATAAATAAAACCCAAAACTCATATTTAATGTTTCTATTGATTCCATCCCGCATCAGTCCAGTGTGGTATACATCAAGCCTCAAACTTACGATCAATCAACACATCAGTCAAAACTGACAAATAAAAATCTACAATATCAACGTTGGCGTTTCACACCGATAAATATCATTCTCCGTACAACCGTCGCGAATTGTTTTTGTCTCCATCTAGCGGAGAGGGGACGAACTACCAATCACTGAAGCCCATTGAGAGTCGAGCGTTACCTGTAAAGATATAAAACACATTATTATTAATTACTTCGTGTTTTCGTGCGATCTAGCGGTCTTTTTTTCCGCGGGGAAAATCCTATTTGTGTGGCCTCTGGGCGCCGGGCTAGGTGTTGTCCCGGCGCCTCCTACGTCGCCTGTTGCGACGAGCGGGATCGGTCTGCTCCCGATCCCGCTCCGCGCTCTCTTTCTGCGAAATGACACGTTCGCAGAAGGAGAGCATAGCTTTCCACGACCTCCGGCTGCCGACCATGGCGGCGACCACAGTCGGCAGCGAGAGGTCTCTCCCCACGACCGCTACGAGAGCGCTGCGTTCCTCGTTCCAGGCTGCGATCTTGAGTTCTTGTTTTTTTCATTAGGAAATTCTCAGTACTAGCACGGAGTTTGGAATTGTGCCCGAAAAACGGCAATAGGCTCGCCCCCTATTACATAGGACTGATACTTGGCGAAATATGGGTGCAGAAATGCGCCCCGCCTACCCAATGGATGCGATCTATAAATTACGTCACACGGTAAGGGAAGGGAGCGGGTCGACGGAGTGTAACATTGTGTCACACTAGGGAGGGGGGTGGGAGTCTTACAAATGTGACAATTCCCCTTGGGGGAATGCAGGCGTGAGGCTAAGTATGGAATATTCAATACTGTCGTATTACCTACCACTAGCTGTGCAGCGTGGTGGCGATCTCCCGAAGTCCCTTCTTGATGGCGTCGTACGTGGCGAACGAGATGCCCACCGCGATGGGGCCCTTCACCCAGTTCATGCTCAGCCCCTTGAAGAACCCGCGCCACCCCTCCAGCCTGGGAACAAAACGTCCTTCAATAGGGATGGGAAGTAGTGATGGCCTCGAGGTTTGCTAAAAAAACATCACGTGATTCATGGACGGCCCCTAAGTACACGCAACCATCACATACTTAAGTAGTAATGGCCTCGAGGTGTAGGCACGCGGTGGAGAATCTTAACGTTTGCTGGTTCAAACCCCAGGCATACACCTATAACTTTTTTCAAGTTATGTGTGTAATCACAATGAATTATCATTTACTTTTACGGTGAAGAAAAACATTGTGATGAAATTTGTACACCTAAAAGATCATATGAATTTCTTAGGTGTATAGTCCGCCAACCCGCACTAGGCCAGCGTGGTAGACTAATTATATTGGAGCCCATAATAGGCAGCTTCGACTTACTTTTGCGTTACAGGGATGCGCGCGTATCTTAAAGTTTCACTCTCATCATTTTTTCATAACGCGCCTAAAGAAGTATAATTTCAAAAACATAAAAAATACTTGATCTGATTCTGAAACATATTAAAACCTTCCTGATCCATTTGACACTTACATTTTTTTTCGAGACTTAATGAGCGGTTAAGCAGACAACTTCACTGTTAATTTAAGCAGACAACTTCATACTGTTAATTTTGCGTCACAGATCTTAAAATTTCACTCTCATATTTTTTTCATAACGCGCCTAAAGAAGTATAATTTCAAAAACATAAAAAATATGGAGGGTAAAAAATAAATAATCTACTGAACCGATTTGAATGATTTTTGGTACGGACATTTAGCTAGGAGTAGCTAGTTTAGCGGTTGTGTGTAGATGGTTATAGGCGGTGTCGGTGTGCCTATTGCGGGCACGTGGCGACAGCGCCTGATGTGCTGGATGGGTGCAAGCGCAAGCGCAATGATAAGCACAAAGCAGTTTAAGCGTTTAATGCACTGCACAGCAATTGTCACAGAATATATAACAATAGTCACGGCACAAGAAGATACAGTTCACACACAACACAATAAAGTCAAGATAAATAAAAATAACAGAAGGAGACGAGACAGTTAAAAGTACGAGGATATAATATTATCACAAAAGGCAGCTATTAAGTGCGGACGAGATAAGGCGGCGAGGTAGCGGGTGACACGGGCTTCGCGAGCGAGAGAGGTGTACTGACTGGCGGCCGGCGCGTGCGTCAGTGTTACCAACTCCCAAAAAAATTTACCCCTAAATGTAAAGACAAAAACCCCTAAAATCGCCACAAATATTTGAAAACCCCCTAAAAAAAATTATACCACACATTCATGTTAGGATTGTTAGGCATTCCAATTCTAATTTTGCTATGAGCATTACGAATTAGAAAATTTTGGATGTGAGCACGGCGCGTAAAGCCGAGGTCGTAGGTTCGAATCTCACTCGTATCATAATTTTTCGACTGTTTACATTTTTCTAATAGTTATCTAAATAACATTTTGTAAAAAAAAAAAACTGCAATATTGTTTAATAGTCTTTATTTATAAATTATTTCATACGTCAAATATTATTTCATTTTATTCTGGTTGTGACTATTTAAAATCATACATGTTGACATTAAAGAAACTTAGCATTTAGGGGATGGAATAATCCCTAAAAATACCCCTAAAAATATAAAGCCCCTAAAAAAATCCCAGTCCACATTCCCCCCCCCCCCCCCCCCAAATTTAGGGGGAAAACCCCCAAGTTGGGAACACTGGCGTGCGTCGAAGCGGTGACGCGCATCGCTCGCCCTGTCACTACGCGAAACCGGTTTGTACCGGCGGGGTATAGTGCGCCTCCAATGCACTCCACATTTATACTTAATAATAATTGATTAAATCTGTTTGGTTCTGTAGGTGTAATGTATGTGTGTTAGTAAGAATGGTTGTGCGGTGTAATTGTCAATCCTTACTTCCTTACTAATATTATAAATGCGATTGTAACTCTGTCTGTCTGTCTGTCTCGCTTTCCTGCTAAAACTACTGAACAGATTTAAATGTAATTTGGTACACAGATAGTTTGGAGCCTGAGAAAGAACATAGGCTACTTTTTATTGCGGAAAAGGGGTTTTAAGGGGTTGAAAGGGGGGATGAAAGGTTGTATGGAAGTATTGTCATTTTTAAAGCTAGAAACTTGAAACTTATTTTTTAGGCTGTTGATTAGATATAAATAAATATATGACATTAAAAGTATGTAAAAAAATACCTTTAAGGGAGTAAAATAAAAATAGGGGATGAAAGTTTGTATAGAAATACGTCATTTTTGAAGCTAGAATGATAAAACTTTTTTATATGGCTTTTATTACATCATTACATCATATATATGATATATATATGCACAATAAGAATTATATTAAAAGTTTTTTTTAAATCCCCTAATATCGACGGCGGAAAGCGAAAACGTCGTAGTCCACAAAGAATGAATTTTTTTTTTATTGCACTGTTCGAATCAGAAAAAAAACTGCGTTAAATGGTCCCGGTCACGTAAATCTACGATGAATAGTTTATAAATTAACATTTTGAAAAATCAGGATTTAACTTAAGTAAATGCCTGCATACAAAAACGCTGTAAGTTACAGAAAAAACAATAATAATTTATACTATGTTGATAACGACGTTTTTCGTTTTCCGTAAATATGATGCATGTTAGCAGGAATGTTGGCTCCAGTGCGGACCTACTACGTTTTTGTTGCTCGTGTTTTTATACGTTTTAATTTTCTGTCGAATTTAAGTCGCAATTCGTGTAACATAATTTGTATTGCGCCAAACCAGGAATAATTTTAGTTTACAGCATATGTAAGAGATGGGATTCATTAAATAACCACGTTTATAAAGTACAGTTGAGCAATCCTAGTTCAAGTATTGCAAGTGACTCAACTCCATACAACTCAATAGTGCAATTACAGCTTTTTAACGTTCTGTAAAAATAGTTCAAAATGTCGTAATCAGCAAATTTTTGGCAAATATTTTTTAAAATGATATTTAAGAGTTAGAATTACATTTAGTAAAAAATAACTCGTCTACTATTCAAAAATCGTGAGTCTGAGTTTAAAAACACGCTAGTTATGATTTTTTGAAAAATCAGGATTTACATAGTAGCCAATTTGGTTTTTCAAAGGGTCGGTCTACGCAAGACGCAGGAACATCTTTGATGAAATCTGTACTGGAAGCCTGGGAGACGTCACAAGATGCTCTTGGGGTTTTCTGTGACCTCTCGAAGGCTTTCGACTGCGTTGATCACCAGACCCTTATTACGAAGCTGAGTTACTACGGCATAAGTGGTTCCTCTCTTCAACTTATAATGTCCTATTTATCGGGTCGTGAACAAAAAGTATGTGTGGACGGCGTCACCTCAGTAGGATCAACAGTCAAAATAGGGGTTCCACAGGGCTCCATTCTGGGCCCCTTTTTGTTTCTAGTTTATATAAATGATCTCCCTTACATGGTACAGAAATTTACAGACATAGTTTTGTTCGCTGACGACACGTCACTAATATTTAAAATAAATCGTAAGGATAAAGATCTAGCTATTCCAAATCATGTACTTAATTTAATTTTGAATTGGTTCTCATGTAATAATCTTCTACTCAATGCAGGAAAGACAAAATGCATTCGATTTACATTACCAAATGTTAGGAATGTAATGTCACCTGTTACATTAAACGCAGAAACACTTGACTTGGTGACTTCAACTGTTTTCCTAGGAATAACTCTAGATAGTAAACTGCAGTGGGGTCCGCAAATAGAGCGATTATCTAGTAAACTGAGTGCCGCGGCTTTTGCGATTCGTAAAATAAGAAAACTCACGGATGTTTCAACGGCTAGGTTAGTGTACTTTGCTTACTTTCACAGTATAATGTCTTATGGCATTCTATTGTGGGGATCGGCGGCTGATATTAACAGCATTTTCATACTACAGAAAAGAGCAGTCCGCGCTATCTATGATCTACGTAGCCGTGATTCCTTACGATCCATTTTCAAGGACTGTAATATACTGACCGTGCCGTCTGAATACATTTATCAAAATATTATGTATGTACGTAAGAATGTATTTAGCTTTAGTAAAATTGGTGATATACATAATGTAAATACCAGGGGTAGACATAAACTTGTGATACCCTCATTAAGATTAGAAAAAACCAGTAAGTCCTTTATAGGCAACTGCGTTAAATTTTACAATAAGCTCCCCAAATCTGTAACTGACCTATCAGATAATTCATTTAAGGTGCACATTAAACGTGTTCTGATGACAAGGGGATACTACAATATAAATCAGTATTTAGAGGATAAGGAAATTTGGCATTAGATCTCTCCCGCACATCGCCATCACCACATCTTGGAACCCAGTACCTTTCACATTCTTCTTTCTTAAACCAAATCATTTGAATAAATACATAAATAAATATAAATTAACCCAAAGCTCCAAGTGTAACTTAAACCATTATAAAAACATCAAATATATACAAATTGATATCTAATATAAAATGTGCACAAAATAAATAAAATAAAAATAAAATGACGACCGATCGAGTAAATAATTCGAGCAAATAAATAATAAGAAGGCAATTTTTATTTGGCAGGTCATATAATATAATTATGTTATCCTTACTGGACCAAATACATGCCCACTGAGTTGGACTCGCTGGATCTACTCAGGTGTGGGTCGCGCCGCGTAAGTTCCAGTAGTAAAGTGAGCCCGCTGAGTTTGTTTCGCCGGGTCTTCTCAGTCAGGGTCGCGTTTGGATCCGGTGGTACCATTAAAATAATACGTGACGTTTCGGAAATGCACAAGGTCCATCTCGTTATTTACTTTAAAATAATAATAATAAGATATTATGTATTTCCTGATGAAAACTAAAAATAAATTATAAAAAAAACCGTAAATATTTTTGTACAAATTATATAAAATGAACCATAGTTAAATTATAATGTAATAATAAAAGATTTTTCTTTTCTGTATTGACTTGTCATAAGTGCTATTTGATTGCCTACGTGACTAAATAAAGCAATTTCATTTCATTTCATTTCATTTCATTTCAATTAAAGCAATTTCATTTCATTTCATTTCATGCAAAAGTTTTTTGGCTCTGGTGAACATTTTCACTTTTGTGGATTACTACGTTTTCGCTTTCTGCCGTCGATATGTTATAAATGAGAAAATAACTATATGACTGTTACGCTTTCACACCTTAATCATTTGACCGATGTGAACGATTTTTGGTATGGACATAAATGGGACTCTGTGGAGTAAAATAGACTACAACTTATTTTCTTTCTGAACCCAACCATGTAGACTACGCGAACGGAGTCGCGGGCAAAAGCTAGTAAATAGATATGATAAAGTACCTGTAGACGGCGCGCAGCGTGTCGGCGATGGTGGGGTGCGGGTAGGAGCCGTCGGGGCGGCGCCGGCTGGTCTGCATGCGGCGCCGCACGATGTCGAGCGGGTAGCTCGCCGTCTGCGCCAGCGCGCCCGCCGCGCCGCCGAACAACACGTTCACCGGCGCGCTCTGCTCGCGCCCGAACCACTCTGCGCGACACGTGCAAACGGAACGGAACCAAATCAAGTAATCATCATCATCATCAGCCCATATACGTCCCACTGCTGGCCACAGGCCTCCTCTACAACTGAGAGGGTTTAGGCCTTAGTCCATCACGCTGGCCTAGTGCGGGTTGGCGGACTACACACCTAAGAATTTCCTAACAACTTTTTAGGTGTGCAGGTTTCATCACGATGTTTTCCTTCACCGTTAAAGTACGTGATAATTCATTGTGAATACACACATAACTTCGAAAAGTCAGAGATGTGTGCCTGGGGTTTGAACCCGCGACCGTCGAAATTCTCGACTGCGTACCTGAACCTCAAGGCCATCACGACTTAAATTTCATTTCAATACATTGCATACGTCACCAATAAATAATGTTTCAAAATTGGGAGTATTTTTTTCCTTTTGAGAACTTCCGCTGCGTGCGCTGCGGAAACGGTTAAAGTTTCGCTAAAATAATGTATGCCAGAATTGTTCCCCTTTAAAAGTTCTAAAAAAAAGTCCGCGACAGCATATGTCTATCTTTTAAGGTTGGCTCACTATAACCTTTTTTATGCTAAGCAAATTTGTTATAAAATAAAGCATTATTTGTGAAAGTGTTTTCATAAAGACGATATTAATCCTTATCCAAATAAATACGTTATTCATCACAAGTATTTAATTTAAAAGAAATTTGCCCTTTACATCATTTGATTTCAATGAGTATCTTAGAAGATATCGCAGTTTTAAAATAACACCGCAGCGATAAAATGATCAAGCGCGCAATTATGATGTGCAAGGCGCCGGCCGGCCGGTGCGCGGCGGCACACGTTTCACGTCTATTTAACCGATTTGAATGATTTCTTGGTATGGACATAAATGGGACTCTGTGGAGTATAGTAGACTACTATTTTCTTTCTGAACCCTGAAGTCTACGCGGACGGAGTCGCGAGCAAAAGCTAGTAACTTATACAAAACAATTTTCACATCTGCCAGGCGTCCCGTGACGGCTCGTATTATTTTTTTGCATTGCATTTCTGCACACATTTTTTGCCAATTGTGTCTTAACTCAATAACGCTGCCCGACCCGGACACTGAGCCACGGAAGTATAAAAATAGTGTAAAACAGTGTAAAATTGACGATTCAAAAGAACTTGTAAAAGTATATTTGAACAAAGATAATTTGACTTTGGACTTCTAGATTGTTTGGCATATACTAGTACTAGACTGCCTCGTGGTCTCGCGGTACAAGTATGTGCCGTGCGATCTAGAGGTCCTGGCTTCGATTCGCGGGTCGGGCAAAGTGTTATTGGGTTTTTCCATTGGGAAATTCTCGGTAGCAGCACGGAGTCTGGAAAAGTGCCCGAAAAACGGCAATAGGCTCGCCCCCTATTACGTGGGACTGATACATACTTGGCGAAATGTGGGTGCAGAAATGCACCTCTGCCTACCTCTTCGGGGAATACAGGCGTGAATTTATGTATGTATGTATGTATACTAGTACCACAAAACCAAAAGGCATCTACAATAGGTAATATATGTACGAGTACATTTAATGTAAGTCGTGATGGCCTCGAGGTTTAGGTTTAAAGTCGAAAATTGTGTTGTTTTTAATGCACTTAACAACACATACACTTATCTAAGGAATCATAATATGTGTGATAATTTTGTGCATTTTTTATGAAGTTGGTATTATCTTAATAACAGTCGTAATGATTATATACTCGTACATTCGTTACGTTTAATATCTGTACTATGTACAACCTCTACAAGTGGAACATCAAGGGGCAGTGTTGGGCAAAAGTTAATTGAACTAACAATTAACAATTAATTAATTGTTAATTGTTGCCACTGCAATTAACAATTAATTAATTGTTCCTTGTCATTTTCACAATAGCAATTGATCAATTGTTAATTGCAGTGGCAGCAATTAACAATTAAATTAATTGCAATTAACTTTTGCCCAACTCTGTCAAGGGGACATCAAAAACATCGAGTTATAGAGTTTTCGACTTATGGGGGTATTGACTTGGGCGATTTTTTATTTGACTTAAAGTGGTAAAATTTAATTGTTATTCAATTTGAGTTAGATATGCTATGTTAGAGATGCAGAGGTCCAGTTTAATTGTTTGAGTTACGGAGGGAAAATATGTACCAAAATGGCTTGGTGGGACCCACTGATTATTTCGACTATTAGAGGGTTGAGATTTCGACGAAATTTTCGAGTAATGGAGGTTTTGGTGTTTGAAGGAAAGGGAACAAAACATTTTTTCGATATTTGGAGGTTTTCAACTTATCGAAGTTCGACTTAACGAGGTTCTACTGTATAAGAACAAATAAGCACTCACCTAAATACTTGTGTTTGAGGGAATCGTACGTGAAAAAAGACACTCCAGCGTACGGGATCACGCCGAGAACCGTCGCCGGGTAGCCTCTGCGGAGGATAATTAAGTTATTAATAACAGAAATGTAGCTGAAGCATGTGTGGGGTGAAATTGGTAGATAGAGTGAGGAATAGTGTGATAAGGGAAAAATGTGGATTGAAAGTCGATGTAGTGACTAAAATTGAAAGGGGGATGCTAAAATGGTTTGGCCACATTGAAAGGATGAATGTTTGCAGAATGACGAAAGAGATTTACTGTGCGGAAGTGAACGGTGAAGTCGGTCGAGGACGGCCCAGGTGCACCTATAAAGAGCATATAGGTAATTTACTGAAAAAGGGTAATATAAAGAGTCCTAGAAACCGACGTGCATGCATGAAGAGGATAATGTCAGTGGAGGAAGCGAAAGTGGTGTGTTTGGACCGTGGCATTTGGCGCTCTATAGTCTCTGCCTACCCTAACGGGAGACAGGCGTGAGTTTATGTATGTATGTATGTCAATGTAGCTGATTGCAATATAAAGTGCCTCAAAAACTTTAATACACTCAATATGAAAAACGAAATTCTAAAAACTAGTGCCCCAATAATAAGTGGAAAGTTGGTCTTGAGACATCAATATACAAATTAACTCCATAATCATCATCAGCTCATATACGTCCCACTGCTCGGCACGGGCCTCATCTGCAACTGAGAGGGTTTAGGCCTTAGTCCACCACGCTGGCCTAGTGCGGGTTGGCGGACTACACACCTAAGAAATTCATAAGAACTTTTTAGGTGTGCAGGTTTCATCACGATGTTTTCCTTCACTGTTAATGTATGTGATAAATTCAATGTGAATACACACATAACTTGGAAAAGTCAGAGGTCCTGGATCCTTTAAGCGAAGCGTGAAGAAGTATGTGTGCAGGCCGGCATAATTGTGTCGACCAGCGGGTGACCATATCGTTTCTCGCTGGTCGGTATTATTTTTTTGGACTCCACTGTGCTTACCATCAGGTACAGTGGAGTCACTTTGCCGAGCCAGTATAAAAAAAAAGTGTGTGCCTGGGGTTTGAACCCGCGACCGTCGAGATTCTCGACCGCGGGCCTAAACCTCGAGGCCATCACGACTTCACTTAAAAAAGAGCCCAGTGCGCCGCTAAAGAAGTTTTCACTTGAAAGCCCCACGACTGACCCCGGGTAAGGGTCGCGTAGGGATGATCGATATTCATCGATGTTGAACAAACATCGATGTTTATCTGAAAAACATCGATGTTTAGACTTCGATATCATCGATATATCGATGTTATAAAAATAAAACATCGAAACGACGAAACGTCAATTATTCTTTAGGGCGCCATCTAGTGTTCGCAAGACAAGCCGTACGCATAGTTATTTCTTTGCATTTCTCAAAGAAAAATAAATAAATGAGAAACTGACAACTAAAGACATTAAGAATAACATTAAATATATAAATTCAACTGCGAGTGCGAGACAACATTTAACATTATCCTTTTTTTTGGTCAACAACTCTGTCAACGCGGGCGTGTTCTTAAGTTCTTGAGTACGTACACAATTCATACCGATATATCGATACTTTTTAGTAAAAATATAAATATCAATAGATATTTTCAAATAATATATTTACTTTATTGCATTTTCCGACATCCCTACCAAAAACATCGATGTTTATCGTACATCGATAGTTCTGGTTCGATGTTAACATCGATGTCAACATGGATGTTTTTCTAACATCGATCGTCCCTAGGGTCGCGTACCTGTACGTGGCGCTCTGCGACGTCACGCCCGCCAGCGCCCCCGCCCTCCGCCCCCGCCCCCCGCCTGCCCGGACAGCGTGCGTACCTGTAGAGCGTGCGCGCGCCCTCCTCGCGCGCCACGGTGCGGAACACGGCGCCGAGCGAGCCGTACTCGCGCGCGTGCGTCACGGCCATGCGCGCGCGCGCCACGTCCACCGGGTACGTGGCGCTCTGCGACGTCACGCCCGCCAGCGCCCCCGCCCCCCGCCTGCCCCGGACAGCGTGCGTACCTGTAGAGCGTGCGCGCGCCCTCCTCGCGCGCCACGGTGCGGAACACGGCGCCGAGCGAGCCGTACTCGCGCGCGTGCGTCACGGCCATGCGCGCGCGCGCCACGTCCAGCGGGTACGTGGCGCTCTGCGACGTCACGCCCGCCAGCGCCCCCGCCCCCCGCCTGCCCCGGACAGCGTGCGTACCTGTAGAGCGTGCGCGCGCCCTCCTCGCGCGCCACGGTGCGGAACACGGCGCCGAGCGAGCCGTACTCGCGCGCGTGCGTCACGGCCATGCGCGCGCGCGCCACGTCCAGCGGGTACGTGGCGCTCTGCGACGTCACGCCCGCCAGCGCCCCCGCCCCCCGCCTGCCCCGGACAGCGTGCGTACCTGTAGAGCGTGCGCGCGCCCTCCTCGCGCGCCACGGTGCGGAACACGGCGCCGAGCGAGCCGTACTCGCGCGCGTGCGTCACGGCCATGCGCGCGCGCGCCACGTCAAGCGGGTACGTGGCGCTCTGCGACGTCACGCCCGCCAGCGCCCCCGCCCCTGCCCCCCGCCTGCCCGGACAGCGTGCGTACCTGTAGAGCGGGCGCGCGCCCTCCTCGCGCGCCACGGTGCGGAACACGGCGCCGAGCGAGCCGTACTCGCGCGCGTGCGTCACGGCCATGCGCGCGCGCGCCACGTCCAGCGGGTACGTGGCGCTCTGCGACGTCACGCCCGCCAGCGCCCCCGCCCCCCGCCTGCCCCGGACAGCGTGCGTACCTGTAGAGCGTGCGCGCGCCCTCCTCGCGCGCCACGGTGCGGAACACGGCGCCGAGCGAGCCGTACTCGCGCGCGTGCGTCACGGCCATGCGCGCGCGCGCCACGTCCAGCGGGTACGTGGCGCTCTGCGACGTCACGCCCGCCAGCGCCCCCGCCCCTGCCCCCCGCCTGCCCGGACAGCGTGCGTACCTGTAGAGCGTGCGCGCGCCCTCCTCGCGCGCCACGGTGCGGAACACGGCGCCGAGCGAGCCGTACTCGCGCGCGTGCGTCACGGCCATGCGCGCGCGCGCCACGTCCAGCGGGTACGTGGCGCTCTGCGACGTCACGCCCGCCAGCGCCCCCGCCCCTGCCCCCCGCCTGCCCGGACAGCGTGCGTACCTGTAGAGCGTGCGCGCGCCCTCCTCGCGCGCCACGGTGCGGAACACGGCGCCGAGCGAGCCGTACTCGCGCGCGTGCGTCACGGCCATGCGCGCGCGCGCCACGTCCAGCGGGTACGTGGCGCTCTGCGACGTCACGCCCGCCAGCGCCCCCGCCCCTGCCCCCCGCCTGCCCGGACAGCGTGCGTACCTGTAGAGCGTGCGCGCGCCCTCCTCGCGCGCCACGGTGCGGAACACGGCGCCGAGCGAGCCGTACTCGCGCGCGTGCGTCACGGCCATGCGCGCGCGCGCCACGTCCAGCGGGTACGTGGCGCTCTGCGACGTCACGCCCGCCAGCGCCCCCGCCCTCCGCCCCCGCCCCCCGCCTGCCCGGACAGCGTGCGTACCTGTAGAGCGTGCGCGCGCCCTCCTCGCGCGCCACGGTGCGGAACACGGCGCCGAGCGAGCCGTACTCGCGCGCGTGCGTCACGGCCATGCGCGCGCGCGCCACGTCCAGCGGGTACGTGGCGCTCTGCGACGTCACGCCCGCCAGCGCCCCCGCCCTCCGCCCCCGCCCCCCGCCTGCCCGGACAGCGTGCGTACCTGTAGAGCGTGCGCGCGCCCTCCTCGCGCGCCACGGTGCGGAACACGGCGCCGAGCGAGCCGTACTCGCGCGCGTGCGTCACGGCCATGCGCGCGCGCGCCACGTCCAGCGGGTACGTGGCGCTCTGCGACGTCACGCCCGCCAGCGACCCCGCTATTAGGTGACGGACTTTGTGCTGCCTGCAAGGTATAGGGTATCTTCATCATTCATAAATAAATACACCCAACAGTCACACACATAGTTCTCACCCCACGTTAACATACGAGTCTTGTGTCGTGTATCAGAAACTACGAAAGACTTTATAAAATTTAAAATCCTAAAAAAAGAAGAACAAGAACTACTGTCGAGTCTTAACTTTTGGACCATTAATTTTATGTAGCTAGGGTAACCAAATTTTCTAAAAAATAACCCCAAGAGTTACCGTCGAGTCTCTAGTATTCGATCATTTATCTAGGTAACTAAAATTCTCCAAAAAAAAAAAACTAAAAAGAACGAGCTACCGATCTCGACGACATTAGTAGTGCAAATTAGTAACGTCATTCAATTATAAACATACATTAGTTACTAATTCCATCATCATTCATTAATCGCCCACCACTACTCTGTACCAAGACACTTACTGTGCGGTGTGCGGCGTGTCGACCGCCAGAACACGTTTCCATTGCTCGTGCGCTGTGAACTGTATCGCGGCGTACGGAACAATGCGCGCCATGGTCGCGCTGTTGCCGCGCCACAACGCCAGCAGGCCCTCGGACTTGGCGCTGTGTAGGAGGAACCGGACCGCCGCGCGCCAAGAGTACGGGGTCTGACTGGAACAACCATGGTACATGCATTCTTTCATCTAATCCCACAGGAATTATTCCAGGATAAAAAATAGTCTATGTTACTCCCCAAGGACTTATCTATGTCCATGTCAAAAATCATTGAAATCGGTCGAGCAGTTTTTAGGCTACATCGTAGTTAGTTTTTAAGCTAAGTCGATAACTCTGGGTTATTGTTAGTTTGAATGCGCTAATCTCAGGAACTACTGGTCCGATTTGATTAATTCTTTCAGCGTTAGAAAGCCCATTTATCGAGGAAGGCTATAGGCTATATAACATCACGCTACGGCCAATACGAACTGAGCAGTAGTGAAAAATATGGCGAAAACGGGGAAAAACAACTAGAACTATTTTTGTATTATTATTTTTTTATGGGAAAGGAGGCAATCGAGCTGGTGAGCCACCTGATGTTAAGTGGTCAACACCGCCCATGAACACCCACAATAAAAACACAATAGTTTAATATTGACGATTCAAAAGCACTTGTAAAAGTCTATTTGAATAAGATGATTTTGAATTTGACTTTGACTTTGACAATACCAGAGGAATCATCAGTGGGTTACCGGCCTTTCCATATTTAAAGGAAATATATCCTTACTAATATTATAAATGCGAAAGTAATTCTGTCTGTCTGTCTGTCTCGCTTTCCTGCTAAAACTACTAAACCGATTTAAATGAAATTTGGTACACAGATAGTTTAGACCCTGAGAAAGGATATAGGCTACTTTTTATCCCGGAAAAGGGGTTTTAAAGGGTTGAAAGGGGGGATGAAAGGTTGTATGGAAGTATTGTCATTTTTAAAGCTAGAAGCTTGAAACTTATTTTTTAGGCTGTTGATTAGATATAAATAAATATGACATTAAAAGTTTGTAAAATAATGTACCTTTAAGGGGGTAAAATAAAATTAGGGGTGAAAGTTTGTGTGGAAATTCGTGATTTTTGAAGCTAGAATGATGAAACGACGTGTAGACGACTGTAACTATGTATATGTAACTATATGTCTGTTATGCTTTCACGCCTAAATCATTCGACCGATGTGAACGATTTTTGATATGGACATAAATGGGACTCTGTGGAGTAAAATAGACTACAACTTATTTTCTTTCTGAACCCAACCCTGTAGTCTACGCGGACGGAGTCGCGGGCAAAAGCAAGTATTTAATAATGACGATTCAAAATAAATAAATAAATAACTACACCCAACAGTCACATACATAGTTCTGACCCCATACTAAGATACGAGTCTTGTGTCGTGGGTATCAGATACCAAGAAAGACTTATCGGTCTCACAAACACCCAGAAAAAAGTAAAAAGAGAAAATCACTTGTAAAAGTATATTTGAATAAAGGTGATTTTGACTTTGACTTTAGTAATATATAGGCTCTTATCTTGAAGGTCCCTTAATCGTATTCACTATACTATAGCTACCATAGTATTAAATGTAATACTCACGATATCTGGAAGTTGATCTTGGTCCGGTCCAGAGGTGCGATGACGGTCTTGGCGATGGCGCCGGCGGTGGCCCCGGCCACTAATGACGTCACCACCATCTCCACGTGGCCCAGCCGCGGCCTAGCCTCCGGAACATCCGCCCCGCGACCGACTTTGTGCGAGTCTGGAAAGAATTATTGTTAACGAGAATATGAAGTTGCTTTTTTATGATTTCATGACTATAGATGAACTGATAGACTGCCTCGTGGTCTCGCGGTACAAGTATGTGCCGTGGGATCAAGAGGTCCTGGGTTCGATTCCCGGGTCGGGCAAAGTGTTATTGGGTTTTTCCATTAGGAAATTCTCAGTAACAGCACGAAGTCTGGAAATGTGCCCGAAAAACGGCGATAGGCTCGCCCCCTATTACGTGGGACTGATACATACCTGGCGAAATGTGGGTGCAGAAATGCACCTCTGCCTACCCCTTCGGGGAATACAGGCGTGAGTTTATGTATGTATGTAGATGAACTGATTTAGAGGCCGTTCAAATATTAGGAAAAAACTTTTTTCGCTATTATCACATTTCGCCAGGTATGTATCAGTCCCACGTAATAAGGGGCGAGCCTACTGCCGTTTTTCGGGCACATTTCCAGACTTCGTGCTGCTACTGTGAATTTCCTAATAGAAAACCACAATCTTCATCATCATCAGCCCATATACGTCCCATTGCTGGGCACGGTCCTCCTCTACAACTGAGAGGGTTCAGACCTCAGTCCACCACGCCGGCCTAGTGCGGGTTGGCGGACTACACACCTACAAACCCAAGGGGTTTGAACCCGGAACCGTCGAGATTCTGGACCGCGTGTCTAAACCTCGAGGCCATCACGGCGAAAAGCACAATAACACTGCTTTATCTGGACTGGATCCAGGACCTCTAGATGGCAGGCTCATACTTGAGCCGCGAGACCACAAGGTAACCATGCATCCTTCAAACCTTCAGCTTGTCTTAAATCCTAAGTTCACTAAATAGTTGTTATAAGATATTTCCATGCTTATTAAGTACCGATCGAGAAGTAGAAAGTAGTCATGGCCTCGAGGTTTAGGCATTCGCCAGTTCAAACCCCAGGCACACACCTCTGACTTTTCCAAGTTATGTGTGTATTCACAAAGAATTATCACGTACTTTAACGGTGCAGGAAAACGTCGTGATAAAACCTGCACACCCAAAAGTTCTTAGGAATTTCTTAGGTGTGTAGTCTGCCAACCCGCACTAGGCCAGCGTGGTGGACTAAGGCCCTACCTTACTGGACTACCCTCTCAGGTGTAGAGGAGGCCCGTGCCCAGTAGTGGGGCGTATATGGGCTGATGATGATGATGATGATGATGTGTTTGTAATCACCGTAACTATTTGCCTGTCTTAGTTTTCGATCGCGTTCTGTTTACACCTTGTAGATCACAACTGTTTTATCGGCGAAGTCGATAACGATGCATATTTTATTCACAATACCAAACTTGGCTTCCATTTCATTTGACTTTGTTTAGTATGTGTTATTGTAAAATAATAATAAACACACCCAACAGTCACATACATAGTGCTAATCAATAGCAGCCGTTCATGTTTGTTTGAAATGTTTATCATTGGTCGTGAGATCGTAGTAGAATGAACAGGTGACAGACAAGTGGCGAGTGGCGACACTCGTCCCCATACAAAGTACTGGCTATTTCCCTTCTAATCTTATTCAGCTTTCTATGTGTGAAGTGTAAAACTTGTATACAAATAGAAGAATTATATTGTAATAAATAAATAAATACACCCAACAGTCACACACATAGTTCTGACCTAACACTAAGATACAAGTCATGTGTCGTATCAGAAACTACGAGACACTTTTCGCTCTTACAAACACCCACACACGAAGCAAATATTAGTGGATCACACAAACATTTGTCTCGGTGCGGGGATCGATCCCGCGGCGTCTCGTTTCGCAGGCTGGTGTCTAGCCAACTGCGCCACGGGGCTGTCGAATGTCGGATATCTTACAAAAATACAAGATCACCCCCCTTAAAACGGTAGCTTGAAGAACGTTATCGCAACTCAAAGTTGTTATCGCTATCACTTGAACCACTGTTTAAAGTTTACATTTCTTATCAATGGAGGGTATTTTTCGTTCCTTGCTGCTCGCGAGAATTCAACAATTTATACATCTTTATCAACCAATATACGTCCCAATGTTGGGGGCCTCGTCTACACCTGAGAGGGTTTCGTCCACCACGCTGGCCTAGTGCGGGTTGGCGGACTACACACCTAAGAAATTTCCAAGAACTTCAAATTGTACAGGATTCCTTAAAATGTTTTCCTTTACCGTCAAAGTACGTGATAATACATGGTAAATACACACATAATTAGGAAAAATCAGATGTGCCCGGGGTTTGAGCCCGCGACCGTGGAGATTCTCGGTACTAGGGCAGCGTGGTGGACTAAGGCCTAAACCCTCTCAGTTGTAGAGGCCCGTGCCCAGCAGTGCGACGTATATGGGCTGACGATGATGAAACCATTTTTTGTAAAGTTATTGTAATAAAATTAAGAGATAATTGAAAACAACATAAATACACACATTAAAAAACATATTATTAGTAATAACCGTTGATAATAAGTAAACAATTGATTGACGACATGATAAATGATTTGTCATAATTGCCCCAGTGGCGCAGTTGGCGAAACGAGAGGCCGCGGGTTCGATCCCCTCACCGAGACAAATGTCTGTGTGATCCACAAATATTTGTTCCGGGTCTGGGTATTTGTGAGACCGAAAAGTCTCTCGTAGTTTCTGATACGACACAAGACTTGTATCTTAATGTGGGGTCCGAACTATGTGTGTGAATGTTGGGTGTATTTATATATTTAAAAAAAAAATTGATAGTTGGCCTCACCATGGTGTCCGTGCGACGGCCTCTCCTCGTGCAGGATAGGCACACGAGCCTCTCCCACGGCCATGGCTTCTGCCTTTCACATCATCCTTGTCTGTAACAATAATAATAACATCAGTTTTTAGGTTAGGTTAGGATTCCACCATAATCATCATTAACAGCCTTTTTCACGTCCAAAGCTGGACATAGGTCTTTCCCCCAGCACGCCACTGGCTCAATCTTCGTCCCTCTTCGTCCAACTGCTGGATGCCATACATTCATCATCATCAGCCCAAATACGTCTCACTGCTGGGCACGGGCCTCCTCTACAACTGAGAGGGTTTAGGCCATAGTCCACCACGCTGGGCTAGTGCGGGTTGGCGGACTACACACCTAAGAAATTCCTAAGAACTTTTAGGTGTGCAGGTTTTATCACGTTTTCCTTCACCGTTAAAGCAAGTGATAATTCACTGTGAATACACACAATTTAAAAAAAAAGTATAGAGGGTAAAGGTTAAGGAGTGTCATCTCCTATAGTAGAAAATCGAAAAAAGTGTCCAGCTGTCAGCTGTAAATAACAGTTCAAAAACCTTCCAGAATGGCGCTGGTGTAGACAAAGGCATGGTATGAATTTAATATTATTGTCGACTAAAGTAGTTTATTGAAAATGTCAACTACTTGCGTAGTACAAAATAATGTAGTAAATATAACCTTAAAGAGTTATTATGAAAAACGCGTGTAGCTAGAGTGATTTTATATACTGAACTGTGAATAGTACGTTTATTGAGATCTGTTTCCTTTAAAATTTATGTTGCTGATGCTAATTTAATACATTTTGACGGACACTTTTGCATGTACAAGAAAACACTCCTTACCTTTACCCTCCATAAAAAAAAAGAATAATTTAAAAGTTAGTTTGTTGACGTTCCGTTCCACGCAGAAAATAAATATTAGTTCCTTTTAAAATAACGCAAAAGCCGGCAAAAAGCTGTCGACTATTGAGATTAAACTATAAACTTTTAGTCCGAAATGCACATACTATTAGGTGCAAACGTAAAAACACATGTACACATCCTGGATTTGAACCGACGACCTTTAGATGTCAAGTGGGTCGCCATTATCTCCACTATTGTCCATTATTATCAATTTATAATACATCGACCTTTTCATTAAGAGAAAAAAATAAAAAGTGATACAATAAAATACGATAAAGACCTCTTCTTTGTATGTCGGCGCTTAATGCAGACGGGTCAAATTATATATTTTATAGACAGATACTAAAAATATTAAGTTTTATTATAAATTCCATAGATATTATCGACTAAGGCCTAAACCCTCTCAATGGTAGAGGAGGCCCGTGCCCAGCAGTGGGACATATATGGGCTGATAATGAATGATGAATGAATATGAAAGTTGAAGGATGGACAAGCAGAGGAAGGCCAAAGAAGAGATGGATGGAGTGCGTGAGAGAAGATATGAAAGAAAAAGGGGTGACTGAAGACATGACGGCTGATAGGGATGTTTGGTAGGATGAAACATACTGTGCCGACATCAAATAAAATTCGGAACAGGGCAAGAGGATGACGATATCGGTTTTGCTATAAACGTTAATTTATGAAGCTTGCACTTTAGGTCCCATTTATCCATTAAATATCATATAATTATTTACCTGTGGTGTGTTAATAATAGTAATTATCTTTTATGTGAGGGTGATACCTCATAGTTCAATATTTTGTCTCCCACTTGCTGTGGAGGGAAATGGACAACTCTTTAATTCAATTTTCTCTTTGATTCAATAATTGATTTGATAATGAATTCTCTAGGTTGCTGTAAGATAAAGTTTATTTATAGTTGAGATCCATATCGTAAATTATCTAAACATGTTATCGTAAATGGCAATGAAGTGTTTGTAATGCAGGCATTTAATTATGCAATACGTTACTATATTGTCACGACATAGTGTCAAAGAAATGATGGGTTCAAACATCAAGCACACACCTCTGTCATTTCGCAGTTGTGTGTATACACAATGAATTATCACCTAATGATGAAGAGAAACATTGTGAGGAAACCTGTACACCTAATAGTTATAAGCCCGTACATCCAAGTAGGTTTTTTACACATCTCACAAATGATTTGTAGTATTCTCTTTTTTCCATGTAAAAGCATAAAATAGGTTTTCTTAAAAACCCATCTGGCTAAATGTGGCTACAAAAAAACTTCTATAAATGCACAAAGTTATTTTTATCAATGTCAGAGCAGAATACTAATGGACACACCTCTGGGAAAATATAGTTTAATTAATTGGCAATTGTATCAATTGTATGTTCTGCACAAAAGTGAATAATATACTCGTATATACAAGAATGCAGTGAGGAGGTGTTTTTATAGCATGATAGTTCTTTTTTATTACTTGTCACATATTTCTTTTATGCTTATATATCTTTTAAGAAAGAAACTGCAAAGATTACTTGATCAAATTTCTAACAATGAAAAAAAAAATATTTTATTCATGTATTTTTATTATGATACATGCTTTAGTGTAATTTAAATTTTAATAAAAAAAAAACAAGGAAATGGACAATGAAACAGGTAAAATTTTACAATAGCTCATTTACAAATGAATATTGTTAAAACAGCAGTTTTAATGGTGATGTTTTGATTATTAATAGGTAATTGACTTTATAATTAGTCAGCACATTATTATTATTATATATTTATTTATCCAATTATTACAGTTCCAAAAGTGACATCAATCGATATACATCCTACTGCTGGAGGCCTAGGCCTCCACAACAATTGGGAGGGTTTACGCCTTAGTCCACCACTCTGGCCTAATGCGGGTTGGCGGACTACACATATTAGAAATTGCTAAGTACTTTAGGTGTGCAGGTTTCCTCACAATGTTCTCGTTCACCATTAAATTATGTAATAATTCATTATGAAGACACACATAACTTCGAAAACACAGAGGTGTGTGCCTAGGGTTTGAACCCACCACCACTGAGATTCTCGACCAGCCGCCTACAACTCAAGGCCATCACTACTTAAATAAATATGTGTAATGAATATATTTTATTGACTGCCTTGTGGTCTCGCGGTACAAGTAATTGCCGAGCAATTTAGAGGTGATGGCTTCGATTCCCGGATCGGGCAGTGTTTTTGAGTTTTTCCATTAGGAAATTCTTACTAGCAGCACGGAGTCTGGAAATGTGCCCGAAAAACGGCAATAGGCTCGCCCCCTATTACGTGGGACTGATATATACCTGGCGAAATGTGGTTGCAGAAATGCACCTCTGCCTACCCCTTTGGGAAATACAGGCGTGAGTTTATATATGTATGTATGTGAAAATATTTAGAAATGATAAATTTAAATGCTAATTAATAACAATAACTTTGTAATCATAAATTCAGTTTTTCTTTTTATAAATGTATTATTCTTGAACCAATTCTACTATGGCTCTCCGGTATTTCTATACCATTACTATTCTAAAACCATATTACATTATTGTATTTGATGTCATATAACATGTACGTAAATGTATGTGACTGACATAATAAGCTTTCATTTTATAACAATAGAAAGCATACTACCATTGCCAATTGGCACCTTCTATGCATGTCCTAAGATTTGTGATTGCATTTAAATCATATAAATCCAGAGGCTTCCCATGATTTTTGTTATATCATCAGTCCACCTTGTGGGTGGATGACACTGGATGCAGGAGTTCTGACAGAGAGCATTGGAAGTCTTTGGAGGAGGCCTATGTCCGGCAGTGGACGTCTTTCAGCTGATGATGATGATGATGAATATAAATATATCCACTTTTTTAACCTCATCTTTTTTATTTATATATAAAACTTTATCATACAACTTACGAGGGCAGTCCGATAAGTACTTAGCCTACAAAAGAAAAACGAAAATTTTGGAAAAGTGGCGATTTATTTCTCATCACAGTCTTCTTTCAACTCGATTCACTTGACCCAGCGATGCTCCAACTTCTTTAAGCTGTCTGAAAAGAACGTTTTCTGGAGGTCTACAAAGTAGGCCTCCGTGGCGGCGATAACCTCCTCATTCGACTCAAATTTCTGTCCGGCGACGGACTTTTTCAAGTTTGGAAACAAAAAGAAGTCACACGGGGCCTAATCTGGAGAATACGGTAGATGGAGCAGCTGTTCGTAGCCTAATGTGACCAATTTGGCCGTTGCGACGGCGGAGGTGTGAGCCGGTGCGTTGTCATGGTGGAAGAGCACTTTTTTCTTCGCCAAATGGAGCCGTTTTTTCTACAATTCAGCGTTGAATCGGCCCAATAGTTCGGCATAGTAGAGCCCTGTGACCGTTTTGCCCTTCTCCAGGTAGTCGATGTAAATCACACCTTGTGAAACCTAGAAAACGGTGGCCATCACCTTTTCGGCCGATGGGACAGTGTTCGCCTTCTTCGGAGCACATTCGCCGGGTAAAGTCCACTGTTTCGACTGTTTATTGGTCTCTGGTGTGTACCAGTGAATCCATGTTTCGTCGACGGTCACGAAACGACGCAGAAACCCCTTCGGATTGCACCTAAACAGTGTCAAACACTGCTCTGAAGTTGTGTCACTGATGCGCTTGTCGTCCGAAGTGAGCAAACGCGGCAGCCATCGAGCCGACAGCTTTCTCATGCCCAATATTTCATGCAGGATATGACCCACGCGGTCTTTTAAGATGCCTACTGTCTCAGCTATCTCGCGCACCTTCAATCGGCGGTCTGCCAATACAAGATCGGGACTTTTCTCACGTTATCCTCCGTGGTAGCCGTTTTTGGGGCACCTGGGCGTGGCTCATCAAAAACTGACGTGCGACCACGTTGAAACTCGTTAAACCAATTTTTGACGGTCGCCATTGAAGGAGAAGAGTCACCGTAAACAGCATCCAAGCGCTTTTTGATATCGCTGCGCGATTTCCCTTCCAAAAACAAGAATCAAATCACCGGCCGATATTGCTCTTTTTCCATTTTTCGAAAATCCGCGGACACGTCCGCTTACACACGCGGTCAAAACAAAACTACAAATCCAATTCGGCTGAAATTTTGACAATAGCCGTCTACGAAGATGTGCTACATGATGGTAAATTTATCTTACGATAGTGGTGCCATCGGGCGGTGAGGCTAAGTACTTATCGGACTGCCCTCGTATATCACAAATATAAATAAACAAAAAAACGATTATAATAAAATTACACAAAAAAAATATATGTCACAAATTCCTTTCCTCCTTTTTATATCTTTAAAAAATATAAAGTTGTGTAGGAACTGAGTTTATTTTATTTGCTATCAATTTTAATAAGTCATTAAATAGGGACCATAATGGAACTTATAATAATCATAAACCTACTTAATGGTTTACAGATTAAAATCCCTTTAGAGGAAAAATAAATTCCAAAATTTCTGTTTCATTAAAATTTAATATGGCTGTTTGTATATTACTTAACTACTACATATTTCACTATTTTCTCAATCTATTCATTTAAGGTATTTATTGTAAAAAGGCAAAAAAAAATGCCAACAATGGCATCTTATAAGACCTAAATATCTACTGTCGGAAAATAATTATCATTAATTCATTCAGTGCATTGACCTAGAAAACGAAACTAATGACGATCTCATATCACGACACACTTCCACAGCTCATTATCATAATAGGTTTTACACCTTATGCAGGGTTCCTAGCCATTCCACGCGTGGAAAGAATATAGTACTGAATAAATCTAAAAAATTGTATTAGCCGTAAGTCAACAAGTCTTTCATAAGCTTCATAACCTAGTCTGAGCAAATAATAGAAGTAATTTGTATCATAACAACAAATAAGAAGAAAAACAAATTCTTCGTATTAAACATCGCTCAATAATTAATTCAAATGCATCAGTCATTCCTTCGTAAACAAGGGCTGACACGTTTGTACACTAGACAAAGTTTAAAAAAATAGAGTTATTTATAGAGCAAAGACATTTAAGGTACAAAGTCTAAGCACGTAACCTTGCGAAAACTCACAGCACAAACTAAAAAAAAAGATTAATAATAAAACAATGCCCGTAAAAGATATATCGAAATCATTTAATACTTACAATGAACGATAAAATCTCCGCTCGTAGATTGCGAGTGAAAATTAATTTTATGACACCAACACGCACTGGAAATTATTTATTGGTTGCTATGACACGTAATGAGTGAAACTTTCGTCGCACAATAGATTTGTTTGCAGGAATTTTCTTGAATGGGGAAAATTCGTGAAAACTACGAGGGTCACGTAACTCGCTCTTCGGGCTGGGAACAGACTGACGGCTGCTGTCAGTTATTAGTTCCGTCAGATGAATGTCAAATGTGAATGACATTGACGCACGATGACATTGAAATGTTGCGAGGATTTTAAGATTCATTTCTATTCATAATTTTAATGAAAACATTAACCTTGTTGGATTCGTAACGCCTATGTTATTATTTATGCATGCGAGAAATATTATGTTGTGTTCAATATGTTTAAATTACCATCATGATGTAAAAAAGTTATTCTCAAGTTGAGTTACAAAATTAGAACGGAATCTGGATTTTTGGCTCACAGGCAGATTATACGGGAGCAACTTTTGTCTTTCTCCATAAGAACTTTGTACGTCCATTTCATCTCCTTAGGGAGTTAATTTTGGAACATTATTAATTAGCTTAAACTTCTGTTTAGAAATAAACGGAAACTTAAAACTTAATTTTAAATACAAGTGACGGTTTTATTGCTCTACGCCAGGGTTTCTCGAACTTTTGGTTTCACGAACCCCTGTTAAAGTTTCCAGGTCAAAGCGGACCCCTTAAGTTTTAAGTAACTAATACATTTTGGTAAACTTTAACCTTTATTCTGACTCGGTATCAATTCGATTTCTGTATTTAGTTTTTATCATGAGCAGGTGTGCAAACCCACTCTCACATGAGTATGTTGCAGCCACTGTGTGCACGTGGCTGCTAGGCATCAAGTCAACATTACGTAAATCTTGTCGCGAACCCCCTGCCGGCGAATGGCGAACCCCACTTTGAGAAACCCTGCTCTACGCAATTTCTTACAGACAACCTTAGGATGGTTAATAGAAAAGGAAGATTAAAGAGGGTAGTAATAGACAAATCTATGTTACTAGTTTTGATAATGGATCAGTTATATCAGTCAATGCAGATGACAGCACTGTCTCGGACAGGTATTTTTCACGCGCGAATGCCGGCAGGGATGGCATCGAGTCTTGTCGAGAGGCGATGGTTAACTGGTTGAACGTGGCCCTTCAAGCAGTCTCAGAATGGGGCAATGCCAATCTGGTCACGTTTAACACTACCAAAACACAGGCGTGCTTGTTCTCAGCTAAACGGAGCCCTTTCCACCTGGCTCCGACTTTCCGGAATATTCCTGTAGTTATGACTGACAGCCTCCAGCTCCTAGGAGTTGAGCTTTCGTCAGATCTCAACTTTGGCCATTATATTGAGTCCAAAGCAAATATCGCAGCCAAAAAACTTGGAATCCTATCAAAGATTAGACGGTATTTTACTCCAGAACAGCTGCTTCAACTATTCCAAGCACAGGTTCGATCCTGTATGGAGTACTGTTGCCACCTTTGGGATGGTTCAGCTAAATACCAACTGGCAACTTTGGACTCGATTGAAAAGCGAGTTAAGAGACTTATAGGTGACCCCACGCTGGTAGAAGCTAAGCTGCAGTCTCTTGATCATCGGCGTAGGGTAGCTCGTCTGTCGGTCTTCTATAGGATATATTTCGGGGAGTGTGCGAAGGAACTGCACGAACTAGTTCCGCCGAGCACTTTCCGCCATCGGGAAACAAGAAGCGGGCGGTCATGCCATTCCTTTGTTGTTAATATGCCATCTTGCCGCACACACCGATTTGGGTCTACTTTTCTAATGCGCTCTGCAAAGGAGTGGAACGCCCTGCCCGCTGAAGTGTTTCCCGTACGATACAATCTGGACAAATTCAAATCTAATGTAAATAGGCTGCTACTAGGCAGGCATGCTCCATCGTCGACCGCATCGTCACTTAACACCAGGTGAGATCAAGGTCAAATGCCTGCACTAGATTTTTTTATAAAAATAATAATAAAAAAATACCGATTGCCCCTTATTTAATCATATTATAGTCAATTAGTTTACCATAATTTAAATAAAAAACAAAACAACTTTAATACAAAAGTTTAATGCAAAATAAAATACAATAAATTTTTCATACACTCACGAAAAAACTACCAAATGGTAAAATAAATTACCATACAACACTACGCAGGTTCCGTTTAGCACCATTCGTAAACAGATTAATATTGGTCATTATTAATGAAAATGGGCATTTTAGTTGTAGATACTTTCAGGTTACAACAATATTAAATCTGATTTTTTAATATGTGGAATGCTTATTTGTTAGTAATATTATGTATTTTTGTCTGCCAATCCACACTAGGCTACGGTGACTTGTATGTTAGTGTGCGGTCACAACTATGTCACTGTTGAGTGTATTTAAGCCCTTACTAGACCAGTGTGGTGGACTAAGGCCAAAACATTGTCAATGTTGTGGATGTGACATGCAATATGTACCAGTTTAACATTAATAAATTAGTTTGTAAATAAATACAGAGATTTTGTAATAAGCAATGTACATTCCTTTTACCATACCAAAAAAATCCTAAGGTGGGATGACAATATTTCCACAATGAATTCGATTTATAATAAATCGATATACATAATAATCGATTTCTGCGTGATCGACCTTTGAAGTTAAATAACTTTTTTATTGCCATAGAAGTCCATATTGGGAGCAAAATGACAAAGATTTTTTAATATGTACTAGTGTAAAGTTATATAAAAAAGCAATTTAGATGTTTATATATCAATCGATTCACTGATATCAAAATAATCGATTCACACAATCGATTTTATATCGCCACCCCTTCATTAAAGATAATTACTTTCATTTATTTACATTCTAATCGCTGAGCTCCAAGTCTGAATCTGAATCGTATGTGGTCCCTCTGATGGTCTTCTTGCTCTGAATGTTGATGGTCTTTTTGCGATCCTCCGGAGGGACCAGGAGGTCTCCCGAGTACTCCAGAACTCCTGACCTGAAATTATTTATTATTTTCATCAACAATCTTGTCCTTTTTTAACTGGCCGACATAATTTTGTCGTCCAGCAAGAGATAGATACACAGTTACCAATTATTTGGAATCCTGCATAGAACTAAAGTCTTCCAACCCTTATTAGGCCAGCGTGGTGGACTTAGACATAAACCCTCAAAATTTTAGAGGCTCTTGCCCAGCAGTGGGAGGTATATGGGTCGATGATGATAGAACTCAAGGATTATCTCGTTATTTGGGGCATAAGTGTTTACTAGAGGTCCCGAGTTCGATTCTCGTGTCAGGTAGGGTGTTTTTATTAATAATTCATCAGGATGTTCTCAATAACATTAGAATCTGCATGTATACCGAAAAAGGGGCAATAGGTTCTTTCTTTATTACTTGAATTTTGTTTTACAAATCTGTCTTTTCCTACAGGCCTAAAGCCTAAACCCTCTCAGTTGTAGAGGAGGCCCAAGCCTAGCAGTGGGACGTATATTCTGATGATGATGAGTGTTCTCCTACGGGTGTTGATGCGCGGGATGTTACCTGGCTATCCTCCACTCCAGCATCTCCTGGCTGAAGTCGTCCCTGTTCCCGAGGTCAGTGAACCCGACGATGAAGTCTTTAGTCTTGTTGTCCTTGACGAGACCTATTGTCGGTATCACGCGGATCTTCAGACGACCTGCAAAATAAACATTTATTTAATCATCATCAGCCCATATACGTCCCACTTCTGGGCACGTGTCTCTACAATTGAGAGTTTAGGCCTTAGTCCAACACGCTGGCCTAGTGCCGGTTGGCGGACCATCCACCTAAGAAATTCCTTAGAACTTTTATGTGTGCAGGTTTCATCACGATTTCCTTCACCGTTAAAGCACGTGATAATTCATTGTGAATACACATATAACTTCGAAATGTCAGAGGTGTGTGCCCGGGGTTAAAAAAAATATCACAATATTTCAGGCAATTATATTTTACTTGCGTAAAATCTCACGGCGCATACTTTTAAATCCACGAGGGAATCCTACCCATCAATCGTTCACCACTGCCACAACCCACCCCTTCTAATAATCCCACCACAACCTTTCTAGTAATCCCACGGCTCACCCTTTCTAATAATCCCACAACTCAACTTTCTAATCCCACCACTCACCAGTGAGGAACGGCGCCCTCTCCACGTCGAGCTTGACGAACCTGGCCTCCACGTGCTTCTGCGCCAGCGCCTTGAGGTGCATGTCCACGATGCGGCACCGCGGGGTGTCGCTCTTGTAGAAGTGGCACACCAGGTTCTCGCTCTTGTTGCACATAGCGAAGAACTCCTTCTCGTCGTTAATCTCTGTGTACTCACCGTGACCCTGAGTGTGGCAAGACATCATCATCATCATCATCATTGACTTGTTGGCTAGACGCCAGCTTGCGAAACGAGAGGCCGCGAGTTCGATCCCGGCACCGAGACAAATGTTAGTGTGATCCGCAAATATTTATTTCGGGTCTGGGTGTTTGTGAGAGCGAAAAGTCTCGCGTAGTTTCTGATATCCACGACACAACACTCGTATCTTAATGTAGGGTCAGAACTATGTATGTGACTGTTGGGTGTATTTATTTATTTACTCGTCTCCCTCCCGCTTCCTACAGCTGTTTATGGCGTTTCACCAAAAAAATACTATATTGAATGGAATTGTAACAATATTGGGAGTGTTAATTGACAATGAACTCACTTTGGCCAACCACTCTTGCTTCTGCTTGGCGCGTTTCTTCATCTCAGCGACTCGCTGTTGCCGGATTGCTTCTAGATCACTGGTGTCCAAGGTCTCCAATCTTAAGGTACAAAAATAATGTAATAATTACATTAGCAGTGAATAGTTTCTACTTGGTTTTTATCTTAGTGTAAGCATCCAGTTTCCAATCCTGTGATTGACTCCGAGGTCTTGCACATTTGGATTGAATTCGCATATGCAGCATCAGCCCGCATACCTCCTACTCCTCTACAACTGAGAGGGGTTAGGCCTTAATACACCACGCTGCCCTAGTGCAGGTTGGCGGACTACACACCCAAGAAATGCCTTAGAACTTATAGGTGTGCAGGTTTCTTCTTGATTTTTTCCTTCACCGTTAAAGTAAGTGATAATTCATTGTGAATATACTCATAATTTGGAAAAGTCAGAGGTGTGTGCCTAGAGTTTGAACCTGCGACCGTTGAGATTCTGGACCATCACTTTTACCATATCCTAATCACCATATGTGTTACCTATTTTTGCTTTCAATTATCTGTAAAACCTGCGTAACTACATACTATGTATTCAAATGACATAAAGTACCTTTCCAGCTCTTGGTCCAGCTTTTTCTCCACAGTCTGGGCAACATGCTGAAGGACTTGCTCCATTTTGATGATCTGGAATATTTAACATTGTAATATAGTCCTAGTAAGTAATAGAAATTCATATTTACCATTGCTAAAGTATGTGCTGTACTGCAAGGCAGTGGCGGTACTTCCATACAAGCCCAAAACTACATGTTAATTGTGTAATGTCAAATTTATAATTGTTTATTGTGGGGTCAGGATATTCTCATTTATATGTCAAATTGCTTTAATTAAATAAAGCTTAAAGATTACATACATACATAAACTCACGCCTGTATTCCCTGAAGGGGAGGCAGAGGTGCATTTCTGCACCCACATTTCACCAGGTAAGTATAAATCCCACGTAATAGGTGGCGAGCCTATTGCCGTTTTTTGGGCACAATTCCAGACTCCGTGCTGCTACTGAGAATTTCCTAATGGAAAAACCCAATAACACTTGGTGCCGCGAGACCACGAGGCAGCTTAAAGATTATTATTCGGAATTTTGTAAGGCAAACTGGGCTTTTGGGCTTCTATGAAAGTACCGCCACTGCTCAAGGTACGCACTAAAATAATTGCACACAAACTTTCACCTTTATCACCATATTTTTATATTTTTTTTATATTACAGTGATTATTATATTTAGCCAATATTTATTTATCATTTTTGTATTAATGCCTTAATAGTGGTGGCTAATGAAACAGTTGTATTAATTATTGTTTGAAAACAATATATCTATCCGATGATAATTCATGAAAATAAAAAGTTTCATTATATTTAACGGAGTAATTATTGATTTATCCTATTGTAATAAATCTGGTATATTGAAATGATTTATTGTAGTATTTTGTATTAATATTTGTAACATATAAAAATATAAAGGAAGAGTATTGAATTGTATAACAGTTTATTCAGAATGTCTATTGACTTAATATATTTTTAATAATATAGAATAAAAAGAGATTGTATTGATCGAATGTCTTTAAAAGGGACGACAAATCTCTCGTGTCATTATTATTATGTAGAAATTAGAGTGAGTGCAAGTAAATTGTTATCCTACTAAATATAAATATATAGCTGTACCTGAAGACTGGGTGCATTTATTTAAAAAGCAAGCCACACCTACATACATCTTTTATACTATTGTTCGAATTTCGATGCATATTATTTGAAGTTAGTAATGCTACGGACTATAACTACTTTACCTTGTAATACGTATTTTAACAATAAAGTTTTCTTACTTAACTTTGCTAAACTATAAAAAACCCTACATACACAATGTTTCTGTCTATCTTTTAAGTTATTTCGCAATAACTTATATTTTGTCGTACGGTAGTACTTTCAGAGTCCGCTGACCTCATCGGCACACATGTGGATTTGTTTATAGATTTAACAAAGACTTACCTGCTTTTAGCACTGGTCACAACTGGTATTCACTCAGAAGAAGTAAAACTTGGATACTATCGCGCTTTTTAATGAATATAACGTTCAAAATAAATTGAAACGCAGTTTTATTTTATTGAAACAAATGCCGAATTATTTATGTAGGAGAGCTGTCAAGTAAACGTCAATTGTCACTTAGTAATAACTCTTAAAAAATAGCAAAGGACATAGCCAAACAGCCATAGACTAAATTTAGCGAGCAATGCACATACCTACTAATAATTTGATTGATTGATTTCAATATAAATTATTATCGTCTCTCTTACAATTGATATACGCAGCAGGCGATTTACGACCCGAAGCGTACACTTGACAACCAGGCTCCTTAAAAAATATTAAAAAAATTGTATTAAATTGTGTAGAATCCCTATAATTTATGACATTCAGTTCAAATAAACTGTTCGATTTTTTTTTGTTAATAAAACGTAGATTTCAGTTAAGACACGCTAACCTTGTGTACATCGACTTCGGAAATTCTACCACCAGCAAGTCGGAATCCTACAACAGCGGCACTCGATAGGTATCAGTTCTGACTGTGATACTCCCCTTGAAAAATCGTGGCCCTACCACTGGGAAAGGTAGGGATGAAACTCAAGCTTTTCTCCCATAGGGGTAGATATTAGTGCCACAAACTACAATCCTTCCATACATCTCTTGCCTCATCCGCATTCATACATTTTTTTTTCTTATTGCAAGGCGGTTTTCGCATCTGCCAGCGTCAAAGTTTAGAGCTTGAATAGTGTTGCCAGGTTCAATTTTATACTCTCGACAATAAACAACAGAAAAGACTTACCAGATACAAAAAGACAGGGACGAACAAAGGGAAAAACAAATCAAACACACCACACACAACATCGACAAGCAACTCTTAAGCTTCTGTTCACCATTATCAAGAAAATAATAAAAATTATATGTGAGAAAAACAAAAAACGCGCCCCCAATCCGACCGCTTACCGCCCTTTTCATGCATACATTTTCTTTCTTCTCATACATTTCCGTCTGTTAAGGGCGCTCCTGCGTCCTCTCTCACGGAAATCATATTTGATTGGTGCAAGGCAGGGATGTAATAATAAAAGCCAGCATTGTGAATAAATATTTTTTTACACATAATCGTTAACAACTGTGGACCGACAGCGCGGGAGTTCACCAATCATACAATCTCTTACAACAAATAACATCATAACTATACAATATAAGACAAAAAATGACTACACTTGACTCAGTATGTAGTGCAGTCGGAAAATAACTACATGTGAGCAACCATCGTCAGTCGTCGTCGTTGTGCCGGCTAATATATTTATATGAACACTTACATTAAATATTTGATGACTACAATTCAATCGGTGTAGTCTTACAATAAATTCAACATTTAGCGATTATACAGATCAAAAATGAAATGACTATTTATATGTGGCGTTTGAGTGTAGTGCAGTGTTAAGACTACATTAAACTCGTAAGTGTAGTATTCTGTACTACACAAAACTCAATAGTCTACATACTGCACTGAACTCATAAACGCCATAATATGTTATATACATCTCATTAGCGCTATATTAGTGACGTAACTCACAATGTGACGTCATCATGTCCACACACATGCCAACATAATTAAATCAACAATTAACCCCGCCACTGCCGGCCATTCCGAACTTACGTCTAAATATATTTTCAATATTTTATACATCCTTTTCAGTAATCATATTCTTTTATATTGGAATTACGCAACTTTGACGTTGTCTGCGTGTCCGTTTGTGTGCTTGCACGATGGAAAATTACCTCAGTTTAGAATCAAGAGAGCCTATCTGACAATAACATTGATTAATTGTCTTTGGATTTAAAATCACTCTTATTTATAGAAGACCAGATGTTTTTTGCGCAATTTTTAATTCGATTCTCATCCCACGGGACCACTTAATTTTTATGGGATATGAAGTAGACTATATATTAATCCAGAGCGTCAGCTACCAACACTCTTATTTTCATTAAAATCCATTAGTGAAAGAGTAACAAACATCCATGCAAACTTTCGCGTTTATATTTGTGAGACATTAGAAAATTGAGATGGAGAGAGATACTTTTCAATGGTATGCAAGCCAAGAAAATTAAAACTCAATTTCCAGATCGCAGGAGGGAGACAATTTAAACGAAAATATTCACAGATACTTATACTCTATTTGTCGTGTAAACCATACCGCGATCTATTTTTCAAGTAACGCCATCTATTGGCGTTTAACACAATGACACTTATATTTAATAAACTAGCGCCATCTATTGGCGTGGATACACATTAAACAATACAATTTATATAGAATGAGAATTCCTTTTTTTTTTTTTTTTTTTATGGAAAAGGAGGCAAACGAGCTAGTGAGCCACCTGATGTTAAGTGGTCAACACCGCCCATGGACACCCACAATACCAGAGGAATCATCGGTGCGTTGCCGGCCTTTGAGGAAAATATAGGCTCTTTTCTTGAAGGTCCCTAAGTCATATCCATTCGGAAATACCGCCGAGGAAAGCTGATATAGAGGAGTTATAGAGGAGGCCCGTGCCCAGCAGTAGGACATCTATGGGCTAAGAGGATAATGTCAGTTGAAGTGATAGAAGTGTGTTTGGGCCGTAGCATTTGGCGGTCTGTAGTTCTGCATACCACAACGGGAGACAGGCGTGAGCTTATATGTGTGGTTAGTTAGCTTTCTGTTAAGGTAAGTTCCTCGCACAAATACACACAGACAGACGCACAAACACCCCTAAAACTATATCTACAGAAATGAACAATATAAATTTATATCTCAGTCTTTGCAGCTCCATTCGCGAGTCCCGTTCCAGTGGTGTCCGTAATACACAATTTTAAACATTTTTTATTACATTTTCAGACCTCTGAAAGGGAACTCTGATAGTTTTCGTTTGTTATTAAAATTTTCACGAGTATGGCAAGAGATAAAACGTATAAAATAAAAGCGGGCTGCAAAATTTCACAAATCGTATGTTGAGCTTGCACTTGGCTTGTAGCTGAAGAAATAACGAAGTGGAACCTTTTAGAAGCTAAAAAAAGCAATTTTTTTTTAGAGAAAGCAAGACAATTTCTATTCATTGGCTTCAATACTCAACGATAGTTAAATTTAACACTTAATAAACCAGCATTGTAAAGCTAACTATATTGTACTTGTGTGTATGATTGACTTTTAGAATCGGCCGATACTTACACGGTGACAATGCGTCATAAAAAAGTTATATTACATAAATTTATTCAAAAGTCCAAAAAATCAATATAATTACTTGATTATGGATTCAAAAAGTCTCCCATAGTTCGTGATACCTAAGACATATACGGCAAGGAATATGTGCGCTTATGTTATTAGACTACCTATTTATTACGTGTGAGAAACTCACTAAAATATCTTATTATGAAGTCAGAATATTTCGTATATATGTTTCTCTCTTCAGCCACAGACAAGTGCAAACTAAAAATACTTCAACAATAATAATAATTATGAACATTTTATGTTTGAATGGCTTTGTTAGCTTCTGAGAGTCTAATCAGATAATGACAGTACTTTGAAGAAAGACATTGATTTTTGTTCTTCTCTATCCACGATTTCACATACTTGAACTTCAGACTCCAGATAAGTAAAATATTGTGAGCAGTAAACTAGAATTTAACATTTAATAAACTTACGACATACAACAGAATTATTTAAGGCATCACAACCTGGTTTTCAAACGAAAACTGCTTATTCAAATTTAATATCCCTATGAATTGAACCTTAGGCGTCAAGATAAATAACCTATACACATGGCCACTGAAAAACTTGAGCAATAAAAAATAAAATAAAAATAAGGCCTTTTAATCAAGCTTCGATTGAATCATTTGTAGTCAAATACTGAGTTCCTTGTAGTCATTTTTAAACTCTCGAAAGCCAACACCGCCACATTGCAACGTACGTACATGACAACTATACACGTAACATTATATATATATTTATATGTTATAAAACCATGTATGTACACATTGAGACGTGCCTGTTTGTAACATTGGTCATTCAAATCATTTTACACAGTACATTACATTATTACGCGCCATTGACGTAGCTGACACAAGAGGAGTGGGCTGAAAATGACACTTCAATATTATTCAAACCGCAACAGATTGCAAAAAATGTTGGTTCCCACAAAGAGACAAAAGGCCAAAAATATTACTATCTTTATAATACGTCAAAGTGCCAACACAGTCCTTGATAGTGTTGCGCGGTACCAGAGACAATTTCTCGGCATACATTCATAGCTGAGATGCCTCTATGCTTCGAAGAAAATACCCAAGAAAATTCCTCCCATTTTGACCACTCTCTCCTACAAGTTTCAACAACATCAATGGGACGTACGCAGACGCTGAAAACTTATGTGTAGGCCTTGTCGTACCTTCACTGTAACTTCTGCTTCGGAAGAAGTGCAACACGGGAACACAAAAAAGTTTGGTTAAAAAGAAGCATAACAGTCTCTCCAAAATAGTTTCTCATAGTGAAGTGTAATATGCTAAAAAAATGCTAATTCATGTAGTCTTTTTGTTTATACATGTAGTCATTTAAAATAAAATTATTTATTCATGTAGTATCTACATTTAATTTATTGATCAAAATTCATTGTTTAAATATAGTAGCTATAATATTATCATTTTATTAACATTGATCATCGCAAAGTAGAAATGCAAAAGTTATGTTTTTTATACCTCAAAATTTCTATTAAAACTCCTTCATAGTATCATCCATAACAGGAAAAATAATGTCTTGCTAAATCACAGTAGAAGTACAGAATCTTCGCACTTCCTCCGAAGCAGCAGCGCATTAAATAGTACACATGACGTCCGCATAATAATTAACACTATATTAACATATTAATCTATTTACAATAATTCATATCATCTTTATGTACCAGATATTTACTTCGACAATTTTCTATGCAAATAACCATATAAATTGTCGACATGTCAAGTCGAAACGACTATGCCCAATGACTCGACACTCTGACTTGTCCCGAAACACGGCACACTTATGACTGTCCTTTATTAGGACCCATTTATAAATATCTAGTACATATTGACACATAGACTTACGCCATTATATAGGCTTTGTGTCCGTCATCATACATGAGATCAGAATGGGTTTAAACCCGTATTTTTTGCGTCGATTTTGATCACGTCATGCAGACGTGTTTGAGTGACATTGACATACAATATTGGAAAATAATTGTGACTAGGGCAACAGGGCAATCTTAAAATTTTAGCCTGAAAATACCATGAGACATGTCTAGAACTGAATTTTAGATTTCTCAATAAGTTTTATTTTATTTATTTATTTATGCTTTTTATACATTAAGTATAGAGGCGGACTTAATGCCAAAGGCATTCTCTAACAGTCAACCTCTGGGTGATGCAGAGATAAAAAGGTAGGTGCATAAATAGTTAAATGGTTAAATAAATACATATAAATAGAATAACTAACATATATACACAGATAAATAAATAATAAAGTTTTCGTAATGGGGAAAAGAGAAAATATATTATGAAACTTATTATATTGTATTCAAAAAGGATTTATTAACTATTGTGCAACAATAGTTGAGTAGATAACATTAATTGGAGAGTTAGAGGATCTGGGTTTGATCACAACTCTGGAACAGAGTGTTAACATTGGGTTTTACTCAGTAACAGAAAAATGTCAAAACATGTCCCTTATAGCCACCATTACAAGAGTGAGTTACCTCTTCTAGAATATTGGTATTGGACTATACAAATGAAATAATCTTTTGTTCTGCAAAATTGTAAATACTACAGAGGGAACACTGTGACCTCAAAATGATGTTAAATTTTCAATAATAAGCATTTACCAATCCAATGATCACAATTATTTTGACCTTTCAAACCGGATTATTAGACATAGACAAAACTTTAATTTTTTCATTAACAATCATAGACAAAACATACAATTTTAAATAAAGAACAATAATTAAATTTTATTCGGCAGTTGGTTAGCTACTACGCAAGATATAGTAATATTGTTTGAGACTTCAGTATTTTTGTTAAATGTGATATTAGTCTATGGCGTGTTAACAACATACTTTAGTTTGTAACTTTTAGTTTTAAAAACCACATCCTTCTATTTAATTTTGTCCTTTTTTCACATTTCATATTAAAACAGAATCACTATTATCATTGTTATGTTCGAGACTTCAGTGCATTCTAGAAGACGCATACATTAGTCTTTTGAGCAATAACTTTTGCTCATTTGATCGGTGCATTTTCCTTCATGTTCTTGACTTTTCTACAACTTTCCAAAAGACCCTTTTGAAGTCTTTTAAATGCGTTTTCATTCAAATATTGCAAGTTTGTGTCGAATTTTTAGGCAATAACTTTTGTTCATTTGACCGGTGCATTTTCCGTAATGTTCGCGACTTTTCTGGAACTTTCTAGTACTTTCCAGAAAACACTTACTTTGACAAGTCTTTTTTATACAAATATCGCAAGTTTAACTGTCAAACTTACCGCGTCCACGTTCGAGACTTTTCTAGAAGTCTCCAGAAGTTTCTTGTACTCAATAGCACACTTTGTCTTACTTCGACAGTCTTTTGAATGTATTTTTACCCAAATACCTCAAGTTTAACTGTCTAACTTACTTTGCTAGAAGTTTCCAGAAGTCTGCAGAAGTTTGTAGAAGGTTGCTGTACACACTAGCACACTTTGCACTTTGCATCACTGCCATGACCGAGTTCACAATATGACACACCCGTCCGTGCACTGTCGCGCGACGCTGGTGTACCCGCACACGCGGCCGGGCGCGCGCCGGGGGTGCGCCACGTACGACCAGCGCGGGGCGCGGGGGGCGCGGGGGGCGCGCGGGGGCGAGTCTCACGCGTAGTTGTTGGGACTGTGGCCGCGGGACGTGGAGCCGGAACTGCCGTACGTTGGCTCCAGTCTGTGGACGCGCATGTTACACAATGTATTTCCTGTTTAAACATGTGCTAGCTTATACAGGGTGTATTCAGACCGCGATCGGAAACTAAGGCAGAGGATAGCTGCAGTGATTAGAAACACCGTGACATTAAAAAAATCCCGACAAAAAATAAAAAATAAAAAGATTTCCTTAGAACCACATCTACCTATAGCTATTACCTGCCTACCTGCCTTTGTTTCCGATCACGGTCTGAATACACCCTGTATAACATCTAAGTAAATTTTTAGGTTTATAATTATTTTATTATTTGTTTATATTAACACAAGTTGGTAATACAAATTCTAAAATAAAAGTAGTCCAAGTACTCGTTATTACGTCAGATATCTGCCAGTAAAAATCCCGTCAAAATCGGTCCAGCCGTTTCAGAGATTAGCCGGAACAAACAGAAATATACATACATATACCAATATATACCGTGTATACATCCATATGCATTTATTAAAAAGCGGTTATTTCAATATTACAAACAGACACTCCAATTTTAATTGTTTATTTTCACTACTGGCTATTCTTTCTGTCTGCTTTCCTTCTGTAGTGTGTAGTGTAACGAGTTACCTGTAGTCATGTCTGTAGAGCGAGTAGTCGTGCCTGGCGAGCCGGCGCGGCGAGGGGCTGCCGCTGGGGCTGCGCGCCTCGCCGCCCCCCGCCGCCCCCGCACCCCCCGGCACGCACGCACTCCCCGCGCCCGCGCCCCCCGCACCCCCCGCACCGGACACGCCCGCGCCGTTCGACCGGCTCACTGAGTACAGATTATGTATTGATTTATTTTTAACGTAAAACCATTTTTAAAGTAATTTTTTTTAAGTAAGTCGTGATGGCCTCGAGGTATAGGCACGCGGTCGAGAATCTCGACGGTCGCAGGTTCAAACCACAGGCACACACCTCTGACTTTTCCAAGTTATGTGTGTATTCACAAATATATTTTTTTTAATTTATAAAACTTTGGTATACACCACAAAAATTTACAAAACATGATTAAAAATAATAAATAAAAAAATAATACAAGTAATTATCACGTACTTGAACGGTGAAGGAAACCATGGTGATGAAACGTGCACACCTAAAAGTTGTTAGGAATTTCTTAGGCGTGTAGTCCGCCAACCCGCACTAGGCCAGCGCGGTGGACTAGGGCCTAAACCCTCTCAGTTGTAGAGGAGGCCCGTGCCCAGCAGTGGGACGTATATGAACTGATGATGACGATGATGATTGTAACGTAAAACCATGTTTTAATCATCTATATATGTGAAAAAATAATGGTTGGGTCATTTTTGAGATGATTACTGTCACAGTCAGTGTGTGCGAATGAGACAGCGTGATATCCCCATTACGCCATTATTATCGTTGTCAAATTTCACAGACTTTCACAGAGACAGCCTCGTGGCGCAGTTGGCTAAACACCAGCTTACGAAACGAGTGGTTGTGGGTTCGATCCCCGCACCGAGACTAATGTTTCGTGTGTGTATGTGAGAGCGAAAAGTCTCTCTTAGTTTCTGATACCCACGACACAGGACCTGTATGTTAGTGTGGGGTCAGCACTATGTATGTGACTGTTGGGTGTGTTTATTTATTTTAAAATGGTCATAGACAATAACATTGTGGATAGAGTGTATGACAGACACTGACCTGTGAGTCTGGGCGGCGTGTGCAGGTCCCGCGCCGGCGCCGGGGACGCGCACCCGCGACCCGACCCGCCCGCTGTGTACATACACACATACATACATACATAACCTCACGCATGTATTCCCCGAAGGGGTAGGCAGAGGTGCATTTCTGCACCCACATTTCGCCAGGTATGTATCAGTCCCGCGTAATAGGGGGCGAGCCTATTGCCGTTTTTCGGGCACATTTCCAGACTCCGTGCTGTTACTGAGAATTTCCTAATGGATAAACCCAATAACACACAAATATACATAACACAATCACGTGTGCTTCACAAAAGTTTCTAAATTTGATAAAACCCTCTCAACATGAAACACGACAATATTACTTCACATATTGTATTAAAGTTAGTTCATACCGTTGTGTCTCAGCTCGTGTCTGGGTGCACTCCTCCCCCGCGCACCCCCGCCACCCCCGCAACCACCCTCCAGCGAGGAGTACGCTGCAATACAACACACACATATAAAACCGTCTCCTCATCATCATCATCAGCCCATATACGTCACACCGCTGGACACGGGCCTCCTCCACAACTGAGAGGGTTTAGGCCTTAGTCCGTCACGCTGGCCTAGTGCGGGTTGGCGGACTACACACCTAATAAATTCCTAAGAACTTTAAGGTGTGCAGATTTCATCACGATGTTTTCCTTCACCGTTAAAGTAGAATATTACAGCTAACTGTCACGATTACAGAGGCCGACAGAACTTTGACCAATTCCTCGCCACTGTCCTATTTTTAGTACACTATATTCAACATTTTTTGAAGTTATACTTCTTTTGGCGCGTTAGGGAAAAATGACGAGAGTGATTTTTACGATGCGCGCGCACACCGACACCAAAAACTTATTCAGAAAAAGTTTGTTTTAAATTTTAAGAATGTAGAATAGTGACAGTAATAAAAAGGGATTGACATATTATTTAATTTTAAGTAGTTTTGATTATTTTATTTATTTATTAGTATATCTATATTGTTAGAAACTAAAATTTAATTATTCAAATCTTTTAAAATGACTGTTATTTGACCTGATGCCGTAACTATAGTAACCAAATAATAAGACGCGTAAAAACTTTCAGGCCGATCAAGAAAATATACGATCTGTGTCGTTTTCCCGCGCTTGCTCTATATTCGCCAATGCAGTGTTGCCACCCACACTAACTTATTTTATAATATATTATTATATTATTTAAGAAAATATATATTTATGTATGAAGTATAACTTCTAACGCGTGTACATAAGTACACACACACACTTTTTTTTTAGTTGTTAGGGCTTTTTTTTAATGTTTCTGATGAAATTCGTATTTTTACACTATTTTTCTAATAAAATATATTTTTTTCGATGTAAAACATGTTAAGGTGATTTTAATGTAATTTTTTCAAATTGATAATTTTTGTCGACTCAGGAAGAGCATTATGATGTGACTTCATATATGTAAAAAAAAAAAAATTTTCTCATATTATTTTTCATAAAGTACTAAGAACTTCATTCGTAGATTCATCAAAATATTCAAATGGTTTCGATGCTTGGGAAGTGGGAAGTAACGGGCTTTCATTTCGCCGGCCCAGTTTAGTCTCACCTCGTATGACGGACAGCTCGATGGCGGCTCTCAACTCGTCGTCCTCGGGTCTGACGCGGAGACACGACATGGCCTGGGGATAATATAACATTATTTCAAATATGCACCTGAGTATAAGGACGAAGGAGGGGAAGTAGGGGGGGGGGGTTAATACACCCAACAGTCACATACATAGTTCTGACCCCACACTAGGATACAAGTCTTGTGTCGTGGGTATCAGAGACTACGAGAGACTTTTCGCTCTCACAAACAACCAGACCCGAAACAAATATTTGTGGATCACACAAACATTTGTCTCGGTGCGGGGATCGAACCCGCGGCCTCTCGTTTCGCAAGCTGGTGTCTAGCCAACTGCGCCACGGGGCTGTCAACGGGCAAGAAACTCTAGTGTTGCTCTTTTCCAATCAAGAGATAGTTTACAATATTGATACAAGTAATGAATTTCCCAAATTAGAGCAGCTCATTAATACAATATAACATTATTTCAAATATGCACCTGAGTATAAGGACGAAGGAGGGGAAGTAGGGGGGGGGGTTAATACATCCAACAGTCACATACATAGTTCTGACCCCACACTAGGATACAAGTCTTGTGTCGTGGGTATCAGAAACTACGAGACTTTTCGCTCTTACATACACCCAGACCGGAAACAAATATTTGTGGATCGCACGAACCCGCGGTCTCTCGTTTCGCAAGCTGGTATCTAGCCAACTGCGCCACGGGGCTGTCTTAAATATGTATGTAAGTAATATATGAATTTTTTTTATAGAGATGCGGAAAATACTTTTACGTATCATCAGGACAAGAGGTTATGCCTGGTAAGTCGGACTCGTTTCCCCACCCGACAAAAAACCTACTCCTCTCTCTTCGACCTCTGTTTCCCCCGCGGCACTGCCGTCAGGTATTACTTCGCGGGGGGAGCATATAGTAATCATACTCTTCCTTCAGATCCTTGAAGTCCACAGCTTCTTTTCCTTCAACTGCTATACTAGCTGCTCGATCCCTTTCTAAACAGCGGAGTTTTTTTTGTATGTATGTATGGACAGCCCCGTGGCGCAGTTGGCTAGACACCAGCTTGCGAAACGAGAGGCCGCGGGTTCGATCCCCGCCCCGAGACAAATGTTTGTGCGATCCACAAATATTTGTTTCGGGTCTGGGTGTTTGTGAGAGCGAAAAGTCTCTCGTAGTTTCTGATACCCACGACACAGGACTTGTATCCTAGTGTGGGGTCAGAACTATGTATGTGACTGTTGGGTGTATTTATTTATTTATTATTTATGTGTGTGCGTATATATGTATGTATTTACCTGCACGTGGTCCCTGTGGTGTCGGTTGCTCTGCGCCGCCGCGTTCGCGCGCTGCGCCCGAGATCCTGACGAATTGGTCATACATTATAGTCTTCTAGCAATCCTACATACATCATCAGCCATAACTACATTTTTTTGTTTTTTTTTTATGGAAAAAGGAGGCAAACGAGCAAGTGAGCCACCTGATGTTAAGTAACACCGCCCATGAACACCCATAATACCAGAGGAATCATCGGTGTGTTGCCGGCCTTTGAGGAAAATATAGGTTCTCTTCTTGAAGGCCCCTAAGTCGTATCTGTTTGGAAATACCGCCGAGGCAAGCTGATTCATACTTAAATAAAACATACATACAAACATACTTAAATACTTAATGTTTCACCTCTATTTAAGAAGACACAGTATTCACTTTAACATACATACATACATAAACTCACGCCTGTATTCCCCGAAGGGGTAGGCAGAGGTGCATTTCTGCACCCACATTTCGTCAAGTATGTATCAGTCCCACGTAATAGGGGGCGGGCCTATTGCCGTTTTTCGGGCACATTTCCAGACTCCGTGCTGTTACTGAGAATTTCCTAATTGAAAAACCCAATAACACTTTGCCCGACCCCGGAATCGAACCCAGGACCTCTAGATCGCAAGGCACATACTTGTACCGCGAGACCACGAGGCAGTTATTCACTTTAAACACAATAGTAAGTGGGACGACGGAACTACTATTGAGTTATGATAGCCTGGTACTTCTTGTACTGTCACCAACAAGACTGGCACGTTAGTAAATGCGGAAAGATCTCTAAAATAGTGATATCATCATCATCAGCCCACATACGTCCCACTGCTGGGCACGGGCCTCCTCTACAACTGTGAGGGTTTAGGCCTAAGTCCACCACGCTGGCCTAGTGCGGGTTGGTGGACTACACACCTAAGAAATTCCTAAGAACTTTTAGGTATGCAGGTTTCATCACGATGTTTTCCTTCACCGTTAAAGCAAGTGATAATTCATTGTGAATACACACATAACTTCGAAAAGTCCGAGGTGTGTGCCTGGGGTTTGAACCTGCGACCGCCGAAATTCTCGACCGCGCGCCTAAACCTCGAGGCCATCACTGCTTGCAAAATAGTGATAGGCCGACACGATTATGTCGGCCTTACAGTTATGCAACATACAAGGTGTGTACAGACCGTGATCGAAAACTGAGATGAGGAATCGCCACGGTGATTACAAATACCGTGACATTAAAAAAAAAACTGCCTCGTGGTCTCGCGGCACAAGTATGTGCCGTGCGATCTAGAGGTCCTGGGTTCGATTCCCGGGTCGGGCAAAGTGTTATTGGGTTTTTCCATTAGGAAATTCTCGGGAACAGCACGGAGTCTGGAAATGTGCCCGAAAAACGGCAACAGGCTCGCCCCCTATTACGTGGGACTGATACACATGAAATGTGGGTGCAGAAATGCACCTCTGCCTACCCTTTCGGGGAATACAGGCGTGAGTTTATGTATGTATGTAAAAAAACCGGACAAAAATAAAATAAAAAACGATTTCCTTACAACCACGAGTATTAAATGTTATATAGTTGTTTTTCTAACAACTTATCTTTCTTCTTTTTTATTATCTTATTTCTTTTTTGCCGAGATTTTTTTTATTTATTTTTTAATCTTTCGGCATAGCGTCACTTGTCGTTGTGTTTGTACAACACCGAGCGAGACCATCAGGTGCGGCGAAACTATGACGTCACATTATATACCCGCTAACCCGCACTAGGCCAGCGTGGTGGACTAAGGCCTAAACCCTCTTAGTTGTAGAGGAAGCCCGTGCTCAGCAGTAGGACGTATCTGGACTGATGATGATGACATTATATACATGTATATATGACTGACCTGGTCTAGGCGTGTGGGTGGCGCCATCACCCAGGTCCAGCTGCAACACCACGCCGCCGAAATCTGGTGATGAGAAACTCAAGTTAAATATAAGGTAATATATAACAGTGGGTACGTCATATATAGCAAACCATACGGTAAGTAAAAAAACTTATATAAGATTTCATTAAAAATATTTATCAATTTTATCAAAGGTCTGAAACTTAATTAATATTTAAGTTTCGTCGTTAAGTATAGTGTAAAATGTAGTCATTATTTGGTCGTCGTCGTATAACGTGTAGTGTAGTCATTAGTGAGCTAACTGTAGCTATAAGTGAGCGTATTGTAGTCAATTTTGAGTGAAAATTACTTATAAGTGAGTAAGTGTAGGCAAAATTGAGTGTAATGTAGTTTTTTGTAAGTCAAATACTGTTATTAGTGTTAAGTGAATGCAGTTAAGTGTAGTCATTAGAGTTTTTTAATCACATTTCTTTTAACCTCTAAAAACAATATTTGGTTTCATCTTTGTCTAAAATAATGATTATTATAATTAGGGATGTTATGGATATGATATTTCGGATCTGGATACAGGAATTAAATTATATCGGTTTCGGATACGGTTACGGATATGTAATTATTTCGGATTATCCGCTAGTTTCGGTTACGGATATCAGATTGAAGTAAAATATAACTGTTTTCGACACTCTTGTAAGTTTTTTTTTATCACAATGTTTACATTTTGCACAATCTAAATTACCTTGATAAAAAAATGTCCAAATTAAAGTCGATATTGGTCGCTTTTTGTCTAATCATATAAAAATCAATTTTGTACTTAACACAGGACTTTCTTAAACTATCCGAAACTTTTTAAAGGGATACGGTTACGGTTACGGATATATTTTTATTTCGGATATCCGATAGTTTCGGTTACGGTTACGGAGCTCCATAACATCCCTGATTATAATTAATGAGTATTGTGTAGTAATGGTCTCGAGGTTTGGGCACGCGGTCGAGAATCTCGACGGTCGCGGGTTCAAACCCCAGGCACACACCTCTGACTTTTCCAAGTTATGTGTGTATTTACATTGAATTGTCACGTACTTTAACGGTGAAGGAAAACATCGTGATAAAACCTGCACACCTAAACAAAAAGTTCTTAAGAATTTCTTAGGTGTGTAGCCCGCCAACCCGCACTAGGCCAGCGTGGTGGACTAAGGCCCAAACCCTCTCAATGGTAGAGGAGGCCCGTGCCAGTGGGACGTTTATGGGCTGATGATGATGATGATGTGTAGTAATTAGTAAGCGTAGTGTAGTGTAGTATCATGTAGTGTCGTGTAGTGCAGTGTAGTGTCGTGTCGTATAATGTAGTGTAGTGAGTGTAGTGTAGTGTAGTGTAGTGCGGTACCGTTGTTGAGCGGGTGCGGCACGTAGTGCGCGGAGGAGAGCGAGGAGAGCAGGTGCGTGTTGGCGTTCGGCGCCATCGCCACGTCCGGCACGGCCGCCGACAGCCGCCCGCCCCACAGCGCGTCCCTGCCGACCGGCAACACAATCAATCAACTTCATGCTCCTCCCACAGGGTGGGTTCAGATCGGGATCGGAAACTATTGGCCGAATACTGAAACGCTACCTGGCACGGCAAAGTGACTCCACTGTACCTGATGGTAAGCACAGTGGAGTCCAGAAAAATAATACCGACCAGCGAGAAACGATATGGTCACCCGCTGGTCGACACAATCATGCCGGCCCGCACAAATGCTTCTTCACGCTTCGGAAGGATCCAGGATCATATTTATGTAACTGTTATAATTTAAGCGGTATATACTTAAAAAATGACATGTAAAAGAACTTTTTGTGGTAATGTTGCCATTTATGGAAATTTAAGTGGGCATTAGTTAATCACAGCCTTAAAACCGATAAATAAATACACCCAACAGTCACATACACAGTTCTGACCCCACACTAACATACAAGTCTTGTGTCGTGGGTATCAGACACTACGAGAGACTTTTCGCTCTCACATACACCCAGACCTGAAACAAATATTTGTGGATCACACAAACATTTGTCTCTGCGGGGATCGAGCCCTCGGCCTCTCGTTTCTCAAGCTGGTGTCTAGCCAACTGCGCCACGGGGCTGTCGAATGCTGTTTCAGTATACCGCTTAAATTATACCAGCCACTTAAATATAAGTCACCCTCAGATTAAGCAGCGTTTCAGTATTCGGCCCTAAGGCAGATAATAGCTGCGGTGATTACAAACACCGTGACATTAAAAAAAATCCCGACAAAAAATAAAAAAATACGTTTTCCTTACAACCACATCCATTTAATATCTGTGATTGTTAGGAATAAGTCGTGATGGCCTTGAGGTTTAGGTACGCGGTCGAGAATTTCGACGGTCGCGGGTTCAAACCCCAGGCACACACCTCTGACTTTTCGAAGTTATGTGTGTATTCACAATGAATTATCACGTACTTTAACGGTGAAGGAAAACATCGTGATGAAACCTACACACCTAAAAAGTTTTTAGGAATTTCTTAGGTGTGTAGTCCGCCAACCCGCACTAGGCCAGCGTGGTGGACTAAGGCCTAAACCCTCTCAGTTGTAGAGGAGGTCCGTGCCCAGCAGTGGGACGTATATGGGCTGATGATGATGATGATTGTTAGGAAAACGTCATTTTATTTTATTTTTTGTCGGGATTTTTTTAACGCCAATGGGTTTGTAATCACCGTCGCTATTACCTGCCTTAGTTTCCGATCACGGTCTGAATAAACCCTACATATATCTTTTAGCTGCCTATAATTATTTATTATGCGTATATATTCTCGCGGTACAAATATGTATGTGCCGTGCCATCTAAAGATCCTGGGCGCGTTTCCAGGATCGGGCAAAGTGTTATAGGGTTTTTCCAATCTGGAATTGTCTCAGACAAACGTCAATAGGCTCGCTCAAGAAAGAAGTAAGATAAAATAAGTCTCACCTGTGCCTCACTGTATCCACCGAGCGTCCCGGCACTTCTCGCCTGCAAGTGCCTGCTCGGGAGTTGTCTGGAACGGAAAAAAATAATAATAATAAATACACCAAACACACATACCGCACACTAACATACAAATCTTGTACTCTTACAGACAAACACACGAAACAAATATTAGTGGATAACGCAAACATTTGTCTCTGCGGGGATCGAACCCGCGGCCTCTCTATCTGGCATCTAGCCAACTGCGCCACGGGGCTGTATGCATAGTTGAAAAGTTCTATTTTTTATTTAAGCCTTTTCTTCGGACACATTAATGTACAAGTTCTATACTCATGTTAAAAACTACTAACTACAAGAGTACAAAATACACACAATTTGAACGTGGGTAAAAGAGGATACTAGGGGTGCATCCCCCCCTTTCCTCCCTCCCCCCATGCTGTATAAGGCGTACTTACCCGAGTGCGGGTGCATGTTGTGCATCGGCTGCGGATGCGCGCCCGACACGCAGCGGACACCCACAGACCTGCACACAGACGGACAAACTTCGTGTTGGATGTCGATGGATCGAACAATGGTACGACATTGGTAACTTTTTTTTACAAGTTTCCATAGAATCATAGTTTTGGATCCTTTAAGCGAAGCGTGAAGAAGCATTTGTGCGGGCTGGCATGATTGTGTCGACCAGCGGGTGACCATATCGTTTCTCGCTGGTCGGTATTATTTTTTTTGGACTCCACTGTGCTTACCATCAGGTACAGTGCCAGAATAAAATAATCAAACATATTAGCCAATGACCCTACGTTTACAGAACGTGTTGCTTAATACAAAATATTATTTAGTACACAAATAAATGAGCAATATAATGATAGCTTTCTTGCCTACATTTCTCGACTACTTACTAAAAACAATTCTTCAATCTCGTCGCAAACTCGCTAGCTAACAATACAGTCTTTCAAATCAATCAATATTTTTAGAATTTCCCCCATTTCTGCATCTTTCCTCCAATCACCTCTGTATGTGAGTGTTTGAGGGGATTACCTGCAGCAGTCCTGGTCCGAGTGGTCGGGCCACGGGTCGCGCTCGGCGGGGGCGGAGCGCCGCTCGGGCTGCGGGGACTCCCACTCGGCGCCGCGGTCCCTGCTATAAACACACACTCATACATATATGGCGAAGCGACGACGCATCCCCACTGTGCGCTCAACGTAGGGTATAAATACAGCCGCCCGATCGAGGATGATTCATTCTCGACCGAACGGAGCTCTGTACTAAGTTTTGAAATTACCTCCAGAAGTTTTACTGTCACTTTAAAAAAAAAAAAAAACGCTCAAGGCCTTAAGTTATATAAATACATTACACAGGCACCAATAGATGCGTTCAAGGAATGAGATAGTCAATGTTAGTTCACTCACTTGTCGTTCTCGATTTCGGCCAAGAGCAGTTCCGCACACGAGTCCGGGAGTGACATCTCCCTCACAGCGCGGAGGGCGATCTGAAAGTCAACATCGCAATGATAAATTAACATATTAAAATGTTTTATAAATACATAATTAGGATCAGAGTTAGACATATGTTTGTTTTTAACTAATATAAGGCATTTTTAGATGTTCAATTCCCTCCTATCTACTCTATCGTTGGGTGAATGCGGATACATGAGTATATTGTGAGGAGACATGAGGAAACCCCGCACCTGTCTGTAGACCGGCGTGGGGTCGTGCGCGTGCAGCGCCAGCGCCCGCGCCTGCGGCTGCGAGTGCGCGAGCTCCCGCACCCGCGCCCGCAGCGCGCACCGCACGCCGCCCGACACGCACGCCGCGTCCTCCGCGCCCGCGCCCCCGCCCGCGCCCCCGCCCGCCTCGCCGCCGGGAGCCGCGCCGCGGGCCGCCGCCACCTGCCGACGCACACGGGGTCTCAAACAAATGTGGTAATGAGTTTTCATCTTATTAGGGTGGAGTGAAAAAAAAATACAGGATGTATTCAGACCGTGATCGGAAACTAAGGCAGATAATAGCCGCGGTGATTACGAACACCGTGACATTAAAAAAATCCCGACAAAACAAAAAAAAAGGTTTCCTTACAACTACATCCATTTAATATCTATGATTTTTATTTTTTTGTCGGGATTTTTTTTTAACGCCAATGGATTTGTACTTACCATAACTATTACCTGCCTTAGTTTCCGATCACGGTCTGAATACACCCTGTTTATTTTAGATTGAAATAGTTCCGTTTGTTTTCCAAATTATTAACCACATATAAATAACTAGCTTTTGCCCGCGACTCCGTCCGCGTAGACTACAGGGTTGGGTTCAGAAAGAAAATAAGTTGTAGTCTATTTTATTCCACAGAGTCCCATTTATGTCCATATCAAAAATCGTTTACATCGGTCAAATGATTTAATCGTGAAAGCGTAACAGAAATACTCGTATAGTTAGTTAATTACTAAATCGGTCAAATGGTTTAGGCGTGAAAGCATAGCATAGGCAGTGTTACTTTTGCATTACATTATATGCTTATCCCACGGGAAACCTACATATTCTTGGGATAAAATATAGTCTATGTTACTTCATAGGATCACATTTATGTCTGTAAAAGACTTCATTCATATCGGTCAAACGGTTTAGGTGTAAAAGCAGAATATTGACAGAGCTACTTATACCCATTCCCACGGGAATACTACATTTTCCGGGATAAAAAGTATCCTATGTTCTTTCCCAGGCTCCAACCTATCTGTGTACCAAATTTCATTTAAATCGGTTCAGTAGTTTTAGCAGGAAAGCGAGACAGACAGACAGACAGAGTAACAATCGCATTTATAATATTAGTAAGGATTTTTAACCATTCCACACAACATATCCCTGTAAAAATCCCTATACAACCATAACTACATGTCTGAACCATAGAGCATAAAGTGAGACTGACCATGTACAGCGTGTCTGGTATCCGGTGCAGGTACCGCTCGCGCCGCACGCGCGACACTTCCGCTTCCGGAACCGCCTGGTCCTCCAACAACGCCTGGATACAAAAAATATTGATTTTAATATACATTTAAGATAAAAATTAAATATGTATATCATCGGATGCGTAGGTGTGTCGGTGTGTGGGTGTACCTTGATCTCGTCGAGGTATGGCAGGAAGCACCTGGCGGGTCGGTAGGCGCCGCGCCCGAGCCACGCGTCCGCGCCGCCGCCGCCGCACGCGCCGCCCACCACGCCGCGACGCACCAGCTGCACACACACACACACGTCAGTGCCGGTACTTACATACGAGACCAAGTGCCCAGCTTGCCTTACAACACTCCCAACAATAATCAGCATCATCATCAGCCCATATACGTCCCACTGCTGGCCACGGGCCTCCTCTACAACTGGGAGGGTTTAGGCCTTAGTCCACCACGCTGGCCTAGTGCGGCTTGGCGGACTACACACCTAAGAAATTCCTAACAACTTTTTAGGTGTGCAGGTTTCATCACGATGTTTTCCTTCACCATTAAAGTACGTGATAATTCATAGTGAATACACACATAACTTCGAAAAGTCAGAGGTGTGTGCCTGGGGTTTGAACCCGCGACCGTCGAAACAATAATCATTAAGCTTCAATTGTTTAGTGTAGTCAATAGTAGTTTAGTCAATTGGTGGTAGGATATTCGTATCCGCCCGGATAGCGACCACCGTACACAGGGCGTAAAACCCGCCATAGTGGCACATGCAAGTGTGCCGCGTTCCGGGATCAGCCAGTGTATATCCGGTTTTCGGGGGGGGCTTCAATCATGGTGAAAGGATGACCGTATTAGTCCCCCAAACTTCTTCACGAGAAAGTTGAAGAGGTATTCGGCCGGCATGATTGTGTCGATCAACGGGAGATCATCATCTTTCGCTGGTCGACACTTTTTTGGACTCCATTACGCTTACCATCATGTGCAATGGGGTCACTTTGCCGAGCCAGAATAAGAAAAAAAAAAAAGTCACAAAAGCCACTTTGAGAAACTCTCGGCAAGGGGTTCGCGATAAGATTTACGTAATGATGACTTGATGCCTAGCAGGCACGTGCGGCACAATAATGGCGCGCGCGACTGAATTCGACAGTCAAAATTAAGGTTTTTTTTTATACTGGCACGGCAAAGTGACTCCACTGTACCTGATGGTAAGCACAGTGGAGTCCAAAAAATAATACCGACCAACGAGAAACGATATGGTCACCCGCTGGTCGACAGGTTGAAATTGTCCAAAATTACTCCTAAAATTGACGCCATTTGCGACAAGAAACAAGCACACCCACCCAAATTTCCTTCTCATTCCCCTTCATCTCCCCCTTCCCCACTGACCTGCTGCAGCAGCTCGTGGTCTGGCGGCAGGTGTTCGAGCCTTACGAGCGGCACCAGCGGCGCGAGCAAGTCCCGGAGAGCATGCTCACTCCTCCGGGGCTGTCTGTGTGCGCGGGGCGCGAGGGGCGCGAGGGGCGCGCGCGGCGGGGGCGGGTCCCTCTCGGCGGCCCAGCGCAGCAGCGCGCGCAGGGCCTGCGGCTCGGACGCCTGCAGGAACGGCGAGGCCAGCGCCGAGGCCAGCGCCGAGCTCGGCAGGCGCCCGCACGCAGACACCGACATTATGTTGGGGAACTCGTCGCGGAGGTAGCGCATCGCTTGTCTGCGGGCAGAGGTGGTGGGTTAGTATCGAGGGTTCATATGAAATTTTAACAATAGTATGGAAATTGGTAGACATGTATCTACTATACTGCAGTCATCATCATTATCATCAGCCCATATACGTCCCACTGCTGGGCACGGGCCTCCTCTGCAACTGGTAGGGTTTAGGCCTTAGTCCACCACGCTGGCCTAGTGCGGGTTAGCGGACTACACACCTAAAATGATTATGTGTGCAGGTTTGTTTGATGACGATGACGATGTTTTCCTTCACTGTTAAAAAAGTACTTGATAATTCTGAGTCAATACACACATAACTTGGAAAAGTCAGAGGTGTGTGCCTGAGGTTTGAACCCGCGACCGTCGAGATTCTCGACCACGTGCCTAAACCTCGAGACCATCACGACTCATGATAAACTCAAACACAGTACAAACTACCCTACATACTTTCAAACACAAAGTGCGGGAATAGTCCAAACGTCCCACAATAGGACAGCTCACCTGTGCACCCACTGGCTGGCGTGCGGGGCGGCGGCCCAGCGCAGGATGTGGGGCAGAGTCTCCGCGCTGAGCGCCTCCACTATCGCATCCTCGCAGCCCTGGACCACGATCGGCATCTCCACGAACCTGCAAAATCACAGGAGGGTAGGTTGTAAAAATTGATAGATTTTTTTAAATACACCCAACAGTCAGTAGTTCTGACCCCACATTAAGATACGAGTCTTGTGTCGTGGGTATCAGAAACTACGAGAGTCTTTCCGGTCTCACAAACACCCAGACCCGAAACAAATATTTGTGGACCACACAAACATTTGTCACGGTGCGGGAATCGAACCCACGGTCTCTCGTTTCGCAAGCTGGTGTCTAGCCCACTGCGCCACGGAGCTGTCAATGTCAATAGATCTTTGTTTAGGTTATGCTGTCATAGATTAGAGAGGTAAAATACTGGTTATTGTTAAGAATAAAGGTACATGTTGATTGACCTTTGATTGATATGTGCTGTCATACAATTGGGAGGTCAAGTTATAATGGTAATTTATACATAAATAGAAACGTAAATAGACCTCTGACTGATAGGCACTGTCGTATTTGAGAGGTCAACTTATAAAAGTATACTTACTATTGATAAAAATGGAGATACATAATATTTAGAAGTTAATTATTGAATCTTAGGAACTATACTAGTCAGGTTTCTTACTTCCAACACAAGAACAATATACCATAGACCTAGTAGACCATGGCATTGAACATACTAAGCTACCAACACTAGATATCCTAACAAAATATGGATACATACTATTATTCTTCCTCTAAAAGACCGGTAGACCTAAAAGACCATGTCATTTAACAATTTATACTCCCAGCACTACCACTAAGCTTACATCCACGTCATTCTTCTCTCAGTAGACTTGGATAGACCAGTGTACTAAGCATTCTTTACAGCCAGGACTACTATGAGATCACACCCATACCATTTTACTCCTAGTAGACGCGAGTAGTCCGCGTCACACAACACTCCCAGCACTATCACTATGAGGATACCCCCGCTAGTCCCCAAGTAGTGTTCTCCTAGTAGACCTGAGTAGACCGAGTAGACCTTGCTCACCTGGCAATCTCGTAGAGCTGGAAGGCGTCGTCGAGCAGCGCGGTGGTGGCGGGACGAGCCGCGCCGCCGCGGGACACGCCCGACCACGACTGCAACATACATAACTTGCTTCAATGTCTATGGGAGACCGGTGTATGAGATAAAAAGTAGTGATGGTCTCGAGGCTTAGGCACGCGGTCGAGAATCTCGACAGTCGCGGGTTCAAACCTCAGGCACACACCTCTGACTTTACCAAGTTATGTGTGTATTCACAAAGAATTATCACGTACTTTAACGGTGAAGAAAAACATCGTGATGAAAGCTGCATACCAAAACATTCTTAGGGATTTCTTTGGCGTGTAGTCCACCACCCCGCATTAGGATAGCGTGGTAGACTAAGGCCTAAGCCCAGTGGAACGTATATGGGTTTTTGGTGAATAGCCATCATCAGTCCTCACCCATCCCACATTCTCAAGCCTCCTTCTCTGCTGAAAGAATTTAGTCCAGCAATGGCCTAAGACCAGTGTATACATACCGAGGTGCCAGTACCGGTTGTGGTGGACGAAGGAGACGAGGAACTCCTGCCTATGAGGCTCAGGTCCACCTGGAAAATACAAGTTCTATTATTAATATTTACATTCATGGTGGTATACTTAAAGGGATAGGCAAGTGTATATTTGAAAATTCAGATACGTGAAATGGGAGATGTGGCGGAGATAGTTCGTGTAGGATTCGTTTGACATGTGTGTGGGATTCGCGTTTCGTGTTGGTGAGATTTGTGAGTTAGTTATATCTGTAGTATTCATGCGTAATTTGTAGTTTAGTATTGTGTGTGGGATTCACGCGCCATACTGGTGGGATTGGCGTGTGACGCACGTGGGATTGAAGTATCTGTCTTCCGTACCTGGTCGGTGTATGCGGCGTGCAGCAGCGCGCGGGCGAACCTGCGCGGCAACACCTTCTCGTCCACGCACACCGCGCCGCCCGCGCCCCCCGACCCGCCACCACCCCCCGCACCGCCGCAGCGACGGGACATCACGCTCCTGGAGACAGGGTTGCGAATACCTCTACAGCGTTACGACACGGTATCACCAATATCTATCGATATTAGACAAAAACGCACCACCACGTCTACGACTCTCAATGAACTACGATACCCTAACAGTACTACTGTACCTTCTCAGTGCTACGACACTCTGTGCGCTACGGCACCCACCAAGTGCTACGGCATTCGTACAGTGCTACGACAACAGTCCAGTGTTACGACACTCTGAATGTGCTACGACACCAGCCCAGTGCTACGATACTTACCCACTGCTACGACATCTGTTCAGTGCCTAGATACCGAGTGCTACATTATCCCCTCAACCACAACTTTTTATTTTTTTTAATGGGAAAGAAAGCAAACTGGCCAGTGAGCCACCTGATGTTGAGTCAACACCGCCCATGAACACCCACAATACCAGAGGAATGATCGGTGCGTTGCCGGCGTTTGAGGAAGTATTACTAGGACTACTAGTGGGTTACCTGAAGAACCTGCTCCTGGCGGCGAGCACGAGGCGGTGGCACGGCAGCTCGAGCGCGGTGCGGAACCCGTACGCCGCGCCGCATCCCCCCTCCAGGCGGAACACCAGCCGCGCGTCGGACATCTCACCTGCGGGACAACACCACAACCCATCCCATCATCATCATCACCAGCCCATATGAATCCCACTGCTGGGCACGGACCTCCTCTAACATTGAGAGGTTTTAGGCTTTAGTCCACCACGCTGGCCTAGTGCGGGTTGGCGGACTACACACCTAAGAAATTCCTAACAACTTTTAGGTGTGCCGGTTTCCCCGCGATATTTTCCTTTTACCGTTAAAGTAAGTGATTATAATTCATTGTGAATACACACATAACTTGGTAAAGTCAGTACAGCCTGAGGTTTGAACCCGCGACCGCCGATATCCTCGACCGCGAGCCTAAACCTTGAGTCCATCAAAACTTTGATCTTTGATCTCACATAACCAGAATATAATATGCACAATCCCACGGGAACATACCCGAGTCGAGCAGGTACCGCATGTCTCTGTGCAGCGAGTCCGGCGAGAACCCCAGCGTGGCGGCCAGCCGGCGACTCACGGCTGAACGGCCCGCGCATGCGCCTGCAAAAGTATGCACAAGTGTGACAAATTTAGTCAGTCAGTAACATTATGGCATTAGTCAGCCCGTCAAATTGTGTATTTTGTCAGTCAGTAACATTATGGCATTAGTCAGCCAGTGAAATTGTGTATTTTGTCAGTCAGTAACATTATGGCATTAGTCAGCCAGTGAAATTGTGAATTTAGTCAGTCAGTAACATTATAGGATTCGTCAGCCAGTAAAATTTGGAGTTTGTCTAGTCAGTAACATTATAGGATTAGTCAGCCAGTAAAATTGAGAGTTTAGACAGTAAAATGGAAATTTTGTCTGTGAAGTAAATAATGAGTTTAGTCAGTCAAGTAAATTACTAGTTTAGTAAATCAGTAAATATGAAATTTATTAAGTCAAGACTGCCTCGTGGTCTCGCGGTACAAGTATGTGCCGAGCGATCTAGAGGTCCTGGGTTCGATTCCCGGGTCGGGCAAAGTGTTATTGGGTTTTTCCATTAGGAAATTCTCAGTAACAGCACGGAGTCTGGAAATGTGCCCGAAAAACGGCAATAGGCTCGCCCCCTATTACGTGGGACTGATACATACCTGGCGAAATGTGGGTGCAGTAATGCACCTCTGCCTACCCCTTCGGGGAATACAGGCGTGAGTTTATGTATGTATGTATTAAGTCAAGTATATTATAAATTTAGTCATTCAGTAAATAACAAATATGTTCACTAACGCAATTATAAAATCATTTTGGAGAAAAAATAATGGAACTATTTCGATACCTCTCGAAGGCACACTTTTGTATGTGAGATGAAATATATCCAAAAACACTTACACGTAGAGTTGTCCATGTTAATGATGTCCAACTCTCCCTCCGAGCCGCCGCGCTCGTACTCTGGAAACGAGAAGAACAAAATACTCGTGAATTGCTTTAAAAGAGAATCCCAGAATCTTCACAATAGTATATTTGTATGTATTTATGTATTATAGTGTGTACGAATATGTAGTGTTATATTATTTTTTTCTTTCAATATACAGCATGTAAACAGACCGTGATCGAAAACTGAGACAGGTTATAGTTACGGTGATAAAAAATTGTATGTGGGGGTTTATGTGCTCGTGTCTGCATGTATGTGTGTGTATGTATGTACGTGTGTGCGTGTGTATGAGGCGGCACGTACTGTCGCAGAGCGCGCAGGCGGGTCCCCTGGCGCTGTTGCCGGCGTACAGCGCGAGCACGCATGTGTGTGTGTATGTATGTACGTGTGTGCGTGTGTATGAGGCGGCACGTACTGTCGCAGAGCGCGCAGGCGGGTCCCCTGGCGCTGTTGCCGGCGTACAGCGCGAGCACGCATGTGTGTGTGTATGTATGTACGTGTGTGCGTGTGTATGAGGCGGCACGTACTGTCGCAGAGCGCGCAGGCGGGTCCCCTGGCGCTGTTGCCGGCGTACAGCGCGAGCACGCATGTGTGTGTGTATGTATGTACGTGTGTGCGTGTGTATGAGGCGGCACGTACTGTCGCAGAGCGCGCAGGCGGGTCCCCTGGCGCTGTTGCCGGCGTACAGCGCGAGCACGCATGTGTGTGTGTATGTATGTACGTGTGTGCGTGTGTATGAGGCGGCACGTACTGTCGCAGAGCGCGCAGGCGGGTCCCCTGGCGCTGTTGCCGGCGTACAGCGCGAGCACGCATGTGTGTGTGTATGTATGTACGTGTGTGCGTGTGTAAGTGTATCTGTTCACGTGGAGTCACCGATGTACGTGAACCTGTGATACACGTGTAAGTTGTTGCGTAATTAGGGTAAGCGCAGCGACGTAAATGAAACGACCGGTCTTGATGCGTGCTAATATATGACTCAGTGCATATACAACCTTTATTGCCTTATATACTAAATTTTGGCATACTTCGAGTTCATCGACTATGCTGACGATGCTCCCACATTAGTTCCCCCCTTTTAAAAAAAAAAAAAAAAAAAAGTAAATGTATAACAATAATAATAAAATAAAATAAAAAATGTAAATGTATATGACACAAATAAACTAATTATAGGTTCTTGCTTTTCCGCTGATCAGGCTCTATAGCGAATCGTACTACAGGGCGTATGACGCGACCCGAACGTGTTGTCGTCAGCGTGGCCTTGTTCTTTTCCGCGAGCTCAGCACTGTTGCGGTCGTTGACGTTGTTGCTGCATGTGCTTTTTAAGTGTGCCAAAGGTTCGTTCGCCTTGTCTTCATTTACCATGTAAGCAGGTTTCAATCTGTCCACTGTTACTATGGATGTTTTTTCTGGCATTTGTATTTTGAAATATTTTTCGTATTTCTCTAACACTTTATATGGTCCTTTGTATGATGGTGTTAGGGGCTTCTTTACAGCATCTGTTCTGACGAATACGTATTCACAATCTTTCATGTCCGGGTGTATATATGGTTTATGGTTTGTAGCGTGGTGACTGTTGTTAAACGGGCTTAGATTGGCCATTGTCCTTTGTAGTGTCCGTGTAAAAAATTCTGGTGATGTATTTTGCTTTTTCGGCTCGATAAACATACCAGGTAGACGTATATTTGCTCCGTATAACATTTGTGCTGGGCTGATGTTTTCTTTCAGTCGTAAGGCGCCTCGCAACCCTAATAGGACTAGGGGTAACTCATTTGACCAATTAGTTGTGTTACCACGCGCAATTAGTGCGGTTTTCATTGATCTATGCCAGCGTTCGACTAATCCATTTGATTGTGGGTGATAGCTGGTAGTTCTGGTTTTCTTGATACCGAGTGCTTTGGTTAAGGCGATAAATAAGTCTGACTCAAACTGTCGTCCTTGGTCTGATGTAATGGTAGTTGGGCATCCAAATCTTGCTATCCAGGTATTCAGGAGAACTTCTGCTACAACTTTTGCTGTTACTTCTGGTACTGGTACGGCTTCAGGCCATCTTGTTGCTCTGTCGATCATTGACACGATGTATCTGTTTCCATTGGATTCTGGCAATGGACCGACGATATCTATGTGCACGTGGTCTAAACGTGCTGTTGGCGTGAAACTTCCAATTGGGGCTGAGTTGTGCCTGTATGTTTTACTTGTCTGGCATGACTCGCATGTTTTCGCCCATGTGCCTACGTCTGTATTCATGCCTGGCCAGAAGTAGTGTTCAGAGATCATTTTCTTTGATGATCTTACACCAGGATGCGTAACGTTGTGCATAGAGTCAAATATTTGTTTTCGAAGCGACTTCGGTATGTACGGTCGTGCATTTGTTATTGAATTTTCGCACCATAATTGTCTCGTTCCCGGTAACTGGATACTTTTCCAGCTCAGATTGTTTTTATTTAACAGCTGAGAGAGTTCATTATCACTGCGTTGCAAATCTGCTATGTCATTCCAATCCACAGGTGTGGGGCAATCTATTTGTTCGACTCGTGATAGTGCATCGGCCACTGGGTTCATATTACCGGCGAGGTGGCGTATGTCTGTCGTGAATTGTGCAATGAACTCTAGATGACGTAGTCGTCTTGGGGATATCCTTTTACTTGAACTGTCTTGTTTAGTAGTAAAGGCGTGACATAATGGCTTATGATCGGTGTATATTATCAATTCTCGTCCCTCAATATAAGGTTGAAAATGCGTTACAGCCATGTAAACTGCCAGCAATTCTCGATCATATGTACTGTATTTAGTTTGTGCTTCACTCAGTGCCTTTGAAAAAAATGCAAGTGGCTTCCACGTGTCGTTTTCGTACTGTTGTAAAACGGCGCCAATACAAGTTTGCGAAGCATCTGTCATGAGTGATAATGGAGAATGCGGATCTGGAGACGTCAATGTAACAGCGTCGCTTAGACTTTCTTTACATTGATCGAATGCTTCTAGTGCTTCGGAAGTCCATTGTATTTTAGTTTTGTCGTTTTTCTTTGAGCCTATGAGATATTTGTTCAAAAGAGCTTGATGTCGGGCTGCCTGTGGTATGTTATTGCGGTAAAAATTGATCATGCCCAAAAATCTGCGTAGCTCTTGCACCGTTGTTGGAGTCGGGTATTTTTTGATTGCTTCAACCTTTTCAGGTAATGGTTTGATACCCTCTGGAGTAATTAAATATCCGAGGAATTCTATTTGGGGTTGTCCAAATACACACTTGGCGCGATTTATTGTGATGCCGTGCTCGTTGAGTCGTTTAAACACTTCATGTAGATGTTGTCTATGTTCACCGGGTGACGATGACCTCACTAATATGTCATCGATATATACAAAAATGAAGTCTAATCCTGCTAATACTGTGTTCAGGAATCGGACAAAGGTTTGGCCCGCGTTTCGTAAACCGAACGGCATTCTAGTGAATTCGAATAGACCGAACGGGGTAATTACTGCGGTTTTTTCAACATCTTTGACGGGTATTTGGTTGTAAGCTCGTTTTAAATCAATTTTTGAGTATATAGTAGCTCCAGGCAACAGGTATGTGAAATCTAATACTCTCGGGATCGGATATCTATCCGGTACAGTGATGGCGTTTAATTTTCTGTAGTCGCCACATAGTCGTAATTCGCCGTTTTTCTTCTTTGTCACCAGTAGTGGACTAGCCCAGGGACTCTTGGAAGGCCTACATATGCCTGTCTGTAACATGTCCTCTATTTCTTTTTTCACCTTTAGGTATTTGTCGGCCGGCAAAGGTCTTGACTTGGAGTACACAGGATGTCCCTCAGTGATAATATGGTGAACCACGTTGTGTTTTGGTGGGGACAGAGTGTCGAGCGGTTTTAAAATATTTGGATATTCTGCTAAAATATCTGCGTAATCTTCGGTTAAATCAACGGTCCGAAGTGTTGGTGTGCTTGACTTCATCAACTTTGCGTTTCTTTGAAGTCCAGTCGTACCATCTATCAAACGCTTGTTTCTAATGTCGACCAAAATGTTGTGTTTTTCCAAAAAATCGGCTCCAAGTATTGGTTGTGTAATATCAGCGACGATAAAAGTCCAACGGTACGGTCGTCTCAAATTCAGATTTAACGTCAGCGTTTTGTCGCCGTATGTTTTTATTGGAGTGCCGTTTGCGGCATATATTTTGTAAGTGCCGTCGGTTTTTAATTTGTTACCTCTTCTCGGTATTGCTGAGATGTTAGCGCCAGTATCAACCAGAAAGCGATACCCACTTTTTCGGTCGGTAACGCATAGGCGGTTTGATGGGACAATAGCGCTGACGACCGCCTCTGTCAACGCTGATTCTAGTTTTCCGACGGCTTTCTCCAATTGCACGGTTGTTCACAATTCCAAGCTCGATCCTTATAGCGCAAGTGATATTTACATAACCACTGAGGACTTTCCGGCGTGATTCTCGTTCGCGATCGGGATCTTTGACGCGTTAGGCTTCGATTGCGTCTATGGTGAGGATGTCCGTTTCTGAATGAGCTTGATTTCAGTGCTGCGACTTCCATGGTGAGCTTACTCATTTGGTTCATTAGCTGCATCAGGAGCTGTGGATGGCTACTGGATTTAGCGTACTCACAACCTGCGTTTGGGTTCATTTTCTGGATAACTATATGCCTCTTGAAAACCAAATCAGGGAGTTCCGCTGGTGGAAGGCTGATAAGGCTGTGCAGTATAGTTATCACAATTTAATGAAGTTTGCTTCGAACGTCGGTTTTGCGTCGGGGTATTTTTTTTTCGTCGGGGTCACCAGTTGTAAGTGTATCTGTTCACGTGGAGTCACCGATGTACGTGAACCTGTGATACACGTGTAAGTTGTTGCGTAATTAGGGTAAGCGCAGCGACGTAAATGAAACGACCGGTCTTGATGCGTGCTAATATATGACTCAGTGCATATACAACCTTTATTGCCTTATATACTAAATTTTGGCATACTTCGAGTTCATCGACTATGCTGACGATGCTCCCACACGTGTGTATGAGGCGGCACGTACTGTCGCAGAGCGCGCAGGCGGGTCCCCTGGCGCTGTTGCCGGCGTACAGCGCGAGCACGCATGTGTGTGTGTATGTATGTACGTGTGTGCGTGTGTATGAGGCGGCACGTACTGTCGCAGAGCGCGCAGGCGGGTCCCCTGGCGCTGTTTCCGGCGTACAGCGCGAGCACGCATGTGTGTGTGTATGTATGTACGTGTGTGCGTGTGTATGAGGCGGCACGTACTGTCGCAGAGCGCGCAGGCGGGTCCCCTGGCGCTGTTGCCGGCGTACAGCGCGAGCACGCATGTGTGTGTGTATGTATGTACGTGTGTGCGTGTGTATGAGGCGGCACGTACTGTCGCAGAGCGCGCAGGCGGGTCCCCTGGCGCTGTTGCCGGCGTACAGCGCGAGCACGCATGTGTGTGTGTATGTATGTACGTGTGTGCGTGTGTATGAGGCGGCACGTACTGTCGCAGAGCGCGCAGGCGGGTCCCCTGGCGCTGTTGCCGGCGTACAGCGCGAGCACGCATGTGTGTGTGTATGTATGTACGTGTGTGCGTGTGTATGAGGCGGCACGTACTGTCGCAGAGCGCGCAGGCGGGTCCCCTGGCGCTGTTGCCGGCGTACAGCGCGAGCACGCATGTGTGTGTGTATGTATGTACGTGTGTGCGTGTGTATGAGGCGGCACGTACTGTCGCAGAGCGCGCAGGCGGGTCCCCTGGCGCTGTTTCCGGCGTACAGCGCGAGCACGCATGTGTGTGTGTATGTATGTACGTGTGTGCGTGTGTATGAGGCGGCACGTACTGTCGCAGAGCGCGCAGGCGGGTCCCCTGGCGCTGTTTCCGGCGTACAGCGCGAGCACGCATGTGTGTGTGTATGTATGTACGTGTGTGCGTGTGTATGAGGCGGCACGTACTGTCGCAGAGCGCGCAGGCGGGTCCCCTGGCGCTGTTTCCGGCGTACAGCGCGAGCACGCATGTGTGTGTGTATGTATGTACGTGTGTGCGTGTGTATGAGGCGGCACGTACTGTCGCAGAGCGCGCAGGCGGGTCCCCTGGCGCTGTTTCCGGCGTACAGCGCGAGCACGCATGTGTGTGTGTATGTATGTACGTGTGTGCGTGTGTATGAGGCGGCACGTACTGTCGCAGAGCGCGCAGGCGGGTCCCCTGGCGCTGTTTCCGGCGTACAGCGCGAGCACGCATGTGTGTGTGTATGTATGTACGTGTGTGCGTGTGTATGAGGCGGCACGTACTGTCGCAGAGCGCGCAGGCGGGTCCCCTGGCGCTGTTTCCGGCGTACAGCGCGAGCACGCATGTGTGTGTGTATGTATGTACGTGTGTGCGTGTGTATGAGGCGGCACGTACTGTCGCAGAGCGCGCAGGCGGGTCCCCTGGCGCTGTTTCCGGCGTACAGCGCGAGCACGCATGTGTGTGTGTATGTATGTACGTGTGTGCGTGTGTATGAGGCGGCACGTACTGTCGCAGAGCGCGCAGGCGGGTCCCCTGGCGCTGTTTCCGGCGTACAGCGCGAGCACGCATGTGTGTGTGTATGTATGTACGTGTGTGCGTGTGTATGAGGCGGCACGTACTGTCGCAGAGCGCGCAGGCGGGTCCCCTGGCGCTGTTTCCGGCGTACAGCGCGAGCACGCATGTGTGTGTGTATGTATGTACGTGTGTGCGTGTGTATGAGGCGGCACGTACTGTCGCAGAGCGCGCAGGCGGGTCCCCTGGCGCTGTTTCCGGCGTACAGCGCGAGCACGCATGTGTGTGTGTATGTATGTACGTGTGTGCGTGTGTATGAGGCGGCACGTACTGTCGCAGAGCGCGCAGGCGGGTCCCCTGGCGCTGTTTCCGGCGTACAGCGCGAGCACGCATGTGTGTGTGTGTATGTATGTACGTGTGTGCGTGTGTATGAGGCGGCACGTACTGTCGCAGAGCGCGCAGGCGGGTCCCCTGGCGCTGTTTCCGGCGTACAGCGCGAGCACGCATGTGTGTGTGTATGTATGTACGTGTGTGCGTGTGTATGAGGCGGCACGTACTGTCGCAGAGCGCGCAGGCGGGTCCCCTGGCGCTGTTGCCGGCGTACAGCGCGAGCACGCATGTGTGTGTGTATGTATGTACGTGTGTGCGTGTGTATGAGGCGGCACGTACTGTCGCAGAGCGCGCAGGCGGGTCCCCTGGCGCTGTTTCCGGCGTACAGCGCGAGCACGCATGTGTGTGTGTATGTATGTACGTGTGTGCGTGTGTATGAGGCGGCACGTACTGTCGCAGAGCGCGCAGGCGGGTCCCCTGGCGCTGTTTCCGGCGTACAGCGCGAGCACGCATGTGTGTGTGTATGTATGTACGTGTGTGCGTGTGTATGAGGCGGCACGTACTGTCGCAGAGCGCGCAGGCGGGTCCCCTGGCGCTGTTTCCGGCGTACAGCGCGAGCACGCATGTGTGTGTGTATGTATGTACGTGTGTGCGTGTGTATGAGGCGGCACGTACTGTCGCAGAGCGCGCAGGCGGGTCCCCTGGCGCTGTTTCCGGCGTACAGCGCGAGCACGCATGTGTGTGTGTATGTATGTACGTGTGTGCGTGTGTATGAGGCGGCACGTACTGTCGCAGAGCGCGCAGGCGGGTCCCCTGGCGCTGTTTCCGGCGTACAGCGCGAGCACGCATGTGTGTGTGTATGTATGTACGTGTGTGCGTGTGTATGAGGCGGCACGTACTGTCGCAGAGCGCGCAGGCGGGTCCCCTGGCGCTGTTTCCGGCGTACAGCGCGAGCACGCATGTGTGTGTGTATGTATGTACGTGTGTGCGTGTGTATGAGGCGGCACGTACTGTCGCAGAGCGCGCAGGCGGGTCCCCTGGCGCTGTTTCCGGCGTACAGCGCGAGCACGCATGTGTGTGTGTATGTATGTACGTGTGTGCGTGTGTATGAGGCGGCACGTACTGTCGCAGAGCGCGCAGGCGGGTCCCCTGGCGCTGTTTCCGGCGTACAGCGCGAGCACGCATGTGTGTGTGTATGTATGTACGTGTGTGCGTGTGTATGAGGCGGCACGTACTGTCGCAGAGCGCGCAGGCGGGTCCCCTGGCGCTGTTTCCGGCGTACAGCGCGAGCACGCATGTGTGTGTGTATGTATGTACGTGTGTGCGTGTGTATGAGGCGGCACGTACTGTCGCAGAGCGCGCAGGCGGGTCCCCTGGCGCTGTTTCCGGCGTACAGCGCGAGCACGCATGTGTGTGTGTATGTATGTACGTGTGTGCGTGTGTATGAGGCGGCACGTACTGTCGCAGAGCGCGCAGGCGGGTCCCCTGGCGCTGTTTCCGGCGTACAGCGCGAGCACGCATGTGTGTGTGTATGTATGTACGTGTGTGCGTGTGTATGAGGCGGCACGTACTGTCGCAGAGCGCGCAGGCGGGTCCCCTGGCGCTGTTTCCGGCGTACAGCGCGAGCACGCATGTGTGTGTGTATGTATGTACGTGTGTGCGTGTGTATGAGGCGGCACGTACTGTCGCAGAGCGCGCAGGCGGGTCCCCTGGCGCTGTTTCCGGCGTACAGCGCGAGCACGCATGTGTGTGTGTATGTATGTACGTGTGTGCGTGTGTATGAGGCGGCACGTACTGTCGCAGAGCGCGCAGGCGGGTCCCCTGGCGCTGTTTCCGGCGTACAGCGCGAGCACGCATGTGTGTGTGTATGTATGTACGTGTGTGCGTGTGTATGAGGCGGCACGTACTGTCGCAGAGCGCGCAGGCGGGTCCCCTGGCGCTGTTTCCGGCGTACAGCGCGAGCACGCATGTGTGTGTGTATGTATGTACGTGTGTGCGTGTGTATGAGGCGGCACGTACTGTCGCAGAGCGCGCAGGCGGGTCCCCTGGCGCTGTTTCCGGCGTACAGCGCGAGCACGCATGTGTGTGTGTATGTATGTACGTGTGTGCGTGTGTATGAGGCGGCACGTACTGTCGCAGAGCGCGCAGGCGGGTCCCCTGGCGCTGTTTCCGGCGTACAGCGCGAGCACGCATGTGTGTGTGTATGTATGTACGTGTGTGCGTGTGTATGAGGCGGCACGTACTGTCGCAGAGCGCGCAGGCGGGTCCCCTGGCGCTGTTTCCGGCGTACAGCGCGAGCACGCATGTGTGTGTGTATGTATGTACGTGTGTGCGTGTGTATGAGGCGGCACGTACTGTCGCAGAGCGCGCAGGCGGGTCCCCTGGCGCTGTTTCCGGCGTACAGCGCGAGCACGCATGTGTGTGTGTATGTATGTACGTGTGTGCGTGTGTATGAGGCGGCACGTACTGTCGCAGAGCGCGCAGGCGGGTCCCCTGGCGCTGTTTCCGGCGTACAGCGCGAGCACGCATGTGTGTGTGTATGTATGTACGTGTGTGCGTGTGTATGAGGCGGCACGTACTGTCGCAGAGCGCGCAGGCGGGTCCCCTGGCGCTGTTTCCGGCGTACAGCGCGAGCACGCATGTGTGTGTGTATGTATGTACGTGTGTGCGTGTGTATGAGGCGGCACGTACTGTCGCAGAGCGCGCAGGCGGGTCCCCTGGCGCTGTTTCCGGCGTACAGCGCGAGCACGCATGTGTGTGTGTATGTATGTACGTGTGTGCGTGTGTATGAGGCGGCACGTACTGTCGCAGAGCGCGCAGGCGGGTCCCCTGGCGCTGTTTCCGGCGTACAGCGCGAGCACGCACGCCTCCAGCTCGGCGCGCGACACGCCGCACCACGCGCCCTCCAGCGGCACGCGACAGCAACCGCTGCCGGCATAATCAACAGTTGTGGAAGGCCAACAAAGTATCATGGTAGTGTGTGGGGTTCGTATGCGATATCATCATCAGTCATCAGCCCATATACGTCCCACTGCTGAGCACGGACCCCCTCAAAACTGATAGGATTTAGGCCTTGGTCCACCATGCTGGCCTAGTCTGTGTTGGTGTACTATATCATCAGCCCACATTCATATACGTCCCACTGCTAAGCACGGGCCACCATAACAACTGAGAGGATTTTGGCTTTGGACTACACAGTTAAGAAATTCCAAAAAAAAAATTGGGTGTGCTGGTTTCCTCACGATGTTTTCCTTCCCCTAAAAGTATTTCTTATAACTACCATGACATTTTATATTCTGGGTTGTCTGAAAGAGATCGCTAATAGCGATAAGAACGCTCTTAGTGGCACAATACAAAAGAATAAAATAAAAAAAATTGACGGCCCCTTTGGACATAATTTTTTTAAGTTTCTGGCGTAAAGTGTGTGTACTCACGGCGGGTATCTCTGCAGCAGGTCCCTGAAGTAAGTGCACCTGGCGGCGAGTATGGCGCGGTGCGCCGGCACAGACCACCCCGCGCCCACCAGCTCCACGTCGCACCACCACCTGCAACGTGCAACCAAACGTGTAATATTTTCGCGAACCTGCTATGCATATGTATGTGTGTGTGTGTGTGTGTGCATGTTATGATTCATATACATACAATTAAAATATTATGTGTAGAGTTCAATTATTATTTCCGTTAATAAAATCACATATATTTTTTACTTTGTAGCTATACAATCCTTACTAATATTATAAATGCGATTGTAACTCTGTCTGTCTGTCTGTCTGTCTGTCTGTCTGTCTGTCTGTCTGTCTCGCTTTCCTGCTAAAACTACTGAACCGATTTAAATGAAATTTGGTACACAGATAGGTTGGAGCCTGGGAAAAAACATAGGATACTTTTTATCCCGGAAAATGTAGTATTCCCGTGGGAATGGGTATAAGTAGCTCTGTCAATATTCTGCTTTTACGCCTAAACCGTTTGACCGACGTGAATGAATTTTGGTATGGATATAAATGGAACCCTATGAAGTAACATAGACTATATTTTATCCCGGGAGTATGTAGGGTTCCCGTGGGATGCGCATATATTGTAATGCGAATGTAACGCTGCCTGTGTTATACTTTCTGGCCTAAACCATTTGACTGATTTAGATGATTTTTAGTATGGGACTAGATAGGACCCACCGACGCAACGTAGAATATTATTTATCCCGGAAAATGTAGTATTCCCGTGAGAATGGGCTATCACGCCTATACTATTCGCCCGATTTATATGATTTTTGGTTTGAATACAAATGGGACACTATGAAGTAACATAAGCTACATTTTATCCCGGGAATATGTAGGGTTCCCGTGGGATGAGCATATATTGTAATGCGAAAGTAACACTGCCTGTGTTATGCTTTCACGCCTAAACCATTTGTCCGATTTGAATGAATTTTGGTATGGACATAAATGAGACCTTTAAGGGACATAGGCTATTTTTTTAAATAATTCAATAAGTGCCATATCGGGCACTTAGAAGACGATAGGTGGCATTAGACCATTTAAGATTCTAAGGATTCATTAAGTTACGTTGAATATAGTTAAGTGCGGTTAAGTGTCATAAGGTGGTCTTAAGTTTACTTAGGTGACGTTAAACGCACTTAGGTTACTTACTTGCCATTATTAGATTGGTATTGCTACTGGGTGGTTTTAAGTTCTCTTATGTGATATGTGATTTTGAAGAGTTTACCCATAAGTAACTTTAAGGAAGATTATGTGCGGTTATGTACAATTAAGTGACGATAAGTTTTATTGGTGTATGTTAAGTGACGTTAGGTGCTATTAGTGGATGGTGAGTGACGTCAGGTGCCATTATCGGATGAATCAGATTCCATTAGTCGAATCCATAAGGCTACAAGTGCCGTTATTGGAAATCACGCGACGACAGGTGCCATAATTGGCACTTATGGCAATTTTAGAAGAATTTTAGTGGAACTTAAGGAATAGAAGAGCTATTTTTCCGTTTTATGAATTTAGGTGCCATTTTTGGAACTGAAATTGCGAAAGGCACCATTATTTGAAGTCAGTATCCTGGATGACTTGAATTCACGTTAAATGCCATTTAGCACTGTGGAGTATATAGTATATATTCATTAACATGCTCCTGGTTTTGTTACTCTCTCTTCTTACTCAGTCTTAAAAGTGTCAAGATAAACTGCAAAGCATTTGCCTATTTTTACGAGTTGAAACTCAGCTGGAAAACATTCTACCCTATACAAGGTACAGTTGTGTGTATATATGTGTGTGTATGTGTGTATGTACATCACCTGTCTCTGTAAGCGGCGGCGAGGTCTGCGTGTAGCGCGGGCGCGGGTTCACGAGCGAGTTCTGCGCGCGTGAGCAGGTCTCGCAGCGCCGCGCCCGCCTCCAGCTCGGCGCACAGCACGAACACCTCCGCCACGCGCCACGAACTCACCGCCGCGCGGATGTAGCGCGCGTGCTCGCAACCTGCAACCACAACGTGCAACTTCAACGCAAAGGTTGCAACTTGAAGTGATTTTAGCATTTCTGTTCTACTTTTGAGGTACGAAAGCGTTTCAAAGGTTTTTTAAGTCAACCTTCTTTACGCACGTTTTACTTGGGGAGTAAAGTGGTGTATGCGTGAAATATACTTTTTATTAGACGTTATTTTATCCCTAGGACCAGGGTTGGGCAGTATTTGAATTACTTGTAATTGAAATACAAATACGTATTTTGTATTTGTATTTTAATTACTTTCTTAAAATGTAATTTGTAATTTGTATTTCAAATACGTGAAGCCGAAGTACTTTGTAATTTGTATTTCAAATACTCGAGGCTTCAAAATACATTTATTAAAATACATTTAGCCTTCATTTAGTATTAAGTTTGTGCTCATCAGGACCTGCAATAACAAAACAAAAACCGCCTTCAAAAAAAACTATTCCAAAACAAATAAATATGCATTATTTTGTATTTTGTAATTTGTATTTTGTATTTCAATTAAAAATAGCTAAAATACTGTATTTTGTATTTCAAATACCTTACTTAAATGTATTTTGTATTTCGTATTTCAATTACTTGCGATACAGTATTTTGTAATTTGTATTTCAATTAAAGCAAAGCATGTATTTTGCCCAGCCCTGCCTAGGACCCTTCGACACAAGCTGCTTAGTGAGAGGACCATATTACAATATTACTAGAAGGCAAACAGTTGATTACAAATGTAAACTATAACATTTCCTACATGATGATTTCAATTCATAAATTTGTAAGCATTTGGGGCACCTGTTTTTTCATTATGAATACAGCCATAACTTAGAAAAAAGTTAGAGGTGTGTGCCTGGGGTTTAAACCCGCGCCCGCCAAGATTCCCGACCGCGTGTGTAAACCTCGAGGCCATCACTACTCATTAAGCATTGTATGTTTTTAGGGGCAATGGTTTACCTCTATCCGGTCGCGTATCCCTCGGTCGTCGTGTGGCGGCGGCTATCCGGCGTCGCAGCGTGCCCAGACCAGCACCACCAGCCTTCTTCTTACGCTCCCTGGAACAATACTCCTTCTAGAACATTCTGTGGCTCGTTGCCGATCAGGGTTTACTGGTTACAAGATGCATGATGACATACTAGTTATATTGTTATTTGTGCCCGAAAAACGGCAATAGGCTCGCCCCCTATTACGTGGGTCAGTCCCACGACAGTAACATACCTGGCGAAATGTGGGTGCAGAAATGCACCTCTGCCTACCCCTTCGGGGAATATAGGCGTGAGTTTATGTATGTATGTACTAGTTATAGTTTTACGATAATACAGATACGACTTAGGGGCCTTCAAGAAGAGAGCCTATATTTTCCTCAAAGGCCGGCAACACACCGATGATTCCTCTGGTATTATGGGTGTTCATGGGCGGTGTTGACCACTTAACATCAGGTGGCTCACTTGCTTGTTTGCCTCCTTTTTCCATAAAAAAAAAAAAAAAAGTTTGACACGTTTCGTCCTGTTTCTGATTAACTTCTTTACAGCCTCGTTGTCTGGCGATAAAAATGTATGCGATCTAGAATCTATCTATTGGGTTTTACCACTAGGAAATTTTCAGCAACAGAACAAAGTCGGAATAGACTAAATCGGCAATACTACATGGCACTGATAAATACCTGGCGACATGTGGGTAAAGTTATGTATATATGTTTGTAAGGAAGGGTATATGAATAAATGAGTGTATTTATGTAGTATTTGTAAACAGACTGACCTTATGACATCGGCCATGGTGGGGGGCGCGGGCGGCTCGCCGGCGCCCTCACACGCCTCGCCGTCCTGACACACGGACAGACAAAACGTCTATAGTTATTTAACACGCTATTTTATTTTATTAGCTCTATACGAATTTGTTAGTATGTAACGGAACCTTTGAACATGATTTCGATGCCCTTTAAAACGTCAGATTAACTCCTAATTTGACATACTTATCAAAGACCGATGACACTTCAATAATTAATAGAAAATTTATTTCAATTAACATAGTTTAAATAAGAAGAAAAAAACTTTCAATTGTAAAATGCATGAATAGTTATAAACATTTTATTGACAAGATATGAGTAGAAGGATTATCATTTTTAGTTGTATTTTCTAGAAAAGCGTATTTTTTTTTTATATTTCAGTTGCCTGTACTGGGTGCAGTTGAGGCGCGTACCTGGGGATGCGAGAGCGCGGCGCCCATGTCGGCTTGGCGCGCGCACAGACAGCACAGCAGCCGGCTCATGGGGCGCCACGCACCGCCATCACCGCCCCCGCAGCGACGCCGCCACACCTGCCCACAATAATACCTCGTATAATCATAGCTTTAGTAAAAAGAAATCCAATCTTTTTGCATGAAACGCCAGGCCACGCACATCGATAGTGACTCGCTAGAAGCTCCGCGGAGGTTCTTATGCATTCATCTTGTAATCCGGACCCGGCACCAAGTGATTACCATCTGTTCCTGTCCACGGCGAACAATTTTGCTGGTGAAAAATTCGCTTCAAGAGAGGCCTTGACCAGAGACCAGTGTATTTTTAGAGTTTAGGAAATTTTCCGAACAAAAATAAAAAAGCATATTGAACAGTGCTTTTTTTCTAGTTTAGGACTTTTTCCAAACAAAAATAAAAATTGATCATATTGACCAGTGTGCTTTTACGCCAGCTATATTTCAATTAGTCTTTATTTCTTTTTTTTTACACACATGTATTGACGTGTCATAAGTGCTATGTTATTGCCAACATGATCAATAAAAGATCGTTTATTTCATTTCAATTGAACAGATACAAAACATGGACAGACAGCTACACGGAGCAGTAGACCCCAGATGTATATTTATTTACACTTTATAATCCGTAATATATAATTTACAGTGTAGTCCGCCAACCCGTACTAGGCCAGCGTGGTGGACTAAGGCATAAACCCTCTCAATGGCAGAGGAGGCCCGTGCGCAGCAGTGAGACGTATATGGACTGATGATGATGAAAATTTATAAAGGTGGACATAATGCCTTAAGCAATTTTTCACCGTCGAACCTAAGGTGATGCAGAGATGAAATGAGACAGGTGTGTAAATGCATTTATGAATACTATCAACAAATAATCCTTACTAATATCCTTACTAAAAATAATAAAAATAGGGGTGAAAGTGTGTATGGAAATTCGTCATTTTTGAAGCTAGAATGATGAAACGACGTGTAGACAACTGTAACTATGTATATGTAACTATATGACATAAATGGGACTCTGTGGAGTAAAATAGACTACAACTTATTTTCTTTCTGAACCCAACCATGTAGTCTACGCGGACGGAGTCAAGGGCAAAAGCTAGTATAATATACATACACATACATTAAAAATGATATATGTTAACGAATATAAGCATATACGATATATAACGAATATAAACAAGATAACATAAAATATAAAAAATATCGTGTGAAGATTCTACAATTTCACTGACCAGAAGTTCACGAACTTTGTGCTTAAATGCACAAAGATTTTAACACACCTAATATAGTATAGTATTGTTTTTATGTTCTTCAAAAACAATAGTGTTATTGGGTGCAGCACGGAGTCTGAAAATGTACCCGAAAAACGGCAATAGGCTCGCCCCCTATTACGTGTCGAGATGTGGGTGTAAGAATTCACCTCTGCCTACTATTTCGATGAGTACAGGGTTATGTAGGTACGTTTTAATACATGCATAATATAGAGTGGTCCCTACGAGCGAAAGGTATAAAATAGATATTACCTGCGTTTATGTCTATGATTTTTATGATAAAAAAAAATGTTCTTAGAAAACCGATTTGTCGCTATTTATGCACCTATTCGTGTTTCTCTGCATCACCCTGAGGTTGACTGGCAGATAATGCCTTAGGCATTAAGTCCGCCTTTATAATTTTATGTATATGAAGCATAAATAAATAAAAACCGCGTCAAAATCTGTTTAACATTGATGCAGTATTTTTTTTTTTTTGAAATTTTTGGTAGCCCCGTGGCGCAGTTGGCTTAGGCTTCAGCTTGCAATACGAGAGGCCGCGGGTCCGATCCCCGCACCGAGACAAAAAAATTGTGATCAACTAATATTTGTTTCGTGTGTTTGTGGAAGTAAAGTGTCTCTTAGTTGGTGATACACGACACAAGATGTTAGTGTGGAGTCAGAACTATGTGTGTGACTGTTACATGTATATATATGACAACACAAATCTTTGGCTACCTATTCAAGATAACCTGGATTTTTATTATCATTAACCTTAATTAATTTATCGGTGATAATAAATTAATTATTCATATTGGTCTAATGTGCGGGTTCTGGTTTGTAAAACCAGAAGTTTCAGGTTCTAATCTCTTCCTATTACATTGTTTATGTACCACATAATAGAGGATGTACTTATTAGCATTTTTCAGACAGATTTCAATAATTAATACTGCTAATAAAACTTTCCTAATAGATAAAAAAAATAACACTTTTTTACTATGGAATATCGTCATTTCTTATGTATTATTGGGAGTGATTACTAGGCGGACTATTTTTATAACACGGCCCTTATATGAAATGAAATGATATTTATTGAATCTATTAAATGTCAAATACATCACTTAGATTCAGTCATTTCAAAATTACCACCCTGTTCGGAAGGCAGTCATCACTAGAGAAGAACGGGTAAGAAACTCTAGTGTTGCTCTTTTCCAATCAAGAGATAGTTTACAATTTTGATGCAAAGACTAAATTTCCCGAATCAAAGCAATTCATTAATACAATCTCAGAATGTTATATTGGATATGAGGATAACATAGTCATCTTAAATGGAGAAACTGACATTTAACCAGGTTAAAAGTTCATAAATGCAAATAAGCAAATCAGGCAGACCAGTCCACACAAACAGCACCCATTCACGGGTATGACGCATGTCATCAGCCATCGGTCTCCTCAACCATTTCATAGGGAAGTGACCGACCCGGCACACGGCGCCGCCGTAAGCACAGACATTTCAGCAAGCATGACATACCTAATTGCTTACAAAGTACTAAAATAATAATTAAATATGTACAGCTATGTCCATTAAAGTAGACCCAGTCAGAATTGGGATTACAATTATTAATAATTATACCCGAGCTTCATTATCCTCCATATATTCTGAATATATAGTTTGACTGTATCTGTATTTGACCTTTATATTATCTTCACCTAAACTCTAAGCAGACAATAATGTACTAGGCTAGCATGGCATGAAAAAACATATTTTTGTCAAGTGGCAAAAATTCATTACACAGGATCATACTATCTTTATCTTGTCACACATTAACATCAAACACAGTGGCTGTCTATATAAGCCCAAAAGCCAACATTGCCTATGAAAATTCTCAATAATGATCTTTAAGCATTAAATCTTTATTTAACAAAAGTGATTCGACATATAAATGAGAATATCCTGACCCCACAATAAACAATAAATTACAAATTAATGTTTTTTGAACTACTATGGAAGTACTGCCACTGATCAAACAAACTCAAAATATACAAGCATTTTGATGAAAACATATGACTTAACAGTAGGATGTAGCTCAACCCAGACACAATTTTATAAAATTAATTACCGTATGTCCTTCCCCTAGTCTCTATTGGTGTATAGGTCAAATTAGTCAATCAAAGTCCCTATAAGTCAAAGTCGAAACTATTTTTATTCAAATAGAAGTTTACAAGTTTGAACCATCAATATTAAAGTATTTTTATTAAACTTTTCATACTAAAAAGCATTCAAATCGGGTTCAGCAGTTTAGGCATGAAAGTGCAACAGACAGAGTTACTTTTGAATTTATAAGTATGTATTATTTAGTGATTGGGATCAACCTTGTATTAAAATTCCATGCAATGCAATTTGTTTATTTGTAAAATGAGATTGTTGTTATGGAAATGTCAAGTTGGGTAATATTTATGTTAAAACAGTATTTAATAGAATGCATCATAAATTCTGGGATATGTAAGCTAAATGGGAGTCATCTATTTCATCATCAGCAGCCCTTGTACACCCCACTACTAGGCTTAGGCTTCCTCTACATCTGAGAAGGTTTAGTCCCAAGTCCACCACTCTGGCCAAGTGTTGATCTTGAACGGTATATGTGGCTAGTCTGAACATTTTAAAAGCATGAATTCACTTAAAGACTTGTAACAAAACTATTTATTCAGATTTAAACATTGTGCAATTTATTCTTCCAGAAACAATCATTATTAAAATACAAATTATATCAGACAACTAAAACATGTTTTTACTTCAAAGGATGTAAACGGAATCAACATATATGTCACAATTTCTATCTTATCAAATAATACATTCCAAATTCAAACTAACTTAAATATATTACAAAAACCAACCAGATCCATTATTAACATCAAAAGAGTATGTATCATCTGAGATTACCAATCAACAGTTGATAATCAGATAAGACATCTATTTACATCAACCTTTTCATGTTGGTCACAAATCTACATTACACTTGCGAGGGATAGTCCACCATGCTGGCCCAGTGCAGGTAAGAAGCCTCACAATACCTAAGCAATGTGAAAAATAAAGATAGTTAAAAGGAAGCTAAAGGTATAAAATATTTTTTTTACACATGAGCTATATCTAGCAAAGTGCCCTACTTTATTACCATAGGCTAAATAACTAGACCAAAAAGGTCTTAATGATTTGACAACAAAAAGGTTTTACATTTGCAAATAAATCTTCAAATTTTGCCGCGAAATTGCGTGTCGGGCTCGCCTCCCGCGCCCCGTGGCTTGGCCTAATTCTCACACGGTTAGAAAGGGAACGTTTTTCGGGTCTTAGTCCGAAATAGGGGTGTGTATGACGTCACTGCGCGCGCACACGACCCAAACACAATCTGACCCAGATTTCAAATTGCGACATTAAAATGTCAACACTGCCTATCGAAATATCTCGGCTATTGACCAACTTGCGCCCAAAAAAACTATGTGAAAACCACAAAACTAGATATAAACTCTTTTTTTCCCAATGTTTATTTTCTCAACTATTTCCATGGACGAATCATGAATGATTTTTCACGAGATTGTTCCATTTTATGCATTTTAATAAACAGTATGTGGGTAATGCGATACTAACCGCCGTACAAACACATCACAGATGTTTAATCCTGTTGAAATCCTTTATTCTTCACATAAACATATTCGCTCATCCCCATTTGGTCGCCATTATGTCAAAAACTCAAAACACATTCAACTTGTTAACAGGAATTTCACACCACACCGAACGTCCATCACGCTTACTTTTATACGTTAAACACTCAACGATATATGACGATTGTAATTTTACACAAATAAGTCACGAATACAAGCTCGATTTGTGATAATTCATTAAAAATCAGGACAGAGTGCAACCCGTTACACCTTCCCGTTCTACGATTTTGACACTGCTGCCAACTCAAAGAAAAAATATAAATAAATACGAAAATACCAACCTCAACACAGTACAGACGGCTAATTTAATTGGTTGAAATAACAAAACGGTGCTCCATTGGACGATATCATTTAATACATTCCGTAAACACCAATAGGAGTTGTGAATTTCAAACTCGAACGCAACTCATGAACGTTTTAAAAGTGAGTTCTTATAGTTAATCTGCGTAAGGTTTTATTTATGCCAGGGTTATTTTATTATATCTAACCTCATTGTGTGTAATTTAAATTTACATGTTGATTTATTTTACTACACATAGGTATTTGGATTTTTTTTTAATTCATGAAAACAAGTTAATAAGATTTTTATAAACTTTTAAAATACAAAACGTGGCCAAAATGTATGTGTATCCGTACGTAAACATTTTTATTGTTTTTAAAATTTGACAGTTTCATTAAAAATTATATCGTAATTTTTTAGATGCATATTATTTCGTTTGTTTTGTGAAAGAAAATATTTTTGTACTGTGAAATTTTTCTGTTATTAGATATCTTATAGTTTAAACTAATACTTATCTAATTATATGCTTACTTGTTAAAACTTCAAAAAACATTTCTTCAATGGTGGCTCAAACAATTTCGTTCAAAGTAAGTATTTTTCAATTTTCGAATAAAACTTATTTATGTTATTAAGTACTCATAAATTTCACTGCTGAGGCAGAAATAACCTTTGAATTCGTTACCTGAAGCCGGTATTTGGTTGAAACATTACTGCTGTATTTATTTCTAAATCTTTTCCGCCCCAAAAATAATGCAATTCTTCCAAATAATCGTTTGTTATATCTCCTTGATCCCATATACAACTATAGGTAATTATTACATACAAACTAACAACATTTTCGGTAACTTCGTTTCGTTTGTGTGATCCACAAGTATTTGTTTCGGGTCTGGGTGTTTGTGAGAGCGAAAAGTCTCTCGTAGTTTCTGATAATCACGACACAAGACTTGTATCTTAGTACGGGATCAGAACTATGTATGTGACTGTTGGGTGTATTTATTTATTTAATTTATTAAATAAAGACCCCACAATAAGCAAATATAAACTAGAAATTACACAATTAACATTTAACGCTTTTGGGCTTCTATGGAAGTACTGCCACTGCACTGATATACATGTACTGTAAATACTGAGTTGTAGAGGAGGCCCATGCCCAGCAGTGGGACAATATGGGCTGATGATGATGAAATACAATGCTTTGTTGGTTACTACACAAGCTGTTGCTTATTGCATTTAATTATATTCTGTAACCAATAGCTGTACTTCCATAGAAGCCCAAAAGCGTCACACGTTAATTGTGTAATGTCTAGTTTATAATTGTTTATTGTGGACTCAGGATATTGTCATTTATATGTCAAATTGCTAAAATTTTAAGCTTAAAGATTATTATTCGGAATTTTGTAGGACATGCTGGGCTTTTGGGCTTCTATGGAAGTACTGCCGCTGTCTGAAACAATATATTGATGAGATCTTTTCAACAGCTCTTAGAGGCTTTTACTTAAACCACCCAAGTTATGATGTGTTATTATCACATCATGGTCTCACTTCACAAGCATTCCTCAGTTTCTGTATAATAACAATAATTTATGTCACATAATCTTCCTTCCACAGATCTGATGGTTTTCAACCATGAGCGAAGCACCTGGCTCCAGCCAGCTGAGCCCTAGCATCCTGGCGAACGAAGGCCCAGGCAGCCCAGACTTCTTGGAGCCCGAATCTCCTGTTCAAGACTGGCAACCTGATTCGGAGACTTACACTGAGAATGTTTATGAAACTGAACCATTGAATGAAGCAAGTAATGACTCCGCACCCATTAGCGATAGACCAGAAACAGCTGCGGCCTGGTCGGACCAAATGGACGCCCAGTCTACAGTGAACTCTGTAAGCGAGGACAGTAATACCAGACAATCCTTAGATGATAATGGGAGTAGTCTGGCCTCTTTCCCAGAAGTCCAGGTTAGGAAGAGCGAGGAGCCTGAAGACGAACCGCCAGCGAAAGTCAGAAAAATTGGATCCCCAAAAACAGATGATGTGGATGGCGAAACATGCCCCATATGTCTGGACTCGTGGGGCAATTCCGGAGACCACAGACTCGTGGCGTTGCGATGCGGTCATCTCTTTGGCCTAGAGTGCGTTGAGAGGTGGTTAAAAGCTCAGAAGATAAAGGAACGGTCATGCCCCACCTGCAAAAGTAAAGCCACAATGAAAGACTTAAGGTTTATATACGCAAGGCGGTTAGTGGCAGCGGACACAACGCAAATTACAACACTACAAAAGCAAGTAGAAACACTACAGTCAGAAAAGAGTAGGACAGAGCTAGAACTTCAAAAGACCAAGATAGCTCACAGAGCGTGCGTGTTACAACTGGAAGTGTTGCGAAGTACGTTAATGAAGTCCCAAGTGGGTAAGGAACAGCCTGTCAGGAAGTCCTGGAGGTTTGCCCTGGAGAAAAACCTGGAGATATGCAAGGACCGAGGGTGCAGAGTGCTCACATACAACTGCCGGACTTACGAACTGTATGTGTCACAGAAAAGTGTTAACTATTTGTTTCCTGGATATGGAATTAGGAAAGTTAGCTGTGTGGACTACAAAATGGGACAGTTTGTGCACTTACACCCGAAGCCGATAAGGGATATAACGTACTCCCAACCAAGAGACCTGTTGTTGAGTGTAGGGTTGGATAGCACAGCAAGAATTGTGGAAAGGGGGATTCCGAGTGTAACAGTAAGCGCTGGGATGCCTCTATGGTCTTGCTCGTGGGATTATCTGAGAAGCAACGAGTTCTACGTCGGAGGCGTTGGTGGGATCATCCACCAATACGACGTGAGGAATCCCAGCACGTATCTCCAGATGCTGTCGTCTCCTGGAGACATTACTCCAGTTGTCTCTCTCTGTTCCACTGAGTATGGCCTGTTGTCGTGTCAACTCACTTCTGGAAGGCTGTGGGTGGCGAACATGAGGCAATGGGAGCCGCGAACTTTGCCAGTTAATGGTGCTTTTATGTCGTTGTGCTATGATAATGAATCCCACAGAGCTGTGCTGTGCTCTCGGCCTGGTACGAGTGGTCTCGAGAGGTCTAAACTGACTGTGTGCAAGCTGAAAGCTAGTGTGCCCAACGGAGAGATTTTATGTGATGTGGAAGACACTTTCTCTGGTTCAGCCAGGTCTTCCTTAATGTACAGAGCCGCCTGGGTTCGGGCACCTGGGGCGTCATGGGTTGCAGCCCATTCTGAATCTGACTCAGCCCTGTTACTCCATGGCTTAGACGGTTCTAGAACAATGTCTCTGCCAGCATCAGAGCCGGCCTTAGATGTAGCATCTGTGGAGCTAAATGGTACCACGTTAGTGGCAGCGCTGTCTGAGTCCAGACTAAGGCTCTACAAGGCCGTGTCGACAAATTCATGACGATTGGAAATTTGAATTGTAGGCGTCGCAGGCGACGACGACGGACATTCAGGTCTACCGTGGTATGGTGAATTAAGTGCTGTGAATTATTCTGTAAATTTAATTTAAGTTACCATTGAGTGAGAGAAATAAAAGTGTTTTGGTGGATTGATATAAATTAGTTTCACGAGTAAGTTTTTTGAAGATGTGGGTAGTTGTACATATATTAATGTGACATAGTAACGATATTGCAAAAATAACCTTTTTAAATTTTACTATCGATTTGGATTTGTAAAATAGGCCTACGTGTTGAGTAGTATGAGAAGTACTAATCTTTGACGAAAACATTCACAAAAATCACATTTATCGTAAATTGCATAGGAAGAAGGTTTAGGCACGAAGTTGAATATCTCGGCGATTGTGGGTTCAAACCCCAGGCACACAACTCTGACTTTTCCAAGTGATGTGTGTATTCGCAATGAATTATCACGTACTTTAATTTTGAAGGAAAACATTGTAAGTAAAATAGCACACCTAAAAGTTCTTAGGAATTTCTGAGGTGTGTAGTCCACCAACCCGCGCTATGCCAGCGTGATGGACCAAGGCCTAAACCCTCAGTTGTAAAGGTGGCTGATTGTATATAGTAAATTGCAGTATTCTGGCGTATTTCAAAATTATAGTTACCCATTGACAATGAAATAATTACAACATGGCTAAATAGGTTTCGTCACGACGTTTAACATCAAAATAATATCTTCCTTCTTTCACAACAATGATTTCTTAGTGTGAAAACAACACACAAAAATGATATGATTTTTGAAATACTATTACTAACTTTTATTATGTGATCAATGGAAATCATGTGCCATTTCAAACCAAACACGAATAATTTCTCTCACAGTTAGTTCGATTATGTGAAACTACCCTACATGATATTAATTCTATCACTGCCGTATGTAAATAATTTGGTAAACTCGAATGTTGATCAGTTTCACGTTGAAATAAAGGAATTGTAATTTATCGTTGTTTTAGAAATAAATTTGACTTATATTAAGTGTTTATATATCCAAAAAGAACAGACTTTTTAGTCTCATTTATATAGTCCATTATAAGACCAGTCGTACTGTATAGATCGGAGTGTTGGGCTACGAAGAAGACTGACGAAAGACGATGCATGCAGCAGAAATGCGAATGTTGCGATGAATGTGTGGTACAACACGGTTTGACAAAGTGAGGAATGAATACGTTAGAGGAAGTCTGAAAGTAGCTCCTGTGATAGATGAGCTGAAAGGAAATAGTCTGTCGTGGTATGGACATGTTATGAGAAGGGATGAATCATATGTAGGTAAAAATGTGGTGACTATGAAAGTTGAAGGATGGAGAAACAGAGGAAGGCCCAAGAAGAGATGGATGGAGTGCGTGAGAGAAGATATGAAAGAAAAAGGGGTGAATGAAGACATGACGGCTGATAGGCATGTTTGGAAGGATAAAATATACCTACTGTGTTGACACTAAATGAAATTGAGAACATGGCAAGAGGATAAGGAGTCTCATATTTGTACAGCAGCGCCGTGTGTCGCTGTCTAACTACAGTTTACAAGAGTTGATACAGATAGTTTATTGAAGAAAATTCAAAGTAAAGAATTGTTTTTTTCCCAATAGTATGTATTGCGCTAACCAGGCCAAGACCTGCTCAGAATGGGCACCGTATGTAGGCACTTTCATACACACATACATAGCCTGTATCTAGGCCATGCAGGCAGAGGTGCATTTCTGCACCATTTCACCACCAATTGTGTGTTTGTCAAACGTTATTGATACACATGATATAAGGTTTGTTAGTGTGGGGTCATGGGAATATCTGTGACTGTTGGGTAGTCATTTATTCGATTCCTGAGTCGGGCAAAAGGTTTTTGTTTTTTTCTCGCACGGAGTCTGGCAATGTGACCGAAAAACGGTAATAGTCTCGGGCCCCCTATTACGTGGGACTGATACATACACGGGTTGAAACCCCAGGCACACACCTTTGACTTTTCCAAGTTATGTGTGTATTTAAAATGAATTATCACGTACTTTAACGGTGAAGGAAAACATCGTGATGTAACCTGCATACCTAAAAGTTCTTAAAAATTTCTTGATAGGTGTGTAGTCCGCCATGTAGAATATTTTGTTATAACTTATGTTAAACAAATACAAGAATTACTAAAAGTAGAAGACCAGGTATGTCCCCTTCTTTTTTTTATAATTCATAATTATTATACATTATAATCATTAAGTATTTATTCTAAAGAAATAGAATCAATCATACTTCATTATTTTGGTAATAGTACCTGGATGACCGAGCTTTGCACGGAATTTTTAATAATATGATAATAATGATGAATGATGAAATATAAATAATGTTACTTAACAACGCCATCTGCTGTTGTGTCGTTAAAGCAATTAGTTGCTCACAAAAAATAGTATTATTATTCGCCAATAGATGTCAGGAAGAGTCATATTTTTCAGTTGAGACTACTCAAACGCCTCCCTTTTGTTATTTTTCTTCCAAATGACATTTTCTAAAAATGATTCCTAGCTAGATCGATTTATTGCCCCCGAAACCCCCTATATACTAAATTTTATGAATATCGTTGGAGCCGATTCCGAGATTCCAATTATATATATACAAGAATTGCTCATTTAAAGATATAAGATTATATGTCGTGCATATTATATTTTTGTTTTTACTCACGTGCTTATTCCTCGTCGCCAATGTTATGTCCATATGTTTCAGGTTTGGTTTGTATAAATAAAACTACTAAAGCTTGGTTTCAATAGCGTCTGGCACGTCCACTCGGTCCGATATCACAGGTAGTAGTGAACCGGTTTGAGTGGGGAACAGGGCTTACCTATATTATGATTTATTTTCACGTTTACCTTACAATTTATTATAAATATTACATGTACACTACACAGGTAGAGGTTATGTTCATACGTGGGTAGTCATGTATTTGTGTAGTCTGTCTCAGAGTGGTGACTTTGTATGCAGTGGAGTAGCGTACCTTGGAGGGGCCCTGTATCAAAATTAGTTGGAGGGCTCAAATAATTAGTAAAAATTTCTCACAAAAGAAACAAAAATGCTTGCAAAATTAAAATAAATATTTATTGCTTATAAATACACACGTTAGGGGCCTGTTTGTATGTAAATGAAAGGCAGTATAGTATGTAAGATTTATTTAGTGGACATCATGTCACTACGCTAGCACCAGCTTCCGCACAACGTCTCCCCGACCACCGCGCACTTAATCTACCACTGGCCCATGTCAACGAACAAGCCCGAGGGCATAGACAAACTCAATCGACAATCAACCTTTACATACATCTTTATACAGGGTGTATTCAGACCGTGATCGGAAACTAAGGCAGGTAATAGCTAAGGTGATTACAAACCCCCTGGCGTTAAAGAAAATTCTGACAGAAAATAAAAATTTTTACGTTTTGCATACAACCATCGGTATTAAATGTACGCGGTTTGTATGGAAAACGTAAAATTTTTTATTTTCTGTCAGAATTTTCTTTAACGCCAGGGGGTTTGTAATCACCTTAGCTATTACCTGCCTTAGTTTCCGATCACGGTCTGAATACACCCTGTATATAAAAATTACGTGTCACGTTGTTTGTCCGCGATGGACTCCGAAACTACTAACCGATTATAACTTTTTTTAATGTGATTTGTTCCAACTTAACAGATAGGATAGTTTATATCTCAATTTATAATTGCAATATTATTTTATTGTGAATTATCTGACAGTCATAATTATCTGTTAGTTCGATAAGATTCTAACAGATGGCGGTGTTTTAATAAAAACGAGAAGACGAGTGGAATAAAACTGAAAGAGAGCACTAAGCTCATGCGAACCTGGGATGGGCCACTAGTAAAATATATGATCATATGTTTTCCAATTCCACTCATTTACCTTAATGTTCTTTATTCAGTAGCTGTAGCTAGCAACTCCGTTCAAAAAAAATATCTCGTGACATTTTTCATTACTGCTCCACTCTTATTGATCGTAGCGTGATGATATACCCCTCCTCCATAAGTGAACTACTTAAAAAAAGAATTTATCAAATCGGACCAGTAGTTCCTGAGATTAGCGCGATCAAACTCTTCAGCTTTATAAATTAGTATAGATGAATTGTCGAATATGACTGACTATGCCTCCTGACATCTATCTTAGAATCGATCTAACCAATTTAAATATATTTATTTGAGTTCTCTCACAAATTTCAACCTGATTGACGCATTAGGATCGATAAAGACAAATATAAGTATTATTAATTAAATTGGCCGTACATCGTTTAATTTAATTTCCTAATATCGTTGTACATAACTTTATATACATTATTGAAGACAATAAAAATAATGTGTTAAAATTATTGAAGCCAAACGTAAAATGAAGCCGTAATAAGTAGTTTAAAGATACGTAGTGACATCATGGCGATGACGTCATACTCGTATCGTGCATCCTTGTCTAGTGACTGATAAACTATTGTAACATATTTATGTGGACACATTACATAGATTCCGTTTTTACAATTAAGCAAACGATAAGTCTTGGTTAAAACTAAAAAATAATATTTGTCAATCATTCTATTTTCTATACATTATTCGTTTCATCAACAAACAATTAACTCAAACTTCGTTTCTTCATTATTTCATTTACGATATACTGTTAAAATTGTGACCAATTTTTTTTATACCAACTGATGATCGAGTCAAAAAAAACATTTGGAATAACGCCATCTAGTAGCCTGAAAATGAACTAGTTAACTTTTACGTATACAAAGTGCATATTAGTATCTTTGTTAGTGACTTAAAATGTGCAAACTAAACTCAATACGTTAAATATATATTCTTCGCCACATAATTATTTTAAATGATCAAATAACGTATGTTTAATATACACAAAAATATTACAATAAACCTAAAATATTCTCAAAACAAACTCTGTACTATACAAGAATCCGAGGCAGTATAATTCATAAGCATTATTTAGTAAAACAAACATTATTTATATACAAAAATTATATAAAAACACATTTTTACGTAATTTACTCATATGTACATTTCTCGCAGGTCGCTCTCGTTATGCCGGCCGTGCGATCGCGATGGCGGGGAAGGCCGTTACCCATATATAGCATGCAAGCAATCTATCCTATGTTACAATTTGTTGACCAGAAAATCAATAATTTTATACACAATTTCTTTGCCTAATCCTTGATTTTGACGATTATTTTATTATTGACAACACCGATGTTTAATCTGTCAAATATTTTGGCGGAAATACTGACAGTACCCGTGATGGACTGAGGCCTGACCTAGTCAGTAGTGGAGGCAGATCGGTGGAACGAAAATGGAATAAATGGTCATGAATTATCGCTAGTAATATTATCGGGTGTGTATTTGAGAGTACTCTCTTGTAGATAGTGACACACGAGACGACACAAGACTTGTATAGAGTGTGGAGACACACCTACTATATGTTTCTGTTGGGTGTATTTATTTATTTCAATAAAGATTGTCATTATTGGTGCTATTATAAATGTTGGTTTAATTGACAAAATGACGTATAGAAGGAGATAAATACAATTATATTGAGTGCAAAAATAAATTGTAACTAGTAAAATAGTTTTCAATAAAAATACCTTGAACGTGTTAATGTACAAATATTCCATATGGAAGAAAAACTTTAACACTTATTTACAATTTACATTAATAGTTATGTCAAGCAGTGATGGCCTCGAGGTTTAGGCGCGCGGTCGAGAATTTCGGCGGTCGCAGGTTCAAACCCCAGGCACACACCTCTGACTTTTCGAAGTTATGTGTGTATTCACAATGAATTATCACTTGCTTTAACGGTGAAGGAAAACATCGTGATAAAACCTGCACACCTAAAAGTTCTTAGGAATTTCTTACGTGTGTAGTCCGCGAACCCGCACTAGGCCAGCGTGGTGGACTAAGGCCTAAACCCTCTCAGTTGTAGAGGCCCGTGCCTAGCAGTGGGACGTATTGGGCTGATTATGATGATATGTCAATTACTTTTCTGTTTTCTAGTTAACGTCCCGTAATACTTCATAATTATGTCACTAGATGGCGTTGAAACAATATCATAGTTCGAGCCGGATATCTCTCTTTATAGCTCCTGTTATTGATTTTTTGGTCAAATCTTGATACAATCAAATGCATTGATTCAACACAAATATCAACAATATAACATACTCCACTGCCGCCGTATAGTAACTTGTACTCTGTCTACCACGAGTGTCTACTATGAAATATTATAATAAACTTACATAACGTCACGCCTGTATTCCCCGAAGGGGTAGGCAGAGGTGCATTCATGCATCATTCCTATGTAATAGGAAGCGAGGCCATTGCCAACCTCTGTGCTGCTACTGAGTTTCCTAATGGAAAATCCCAATAACACTGCCCAGAGAATCAAACCCTGGGCTTCAAGATACCTGTGCCGCGAGTCCACGAGCCATTACATTGAATCTTTATATTGAAAATCCCATCAAATACTGTTATAACTTGATATTATTTAGTATATCAGCTCATTTACGTTTCACTGCTGAGCACAGTCCTCTACAACTGAGGATTTAGGTCTTAGACCTCTCTGGCCTAATGCAATTTGTCTACACACCTAAGTGTGCAGGTTTCCTCAAGATTTCCTTCACCGTTAAAGTACATGATAATTCATTGTGAATACACAACTTGGAAAAGTCAAGTGTTAGTATGGGATTTAGTATCACTGCCATCGTGACAGGGCCAGCATGGTGGACTGAGGCATAAACCCTGTCAGTTGTAGAGGGGGACTTTCAGCAGTGGGGCATAGTTTTTTATGTTAAATGTAAAATAGCCATATTTTTGTTGTTAAACACTGACATTTCAAGTTATAACAGTATTAGACCAGGAATAAAAAGATGTTGTTTCAAGTATACAGCCCCGTGGCGCAGTTGGCTAGACACCAGCTTGCAAAACGAGAGGCCGCGGGTTCGATCCCCGCACCGAGACAAATGTTTGTGTGATCCACAAATATTTGTTTCGGGTCTGGGTGTATGTGAGACCGTAAAGTCTCTCGTAGTCTCTGATACCCACGACATAAGACTTGTATCTTAGTGTGGGATCAGAACTATGTATGTGACTGTTGGGTGTATCATTTAGTATTTCATAGTAGACATCTGGTATTGATTGCTTGGGTATAGTGACTCGGTACAAACATTTTCTTCATATATTTGATGAGGATACATTTGTATACTAAAATATGTGTAACATCTGTCTACCCCTCTGCGACAAGAGTATCAGTTATATATAGAAAAGTGTTACAATGTTACGACTGCCTCGTGGTCTCGCGGTACAAGTATGTGCCGTGCGATCTAGAGGTCCTGGGTTCGATTCCCGGGTCGGGCAAAGTGTTATTGGGTTTTTCCATTAGGAAATTCTCGGTAACAACACGGAGTGGAAATGTGCCCGAAAAACGGCAATAGGCTCGCTTCCTATTACGTGGGACTGATACATACCTGGCGAAATGTGGGTGCAGAAATGCACCTCTGCCTACCTCTTCGGGGAATACAGGCGTGAGTTTATGTATGTATGTAACAATTATATTCATTCTCATGATATTGTATGACAGTTTGTACTTACTTTAAAGCAGTGTCAGTACTTCCATAGAAGCCCAAAAGCGTTCCACGGTAATTGTGTAATGTCTAGTTTATAATTATTTATTGTGGGGTCAAGATATTCTCATTTATATGTCAAATTGCTTTTGTTAAATAAACATTTAAACCTTAAAGATAATTATTCGGAATTTTGTAAAGCAAACTGGGCTTTTGGGCTTCTATGGAAGCACCGCCACTGCTTTAAATGGAGTAAAGCCACATTCATCATCATCAGCCAATATACGTCCCACTGCTGAGCACGGGCCTCCTCTACCATTGAGAGGGTTTAGGCCTTAGTCCACCACGCTGGCCTAGTGCGGGTTGGCGGACTACACACCTAAGAAATTCCTAAGAACTTTTAGGTGTGCAGGTTTCATCACGATGTTTTCCTTCACCGTTAAAGTACGTGATAATTCATTGTGAATACACACATAACTTCGAAAAGTCAGAAATTCCTAAGAACTTTTTAGGTGTGCAGGTTTCATCACGATGTTTTTCTTCACCGTTAAAGTACGTGATAATTCATTGTGAATACACACATAACTTCGAAAAGTCAAAGGTGTGCCTGGGGTTTGAACTCGCGACCGTCGAGATTCTCGACCACGTGATTAAGCCTCGAGGCCATCACGACTTTAAAAGCCACATTCATAAGGTAGTATATTTAGATACACCGTAGATGACATGTGGGTGCTGAAGTGATGATTACCAACACATGTCACAGTCATTTTGTACCGAGTCACTGTTCAACGATATGTACTTACGTTGCGGGGGTCGTGACCCCCTGACCCCTCACTCTATCTGAGATTGTGTGTATACAGGGTGGTGTCTGTTTAGGCCATTATTTAGTGTAAATTATCACTTGATGATATGATGATTGGTACTCTTAGAGCGATGAATAAGTTCATTATTAGGTGTATTAGCCAAATCCATTTTGAAATACAAATTGTACACAATTTTGTGGTGGACTAAGGCCTAATTCTCTCAGTTGTAGAGGAGGCACAGTAGTGGGACGTATACAGGGTGTATTCTGACCGTGATCGGAAACTAAGGCGGGTAATAGCTAAGGTCGTTACAAATCTCCTAAAAATCCCGAGAAAAAAATTTGACGTTTTCCTAACAACTACATGTATTTTATACCTTGTTAGGAAAACTTCTAAAATTTTGTTTTTTGTCGGGATTTTCTTTAACGCCAGGGGGTTTGTAATCACCTTAGCTATTACCTGCCTTAGTTTCCGATCACGAATACAGCCTGTATAAGCTGATGATGATTATGATGATGATTTTGAAATATTGAATAAGTAAGCTTTTACAATATTGTATGAAGACGTTTTTCATAACTTATCAATATTAGGTCTATAATTTAAAAATACTTTTTAATATACAATAGGAATTTTTGTAACATACTTGTATGAGATTCTCAATACTTAGCTAGTCAACATATTGTCGCTTATTGTTGATCTTTTAAGCGTAGTGTGAAGCATCTCAGATGTGATTGTGACAGATATTTAGAAACACGCTGTATATACATTATACAGGATGTACTTAGACCGTGATCGGAAACTAAGGCAGGTAATAGCTACGGCGATTATAAACACCGTGACTTTAAAAAACCCCACAAAAAAAAAAAAAAAACTCGTTTTCCTTACAACCACATCCATTTAATATCTATGATTGTTAGGAAAACGTCAAAATTTTTATTTTTTTTCTTGATTTTTTTAACGCCAATGCGTTTGTAATCACTATTACCTGCCTTAGTTTCCGATCACGGTCTGAATACACCCTGTATAAAACACACCACCCTGTACACACCCAATGAGTTAAATCTAATACTGGATGGCTCTTAACATAAAGGAGATTACAATCAGATCTTTTAGTGCCTGTTAATTACATTGTATTGTACTTGATATATTGTACTACGAGAAACACCCACATAAGCAGTAGGTGTTTTTGTGAAAGTGGGTGTTTCTCATTTATTATTTGATTGATAATTTTAGCACGTGTGCAGTGGCGGACTAAGCCCGTCAGAGGCCCGGGGCGGTAAGCTAAATGAGGCCCCCCAGCTATAAAAATTCAGTTCAAATTTGTATGTATAAATAAGTGTTTATGTTTATTCCGTTAAAATCTGGCAAGTGACATTTAAATTCGACTTAAATTATTTAGGCTAAATAAACATATGAAAACTATTACACTTTTTAATGAAATTACTTTTTTGTTAACTAAATTATAAAACTTTCATAAGTTAAATTATAACAAAAAAACGTTGTATACACTAATATCTATAATTTTCATACTATTGGGGTTGATACCAGTGACTGGCAGGAGTTAGCAACTGTGACTGGCAGTCTGCTACTTGTGAACCCGGGCCTAAAGTCTCGTTTAGGATTTGATCAGGCGAACAGGTTTTTGGGCCCCCCCCCCAAGACCGTAGGCCCGGGGCGGGCCCCTTCCACTCCCCTGTTAGTCCGCCACTGCTCGTGTGTAACATCTTTTAGTTTTAGTTCTGTTTTGTTAGTGTTTGTGCAAACAATAATAATGACTCGAATACTTCTGTGAAACATGAAACACTTGACAAAGCGTCGAATATACATTATTTCGAATTTGTATGGATAATATTTTCTTCTCGTATTTCTTTTTTAAACTTTGGGCAACATTATTACGAGCTGATTATGTTTTTATTAACAACAAGTGTCTAGTTTAGAAAACATTTTGTTTTGAGACCATTATTATTACTTAAGAATCTTTCTAGAAGTCAAATTTTATATCTGTTTTCATTTCACCCTTGTAGGTGCCTTTTGGTTATATTGCAGTAATTCCGCGGTTCAGAGTTCGGTTTCCGACGCGGGCGTGTCCAGCCAGTGCCGCTCGCGTCGTCGCCGACTGCGGTTTGTGTCCGTCTGCGGCAAAAACGATACATTCTCATATTCACATAAAAATTCTAATACTAAAATTTCGAAAAAGTGGTCGTTAGTTACTATAAATATTTGAGACAACTTTGATGCATGTTTTAGAGTTCTTTCCTCTGACTTTTCCAAGTTAGGGGCCGTTCAAGAATTACGTAAGCAGATGTATTACAATTATTAACCCCCCCCCCCCCCCCCCCCCGGTCACCCTTGTCAGCAAAAGTAAGCAAAGCTCTTACCCCCTCCCCCGATGCTTACGTAAACATTTTTCAATTAATGTAATTATAATGTTATAATTATAATTTTAAACATAAGAAAATAGATTTACCTACCGATGACGTAATCATCATCTAGACTCCCCTACCCCCCCCCCCATGACATTTTGTGTGATACAAAATAAGCAAAGCAAAGACCCCCCCCCCCCCCCCCATAGTGCTTACGTAATGCTTGAACGGCTCCTTATGTGTGTATTCACAATTAATTATCACGTACTTTAACGGTGAAAGAAATCGTGAGGAAACCTATATATATAAAAGTTCTTAAGAATTTCTTAGGTGTGTAGTCCGGCTGCACTAGGCCAGCGTGTAGGACAAAGACCCTCAAAGTAGAGGAGGCCCGTGCATAGTATTGAGAAAATTTGTTAGTCCAGTCTACAAATGGTGTTAAGCTGAAGTGGTGAACACACAAAGCCACACACTTTCTATGTGCTATATGTACAAGTTGTGTAGTAATGTGGAGTGAAAAAATAATTTTTATTTCTTAGCCTTGGGGTCGAATTTGTAGGTTATGAAAAAAAACCATACATATTGTACATAAACGCACGCCTGTATTCCCCGAAGGGGTAGGCAGAGGTGCATTTCTGCACACACATTTCGCCAAGTATGTATCAGTCCCACGTAATAGGGGGCGAGTCTATTGCCGCTTTTCGGGCACATTTCCAGACTCCGTGCTGTTACTGAGAATTTCGTAATGGAAAAACCCAATAACACTGCCCGACCCGGGAATCGAACCCAGGACCTCTAGATCGCTCGGCACATACTTGTACCGCGAGACCACGAGGCAGTCAAGTGTATTATGTATTTTATAAGTTACAAATTGGTCGCCCAGGCTAAGAAAATGTGTTGCATGTATGGTTGCACGTCACCTGTCGTGTGGCGGCTCGCAGCGCGGCTCGCTGCTCGGCGCGGCGCTCGCGGGCGCTCAGCTCCTCCTGCAACATACGTACAAACATACGTGTAGTGTATGTAGGGTAGATGTAATATTATATTATAAACTAGCTTTTGCTCGCAACTCCGTCCGCGTGACTACAGGGTTGGGTTCAGAAAGAAAATAAGTTGTAGTCTATTTTACTCCACAGAGTCCCATTTATGTCCATATCAAAAATAGTTTACATCGGTCAAATGATTTAGGCGTGAAAGCATAACAGACATATAGTTACATATACATTACAGTCGTCTACACGTCGTTTCATCATTCTAGCTTCAAAAATTACGAATTTCCATACAATCTTTCATCCCCTTTTTATTTTACTCCCTGAAAGGTAATTTTTTTACATACTTTGAATGTCATATTTATTTATATCTAATCAACACCCTAAAAAATAAGTTTCAAGTTTCTAGCTTTAAAAAATGACAATACTTCCATACAACCTTTCATCCCCTTAAAACCCCTTTTCCGCAATAAAAAGTAGCCTATGTTCATTCTCAAGCTTCAAACTATCTGTATACCAAATTTCATTTAAATCGGTTCAGTAGTTTTTGCAGGAAAGCGTCTAGCTTCAAAAATGACGAATTTCCATACAAACTTTCATCCCCTATTTTTATTTTACTCCCTTAAAGGTATTTTTTTTACATACTTTGTTTATTTATATCTAATCAACAGCCTAAAAAATAAGTTTCACGTTTCTAGCTTTAAAAATGTCAATACTTCCATACAACCTTTCATCCCCCCTTTCAACCCCTTAAAACCCCTTTTCCGGGATAAAAAGTAGCCTATGTTTTTTCTCAGGCTTCAAACTATCTGTATACCAAATTTCATTTAAATCGGTTGAGTAGTTTTAGCAGGAAAGCGAGACAGACAGACAGACAGAGTTACAATCGCATTTATAATATTAGTAAGGATTTATTGTTACGGTGATTACAAACATATCGACACTAAAAAATTGTTAAAAAAAAAACTTTTTCCTAATTACTATAAGTATTAAACGTCGATCGCCTCGAGGTTTAGGCGCACGGTCGAGAATTTCGACGGTCGCAGGTACAAACCCCAGGCACACACCTCTGACTTTTCGAAGTTATGTGTGTATTAACAATGAATTATCACTTGCTTTAACGGTGAAGGAAAACATCGTGAGGAAACCTGCACAACTAAAAGTTCTTAGGAATTTCTTAGGTGTGCAGTCCGCCAACCCGCACTAGGCCAGCGTGGTGGACTAAGGCCTAAACCCTCTCAGTTGTAGAGGAGGCTCGTGCCCAGCAGTGGGACGTATTTGAGCTGATGATGATGATGATGTCATTACGGGTAGGACGCACTGATTGAAGACTTTCGTCTTAAGGCACTGAGGGATCGACGCCAACTACCCTACGCTGTCTATAAATAAAAGTGTAACCTGCAACTCTACAGCCTCTTCCATCTCCGCCATGCTGAAGGTCCCCGTGGTCTCCGGTAGGTCTTCTTCTTCACCGTCTGCAATTATGAATACGATTAGTTGTCGACAGCGACGATATGTTAGGAAAGCCGTTTTTCAGGCACATATCTGGACTCCATTTAACCTGAGTATAAAATACTAAGTCGCGATGGCCTCGAGGTTAAGCTACGCGGTCGAGAATCTCGACGGTCGCGGATTCAAACCGCAGGCACACACCTCTGATTTTTTCAAGTTATGTGTGTATTCACAATGAATTATCACGTACTTTAACGGTGAAGGAAAACATCGTGATGAAACCTGCACACGTAGACATTCTTAGGAATTTCTTAGGTGTATAGTCTACCAGGCCAGCGTGGTGGACTAAAGGATAAACCCTCTCAGTTGTAGAGGAGGCCCGTGTCCAGCAGTGAGACGTATATGGGCTGATGATGAGTTGATGATGATGATCACAAAACTAAAAGATGTTACGGACGAGCTAAAGTTATCAATCAAATAATAAGAGTCATCATCATCATTATCAGCCTAAGGAAGTCCACTGCTGAACATAGGCCTCCCCCAATGACTTCCACAGTGACCTGTTGGAGGCAGCCTGCATCCAGCGACGACCCGCGACCCTCACCAGGTCGGCGGACCATCAATAAATGTCAAACACCCGGTTTTACTCAAAAACATCCAATGTGGGTGTTTCTCGTAGTACATACATACATACATAAACTCACGCCTGTATTCCCCGAAGAGGTAGGCAGAGGTGCATTTCTGCACCCACATTTCGCCAGGTAGGTATCAGTCCCCCGTAATAGGGGGCGAGCCTATTGCCGTTTTTCGGGCACATTTCCAGACTCCGTGCTGTTACCGAGAATTTCCTAATGGAAAAACCCAATAATACTGCCCGACCCGGGAACCGAACCCAGGAGCTCTAGATCGCACGGCACATACTTGTACCGCGAGACCAAGAGGCAGTCGTTCCTCGTAGTTCAATGATGTATAGACGTATTGGCAGGTGATGAGATGTTAGCCCTGGTGTGGTGCAGTGTCGGTACTTCCATAGAAGCCCAAAAGCGTTAAACGTTAATTGTGTAATGTCTAGTTTACATTTGATTATTATGGGATCTTTATTTAACAAATTACTTGTGTTGAATAAAGATTTCAAGCTTAAAAATGATTATTCGGAATTTAAAAAGGTAAACTGGGCTTTCCGAGGTTTAGGGGCATGGTTGAGAATTTCGGCGGTTGCAGGCTCAAGCCCCAGGTACACGCCTCTTTTCGAAGTATGTGTGTATTTATAATGAATTATCACTTGCTTTAACGGTGAAGGAAAACATCGTGATAAAACCTGCACACCTAAAAGTTGTTGGGAATGTCTTAGGTGTGTGGTCCGCTTGCACTAGGCCAGCGTGGTGGACTAAGGCCTAAACCCTCTCAGTTGTAGAGGAGGCCCGTGCCCAGCAGTGGGACGTATTTGGGCTGATGATGATGATGAGACTGGGCTTTTGTCATCATCATCATCAACAGCCTTTTTCACGTCCACTGTCGGACATAGGGCCCTCCTATGGCACGCCACTGGGCTCGATCTTCGGCTCTCCTCATCCAACCGCTGCCAGCCACCTCGCGGGCTTTTGTGGTTGTATGGGAGTACCGCCAGTGGTGTGTAGAGTTTGCAATTCCGCGTTCCCGCATTCGCGCATTTTTTGGACTCGGCAAGGTAATTCAGCTTTTACTGAAGGCCTATTAGCTCCATCACAACAGCGCGGGCGCGTCAGTCAGATCGATCAACCGATCGAGCGAAGTAAAGGATTAAAATTGGTTTATTTGTTTGTTTAGGTAAGATAAGTCCATATTAACACGCAGGAGACCCTATTGATTGCAAACCCCCTACCTAACCTCATAAGAACTATGAAAAAGTACTTTTTCTATTAGATATTGTATGAATGTTACTATTATTATTATTTTTTAATATAGTGTAACTAATCTACAGGTAATAAAGCATTACTATATGCATATTTTTGCATTATAAAATTTTACTGCGGGAAAAAATTACTGCGGGATTGCAAACCCTAGTGGTGTGGTGGTACCGTGGTAGGTGAAGAGGTGCGGCGGCGGCTGCGCGTCCCGCAGCGTGACCGTGTCCGCCTTCAGCCGCGCCGCGTGCGCGCGCAGCCGGGCCTCGCACCCCGCGCCCCACCGCCCCGCACCAACCGCCCTGCCACAGCCAAAGTATCTTTTAAACTATTGCCGCTTCGAAACGTGTTATAGCTGTGGAGAACAAACGGCAAGAAACTCCCTCAGCAACGCAGTACCACACTCTACAGACACACCATACGACACACCAAGCCAGAGTAGCTGGATAAACATAATAGGACACTGTATATGTCAGGACACGCTGTATAACTACAATAGGACATTCTACAAACACCTTGTATAACTACACTATGACATCATCATCCTCTCGCCCTGTTCCCAATTTTATTTTTCAACGTAGTATGTTTTATCCTTCCACACATCCCTATCAGCCGTCATGTCTTCATTCACCCCTTTTTCTTTCATATCTTCAGTCACGCACTCCGTCCATCTCTTTGACCTTCCTCTGCTTTTCCACCCTTCAACTTTCATACTCATTACTTCATCGCAGTGGCGGGACTTTCATGAGACCCAAAAGCGTTAAACGTTAATTGTGTAATGTCTACCTTATATTTGCTTATTATGGGGTCTCTATTTAACAAATTGCTTTAGTTAAATAAAGATTTCAAACTTAAAAATTATTATTTCGAATTTTAAAAGGCAAACTGGGCTTTTGGGCTTCTATGGAAGTACCGCCACTGCTTCATCCGTTCTCATAACATGCCCACACCACGACAGGCGGTTTCCTTTCAGCTTATCTATCATAGGAGACAATTTCAAACCTCCTCTAACGTGTTCATTCCTCATTCTGTCAACCCATGTTACACCACACCCTGTATGAATACACTAAGGCAAAACAAACTAAACACTACGTACACACAACATTCGTACAATCTACAATCACCCTGCACAGTCAACACTAAATAATTCATTACACCTGTACACACAACGGTAATATTCAACAAACATCCTGTATAGTAACACAGTAACATAAGGAAAATTTTAATAAAAATATAGTATTGTAGCTAGTGTAATTTGATTAAAACTTGTATCAAATGTACTTGAAAGTTATCAATGAGAATAATTAGGTTTTGCTGCATTTCTAAATACATATATGTATGTACATAAGTCCAGTACTTTCATAGAAGCCCAAAAGCCCAGCTTGCCTTATAAAATTTCGAATAATTAATCTTTAAGCTTTAAATCTTTATTTAATAAATTAATTTGAAATATAAATGAGAATATCCTGAGCCCACAATAACCAATTATAAAGTAGACACTACACAATTAACGTGTAACGCTTTGGGCTTCTATAGGAGTACCGACACTGGTACATATGTATGTATACAGGGTGTATTCAGACCGTGATCGGAAACTAAGGCAGGTAATAGCTAAGGTGATTACAAACCCCCTGGCGTTAAAGAAAATTCCGATAAAAAAAATAAAAAAATGTTTTCCTAACAACCATAGGTATAAAATGTATGAGTTTCCGATGACAGTGTGAATACACCCTGTATGTGTATATTGGTACTGACTGCGCGTCGTGCTGCAGCCAGGGTCCGGGCGACAGCAGCGGCTCCCCGATGCTGGCGGAGAGCTGCTCCGCATCCAGCCGCGCTAGTAGCTGACGAGCCACCAGCTCAGCTTGCTCGCGCTGCAACACGCCAACGACAACCTCGTGCAACCGTTCACCAGGACCAGTCATAATTCCGGTCACTAGGGCCAAGACATCAGCCGGTTACTAGGAACACAGCTACATCCAGTCAGGAGGACCAGAGGTATATTGGGATACTAGGACTAAAGATGCAACCGGTCACAAGGCCTGGCGATACTTCCGATCATTAGGACTAGTGATATATTATCAGGTCACTAAGACTAATGATACTCCCGGTCATTAGGACTAGATAATCTAAGTTACTATGCAGCATTTTATCCTGTCAATTGAATTTAAAATTTAATAAAAGATCCGCTAGAAAAGTGACGAATACGGATACGTACACGGACCTTGTTTTTGCCGCGGATACCGATACGGACCTTATTACTCTCGCGGATATCTGCTGATACGGGTCTTATTACTTCCGCGGATATCTGCGGATACGGATCTTGTTACTCCCGCGGATATCTGGGGAAACGGATCTTACTTCTCCGGCGGCTATCTGCGGATACGAATGTTATATATCGCGCGGATATGTGCGGATACCGGCGGCTACGGGTCGGGCGGCATGGGGCGCGTGCGTACCTGCGCGTGGCGGTGCGCGGTCTCGGCGAGCGCGAGCAGCACGTCGTAGGCCTCGAGCGCGCGGTCGGCGGCGCGCAGCGCGCAGCACAGCGACACGGACGCCGCCTCGTGCGCCGCGCAGCACGTCGACAGCCTGGCGACACACCACACCACGCTTATACACCCCACTCTTTACCAATTGCGGTACTTCCATAGAAGCCCAAAAGCCCAGTTTGCCTTTAAAACTCCGTATAATAATCATCATCATCATCATCTCCTTGCCCTGTTCCCAATTTCATTTGGGGTCGACGCAGCATGTTTTATCCTTCCACACATCCCTATCAGCCATCATGTCTTCATTCACCCCTTTTTCTTTCATATCTTCAGTCACGCGTTCCATCCATCTTTTCGTTGGCCTTCCTCTGCTCGCCCGTCCATCAACTTTCATATCCGTATAATAATCATTATACTTTAAATTTCTGCCTCGTGGTCTCGCGGTTCGAGTTTGTGCCATGCAACCTGGCAACCTGCCGAGGTCCTGGGTTCGATTCTCGGGTCGGACAAAGTGTTATTGGGTTTTTCCATTAGGAAGTTCTCAATAGCAGCACGAAGTCTGAAATGTGCCCGAAAAACGGCAATAGGCTCGCCCCCTATTACGTGGGACTGATACATACCTGGCGAAATGTGGGTGCAGTAATGCACCTCTGCCTACCCCTTCGGGGAATACAGGCGTGAGTTTATGTATGTATGTACAACAAACAAGTCATATTACACCGCGGAATCTCCATGACGGCCGAGGGGTAAATGTTATATAGAGAGGTAGAGTATGTAGCGGGGGAGGGGTTGCGGTACTCGCCTGTGCGCCGTGTCCACCGCGCGGCGCAGTGCGCAGTGCAGCACGCGACAGTCCGCCTGCAGCCGGGCGCAGCGCGCGCGCCACACGCACACGCTCGCCGACAGCGCCTCGCCTGCGACACGGGCAACACGCATCACCATCACCATCGAGTCAAGTGCCATCATCATCACCAACGCCACCATCATTATCAACGACAACATCAACAGCAACGACAATGTCATCATCATCATCGAGTCAAGTGTTATCATCATCACTATCATTATCATCGGCATCGTCATCATTACCACCATCATCATCAAGTAAAGTCGAATGCAGACGATTTAGGGACCATTCAAGAAGAGAGCCTATATTTTCCTCTAAGGCCGGCAACGCACCGATGATTCCTCTGGTATTGTGTCTGTTCATGGGCGGTGTTGACCACTTAACATCAGGTGGCTCACTTGCTCGTTTCCCTCCTTTCCCATCATCATCGCCAACCCAAATACGTCCCACTCGTGGGCACGGACCTCCTCTACAACTGAGAGGGTTTAGGCTTAAGTCCCGTAAGAAAAGACAGATTTGTAAAACAAAATTCAAGTAATAGAGGAAGAACCTACTGCCTCTTTTTGGGTATATATGCAGATTCTAATCATCATCAGCCCATATACCTCCCACTGCTGGGCACGGGCCTCCTCTACAACTGAGAGGGTTTAGGCCTTAGTCGACCACGCTGGCCTAACGCGAGTTGGCGGACTACACACCTAAAAAAGCCAAATAATTTTTTTTTTAACTTTGAACGTTTTCTCACGATTTTTTCCTTCACCGTTCTCTCCGCAGCCATGTAGACTACACTACATTATGTAGTACTGACACATGAGACTCACCGTCGTTGTTGGCAGCCACCAACGCTTCCCTGAGGTCTGCGTGTGCGCACACATCCAACGCCAACTGTTCCGCTGCTTCGGCGCACCAACCCTGCAAACAAACACGCTGTATAAGCGGCAATTCTTTTATATTTATTTTACTCCGGGAAAAGTGAACAGCCTGTATATTATTGTGGTATGTTCGTTTGAATTATTTTTGAAAACTTCTTTAGCGGCGCTGTGCACTTTTTTGGGATGGGTAAAAAATGTGGAACTCGCGTCAGATCACGTGACCCTGATCGTAAATGCGTAAGAAGCATTATGTAATATAAATTGTCATGTTTGTGTACGACAGCCCAATAAATATTGTATTTTACCACGTAAACGATAGTACTTTTATACTGACAAATAAAGCAATTCGTGCGAAATTATTCCCTAACCATTCCAAAATATACAAAAATGCACAACGTTAATGTTGAAGTTTTCACTTCTGCCGACACTCCCGGGGTGCCACACGTTGTTTTTTATATGTATATTGATTTAGGAAAGCTATCACCCTGTATATCATTGCTCTTAATTATGTGTTTGTCATATATTTTATATAGATATAGAAAAAAGTTACCAAAATGTAATTTCAGTAAAAATGGAGCGTCATTTCTATGACGTCACTAAGATTAAGATTAAGCATTTTGACAGCCCCGTGGCGCAGTCGGCTAGACACCAGCTTTCGAAACAGAAGGCCGTGGGCTCGATCCCCAGAGGCAAATATTCGTGGGATCCACTAATATTTGTTTCGTGTGTTTGTGTGAGTAAAGTGTCTCGTAGTTAGTGATACATAACGTGACCATTTATTTTTTTACTCAAAACGGGACATTGGTTTATTGGGGTCAATTAACAGGTATTTAATGAAAAATACAGCACTTTTTTAAACTTATTTATTCGGAAAAGTTAGTTTGAAAGTTACGAATTAAAGATGTTTACGAGTAGTAATATTTGTATTTATTAGAGGAACAAATTTGATTTAATATAGCTGGTGATGATTTTGATTTTAAGTAAGAATGAAACTCTTGGCAGGTTTTTTTTTATATTCATATAAAAAATAGCAGGCAAACATAAAATATATTCAATTAAAATAGAAATGTTTTTATGCTGAATATTGTTGGCGTGAAAATGTTTAAATATCTCCACCCCGGCCGGCCAAAGCAACCGCGTTCGGCAGAATACGGGTCAATTTTGCGTTCCAGAGTTCATTTCGGGGACACCGGGACACGTAATTATAAAAAGGGACAGTCCCGTTCAAAACGGGACGTATGGTCACGTTAATCATACACAACACTTGTATGTTAGTGTGAGGTCACAACTATATGTGACTGTTGGGTGTATTTACTTATTAAGTACTAGCTGTGCCCGCGACTTCGTCCGCGCGGAAAATTAATTTTTAATAAGAAAATTTACAAACTAAAAGTAGCCTAAGTTACTCCTTATTACATCAGCTATCTGCCAGTGAAAGTCCCGTTAAAATTGGTCCACCCGTTTCAGAGATTAGCAGGAACAAACAGACAGACAAAAATTAAAAAAAACGTTATTTTGGTATATGTACCGTGTATACATCCATATGAATTTATTAAAAAGCGGTTATTTCAATATTACAAACAGACACTCCAATTTTATTTATTTGTATAGATATAAATAGACCTAATGGTAACTTAGATACAAATGGGGGATCGAACCCAGGTCCTCTAAATGACATTAATACCGAACATAACGGGTTAGTTGACCTGTATATTGTACGCAAACCACATTAATCTTTACCTCATCGTTGATAACGTGTTGGTTGGAGTCAGAATCTTCGGTCTTCCGGAGTCGGACCCTGGAGGCTATCTTGGCCTGCCTGGACTCCGAACGACCTGGAAAACAGGACATAACACAGGTCAGTTTAGAACATATCACATCTATTTATTTAGAATATTGACAGCCCCGTGGCGCAGTTGGCTAGACACCAGCTTGCGAAACGAGAGGCTGCGGGTTCGATCCCCGCGCCGAGACAAATGTTTGTGTGATCCACGAAAATTTGTTTCGGGTCTGGGTGTTAGTGAGAGCGAAAAGTCTCTTGTAGTTTCTGATATCCACGACACAGGACTTGTATCCTAGTGTGGGGTCAGAACTATGTATGTGACTGTTGAGTGTATTTTTATTTTATATGGACTATTTTTATTTTAGCACGACAAAACCCCTAACACCTGATGGTGTAGACTTATACGTCAAAAAGTACAGTAGACTATGCGATTTACTGCAAAAAGACTAATTAACTATGCGTTCTACTAAAACAATAACAGTAGACTCTGCGGTCTACTGCAATAAGTCCAGTAGACTCTGCGGTCTACTGCAATAAGTCCAGTAGACTATGCGGTCTACTGCAACAAGTTCAGTAGACTCTGCGGTGTACTCACCAGGAGAAGGAGTACAGAGCCTGGCATCAGGCGAGCCGTGCTGTCTCTCGCAGCTGCCGGAGCTGCCGCCGTGCGCCTGCCGCAAGTACTGACAGCATCTAGAAAGATCCACAAACAACGACATCATCAGTATGTAATCTATTTTTATACTAATCATCATTATCATCATCATCGTCAGCCCATATTTACGTCCCACTGCTTGTCACTGCATGCGCTGCGGAAACGGTTAAAGTTTCTCTAAACTAATGTATGACAGAATTGTTCTCCTTTAAAAGTTCTCAAAAAAGTCCGCGACAGCATTTATGTCTATCTTTTAAGGTTGGTTGGTGCCAAAATTGTTCTAAAATAAAGCATTATTTGTGAAGGTGTTTTTATAAAGATGATATTAATGCTTAATAAATAAATAAAATAAATAAATACACCCAACAGTCACATACATAGTTCTGACCCCACACTAGGATACAAGTCCTGTGTCGTGGGTATCGGAAACTACGAGAGACTTTTCGGTCTCACAAACACCCAGACCCGAAACAAATATTTGTGGATCACACAAACATTTGTCCCGGTGCGGGGATCGAACCCGCGGCCTCTCGTTTCGCAACCTGGTGTCTAGCCAACTGCGCCACGGGGCTGTCAATGGCTATGATGTACAAGGCGCCGGCCGGCCGGTGCGCGGCGGCACACGTTTCACGTCTATTTGACCGATTTGAATGATTTTTTGGTATGGACATAAATTGGACTCTGTGGAGTAAAATAGTCTACTATTTTCTTTCTGAACCCAACCCTGTAGTCTACGCGGACGGAGTCGCGAGCAAAAGCTAGTATATTATAAAAGTTGAAGAGTTAGTTTGAACGCGCTAATCTCAGGAATTACTGGTCCGATTTCAAAAATTCTTTCAGTGTTCGATAGCACATTTATTGATAAAGGCTATAGGCTATAAAACACCACGCTACGACCAATAGGAGCGGGGCAGTAACGGAAAACGTTGCAAGGGGGATAATGTTCCTATTGAAGTGTAAAATTTGAAGAGTCATCGCTGTGGAGGAGAAGTCTAGGTACTAACTCCCTTACCTGGCCGTGTTGAGACATATTTCCGAGTCTCGCTCGGACAGGTTGAGACTCGTGTCGCAGTTCTCCGTGTCTTGCTGACTCTGCGGTGACGTCACTTCCACGGACGGCTTCTCCGGTCTACGGGAAATTACGTCATTATAAATCTCCTATTTTATTGTCATAATGAGTGATACTAATAATAAAATGGTGAATTAATATCCGACCAGATACGTCCCGCAGCTTGGCTCGAGTCTCGTTTACAGCTGCGAGGAATCAGGTCTTAGTCCTTAGCTGGTCTAGTGCGGGTTTGCGGACCATAAATCTAAGATAATCTTCTAGAATTCCTGGATATCCAGGCATGACAATTCCGTTTTTTTTAACTTATATCCATATACTTTCATTGACTGCCTCGTGGTACAAGTATGTGCCGTGCGATCTAGAGGTCCTGGGTTCGATTCCCGGGTCGGGCAGTGTTATCAGGTTTTTCCATTAGGAAATTATCGGTAACAGCACGGAGTCTGGAAATCTGCCCGAAAAACGGCAATAGGCTCGCCCCCTTTTACGTGGGACTTATACATACATGGCGAAATGTGGGTGCAGAAATGCACCTCTGCCTACCCCTTCGGGGAATACAGGCGTGAGTTTATGTATGTATGTACTTTCATTGCAAAACCATAGGTGGTTTTGAAGGTACTGCCTCATGACCACCAACCCAGCTCAAACCAAAACATTTGTATTTTCGCCGCACTTGAAGCTTTGAAGAAGAAGATTGCTGCATGTGTTAGCTCCTTTATTTTCTTAGAAATTTCATAGGGTAGTCCGCCAACCCGCACCAGGCCAGCGTGGTGGACTAATACCTTAACCCTGTCAGCTGTAGAGGAGGCCCGTGAAAGGAGTTGGACGTATATGGGCTGATGACGTGACGTAATTTTTCCACCCAACAAATGGGGTGTTACAGCCCCTACCACCCACGTTACGGCAGAAGCACCCCTCGTTTGACCTAGACCGGGCTTATTTGATTTGGCTTATGGGGCATTTCACGTGAAGCGGACATGAAAAAAAAAGGGAGGTCTTCAATTTTGTTTATATTGCGGTCAGTTATAGTGTTAATAGATGTAAACATGCATACACATTTTTATTCTCGTGTGATGCTTATTTTCCCAGTTATGGGCTTCTGAAGATTTGACAAAATTTGAGACAAGCCATTTTTGGACGTTGCGGTTGGTATCAAGAAATTTATAAAAAAAATAAATGGAATTGTCTCAAATAGTAAAAAGGATGCTCTTTCAAAGTTTTTAGGAAAAATTTTTTTTTTTTTTTTTTTTTAGTATAGAAAACCGGAAGTCAACATTTCATATAAGATTTTGACAAACTTCGACCCTTTTAATTTTTTATATTTTAACTTCATATTAAAGCGTCACGGTTATACATTATTCACCAAAACTTGTAGAATGGGATCACCATTAGTTTAGAAGTTACAACAAATAAAGTACCATCATAGAGGTGTAATACGTACGGTGCGCCCAATCCAGAGCTCACTAAAGTGAGCCAGTATACACAATAAAATAAAACGATGCTGGACATGAGGTTCTATACATAGGTAAATATACACATGGACTGCAAGAATCAAAATTGATTTTGAAAAAAAAAAATTACATGAATTGTTTATTTTCAAATTTTTACAATTTCATTGTAGGAACTAGCACTTGTTCTTTGAATATAATTGCACAAAGTAATTTTCATGCTACATCTCATGGAAAGGGACCATGTGATGGTCTGAAAAGCAGTCTGAAACGTTTAGCAACCTGTGCAACTTTACATTCACCTACAATAATTATTATGTATGTATATACAGTATGAATTAGCAAAATCATCGCTGACTGAAACTCTACTCGTATAATTACGCTAAGTATTCAAATAAAATGTTTTGAATCTGCTATTACCAGCAGTGATAGCCTCGAGGTTTAGGCCCACGGTCGAGAATCTCGGCGGTCGCGGGTTCAAACCCCACACACACTTCTGACTTTTCTAAGTTATGTGGGTATTCATAATGAATTATCACTTGCTTTAACGGTGAAGGACAACATCGTGATGAAACCTGCACACCTAAAAGTTCTTAGGAATTTCTTAGGTGTGTACCTAGTCCATCAACCCGCACTAGGCCAGCGTGGTACCATTTTTGGGACTAAATGTTCACGCTAGTCTTCTATAAAAAGTAAGCATTGGTAAAAATGACAAGTGTTAGTTCCTATAATGAAATTGTAAAAAATTTAAAATAAACACATGTAATTTTTTTTTTCAAAATCAATTTCGATTCATGCAGTCCATGTGTATATTTATGTATAGAACCTCATATCCGGCATTGTTTTATTTTATTGTATATACTGGCTCACTTTAGTGAGCTCTGGATAGTGCGCACCGTACGTATTACACCTCTATGATGGTACTTTATTCGTTGTAACTTCTAAACTAATGGTGATCCCATTCTACAAGTTTTGGTGAATAATGTATAATCGTGACGCTTTAATTTAAAGTTAAAATATAAAAAATTAAAAGGGTCGAAGTTTGTCAAAATCTTATATGAAATGTTGACTTCCGGTTTTCTATACTAAAAAAAAAAAAAAATTTTTTTTCCTAAAAACTTTGAAAGAGCATCCTTTTTACTATTTGAAACAATTCCATTTAATTTTTTTTATAAATTTCTTGATACCAACCGCAACGACCAAAAATGGCTTGTCTCAAATTTTGTCAAATCTTCAGAAGCCCATAACTGGGAAAATAAGCATCACACGAGAATAAAAATGTGTATGCATGTTTACATCTATTAACACTATAACTGACCGCAATATAAACAAAATTGAAAACCTCACTTTTTTTTTCATGTCCGCTTCACGTGAAATGCCCCGTATGTCATTGGGTGATATTACTTTTTAGGCAGATGTTTGAGTCTATATGACTAACTAAACTTCATAATGAATTATCACGCACTTTAACGATGAAGGAAAACATCGTAATGAAACCTGCACACCTAAAAGTTCTTAGGAATTTCTTAGGTGTGTAGTCCGCCAACCCGCAATACCTTAACCCTGTCAGCTGTAGAAGAGGCCCGTGAAAGGAGTTGGACGTATATGGCCTGATGATGATGATGATGTTCTTTCTTATCTACCTAGTGTCCATTGAGTGGAAAGTAAAGAAGAATCTCAATAGACCAGCATGAGAGTATCGAATGCCGGGAAATTGAAGTCTCTCGCAATTTGATGCATTTTTTGGACAGCACCGTATCGACCATCAAGTATGGTCTGGTCACTTTATCGTTCCAGTTCAAAAACCTCCTCTGTTAAAGTTGAGAAGACCGTTCGAATATTGGACTATTTCTCACCCAACAGGTTCTTGTGAGCTGGTGTCCGTCGTGTCTTCCGGAAGGTCTGTCTCCACCTTCGGCTCCTGAGGAGTTGGCAGCTCAGCTGGACTCACCAGGGAGGAGGAGTCGTTCTGGAAAGAATGATATAAACGAGTGATGGAGGGTAGTCAGAGCATTGTTTTTAAACAAACAAGGACTGGTATTGATGGCTGCTTGATGCAAGGTACACGTATGTGCTGTACCATTTAAGGTTTATTTATTTATACTTTATAGTACACTATACAATAATTTATACTACATGATTGAAATCAATGAAGACAATAAGTATAGGCACAATAGGCGGTCTTATCGCTAGCTGCGATCTTTTCCAGACAACCTACGGGACCGGAATGAAATATATATATATAAATATATATATATATATATATAAATAACATATAAATAAACATACATAAATATATAAAGATCATTATAGTAAGATAACATTTAATAGAAGTACTTATACGAGTATCAGTAAAGTTTCCATTAGTAGTTTGCATGAATTAGAACAATACTATTAATAAATGTATATAAATACTAAATACATACATACATATATATACAAATTTACCAAAACAAATATAAAGTTAAGAATAGTGAGCTCTGAGAAGTTTTTTAAAAGTGGAAAGTGTTTTAGCCTTTCGAATTGTCAGCGGCAATTCATTCCACAAACGTAAGGTAAGGTTATTGGGTTTGATTCACGTCGGAAGTATTTATTTGTATATAGGGTGCATATAGACCTTGATCGAAAACTTAGGCAATAGCCACGGTGATTACAAACACCGTGACATTAAAAAAATCCCAACAAAAAATAAAAAAATAATACGTTTTCCTTACATATATTTAATACTATTTTATTTAATAATATTTAAGGAACACTTTAAAAAACCTTTTTTTTAATGCCACGGTGTTTGTTATCACCGTAGCTATTGCCTAATCTTAATTAAATACACACCCCAACAGTCACATACATAGTTCTGATCCCACACTGAGATACAAGTCTTGTGTCGTGGGTATCAGAAACTACGAGAGACTTTTCGCTCTCACAAACACCCAGACCCGAAACAAATATTTGTGGATCACACAAACATTTGTCTCGGTGCGGATCGAACCCGCGGCCTCTCGTTTCGCAAGCTGGTGTCTAGCCAACTGCGTCACGGGGCTGTCAAATTGCAGCATTAATTAGTAAATGACAACTTTTTCCCCTATTATGTAAACTTAAACATGCTATAATGGGTACAGAAATAAGCTTCTGCCTTCCCCTTCGGAGATGCAAGCGTTAATATGTGTTCAAATGTTCACGGCAATACCAAGTTCTCTATTGTCCTTGGCTCAAATCTTATTGACAGCCCCGTGGCGCAGTTGGCTAGACACCAGCTTGCGAAACGAGAAGCTGCGGGTTCGATCCCCTCACGAGACAAATGTCTGTGTGATCCACAAATATGTTTCGCGTCTGGGTGTTTGTGAGACCGAAAAGTCTCTCGTAGTTTCTGATACCCACAACACAAGACTTGTATGTTAGTGTGGGGTCAGAACTATGTATGTGACTGTTGGGTGTATTTATTTATTTACTAGCTGACCTGGCGAACTTCGTTCCGCGTAACAGTCGATTCTTTAATAATTTTTCTTTCATCATCATCGTCGGCCCAAATACGTCCCACTGCTGGGCACGGGCCTCCTCTACAACTGAGAGGGTTTAGGCCTTAGTCCACCACGCTGGCCTAGTGCGGGTTGGCGGACTACACACCTAAGAAATTCCTAAGAATTTTTAGGTGTGCAGGTTTCATCACGATGTTTTCCTTCACCGTTAAAGTACGTGATAACTCATTATGAATACACACATAACTTCGAAAAGCCAGAGGTGTGTGCCTGGGGTTTGAACCAGCGACCGTTGAGATTCTCGACCGCGCGCCTAAACCTCGAGGTCATCACGACTTATAATTTTTCTTTAGTTACTTCTTATTACATCAGCTACCTGCCTGCCAGTGAAAGTCCCGTCAAAATCGGTCCACCCGTTTCAGAGATAAGTCGGAACAAACAGGCAGACAAAAATGGTATAAAACGTTATTTTGGTATATGTACCGTGTATACATCCATATGTATTTATTAAAAAGCGGTTATTTCAATGGTACAAACAGACACTCCAATTTTATTTATTTGTATAGATAGAAGACCCATTTATTAAGCGTCCATACATCTTCTCTATTGTAAACATTCCTAAAGTCAAAGTCAAAGTCAAATTATCTTTATTCAAATAGACTTCTACAAGTTCTTTTGAATCGTCAATTTTACACTTTTTAATATTTTTTAAACTATTGCCGCTTCGAAACGTGTTATCTCTGTGGAGAAGAAACGGCAAGAAACTCCCTCAGCAACACGACATGTCATTTTTTTTAAATAGCAATAAATGTCTTTTTTTAATTACATTATTCAAATTTTACATTGTAAATGTCATAACGATACAAACTATAGCAACAAAACAAAACTCCGATCAATTTACATTACTCTCAGGGCTTATTATCTTCAATAAAATCTGAAATTTTATAGTATGCTCTTTTTTGTAAAGCTTATCTTTAATTGATTTCTTAAACTTTGTCAAGGGAAGCTCTTTCCTCGCGCGACCTTTTGAAAATTAGTCGGCTATTTAAACCATACCCCGAGACTTACTCGGAATTAATAGAAGAATGGCAAAATCGATGGAGTCTCTCTATAAAGGGGCGTCATCTTTATCAATATTTTCCTTCGGTGAGCGATCGTTTGGCAAAAACTTGGCTCGAGACCGATCATTACGTGTCGCAATTTCTGACGGGTCACGGTAATTTTCGTAGCAAATTATTCTCATTTAAGTTGGTTGATTCTCCTATGTGCCAATGCTCAACACATAATTGCGCATATGAACAGTCCGCGCATCATATCCTTTGGGAGTGCAATCTTTGGTCGGATGAGCGTAACTGTATGCTCAATAGTATGCATGTAACGTCTGGTGTTGTCTATTATACAGACCTTGTTGAATCCAGGAAGAATGTCCGCGCTTTCCAGCGTTTTTGCCATGCCTATTATTGGAAGTCTGCATAACAGCTCGCACTTTAGGTCCAATTTAGTCAATAAAACTCATACAGTTTTTACCCGTGGTGCGTTACTTGCGTCTAATATCACTAAATGTAATTGTCTTTTTTATGTGAGAGTAAAACCTCTTAGCTCAATGTTTTGTCACCCGCTTTGCTATGGAGGGAAGTGAACAACTCTTTGTTTTTCAACTCCTCCTTATATTGTCTTTCTGATTAACTTCGTTGCGGGATTATGACAAATTTAGGTCCCCTTAGATCCGCTGAGCTTCATTGCTCGGTGTCATTACTGTGCGTGCCGCTGTTGATCCTGGAGTACAGGAGTTACAGTGGCGGGTGTGTGGTGGGATAGGGACAAAGGGAAGCTCCCTAATAGCCATCGGAAGTTTGTTATAGAAGCGTATACATTGCCCCATAAAAGAGTTATTAACTTTCCGGAGACGAGTTACGTGTTGAACGAGATTACATTTGTTCCTAGTATTTTTATTGTGTACATTAAAGAAAGGGCAGCTACTATGTAGTTCTCATTTACCTGATCAGTCCTAGACTTGTCGGCGTCGTTGTCCAGCTCTCCGGCAAGCTGCGTCGTGGACTCGCATTCATCTGGGAACAGAAAGAAATTCTGAGTGTCAATTTATTTTTATTTATTTATGCTTTTTACACATTAAGTATAGAGGCGGCCTTAATGCCAAAGGCATTCTCTAACAGTCAACCTCTGGGTGATGCAGAGATAAAAAGATAGGTGCATAAATAGTTAAATTGTTACATACATACATAAACTCACGCCTGTATTCCCCGAAGGGGTAGGCAGAGGTGCATTTCTGCACCCACATTTCGCCAGGTATGTATTATATCAGTCCCACGTAATAGGGGGCGAGCCTATTGCCGTTTTTCGGGCACATTTCCATACTCCGTGCTGTTACCGAGAATTTCCTAATGGAAAAACCCAATAACACTTTGCCCGACCCGGGAATCGAACCCAGGACCTCTAGATCGCACGGCACATACTTGTACCGCGAGACCACGAGGCAGTCAAATTGTTAAAAGATATATATACATACATACATATATATAAATAGAATAACTAACAAGATTTATATATACTAACATATATACACAGATAAATAAATTAATTATAGACACATACATACATACATAAAAGAGAGATAATAATCAGATATCACACATATCATTCAGTAATTTCATTAAAGAATAACTGCCGGACATTCATTTTGAATGCCAAGCGAGTTGTAACCGACCTGATTTCGAGGGGGAGTGCATTCCATAGGAGAATAGATTGTATGGAAAAGGAAGAATGGACAAAATCGGAGGTGTGGGGAGGGCACTTAAGGAGAAGATTGCTTGAGGAGCGGAGATTTCTAGAATGGGTGCTACCGAGGTATTGAAAATTTACTTTTTCTTTATTGGTATCAGCTCATATACATCCTACTGCTGGGCAGGGACCTCCTCTACAACTGAGAGTTTGGACGTCCTTGTACAAAAAAATAAAACAAAACAAAACATTCCATCCGATTAAAATTTACACAAAAATCACATATACACAGGCAAGGGCAGTTGCAGCCATCTGTATCCACATTGTCCAGGGAGCATAAGTTGAGCGTAAGTAGGAGCAAGTGTGATAGTATATAGTAATATAATATATATAAACCAAACATTACTTCATATAGCACTAGTGTCGTGCTTAAGAGGTCCCTGAGATATTTGATGGTTAATTATAAAGTCTTTCAACTTCAACTTAAAACTATTAATAAGCTACTGTTTCTGATCATTAAAGTGACTTTCACGTGGTCACAAATGGTGATAAGTTTATACCGTGCGATTTAGCTGTTCCAAGTTCGATTCTCAGTGTTGATGATTTTTCCCATGAGGAAATACTATCAATACGGATTCCGGATATATGCTTTAATAAGTACAATATGCTCGTCTCCTTCTAATCTCTCTTAATGTATGAATGGGACCTTAAGTGTGAGCTGTTGTTAGATTACAACAACGGCAAAAACGCTGAAAAGCACGGAAATTCTTCCTAAATTCAAAGGGGTCTGTATAACTGCCTCGTGGTCTCGCGGTACAAGTATGTGCCGTGCGATCTAGAGGTTCTGGGTTCGATTCCCGGGTCGGGCAAAGTGTTATTGGGTTTTTCCATTAGTAAATTCTCGATAACAGCACGGAGTCTGAAATGTGCCCGAAAAACGGCAATAGGCTCGCCCCCTATTACGTGGGACTGATACATACCTGGCGAAATGTGGGTGCAGAAATGCACCTCTGCCTACCCCTTCGGGGAATACAGGCGTGAGTTTATGTATGTATGTATGGGTCTGTATAATAAACAACATCAGACGTTTTTTATCATCATCAACCCAACTACGTCCCACTGCTGGGTCCTGCTCCTTAGTCCACCACGCTGGCCTTATGCGGGTTGGCGGACTACACACCTAAGAAATTCCTAAGAACTTTTAAGTGTGCAGGTTTCCTCACGATGTTTTCCTTCACCATTAAATTAAGTGATAATTCAAACGTTTGCATACTATTTCTTGTGATAGAAAAGCTGAAAGGAAACCGTCTGTCGTGGTATGGGCATGTTATGAGGAGGGATGAATCATATGTAGGTAAAAAGGTGTAGGATATGAAAGTTGATGAATGGGCGAGCAGAGGAAGGCCAAAGAAAAGATGGATGGAGTGCGTGACTGGAGATATGAAAGAAAAAGTGGTGAATGAAGACATGACGGCTGATAGGGATGTGTGGAAGTATAGGGCATGCTGCGCCGACCCCAAATGAAGTTGGGAGCGGGGCGAGGAGATGATGATGAGCAATCGCTTACCAGAAACCTCCTCCTCCGGTATAGCGCTGGCGTGTTTATCCGCAGCTCTCCTTCTGACCAGTTCTGCTATGACTCCGTGCAGCTCCGCGAGCCTCGCGTCGTGGGCTCTTGCTGCGGTGGCTGCCCTCTGCCTTTCAGCAGCCAGGGCCCTTGCCAGGGCATCTCTTTCTGCTTTGAGTGCTGCCACGTCATCTCGGCCACTGCTTTGTGTCGCCACCTGGGGAAGAAGAGATTAAATTGCTAGAGCAATTAATTAGCCTTTGAGGTCCATTTTTGAGGATTTTTTTTACTTATTATTAAACATCATTATTAAGCACGAGTATAATAAACATTGTGTGGTGTTGACAATTTGACGTGAAAAGTATAATTAAATAGCTTCCTCTTTGTTTCATTGTTACTATTTCCCCTCTTAAAGAGTATATCGTGAAGTAAAGCAGTTTATATATTTTCTTTAGCATCATCATCATCATCAGTCCCACTGCTAGCCACGGGCTTCCTCTATAACTAAGATGGTTTAGGCCTTAGTCCACCAAGATGGCCTAGTGCGGGTTGGCGGCCTACACTCCAAAGATATTCCTAAGAAATTTTAGGTGTGCATGTTTCATCACGATGTTTTCCTTCACCGTTAAAGCAAGTGATAATTCATTGTGAATACACACATAGCTTCGAAAAGTCAGTGGTGTGTGCCTGGGGTTTGAACCCGCGACCGTCGAGATTCTCGACCGCGTGCCTACCTCGAGACCATCACGACTCTTAATTTTAAATTAATATATGAAGTAAAACAAATTCAAGAGAACCACCCTTGATAAGTCACTTAAACTCAATCACATTGATAAAGTGACAAAACCACATCTGATACTAAGCCTAAGGTCATCATATACCACAGCTTAAGCAGACTTTTATTCTCGAGCGGTAAGCTTATTATGGCTCTAGTACCCATCACCGCTGGGGGAGGGAGGCGGGAAGCGTATGTACATATGTCGACATCACCGGCTTTCCAGTATACCTTACTGTGACGCAGTGATAAAGTTTGGTAATGTTACTAAATTCACTAACAAAAATCCCTTATCTAGCATAGCTTCCACGCCATCATTAACTATAATAATCTATTATACCGACTTGGAATCTTCACCTTTGAACAGTCGACACAACTACGCCTTGAGACTTCCCAACCACCACCACAAACCCTTCACCTTGAAATACCTACCGCGCTCATTCCGTTCTGTCCAGGCAGGGGCGGAGCAGTCACCGGCCGGAGGCTCGAGTATCTCCACGAGGACTCTCTGGATATCTCCTCGTCCCCCATGTTGGGGCAGCAGAGGTACCAACTCCTACTCCTCCTCACTCCTGACGACGTCTCTAGCTGGGTTAGAGGCAGTCTTCCAACCACTTCAAGCTCCGCGAGCAACGGCTCTTTTTCTTTAGGCTCTGGCATTGGGAAAGTCCCAGCAGTCGAGTAAGTCTCCTCTGTGATCTTTCTAGAATTTTCTGGAGTGCTATACTCTGGGAGGCTCCATTGTCTAGGCCTGTCTCTGAGTGGGGGCACTTCCGTGATGGGGGCATCGTTGGTGACGTCACTCGACTCGATGTACTCACTCAGTTCCGTCTCGGTCTTCGGAGGGGGGTCTTTCCTCTTAATCCGTTCGAGGTCCGCGTAATAGTAGGCCGTGGAGCGGGGGGGCTCCACCCCCTGCGTGCGTGTCCCCGCCACGATGTCACTTTTCATATCATTCTGTTTATACTTTCTTCTTTATTGCTGTAATGTTTTTTCATTCGAAGATTGAGACTTGGAGGGAGGTTAAAGATGTTTCCAATTTCGGGACCATCAAAAGCCCCCCATTTTTATTGAACGCAATAATTGTTAGTTTAGAATGGATACTGTGTTAGCTTTTTTTTTAATTTACGGGTAGTAAAGGAATTACAGTGTGAGCTGTTTATTTTACGCGCGGCGATACATATGTGAGAGCATTTCAACCTGGTTTGCTAAATATTAAGCCGTGGACAGACATGATATCGAAAATGGTTCTATAAAATTTATTTATTTATTTAGAGACACCATCGACAGTTATACATACACTTTAAAATACAGTTGAATAAATAGCATTGGACATTGCGTACCATCATTATAGGTGAATACAACATTCTTGATATTATTGCTCAGACAGAAAAATCACAGATAAAATGAACAGATAGCAGAGTTTAGAAAAGTCAGATTTTATTTTAATGAAAACTTATAAGTTTTAATTAAGGCCACGAATTCTACGGTAGGAATAAAATTATAACATAAGTACATACATACATAAACTCACGCCTGTATTCCCCGAAGGGGTAGGCAGAGGTGCATTTCTGCACCCACATTTCGCCAGGTATGTATCAGTCCCACGTAATAGGGGGCGAGCCTATTGCCGTTTTTCGGGCACATTTCCAGACTCCTTGCTGTTACTGAGAATTTCCTAATGGAAAAACGCAATAACACTTTGCCCGACCCGGGAATCGAACCCAGGACCTCTAGATCCCACGGCACATACTTGTACCGCGAGACCACGAGGCATAAAGTTATAATTGTATAGAAAGTTGCCCCGCTGCGTCCGGGCGCTATTTTATAAGGTTATGTTCTTTCCAAGGTCACATCGATCTAAATAATAATTAATAAATACACCCAACAGTCACATACATAATTCTGACCCCACACTAGGATACAAGTCCTGTGCCGTGGGTATCAGAAACTACGAGACTTTTCGCTCTCACAAACACCCAGACCCGAAACAAATATTTGTGGATCACACAAACATTTGTCTCGGTGCGGGATCGAACCCGTGGCCTCTCGTTTCGCAAGGCTCGTGTCTAGCCATCTGCGCCACGGGGCTGTCCATTCCAAATACACTTCAAATCGGTCAAGTAAATTTTAAATTAAATCGTAACAAACAAAAATATAAATACTTTCGCTTTGTAAAATTAGTATCGATACACACATAACCTCACGCCTGTATTCCCCGAAGGGGTAGGCAGAGGGGTATTTCCGCACCCACATTTCGCCAAGTATGTGTCAGTCCTACGTAATAGGGGGCGAGCTTATTGCCGTTTATCGGACATAATTCCAGACTCCGTGCTGCTACTGAGAATTTCCTAATGGAAAAACCCAATACTGCCCGACCCGGGACCTTTAGGTCGCACGCCACAGGCGAGACCACAAGGCAGTCACAATAAATTCCTTATAATAATACATTAATAAATCGCGAGACCTGAATATTCATCAACATCATCATCATCAGCCCAAATACCCACTGCTGGGGAGGGGCCTCCTCTACAAGTCAGAGGGTTTAGGCCTTAGTCCACCACGCTGGCCTAGTGCGGGTTGGCGGACTACACACCCAAGAAATTACTAAAAACTTTTTAGGTGTGCAGGTTTTATCACGATGTTTTCCTTCACGGTTAAGGCAAGTGATAATTCATTGTGAATACATTTTCATTTCAGTCACATACATAGTTCTGTTCCCACATTAAGATACAAGTCTTGTGTCGAGTATCAGTAACTACGTGAGTCTTTTCGGTCTCACAAATACCCAGATCCGAAACTAATAATTGTGGATCACACAAATACTTCACCGTTAAAGTAAGTGATAATTCATTGTGAATACACACATAACTTCGAAAAGTCAGAGGTATGTGCCTGGGGTTTGAACTCGCGACCGCCGAAATTCACGACCGCGCGCCTAAACCTCGAGGCCATCACTGCTTATATATTCATATCTGACACACGTCAAAGTTTTAGCATTTTTTATGTTATACGAGTACTTCTTTAGGCGCGTTATGAAAAAATTATGAGAGTGAAATTTTTAGATGCACGCGCTTCACTGTAACACAAAAGTGAGACGTCGAAGCTGCCTATGTGCTCCAATTTGACAGCCCCGTGGCGCAGTTGACTAGACACCAGCTTGCGAAACGAGAGGCCGCGGGTTCGATCCCCGCACCGAGACAAATATTTGTGTGACCCACAAATATTTGTTTCGGGTCTGGGTGTATGTGAGACCGAAAAGTCTCTCGTAGTTTCTGATACCCACGACACAAGACTTGCATCTTAGTGTGGGATCAGAACTATGTATGTGACTGTTGGGTGTATTTATTTATATATGTAATTGACAGATTGAACCATCTTTTAGCATTTTTTTCAACATTCAACCAAACACACACACACACACACACACACACACACACACCACGACTCTTAAAAAGGCAGACATCTTACGCCTGGTCTTCATTCATGTTTAATTACCGAGAGGAACCCCCCCCCCCCCCTCCTCCAACAGACCCTCCACCATGCATCCTTTAATTAAAGGAGGCGACCTCCATTAACCAGTCTACGTACTATTAAGGTAGTGAGGATGCTACAAGACCTTTTATGGGTTCGCGTATTGAATTTGTGGAGTTAGCTTTTGGTCGTACGCGGTGTGGTGTGCATATAATGCTTGAGACTATGAATAGGTGGACAGATGCGTTCCTCGGCGGTATTTCCAAACAGATACGACTTAGGGGCCTTCAAGAAGGGAGCCTATATTTTCCTCAAAGGCCGGCAACGCACCGATGATTCCTCTGGTATTGTGGGTGTTTATGGGCGGTGTTGACCACTTAACATCAGGTGGCTCACCTGCTCGTTTGTCTCCTTATTCCATATTAAAAAAAAAAAAAAAAAAAAAAACGGATAAATTTTCTATGTTACCTATACGTTGTATGTTGTCTATACCGAGTTGGCCTCGTGAAGTCGTGATTGCCACGCGGTCGAGAATCTCGACGGTCGCAGGTTCAAACCCCAGGCACACACCTCTGACCTCTGACTTTTCCAAGTTATGTGTGTATTCACAATGAATTATCACTTGCTTTAACGGTGAAGGAAAACATCGTGATGAAACCTGCACACCTAAAAGTTATTATGAATTTCTTAGGTGTGTAGTCCGCCAAACCGCGCTAAGCCAGCGTGGTGGACCAAGGCTTAAACCCTCTCAGTTTTAGAGGAGGCCCGTGCTCAGCACCACTGCTGATATAGACCTACGTCTATATGGGCTGATGATGATCATGATACGGAGTTGCGGACAACAGCTATTTTTAATAAAGAATTTCTTTAAATGTAAATCGGCAATAGGCTTGCCCCCTATTACACGGGGCTGATACATACCTGGCGAAATGTGGGTGCAGATATGCACCTCTGCCTACCCCTTCGGGGAATACAGGCGTGAGTTTATGTATGTAGTTTCTTTAAATTATCATTGCCCACGTGTCCTCTATCCATAGATATTGTTTTCGTCCCCGCATAGATACGACACAATCAACACGACAATTTGGCTCATGTCCAGGGGTCTATGCCCTCTCAGCTATTTGATTGTCTATGGGCATAACAATTCGTCCGTATAGTATCCGATTCTTTTATTGGGTGGGATAATAATAAACCTCTTAGATCGCTAGAGAATTTGACGCTGGAAATTCCCAAGCATAGTACCTCTTTTCTTGGCAATTCATTTACAGTGCATGCCGCTCGCTTGTGGAACGATCTCCCTTTATCTACAGGGTGTATTCAGACCGTGATCGGAAACTAAGGCAGGTAATAGCTAAGGTGATTACAAACCCCCTGGCGTTAAAGAAAATTCTGACAAAAAATAAAAATTTTGACGTTTTCCATACAAACCGCGTACATTTAATACCGATGGTTGTATGGAAAAAGTCAAAATTTTTATTTTTTGTCAGAATTTTTTTAAAAGCCAGGGGGTTTGTATTCACCTTAGCTATTACCTGCCTTAGTTTCCGATCACGGTCTGAATACACCCTGTATAAGACAAGCTCAGTCACTGACTACTTTTAAAAGTAGTCTCAAAGCACATTACACTAAATCTAATTCTAATTGATCCGATACCATCAAATATATTTATATAGTTTGATACCATAATTTTATTTTTTGTTTTTTCTTATTCTTGTTACTCCATGGCCACCCATTTATTTTTGTAAACTACTATTTCCTGGGTTGTCTGGAAGAGATCGCTAATAGCGATAAGACCGCCCTTTGTGGCACTTTTAGAATTTATTTTAGTTTTATTATATGTTATTCTTGTTTTTGTGGTGTCCAATAAAGAATATTAAATAAATAAAATAAATAAATAAACCTTTCACACTGGCTCGTTGGATTAGATAGCTTGAGAAACGATAAGATGTAGCTTCGATGCTCAAATGTACAATATGTTGCTATGTACAACACACATACATAACCTCACGCCTGTATTCTCCAGAGGGGTAGGCAGAGGTGCATTTCTGCACCCACAGTTTGTCAGGTATGTAGATATATCACGCAATAAGGGAGCGAGACGATTTCTGTTTTAAAAATACGCAATAATGCTTTGAACTCCCGGCCCGGGAATCGAACCCAGGACCTCTAGATCGCACGGCACATACTTATACCGCGAGACCACGAGGCAGTCAAAATACGCAATAACGTATAACAAATACTTATTTACTGTATCTATAAAATGTCAAATACATCACTTAGATTCAGACGGTTCAAAATTAGTTTTCCTTCAGTTCTGAAGTCACCACTAGAGAAGAACGTAGAAACTAAAGTTTACAATAAAGATACAAAGACTACAATTTCACATATATTAATGACTAGCTTTTGCCCGCGACTCCGTCCGCGTAGACTACAGGGTTGGGTTCAGAAAGAAAATAAGTTGTAGTCTATTTTATTCCCCAGAGTCCCATTTATGTCCATACCAAAAATCGTTCACATCGGTCAAATGATTAAGGCGTGAAAGCGTAACAGTCATATATTTTTTTAAAAAACTTTTAATATAATTCTTATATTGTGTATATTGTAATAAAAGCCATATAAAAAAGTTTCATCATTCTAGCTTCAAAAATGACGAATTTCCATACAAACTTTCATCCCCTATTTTTATTTTAAAGGTAATTTTTTTACATACTTTGAATGTCATATTTATTTATATCTAATCAACAGCCTAAAAAATAAGTTTCAAGTTTGATGACAATACTTCCATACAAACTTTCATCCTCCCTTTCAACCCCTTAAAACCCCTTTTCCGCAATGAAAAGTAGCCTATGTTCTTTCTCAGGCTCCAAACTATCTGTGTACCAAATTTCATTTAAATCGGTTCAGTAGTTTTAGCAGGAAAGCGAGACAGACAGACAGACAGAGTTACAATCGCATTTATAATATTAGTAAGGATTTACCAAATATAACCAATCATCTGATGACTTTATTTGCCGATGATAGTACAGTTTTATTCACTGGAAACCATTTGATTGTTAATAATGAAATTGATACTTTTTTAACTAATGTAACTGATTGGCTTAATACACATAATTTAAAATTAAATCTCACTAATACAAAAATTATGAACTATAGTCAGAGAAACCAAGCCACGACAAATTTAAATATAATATTTCAAAACATTGCAATAGAAGAAAAACAGAAGAAATTAAATTTTTGGGGATATATATTGACAGGAAACTAAACTGGAAGAACCACATTGATTATGTCTGCAAACGTCTAAATCAGCAATCATATGCTCTGTATAAGCTTAGAAAAATAGCAGACAAATATGCTCTTCTCTGTGCTTACCATGGCCATGTATCTTCCATTTAAAGATACGGCCTAATATTTTGGGAAAATTCCCCACAACAGAGAGCTGGCGTTTAGGGCTCAAAAACGATGCATTCGAGCAATCACAAACATTGACTCAACCGACTCCTGCATACCATATTTTAAACAACTTAAGATACTCCCACTTCCGTGTATGTTTATCTATGAATGTGCTATTTTTGCAAGAGCAAATAACCACCTTTTAAAATTAAGTAATTGAGCCAGACGCAATGATAACATGACATATATACCCCAAAAAACTGCATTATTTCATAAGAGTGTGTTCCACCTAGTTCCTGAAATGTATAATAAACTACCAAAATCTATTAGAGAATCAAATGATCTCAATAATTATAAAGGTACATTGTTTAAATTTCTAATTAATAAATGTTATTATAGTTTGAATGATTTTCTTAGTGTTCATTGAAAAGTAATAATACTTTTAGTTTGTTTTTAATAGTATTAATATAGTTTTAAAGTTAGATTTACATTAGATTTAAGTTCCATTATTGTATGCCAACACGGCGGGTCATAGTTATAACACCATCCTATGTACCACAATAAAACATATTTGAAGTTGAATTTGAATTTGAATCACAATCAGAGCAGCTCATTAATTCAATTTCAATTAAAAAAAAAACCGTCAGCACTATGTCTAAGAAAGGTGCCCGAAAGAGGGCAATATACTCGCCACCTATTCATCATCATCATCATCATCAGCCCATATACGTCGCACAGCTGGGCACGGGCCTCCTCTACAACTGAGAGAGTTTAGACCTTAGTCCACCACGCTGGCCAAATGCGAGTTGGTGGACTACACACCTAAGAAATTCCTAAGCACTTTTAGGTGTGCAGGTTTCCTCACGATGTTTTCCTTCACCGTTAAAGTGCGTGATAATTCATCATGAATAACACATCACTTCGCTTCCTATTGCATGGAAAACATGGTTATCAATACTCATATAGACTCAAACATCTGCCTAACCTTTGTATCCTCAAGCGTCATTATACAACCACGCAATAATTAAGACCTGACAAAACCAAGTCTCTTCAATAAAAAGTAATATCACCCAATGACATAAGCCAAATCAAATAAGCCCGGTCTAGGTCAAACGAGGGGTGCTTCTGTCGTAACGCGGGTGGTAGGGGCTGTAACACCCCATTTGTTGGGTGGAAAAATTAACCACGGTTTAATGTTGAATCTGTTTCACAAAGAATTATCACTTACTTTAACGGTGAAGGAAAACATCGTGATGAAACCTGCACACCTAAAATATCTCAGATATTTCTTAGGTGTGTAGTCCGCGACCGCACTAGGCCAGCGTGGTAGACTAAGGTCTAAACCATCTCAGTTGTAGAGGAGGCCCGTGCCCAGCAGTGGGACGTAAATGGGCTGATGATAGCCAATGGAAGTCCACTGCTGGACATAGGCCTCTTCTAATGACTTCCACAGGGACCTGTTGGAAGCAGCTTGCATCAATCCATTGATGATGATTTTCAAGTCAAATTTTTGGTTAAAAAACTATTACCAAAACAGAAACTAGAAACGCATCTCTGCCTACCCTTCATAGCTACGAGCGTGGGTGTATCTAGTTAAACTTACACAATGACGGTTGAAAACTTGTCGGTATTGTGACGGTAATGGCGGTCGGTAAACAATGCGTCGGATTCAAGGCTGCCATCACTTAGCGCCGCCGAGAATGGCCAACCGCATCTTACAGGGCTGCCACACGTTACACAAAAAATGTATTTTAAATCTTTTTTTATGGGATAGGAGATAAAAAAAAGCGAGCCACCTGATGTTAAATGGTCAACATCACAGAACAGCTGAATAAGATTAGAAGGGAAATAGCCAGTATTTTGTATGGGGACGAGTGTCGCCGCTTGTCTGTCACATGTTCATTCTACTACGATCACACGACCAATGATAATCATCATCAGCCCATATATTACGTCCTACTGCTGGGCACGTGCCTCCTCCACAACTTAGAGGGTTTAGGCCTTAGTCTACCACGCGGGCCTAGTGCAAGCGGACTACACACCTAAGAAATTCCTAAGATGTGCAGGTTTCATCACGATGTTTTCCTTTACCGTTAAAGTACGTGATAATTATTTGCGAATACATAACTTGGAAAAGTCAGAGACGTGTGCCTGGTGTTTGAACCCGCGACCGTCAAGATTCTCGACGCGTGCCTAAACCTCGAGGCCATCACGACTACTAGTTGTAATCTACTGTTCAGTATAGTACATACATACATAAACTCACGCCTGTATTCCCCGAAGGGGTAGCCAGAGGTGCATTTCTGCACCCACACTTCGCCAGGTCAGTCCCACGCAATAGGGGGCGAGCCTATTGCCGTTTTTCGGGGACAATTCCAGACGCCGTGCTGCTACTGAGAATTTCCCAATGGAAAAACCCAATAACACTATTCGACCCGGGAATCGAACCCAGGACCTCTATATCGCACGGCAAATAACTTGTACTTGTGAGGCAGTCAGTTCAGTATAGTCTAGGAGTAATATCGTGATTGCGTCAGCCCTGCTCCGCGCGACCCAGTTTGAAGAGTGCGCTAAACACCGCGTCACCACAGATCACATCTTTAACGAGATCATCTCTAGTACCTATGCGTTATGAGCAAACTGAAATATTCACGCGTTACTCCAGAAATGGTAGGCAGTAGTGTTGGTACTTCCATAGAAGCCCTAAAGCGTTACACGTTAATTGTGTAATGTCTAGTTTATTATTGTTTATTGTGGGCTCAGGATATTCTCATTTGTATGTCTAATTGCGACTGTTAAAAAAGATTTAAAGCTAAATTATTATTCGGAATTTTGTAAGGCAATCTGGACTTTTGGGCTTCTATGGACATATCTGTACATACATTTCGCCAGATACGTATCAAGGTCATGTAAGAAACATGACAAAACTAGTTTCTGATTCACGCATACTCATAGAAGAGATAGGCAGACCATATGAATAAATATGAAATGATATGAAATAATATTTATTGAATCTATAAAATGTCAAATACATCACTTAGATTCTGACATTTCAAAATTTGATGTACCACCCTGTTCGGAAGGCAGTCATCACTGGAGAAGAGCGGGCAAGAATCTCTAGTGTTCATCATCATCATCAGCCCATATACGTCCCACTGCTGGGCACGGGCCTCCTCTGCAACTGAGAGGGTTTAGGCCTTAGTCCACCACGCTGGCCTAGTGCGGGTTGGCGGACTACACACCTAAGAAACTTTTAGGTGTGCACGTTTTATCATGTTTTCCTTCACCGTTAAAGCAAGTGATAATTCATTGTGAATACACACATAACTTGGAAAAGTCAGAGGTGTGTGCCTTGGGTTTGAACCTGCGACCGCCGTAATTCTCGACCGCGCGCCTAAGCCTCGAGGCCATCACTGCTTTTTTTTCTTTTTCTAACTCTAGTGTTGCTCTTTTCCAAAAAAAAGATAGTCTACAATATTGATACAAAGACTAAATTTCCCGAATTAGAGGAGCTCATTAATAACAATACACCCAACAGTCACATACATAGTTCTGACACTAGGATACAAGTCCTGTGTCGTGGGTATCAGAGACTACGAGAGACTTTTCGCTCTCACAAGCACCCAGACCCGAAACAAATACTTGTGGATCACACAAACATGACTGCCTCGTGGTCCCGCGGTACAAGTATGTGCCGAGCGATCTAGAGGTCCTGGGTTCGATTCCCGGGTCGGGCAAAGTGTTATTGGGTTTTTCCATTAGGAAATTTTCAGTAGCAGCACGGAGTCTGGAATTGTGCCCGAAAAACGGCAATAGGCTCGCCCCCTATTACGTGGGACTGATACATACCTGGCGAAATGTGGGTGCAGAAATGCACCTCTGCTTACCCCTTCGGGGAATACAGGCGTGAGTTTATGTATGTATGTATGTGTACAAACATTTGTCTTTGCGGGGATCGAACCAGCGGCCTCACGTTTCGCTAATGTCCAACCAACTGCGCCAAACTCAGTTATTTCTCAGGCATTTCGTCACGCTCAAATCATAGAATTATCTTCGCTTCTTGCCAGTTAAATGACATCGAAACTTGTTAATGAAAAATAAACTCTAAATATATCGATATAAGGTTGATTTTAAAATGAATCTCGACTTCGTTGATATTTCGGTACATTGTCAATTTCCTAGATTTACATTAAACAGATTCGTCTTAAATCTGCGTGAATCATATTTTATAGACGCTAAAATGTTGAAATATGCACTTACAATCTATACAAATATACGAGTAAAGCTGAAGAGTTATATACACATTTATTTATTTATCTTATTAATTATTATATTGCACACATGAACTACCCTCCCTTCTATCACTTGTTTATGTCCATCTTATGGTTGTCTCTAAAAGATCGCCTCGAGCGATAAGACCGCCAATTGTACTTCATTCTTTTTGTATATAGTTTTGTTCATTATTTCTTAGTGTACAATTAAGTGTTTATAAATAAATAAATAAGAGTTTGTTTGATCGCGCTAATCTCAGTAACGACTGGTCCGATTTGATAAATTATTTCAGTGTTACATAGCACATTTATCGAGGAAGGCTATAGGCTATATATCATCAAACTACGATAAATAGTAGCGGAGCAGCAATTAAAAATGTGGCAAAGTAATTACGTAGTTTCTGATACCCACGACACAAGACTTGTATCCTAGTGTGGGGTCAGAACTATGTATGTGACTGTTGGGTGTATTTATTTTTAAACGGAAAAAAAACTTTTGAACTGTAAAGTTCCATTTACTAGTATTATATCATCATAAGACCCTAAACGTCCCACTGCTGGGCACGGGCCTCTTCTACAACCGAGAGGGTTTATACTTTATAGGCCTTAGTCCACCACGCTGGCCTAGTGCGGGTTGGCGGACTACACACCTAAGAAATTCCTAAGAAGTTTTAGGTGTGCAGGCTTCATCACGATGTTTTCCTTCACCGTTAAAGCAAGTGATAATTCATTGTGAATACACACATAACTTCGAAAAGTCATAAGTGTGTGCTTGTGGTTTGAACCCGCGACCGTAGTATTATATACTCAGGTTAAATTATCGTGTCCTAATGTTATTAGGTTTTATGTTAAATGGAGTCCAGATATGTGCCTGAAAAACGGCTATAGGCTACCTATCACTTATTACTCTGCTATCCCCTGCTTTCTGCCTACCCCTTCTTAGACAAATATATATGTACAAGCAAAGACAATACTTGACAACGCATTTCGCGACAAAACCCACACACATACAATAATGTACCTTATCATTAAAGATATAAGGTTGGAAATCCATTGTGCGGGTGTGCGTGGGTGTTTGGCGGCCGAGTGGGGGTGTTCTCCCGTGACCTTGGCACAGCACGGCAGGTCGATACGGACGACCTAGACTAGAACACTTAGTACCTAGATATCTTTAGGTGTGTTTAATGCACGCTCAATCCAATGACGGTACTTCCATAGAAGCCCAAAAGCGTTACATGTTAATGAAATGAAATGAAATGAAATTGCTTCATTTGGTCACGTAGGCAATCAAATAGCACTTATGACAAGTCAATACAAAAAAGAAAAATCATTTATTATTATTTTATGATTTTTTATATAATTTATTTTTAGTTTTCTTCAGGAAATACATAATCTCTTATCTCTTATTATTATTTTAAAGTAAATAACGAGATGGACCTTGTGTATTTCCGAAACGTCACGTATTATTTTAATGCTACCACCGGATCCAAACGCGACCCTGACTGAGAAGACCCGGCGAAACAAAATTAATGGTGTAATGTCCAGTTTAAATATATTTTTTTGGGCTCAGGATATTCTCATTTATGTGTCAAAGCTTGAAGATTATTATTCGGAATTTAGGGAGGAAAGCTGGGCTTCTGGGCTTCTATGGAAGTACCACCACTGCTTCCAAAGAAGCCGAAAATTCCAACTTGCATTACAAAATTTCGAATAATAATCTTTAAGCTTTGACATATAAATGATAAATACACCCAACAGTCACATACATAGGTTCTGACCCTCATTAAGATACAAGTCTTGTGTCGTGGGTATCAGAAACTACCAGAGACTTTTCGCTCTCAAATACACCCAGACCCTAAACAAATATTTGTTGATCACAAAAACATTTGTCTCGGTGCGGGGATCGAACCCGCGGCCTCTCGTTTCGCAAGCTGGTATCTAGCCAACTGTGCCACGGGGCTGTCAAATGTCAATGAGAATATCCTGAGCCCACAATAAACAATTATAAACTAGACATTACACAATTAACGTGTAACGCTTTTGGGTTTCTATGGAGGTACCTGAACTTCAATCGTATTTGGGTTGGACAAGTCTTTAACTGTATTAAAATGGAGTTATTAGTCTAGTCATTTTTCATTCGTCTGCCTCGAGGTCTCGCGGTACAATGTGCCGTGCGATCTAGAGGTCGCGGGTTAAGTTCCCGAGTTGGGTGAAGTGTTCTTGGATTTTTCTTTCATAGTTTGTGCTGAAACTGAGAAATTATTTATTCAAATGACCAATTGAGGGTTTTCTAAAGACAGAAATCGAATTCAGGACTTCTCGATCGAACGGCAATTTTTTTACCAACTAGTAGACTACGAACTTACCGTCACTACTGGAATCGAACCGGGGACTTCTATCAAACCCTTCACACTTACACCACACGACGTAAAAATACGACACATGTCACAAAGCAATCCCGGCAAAATCCTGATAACTTTCATCATCATCAGCCCATATACGTCCCACTGCTGTTCACGGGCCTCCTCTACAACTGAGAGGGTTTAGGCCTTAGTCCACCACGCTGGCCTAGTGCTGACGGACTACATCTAAGAAATATACACATCCAAGTTTTTACTTGACTCAAGCCCTTACCGGTCACGGATACCACAGGCAATATCTACATCGATTCAACATCACCCCCATGGAAACTTGTCCCTGCGACGACACCACTGTCCAAAGTCTAGACCACTTGTTTGAGCATTGCCCTCAGTTCATGGTGCGACGCTACAACCACGAAATGGTCTGCCGCCGAGCCGGAGTGTCCGCGTACCGTATCACAGAACTGGTCAAAAATAGGAAAGCCCTGGACTCTTACTTACGACTGGTGGAATCTATTCTCAACCAGTTAAAAGAATTTAACAACCAGACCCCTCCTTAGCCACAACCATAACATTGCCCTGATCAACACACACAGCGCACATGGTCTAAATTATCTAGCTGCCAGGGGCGGAAATACGCCTGCGCGCGACTTTTCCCCCGTGGCAGCACAGATCTAATTTACTGAACCCCGACAAAGGCAGGAAAATTGTATCAAATAGCGAGATCCTGCCTTTTGCCGGGGCCCCCCATTAAACCACACCACTCACCAGCGACACACATAACGCACAGCATTTATATAGTTAATAAAAAAAAAAAAAAAAAAAAATCTAAGAAATTCCTAAGAACTTTTACGCGTGCAGTTTTTCTCACAATTTCCTTCACCGTTAAAGTGATAATTCATTATGAATACAATTACACACATAACTTGGAAAAGTCAGAGATGTGTGCTTGGGGTTTGAGCCCGCGTCCGGCGAGATTCTCAACCGCCTATACCTAGAAGCCATCACTAACCTAACAACTGGCAACTTTACATACCAAAAATATTATCGTGGCCCCATTATTAAACCATAACAGATGTTCCCGTTTCTTTTACGCAACTTCGGGAGCGTGATGCAACCAGTGACGTCACGCAGTTGGGACTCGATTATCTGCGTATTGGGATTACCTACGTTCAAGTAGTGACAGCCTCAAGGTATAGGCGGTCGAGAATCTCCGCGGTCGCAGGTTCAAACCCCAGGCACACACCTCTGACTTTTCCAAGTTATGTGACTATCATAATGAATCATCACTTACTTTAACGGTGAAGAATCTGTGTGATCCACAAGTATTTGCTTCGGGTCTGGGTGTTTGTGAGACCGAAAAGACTCACGTAGTTTCTGATACTCGACACAAAACTTGTATCTCAGTGTGGGGTCAGAACTATGTATGTGACTGTTGGGCGTATTTGTGTTATAGTATTATTAACTTTTAAAAAAAAACGTGTGGCACTCCGGCAGTGTCGGCAGAAGTGAAAACTTCAACATTAACGTTGTGCATATTTGAATATTTTGTAATGGTTATGGAATAATTTCGCACGAATTGCTTTATTTATCAAAGTACTATCATTTACGTGGTAAAATACAATATTTATTGCGCTATCGTACTCAAACATGAAAACGCGACTACAGAAGACAACAAACGTTTTACGCATCTTCGATCAGGGTCACGTGATCCGACGCGAGTTCAACATTTTTTACCCATCCCAAAAAAGTGCACAGCGCCGCTGAAGAAGTTTTCACTTTAATCAAATCAAATCAAATCAAATCAAATTATCTTTATTCAAATAGACTTTTACAAGCTCTTTTGAATCGTCAATTTTACACTTCTTATTTTTTTTAAACTATTGCCGCTTCGAAACGTGTTATAGCTGTGGAGAAGAAACGGCAAGAAACTCCCTCAGCAACACGACTTGTCATTTTTTTTTTCTTAAAAACAGCAATATTATTATTATTTTTTAATTCACATTGTTTCATTTTTACATAATAAATGTCATAACTATACATGTCATAGCGATACATGTCATAGCGATACAAACTGTAGCAACACGATACAACTCCGATCAATTTACTTACTCCCAAGGCTTATCTTCAATAAAATCTGAAATTTTATAGTATGCATTTTTGCAAAGTTTATCTTTAATTGATTCCTTAAACTTATTCAGGGGAAGCTCCCTAATAGCCTTCGGAAGTTTGTTATAGAAGCGTATACATTGCCCCATAAAAGAGTTATTAACTTTCCGGAGACGAGTTACGTGTCTTTAAAATTGGGACTAAATATATACACGCCTTCCTACCCTTTCTTCAATACAGTCACTGGCCAATGTATGTGCCAAATTGATATAACCAATTAGTAAGTCGATACCAGGGATGTTATGGAGCTCCGTAACCGTAACCGAAACTATCGGATATCCGAAATAAAAATATACCGTAACCGTGTCCGTTTCAGAAGTTTCGAATAGTTTCGGATAGTTTTGTATAAGGGTGAAGTCTAAAAAAAAGGGCAAGTTTCGACTTTCAACAGGTTTTTGTTTCACCGTTCACACGCCACGTGAATCTTGCAGTTTGTTTGTTATTTTTAGTCATAACATAACCTCTTTCATAACTAATTAGTTTCTTATTTAAGAGTCGATACTTAATTTAAGAAAGTCTTGTGTTAAGTAGCACTACTTCACTGAAACTTCATCTTAAATGAAAACACTGTGATAAGTACAAAAAAACAGTTATTGTTGAAACAAAATATACAACAAAACCAAAAACATCCAAACAGCTGACACCTTTGTAAAACAGTTATAATATTATACTTTAATCTAATATCATCATCATCAACCCATATACGTCCCACTGCTGGGCACAAGCCTCCTCTACAACTGAGAGGGTTTAGGCCTTAGTCCACCACGCTAGCCTAGTGCGGGTTGGCACACACACCTAAGAAATTCCTAAGAGATTTTAGGTGTGCAGGTTTCCTCACGATGTTTTCCTTCACCGTTAAAGTACGTGATAATTCATTGTGAATACACACATAACTTCGAAAAGTCTGAGGTGTGTGCCTGGGGTTTGAACCCGCGACCGTCGAGATTCTCAACCGCGTGCCTAAACCTCGAGGCCATCACGACTTCATCACGACGTTCCGTAACCGAAACTATCCGAAATAATTACATATCCGTAACCGTATCCGAAACCGATATAATTTTATTCCTGTATCCGAAATATCATATCCATAACATCCCTAGTCGATACCCAAAAATCAACAATTCTTATAAATCAATTGATCCGCATCAAAAGTGTTCACAACTCGAGACTCACAGACAGTTAAAAGCTCTGTGTGTGTACTCGGCGCCATCAATTGCCGTCATAAAACTTTCGATTAGCAACGGAACTGGGTCGCGGGGTCGCTGCTTAATTAAAAATATTGCCCGGACAATCCGTCTTCATCTGATGGATTTTAATGGCGTCTCACATCGCGTGAAGGAAGGTTTGAAGACTTATTTTGATCGGGATTATGGGGCTTTTCCAAGTTATGTGTGTATTCACAATGAATTATCACGTACTTTAACGGTGAAGGAAAACATCGTGAGGAAACCTGCACACCTTACATTTATTAGGAATTTCATAGGTGTGTAGTCCGCCAACCCGCACTAGACCAGCGTGGTGGACTAAGGCCTAAACCCTCTCAGTTGTAGAGGAGGCCCGTGCCCAGCATAGGACTATACCGGCTGATGATGTACACTACCGACAAAAAGTTTGGAAGCACCTATAATTTTTGTAAAAACAAAATAGCAAATTGATAATAACAAATTTTATCGATGTTGTAATAAAATATAATATTATTTTAGTAATATTATATTTTATAGAATCCTCGTGGTCTCGCGGTACAAGTATGTGCCGAGCGATCAAGAGGTCCTGGGTTCGATTCCCGGGTCGGGCAAAGTGTTATTGGGTTTTCCATTAGGAAATTCTCGGTAACAGCACGGAGTCTGGAAATGTGCCCGAAAAACGGCAATAGGCTGGCCCCCTATTACGTGGGACTGATACATACTTGGCGAAATGTGGGTGCAGAAATGCACCTCTGCCTACCTCTTCGGGGAATACAGGCGTGAGTTTATGTATGTATGTATGTAAGAATATGGTTTTGTTTCATAGTTTAATTGTTGTTTTAATTAAGTACCTAATCATTCTTAATTAAATAATACTATATTATCTTATATTATTTCTAAAGTAATTGAGAGTATTAAAAGTGCTTCCAAACTTTTTGTCGGTAGTGTATGTTGTAGAGAATTTATTATTCTCGTTTATCACTAAATATGACTGATTTTGTTTTTTTTGGTCCCTATCCCACCACACACCCGCCACTGTAACTCCTGTGCTCCAGGATCAACAGCGGCACGCACAGTAATGACACCGAGCAATGAAGCTCAGCGGATCTAAGGGGACCTAAATTTGTCATAATCCCGCAACGAAGTTAATCAGAAAGACAATATAAGGAGGAGTTGAAAAACAAAGAGTTGTTCACTTCCCTCCACAGCAAAGCGGGTGACAAAACATTGAGCTATGAGGTTTTACCCTCACATAAAAAAGACAATTACATTTAGTGATATTAGACGCAAGTAACGCACCACGGGTAAAAACTGTATGAGTTTTATTGACTAAATTGGACCTAAAGTGCGAGCTGTTATGTAGACTTCCAATAATAGGCATGGCAAAAAACTGATTTTGATTACAACATACGCATATTGCCCATTATACAGCCCCGTGGTGCAGTTGGCTAGATACCAGCTTGCGAAACGAGAAGCCGCGGGTTTGATCCACGCAACGAGACAAATGTTTGTGTGATCCACAAGTTTTTGTTTCGGTTCTGGGTGTTTGTGAGAGCGAAAAGACTCACCTAGTTGATACCCACGACACAAGACTTGTATCTTAATGTGGGGTCAGAACTATGTATGTGACCGTTGGGTGTATTTATTTATTTGTCGTGTTGGTCATTAGTACTGGACTTCAACTGACAGCGAAACGAAGTGTGCAGATAGCACGCTTCGACAGAGTCTAGCTCACTTCCGTGCGGAGTCGAAGAGTGGGGACGTCAAGCGATGTCGACGAGTGGGAGTGGCAGCTTGAACGTCGGCAATTCTCATCGAACCACCGCGCGGACAACAAGTGCCTAGGAACTGTCTCACGTTTCGTTGTACTATAATTTGTCAAGTTTTATTGGAAATATAACGTCTGAATGTCTTAAAAGTTTTTCACTCGGTCTATGTTTCCGACATATTTATATCCACGAAACTGTCTTCTTAAAGGAGTAACCAGGGATGTATTTCCGAAACTGGTTTTGTCAGCTGTTTATGTCGCGTGTAATAGAGGTGAAGCTATTCTAATATCAGCCCATATACGTCCCACTAAAAACGGGCCTCCTTTAAACCTGAGAGGGTTAAGGCCTTAGTCCACCACGATTGCATTTATTTTAATTGCGAGTTACAATTGATGTGTATTAATTTAAATAATTTAATTGTAACACGCGATTAAAATAATTGCAATTAATATTTTAGTCAATTAATTAGTTCAATTAAAAGTTAATTGATTAATGCCCAACATTGGCCACGATGGCCTACTGCAGGTGGACTACACACCTAAGAAATTCCTAAGAACTTTTTATATGTGCAGGTTTCCTCGCGATGTTTTCCTTCACCGTTAAAATACGCGATAATTCATTGTGAATACATTAATCAGTATTTCGTAAAGTAAACAGTTATATAAATACTTAATTACAATATTTGTGTATTGTTAATGTGATCCTTAATGGCGTTTAATTAATTTTATTGTTTCAACTATGTCAGTTAATTGGTTATTATTACTGTTGCACAATATACAAAATTGATTGTTAGTACCAGTAGTGGTACTTCCATAGAAGCCTGAAAGCTGAGTCTTACAAAATTCCGAATAATATTTTTGTATCTTTAAATCTTTATTTAACAAAATCAATTGGACATTTATGTATAAATGAGAATATCCTGAGCCCACAATAAACAAATATAAACTAGACATTACACAATTAACGTGCAACACTTTATGCTGTATGTTTGTATGGATAAAATCTATTAAGGTTTAAAGGTCCCAGAGACCTTGGAATCTTTGAAATAATGTTAGCAGGCAGTTTTTGGATGGCATACCTGTTTTACTTTTTGTAGGTTTTCGCCATAAATCAAGACATGTTTAGTAAAGATGATAATAATTTTGAAAAACTTTCTTCTGTTTTTAAATCTATACTCATATTATAAACAGGACAGATTTGTATTTTTGTAACAAATTAATGCTAAAATTACATGTACATACATAAACTCACGCCTGTATTCCCCGAAGGGGTAAGCAGAGGTGCATTTCTGCACCCACATTTCGCCAAGTATGTATCAGTCCCACGTAATAGGGGGCGAGCCTATTGCCGTTTTTCGGGCACATTTCCAGACTCCGTGCTGTTACTGAGAATTTCCTAATGGAAAAACCCAATAACACTTTGCCCGACCCGGGAATCGAACCCAGGACCTCTAGATCGCACGGCACATACCTGTACCGCGAGATCACAAGGCAGTCAATGCTAAAATGCTGCTAAAATTACTTGAAATGAATATTTTTCGCTGTGGATATAGATAGGAATGTATGAGGTAACATAGGCTATTTTTTTTATAATAATTACAAAATGGACCCCAAATAGTTCATACTTTTGTATACTTAACACTGCTTTGACAGCTGGAAGCGCAGTTGGCTAGACACCAGCTTGTAAAATGAGAGGCTGTGGGCTCAATCCCGGAGAAACAAATGTTTGTGTGATGCACTAATATATGTTTTTTGTTTGAAAAGTCTTTCGTATTTAGTGATACACAACACAAGACTTGATCTTATTATCAAGTCGGAACTACATATGTGGCTTTTGGGTGTATTTATTTATATGATAATCCTAACTTGGCTGCATAATATTCTTATTCCTGTGAATAGCCTTGCTTGAGGTGTACACTCGGGATAAACCTTCCTGCATCCGGCCACAATCAGGCCGACATATTAATGTCGAGTGACGAGACAGTCATTATCTCTCTCGGCATATAAATAATATAAGCTTTTTAAGTGTTTTATGTGGCATTGTTTTATTTTCAACTAGCTGACCCGGTGAACTTCGTTCCGCCTAACAGTCGATTCTTTAAACATTTTTTGTAGCCTAAGTTACTCCTTATTACATCAGCTATCTGCCAGTGAAAGTCCCGCTAAAATTGGTCAACCCGTTTCAGAGATTAGCCGGAACAAACAGACAGACAGACAAAAATTGTAAAAAACGTTATTTTGGTTATTGGTATATGGGCCATTCTCTACTAACAGGAAAATCATGGTCCAAGCATTTTTTTTTACTTTGGCTATGTTAATGCATAGTTTTATTAATTAAAACTCATAATATATAACCTATTATTTATGGAGGCAAGCTTAATCAATATTTACAATCATAATCATTTCATAAATTCGGTCTAAAAGCCACTAAAAACAGTCCTCTGTTATGTCCTAATTCCGGATCGAGTATGATTCGGTTCGGTTTTTATTAGTTGTATTCAAAATTTTTAAAATCTTAGAACTCTCTGAACATAAAGAATATTGAATGCATGTGGACAAAAAACAATTATAATTTTAGATATTTTTTTAGTACTAAAAACTAGTGTTCGAATTTTGTCCATTACATTTTTGAACAGTCCTCTGTCATAATTTGAATATCGTGCCACAAAAATACTAAACACTATTGTGGTTACATTTTGCGTGAAACGGAAAGTTAACAGTGTGATGTTTACTCGGTCACCATGCTAAACAAGTCGCCGCCATTTGGCGCAGTGACAACTCCGCGTCTGTATGGGAGCCATGTCTCTGTAGTGTTGAGTGAACATTCCTCTGGTAAGTCTATTTTACGGTATTTTATGTGTTATAATTATATTTATTTAACAAAACAATTGCTTACTGTGATAATTTATAGCTGTTTTTGTGTTATAAAGTAATATTTAAACGGATACGCGGTATGTCATTTTTTACGTAAAATAACAGTCCTCTGTACAACAGTCCTCTGGAAATTTATAACACAGAGGACTGTTCAATGTCACAGAAGACTGTTTTATTTAACGTCCGTGTATTTTATTAATATTCTGTATTGTCTGCAATGACCTACTGCTTGCCGATAGCCTCTTTCTTTCTTACATTGGCCTGTCACGCTAATTCAGGTCTTTTGTTTTCTGTTATTATGGATTTTGGAATATAAAATAATACGTACCTAGTAACTACCTGTTTTTAAACCCTTACGGTTTTTTTTAAATATTGAAAGTATGTTTTATTGTTTTAGTATTGCCGCAATGCGACCAAAGAAGAAATTAAAGAGCAGAAACGAATTGCAGAAAGATATCAACGGCTAGAAAATGGGTTAAAAAACAGAAAATATATCTATCGGATAGCATCGCAATTTTATACAAGTTTCAAGCTGAACATTTTAAAATAAGCTACACAACGTTTTGTCGTCTACGTCCTTTATGGGTCATAACACCACATGTAAACGAACGTGACACGTGCCTGTGCATAAAGCACGCGAAGATCGATCTGAAACTGTCAGCATTGCACAGGCGAAGAATTTTGACTTACAATAATCAATAGTCACACTGCACTGTTTGTAATCGCTATGACGAGCTATGTTTGTCACGAACCTGCCAACGCTGTATTGACAAGAATCCTGACTACAGGGAGTTTGATGACAGCAAGCCTATTGTATGACCATCTTGTCGGAGGACGTCCCACGCTGCGCTTTCCGGTACGTGGCCTCCACTCGAGAACTTTTTGGCCCCATCGGCCATCAGTTCTCCGCGCATTGTGCCCGGCCCATTGCCACTTCAACTTGTTAATCCACTGGGCTGTGTCGGTTACTTTAGTTCTCCTACGGATCTCCTCATTTCTGATTTCTGTCGCTGGATGCAAGTTACTTCCAACAGGTCCCTGTGGAAGTCATTAGGAGAGGCCTATGTCCAGCAGTGGACTGCTATTGGCTGATGGATGGATGGATGGAAGTCTTTTGAATTTAAAAAATGGATATCTGAGAAACAAACTTACAACGACACCAAGACCAAGAATGCTCGAACAGTTACCAAATACCCAGTGGCGGTACTTCCATAGAAGCCCAAAAGCCCAGTTTGCCTTTCAAAATTCCGAATAATAATCTTTAAGCTTTGAATCTTTATTTAACAAAAGCAATTTGACATATAAATGAGGATATCCTGACCTCACAATAAACAATTATAAACTAGACTTTACAAATTAACGTATAACACTTTTGGGCTTCTATGGAAGTACCGCCACTGCAAATACCTAAAGAAAACGTTCACGGTTCATCCTCGAGAACTAACAGAAGAGGTGCATGAGGATTTGGAAGCCTATTATCAACACTAGAGAAACATTACCCATCAATACAATGCTATCAAGAAATACAAACAAAACCTTACCGACGAAGACGCTATCATAATTTAATTTTAATTCGTTACTTAGAGAGCTAAATTCGCAATTTGTTCCCGATAAATATAAGTATTTAAATTCTGTGTGTGATACAGTATTTAATAAAGAAGAGAATTTATTTACATTTAATAATTAATAATGTGTTTTTCTTCATATAAACATTGACATAAACTATTCTCTGGGTGGAAAAACAGTCATCTGGGTGGCAAAACAATCCTCTGTCGCATTTTTTTGCAAAATTGCCTATAATTCGAAAAAAAAGGATAAATTACAATGGTTTCTTGTTTATATATATTATATTATAACTAACTATCGACTTAAAATACTATATTTTTAATTTTCTAGAAAAAAAACGGTTGGGACAACTGTCTATAGACAAGTTTCCAGTTAGTAGAGAAAGGCCCATATATGTACCGTGTATACATCCATATGCATTTATTAAAAAGCGGTTATTTCAATATCACAAACAGACACTCCAAATTTATTTATTTGTATAGATAGATAAACCATTCATTATTATTTTTCTTGGACTAATATAAAAATTATCTTTAAACTACAAACCTTCTCTTTCCACCCCTTATTACAGGTGATTTTTTTTTCATCCGCATAATATAAACTACGCATTATGCTATAGAGGCGAAAATCGCTTGTACTGTAACTGAAAAGTTTGGTAGGCAGATGCTTTTTACACTGTAATTCCTTTACTTGTTCCGTGAGAGCTATCATACTGTTTTGCGATTATAGACCTTATTGTCCCGGTTGTTTGACGCAACGATAAAAACATTCATTTGTGACAAAAATATTGTTTTTTTCCGTATTAACAGGAAAACAGATGCGGAAAAAATATGTTACCGATATCATTAAGAAACAAACATTAAATTATGTCATCGAATCAAAGTATTCGTAACCATTGAATTTGTCTTTAGAAGACTTAAAACGCCATTGACACAACAGATGCGCACTCGAAAAAAAAAGTAAAAAAGTTCCATTTTGCACTGAAAAAAACAATAAGGCGCGAAAAAAACCTCGTGACGTCACACTGCACTAGCTGCAAGTAGGTCAACTGCACCGTTCCGTTTCACGCGACATGGGGCACACACACACACAAATTTTTGAAACTTGCGAAACACTTAGAAGAACCGGTTCGCACCGCTTTCTCCGCACAATATCACTACGCACAGTATTTCGACACTTGAAGAACTTGAAATCTTGTACTCTTAAGGTTGTTTGTAAGTATACGGGCGGTTTATCGCGTTGTATATATTTTGATGACGCAAATGCCGGACGCGGGGCACAAGCGCCGCGTGACGTAGCGGGCCGCGGAATGGCGCATTTCGTCAGTGTTGTCGCGTTGAGGATTACTATTTCCCGACGGTTATGTAATAATACGCATTTGTAATGGTGAAAACGAAAGTTTATACCTGAGCTCTAACGTCACTTTCGTTTTATATTCGAAGAGTGAAGATACGCTACGGGATGAAACTTATGTAGGTAAAAAAGTAGTGAGTATGAAAGAGGAAGGTGAAAGAAAATATGGATGAAATGCCTGAGAGAAGATATGAAAGAAAAAGGGGTGAATAAAGACATGACGACTGATAGGGATGTTTGGTAGGAGAAAACATACTGCGCCGACCCCAAATATAATTGAGAACAGAGCAATAGGATGATGATGGGTGACAAACGCTAAGGATGTTAGCACCTAAAACTACTGTGAGGAGTCCCTATCATCATCGACAGCCTTTCTTACGTCCACTGCAAGACATAGGGCTCTCCTATGGCACGCCGCTGGGCTCCATCTTCGGTCCTACTCATCGAAAAGCTGCCAACCACTTTGAGTATATCCTCAAGTCACCTAGCTAGAGAGCGTCCTCCACTACGTACTAAGAGTGCCTTTAAATAGATTCAATTCTAGTAAAGTAATTAACTTAGAATCTTTTCTAATTGCCTTTTCGTCTATTTTTACACCTTGAAAAGCAACTTCGTTATTCTGATAGTGGAAAATAACACATAATATGTAGTTATGCATGTTGAATATGTATGAAAGATATATTTTTTACAATAAAACTTGAACTTTACTAGACAGTAATTAAGTAATAATTTGTTATTAGACAACAGAATAACGTTTCCTTTAAATTGTGTTTAATAAACTGGAGATCAGTCTTGGTAGGAAAACGTCATTGTGGACTCTCTTAACCAAATATAACCAGTTAGTATTAAGGAGTCAAATAATTATTATCACCTTAATTAAAGGGGCGTAAAATACTGCATAAAACTACTACCTCTTTACATCGAATTAGTAAAGTTATTTTATTGAAACCGAATGGTAAGTGCATTGAGGTACAAATATACAAGTAGTGATGGACTTGAGGTTTAGGCGCTCGGTCGAGACAAAATCTCGGCGGTCGCGGGTTCGAACCCCAAGCACACGCCTCTGACTTTTCTAAGTTGTGAGTGTATTAACAATGAATTAGTACGTACTTTAACGGTGAAGGAAAACATCGTGAAGAAATCCGCACACCTAGATGTTCTTGGGAAATCCTTAGTTGTATAGTCCGCCAACCCGCACTAGGCCAGCGCGGTGAGATATAGATGAGAAAGGCCAAAATAAGAATGAGATCATAAGATGAGAATGATCCAATTAAGAGGAAAAAAGAAGGCTTACGTTATAAAAGTATTTAAATATAAAATGAACATAACACGAATAACATTAGCCACAACATATAAGCGCACAAATACATTAAACACTTAACAAAACGAACAGAACAAACTTGCCACTGGCGAAAACTACGAAATCAAATTACCTCGAAACCAGGCGAAGCAATTTGCGCTGGCAACATCGCCCAAATGTCATTTGGCTGTTCAACCACTACCACGGACTCGCAACTCACGTTTATCCCACGTATTTCGACCTTTGTATACAAAATTATGTTGAAAGTGAGAAAGTTGTGACTTTGTTATTATTTTGGAAATGTAGTAGGAGCGCACCGCAGGGCTGCTTTTATATTGAATTATAAAAGAGGATAGTTCAATATGGACCTGCTCAATAACGAACTAAAATTTTCCTGTGACTTCTACTGCGTAAATTTCTATATTTCATTTAAAAGACTAGCCTAGTCCGTGGTACCGCGGTATGAGAGTGCCGAGCGATCTAGAGCGGTCCGTTTTATGCTTCTAGGTTCTCGGTTCGATGTCCGCGACGGGAGAAGTGTTATAAAGTTTTTCATCACAAAATTCTCCGTAGCAGCAGGGAGTCCAAATATTTGTCCAAAAACACAGGCTTGAGTTTGGTGTATGTTACAAATAATTTCTCTTTTTTATTAACATATTTATAAATTTTAAGTTGTCTTATAACTTCTTTAACCGCCGGTATAGGAGATCTAAAGATCACAGATTCGATTCCCGGGAGGGCTGTATTCGTCAATTTATTAAGACCGCACTGCATTTAAAAAAAATCTTAACCACCTAAGTATGAAAAATAAACCGAGAACCGAACATCATACCTCACATTACCAACCCTATGAAAACACACCACTCAACCCTTCCCGACGAACGAGGATGCAATCAGAAATAGATCCGGCGTTGTGACGTCACTTCCTGCCATAGATAATGGCACTTAAGAGTCTAAATACTTAAGTTCGTTTAGTGTGGATTGTGGATACGACGAGTTAGAAAGTTGTTTTAACGACTAGTGAGTGCTTTACTGAAGTCCTGATTTCGATTCTTCTCTACAACGAGGGATTAGGCCTTAGTCCACCACGCTGGCCTAGTGCAGACTACACAACTAAGAAATCCTTAAGAACCTTTATGTGTACAGGTTTCCTCACGATTTACTTTACCGTTAAAGTACGTGATAATTGATTGTGAAACACATTAAACCGTGGTTAATTTTTCCACCCAACAAATGGGGTGTTACACCCCCTGCCACCCGCGTTACGGCAGAAACACCCCTTGTTTGACCTAGACCGGGCTTATTTGATTTGGCTTATGTCATTGGGTGATATTACTTTTTATTGAAGACTCAAGCTTGATTTTGTCCAGTCTTAATTATTGCGTGGATGTATAATAACGCTTGAGGATACAAAGGTCAGATAGATATATATTATTCTATATGATGATGTCTGCCAACCCGCACTAGGCCAGTATGGTGGCCTAAACCGTCAGTTGTAGACCAGGCCTGTGCCCAGCAGCAGTGTCGGTACTTCCATAGAAGCCCAAAAGCGTTACACGTTAATTGTGTAACGTTTAGTTTATAATTGTTTATTGTGGGGTCGGGATATTCTCATTTATATATCAAATTGCTTTTGTTAAATAAAGATTTAAAAGCTTATTATTTGGAATTTTGTAAGGCTTTTGGTCTGATGTCGATGTAAATACAGTGGAATCCGTTTATAATGACATCGAAGGGAACTGACAAACACGTCATAATAAGCGGACGTCATACAAAGCGTTTAGTGAAAAACAAACCTTTTTGAGGTAAACATTTATTTAGATATTTATTTACATTTTGATAGATAAACATAGTATATAAATACAAAGTAAAAATTGCACGTAATAAGTACGATACATGTATGTACATATTATGTATGTTCGTACATACATACATACATACATAATTATGTATTTTTCATATTTCTTCGTCGGGAATCAATGAACATTGCAGAAGGTAGAATAAAGAATCATGTCGGTCATTATAACCGGGCATTAATTATTAAAAAATGGGTCATAATAAGCGTCATGTCACTGTAAGCGAAGTCATTATATCCGACTTTTACGAAGAATTTTATATGAAAACCAAAGTTCGTTGTGTAGTACGTCATAATAAGCGGTTGGTCAATATAAACGGAGTCATAATAAACGGATTCTACTGTATTGATATCTGTGTTTTAAGTTCCATATGGCGCGAGTCTATTGCCGGTTTTTGGGAATGTTTCTTATTATATACACCTAATTCGTATTAATAGAGCTATTGAGATTTTTTAAAATTGAAACTGATTGAATTAATAAGCTTCTCTGATTAGACGTGCCGAACCTACGATTACACTATCATATGTTTGACACACACGGTTCTTAGTAATTCGGGTTGCGTGTAATATCAACACTTTTATAAATGTGTGACCACCAATAGCAGCCCTTCATGTTTGTTTGAAATGTTTATCATTGGTCGTGCGATCGTAGTAGAACAGGTCAGACAAGCGGCGTCACTCGTCCCCATACAAAATACTGGCTATTTCCCTTCCAATCTTATTCAGCTGTTCTGTGAGTATTTTTTTTTTTTAATAAATACACCCAACAGTCACATACATAATTCTGATCCCACACTAAGATACGAGTCTTGTGTCGTGGGTATCAGAAACTACGAGAGACTTTTCGGTCTCACATACACCCAGACCCGAAACAAATATTTGTGGATCACACAAACATTTGTCTCGGTGCGGGGATCGAACCCGCGGCCTCTCGTTTCGCAAGCTGGTGTCAAGCCAACTGCGCCACGGGGCTGTCAAAACTGCAGCTAAACTAGGACGGACCAATTCAGATGTCACCAATACCTAGGTTGTTTTTATTTATTTGGTGTACAATACATACATACATATTACATACATAAACTCACGCCTTTATTCCCCGAAGGGGTAGGCAGAGGTGCATTTCTGCACCCGCATTTCGCCAGGTATGTATCAGTGCCACGTAATAGGGGGCGAGCCTATTGCCGTTTTTCGGGCACATTTCCAGACTCCGTGCTGTTACTGAGAATTTCCTAATGGAGAAACCGAATAACACTTTGCCCGACCCGGGAATCGAACCCAGGACCTCTTGATCGCACGGCACACACTTGTACCGCGAGACCACAATAAAGAATAAATAAATAACTAATACGACACTTTGGCGACTCTGGGATCAAACCTGGTCCTCTTCGCTATACACTTACCACGAGGCAGTCCAAAGCCCGCCATATTTAATTCAACGCGTCCAAAAGCGTACATGTAACGGTGAAGATCCCTAAAAAGACGCACACTCGCTCCTAATTAATCGTCCGGGAACGCGGAAGTGAATGTGGGACGCCGCGCCGGCTGTCCCATAGTGATGCACGCGGACGACCGCTCACGGATTTATGCTAGCCTGGTACTTTAATTTGGGGAACAGATATTTATACCTTTAAAATAATGTATACGTTTTTTGGAGTTTCTATTAAGTTATGATCGCCTGGTACATACTTCAATTGGGGAAGATATTTTTACTAGTTATTTTAATTCATCATCATCATCAGCCCAAATACGTCCCACTGCTGGGCACGGGCCTCCACTACAACTGAGAGGGTTTAGGCCTTAGTCCACCACGCTGGCCTAGTGCGGGTTGGCGGAGTACACACCTAAGAAATTCCTAAGAACTTTTAGGTGTGCAGGTTTTATCACGATGTTTTCCTTCACCGTTAAAGCAAGTGATAATTCATTGTGAATACACACATAACTTCGAAAAGTCAGAGGTGTGTGCCTGGGGTTTGAACCTGCGACCGCCGAAATTCTCGACCGCGCGCCTAAACCTCGAGGCCATCACTGCTTTTATTTTAATTGTTATTTTAATTAATAAAGATTTTTTTATATAAATGTATGCTTTTCGGAGTTTCTATTAAGTAATGATCGCCTAGTACATATTACTTTTAATTAATCGCCTTTTATTTTTTTAATCTATGTAATCTATTTTGGTCTCTTTTGAAGTTCTGTACTCCTAGTACAAATATGTTAAAATTAATGATACTTCGAGTTTAAATTTATTTGAATTCCATGTCTATCTATTTTAATACTCTTTTAAAATATGAACGCCTAGTCCATAACACATAAAAACTGAGCCCTGCTGAGCAGCCTCCTCTACAATTAAGAGGGGTTTAGGCCTTAGTCCACTGCGCTGGCCTGATGTACATGATATGTCGTCATGAACACATACATAACTTGGAAAAGTTAAAGTTGCCTGGGACTGGGACAAAGATCCTCTCGACTGCGCTTACTTATTCCGCGAAACCAATTAAGCATGTAAAAAGCAAACTCATGTTGTATGTAAAAAAAAACTTACCTCTTCAACCTGGCTGAGAGAAGAACGACTTCCCCAGTCATCTAGTGTGTCCCGGTCACCTAGGGACAACATCAACCATTTTAGTTCATTTATAATAAATTCATCATCATCGTCATCAGCCCATATACGTCCCACAACTGGGCAAGGGCCTCCTCTACAGCTGAGAGGGTTTAGGCCTTAGTCCGCCACACTGGCCTAGTGCGGGTTGGCGGACCTAAGAATATCCTAAGAACTTTTAGGTGTGCAGTTTTCATGACGATAAAACATCGTCAAAGTACGTGATGATTCTTTGTGAATACACACATAACTTGGAAAAATCAGAGGTGTGTGCCTGGGGTTTGAACCCGCGACCGTCGAGATTCTCGACCGCGTGCCTGAACCTCGAGGCCATCACAACTTGCTTTTAATAATATTGAAGTGTTGACATTTCAAATAAACCCTCGATTTCAATAAGACTGCCTCGTGGTCTCGCGGCACAAGTATGTGCCGTGCGATCTAGAGGTCTTGGGGTCGATTCCCAGGTCAGATAGTGTTATTGGGTTTTTTCATTAGGAAATTCTCAGTAGCAGCACTGAGTCTGGAAATGTGCCCGAAAAACGGCAATAGGCTCGCCCCCTATTACGTGGGACAGATCTGGCGAAATGTGGGTGCAAAAATGCACCTCTGCCTTCCCCTTCGGGGATTACAGGCGTGAGGTTATGTATGTCCAGTAATACTTTAAGTAGTTGTGTCCAGGCTACATCGAATTCTCCGGCATTAAAAGGATTGGATATTAAAGGGCTTGTCAATAAATAACTGTCGCGGATAAATTTAAACTACTTAACAGAATTGAATGATTTTTGGACGTCGGGTAAAAGTTAGGCTACTTTTAAATAATAGAAGCTGGCCTCAACGCTTATCATCATTATTATTAACAGCCTTACGTCCAATGCTGGACATAGGCCTCTCCTATGGCACGCCACTGGGCTCAATCTTCGGCGCTCATCCAAAAACCCCCCTATTTAAACTACAAAACAAAGTAACAGTAAAGCACTACTCACAGTAACTGGCATCGCTGGCGATCTCCATGCTTGTCCTCTGCATGCCTACCAACATCTGGCCACCAGTCACCTGCAAAACATTCACTTCTTGAACAATCTACAATGAAAACAATGAAAACTTCTAGTTTTAAAAACTTTGTCCGACACTTTAGTAATGACAAATGATGTTTTGCCAATCGCATTTTCGTTCTACGTAATAGGGGGAGAGCCTCTCCGTTCTGGTACTGAGTATTTCCTATTGGACAAAATTGGGAGCTCTAGATCGTATGGCACAAATATGTGCCATTGACACCATCAGACAGTCAACAAGCTGGTTTATGGTTTAAGATGTTTATTTCTCATAAAGAACATAATATCCACTTACATGAGAAATATCACTAATTACAAAAAAATATCAATTCAGACGTTTATCGCTAATAAATAAATAGGGTAGTTCTAAAACATTTCTTGACGAACACAATCCAAACAGCAAAAAACATATTCGCAGCATTACGGGCAACTGGATGAGGCATCGGACCCGTGAGCGCGGTGCATCAATTCACTAAGCGTAGTTAAGTTTATTTTTTTAAGAGATATGTTTTGAGTATTTTTTTTAAATACTGTAGTAGATTTAGCTTGTTTTATATTGTTTGGTAATTTATTATATTTCGCCCCTTCATACATGATACATTTTTTGCCGTAGTTTGTTCGCGGACAATTCAATTTTAAGTCGTTTGTGTTTCGGAGTTGAATTTTTTGTGTTTGAATTTTTTTATAAAACATAGTTGTGTATATATTTCGTTATTTAATATTTTTCTTATTAATGTGCACGTGTTATAAATATACGACTGTTCGAATTCCAATATCTTTGTTTCCTTATAATTTTTTTAAGATGATGTTAAGAAATCATAATGAAAAAGTATTTTTATGAGTTTGTTTTGAGCAATTTGTAATGATCTTAGATTACTTTTAGTGGCAGTGCCCCAGTTTTCTACTAAATAGTCAATATGAGGCTTGACAAGTGAATTATATATAGTGTAACGGACATTACGTGGATAACACCTGACTGTACCCCGTAGAGCACCTGATAAGGATGTTAGTTTATTTTTTACATACATACATACATACATAAACTCACGCCTGTATTCCCTTAAGGGGTAGGCAGAGGTGCATTTCTGCACCCACATTTCGCCAAGTATGTATCAGTCCCACGTAATAGGTGGCGAGCCTATTGCCGTTTTTCGGGCACATTTGAAGACTCCGTGCTGTTACCGAGAATTTCCTAATGGAAAAACCCAATAACACTTTGCCCGACCCGGGAATCGAACCCAGGACCTCTAGATCGCACGGCACATAGTTGTACCGCGAGACCACGAGGCAGTCATAGAGTAGTTTATTTTTTATATTAGTTATATGTGGTTTCCACATTAAGTTACTATCCACAATTAATCCTAGGTATTTTTGAGTTTCAACTCTAGTGATTTTTTGATAATTAATGGACAAAGGAGTAAAATTTGGAATTTTTCTATTTTTGGCCTTAAAAATCATATAACTTGTTTTGGAAACATTTAATGTTAGAAGATTTGACTGGAACCACCCATTTAATTTATTAAGATCCCTTTGAGCGTCACTAATAATATCGTGAATTGATTCACCAAAATAGAACAAACTAGTGTTGTCCGCATACAACGTCACATTTCCTTTGAGACCAATGTCACTTATGCTATTAATATATATTAAAAACAAGAGTGTTCCTAGTATTGACCCCTGTGGTACCCCATAATTTATGGATTTAGGGCTGCTTTGTGTATTTCCTATTTTAACAATTTGTTGACGATTCGAAAGGTAAGATTTTAACATTTCTAGTGCTGTACTCTCTATACCGATATTAACTAACTTCATTAAAAGTAACTCATGGCTAACCGTATCAAAAGCTTTTTGCAAATCAATAAAAAATCCGACGACTACATTTTTATTATCAATATTTAATTTAATTTTAGTAACAATGTCAATTGTAGCTGATAGTGTGTTTTGTTTTTTTCTGAATCCATATTGGCTAGTGTGAAAAAAAAAATATTGAGTTTAAGTACTTATTCAATCTATTATAAATTACCCTCTCAAACAGCTTAGATAATACTGGTAAGACGGATATAGGTCTATAATTTCCAGCATGTGATTATGTGTGTATTCACGATGAATCATCACATACTTTAACGGTGAAGGATTTCTTAGGTGTGTAGTCCGCCAACCCGCACTAGGCCAGCGTGTTGGACTAAAGCCTAAATACCCTCTCAATGGTAGAGGAGGCCCGTAACCTGCAGTGGGACGTATATGGGCTGATGAGGATATAATATTTTAATACATTTATATGTTCACAGTTGATTATTACTCCATAGGATTCTAAATATGGCAATATGGATTAAGAATATTATTGACTGCCTCGTGGTCTCGCGGTACAAGTATGTGCCGAGCGATCTAGAGGTCCTGGGTTCGATTCCCGGGTCGGGCAAAGTGTTATTGGGTTTTTCCATTAGGAAATTCTCAGTGGCAGCACGGAGTCTGGAATTGTGCCCGAAAAAGGGCAATAGGCTCGCCCCCTATTACGTGGGACTGATAAATACCTGGCGAAATGTGGGTGCAGAAATGCACTTCTGCCTACCCCTTCGGGGAATACAGGCGTATTTTGTAAGTAATATTATTAACGTACCTTATGATTGTGTGAAACAACATTTAAACCACAAACAACTGTACAACGCACTAATTCACACTAAAGTTTAGATAAAACTAGTTTTTATTGCTTTTAATCAGCTAAATTAAATAATCTGCTTGCGGCAAACGCCCACATTAACATTTAAGTAGTAATAAGTTTTTAAGGCGGTGATCAGTCTATAATTAGTTTTTAAAACATATATGGCACTGTTGAAGACACATTTAATTCATAATTTATTATTAATTTCGTCTTTTTAACACAAAGATCAAAGAGTTCATTGTACCTACTGTTTACAATGTAGAATAAGTTCTTACTGTTCAAGTTTCAATTAAGTACTTTCAATATTTATTGAAACTAAAATTTATTTGAAACTATGCTTAAAATATAAGTTCTAATGTTTCAAAGTTGGTGGAAAGTATAACTGAAAGGTCGCTAGCCTATAAATGTCAAATCGATGTAATCGCATTTCGTTTAGAAACGTTTTACTTTTGGAATATATGTTGCAACAACAATTTACCCTACTATATGTAATTTTTTAAATAATCTTATATCTTTAAATGAGCAATATTTGTATCATTTTTAGAAAATGTCATTTGGAAAAATAACAAAAAGGAGGCGTTTGAGTAGACTCTTCCTGACATCTATTGGCGAATTGGCGAATAATAATACTATTTTTTGTGAGCAACTAATTGCTTTAACGACACAACAGAAGATGGCGTAACATTATTCATATTTCATCATTTTATTAGTAATTCGTACTTAAATATAATTTCCAAAAAAACACAATTAAAAAAAAAATCCGAGCAAAGCTCGGTCATCCAGGTACTATGACATTAAAACAAATGTCAATTCGTTATCATGTATTAAATAAAAGAAATTAATTATGATTTTAATTACGGCCACAACGATGGATGGAAAATTATTTAAAAGTTTAAGAGCCCAATATTCTGCACAATTGACCCTTCCTGTGTTTGGTTATTGTAATGTCCTGGTGTCTGAGGTGGTTTGTATAAATAATACTAATAACACTTAGTTTCAATAGCGTCTGGCGCGTCCACTCGGTCCGGTATCAGAGGTAGTAGTGAACCCGGTTCACTGAACCGGTTCGAGTGGGGAACAGCGCTTATATTATAATTTATTTTCACATCTACCTTACAATTTATAATATAATATTACTCCGCCCTGAAATAAAAAAAATGTCTAGTTGTTGGCGAGACCTAAAAGTACCTAGACTCTAATATCTAATACTAATGAATTGTATCTTTATAAAACTTTTATTATTTCTTATTTTCTGAAATACCAAGAACGTTAAAAAGAAGGGTTATGCTAAAATTATCCTACAAATAAATAAAACAAAACTCCCTTTTACATATTTAATATCAATGAACACAAATAAATATCACATTACTCCTTCTTCTTCTTGCTCGGAGAGTCATCGTCCAGCGCACTGCTTCTTCTTTTCCGATCATTTTCTTTCTTCTCTTCTTTGGTCTCTGGTACAACCTTCTTGACTCTAGCCGGCTCTGGGGAGTAAGCCCACAGGAGCATTTCTATGTGTTCCTTCGTTGGTTCATCTTTCTCGTCGAAAAGTTTGGCTTCTGCGTGCTGGAAAAAAATAAGGATGAGGAAGGAGGTGCTAAAAATTACTAACACGCTTTTTTAACATTCAGGTAGTTCATTCAGTTGGCTCTTCGATTAAATTGCTATTTAAAAATTGTTGTAATAGTACATTATTAACACTAGATATTTAGCCACAATTTTTTCCCTAAGGCTGATGGTAGAAGTCATTTAGGTATATTTCTGATCGTCAAAAGGAATTTCAAATTGTCAAAGAACAGCGTGTAGACTACAACGGCATCTGTTGTCAAAAAAATAAACTGCTTTGGGTCTAACAAAAACCCTTAGACTTTTTTCCAAAATTTTAGTTTATAGTGATCATTTGAAAAAGTAAAAAAGATATAAAATACAGTTCAATAGATACTCCGCCCTACAATTTCCTTTTATGAAAAACTAATTTAATTTTTAATGGATGCTATCTATCTATCCATCATGCAGGCCACCTCAAGGTGCTGGATACAGGCCGCTTCCAAAAGTACGCTGAAATCTTTGGGCCTCCTCCTATGTCCAGCAGTGGACGTTTTTCGGCTGATGATGATGATGCTATCCATACCTTCTCTTTAAGCTCTTTAAGTGCAGCATTCCTGACGATGTCCCAAGTCTTGCCGCCTTCCTTCTCCTGCACCGTCCGCAGTCTCTTGTACTCTCCGTTCACGGAACTGTATGCAGCTATGAACGCCCTCTGTTGACAATTTAAAGAAGCTTTTAAACTCATGTTAAAAGATTTAATTATAGATGGCGCTGAAAGTATTTGTTAAATGAAGATTTAAAGATTATTATTCGGAATTTTATAAAGCAAGCTGGGCTTTTGGGCTTCTATGGAAGAACATCCTCACCTGTTCTTCTGTGATATCTTCTTCCGCCATCTTCTCTGCTGTTCTGACGACGCCCAGGCTGAGGTACGGGTTGTTCTGTTTGCTTAAATGCATGCTGTCGAAGTCGTCCAGAAACTTCTCGAATATCGATATGGCTTCCTTTATATTCGTCAGTTTGGTCTCGTCTCGTGTACCTTAAAATGAATTTAGAAGAATATAGGGACTCTTTAAGCTATAGTGAGGAGGAATTTCATTAAATAGCTCTCATACACACGATAATTTAGTGTAGGCATTAAATTATTATCTCGGCGGTCGCGAGTTCAAACCCCATGCACACAACTCTGTTTTTTCCAAGTTATGTGTGTATTCCTAATGAATTATCACGTACTTTAACGGTGAACATCGTGATTAAACCTGCACGCATAAAAGTTCTGAAGACTGCCTCGTGGTCTCGCGGTACAAGTATATGCCGTGCGATCTAGAGGTCCTGGGTTCGATTCCCGGGTCGGGCAAAGTGTTATTGGGTTTTTCCATTAGGAAATTCTCGGTAACAGCACGGAGTCTGGAAATGTGCCCGAAAAACGGCAATAGGCTCGCCCCCGTGGGACTGATACATACTTGGCGAAATGTGGGTGCAGAAATGCACTTACCGCCTACCCCTTCGGGGAATACAGATGTGAGGGAATACGCTAATTTAGTAAAGGGAGAGGCAGAGACTATAAAGCTCTGTGGGAGCATCGTCAGCATAGTCGATGAACTCGAACTATGCCAAAATCTGGTATATAAGGCAATAAAGGTTGTATATGCACTGAGTCATCTATAAGCACGCATCAAGACCGGTCGTTTCATTTACGTCGCTACTTTTACCCTACTTACGCAACAACTTACACGTGTATCACAGGTTCACGTACATCGGTGACTCCAACGTGAACTGATACACTTACAGCTCCATTTACGAGGTCCTGAATTTTACTAACATACTATTATATTGATACTTGAAATCATCATCATCATTATCAGCCCATATACGTAAATAAGTGTGGATAAGTAAGTAAGAATTTCTTACGCGCCTGCATTCTCTAAGGGGGAATGCAGGTTTTTTAAAATCTCACGTCACAGGAAGTGCTTATGGACGCTTTTTAATACAGTTTCCAAAATCCCAACAACCTTTATCAGGGTATCAAATGAGCTGTGTGAATCATCATCATCATCAGCCCATATACGTACCACTGTGCACGGGCCTCATCTAAAACTGATGGTTATTAGTCAACCACGCTGGCCTAATGCAAGAAATTCCTAAGAACTTTTAGGTGTGCAGGTTTCCTCACGATGTTTGTTCTGATGCGAGTCCAATGAAACAATCAATCAATTTTACCCAGAAAACTAAGCAGACTAAATACCAGTGTCGGTACTTCCATATAGAAGCCCTAAAGCGTTACACGTAAATTTTGTAATGTCTAGTTTATAATTGGTTATTGTGAGTGGTCTTTATTCATCAAATTTATTCTGTTAAATAAATATTTAAAGCTTAAAGATTATTCTGCACTTTGAAAGGCAAACTGGGCTTTCGGGCTTCTATGGAAGTACCGCCACTGCTAAATACCAGTAAAATTAACTAAATACTTACAAGTTAGCACTCTCTTCGCCCTCCCGATGAGGCCCTTGACCGCCAGTTTCTGGTAGTCTGGGTCTCGACCCTCCAACTCCTTGAGGGTTCCCTCCGCCGTGGACTTGTCTTTGAACCCTAGTCCGGGAACACTGTCCGAGGGCAGGTCCTTCTTTTCCTTTCCTTTGTCCTCCATCTCAACATCTGGACTTGACTCCTGGAATCGTCATAGTAACAGTTTATAAATGGACTGTGGAATCTAGTGGTGTAGTGATGGCTACGAGGCTTAGGCGCGTCGACAATCTCGGCGATCGCGGGTTCGAACCTCAGGCAAACACCTTTGACTTTTCGAAGTTATGTGTGTATTCTCAATGAATTATCACTTACTTTGAAATGAAATGAAATGGAATTATATTTATTGAATCCATAAAATGTCAAATACATCACTTAGATTCAGTCATTTCAAAATTTGCTGCACCACCCTGTTCGGAAGGCAGTCATCACTAGAGAAGAACGGGCAAGAAACTCTAGTGTTGCTCTTTTCCAATCAAGATGAAACGGTGAAGGAAAACATCGTAATGAAACCTGCACACCTAAAAGTTCTTAGGAATTTCTTAGGTGTGTAGTCCGCCAACCCGCATTAGGCCAGCGTGGTGGACTATGGCCTTAACCCTCTCAGTTATAGAGGAGGCCCGTGCCAAGCAGTGGGACGTATATGGGCTGATGATGGTGAGATCCATCCATGATTAGCCCATATACGTCCAACTTCTGAGCTTCCTCTACAATTGAAAATAGTACATACATAAACTCACGCCTATATTCCCCGAAGGGGTAGGCAGAGGTGCATTTCTGCATCCACATTTCGCCAGGTATGTATCAGTCCCACGTAATAGGGGGCGAGTCTATTGCCGTTTTTCGGGCACATTTCCAGACTCCGTGCTGTTACCGAGAATTTCCTAATGGAAAAACCCAATAACACTTTGTCCGACCCGGGAATCGAACCCAGGACCTCTAGATCGCACGGCACATACTTGTACCGCGAGACCACGAGGCAGTTGAAAATAGTAACTTAGTAAAATAGCTACATTTACGGAGTCCAAATAGACCGTGATCGAAAACCAAGACAGGTTATAGTTGCGGTGATCAGAAACACATTGACCACCTCTGGAATTATGAAAAGACTGTCCTACCTTCTCACTGTCTTTATCTTTCTCTTTCTTTTCTTCCTTCTCTTTCTTCTCCGGTTTCTTCTCTTTGTTCTTGTCGAGGTCCGCGAGCCAATTCTCGAACACTTCCATGGCTTCTTTTATGTTCTTTATTTTGTCTTCTGCTTTCGTCACTGCAAAGAAGATTTACATTAGTAAAAAAGAAATTGTTTAGATCGATTATGAGGTCATAGCTTTTTGATGCGTAAGCGCAGTTTTAATAAAATAAGCCGGATTTAGATTAATTTAGCAGTACAGAGGTTAATCTTGTAAGGAGTCATATTTAGCTAAATTTACTTTATCTATATTTTCTACAAGTAATGTCGCAACTGCCTCGTAGTCTCGCAAAAGTGTGTGCTGTGTGATCTAGAGGTCCCAAGTTGGATACCGGCTCGGACAAAGTGTTTTTACATAGAAACTCTAAGTAGAAACATGGAATTTTAAAATGTTCTCAGCTTTTAATACACCAATCTGGGAAATGAGTTTAGCCCTTCATGTATACGGGTCCGATCAAGATCATCATCATCAGCCCCAGACAGGGTTAATAGTCCACCACGCTGTCCTAGTGCAACCGGACTACACACCTTAGAAATCCTTAAGAACTTTTAGGTGTACAGATTTTCCTTCAAGTATGGATGCAAATGTATACTTACTTGACAATACTCTGCGCGCTCGCCCCAACAGCCCTCTGACTGTTAGTCTTCTGTAGTTCATGTCATGTTCTTCTAGGAGTCTGAGAGTCTCCACCGCCTTCGCCTTGTCCTTGAAGCCGAAGCCGGTGTCTTCCTTATCGTCTTTTCCCATAATCTGTAAAGAAATTGAATCGATAGTGGCACAGCTATCTAGACACCAGCTAATGAGACGAGAGACCGCGGGCTCGATCCCCGCAGAGACAAAAGTTTGTGTGATACACAAATATTTGTCCTGGGTCTGGGTGTTTGTAAGACCGAATAGTCTTTCGTTGTTTCTTCATTAGACTCGTATGTACCACTAGCCACACTAAGACATTAGAACTAATTATGTAATTGTTGGGTGTATTTATCTATTTTATTTTAAAGATATCATCATATTCATCATCATCAACAGCCTTTTAGAAGAGCTGAAGATCGAGCGCAGAGGCATGCCATAACAGAGGCCATCATCATATTGTAAAATTATTATTAAAATTGTGATGGCCTCGTGATTATGCGGCGTGTGATCAAAGGTCCTGGGTTCGATTAATAGTAATAATGCGGAAGTGTTTTGGGTTTTTCCATGACAATAGCCGAAAAGTGATAGCAGAAATGCACCTCTGCCTACCCGTTTGAGAGTACGGGCGTGTGTATGTATGTTAAATCTATACACGTTCACTCGAGCAAGCCGTTTTCTCGGACTGCTTATTGTTAGATTGACACACAATTTTCCTATACAATATCAGCCCATAGCCAAGCTATTTTCAACTCTATGCTTAGGCTCATTTGAACCGTCCCAAGTGGCAGTAAACGCTTGATATTTTGATATGATGTGACACAGTGAACGAAATTCCCATATTTGTATTAAAATCAAATGTGGCTAAACTTTCTGACCATTAGCATCGGAACTAAAACTAATAGTTAAAAAAAACTAAAAATCACGCTTTTATAGAAAATCCAACTACAAAATAGTAAATAAATTAATATGGTTTTTATTTTATTTTAAGTACATACGTACATAAACTCACGCCTGTATTCCCCGAAGGGGTAGGCAGAGGTGCACTGCTGCACCCACATTTCGCAAGGTATGTATCAGTCTCACGTAATAGGGGGCGAGCCTATTGCCGCTTTTCGGGCACATTTCCGCGTGCCCAAACCTCGAGGCCATCACGACTTAAACGTTAAGCTATTGTCTCTCATAATAAAAGCAAGTTGTCACTTCTTCACTGATCAAAAATATACGTCAAGATTGAAATTTCGTATAAATTGATATGTAATTTGGATTCAGGAAATTTTCAACGTAAGATATTCCCTGCCAAGTGGGTCATCAAAAGTATAAAAAGTTTTGACGCGTGGGCATATATGTGGTATGTTTATCGAGGTCATGGAAATTCGGGGAGATTTACTCGTCGAGATTGTGATGCATGCGATACGTAAGCACTAAAAGGTCGCGTGGAAGTTTCGCTTTGCGTTTTTTTGATGACATTGGGGGGATTTCGGTGGTGGACCACGGCCTCTCAGTTATAGAGGAGGACCGTGCCGAGCAGTGGGACGTATGTTAAGGGCTGATGATGATGATGATATCTTTACTTTCTTGATGAAAGGTTAGTATTTTTGTATGCTTGTTATGAATAAACGCAAAAAATATTTGACAGATTTCAATTATTTTTGGTATGGACATAAATTTTAACTTCCAAAGTATTTACCGAAATTTTTACCGAACATATTGCTCAGAAACTAATGACAGGCGTTTTGTATTTTTGTAGCAAGTGTTCCCGTGGGTTATGCATGGGATGCAAAATTGTCCCGCTAGTTAGTTATAAAACAGTCAGCCGCAACTTGTGTCTGTGTGTTCGCAATAAATTCATAAACTGCTGAACAAATTTTAATGCTGCTTTTGCTAATAGATAGAGAGATTTATGACGAGGGTATAACGTTATAATTACTTAAGTAGATACATACATAACTTCACGCCTGTATTCCCCGAAGGGGTAGGCAGAGGTGCAATTCTGCACCCACATTTCGCCAGGTATGTATCAGTCCCACGCAATAGGGGGCGAGCGTATTGCGGTTTTTGGGGCGCATTTCCAGACTCCGTGCTGCTAATGAGAATTTCCTAATGTAATAAAAAAAAACAATAAAACTGTGTCCAACCCAGGACCTCTAGATGGCACATAGGTACGTGTGCCGGGAGACCAAGAGGCAATCTAATTATTTCAGTTTTTATGTAATTTGGTTATACTTATTGTTCGTGGCGTTTTTGCCATGCCTATTATTGGAAGTGTACATAACAGCTCACACTTTAGGTCCAATTTACCCAATAAATCTCATATATGTAAGTAGTTATTTATCCGTGGTGCGTTAATTGCGTCTAATTTGACTAATAATTATAATTGTCTTTCTTTTTTTATGTGAGGACAGTGACTGATCAAGAGTTCTGACCGCCCTAGGCTAATTATGAGGATGCGCCCCCGCCAGGTATGTGTGTTATGGTCGGCCTAAAAAGTAGTATATTAGTTTTGACTTTGTTTACTAGTGAGAAAATTTTAACATGGTTCATACTACCTATAAAAGTTTTCAGATATATCTGCAAGCGAAACTAAAGTTGTCCTTCAATCTGTACGACATTCAACCTTAGGATGGCAAACCATTTTTTTAGCCGACCGTACAGGAAGGCAAAGCACCTACCTTAAGCACTATAGGACCAAAATCATGACAAGTGACTGCAGGCTACCAATTAGAAAATCAAATTCTTGTCGTGTTTGGCCGCATGACTTGTATTGGCTTAGTTTCTATAGACAACTTAGTTTCTGCGGCCATTGACCATGAGCGTGGTCATCTAGTGTGTGAAGTTGCTTCGACTTTAAGAGCGTTTACGCGTTTTAGCGCAATTTGAGCAAAAACAGTACTTTTCGGACCCCTTAAAATTGATGAAAGACTCATCGAAAAAACATGTTAATTACTAATTATTTTAGGGAATATTGTCATCTAAATAGTTAGTGAAGCACATTTTAAGATTTTTGGGTAAATTTTGATAAATAACAAGATAACTAAACGAAGTTTTTCATAAATTCAAATTAAGAGTCATTTTCGAGGCTCAAAATTCGGGTTTATTTATAACATATTTAATCAAAATAAAATGTTGAATTGGAAATGTCGCCAAGCAAATAGTAAGTGAGAAACATATTAAGATTTAGATCCCTTATTCAAGTAATAAAAAATCTAAGGCATTCGAAATGTTGAGAAATTACTGTCAGTACAGTATTTTTTGACCCATATATGATACTTAATTTAATAAAACAAAAACTTTTTATAATATAAGAAGGTGTACTTGTAAACGTACAATTTTTGTTTTGAATAAATTTCACTTGTTTATTTTTTGTATAAATATTTTAAAGAGTATTACTGATGATGATCAGATTCATTAAACATTATTTCATTTCATATCATTAACTACCGACGCTGGCGTTAGTTAGAGTCATATTTACCGCAATTCGACTAGCCGCGCGGAGCGTAAACGCTCTTAAGTTTTTATTTTTAATATTTACACTTCTGTTATTATCTTTGAAAAAGACGAGAGGCATCATACTAGTTTTCAAACATTTTTGCAACTGATTAATGATTTATTTGAAAATTATAGTAATGAAGTTATTATAATTAGCTTATACAAAAGACCTTATTTGTGCTTTAGCGTTTGCAATCTTTCCACAATTTTTTTCAAATTTCATAGTTTGAAAAAATCATTCGTCTTACATTAGCGAGAGCGCTGCAAGTTTTTGCTGGCAGAGTGTAGAGCGCAAGTAATTTCTTACTCAGTGCTGAAAAAAACCTTTCGCCACTGCAGTTAGTAACACTCATTGTTTAAAAAATCTTAATATTATCTCCACACGGAAACATGCATAAAACATTAAACCTGTTTATTAACTGTAACAAACCCTTTGGGGTTCTGGCAGAAATAGAATGCTCGGCCTCGGTGTCGGAGTGAAAGATCGTCTCCCTTCTAACTCAATATGCCCCGTTTTAACTTCATCAAAATGAAATTTTGTTTTTTTTCTTCTTACATCTTTTTTGTATGTGGTCACTTCGCATCTATTGATTGCCTCTGATTCAAAATTTCTCTTTTTCATCACGAAGCGTATCGGCTATTCAAACTTGAATATCTGTACATTGATATTAGTGTCGTATCGTAAGACATTATTGTCAAACTGCAACGAAAGCATCTTGGTAAATTCTATGTGTCGATTATCTTGCTCTTTCAGTAACGTCGTTTAATCCTATGTTCCGAAAACCTTATTTCATTCTTTTTTAGCCTCACTTTTGTCGTAGTTAGGTTTTAGTTTTAACTTTTTATTTTTATTTTTAATGTTTTGGTGCTGTTATAATATCAATTTATTTGCAAAGTATTTTATTAACAAACTAAACCGACTAATAAATTGTCAGTCTCAGGAATTAAGAGAACCTGCAAAGATATTTTTATTCTATCTAATTCTGCAAGCCTAAGCCACGCCACACATAGTCTATATTATAGTCTCTATAATTAGTGGACAATTAAGACGCTTCTAACGATTCCTTATTTGTCAAATTCTGGCCAGTAGTTTAGAAGGTATGAGGGAACAAACAAGCATACTATATAAATATCACAATTATTGAATAAATACGGAAAAAATCACGAGCAAATGCTAACAATATTTATATATTTTTTTAATGTACAAATAACGCCCTTTCCAATGATACCAAAAACGGCATTTATTTTTTAACACATCACTTTATGACCGCTAGAGAGTGCCATATTAAATTCAATGACACGTCGTATAGCCTATATAACTAGCGGACGATCAAGACATTTCTAACGATACCATCTGTCCAGTTAATAATAAGTAGTCGAGGAGCTATGAGAGAACAGGTGAACATGCATACATACATACATAGCCTGTTAAAATCATAACCTTCCGCCTTTGGCTTTGCCGTAGTCGAGTAAAATCAGGGAGTCCTAAGCTTTTTCAGCTAACAGCGCATTTAGTTTTAGTGTTTTGTTGTTGTTTGTCTCGGTCTAGTTGAAATATGTAGGGTAGATGCAAGGATGCTAGATTAATAGTGCATGCGCTGAAATCGTTTCAGCGCGCCCCCCAGATCGTCGCGCCCTAGGCTGCAGCCTAACTTGCCTAAGGGTTAATCAGGCCCTGTGTGAGGGTGAAACCTCACAGCTCAATGTTTTTGTCACCCGCTTTGCTATGGAGGGAAGTGGACAACTCTTTGTTTTCCAACTCCTCCTTTATTTTGTCTTTCTGATTTGAACGAAGTTATCGTTGCGGGATTATGACAAATTTAGGTCCCCTTAGATCCGCTGAGCTTCATTGCTCAGCGTCAATACTGTGCGTGCCGCTGTTGATCCTGGAGCACAGGAGTTACAGTGGCGGGTGTGTGGTGGGATAGGGCCAATATACTTATTGTTCCGCGTGTATTAGTGAGTACACACAGTAGCGGTCTGCAGTACTTCCATAGAAGCCCAAAAGCCCAGCTTGCCTTACAAAATTCCGAATAATAAGCTTTAAATGTTTAACAAAAGCAATTTGACATATAAAATAGAATATCCTGACCCCGCAATAAATTATAAACTAGACAATTAACGTGTTTTTTTTTATACTGGCACGGCAAAGTGACTCCACTGTACCTGATGGTAAGCACAGTGGAGTCCAAAGAAATAATACCGACCGGCGAGAAACGATGTAACGCTTTTGGGCTTCTATGGAAGTACCACCACTGAGTACATTTTTTTTTATACTGGCACGGCAAAGTGACCCCATTGCACCTGATGGTAAGTGTAATGGAGTCCAGAACAAGTGCCAACCAGCGAGAGATGATGATCTCCCGTTGGTCGACGCAATCATGCCGGCCGAAAACCTCTTCACCTATCTTGTGAAGAAGTTTGGGGGACTAATACCATGGTGAACAAAAGACCGACCGCGAGAAACCGGCCAAAAAATGCCGGCACGGTCATCCTTTCACCATGATTGAAGCCCCCCCGAAAACCGGATATACACTGGCTGATCCCGGAACGCGGCACACTTGCTTGTGCCACTATGGCGGGTTTTACGCCCTGTGTACGGTGGTCGCTATCCGGGCGGATACAACTAATTTGAATTTGTTTTTAGGTTTAAATGGACACATGGGCCGCCATCATGAATCGACTCGGTTATACCGGGCTACACACAAGCTGATCTTTTAACACGACAGGCGGTCAAGTCAGATATTACATGGTTGTGCAAGTGAAGTTCGTCGGAAAACAACTTTGAATCATGCATTTTGTACACAAAACCCGTTTGGAACTTGGCAACGTTCCAGTTTCCTAATTCTGTGACTATTCGCAAGAGATGAATTTGTAGTTTTTAACAATCATTATGGTAGTCATAAGTGCTAGGGAAATATTTTATTTTTCCTTTTATATATAAATAGTAGATATGATTAGTGATGGCCGCGCGGTCGAGTATATCTCGGCGGTCGCAAGTTCAAACCCCAGGCACACAACTGACTTTTATATATGTATTTACAACTAGCTGACCCGGCGAACTTCGTTCCGCCTAACAGTCGATTCTTTAATATATTTTTCTAATTTTTTTTATAGTTACTCCTTATTACATCAGCTACCTGCCAATAAAAGTCCCGTCAAAATAGGTCCACCCGTTTCAGAGATTAGCCGGAACAAACAGACAGACAGACAAAAATGGTAAAATACGTTATTTTGGTATATGTACCATGTATACAAATACATCCATATGCATTTATTAAAAAGCAGTTATTTCAATATTACAAACAGACGCTCCAATTTTATTTTTTGTATAGATGAATTATTACGTACTTTAACGGTGAAAGAAATCATCGTGAAGAAACCTGCACAGTAAAAGTTCTTAGGTGTGTAGCCCGCCTGCACTAGGCCAGCGTGGTGGACTAAGGCCTCTCAATTGCGATATGGGCTGATGGTGCATCTGTAGATGATATGACTAATCGCGAGTCACGTGTTCGGGCTTATTTATTTACTAGTGTGCAGTTGTAGAGGAGGCCCGTGCCCAACAGTGGGACGTATTTGGCCTGATGATGTGCTGACTGCCTCGTGGTCTCGCGGTACAAGTATGTGTCGTGCGATCTAGAGGTCCTCGGTTCGATTCCCGGGTCGGGCGAAGTGTTATTGGGTTTTTCCATTAGGAAATTCTCAGTAACAACACGGAGTCTGGAAATGTGCCCGACAAACGGCAATAGGCTCGCCCCCTATTACGTGGGACTGATACATACCTGGCGAAATGTGGGTGCAGAAATACACCTCTGCCTACCCCTTCGGGGAATACAGGCGTGAGTTTATGTATGTATGTAGCTGTGTGCCTGACTCCAAACGGGCGCAATTTTTTTCTTGGGAATACTGCATTTTTCCGGGATATAAAGTGCCCTATGTCCTTCAAGATCCTATCTCAATACATAAAAATTATTTAAAACGGTCGACCGGTTTAGGCGTGAAAGCGTAACAGACAGAGTTACTATCGTATTTATAATATAGATGAATACTTGAAGCGCAGGTTTTCGTAATGACATCATACGTGTAATACTAACAAATAACACTTGCATTACGTAAGTATAGTACTCGGCACTCACGGCCGTTCACTTTTGCATATTTCTTCAATTTTGTATCGTTAATGCTATGAGTGAGTCAAAGTCAAAGTCAAATTATTCAAATAGACTTTTACATGTTCTTTTGAATCGTCAATTTTAAATTATTTTAAACTATTTTTACCATCTGCTTGCGCCGAGTACTGGAGTTTTTTGGCCATATAGCCTGAAAAGACGGAGAGAACCTAGAACAACTGATGATCACTGGCAAAGTCCAGCGCAAACGTCCGAGAGGCCGGTGCCCCATCAGATGGTCGGGCCAAATCTGCTCGACGCTTCATTCGGGACTCTATGCAGCGCTCCACGATGCCAAAGACAGCAACAGGTGGCGAGGCATAGTAAGAAGGACGACTACTGTTGGTGCAGGGGACCACGACCCTCAGCAATGAGGAAAACGACGCGAGGAGGAGGAGGAAACTATTTTTAACTAATGCCGCTTCGAAACGTGATATCGCTGTGGAGAAGAAACGGCAAGAAACTCCCTCAGCAACACGAAATGTAATTTATTTTATTTTATAGAAAATAGCAATATAATAACGGAATAATTCCTTTTAAATTGACATTATTTCAATTTTACATCATTAATGTCATAACGATACAAACTGTAGCAATACAACAAAACTCCGATCGTTGGGAGTGCAGGAGCGTTAGCTCTAACTACGCCATCATTAGTATCAGGGCTGCCAGATTGTATAATTGGATACAAAATATGTATAATCGGATGGTGTATTGTATCCATGACCATTTTTTTTTTTTTTATTGCCTTAGTAGGCAGACGAGCAAGCGGTCCGCCTGATGGTAAACGGTTACCGCCACCCATGGACTAAAGTAATGCCAGAGGCACAACCCAGCCGCTGCCTACCGTGTGGTGAACACTCTTTTTAAGCCTCGTTTAAAGAAGGTTTATTATACGTTTATTTCGTATAATATGATACAAAAACATACGGAATGAAATCAAACTGTCCACAAGCTAGTGTAACAATAAAAAAAATACAAGAGCTACCGTCCAGTCTCGAGTTTTCGAACATTTATCTAGGTAGGGTAACTGAAATTGTAAACAAAAATTCTCTAATCACGACTTTTCAAGCTTTTATCTGGCTAAGTAAAATTCTAAAAAAAAAAAACAAGAACTACAACTACTCTTGAGTCTCGAGTTTTTGACCATTTATGTAGTTAACAAAAATTCAAAAAAAAATCGACGTAAATTACAGAATGGTATAATGTATAATGCGATCAAATTTCGTATAATTGCAGATACTAAACCGTATAGCTGCGATTTATTTGCTGGCAGCCCTGATTAGTATGGTCTTTGGCCCTATCCGAGCACACACACTGTTGTTACTCCTGTGCTCCAGGACCAACAGCACGCACTGTATTGACGCCGAGCAATGAAGCTCAGCGGATCTAAGGGAACCTAATTTGTCATGATCAACGAAGTTAATCAGAAAGATATAAAAGAGTTGAAAACAAAGAGTCGTCCACTTCCCTCCACAGCTAAGCGGGAGAAAAAATATAGTAACGGTCTCTATATTTCATCTTTGAAAACAGACAGGAGGAATCAAGGTGGAATTTTAACACACCACTATCTCATTTCGTCGTCAGATAAAGAATCCAAATTGAATAATAAATAAATAAATACACCCAACAGCCACATACATAGTTCTGACCCCACATTAAGATACGAGTATTGTGTCGTGGATATCAGAAACTACGAGAGACTTTGCGGTCTCACGAACACCCAGACCCGAAACAAATACTTGTGGATCACACAAACATTTGTCTCGGAGCGGGGATCGAACGCGCGGCCACTCGTTTCGCAAGCTGGTATCTAGCCAACTGCGCCACGGGGCTGTCAATAAATAGAAATTAAACGTTTACGAAAAAATCTAGACTAAACGAAGTATCCCTATTTAGATTGAGGTGGCGTTAAATATATTTTTGACTAATTTATACGAAGAAATTTTATATCCACTAATATTTTTTGTTCAATTTCTGTTTTATCGACAGACATGTTTATAAGCAAAGTACCCACAAAATTATAATATTATCAATATTCAGATATAATAAAACTAATTCAGGAAAATAATAAATAAATAAATAAATACACCCAACAGTCATATACATAGTTCTGACCCCACATGAAGATACGAGTCTTGTGTCGTGGGTATCAGAAACTACGAGAGACTTTGCGGTCTCACAAACACCCAGACCCGAAACAAATACTTGTGGATCACACAAACATTTGTCTCGGAGCGGGGATCGAACCCGCGGCCTCTCGTTTCGCAAGCTGGTATCTAGCCAACTGCGCCACGGGGCTGTCAATAAATAGAAAATAAACGTTTACGAAAAAAATCTAGACTATAAACGAAGTATCCCTTTTTAGATTGAGGTGGCGTTAAATATATTTTTGACTAATTTATACGAAGAAATGTTATATCCACTAATATTTTTTGTTCAATTTCTGTTTTATCGACAGACATGTTTTGTAAGCAAAGTACCCACAAAATTATAATATTATCAATATTCAGATTCAGATATAATCAAACTAATTCAGGAAAAGGACACAAACCAGTAAGGACTTTAAGAAAATGGCGCCAACGTTAACCCTCTATTTATAATTCTGATCTATTATCGACAAAACGCAGCCCATGTAATAGCATTTAACTAGAAACCTTGAATAATATCTAATGTAAGATCATAGATCAAACGCCAACTACAAAGCTAATCGTCAAAAAACATGTCTAAAATATCAAGACAATTAAAACATACAGCCAATTTTTATTCGTACATAAATATTTTGATTGTATGAATCAACGGTTTATTTCTGAATATGAATAAGATAATCTTAGCGATATTTTCAACAAAAAAATATATATAACAAAAATGAAAACGGAAGCCAGCGTTACTTATATATTTTTCACGAATATTTCAGTTTCAAATTAGCATTAAACGACCTTCCATGTCTGCAGTTTGCACTAACAATAAAATAAACACCATATGTCACGGAATGTAATCAAAATTAATTCGACAAAGATAAACAAATCATACTCACGATAATATATGTATCAACAAACACTTAAATCCTCAAAATGGCACAACACAATTTAATTTCTGCACGGCGACTGTTCGTAAACACTGGCGCGAATTGACTATTCCAAATTCAAATACTATAGAAGAGCGGGAAATGTATATAACCCGGCTAAATAAAGTACACCATCTTAGCGGTTTCAATGAGTAATTTGCAATGGCTATTTAAATCGATCGGTTAGCATAAGAAGAGACAAATCGACAAAAATAACTATATGACGTCACGCTCTTTCGTCGATTCTAGCTATTCCAAGGTTAATTTCATGACATCACCGATGCTTAAAACACGAAGGAGCGCCTTTTTCAACCATGATATCACTTAAAAAGGTCGTTCAGTTTACTTAAATTGGGCAAATGACATAATCTAAGTTATCGATTTGGCATAGAAGCACCCATTTTATGGCTGTTTAATATAGATGCACTAGGTTCTGCATATAGATCGACTAATAATGCATGACTGTGTAATTAAATTCTTTTCGAGGTATATCATCATCATCATCATCAGCCCATATACGTCCCACTGCTGGGCACGGGTCTCCCCTACAACTGAGAAGGTTTAGGCCTTAGTCCACCACGCTGGCCTAGTGCGGGTTGGCGGACTACACACCTAAGAAATTTTTAGGTGTGCAGGTTTTATCACGATGTTTTCCTTCACCGTTAAAGCAAGTGATAATTCATTGTGAATACACACATAACTTCGAAAAGTCAGAGGTGTGTGCCTGGGGTTTGAACCTGCGACCGACGAAATTCTCGACTGCGCGCCTAAACTTCGAGGCCATCACTGCTTGATCGAGGTATATCAATGGTATATAATGGTATATAGGTATGCTTGGTATTCATAGGGGCGGGTAGAAATCCAAAATCAAATTCACATACATACATAAACTCACGCCTGTATTCCCCGAAGGGGTAGGCAGAGGTGCGTTTCTGCACACACATTTCGCCAGTATGTATCAGTCCCACGTAATAGGGGGCGAGCCTATTGCCGTTTTTCGGGCACAATTCCAGACTCCGTGCTGCTACTGAGAATTTCCTAATGGAAAAACCCAATAACACTTTGCCCGACCCGGGAATCGAACCCAGGACTTCTAGATCGCTCGGCACATACTTGTACCGCGAGACCACGAGGCAGTCAAATTCACAATTTTATTTTAAGAACATGATTTCACATATTCAATAAATCTTTACTGTTGGACACGAAGTCAAGTACTTATACTTTCGCATTTATTATATTTAGGTAGCATTAGTTTATTATAATTTGCCCTTTCCAAGCTGTAAAGTCAAGAAATGCAAGGAAATCGGAACAGCGCAAGCGGGAGGTATGATTTGGGCTGAAAATTTAAATGTCTAGAAATATGAATACGTAATAGGCAACTCGAAACACATTTTTTGCTTCCTACACTTTTGTTAATAATGTCTTTCTGTAGTATACAAAGTAATGATATAACATCATTATGATGATCATCATCATCATTATTTGCGTTTGTATAACATGTCTTTAATAAATGTAGAGACAACAGTGTGGATTAGATTGACTAGCTTGTTGGTTCAACGGCAAGTCCGGCATGAGCAAAGAATTATTGAGATATTTCTATTAGAAATTATCTACGCATGGAGTTTTTAAATAGACCTGGTATACGGTAATAAGCTTGTCTATTTCAAGAATTTATTTACAGGTAGTGAAATGTGGATGTATCTTTCACCTCACTTTGAAGGAGTCTGTCCAGTTCATCATCATCATTATCATCAGCCCATACCTATACGCCCCACTGCTGAGCATGGGCCTCTACAACTGAGAGGGTTTAAGCTTATTGCGGGTTGTCACGATGTTTTCCTTCACGGTAGTACGTGATAATTCTTTGTGAATACACACATAACTTCGGAAAGTCAGAGTCCAGTTATAATTTGTCCTAAATTAAACCTTTTGAATCGTTTTTACAATTTATTAAGTTTGCTTAACATTATATTACGTAGGTTAATAGGGTATAATTAGGTATTGATTGGTATTACGTTATAGGTACGTATTTTTTAACGCTAGAAGGGTTCAAAGATCGCGACCATCAAATTGACAACGGCCAGTCTTTGAAGGTATGAGTAAAGCGTTTTCGCTTATATACTCAGCCTATCGCCGTCCACTGCTGAATGTAGGCCTCCCCAAGAAACCGCCAACCATCCCGATCTTGAGCAGCCCTCATCCATTCGCTACCCGCCATCTTTCTCATTTCGCTTAATAAACAATAATTCTTTACTTTCATTATTGCACGATACACTATGATAAGCTTAGAAAAGTCATAATAAGGTATATATGAAAACAATAAAAAAAAGATGTTAATATCTAAGCAATCAAAATCGATTTCAAATCAATCAATCAAATTGATGGCTCTGACCATTCTAATGTTAAATAATGCTAAAATTTACATAGATATAATTTACTGTATAAGTTACTAATAAATAATTTAACCAGTTTACTGCAGAAGATTATGCGTAAACCTAGTCATGTGACTATTGCCGAAGTTCCTTGTGCAGAATTAGCACACAAACGTTTAAAAATACTTTAATCGTTTATTTACGAAATACATTTGCAGTTAAAGCCTAGATAATGTTTTTATCAATGCCAATGTAAGCCATTAGCCAACGTATTGAAATGTATTTTAACAATAAAACCTTGGCCTTAAAAATTGTGCGTTCGGATACGCATCCAAACAATTTTATGGAAAATCAGATATTATTTTGAATTACAAATATTTTGATTTTATATCAGAAAATAAATAAATACTTCTCATGGTCCAGAGATAGCTTTGTTATGAAGTGTCAAAGTAAATGTACGGAATAAAAATAAATTTGTTAAATTTTTGCATGCCAATTATCAAAATCTAATAATATATTATTAGATTAGTGTATAGTCAATAGGAGCTATCGTTTGAATTATATTAAATACGTTAAAAAGTCATCTTTCTTTTTACTTTTAATATTTTGGTATATATTTATTTATTAATATTTTATACTTTGTATTTCGCTTAAAGCGCCATCTCGTATCACAATTTTCAAGGGACCTGGCGTATACACGCAATATTACATTCAATTTCATTTTTATTATATTCGTGCGATTGAAAGCTTGGATTAATCTATTTGGCACATTTCCGACCGTTTATTGGAGTTACTGTGTGGTGTTAACTTTAATTTGTATAAACTTTAGTATAATTTACACAATTTTTTTTTTATTATCATCATTAGCAGATGGCGCTAACTACTATAAACAATTTGGCTTGAAAATTACAAGACATGTTTTGACGATTCACGATCAGGGATGCCATTTACACGGCAATTGCCGTGTTATACGGTAATTGTGGTCAGTTGACAAAAAAAAACACCGTACACGACAGAACATTCATTGCTGTGTCATAAAACACGGCAATCAGAGTAAAAGGAAAACCCTAATGCAAAATCGAATGCAACAGCTAAAATCAATATAACAAAATAATAATAATATAATATCTGCCAAAAATAGCATTTTACTTGCGAAACAATACATTCAGGCTCACGTAAATCTTAAACTAACAAAAGAAATGATGAATTTCATAAAAGATATTGCAAATACAATTTAAGACATGAGGAAGAAGAAAATATAAGTAACTAGTGATATAAAAAAAATATTTTTCGACAAATAAATCAGCTAGATTTTTTTTTCATTTTTGTCGTTCTACAACTTTGAGTAGGTACATTATAGCATAATGTAAACAAAAGTATACATTTTGATAAGAATTTACTGCATTTAAAAAAAATATGAAACACGGCAATTTCTGAATTTTTTTCTACGAAACACGGTAATTCGACATCCAAAACACGGCAGTCAATTTTTATTTTATGGCAACCCTGATTCACGATTCTCATTCGTACATCGCATGTGCAATTGCTGTCATTCTATTGTTATTCCAGAAACTACAGATTTCTATCCATTTAGATTCCACATTTTGCCGAAAATGTGCACCGTGGAACAGCAGCCCGTCTTCAGGGACCTTACTGGCGAGGACCAGGAACCGGAGGTCACAGAGATTGAGTCTCTCTGCATTAATTGCCGCGCAAATGTGAGTACGAGTACATGGAGATTTCTCGAAATTCCTCCTTTTTCGATATTCCGGCGCAGTTTACGCCTATTATTTAATATGTAACGCTATTTTCTATATCTATATTGATTTATTTCGGCGTAAATTGTATGCGGCGTGTTTTAACAACCTAAATATGTTTCTGTACTACCGTCGCAAAAACGATATAAACAATAATTATCCGTTAATTTTGTATTAGTAACAAAGATGGAAGGTATTTAATCGTCTTACATTAATATATTTTCAAAATTTCGTTGATAATTCTACTTAATTTAGAAGCTCGATAAAATTTACGAATTTAATTTAATTTTAGTTTAATTTCTTATTAGATTTAATTTTGCTTACATCATCCTGCGGTAGTTACGCGCACTGCCCTCATTTTATATTCTACATTAACTGAACCTATATCTTAGAAATCTAAAAGTCCTTAGGTGTGTAGTCCGCCAACCCGCACTAGGCCAGTGTGGTGGACTAAGGCCTAAACCCTGTCAGTTGTAGAGGAGGCCCGTGCCCAGCAGTGGGACGTATAAGGGCTAATGATGATGATGATGATATCTTAGAAATTTACAATATAATTTAAATGTATTAACTATTTTTAGGAAACTTTTGAAAATTTATAGACAATATTTTGTCACTAATGCTTATATTCCTGACGAGGCCAGCTGATGACTAATGTAATTCTTCCCTCAAATCAATAGTTATATTGTAAACCCTCATAATATAGAGTGAATCTTACTGTTTCTGGGCAATCTTCCAGGCTGTGGTTAGTGAGAATTTCTTGACCAAAGATTTTTATTCACTCAACCCTTAATTGGACATTGTGCAGTATACTTCTCGTCAGAATAAAAAGAATTTTACTTTAAAATGCGCATTATAAGGGCTGTAGATTTTTCAGGAAACTGAAATAGGGACTTTTTTTTTCGAATATTTTTCCTAGGACCCCTCCTAAGCAAAGTAACAAAGTTTGAGATCATCATACAAATAAAATGTAAAAAATAGACTCTCAAATTAAGGGTTGAAATGTAACTATGCAGCTTCTGACAGAGCGCTCTGGAAGTCTTTGGGGTAGGCCTATGTCCAGCAATGGATGTGTTTTGGTTGATGATGACAATGATGATGAAAATATTATTCAATAAACTTGGTTATGAATTTTTATGCAATTTGGGTCGAAAGGAGACTGAACTGCTGCATTTGAGTTATGTAATAGACATTCTTAATCTATATTTGCATATTTTTTTCTTCATCCATCAGCCATAGGAAGTCTACTGCGGAACATAGGCCTCTCCCAATGATTTCCACAGGGACCTGTCATACATATTATATTTTTATTGTATTTTTCTTCTCTTTTCATTATCATATTACTTTAATAATTTGCTGAGGCACATGCCCTTAACTGTTAAATGAGCACACATTTGATTGCAAGTATTATGGTCTGTGGCGTTACTTCCGTAGAAGCCCAAAAGCCCAGTGTGCCTTTAAAAAATCCGAATAATCTTTAAATCTTTTTTTAACAAAAGCAATGCAACATATAAATGAAAATATACTGATCCAGCATTAAACAATATAAACTGGACATTAGGCAATTAACTTTTGGGCTTCTATGGGAGTAACACCACTGAATAGTAGATGTTAATAAGATGCAGTCTGTACAGGATAGACCACATCTATGTTACAACCCTAACTTTATAATGCTTTAGCATATTTTCGTTAGTTTACATCATTCAATGTTTTTGGTTTGTTCCAGGGCACCACAAGACTGCTCCTCACAAGAATACCATACTACAAGAATGTGGTCATCATGTCTTTCTCCTGCGATGAGTGCGGGTACGAGAACAATGAGATACAACCTGGTGGAGCTATCGATGAGTTTGGAATTAGGTGAGTACTCATCATTGACAGCCCCGTGGCGCAGGTAGCTAGACACCAGCTTGCGAAACGAGAGGCCGCGGGTTCGATCCCCGCACCGAGACAAATTTTTGTGTGATCCACAAATATTTGTCCCGGGTCTGGGTGTTTGTGAGAGCGAAGTCTCTGGTAGTTTCTGATACCCACAACACAAGACTTGTATCTTAATGAGGGTCAGAACCTATGTATGGGACTGTTGAGTGTATTTATTATTTTACTACTATTGTAGCATAAGCATTATATTATTTTCTGTTACCATGAGGCTGTGGAAATTTAGGGGAAATTAATTAGTCGCTCAGCGAGCTATGGAGAGGGCTATGTTAGGAGTTTCTCTGAAGGATAGGATCAGAAATGATGCCATCCGTCAGAGAACCAAAGTTATCGACATAGCCCGAAGGATTAGCGAGCTGAAATGGCAGTGGGCAGGTCACATCTGTCGCAGAACTGAGGACCGTTGGGGGAAACGTGTTCTGGAGTGGAGACCACGGTTCGCCAAACGTATTGTAGTATTCCCTGTGGTTAGGTGACATGACGATATCCGCAAGGTGACTGGCAGCAGTTGGATGAGGAGGGCCGAAGATCGAGCCCAGTGGCGTGCCATAGGAGAGGCCTATGTCCAGTAGTGGACTTCCTTAGGCTGATGGATTGGATAGGATTGGATTATACAATTAATGTGTAACACTTTTAGGCTTCTATGGAAGTACCGCCACTGGTAGTATAACCCCTCAATAAAGAAGGCCTGTGCCCCCCACTAAAAGTCAAAGTCAAAGTCAAAATCACCTTTATTCAAATAGACTTTTACAAGTGCTTTTGAATCTTCACTATAAAGTTTTTTTTAACTTTTGCCGCTTCGAAACGTTTAAGGTGACGTGTTTGTGCAGGTGGAAGCTCCGCGTGGAGAAACCCGTGGACCTCAACAGGCAGGTGGTGAAGAGCGATTACACGAGAGTCAAGATTCCCGAGCTAGACTTCGAGATACCTGCGCAGAGTCAGAAAGGGGGTGAGTGGACACTAACTCATTTCCCCTACCATCTGGATGAAAGGCGTTCCTCAACAGTGCGGTTTAAACGGTGTTTCCTTCCTCTCACAGCATCTTTGTGGAATCAGCTTTCCTCGGCGGTATTTCCGAATGGATACGACTTAGGGACTTTCAAGAAAAGAGCCTATATTTTCCTCCAAAGGCCGGCAACGCACCGATAATTCAATAATTCCTCTGGTATTGTGGTTGTTCATGGGCGGTGTTGACCACTTAACATCAGGTGGCTCACGAGCTCGTTTACCTACTTTCCCATAAAAAAAAGTTTTATTACATTCCTGTTGCTTCTTCCCATCCTGCATTACTTATAAAATTATTCAAAAAGAATATATGATGAATTTATTTAATTATCTGTACTCAGCAGTTAAATAAAAGTAAGATGAATTGGGATGAAAAATATACTATGTGTCAGTCCAGGTTGCCAGCTGGCATACAAAATTTATTTAATTTTGGTCGAGCCGTTCGAGTTTAAAGAACTAAAATATATAATAACACTTCGCACACACACAAAATGTTTCGCAAGCTGGTGTCTAGCCAACTGCGCCACGGGGCTGTTGGAATAAAACTACTCTGACCAAATGCAACCAAACTGACCTAAAAACAACTGAGACCACATTTAACAAACTAGACCTGTACATAGTCTTTCTTTTTCTTCTTTTATTATAAAACTGACCACATCACACAAACTTGACTTATCAACAACTTGACAAATCTCTTATAATCCCTTTTTTACGAGGAAAGCGCCTTAAGCTCCCCTTTCGTTACCTCGGGTGAGGCCGAAAGGGGTATGTCGGGGTCTCTGGCCTTCCTACTCGGCGCGCGGAACAATTTTCCGCTTAGCCGAGTTGCGTCCCTAACCAAAATCCTACGCCAGCATACCGACTAATATTCCAGTCGTTTTAATCATATTAAATCCAATCTGCGTCCAGTTATTTTAGGTTTTATCTGCGGAATAATTCCTAGTGAGCTGAATTTTTGTATACACCTTTATTACGGTGTTTGAAATTATCTACAAAAAATGTATCATGCATTTTCCTGTAAAATTAGCCGTTTTCGGAGTAGAGCGCTGGGAAAGCTAATTTTACAGAAAAATGCACGAGACATTTTTTGTAAATAATTTCACGACAAACAATTCTTATAATGACCTCTTTGACCGCCGCGCAATAGGTCGCGAGATATTTGCGAAAAACTGATTTTCGGAACCCTTTATAACTTTTTTAGCCGGCACGATATCAGTCGATTTTTCACATCTTCATTATAACACCGTAATAAAGGTGTATACAAAAATTCAGCTCCCTAGGAATTATTCCGCAGATAAAACCTAAAATGACTGGAATATAAAACCTCTCCGTGACTATCACGCGCATTTAAGGCGGTTTTACGGCGTCTCAGGGCCAAAAGAGCCCTAAATTGTTCCGCTGCCGCCTAAATGTCTTGCAACCTTGTCCTACACGACACTACTCAATTACAGAAGTGACAACAGTGGAGGGCATCCTGTCGCGAGCCATAGCGGGTCTGACGCAGGACCAGGCGGCGCGCCAGGCGCAGCACCCGGGCGCGGCGGCGCAGATCGACGCCTTCGTGGCCAGGCTGCAGGCGCTCAAGGACTTGGCGGCGCCCTGGTCTTTGGAACTTGAGGATATTAGCGGTGAGATTACACTCTGACATGCTCGCTTAACTCTTTCAGCTTCGGTGGTTAGTTTTAAAACCACATATTTTCCGTCGTCAAAAAATTATTTCCACGGCATCTTTGGGAGATGTGCTGTTCTTTTATAGTTCATTGAATAATTGTTAACCGTGTGTTACAATTTTTTTTACGAAAAAACGCGACGGTTGTTTTTAATCGAATATTTGAAAAAGGAGTCCAGTGCTATTTTTAGAACGGGTCATTTTAAAATTCAATAATAAAGGTAAGAATGTTTATTATATAATTATTTTAGAATTTATCTGTTATTTAATATTAGATTAGTCAATTTATGATATAAAATATAGTTTGCCGTTTATATATTTTTATAAATTACGTAAATAAAAAGGTGGTTACTTTACTAACCACCATGACTGTAGTAGGTTTTGTTTTATTCGTTTTATGTATGTAGTTGTATGTTATTTTTCAGAATTCCGCGTGTACTAAATGAACCTGAAATTCGAAACGTCCTTCTAGAAGACATTTCTTCAGATGGTGAAAGTGTGTGTAGTGTTTAATCACATGAAGAAGCCAATGATGGAGCACAGACTGTGATTGTGCTTGGCGATTCATCTTCACAGCAGCTGAAGTAGCTTATCCTGAAGCTATGATACAATACAACAAATGTTTTAACTTGGTTGACAAATTCGACCAATTGAAAAGTCAATTGAAAATTCTGCCATCGACAGAAAGTCTCATAAGTGGTGGCATCGATTTTTTTTCTATTTTCTGGACTGCGCTGTCATAAACTCCTATTTATTATATCGAGAACTCCAGAAAGAACACCATTCAGAAGTGGATCAATTAGATACAAGAGACGTTCGTAGAAGTGTTTTCCAAGGAATCTCAGGACAAGCTCAGGCAAAGAAATGCAACTTGAGCTCTAGACGTTCTCTCAATAACTCTGCTTCGTCTTCTCCATTGCAAGTCTTGATAAAACGTCATAAGCCAATAGTTTCAATAGAATTGCGGACGGAAAGCAATATGGATTAGTCAGAGTGATCTACTTCACAAAGATTTGCTAAATGCAGCACTAAAAAAGTCCAGCACGTACTGTATGGCAATGCAGCACTTGTAAAGTTCCCCTTTGTATCCACAAAGATAAATATAAATAATAAGTTAAATGTAATACTAAATATAATATACGATACATAATACATAAATATACATATTTGCTCCGTACATATATATATAACTTATATCTTATATAAGTTCTGATGTGCTCTAGTTTTCATTATTCTTCATGCCGTCCGTCATGGTGGTTAGCAAACTAACCACCATATTCCTCAAAAGCCTTATGTGATATTTTGGCTCAATATCTTTTTTCTTTATAAATAAACCGCAATTACACTAAATACGCCTTTGTTTCATTTATAAAATCAATAAATAAAAAGCGTGGCTGAAAGAGTTAAACTCCTTTATAATATACATACATACATAAACTCACGCCTGCATTCCCTGATGGGGTAGGCAGAGGTGCATTTCTACACCCACATTTCGCCACGTATGTATCAGTCCCACGTAATAGGGGGCGAGCCTATTGCCGTTTTTCGGGCACAATTCCAGACTCCGTGCTGCTACTGAGAAGTTCCTAATGGAAAAACCCAATAACACTTTGCCCGACCCGGGAATCGAACCCAGTACCTCTAGATCGCACGGCACATACTTGTACCGCGGGACCACGAGGCATTCATGTATTTGACATTTTATAGATTCAATAAATATTATTTCATTTCATTTAATTACAAATATAAATTTCATTTAAATACAGCCCCCGTGGCGCAGTTGGCTAGATACCAGCTTGCGAATTGCGAGGCCGCGGGTTCGATCCCCGCACCGAGACAAATGTTTGTGTGATCCACAAGCATTTGTTTTGGGTCTGGGTGTTTGTGAGACCGAAAAAGTCTCGTAGTTTGTGATACCCACGACACAACACCCGTATCTTAGTGTGGGATCAGAACTATGTATGTGACTGTTGGGTGTATTTATTTATTTAAATACTATTTTTGTCCGCAGGCAACACATACATAGAGAACTGCGACGCGCCCCGCAAGGACCCGCGCTGCGACCAGGAACACTTCAAGAGGACCAAGGAGCAGAATCACGCGCTGGGGATTTTCATGCACGAGGAGGTCAGATATACATACCTACATACTTTCACGCTTGCACCCCCATAGGAGTATCATCATCATAATAAACTGTCAAATAATTACATACATACATCACCTCACGGCTGTATTCCCCGAAGGGGTAGGCAGCGGTGCATTTCTGCACCCACATTTCGCCAGTATGTATCAGTAGCACGTTATAGGGGGCGATCCATGCTGCTACTGAGAATTAAAATCCTAAAACACTTTGCCTGACCTAGTAATCGAATTCGGGACCTCTAGATCAAGATAAGGCCGGTATTTTTTTACATTATTTATTCAAGCGAAAGAATTCTACCAACAATGACTATATTCCCCAACAGGTACAAGACGAGGTGACGTCACCTTTATCACTGCTATCTCCAGAATCAGACAGGCTGCTGACTCCAGCGGATCCCTCCGAAGGTCAACTGGACCAGCTCAATGCCACCGAGGTGATGCAGTTCAGAACAAACTGCCCAGACTGTAACGCACCTGCTGACACTAATATGAAGATGACTAGTGAGTATATGTGATGATTTGTAGATATATGTCATATTTGTCGGGTGTAAGTCAAGTATGGCATATGTGGTCAGTGGTCAAATAGTTAGTAGTAATTCTGAGGTCAGTAAGTTGAGCATAATGTTATAAGTCATATTCGGGAGATGTGGTCACGGTCAGTAATGGAATGAAAGGTCAACAGAAAAACAGTTCTACCAACAAAAAATTAAAATTCAGCCTCCTTTACAATTGAGAGGGTTTAGGCCTTAATCCATCACGCTGGCCTAGTGCGGGTTGGCGGACAATACAGTATCTACTTATAAAAATGTTTACAGTCCGTCTCTATCTAACATCTTTTGTCCTTGTCTTTATTTATTTACAATAATTTTCAATACAACATAAATCTGATTGCTACGGAAGATTATACAAAACAATAAATTACAAGGCGGTTCTTTTGTTCGCAACACCATCACTATTCATTTGTATGGGTTTGTGTTACAAAGTATTTTCTTCCAGGAATCCCGCACTTCAAAGAAGTCGTGATCATGGCCACGACTTGCGATTACTGCGGTCACAGGACTAACGAGGTAATTATGATAACTATGTATTGGGTGGATTTATTGTATGTTAGCTATGTGTATATCGGCGCAAAAACATATACGACAAGCTACGTCATCGCTCTAAGTGTTCTTGTCTTGCATAAACAACGATGACTCACAAACGATCGCCTCACTACAGTGTCTATAAAAAGGTGCCCGCTGCAGCGGAGCAGATATTCGTCCGTCTATGCGCGGACAGCATACATCCGATTTATTGGGAAATTAAAAGGAATTTTGATTGAAGTTGATTGTTGAACTGCTTCGTGGTCTCGCGGCACAAGTATGTGCCGTGCGATCTAAAGGTCCTGGGTTCGATTCCCGGGTCGGGCAGTGTTATTGGGTTTTTCTATTAGGAAATTCTCAGTAGCAGCACGGAGTCTGGAATTGTGCCCGAAAAACGGCAATAGGCTCGCCCCCTATTACGTGGGACTGATACATACCTGGTGAAATGTGGGTGCAGAAATGCACCTCTGCCTACCCCTTCGGGGAATACAGGCGTGAGGTTATGTATGTATGTGTGTATGTATGTTGATTGTTGAAATCATTTCTCAAAACGAACCCTCCATTAATGATGATGTCACTGCTATTCTCAACAATACCGGGCTATCAGCCTCGTCAGTTATGAAGTTTTCCAAAGGAAAACCCAAAATATGAGTACTCATCATAAACCAACAATGGTGACGTTTGCAATTGTGACGTCACACATTTTAAAATCACTTCAAAGTCCCCCAGCCCCGAAATATACGTAGGGTATAAATACAGCCGCCCGATTGAGGATGATTCATTGTCGCTCGGAACGCCGGACCGAACGGAGCTCTGTACAAGTTTGCTTTTGAATAAATTTGAAATTACCTTCAGAAGTTTTACTGTCATTATTTTTAAAAAAATCAACAACGCTCCAGACTTTCCGTTATATATTTTAAAATATATTGCATTGCATGTTTTCAGGTTAAATCTGGAAGTGGTATAGAAGAGCAAGGAGTCAGGTTTGAAGTCAAATTTGCGGACAGGAGTGACTTCTCCCGGGATGTACTCAAGGTCAGTATTTTTGAATATTATTTTGAATGTATTTATAAATTAGTTTTGTCTATACAGACAGCCCCGTGGCGCAGTTGTCTAGACACCAGCTTGTGAAACGATATGTGGGTTCGATCCCCGCAGAGACAAATGTTTGTATGATCCACAATATTTGTTTCGGGTCTGGGTGTTTGTGTGACTGAAAAAGTTTCTTGTACTTTCTGATACCCACGACACAAGACTTGTATGTCAGTATGGGGTCAGAACTATGTATGTGACTGTTGGGTGTATTTATTTATTTTATACAGGGTTTACAGGATCATAAGATGGTTTATAGGAAATAGTAATCAAACGAACAAAAAGTGATTTTCCAAAAAAGTTTACCATTTTAACAAATTCATACAAAACTTGGTATGGATAGGGCAAATGATGTAAAAATATATCTGTGTTTCGTTTTGTGATTAATTCAGTAGTTAATGAGAAAATTCATAAAAACGTTCTTCACAAGCAATATATTGAACCCGCACTAGGTCTTATGCCCAAACCCTGCTATTTGTAGAGGAGGGCCAGCAGTGGGTCGCATATGGGCTGATGATGATGATGACGATGATGAGGATGGTGATGGTAATGATGGTGATGGTGATGGTGATGATGGTGATGATGACTACTTCCAGTCGGAGACCTGCAGGATGAGCATTCCCGAGCTGGAGTTGGAGGTGGGGGGTCGCGCGCTGGGGGGCCGCTTCACCACCGCCGAGGGACTGCTGCGCGCCACTGCCGAACAACTGGCGCAGTCGCCGGGAGTCTTCGGAGACGCGCCGGGACTCAACCATGAAGGACTCAAGGGGTGAGTGCTGATCCCTGGACAGATACTCCAGGGAGGCTGGTCTAAGGAGTATTTTTTTCATTGGGAGTTGATGAAAAGCATGATTATGTAACTCCCGTACACAAAAGTTATAAAATCAAATAATATATATTTAGAAATGTTAATATTAATTGATTTTACATAAAGATTTATTAGACCACGGATCGTAACAAAAATAAATTGACATGACATTTAACATGAATTTAAAATAACAAAATGTTAACATTAATGAGGGTGAATTTAAAACACAAGACAAGCGTAGACGTTCGGATGGAGCTACCGCACTGTAGACCGGCCGATGAGTGAGTGCCCTGTGACGCTCAGCAGCGCCCGTTATATAGGCACCCGCAACACAAATTTATTGCTGACAATATTATTACTTACATACATAACATCACGCCTGTATTCCCAGAAGGGGTAAGCAGAGGTGCATTTCTGCACCCACATTTCGCCAGGTATGAATCAGTCCCACGTAAGAGGGGGCGAGCCTATTGCCGTTTTTCGGCCAAAATTCCAGACTCCGTGATGCTACTGAGAATTTCCTAATGGAAAAACCCAACAACACTGTCCGACCCGGGAATATACTTGTGCCGCGAGACCACGAGGCAATATATTATTGAATCTATAAAATGTCAAATACAACACTTAGATTGTCATTTCACAATTTACCACCCTGTTCAGAAAGCATCACTAGAAAAGAACGGGCAAGAAGGTCTAATGTTGCTCTATTCCGTTTGTTGTAACCCATGTCCTGGTTCGACAGGTTCCTGGAGAGGCTGGAGGAAGTGCTGGAGTGCAAGTACCCCGTGACGCTGGTGCTGGACGACCCCGCGGGGAACAGCTACGTGCAGAGCCTCGCCGATGACCCCATGACCCCCGATGAAGGTGTGTAACATCTGTTCAAGTCTATGTATACGAAATATGTTAGATGTGTTTTTTTGTATGTATTTGTGTATATGTTTAAGCTAACAGAAGCGGTTTTATTTAAAGAAAAAATGGTGATTAAACTAAACTCAATTTAATTTTACACATATATTCAAAGCAACAACAATCAAAGATTTGACACAATAATGGATTTCGAACGTAAACTGACAAGAGGTCCGCTCCGCACAAGGTCCCGAATAATAATGAATCGTCGGTGCGCTCGCGCCCGCTTATATACCCCTTCTTGAATTTTATTACTGAGTCCTCTAACAATATTATAATTGAACCCGCGATCGCCCAGACCTCGAAGCCATCACTACCCATATGTATGCCAAAAAACCAAGTCGATTCCTTTTCCCCCAGGTTTAAAAGTGACTCGCTACGACAGAACGTACGAGCAGAATGAAGAGCTGGGCTTGAACGACATGAAGGTGGAGGGCTACGAGGACTCCGCCAGCGTCTGCAGCAGTTAGTGTGCGTACCTCCCTGTCCACCCCCCTATTGTGGATGTTATCTACTGCATATACCGCTTGAGGTAAAATCACACTATCTTTTTAAATGACTAAATAAATACACCCAACAGTCACATACATAGTTCTGACCCCACACTAGGATACAAGTCCTGTGTCGAGTATCAGAAACTGAGAGAATTTTCGGTCTCACAAACACCCAGACCTGAAACAAATATTAGTGGATCATACTGACATGGGTTAATTAGTTATTTCAGGGGTTTGCTGTCATCTGGAAACTTTAACAAGGGTTCGTGAAACCGAAAGTTTGAGTAACCCTGGATTAGGCCTTAGTCCACAACTCTGGTCTACCAATAAAAAATATTTTACGGAGAATTTGTATGTGCATGTCTCCTCAAAACTTTTCCTTGACCATTAAAGTACTTAAAAATTTAGTTTTCAATTCAATCTGTACTAAGTCAGTGTTGTGGACTAAGGCCTTATGGCCCAATAGTAATGATAACATTTTTTGTGTAGTGATTATACAATATGATCAACAAGTTAACAAAACTAGTTACCAGCATTTTTATTTTTATGGGTAGGTGTGATTTTGTGTCAAGCAGTTTAAAGTGTCCAAGAAAATGTTTCATTTTATTTACTATGCTAAATATAAGCTTTGACGATAATGAAAAGAGCATCGCATAAAAAGCTTCGGTATATAAGAATATATTTACGGCTAATATTATATGAAATATTTCAAGTGCCTCGTTGGTTTTTCAGTATATAGGTCTAGAAGTCCCGGGTTCAATCCTGATGGGACTGAGTAAGGCTTGCTTTTAAGAAAATTTTCATTATCTGTCCTGTCTACAGGCCTTTGTACAGGCGTGGTTACTGGTTGCATGATTTATAAATGTGAATTATCTTATGAATATAACATACTTTTTGTTTAATTGTTATTATATTCTGAGCAGTGGTATAAACCACAGAACAGTTGAATAAGACTAGAAAGGAAATGTGAGCATGCCGAGCGTGCCGAACCTACGATTAGACTGTCATATGTTTGACACACACGCTTCTTAGTAATTCGGGTTGCGTGTAATATCAACACTTCTATAAATGTGTGACAACCAATAGCAGCCCTTCATGTTGTTTGAAATGTTTATCATTGGTCGTGTGATCGTAGTAGAATTAACAGGTGACAGACAAGCGGCGTCACTCGTCTCCATACAAAATACTGGCTATTTCCCTTCCAATCTTGTTCTGATGTTCTGTGGTTTAAACCATATGTAACATAAAACTTATGTTATTTACAAAAGTTATCTGCTTTTCTAGAATGGCTCTCTCTAGATGAAAGTTATGTTCTATACTCCAGACTTTAAGCAAAAGTTCATCCTTATTGGTTTAGTAGTTAAATGTTAAATGAGTAAAGAGTGCCGGTGAGAGTTTACAGTGATGACACAATTAACTAAAATATTGTTTAATGTCAATCAAAACTTGTATAGGCAATTCGAAACAGTTCTTAAATTTACTGGATAACTTACACATTCAAATTACACAACTTTGTCACTAAAAACAAATTGTGTTTGCATTTTCAAAGTTTGTAAGGCATTTAAAGTACACAAAAGGTACTAGGTCATCATTGTGGCCTAAGGCTCAATCCTTGACCCCTTGTGTTACTCTGTGTTGGTAATCTGCCATCTCCAGATAATGGGGTCGCATTTAAGACCTCAATTTTTTTTTGGGTGTCTAGAATCGTGTGTGCTTTCGATGGATACAGTCCATACGGACGCCGGTCCTCTTGGGGTCACTTTGTTTCAGTGACCCCATTTGATCCGCATTTAAGACCCCCAATTTTATTTTGGGTGTCTATTGACTCGCGTGTGCTTTCGATGGATACAGTCCATACGGACGCCGGTTCTCTTGGGGTCACTTTGTTTCAGTGACCCCAACTCAAATTCGATCGTACGGTCTACGGTACTACGTTGAACGTAGTAATATTTAGTTTTTACAGTATTTGTTGTTTTCCGGAGCTTCTAGTATATATTTATTGCCTCTGCGGCTATGGCTTTATACCCGTGCTGACACATGTCTTTGTGATGTACAACAATGTTAGTGCGAATAGTCATTTCATCATCAACCCATATACGTCCCAGTGCTGGGCACGGGCCTCCTCTACAACTGAGAGGGTTTAGACCTTAGTCCACCACGCTGGCCTAGTGCGGGTTATAATGCATTTATATTAGCGGTTATATACGGTGCTGTTCGATCTAGAGGTCCCGGGATCGATTTCCGGGTCGAGGTGGCTCTGTATGTTGTAGGCTGACACATACAGAAGATTTTGGTGAAGAATTGAGAGACTGAGCATTCCAAGGCTTTGAATCTCTGAAGCTTGCACTTACATGTTATACTATGGCTTTGCAGTAAATCAAAGCGATCAACGTTATATTTACATAATTCTGTTAATTCAGTTAAAGCTGATGAATGCTCTTCAATCTTCCTTTGAGCATTTGCATATTTCTTTGTCATGTAGATTAAGGATGACTGGAGTTTTTCCAGTTCTTTTCTTTCTCGAGGGGAAAGCTTTTTATGGCTCTACTTCCCGCCAGTCCTGGGGGGAGGGGGGCGGGAAGCGTATGTCGGGGTCAACGGCCTTACAGCCCGGCGCGCGGCGACATCACGTCCGGGCAGATGTTAGTGCCGCGCTGGGTCCCTAACGAAATCGCTATGCCGGCATACCGACGAAAACCCCCGGTGGCCATCTTCGCGCCAAGTGGGGCGATTACAGACCGTGGGCGAGAAGCGCCCACAATGTTTCCGCAGCCGCCCAGTGCGCCTTCGAAATGAAATCGTCTAGGTTGTCTCGGAACTTTAAGGGGTGCAGTTGCACCCCCACTACCTTGATTCAGGCGCCCTGTTGGATTTATTTAATTAAAAGAGCAAAAGTAGATTTTGAACGGAGTAGTTTAATTAAAGAGACTTGAGAGATCCTATTACAAAAAGGGGCGAATGACATTCTTACACAGCTTATATACTAATTATAAGACTAGAGATGTACAATAGTTATTACAACATGAGTCGATTATGTAGGGTTCAACTTTCTAATGTTAACACGCCCTTATTTTAGGCGCCGCCGCCCCTCTCGGGGTGTTCTATTTTGCTCCAGTTCATAGGCATATAAGCCAACTGTCTTTTACAGCTAATTGGTCTTTTAAGCTACTTACAAATTTATTTTGCTGTCGGTGATTTTTTAAAAGTTTCTGGGTTCTTTTTAAATACCCACTGTGCCGTTAAGATGTGTGCACAGCGTGTACATTAGTGCACAATTAGGAACAAAAGGAAAAAAATATAAGAAAGTTAAATTATATATTAGAATAATAAAAATACTAGGGTATAAGGTCCGTAAGCCCGTCAACTTCACTTTTCGGAAAAGCGCAACTACTCCCCTTTTCTTTGCTCGGCGTCGCCTAGATCGGCAGGCGTCTTGAAGTTCTGCAGAGTGGGGAGGTACGGGAACGGGTTGGTCTCGATGCGTCAACACGCGACAACCTCCCCGCGGTCGTGCCGGTACAGCGGACCCCAATAGTGGGGTTTCAAAATTAACTGAATTAAAGGAACTTGGATCCCGTAAACTCCGCTCACAATTTTTTTTTTGGTGAATTTCTTGCTTAATTTACAGTTATCGGTTGGGAAACAAAGCAAAAAAGTTATTTTTTTCTTCCGCGGGAAAAATCCTTTTTACGGACCATCCCGCCCCCGGAGGGGCGTGGGTGTGTCGGACTCACCGGCGCCTTCCGAACCAGCATGGATGTTACCGCCCGGGGATGGGCGGCCGCTGGGCCGGGTCCCTACCAAAAATTGCGCCTGGCAATCGCGGGCCTTGTGGCTCTCTTGACCGCACCGGTAGCAGATCCCGGTGCAGTCACACTCCGCGGTGCACTTCACCCTTACGTGCCCCCTGAAGAGGCACCGGAAGCACCGCAGAGGCCCCGGCTCCAAGAGCTGGACCCCAGCCGGGCAATGGCCGAATCGTCCAACTCCCATATCCGCAGCTCCGCAGTCTTGACATGTCGGGTGACGCGAACGTCAGAGCCATCACCTTTCCCCGGCGGCTGGCATTCTCCGCCTCCACGCGGACCACCTCCGCCGAGAGTGGCTCGTTCGCCATCTCCATCAGCTCCGCAACGCTGACATTGACGTCCCTCTGCAGGCCGCCTTTCAAATTCTTTGACGTCTGACGTTTTGAGACGTTGCGGAGCCGATCGGCCATCCTAATGAGGGCCTCCCGGCGCGTGGACACTGGCGCTTCTAGGGCTTTCGGCTTGACGAAGAAGCAAGCCTTCTTGGCCCTGGCCAGCTCCGCCTCCTCTTCGGCTTTCCTCCTCACTTCGGCGACGCGCTCTTTTCTTATCGCCACCTTGTAACCTTTGCTGGCTTCAGCCACAGACTACTCATGTGTGGCTGAAGCCGCTGCGCGACCTTTTGGCTCGTTTTCTTTCGCCATCCGCCTCTTCGAGAGGCGCCTTCTCTTCGCCCGCGAAGAGTCGCAACTCAGTCCGGACTCGGAATCGATCCGGACTGGCGCGGTCCCCTGCGCGGACGTACCCACTGACGATGCAGCGACTACCTCCCCTGGAGCTAACGCCTCCAGGGAAGGCACCCTGCTCAACACCACAGAACATTCTTTAAAGTTATTATTATTTAGAGCTTCCATATTGAGTCCCACGAGTATGGGGGAAATAACGGTCCACCCAGGCAGTGCCCCCTGTACCTGGGTAAGCCTAGCGGAATCCGCCAAAAGGGTCGGCCGGTACTCTGGCGGGGGTCGCACTAGAGACTGAACCTCCCATCAGCCATGCATCCCCTCACGGTGCGCCGCCGCTTAGGATTCGGGGTAACTTTTTATAGAGGTTTTCTCCCTCGCGGCCCGGGCGGTTAAGCCAAGGCCCTCGCGCCGGCCGAACTGCGAGACATGACCACAGCTTCGACCGGGTTACGAGTTCGACGGTGGAAATGGGGTTCGCCCATTTCCTGCTCGGAAGCAAGGGATTGCTGTCCGAGCCCGCCGAGGACCCGGGACAGACCCGGGATGGCCCAAAATACGGGCCCACCGCGGCGCGGTCAAGAGGACCGTTCGCCTTGTATAGGGATTTGGCCAGGGTTGCCCAGGGCGCACCGGCCCCCCCAGCATCCGGACTAGCAGGGCACACTTGGAGGTATCCCGACCTTGCACCCCAGCTGAATGTAAAACTGAGTTAACACATCTTAACTCACTCACCCAATTAATTAATAAAAGAGAAAGAAAAGCGATGACAAAGAAATTTAAATTTATCTGTCAGTTGTAAAGTTACACACGTACTCGTATTACTAAGAATAACACTTAAAAACTACTGATACTTATAACTGATGTTTTGTCATACTTTAAGAGTTAAATGGAATTTAAATATTTAACAATTAAAATCTAGGAACGTTAGTTGTTCGTATTGGGGTTGCCAGCGGAAGATTGTTGATTGTTTTGTGTTTTATAAAGCTTGAAATGGTCTGTAGCTCTCAGGTGTGTTTCATTTATCAGGACCACGTTGGTCCTCCCCCGAAAACCGTTGGCATTATAACTTATTAGTCTAAGTTGTCTTGTCATATCCGACGGCTACGCTGTTGAAGATGATGACTTCGCCTTTCTCATAAGCTTCAAAAATGTTGCTCATGGTGCGCCTGGGTCTTCTTCTTGGACGCAGAAGTGACCTTGGCTGCTGCGCCGATGATTGCCGCGGCTCCAGAGGCGCTGAGGTCGAAATCGAAGTCGGTGCCGGCGATGCCTTCTTGTTCTTCTGGATTCTTGTTCTTTTGGGCGTCTTCTTGTTGGCACCAGGGTTGTTTGCGGGCGGCAGAGAGTGGTTGGTGTCACTCCTGGTGGGCTGGTGCTGCTGACTTCTTGCTTTTGTTCTTCGGCGCTGCTGAATGCCTCTGTTCCTGCCTTTTTGTTCTGGGCGTCCCTCCGGAATACTGGGCACGAAGTGTGGTTTGCCGGATGAGGGTAACCACAGTTGACGCATGTCGCGGGCTGCTCTCTGGGTCGCCGACAGTCTCGTGCCGTGTGGCATTCTCCACAACGTACGCACGCGAGGTCGCGGTGGCAGTTGTGGCTGCTATGGCGGAATCAATTACTGTCCAGCTCAGAGATTGCATGGGTGTTCTCTCGCAAACGTTAAAATAATGTAAAGTAGAAACATGAAAGTAACTTACGCGACGTAAAGCACAAACCAACACAAAACAACTAGAAACACCCACAAGCCGGGAATCGAACTCCAGACCCGACACAATTTTGAAATGGCACCGTGTAAAACCGATTCCGCAACAGTGCGCGGAGGGAAGTCCATTTTTTTTTTCTAATTATTATCCAAAAAAAGAAATTTGGCCACCAATTTTGGCCCTTTCGTCGTCTCCGCAAAAATGGGTTCTTTGGGCTTCATCAATATAGTTCCAGAGGATCGGGTATACATTATAAAGGAGTCGCCTAATGTAGGAAGCGACATCGTGCCATTCATATAAATAAATACACCCAACAGTCACATACATAGTTCTGACCCCACACTAGGATACAAGTCCTGTGTCGTGGGTATCAGAAACTACAAGAGACTTTTCGCCCTCACAAACACCCAGACCCGAAACAAATATTTGTGGATCACACAAACATTTGTCTCGGTGCGGGGATCGAACCCGCGGCCTCTCGTTTCGCAAGCTGGTGTCTAGCCAACTGCTCCACGGGGCTGTCATATTCATTTGTAGATGTAGTTTAGGTGCCGGTGAGGGGTCACCGCAATGTCAAACACCAGGCCCACTAATTTATAATCTTAATTGTTGATTATGAAGCAGTGATGGCCTCGAGGTTTAGGCGCGCGGTCGAGAATCTCGGCGGTCGCAGGTTCAAACCCCAGGCACACACCTCTGACTTTTCGAAGTTATGTGTGTATTCACAATGAATTATCACTTGCTTTAGCGGTGAAGGAAAACATCGTGATAAAACCTGCACACCTAAAAATTTCTTAGGTGTATAGTCCGCCAACCCGCACTAGGCCAGCGTGGTGGACTAAGGCCTAAACCCCTCTCAGTTGTAGAGGAGGCCCGTGCCCAGCAGTGGGACGTATTTGGGCTGATGATGATGATTGTTGATTACAAATAGTGCGAATAGTGCAGGCACAATATGAGGTCGTACAAATGCGATGCACCGGGCGAACGTGAATTCGCGGAACGGATACGATATGGAGTTATACGGAGGTGCGCCCTAAGGTGGCCAAAGGCGGACTGAGCCCGGAGGTCACACGCACGCGGCAGCTAGGGCAGTGTTGCCAACTCGAATTTTGAAAAAGGCGTAGACTATATTAGAAAAAGACGTAGATTTAGTAAAAATTTTCAATGAAAAGTTCGTAGATCTACGTACTTTTTTTCTGAGTAAAATGAAGAGAGTAGGGTAGCTAAAACTAAATAAAACGAGTGTTTTGACATACAATTTATTCATTTTCATCAATTTCAGCTTCAGGCAAATGAAACTTATGCATATATGTATTTGTTAAAAAAATTAAGGTGCTCTTGCGAAGGATCGCTGTTTTTTTTATTCCGCTTTTTGTAAAAAGTAAGACAGTTAGCGTTTCGGTGGAAAGCCTATTTCTTATGTTTGTTTTCATTAAATTTATTGCAGAATACAGTCGCTAGTCAAGGGATTGATAGGCGGTTTTGAATTAAAAAATATTTATTTAATCAAAACCTTAATTTAGTACAGTGTTTTCTGAGCAAGAGCGGAATACAGAATGAATTACAATTGAAATATCTCTTAAAGCTAGTGTTTTACAAAATGGTGTCAATATTATCTGCAAGTCAACATAATTTGTTCTAGAACTTTCCAGTGGCACGTGTATACATAAATGCTGATTTAGATTCCTTGAATTGGTTGTTTAGGTTTGCTTACAAAGCATATATTAGTAGGGTGACCATCCTTAACTCCTCCCCCCCTAAGAGAGAAATCGGCTGGAGACAATTCTTTTGGTTCCGGCTGATTTCGACTTAGTACTAGGATTTTCCTAAAGATTTTATATTTGACAATCAAAAATGCTAATGAAGCTACAAACATTATTACTATTATACTTATTGGCCAAACACTTATATCTTGGGTCACTGAAATTTCACTTTTATCTACACTTTCACTGGTATATTTTGCACTATTTAGAATGTCTTTGATATCGTTGAGGTCTACGCCGCGAAGGTCCACTTGGCTGTCATCTACCGTGATGTTGTGTTGTAGTCCAGGCATGGTTACAGCTCGCAGCAGCAGGCTCATGTCGGGTGTCCTTGTTTCAGCTACCTTACTGATCAGCTTATCTCCAATATATGTCTCGCAGTTCTGGCTAGGGATTACCAGAAATGTTCCTCTCAGGTTGTATTTCATGACTTCATTGTTGCAGTTCTCGGAAAGTGCCAGGTTGTGCTTGGTAAAAATCAACCATATTCCATTGGCTACCATGTGACTCCTTGCGTCTTCTATTTGAACGAAGGTCTTGTGGCATGAAGAATAGTTTTTCAACAGCATTATTTGTTCAACGCACGTTGTGTCAGCGTATTGCACGATGTCATCTTCTTTACAGGGGACACGATCACCTTCGATCTGCTCGCATGGTCTAGCTACGGGTCTAAATTTCAATCCATTCACTATGAGGTAGGGATATTTTGGAATAATAATAGAGGTTTTTAAGAAACTGGGATTATATGTAGGTATAGGTATAACCTTATAGTAATTATACGTGATATTGTCTAATAAAGGCACTTCTAACACAAAAACTAATTGATTACCATCCGAATAAGATTTAAGAACTATAGTACTTTCTAGTTTCGTAAGGTTTTCCTTACCTACCGTATACACTAACCTATTATGTTTCTCTATTAAATTAGCTGCTTCCCCGCTTAGTCTACTCGTTATTGCGTTAAAAAGATATTCGTTTTGTAAATCATCACCCCGATATAGATTAATTATATATATTCAGTTTTACGAATAAATAACGCCAAGAGCCTTGGTTCACCACTAAATACAGGGATTATTCCTAGAACCCCGGGTGGTACAACCATGATTCCTTCCATTTTAGTTACAAAATAATAAACTCACTGACAAAAATACCTATTAACATAACGTGAAAATTATATCACTTTATCTATCTATTAACGTAAATGCGCTACGTGCTACACGGGCTTTTCTAATCCCTAAAAGTACACGAAACACACACGTATAATGATCACCAGGAAAATCAAAGGAAAATTGACGGGAAAGTGAACAGATCTACTCACATGACCCACAGCTTTTCCGCTCTCCTTCTGTGATCGGTGATTCTGCTCCTCAGCTTGCTCTGCACCGTGGCTTTTCTTGACGAATTTATTTGGTTCGCTGACCCGCTGAATCGTTGAAACGAAATTTGGAGTCTTTTCCGCGCCCGAAAATTTGATTCGCGATGGCACAGAGGACCCAAACGACAAGGTCACTTACCGGCTGCGCCAGTCAAGGGATTGATAGGCGGTTTTGAATTAAAAAATATTTATTTAATCAAAACCTTAATTTAGTACAGTGTTTTCTGAGCAAGAGCGGAATACAGAATGAATTACAATTGAAATATTTCTTAAAGCTAGTGTTTTACAAAATGGTGTCAATATTATCTGCAAGTCAACATAATTTGTTCTAGAACTTTCCAGTGGCACTTGAATTGGTTGTTTAGGTTTGCTAACAAAGCATATATTAGTAGGGTTACCATCCTTAACTCACACTTATATACTTTTTCCATGCTTTGATAGGAATGGCCATTGAACGAGTCGAACAACTTGTCAAAGAATAGTAATACATCTGCTGTACCGACGACTGCCGAAGCAGTGATGGCCTCGAGGTTTAGGCGCGCAGTCGAGAATCTCGGCGGTCGCGGGTTCAAAGTCAAACCCCAGGCACACATCTCTGACTTTTCGGAGCTATGTGTGTATTCGCAATGAATTATCACTTGCTTTAACGGTGAAGGAAAACATCGTGATGAAACCTGCACACCTAAAAAAAAAGTTCTTAGGTGTGTAGTCCGCCAACCCGCACTAGGCCAGCGTGGTGGACTAAGGCCTAAACCCTCTCAGTTGTAGGGGAGGCCCGTGCCCAGCAGTGGGACGTATATGGGCTGATGATGATGATGTACCGACGCACTCCTTCGGAAGAATATTGTGATTTGTAATAATAAAAAAAAACAATGATTTCGAGTTGAAATAAGAAAATAAAATTTATTCTTGTCGCTTCAGTGTAACTGGATGATATAAATTATAACTGGCATATATTTTTTTATTAAATAGGTACCACTATTTCTTTGTAAACGATAATTTAATTAAATTTTGCGATACAAAATATCGCACAAATCGGTCGGTCAATAAAATAAATACTTACATACATACATAAACTCACGCCTGTATTCCCCGAAGGGGTAGGCAGAGGTGCATTTCTGCACCCACATTTCGCCAGGTAGGTATGTATCAGTCCCACGTAATAGGGGGCGAGCCTATTGCCGTTTTTCGGGCACATTTCCAGACTCCGTGCTGTTACTGAGAATTTCCTAATGGAAAAACCCAATAACACTGCCCGACCCGGGAATCGAACCCAGGACCTCTAGATCGCACGGCACATACTTGTACCGCGAGACCACGAGGCAGTCAGTCAGTACTCACTTGCTAAGAATCTCATTGTTGAAGAATGGCTGGCTGAATACCTGGGCTGCATTCTTTACCTTAATTTTTGGTATTTTCTCGTGTACAACATGACTTTCAGTCAATTTGTTTATCAACCTGACATCATGATCGCCTGGATCAGCATCGCGGAGCATTTGTAAATGATTCCATTTTGCATGTTTTATCTCTCCGTTTTGGATGTATCTTAAATACTTTGTGAGGAGATTGTTCTTTAATCCTTTAAGTAGATGTGGTGGACCAAATATTCCCTGCCACTTCAGCTCGCAAATCCTTCGGGCTATGTCGATAACTTTGGTTCTCTGTCGGATGGTATCATTTCTGATCCTTCGGAGAAACTCCTAACATAGCATGGTAATATATACTCGGACTTAATGTATCTTCATCAAATATGAGCGTACATAAGAAGAGGAGAGCATGAGAAGAGGTTCTCATGCGGTAATTTCCTTACAGCGCTTTTCAGGTTTTCTGTGATAATGTCATTTATTCCAGGTTTGATAGTAATTTGGTTCAATAATTTTTTTATTGTTCTTCTTGATGGCAATGCAGTCTTTGTAATAATTTGTAAGCTTTTTGAATCTGTATATTGTAAGGCATAATTTTTTTCTTTATTCGGAAATCTTCTTCCCCTCGGTTTTAGAGATGTGTTTTTTAATTGCATTCTTGTGAAAATGCTATCAGTTTCAGGGAGGTTTTCAATAGCTTTTAATAGATTGAAACCTTATTTATTTATTTAGAGACACCATCGACAGTTACACATACACTTTAAAATACAGTTGAATAAATAGCATTGGACATTGCGTACCATCATTATAGGTGAATACAACATTCTTGATATTATTGCTCAGACATATTATTTATATTAGTATTGGAAATTCCATTTAATGATACATGTGCTATTATAATAATAATAATTATATAAAAAAAAAAACAAAATTAAAAAATAGTGTGACGATACAAAAAAATAAAAAATAAAATTATAAATAAATAAAACAGTTATTAATATTAATATCAATAATCAGTTATTAATATTATTTATTTTATTATAGTTGTTTTTTTTTCTCTCTTTTACTTCTTTCTATACACTTTATTCTACCCTATTTATTTTTCCTCTTTTATTATCCATCCTAAGGTTGCCTGGAAGAAATTGCCTAGAGCGATAAGGCCGCCTCTTGTTTTCTTTCTTATTACCTAAGTTTCTTTATATAATTTTGAATATATACAAGAAAGTGTAAACAAATAAATAAATAAAACCACATTCGGAATTACAACTAGGAAATTAATTTTTTTGCATTTAATTACATTTATTATTAAAAACTATCATATGTAAGGATAAAAATGAAAATCATAGATACAACCCGACTAGTAACGATGTAGTAGCGATTTTAAGTATAATGATTTAAAGGTTACAGTGGAGGACCTGAAGATGTCAATGTCATTTCTGTCGTTGTAGGCTTCTATGGCACGGTTTAAGGGAGTTGAGATCTTTGTTCTCAATGGGGCTTTTCTGAAGGTATATTCCAGGGGGAATCTAGGTATCCTTCTTGGTACAGCTAAGCAAAGTGAGGCCAGCAAGTTCGGTACCTTTGCAGCTTGCCGAATTTTTTGGCTGATATCTTTACATTTGGCCTTTAATTTTAAAAGCTTTACCTTTAATTGAGTATTCTGTTTCAGATATTTATTTTGGTCACTTTCATATATTGAAAGTCTGAAATAAGAGAAACAATAAATCTTTAAACCGCAATATATTGCCGAAATTATTAATCAAGTCTCTGTATATTAGAAAACAGCCCATTATTAATTACAGCAATACCATCGCGACGATCACCGCGCGGCAGTCCACTGTTCGAAACTAATCGATTATTCGAGACGTTACAGTGCCCGTACTGTTTGTGATTGACAATAAACATTATATTTTATTATTAGACTAGCTGTGCCCACGATTTCGTCCGCGCGGAAAATTAATTTTTAATAAGAAAATTTATAAACTAAAAGTAGCCTAAGTTACTCCTTATTACATCAGCTATCTGCCAGTGAAAGTCCCGTTAAAATCGGTCCACCCGTGTCAGATATTAGCCGGAACAGACAGAAAAAAATTGTAAAAGTCGTTATTTTGGTATATGTACCGTGTATACATCCATATACATTTTTTAAATTGCGGTTATTTCAATATCACAAACAGACACTCCAATTTTATTTATTTGTATAGATGTAGATGTATAGTAGTAGATGCGCGAAAAAGCTTGTCCAAGTCATCCTTTGATCGTATGGTATGGACTGGGTTTTTTTTACCATCGCCATTTGGGGCTTTTCGTACAAGGATTTTACCATTTCGAACCCAGCAAAATTTATAATTATGTTCCTTTGCTAACCTTCTCGCTTCTCCAAAAAGCTGACTATTTGTTTTTGTCAGTCGTTCATTAAAGTACAGCGTAGATGACGTTCCACTGATGATGTCTTTGGATGTTAAACCAGGTCTCGTACCTGCGGCGGCCAGCAGTTCAGCACTTTTATTTTTACGGGTGAATTTCGCGACAACTGGTCTTGTTGCGGAAGAGGATGATGGTGAAGATTGCTTCAACCCAACTCTGATTAGGTACCTACTTGGTCGATGTCGGTGTCTTGCAGCTCGACTCCTAATTTTTTAGCGGTAGTTAATAGTATGTGCATTAAATTTTCGTTGCTGTTTTCTGGAATGCCGACTATTTCCAACTCATTGCGCAACTGGTGATTATAGTTGTTTTTAAGTTAATAATCACCGCTTCTTTTGAGGTAAGTCTGTTTTCGAAAAAGGATATTTTTTGCACGAGGTTGTCAGTTACGGAGAATAGTTGAGTTTTTACATCGAGGACATCTTGCCTCAGTAGCCTTATCTCGTCGAGAAGCGCCGATGTTAAGGGTTGGTTGGAGTCAGTTGGGCTTTCTATGTAGGATTTCGGGCCACTTCCGCGGTTCCGGTTCCCTTTGTCTTCTGAGAGCGAGCAATTCAGGGTACGGATGGGTGTATTGATATCACTATTTTTCGGCTTTGTGCATGTGCAAGACGGACATACCCATAGTGTTTTGTATTGTTCCGACAATTTATGAAAATTATGTTGTTATGTTGAGGCAGTTTAGGTCATAGCACTTTTTGCAAGCTGAGCATTTCATATGGTGAGGTGAGCTAATACACGTACCACACGTCTTCAAATTTTCGTGTTGGACGTAGGTATCACGGCAGTGTGTGCCGGTAGCGCGCGCAGGCGAGTGCGGGTGGAGGGCACGAGAGCAGGCGGGGTAGGGCGCAGGCCAGACAGAAGAGACGTAAGACGAGGACGCGTCGCGGAAAGGGCGAAGACGAGACACGGACGCGACTTTTGCAGTTATATAGAAGAGACGGGGCGGAGACGCGGACTCAAAACAGGGCGCAAACATTCAACCCTCAAGACGGTACACGTGACTGTGCGAGCGAGCGAGCGAGACTCGCCCGGCAGGTATGCCATCCTGCGCCCCGTCTTCACCCCCGCCGCGTCCGCGCCCCGTTTCTTCTGTGTGTTTTGAATAAAAGGCGCAGACGTAAAAGCGTTGCGCCCGCGTCCCGTCTATTCCGTATGTTTTGCGTCGCGACGCTTCTATATATTTTCTATGAAAGGGACGCGGAAAAGACGAATGTCCGCGCCCCGTCTGTGTCTTACGTCTTTTCTGTCTGGCCTGCGCCTTAGGCGATGCGAGCGCGCTGCTCGTGCCGCGCGAAGCGTGAGGTGGTTTTAGACGGCGCGGCGTGTTGACAGTTTTTAAAATATTCATTTTGATGTGGAATCCAAACAGTGGTACTAATTGTAGTATGAAATATACAGTAGTCACTCTGGCACTATTATCTTTGAGCTAGCTCAAGTCGGTATAAAATACAATAAGATTTGACACTGATTTTCGATTTATATTCGGAGAGCAAACGGAATACACGACTGCACTATTCGAGCACCGTACAGTTGATTCCAATATATATTCATACACACATGTAGTAAAAAATTGTTATTTCAATATTACAAACACACACTACAATTTTATTTATATGTATGTAGCCTAAGTTACTCCTTATTACATCAGCTATCTGCCAGTGAAAGTCCCGTTAAAATCGGTCCACCCGTTTCAGAGATTAGCGGGAACCAACAGACAGACAGACAAAAATTGTAAAAAACGTTATTTTGGTATATGTACCGTGTATACATCCATATACATTTATTAAAAAGCGGTTATTTCAATATCACAAACAGACACTCCAATTTTATTTATTTGTATAGAATAGATTAAAAAGCGGTTATTTCAATATTACAAACAGATACTTCAATTTTATTTATTTGTATAGATTTGTGTTTGTCATTGCGGTGACCTCTCACAGGCACCTACCTACACGCCGTCATCGAAATGTTTTTGGTCCTTTGAAACTAAGTAATTTACTTCTTCATTAACAAATTCTATCATCTTTTATAAAAATAGAAGTGAAGGATTTTTTAATACAGGGTGTATTCAGACCGTGATCGGAAATTAAGGCAGGTTAAATAGCTAAGGTGATTACAAACCCCCTGGCGTTAAAGAAAATTCTGACAAAAAATAAAAATTTTGACGTTTTCCATACAACCATCGGTATTAAATGTACGCGGTTTGTATGGAAAACGTCAATTTTTTTATTTTTTGTCAGAATTTTCTTTAACGCCAGGGGGTTTGTAATCACCTTAGCTATTACCTGCCTTAGTTTCCGATCACGGTCTGAATACACCCTGTATATGGTTTTTTACTTGACCATTGTACTGATTTGGATAATTTTTTGCACACAGATATAGTGTGAAATGGAATATAGGACAATGTTTATTACTGGAAAAACATACTTTTCATCTGGATGGATTGCGAGGCATAGGAAGTTAATTATATTGCATAATTACAAGAAATCACAGAGCTAATGCTGTCATACCCTTCAACGAAAATTTTGTATACAAGTATTATTTTATGTAACAGTAATTTATTTTTTAAATCTGAATGTTTACTTAAAATGAGTTAGTGAAAGCAGTGATTTCAAAGCTTGCTTGTGGGGTATTTTAAAGCTTTTAATATCATCAAGTATTGAATTTTTTATGACCTAAGGGGTGATCAGTGAACATTCAGCATAACTCTAATAGCTTTGTACCTAATAACTCCTATATATATTATACTATCCTCTTTAAACTTTTCTGTTATCCATCTAAAGAAGGAAATAAATTGCTAATGGCAAATAAATTAATACTGAAACGCTACTTAATCTGAGAGTGACTTATATTGATGTGGCTGTTATAATTTAAGCGGTATATACTTAAAAAATGTCATGTAAAAGAACTTTGTGTGGTAATGTTGCCATTTATGGAAATTTAAGTGGGCATTAGTTAATCACAGTCTTAAAACCGATAAATGATGTTTTAGTATACCACTTAAATTATAACAGCCACTTAAATATAAGTCACCCTCAGATTAAGTAGCGTTTCAGTATTCGGCCATAAGTGTGATAATATCACCACTTCATTAAAATTGTCTAATTTCTACTCTTATTTCAAACTAATTATTATGTACAATAAAGGTAAATAAATGAACTTATAATTTAAGTTATGTTTAAATATATTTTTGTCGCGACAAGTTTGTTGATGCCATTCCAGGTTGCGGTTTTGATATTGTTTATAATAAATGATTTGTGATAAAAATGTGTATTATTTCCTATGTTTTTGTCCCAGTACTGTAATGTATAATTTGTACCTAAGGGGCTAGTCAAAGATAATTTAAGCTCTGAGGGGTTCATTGCTTTGCTTATTTGTGATAACCTTGGGGATTTGGATGGTGAAGATGTGAAGAATTTTTTTTCTTTTCTGGACTTCTTCCAAAATGTTATGCCAATTTCCTGAATGACAAAAACATATTAAAAAATATATGCATTATAACTTACGTAAGCATAGGACATGGCAGTAAGGTATTTACTTATTTTTGCTGGCAAGAGGGATAGGGAGGGGTTAATAAAAATGTTATTTTTGCATAATAATTAATGGCCTCGAAAATTAATTACAACACTGTTGAATTGAAATTGTTCTTATGAGTGGAATCTGGTCAAAGCATAGACAAAATGCACAACAAAATTATAACATCCAAGTTCTCGAGGTACTTCTGTGTCGTGCGATATAGCGGTCCCGGGTTCGATTCCCGTTTCGGGCAGGGTCATTGTTTTTTTACATTAGTAAATTCATATTAGCAGTACAGAGTCTAGAAATCTAATAGTTTGGAAATCAAGCGCGAATTTACCGTTTGTGGGCACCGAGGTTCCGAAAGGGGACTTTAAGGCGCTTTCCTCTCGTAAAAAAAGGTGTTTAAAATATAGCTCACAAAATTTATTTTAACAACTTCAGATGCGGCCAAGCCTAGTTTATTTATATAAAATTGAATGTTCGTCTGTATTTCATCGAGCTCCTCTTAAAGGGCTGGACCGATTGGGTTAAAAATTTATGTGTGTTCGAAGGGATTCGAGAATGGTTTAGATTCACAACTGGACCTGGTAGATGGCGCCATTGTCGATATGTGAAACGCCTGGACCGATAGGGATTAATTTTTCTATGTATATTCCAATGGGTCCCTGGATGATTTCAAAACACAGTTGGATCCGGTAGGTGGCGCTGCTGTCAGCATATCGCTTAAAGATTTTCCGGGCAGGACGACGTCTGCCGTTACAGCTAAGTACCAATAAAAGCATTAATAGATACAAAGAAAATCAAATCATCTTTTATAGAACATGTTTTCCCACGGCATACTTATGCGTGGAAGGCCCAGCAGTGTCGGGTTTTCCGAATCAAGCCTAATATTGAATGAGTTGGGAAATTTGAAAACAATTTACAAAGAACGAGTGGTCATTTTAAACATTGAACGAATGGTTGTTATTACATAGATGACATTCTCGTTTGCTTTACTGACATTAAAACTTGTTCCATAGACATTTATGTTTCCAAATTATATAATTAACATTAAAGAAAAGAGATAGACATGCTTAACCCTGGTGTTAGAAAGAGTTAAAAAATATACTGTGCAATTGGCGAATTCTATAATCTATTGTCACTTGACTGTTGACAGCACTTTGTTATTGTTTAGTTTTTGTTGTTTAGCTTTTAAGGCCCAGTTATTTGTAACTTATAATATAATTAACAAAAATGACGGAAATACCTTCTCAAAGCAAAGAAGAAGAGAAGACTGTCTTACCGCATCACATTCAACAACCTTTGTGCACTACAAGGTTGGGTTACAGACAGGGTCGAAAATTGACTGCAGTTAAAGTGAGTTTTCACTTAAATTGTACTTTATTCACAATACTGCCCATAAAAACAGAACACCTGGTGATACGATGCAACTTAGGCTTGATTTTTAACTCTATAGCATTGAAAAAATTATCTTTTTATGATGCCACCTGTTACTTCTCTTTTATATTGAAAGATCACCAATGCCAAATGAAATTTCGTGTATTTATAGATTATGTTAGAAATTTATGACATTGTTGTCACAACATACACACTATATACTCAATAACAATCCTCTAAACATTTGTTCAATTGCGTACAAATTAATAATTTCATTTTCAGGTATACACTATAAATGATGAGTCAGTCCATCTACTAGTGTTTGGAGTGCCATCTTTAAACCTCCGGCAAGAGACTAGAGCCCTATTCTGCAAGTTTGGGAAGCTCATTCAATTCAACCTAGCACCCCAATACCCTTCGGAGCAATTTACAGAGACATACCATGCTTTATACGAAAGAATTCAGTCTTCAAGAATTGCTAAGAAAATGATTGACGGTAAGAATTTTTATGGTGGTGTTTTGCATGTATGCTATGCTCCGGAACTTGAGAATCTAGAGGAATTGAGAAGTAAGCTTATGCAGCGTAGAAGAGACGTTTTTAACAGACTACAAAGGCATGAAGAAGAAAAACAGGCTGAAATTGAAGAAGCCAAATCGATTCCTGTTATAACACAAAGCATACCAGAAAATTCAGAAATTATCAATGAAGTTAAGGAAACAGATAATTATAATGCAAACTTATCAATGCCAGTTAAAATGAATATGGGGGCAGTAAATGTAATATCCTTTGGAAAGAAAAGAAAGAAGAAGATAAAAGAACAGGTTGTAAAAGAAAAGAAGGTAAAAGATATAGAAGTAGTGGATTGTACAAGTATAGAAAAAGAAATAGTTACTAATATACAAGAGGTTTTAAATGAGAAGGTAGAAGTAAGAAAAGTACCACAGAAAACACTTAATAAAATTGAGTTTTTAATTAAAAAATATACAAGTCGTTTTATTCTTCTTCGGGGTATTCGTCTCCAGGCATTTCCTCTTGTTCGTCAAATTCTCCATCTTCAACTCCTACTTCCTGTAATAAGATTATTATTTAGATAAAGCTTGAGATATTAACTTTATTGTCTTAGATTGCAGCTTAGAGGTCTAATAAAGTAAATAAAATTTTGTGACAAAGGCTGTTTATGACATTGATGAAATAAAATTTTAGTTTGTTTTAGTTTTGTAAATTAATTTCAAGTGATGGCCTCGAGTATTAGGCGCGCGGTCAAAGAATCTCGGCGGTCGCGGATTCAAACCCCTGGTATACAACTTTGATTTTTTTGAAGTCGTGTGTTTTCACAATGAATTATCACATACGCTGAAGGAACTTGTAAGGAAACCTGTACCGGCAAGTGTTATCGGGTGTTTTAGGAGATTCTCTATATTAGTATGAAGCGTTTAAATGTGCCAGAAAACGGCAAGAGTGTCGCCTATCTCTCGTGGAAGCAGTTAGCAGACATGCTAGGGATGTGAGATGAATGGAAAAGAATCGATGAAATAAAAATCGATTTTTCTTTATTCAAAATTAATCGATTTGTCAAAAATCTTTCTATTCGATTTTTTCTATTATTTTAAAATCTACATGCTTTTCATATTCAATAATTAGCCTAAGAGACGCCCGCGTGCAATCCCGATTATAACGCCCTACCATACAACTAAAAAAAAAACAAAGTTATCTACAGATTCTTGTATTCAAAATGTAATGACATTAACTTGTAAATAATAATGAACTTCGATTTAATTTCATGCGTCGCCTAGGCGGCGCTGTTTATAAAAATCGATTAAACACGTAACTTATATAATCGATTTAAATAAAAATCGATTATTTTTTATATCCCTAAGACCTGCTCTCTGCCTACCCTGTTGGGGTTACAGTGCCTGTGTATTACCTCGTACTGTTGATATTCTGAGACCAAGTCGTTCATGTTGCTCTCAGCTTCTGTGAACTCCATCTCGTCCATTCCCTCTCCCGTGTACCAGTGAAGGAACGCCTGGGATAATACATTATATTTCTATCATTTTTGAAGTGAAACTTCTTTATACGAGAGAAAAAAACAAAAGAAAAATTGCAACGGTTTTCTGTTACGCGCCATCTTGGCATCTTTTTTTTTTTTTTTTTTTTTTTCTTCTTATGGCAAGGCGCGGTTTGCGCATCTGCCAGTGTCAAAGTTTAGAGCTTGAAAAGTGTTGCCAGGTTCAATTTTATACTCTAACTAGAGTAAATTCTATCAAAGTTAGGGAAACAAAAGGTTGGTAACGGTGTAGGTAGGTAAGCATATTACAAATATTGTTAAACACTTGGCATCTTTATTTCTAAATGTGCGCTCACAATGACCAAAATCTAGGGATGGTCGTTTTTTCAACGAACTAGTTGAATCAACCGTTGACGATGAAGTAACGAACGACCGGTTGATGGGTTGTGAAAAAATAGTTGAATTTTCCGACCATTTATCTAGCTAGGGTAACTAAATAAATAAATAAAAAAAAAAAAAAAACCAAGAGCTGCTCATTTGCTAACATTAATATTATCAACTAGTCGAAGAATTCAACTAGTTTTTTAACAAGTTAACTACGCAAAAAAACGGTTACTTTCCTTGACGCCACAAACGTCAACGGCCCATCTCTACCAAAATCCTATCTTAATACACGTAGCGTGACCGTTTCCCACCAGAATTACAAGTCGTACATATTCTTACCTTTCTCCTGAACATAACGGTGAACTGCTCTGAGATTCGCTTGAATATCTCCTGTATGGCGGTAGAGTTGCCCACAAAAGTGGCCGCCATCTTGAGTCCGCGCGGCGGCACGTCGCATACAGCCACCTTCACGTTGTTGGGAATCCATTCTACGAAGTAGCTGGAATGGGAACAGGTAAAAGCAATAGAAATGCACCTCTGCCTACCCCGTCGGAGAATCATCATCATCAGCCCATATACGTCCTACTGCTGGGCACGGGCCTCTACAACTGAGAGGGTTTAGGCCTTAGTCCACCACGCTGGTACTAGACCAGCGTGGTGGAGTTGGCAATGAATTATCATTTGCATTAAAGGTGAAGGAAAACATCGTGAGGAAACCTGCACACCTTAAAGTTCTTAGAAATTATTTTTAGCCTAAGCTGTGTAGTCCGCCAACCCGCACTAAGGTGGTGGACTAAGGCCTAAAACCTCTCAGTTGTAGAGGAGGCCCGTGCTCAGCAGTGGGAGGTATATGGGCTGATGATGATGATGTATGTGATTAAAAATGTATTGTCACCTGGAGTTCTTGTCCTGCACGCTGAGCATCTGTTCGTCAACTTCCTTCATGGACATGCGGCCTCTGAAGATAGTGGCGACGGTGAGGTACCGTCCGTGTCGCGGGTCGCACGCCGCCATCATGTTGGAAGGACTGAACATCTGCTGCGTCAGTTCCGGAACTGTGAGCGCGCGGTAGCCCTGGCTATTCCGCGCGGTGAGTGGCGCGAAACCTGACATAGGACGCCATTTTGTTCAGTTATTATAAATAATAAATACACCCAACAGTCACATACATAGTTCTGACCCCATACCACCACACCAGCTCTTGTGTCGTAGATTAAATTAAGAGAAATTTTTCGGTCTTACAAACATCCAGATCCGAAACATATGTCTGCGGGGATCGAACCCGCGGCCTCTCGTTTGGGTAACCAACTGCGCCACGGGGCTGTCAAATTTTGAAGGAATGGATTGGAGAATTTATAAAGTACATATTAATTAAGAAAGGAATTCCCGATTTGTACGCTAAACTGTTTTAATGCACCATTTTTTTGGTATAAATGAAAGGCCTCTGAATTTATGAAGTTATGTGTGTATTCATTATGAATTATCACGAACTTTAACAATGAAAGAAACATCGTGAGGAAACCTGCACACTTAAAGTTCTTAGGAATTTCTTAGTTGTATAGTCCGCCTGCACTAGGCTAGCGTGGTGGACTAACACATCCTCTCAGTTGAAGAGGAGGGTCCAGTAGGAGGACGTAAATGGGCTGATGATGATGACCCTCACCCGGCATAAAGAAGTGCAGTCGCGGGAAGGGCACCATATTGACAGCCAGTTTCCTGAGGTCTGCGTTCAGTTGTCCAGGGAACCGCAGACAGGTCGTCACTCCAGACATTGTCAGCTATGGACCAGGATAGATTAAGCTCTTAAATTTTGTGATCCACAAACATTTCAGGACTATATGTGGGAGTGAATAGACTCTCAAGGTTTCTGATACATGAGACAATTACACATACATAACCTCACGCCTGTATTCCCCGAAGGGGTAGGCAGAGGTGCATTTCTGCACCCACATTTCGCCAGGTATGTATCAGTCCCACGTAATAGGGGGCGAGCCAATTATTATTTATTAAATAAATAAATACACCCAACAGTCACATACATAGTTCTGGCCCCACACTAACATACAAGTGTTGTGTCGTGTATCACTAACTACGAGACACTTTACAAACACAAACACGAAACAAATATTAGTGGATCACACAAACACTTATCTCGGTGCGGCGATGGATCTCACACCTTTTTACGGTAGAACTGAGTAGCCAGTTTTTTTTTACAAGTTTTATTTTTGATGGCATGTCATTTCTTTTTGAATAAAGTACGTGACCCTTATGAATACAAACTTTCGTTTGACATATACAGGGTGTATTCAGACCGTAATTGGAAGCTATGGCAGATAATAGCTACGGTGATTACAAACACCGTAACATTTAAAAAAAACCGACAAAAAATAAAAAAACGTTTTCCTTACAACCACATCCATTTTATATCTGATTGTTAGGAAAACGTAATTTTTTTTATTTTTTGTCGGGATTTTTTTTAACGCCAATGGGTTTGTAATCACCGTAGCTATTACCTGCCTTAGTTTCCGATCACGGTCTGAATACAATCTGTATATTTAATCATGGTACATATTGTCATACTAGCTGACCCGGCGAACTTCGTTCCGCCTAACAGCCGTTCTTTAATTAATTATTTTTTAGCCTAAATTACTCCTTATTACATCAGCTATCTGCCAGTGGAAGTCCCGTTAAAATTGGTCAACAAACAGACAGACAGACAAAAATGGCAAAAAACGTTATTTTGGTATATGTACCGTGTATACATCCATATGCATTTATTAAAAAGCGGTTATTTCAATTAATATGAGTCTGAAATTGTGCCCGAAAAACGGCAATAGGCTCGCCCCCTATTACGTGGGACTGATACATACCTGGCGAAATGTGTGAAATACTCTGCCTACCCCTTCGGGGAATACAGGCGTGAGTTTATGTATGTATGGTTATTTCAATATTACAAACAGACACTCCAAATTTAATTTATTTGTTTAGATGTATAGATGTTGGCATACTTACAGATACAAGATGGTTGAGGTCCCCGTAAGTGGGCGAGGCGAGTCGCAGCGTCCTAAAGCAGATGTCATAAAGAGCTTCGTTGTCAATGCAGAAAGTTTCGTCCGTATTCTCTACGAGTTGGTGCACGGACAGAGTCGCGTTGTAAGGCTCTACCACTGTGTCTGATACCTGGAAACAACATTAAAACTTACATTTGTGGTGGCGTTTCCCAAAGGACGCAATTTCATTGAAGTTGTACTTCTTTAGGCGCGTTATGAAAAAATGATGAGAGTGAAATTTTAAGATGCGCGCGCATCACTGTAACACAAAAGTGAGACGTCGAAGCTGCCTATGTGCTCCAATTTTGATCGACTTAAAGTAGTCTAATTTACTTAGGAGAACTCTAAACAATATTTTAATCATTGTTTGTTATTCTTAAGTTAGATTTGAAGTGGATACCTACCTAAGTAAGCAGTGATGGCCTCGAGGTTTAAATGCGCGGTCGAGAATTTCGGCGGTCGCAGGTTCAAACCCCAGGCACACACCTCTGACTTTTCGAAGTTATGTGTGTATTCACAATGAGTTATCACTTGCTTTAACGGTGAAGGAAAACATCGTGATAAAACCTGCACACCTAAAAGTTCTTAGGAATTTCAAAGGTGTGTAGTCCGCCAACCCGCACTAGGCCAGCGTGGTGGACTAAGGCCTAAACCCTCTCAGTTGTAGAGGAGGCCCGTGCCGAGCAGTGTGACGTATATGGGCTGATGATGATGATGGTACCTACCTTACCTTCTTGCGTGGTAAACAAATATTTATGAAGAGAAAAATAAGTTGATTATTACGTTATAAAAGAATACGCAATTATTTTTTAGCTTTTTATTGCATATTAATTTGTTTTGGAATAGTTTTTTTAAGGCGGTTTTTAGAGAAGCATAGACACAATTAAGTGATAGATGAGAGGTTAATCAATAATATTTTGATTAAATTTACTATGGAGAGTAAAGGTAAGGAGTGTAATCTCATATAGTAGAAAATCGAAAAAAGTGTCCAGCTGTAAGCTGTAAATAACAGTTCAAAATCCTTCCAGAATGGCGCTGGTGTAGACAAAGGAAATGGTATTAATTTAATATTATTGTTGACTAAAGTAGTTATTTATTGAAAATGCCAACTACTTGCGTAGTACAAAATAATGTAGTAAATATAACCTTAAAGAGTTATTATGAAAAACGCGTGTAGCTAGAGTGAGTTTATATCCTGAACTGTGAATAGTACGTTTATTAATTTCCGCTTCCTTTAAAATTTACCCTGATGCTAATGTGGCGCCCCCAATTTAAGACATTTTGACGGACACTATTGCATGTACCAGATTACACTCCTTACCTTTACTCTCCATAAAACTTACCTTAGGCGAAGGCATCACGCTAAAAGTATTGACGATGCGGTCAGGATACTCCTCCCTCAGCTTACTAAGCAGGAGAGTGCCGAGACCTGATCCGGTGCCTCCTCCCAACGAGTGAGTCAGTTGGAATCCTGGATGGACCAATTTTAATAAAGTTTGATAAAAAATTACGTTTCGTTCTGGGATCATCCGATGACATTCAGTAAGTATTTTATACAGACATATCTACTATATAAAAATAAGTCGGGTTTTCCTCCCTGACGCTATAACTCCGGAACGCGCGAACCGATTTCCACGGTTTTGCATTCGTTGGAAAGGTCTCGGGCTCCGTGAGGTTTATAGCAAAGAAAATTTGGGAAAAATTTCAACAGAAAAGCGGGAAAATCTTTTTTCACATACAGCGCCATTTTTCTCATATAAACTGTTCTACCTAATATCCTGTCAGACATTTTATGTTTATCCCATCAATACGGTTATTGGTCCCCTCAAATTAAAGAACGTATTTAAATAAAGGTTTGGAATCGACAACATATATCCACAATATTCGAATAATTGCGTATTTTGGATTTTAAACATGTAGAATAGTGTCAGTAATAAAAAGTGATTGACATATTTATTGGTTGTCAAATATTTATGCGTGCGTTCAGAAATTTATTTTTAAACTCCTTGGTTTACAATTTACAAACGAAGGCGGGCTCGGTAGTCATCACGCTTTGAAATCTAAAACACTCAACTATGCAATGGAATGCGCTTGGTGTTAAGAAAATTGTTGAGTAATGTTATTCACGTGACGATACTCAATAGACAACTTAGAGATGAATAATTGGTGCTTGAGAATTCATCAATTAGATTGATCTAAGGATTTCATTGATCCCAACGGGTATGACCATTGAGTTCAAACGAATTCATCATCATCATCATTAGCTCATATGTGTACGTCCCATTGATTGGCATAGGCCTTCTCTGCAACTGAGAGGGTTTAGACTTCAGTCCACCACGCTGGTGCTTCAATGAAGAAATTTGAAACCGACTGCATCCCATGCTGCACAATATGTACATGTCTAATTTAATGACACACGATTGATGCATTTAATTTTTGTACTTTTTTATTTCTGTATTTTTATCTCAATAAAGAGCTGAACTTAATATTTATTTCCATACAATCAAAAATAAAATTCAGGTAATATGTAACATGACATTCAATGACTGTTAGGCGGTACGAAGTTTGCCGGGTCAGCTATTTATATTATAGATGTGAATGTAAATTTGTTTGTTACGCTTTCACGCCAAAACTACTTAACCGATTATTATCATTAAAATTTGTACACATAGTCTTCGAGGTATTAGAAAGGAGATAGGATAGGTACTTCTTATTAAAAAAAACGGAGGGTAAATAATTGGACAATGATTGAAAAAAGATTTGAATGACTTTTGGTATGCAGATAGGTGGGATCCACCGATGTACATAGGATACTTTTTATCTCGGTAAATTTAGTGTTCCCGTGGGAATGGTTATCCTTACTATTATATAAATGTGACTGTAATGTAATTTTTGTTACGCTTTGACGCAATAACAATTTTTTTGGTATGAACATAAATAAGACCCTGTGAAGTAACATGGGCTATGTTTCATCCCGGGAAAATGTAATGTTCCAATGGGATAAACATATTATAAATACCAAAAATAACTTTCAGAGTTTTACTTTTACGCCTAAACCATTTGATCGATTTGGGTGATTTGATATGATGGATAAAAAGGGACCTTAAAAAAGGACATAGGCACCGTTTTTTTAATTCAGTAAGTGTCATTTTGGGCACTTGAGGAACGATTTATAGATTCACTTATTATTTATCTTTCTGCACCCAACCCTGTAGTCTAGGCGGACGGGGTCGCGGGCAAAAGCTACAAAAATAAAAAAATTGCGATTACAAAACAGGTGTTGTTCGTAGTAGTGTGAAAATTTGGGATTGTATGTATTTTTCAATGCTGAATGGTAAAAAAATAAAAACTTAAAAATGTTAACAAAATAAAAAAATAACTTTTGGGTTGGACCCCCATTAACACCTAAGGGTATAAAAAATAGATAATAACCTATTCTCAGACTTACTGAATATACATATAAAATTTTACTCTATACAGATTTTGGCCATATTTTTTTGTTTAAAAATTAGAATGCCCAGTAAAAAAATAGAGGTTCATCATAGAAGGGTGAAAATTTAAGATTATAATAATTTATCAATGCTGAATCATAAAACATAAAAACGTTAGGTCAATAGAAAAAAAATAATCATACCCCTAAATGTTAAACCCTTAAATGTTGGCCGATTCTCAGACCTACCTACGATATACACATAATATTTCATAAAAATCAGTCGCGCCGTTTCGGAGGAGTTTGCAAAAAAACACCGCGACACGAGAATTTTATATGTATGGCAAAACAACGTTTGCCGGGTCAGCTAGTAATTATATAGATCAGCTCATTTATGTCCCACTGCTGGGCACGGGCCTCCTCTACCATTGAGAGGGTTTAGGCCTTAGTCCACCACGCTGGCCTACTGCGGGTTGGCGGACTACACACCTAAGATATTCCTAAGAACTTTTAGGTGTGCAGGTTTCATCACGATGTTTTCCTTCACTGTTAAAGTACGTGATGATTCTTTGTGAATACACACTTAACTTGGAAAAGTCAGAGTTGTGTGCCTGGGGTTTGAACCCGCGACAGTTGAGATTCTAGACCGCGTGCCTAAACCTCGAGGCCATCACTACTTATAGATAGAGATATATTAGTAGCTATAGTTATATAGATCAGCTCATTTATGTCCCACATGTGGGCTCGGGCCTCCTCTGCAACTAAGACACGTAAGGGCTGAGCCCACCACGCTTACCTAGTGAGTGTTGCCAATGGATGTTTTTGTGGAGAGCTAGCAGTTGTTTCGGTTTTACTGCGATGTTTTCCTTCATCATTAAAAATAATAACTCATCGTGGAAACAGTCTATAACATAGAATAGTCAGAGGTATTCAAACCTGCAAGATTTTCCCGACAGACTGTACATTTAAGAGTGAAATATCAATTTTGACATTAACGATGCAAAACAAATAAATTAAGCCAATTTCAATATGTACGATTTTGGTTTTGAAAGGTGCAAAAATCTGACGACCTGGTAATGGTCGCGGGTCGTCGCTGGATGCAGGCTGCCTCCAACAGGTCACTATGGAAGCCATTGGGGGAGGCCTATGTTCAGCAGTGGACTTCCTTAGGCTGATAATGATGATGATAAATGAAAATTATATAATATTCATTTTACCTTGTAAACAGTCGCACGGTTCCGCCTCCTTTCTCACGACGTCCATCACTGAGTCCACCAGCTCAGCGCCTTCAGTGTAATGACCTTTGGCCCAATTGTTACCTATTTAAAAAGAAAGCTGTCAAATGAGATTTGGCGGGAAATTGTAAGCGTCAGTTGTCAAACAATGTATGTAGTTTCAAAATGAACATATTTTATTTAACAGTGTCTGAATCCCTGAAGTTTCGCTGATATAGGTATAGTATATTTTTAAGTACAGTATAGACTCGATTATCCCGCCCTCAGTTATACGGATTTGCGATTATCCGGACCACCAACAGTGACCAATTTATAAAAATATAATAAGTCGTATAAAAATATAATTTACTCGTAAGTAAACAATCATGTTTATTTATCAGAAAATATATCTCTTAAATGTGTGGGACGTCCTGCAGCACGATGGTCCGACGACTTGAGAAAGATGGCGGGTAGCGGATGGATGAGGGCTGCTCAAAACCGGGATGGTTGGCGCCTACTTGGGGAGACCTTCGTTCAGCAGTGGACGGCGATAGGCTGAATATAATATATAATAATAATATCTCTTAATCAACATTGATTTACATATCAATGTACTTGTTGTTTTAATTATTAACACATATGCACAAATCCCGCTTTCCATACATTCGATTATTCGGATTTTCGATTATCCGAGTATCTAACGACAACAATTAGTTCGGTTAATCGAGTTTCTACTGTATTTTGAAATATACAAGCTATAGCCTAGCTAGACTGCCTCGTGGTCTCGCGGTACAAGTATGTGCCGTGCGATCTAGAGGTCCTGGGTTCGATTCCCGGGTCGGGCAAAGTGTTATTGGGTTTTTCCATTAGGAAATTCTCGGTAACAGCACGGAGTCTGGAAATGTGCCCGAAAAACGGCAATAGGCTCGCCCCCTATTACGTGAGACTGACTACATACCTGGCGAAATGTGGGTGCAGAAATACACCTCTGCCTACCCCTTCGGGGAACACAGGCGTGAGTTTATGTATATATGTACAAGCTATAGCGTTCCTTAAATCGCCAATACAAAGATAAAAATATATTTACTTGACATAGCTTATAGGAAAAATATGAAAGAAGCCAAATTTTAATTTACTGATTCAATAATTTCATTTTATATTATTCAAGTTACCAGCTCCACTCTGTCCAAAAACGTAGTTGTCTGGCCTGAAGAGGGCGCCGTATGTGGACGACCTGATGGCGTCCATTGTCCCTGGTTCCAAATCCACCAACACCGCCCGCGGGACGAAGCGTCTTCCTGAAAATCACATGTCAATTGTAACTCTTCATCATCAACCTCTTTTTTACGAGAGGAAAGCGCCTTAAGCTCCCCTGTTCGGTACCTCGGGGGGGGCCGAAAGGGGTATGTCGGGGTCTTCGGCCTTCTAACTCGGCGCGCGGAACAATTGTCCGCTTAGCTGAGTTGGGCCCCCTAACCAAAATCCTACGCCACTGACTAAAACCTCTCGGTGACCTTCACGCGCATTAGAGCGGCTTTACGGCATCTGAGGGCGAGAAGCGCCTTAAATGGTCCTAAATCATCATCAAGAGGATGACCCTGTTCCCAATTCTATTTGGTATGTTTTATCCTTCCACACATCCCTATCAGCCGTCATGTCTTCATTCACCCCTTTTTCTTTCAAATCTTCTATTACGCACTCCTCGGGGTTTGGACACGCGGTCGAGAATCTCGATCGCGTGTTCCAACCCCAGGCACACACCTCGGACTTTTCGAAGTTATGTGTGTATTCACAGTGAATTATCACGTAGTTTAACGATGAATGAAAACATAGCGAGGAAACCTGCACACCTAAAAGTTCTTAGGAATTTCTTAGGTGTGTAGTACGCCAACCCGCAAGGGTCTAAACCCTCTCAGTTGTAGAGGGGACCCGTGCCCACATTCGTATAATTTCCATTTTATGGTTGTCTCTAAAAGATTTACCGCTAACACCGGCAATTTCACTTTAGTTCTGTTTGTAAATTGTTTCGTTCTTTGTTTCTTAATAAACAAAAGGTTGTCTGGAAGAGATCGCAGCTAGCGATAAGACCGCCTATTGTGCCTATACTTATTGTCTTCACTGTTTTCAATCATGTAGTATAAATTATTGTATAATGTACTAAAAAGTATAAATAAATAAATAAAAATAAACAGTAAAGTGTTTGTTAAATAAACTTACCGTCAGCCGCTTCGTTATAGTAAACTCCGATCCTCTCAAGCTGCAGATCGCTGTCTCCCTGGTAGTGGCCAGTCGTGTCGATCCCATGCTCGTCCGATATTATCTCCCAAAACTAGAAACAACTCGTCTTGTGAATACAATACTACCAACAGTCACATACATAGTTCTGACCCCACAAAGATACAAGTCTTGTGTTGTGGGTATCAGACACTACGAGAGACTTTACGGTCTCACAAACACCCACATCCGAAACAAATATTAGTGGATCACACAAACATTTGTCTCTGCGGGGATCGAGCCCGCGGCCTCTCGTTTCGCAAGCTGGTGTCTAGCCAACTGCGCCACGGGGCTGTCGAATAATACATTATGAAATCTATTACAGGTGGTCCATCCCAACTTCGTTTTCTCTATTTCATTCGTCTACTATTGAAACCCAATACACCGCCATCTGTTAGAATCTTATGACACTAACAGATAATTACTCTTTGTCAGGGAATAAACAATGCCATCATCATCATCATCAGCCCAATACGTCCCACTGCTGGGCACGGGCCTCCTCTACAACTGAGAGGGTTTAGGCCTTAGTCCACCACGCTGGCCTAGTGCGGGTTGGCGGACTACACACCTAAGAAATTCCTAAGAACTTTTAGGTGTGCAGGTTTTATCACGATGTTTTCCTTCACCGTTAAAGCAAGTGATAATTCATTGTGAATACACACATTACTTGGAAAAGCCAGAGGTGTGTGCCTGGGGTTTGAACCTGCGACCGCCGAAATTCTCGACCGCGCGCCTAAACCTCGAGGCCATCACTGCCATCAAAAACAAAACTTGTAAAAAAACAAGTCTCGCAACTCAACTAACACACATAACTTCGTAAGTTGTTGTCAAAACCTCGAGGCCATAACTACTCTTATTATTAAATTATTAATCAATCAATTCTTACTTTATATTTAGAAAACTGTTAATTCGTGGTTGGAACTCAATCGCAACGCGAATTTCCATAGTTAGAATCTTTAATTTATTTATTAATTTATTTAATCTTTTATTTATTTATTTATTTAGAGACACCATCGACAGTTACACATACACTTTAAAATACAATTGAATAAATAGCATTGGACATTGCGTACCATCATTATAGGTGAATACAACATTCTTGATGTTATTGCTCAGACAGATTATTTATATTAGTATTGGAAATTACATTTAATGATAAATATGCTATTATAATAATAATAATTATATAAAAAAAAGCAGTGATGGCCTCGAGGTTTAGGCGCGCGTTCGAGAATTTCGGCGGTCGCAGGTTCAAACCCCAGGCACACATCTCTGACTTTTCGAAGTTATGTGTGTATTCACAATGAATCATCACTTGCTTTAACGGTGAAGGAAAACATCGTGATAAAACCTGCACACCTAAAAGTTCTTAGGAATTTCTTAGCCTACCCCTTCGGGGAATTCAGGCGTGAGTTTATGTATGTATATAATAATTCTTATTTTGAAACATAAAAATATGTTTGGAAACCAACAAGGAATTTCTAAGGTGTGTAGTCCGCCAACCCGCACTAGGCCAGCGTGGTAGACTAAGGCCTAAACCCTCTCAGTTGCAGAGGAGGCCCGTGCTCAGCAGTGGGACGTATTTGGGCTGATGATGATGATATAAAAAAAATCAAAATTAAAAAATAGTGTGACGATACAAAAAAAAATAATAAAATTATAAATAAATAAAACCACATTCGGAATTACAACTAGGAAATTACAATTTTTGCATTTAATTACATTTATAATTTAAAACTATCATATGAAAGAATAAAAATGAAAACATAAACATAAATCTTCATATTTTTTTGTCTTACTTTGACAGCTCAACAATGGCTGGCTGCTCTTACACTACACCGTACTCGGAACTCAGCTGATAAAAGTCTGGCGACTGATTGCAGCTCAAAAGAAAAGGAAAAAAAATTGTTATGAGAATATGGTAGAAATTTAGTTCTAGGGGTCCACCGGAACCAGCTGCTTTTTGAAAGTAGATGAGAAGTATAATGAAGAAGTAAGAGAAGAAGAATGATGAGAAGACTGCCTCGTGGTTCGTGGCACAGGTATGTGCCGTGCGATCTAGAGGTCCTGGGTTCGATTCCTGTGTCGAGAAAAGTGTTATTGGGTTTTCCATTAGGAAATTCTCAGTAACAGCACGGAGCCTGGAAATGTGCCCGAAAAACGGCAATAGGCTATTACGCGGGACTGATACCTGGCGAAATGTGAGTGCAGAAATGCACCTCTGCCTACCCCTTCGGGGAATACAGGCGTGAGTTTATGTATGTCTATGAGAAGAAGTTTGGGAACCTTTGATGTAGCCGATACAATGCTGTCGATAATTGAGCAACACTCACCGCAATCTAACCACAGGATGTAATCAAGTTTCCATTAATGGATATTAATAATAGATATTATTAGTTGCATAATATACTACTTTGCTTCTAAATAAAACCGTTGAAATTAAGCTAATTTTAATGAATATACAGGTTGTATTCAGACCGTGATCGGAAACTAGCGCAGATAATAGCTGCGGTGATTACAAACACCGTGACATTAAAAAAAATGCCGACAAAAAAAAAAAAAAAAAAAACCTTACAACCACCACCTTATATCTATGATAGCTGACCCGGCGACCTTCGTTCCGCCTTACAGTCGATTCTTTAATTATTTTTTTATTTTTTTAGCCTAAGTTACTCCTTATTACATCAGCTACCTGCCAATAAAAGTCCGGTCAAAATCGGTCCACCCGTTTCAGAGTTTAGCCGGAAAAAAACAGACAGACAGACAAAAATTGTAAAAACGTTATTTTGGTATATATACCGTGTATACATCCATATTATCATTAGCCCAAATACGTCCCACTGCTGGGCACGGGCCTCCTCTACAACTGAGAGAGTTTAGGCCTTAGTCCACCACGCTGGCCTAGTGCGGGTTGGCGGAGTACACGCCTAACAAATTCCTAAGAACGAAGAGACCATCACTGCTTACATATATGCATTTATTAAAAAGCGGTTATTTCAATATTACAAACAGACACTCCAATTTTATTTATTTGTGTGTGTAATGTATAGAAATAGAATATAGATTGTTAGGAAAACGTAAAAAATTGATGGCATGTCATTTCTTTTTGAATAAAGTACGTGACCCTTATGAATACAAACTTTCGTTTGACATATACAGGGTGTTTTCAGATCGTAATCGAAAATAAAGGCAGATAAGAGCTACGGTGATTACAAACACCGTAACATTAAAAAAATCCTGACAAATAAAGAAAAAAACGTGTTCCTTACAACCACATCCATTTAATATCTATGATTGTTCGGAAAACGTCAAAATTTATATGTTTTGCCGGGATTGTTTTTAACGCCAATGGGTTTGTAATCACCGTCGCAATTACCTGCCTTAGTTCCCGATCACGGTCTGAATACAATTATGTATATAAGTGTGTAAATAGGCCGTGATCGAAAAATAAGACACCTGTCTTGTCTGATTAAAAACTGAGACAGTAATAGGTAGGTACTTATGATGGTTAGGTGTGCAACCTTACGATGTTTTTCTTCACCGTTAAAGTACGTGATAATTCTTTACTTTTAAACATTGTTTTTGATTTTTAATGGCGTATAAAAATTACTGTTTTTTAAAATAAAGACTCAAGTTAGATAACATAATTTCATTTCTCATTGGACCCGTGGCGTAAATTTGCACATTTGCGTAATGTCCTGGGTTCGTGGCCCGAGCAGAGTTTATTAGCAGCACGGAGTCTGGTAATTCGTCTAGCAAACGGTAATGAATCAAACTATTTGCGTGGAACTTAATATATAAAACATATGTATTAGAACTCTTAGCTTTTCAGTGATAAAAGCGTGTATTTATTCATATCTATGTTAAAAACAGCTTATAAAAGTCTTATTACTAAACTATTTGTAACGAAATGATGTGAAATCGACCATTCAGAAAATATCTGAATGGATCGCTGCAAACGTAGTGTAATATGGAGCAAGTTATTTATAGAAAACATTGAAACGTGCGTAATAGTTAATCTTAAGACTTACCTTAGATCCAATTTGATTGCCGCACTGTCCAGCTTGTAAATGAACTATTTCCCTCATTTTTATTAATTAAACACGAATTTTAATCTTAAATATCACAAAATGGGCTATTTTTGGATGCCGTGTTACGACGCGTCTCACGTGGTACAATTTATGTCGTGTTGTATATAATTGTTTGTGTGTCCAATGTAATATGCACGAATGGTGTCTGTATGGGAAAGTGTGTGAAAATTATAGTTTCTAAGATCTTCGAAAGCTGATCAATTAATGCTTGTTTTGGCGACATCTATCGGTTTTTTGTGGCGATGATGTCGATGTGCGTTTTGTTTGTGCAATTGCGCGGTCACATGATGTGTTTGATTATCTTCTAATCAGATTATACTAGATGCTAAATAGACGCGTGGAAAAAAGGACAACCAGCAATTTAATTTCTCTGGTATATCTAGCTAAAAGTGGCAGAACATAATAGGATTATGGGCGTTCGGAAAACTTACCGCCGTTGGCCAGCGCACTGTACAAGTCTTATTATCAGGCCCGCCTCTAGCTTTTTCAAAGCCCGCGAGCAAACACGAATACTCGTATAACACCCTACACCTTATAAAAAAAGCAGGTTACAAAAAAAAACTTGTATCATCATCTTGTATCCAAAATGTCATAACATTTCTTATATATTACATAAGGTGGGGTGTGGGTATTATGACAATGGCTAAAAAATTAAAAAATCTTTTTGTGTTGAATATATCATTTATCCCGAAAAAGTTTACACCCAATGATACAACCATAAACGTGTGTGAAATCGCGGGCACAGCTAGTATTAAATAAAATTAAGACAAATAAATTTCAATGCGTGTTTGATGTAATTTGAATTTTTATTGTTTCACTTTTAATTTCAATTATTATCCCATAAGAAAACAACAAGAACCCCAAAGCAATAACAAAACGCACTGGCTGGACGAGTCTGACGTTTTGTCCAATCCATTGACAACTGACATCAAGGATGTCATAAAAACCTTTATTTTAATTGTGAATTGCTTGTAAAAATAATTTTACGCGTACCTAAATATTGTTGTACTTGTTATCTGTAATTATTGTTAGTAATTTAAGTGTATGTGTTGTGAATTTGTGCGGTGGAATCGGCGCCATGATATTCTCCCAGGGGGTTTGGGAAATTTAGATTTTCGTCTTACTCGAAGATTATTGTGACGTGTAGGACTTTATCATGGAAGCTGTATCCACATCTCAGGTAAACACTTACGCTTTATTATAAACAGTATTATTCCAGTATTATTCCTTACATTGAGTCACAAAGGCGCACTAAAAAAATTGTTACGACTAAGGTTTTCGTACATCATATCGTAAATATTATTATTATATGTATGTTATTAATACAGCGGTGGGTTAGGCAAGTTTTATTGCCTACAAACTTGCGGTATGTCCGTAGTTCGTCATTGTTAATAATCATTTTCTAGTTTTCATCTTTGCATTGGTTAAATTTTTTTTGTGTGTGGCTATTTGTTTTTCTATCCCTGCCTCACCCGAAAATTGACTGTTAGGGAATGCCTCAGGGATTGAGTCCGTCTTTTTGCATAACTGTGTAAAAAGCGTAAAATAAATGGAGTGAAATGAAATATTATTTATTGAATCTATAAAACATCAAAAACAACTCGTAAATTCAGTCATTTCAAAATTTAGTTTACTACCCTCTTCGAAAGTCATCACTAGAGAAGAATGGACAAGAAACTCTAGTGTTGCTCTTTTCCAATCAAGAGATAGTCTACAATATCAATACAAAGACTAAATTTCCCGAATTAGAGCAGGTCATTAATACAATCACAAACTTTAGTATTGCATATAAGAATAACAGAGAGTCAACTATAATGGAGAAATTGAATAATATTATAGTAAATAAATACGAAATAAATTAACACTTTATTAATTTATATCTATACACACAAACTTTATTTATTTAAAAACTTCATACTCAGAACTGTATATAGGCGGATTTAATGCCTGTGGCATTCACTAACAGTCTACCTTAAGGTGGTGAAGAGATGAAGCATGCTTGATATAAAAAAAAAATATATAAAAAAAGATACAACTTTAGTTGTTTCTGAAAAGTATAACATTTAATTTAAATTTCAAGCTTACCATTATGTATGGTGTTCCTTTCGTTGGGAAACTAAAAAGTAAAATAAATAAATTTGAGAACATATTTATCCCAAAAGTGAATACATGTCTGTCAAGGTTCATCTTTAGAGAATAAAAAATGTATAAATACTTGCAGTATAATCGTACAATAAGATTTTATGACACAAAGTATTATAGTAAAAAAGTTCTCAAGTGGAAGCCATGTACCGGAAAGTGCAGCGTGGGACGTCCTCCGACAAGATGGTCAGACAACCTAGTAAAGGTCGCGGGACGTCGCTGGATGCAGGCTGCTTCCAACAGGTCCCTGTTGAAGGCTTTGGGAGAGGCCTATGTCCAGCAGTGGACTTCGATTGGCTGATGGATTGGATTGATATTATAGTATACAATTAAGCACTTAGGCGACAGTTGGGCCCTGCTTCTCGCAACCGCAATCTTCCAAGCAATAATAGACAAGTTAATATAATAGACATCAATAACCATACCAACTATAATGTATATAGTTATGTTTGTTTCCAGTGGCGGTACTTCTTTAAAAGCCCAAAATATTACTGGTTGTGTAATGTGTAGTTTATATTTTTTAAATTGTGGGATCAGGATACCTGGTGGGGCAGTTAGCTAGATACCAGCTTGCGAAACAAGTGGCAGCGGGTTTGATCCCCGCACCGAGACGAATGTTTGTGTAACTAAGGGCCTAAACCCTCTCAGCTGTAGAGGAGGCCCGTGCCCAGCAGTGGGGCGTATAAAGGCCAATGATGATTACGCACATATTTTTAGAAGTCAGAGACATATGCCTGGGGTTGGACCCGCGCTCTTAACTAATCTTATAGGCTATTTTACGCCTTAAACTGTTATTAGTAATACACTTCCTTTTTCCTTTCAATAATCTGTAATCCGATTTAAAAATGTCTTTTTTTAATTCTGATCTCCTTACGTAAATAACCTTCGCGTATTCTTGTACGTATTATTTTTTTAACGTATTTATTTTTTAAATTCCAGGCGCCGGTCGCCATGCCGGACCCAAGCACTGCCAACCAGATGCCTTTGAAGAAACCTAAAGAGGAAGTCATAAAATTCGTCAGCGTGACTAGCGAAATACTGACCGAGGAGCAGAGACAGATGTACGAATCGGTGCTCGCCACATGGAAACCAGTGCTGTTCCCCAAAAGGATCAAGAGATACATATGCCCGAAATGCAGCAAAGAGTTTAAAAACTACCAAAATTTATACCTTCACACAACGCGAGTACACTCCTCAGAAGAATCAGCGGTTATGTGCGACATCTGTGAGAAAACATTCAAGAATAAACACTATTTATACATGCATAGGATGAACAAGCACTACTCTGAAATGGAGAAGTGCTATTGCCAGTTCTGCCTGCAAGAGTTCCGCACGAGGAGAGCTCTGCATCTCCACGTGAAGCGGATTCATCCTAACACTTTGCCGGAGATAAAATGCCATGAGTGCGGTAAAGAGTTTCACGCTCCATACAAGCTGAAGTACCACCTCGAGTCGTGTCATAGGACTGAAGAGGAGAAGTATAAGTGCCACATCTGTCATAAGTTATATAAGAATCATTTGAACCTGAACCGTCATCTGCAGTTGCAGCATGCCCCTGTAGAAAGACATCCGTGCGTCTTCTGCCCAATGACTTTTAAATCTCGTCACCACATGAAGCGCCACGTTTTGAATATCCACCCTCCTTTGGAGTCTAAAGTCAACTGTCCAGAGTGCTTGAAAGAGTTCAAAAACGACCAGTATCTAAAAGAACATATGCAAGTGCATTCCTCAGCTGATTCAAAGGTCAAATGTGATTTGTGTGATAAGTTCTTCCACTCAGCGGTTCGTTTGAAGAAACATAAGAAGATCGTTCACCCGACGAAGCCTAAGTTGAGATGTGACAAGTGTGATAAAGAATTCGCACATGCACATTATCTGAGGCGTCACAACAATTCAGTGCATGTTGAAATAGATGAGAGTAATTACGAGCATGAGTGCGATCAGTGCGGCAAGAAATTCAAGCTGAAGAAATATCTGAACAATCATTTACTGAGACATGAACAGCAACAGCTGAAAAGGATCTCGCAAATGGTGAAAACTGTCATGAAGGATGACAAAGAACCGAGTATTCCGAAGAAGCGTGGCAGGCCCAGAAAAACACGTGCGGAAATCGAGTTTATTAAGTGCGAGCCGGTGTCGAGTTCGGAATCGGAGTCAGGCGAGACCGATTCCGATTCGGAGTGATTTGAAGTGATTCGGAGTGTTTATCGTTCGTTTTATAAAGTGTTTTCGGTGGTCAGTTGGTAGATTACTGGTAATATATTCTGTTGAAGTGGTTGTAATTTTTCGACCGGTGGAGTTTGAGGCTATGGTCGTTTTACGGTGGTTTCAAATTGGTCGGTGTCAAATTTAGTTAAATATAATGCTATCGGTAACTTGTGCTGTTGGTTGGTGAATGTTTTCGTCAAAGTAGGGTAGTCAAATTTTTCTAATAATTTGATATATAGTCTAAATTTTAAATTAAATTTTATAAATCAATTTAAATTTAAAGATTTGAAAAATTATTAATGTCATTAGTTTTCATATATTGATAGAAAAGGACGCACTACATGCAAAGTGACGTCATCCTTAAATTGATAGTTATAAAAGAGAGACAACAAGATGTCTCGTAAGTCACGAATATTTTTGATTTAATAATTAATGCTTCATATTTAAATCAATTTCGATGTTGTATTCAGAGATAGTAATATCTTTATTTATATAAAAATGAATGTTTGTCTGTATGTCATAGAACTCCTCATAAACGGCTGGACCGATTGGGATGTTTTTTTTTGTGTATATTCAAATGGGACCCCTTGATGATTTCAAAACACAATTGAACCCGGTAGGTGGCGCTGCTGTCAATATATCGCTTAAAGCTTTTTTGGGCAGGACGACGTCTGCCGGGACAGCTAGTTGTATATATTATTAAAAAAATTGTACAAACACTGCCACATTGACGCAATTTTTTTGGTTAGGTAAAAATATAGCTATTTTCCGAATATAATTCATGGTCCATTCTATGTCGTATCTATAATAGTAGAATATGCGTGTGGGGTAACTAAAGTCTCAATTAGTTTCTGATATGAGATTAGAGTCTTGTGGGATTGGGACTATGTGTGATTCAGTGTAACTGGTGTCTTGTGGGATCGGGACTATGCGTGTTTCAGTGTAACTGGTATCTTGTGGGATTGAGACTATGCGTGATTGAGCGTATTGTTATTAAAATTAATATCCGAAAACGACCAATGCAATCAAACTCTACCGCCATGGTGTTTAAGGGGATTAAAAACGTGTCTACCACGAAAACTTACGTATAACTTACGAATTTCTATGTGAAAGCTTACCATGAAATAATGCCATGTCAGTTGAATAATATTTATTTTTCGTGGTAGACGCCCAGGTTGCCAAAAAGTCTCGTGGTAGCTTGGTTGTCGGTTATCCCGCAGTACTGTGTGATAGCGATGTGGTCGCATGTCAGTACAAATATCAGAATCGAGTAGAATCAGTCAATTAATGTTATTAAATGTTGGTTTACAATTGTTTATTATCACAGTTTTTGTGCTTTTATAAGACCATGATCAGCTGAGGTATTTTAGTCAAAGAATACTTTTCTATTACAATAGTGGAGAAGTGGCACGGAATATTATATTTAAGGTCTAAATAGTGTGTATTTGTAATGAATTATCACGTACTTTAACGGTGAAAACATCGTGAGGAAACCTGCACACGTAAAAGTTCTTAGGGATTTCTTAGGTGTGTAGTCCGCCAACCCGCACTAGGCCGGCGTGGTGGATAAACAAACCCTTCTCGGTTGTATAAGAGGACTGTGACCAGCAGTGAGACGTAGATGGACTGATGATGATAGCCTTGACTAAAAACAGACTTTGTTATGGACTAGGTAAAAATGGAAATAGCTTATAACATTAGTCAGTGGTTAAAACTTGCAAATTTTCTATTGGAATCACGTTTTGCTTATTTGTTCTTCGAAATCATGATTTTATAATATTGTTAGACAGAAATTTACGAATAATAGACACAAAAATCAAGTGAAATATTCGTTAATTAAAATTTTGCTCGAAAAGATTATTAGGTCCATAAGTCTTGAATATGTTAGGAATTTCATATTAATAACTACTTCTCCACTAAGTTTTTGAAGTGAAAACTTCTTTAGCGGCGCTGTGCACTTTTTGGGATGGGTAAAAAATGTTGAACTAGCGTCAGATCACGTGACCCTGATCGAAAATGCGTAAGACGTTTGTTGTAATGCGTTGTTGTCGCGTTGTCATGTTTGTGTACCATAGCGCAATAAATATTGTAATTTACCAAGTAAATGATAGTACTTTTATACTGATAAATAAAGCAAGTCGTGCGAAATGATTCCCTAACCATTCCAAAATATTCAAAAATGCACAACGTTAATGTTGAAGTTTTCACTTCTGCCGACACTCCCGGAGTGCCACACGTCTTTTTAGCTGCATGGTCACTTCAGCAATAAACGAACTCTGTGGAAATAATTTTAAAATAAGAATTATAAAGACGTTGCTAAGCTCTAGCCACTTAAACTTTTCTTAATATAGGTAATAATGTAAATAAAAGGCTGTAAGATAATGCTTTTAAAAGTTTCTATTGTACACGAAAATTATGCTTCGCACTTAAAAATGTTTAATGTTTTAGGTGGAACGGAATTCACTTGTTTATGTCCATCTTATGGTTGTCTCTAAAAGATCGCCTTGAGCGATAAGACCGCTAATTGTACTTCATTCTATTTGTATATAGTTTTGTTCATTATTTCTTAGTGTACAATAAAGAGTTTATAAATAAATAAATAATTGTGGAATGGAGGTGGATTTTTGCGGTCTACCTTCTTGGAGATGAAAGCGTGATGAGAAATGGTTTTAACTCTAGTAGATTTCATGTGAAAGATTTTTAGAAATTATATCTAAAAGGAGGGATTTTATATTTTTTCTAAATCAATGTAAAGATAGTCTTGGCTGTATAAAACGTGTTTCCATCGCCTAAAGCTTTAAAAAATTGAGCCTATGGCAATAAGTTATATGTTTTTTAATTGTAAAATATTATACATTAATTTACAAATATCTTTTTAATGTTAAACGGGACTTAACATGTAGAATACAATTTAAATAATGTTATAATAAATTGTACTTTAGCCAATGAAAATTTTAACTTGTTCTCTTTGTCCTTATGCCGGCATTGTGATTAGGGTTGCCAACTTTTTTTACAAGAAATGAAGTATATTTAGGTCTAAGAAGAATATTGAACAGTACTTTAGAAAAATGAACAGTGTTTTATTTATTTATTGTTTTATATACATATTTTTTAGAGATTCTCGCACAACTTATTAATTTACTGTCTCTTTTAAACTGTATCTGACTAAATAAAAATAATTATGTGAGCGTCTAAGTCTAACACTTTAGTGCTAAGCATTCTGATCCTGAAAACAGTATTTTGTATACTTTATTTTTGTTCAACAGTAAAAAGTATAATGTAGTGAAAAACAGTATAATACTGTTTAAAACAGTATAGTTGGCAACCCTAATTGTAATTGAGACGAACGTTTTACACGTTTCAAGGTTATTCGCTAACAAATTTTATATTAGTAAATAAAAAACTTCTTGAAGAAACCTGCACATATAAAAGTTCTTAGGATTTTCTTAGGTGTGTTGTCCGCCAACCCGCACTAGGCCAGCGTGGTGGACTAAGGCCTAAACCCTCTCAGTAGAGGAAGCCCGTGCCCAGTAATGGGACATATATGGGCTGATGATGATATCAGGTTCATGGTAAATTCCAAAATGGAGTTGGAACATACAATTAAAAGAAGGTAAGAATAAAATGAAATTTAATAAACAAACTTTATAACTTCAATGTCTTCCTCTTAAACAAGTACTTTTCGTACCATAATCCCCATTAAACGTAGAAAAATAGATGTGTGCGAAAGAGACGGAGCGATAATGATAGTTGACTCTTTCTAGCAATTTGATTTATTTGTGGTAGCTATTAGTTCTAGAGGATATCTACCCTACACCCGTCTCTGCAACTCCTGTGCTCCACTAACCTAATTTGTCTTTACCGCAATGAATTCGATTAGATATAAAACATATAGTTGTCCACTTTCTTTTATAACTTAGAATTATTTAACTGGGCAATTTTCTTACAAATATATCGCCATTTTTAGTTTTGCACAGAATAAAAAAACGTGTTCAATTCACACACGGTAGAAGTGAAACCTTCGAAAATGTTGGCTTCAAGATAAAAATAAATTTTATGTCTGCGTTCTTTACAATATTATATAGCGGCCAAGTATATTAACGGTAAAACCTTTACTAAAACATGTCTGTCTCTTTTTACTGTCGCTTATTCGTTTCATCCACTTTCAAACAACGACGCTAAAGAAGTTTTCACTTCAATAGAAATGTATGTTGAAAAATGTGACAATAGTTTGCAGCTAACACAGCAGTTTAGTGTTTCATGTAGATGATTTCAAATATATGGGTCTTGAAGTGCAACATGCCAGGTTTTCTTCCAATAGTATAATAAAAACCGTCTAAGTCTTGAATAATTCTGCATTACTATAAGGGTTGAAAGGCATTTTTATAAATAATATGAATATGACAGTTAAAATTTGAAATTGGCGGTACAGTCGCCATATAACCGCCATCACGGGCGTTATCCGTCAGTCAATTGTGAAAAATTACAGCAATAATATTATATAGTTAGTTAATATTTACTGTAAATAAATGCGGCATTGCTTAAATGTATTGTCGTGTAATATTTGTCGGATGTTTTTAAACAAAAGTCGTTATTTAATTTGCGCGCCATGTTGTTTTTACAGGGCGTGGAAAATTACAATGTAAAATATCTAGATATAGGATATTTGAAAAGAAATTTAATGTAATTAATGAAGGTAGACATATTTCCAACATACCCTACGCCATTTTATAGGAATAAAAAAATAGTATATTGAGAATTTAGTCGATCATTTTATTGTTTGCCTTATGCAAGAGATGAGAAGCGCAAAAAATCTCGTTTTTACAAATGTCCGAGTACTTTTGGGAAAATTCTTCTTTTGACTTAATATTTTGTAAATAATAGTTACAAGTAATGTTATATATTACTATGTAAAAATACCAATTGTAACAATTTAAGTCCATTTTTAATTTTTTACGAAATAATGGTGAAAAGATTTTAATGAAGTTAGTCTTTGTCTATGCATTTGAATTTGGGCGGCCATTTGCATTTTATCTCTTGTAAATTTTGAATATTTCGCTTGTAATTAAGATTTTTTTAAATATTTTCTCCTGTGGTAATAGATTAAGTGAAATTTTATGATTGCGTATCTTGTAAATAGGTGGTTGATGCGTTAATAAATGGTTATTTAAAAAAGATTTTTTATTTATCCTCTGTGTATCTTCATCACCAGCCCATATACGTTCCACTGGATGGGCACGGGCCTCCTCTACAAGGTGATAGGCCTTAGTCCACCACGCTTTTTTTTTTGTTTAACGAGAGGAAAGCCCTTTAAGCTCCCCTGTTCGGTACCTCGGGTGAGGCCGAAAGGGGTCGGGGTCTCTGGCCTTCCAACTCGGCGCGCAGAACAATAATTGTCCGCTTAGCTGAGTTGGGTCCCTAACCAAAATCCTACGCCAGCATACCGACTAAAACCTCTCGGTGACCATCTCGCGCATTTAGGGCGGTTTTGCGGCATCTCAGGGCGAGAAGCGCCCTAAATGGTCCGCCTCTGCCCAGCGCACCGTCCGATTGTGGACTCAAGTCCACCACGCTGGCTTAATGCGGGTTGGCGGACTACACACCTAAGAAATTCCTAAGAACTTTTAGGTGCGAAGATTTCATCACGATGTTTCCCTTCACCGTTAAAGTAAGTGATAATTCATCATGAATACACACATAAATTGGTAAAGTCAGAGGTGTGTGTGCCTGGGGTTTGAACCCGCGACCGCGCGTCTAAACCTCGAGGCCATCACTATTCTATTCTTTGGGGCTATTATTAGTTATCATCCGAATACGGCAAAACCAAAGGAAGGTTATGATTTTGAATGGCTATGTATGTATGTTCATCTGTTCCCTAATAACTCCTCAACTGAAATGAAATGATATTTATTGAATCCATAAAATGTCAAATACATCACTTAGATTCAGTCATTTCAAAATTTGCTGCATCACCCTGTTCGGAAGGCAGTCATCACTAGAGAAGAACGGGCAAGAAACTCTAGTGTTGCTCTTTTCCAATAAATACTTTAAAAAATAAAAATACACCCAACAGTCACATACATAGTTCTGATCCCACACTAAGATACAAGTCTTGTGTCGTGGGTATCAGAAACTACGAGAGACTTTTTGGTCTCACATACACCCAGACCCGAAACAAATATTTGTGGATCGCACAAACATTTGTTTCAGTGCGGGGATCGAACCCGCGGCGTCTCGTTTCGCAAGCTGGTGTCTAGCCAACTGCGCCACGGGACAATCAAGAGATAGTCTACAATATTGATACAAATAATGAATTTCCCAAATTAGAGCAGCTCATTAATACAATCTCAGACTGTTGTATTGAATATGAGATTACTTATTAGAACTGGACAAAGAGATATCGTAAGAAGCGTCTTGATCGTCCGCTGGTTAAAGGCTATATCACGTGTCACTGAATCTAATGTGGCGTCCTCTAGTGGTCATAAAGTACTGTGTTAAATAATTTTGAGATAAATATGCCGCGTTTCGTATCATTGGAATGGGCGTTACTTGTACATAAAAAAATGTAAAAAAACTAAAACCCAACTACGAAAAAAAGTAGGAAACCAGATTTTCAGGACACAGGATTAAGAATTTGACTGCCTCGTGGTGTTGTGATAGAAATATGTAAGTATCATACATACATACATAAACTCACGCCTGTATTTCCCGAAGGGGTAGGCAGAGGTGCATTTCTGCACCCACATTTCGCCAAGTATGTATCAGTCCCACGTAATAGGGGGCGAGCCTATTGCCGATTTTCGGGCACAATTCCAGACACCGTGCTGTTACTGAGAATTTCCTAATGGAAAAACCCAATAACACTCTGCCCGACCCGGGAATCGAACCCAGGACCTCTAGATCGCAAGGCACATACTTGTACCGCGAGACCACGAGGCACTCATGTATCAATGAAAAAAAAAAAAAACATTATGAAGTATAATTTTTGCATAAGAAGTAAAGGGCGACAGTTAGTTTTAAAATAAAATCAGCTTAACAGCCCCGTGGCGCAGTTGTTACATACATATACATTAGCTAATGACAATCCAATTAAAAGTGACACAGTTAATCATCTTAAAAATACGTTAACAAAATAACATGAAATAAAATAAAAAACAACAAAACAAAACACAACTAATAGGTAATTTAAATATGTATCTATATTGTATGAGTGTGTGTGTGTGTGTGTTTGTGTGTGTGAGTGTGTGGTAAAGTATTATATTCAATGAATAATTTTAAACATATCTTCAGTTTGGTCATACGTCATTTTACTTAGCGAGCAATTTGTTGTAGTGAGACCTATATTTAATAATGTAAACATTTGACGGCCCCGTGGCGCAGTTGGCTAGACACCAGCTTGTGAAACGATATGCGGGCTCGATCCCTGCAGAGCCAATTTTTGTGATTCACTAATATTTCGCGTCTGTATTAGTGAGAGAAAAGTCTCTCGTAGATTCTGATACACGCATAGAACAGCTAAACAAGATTAAAAGGAAAATATTCAGTATTTTGTATGGGGACGAGTGTCGCCGCTTGTCTGTCGCCTATTCTACTACGATCACACGACCAATGACAAACATTTCAAACAAACATGAAGGGCTGCTATTGGTTGTCACACATTTATAAAAGTATTGATATTACACGCAACCCGAATTACTAAGAAGCGTGTGTGTCAAACATATGATAGTGTAATCGTAGGTTCGGCACGCTCGGCATGCTCACATTTCCTTTCTAGTCTTATTCAACTGTTCTGTGGATTCACGACACGAGACTCGTGTCTTAGTGTGGGGTTACTATGTATGTGACTGTTAGGTGTATTTATTTTATTTATAAATTTTATTTTTGGTCAGTTCCTTCACCTTTACTAGACTATGGAACACACTTCCAGTGACAATAAGAAGAGCTAAGTCATTGTCATCTTTTAAAAAACTGCTTAGACTATTACTTGTCCTGCTAATCGAAGACTTACTTACCTAATGGCCGAATACTGAAACGCTACTTAATCTGAGGGCGACTTATATTTAAGTGGCTGTTATAATTTAAGCGGTATACTGAAACATCATTTATCGGTTTTAAGACTGTGATTAACTAATGCCCACTTAAATTTCCATAAATGGCAACATTACCACCAAAAGTTCTTTTACATGACATTTTATAAGTAGGTAAGTATATACAGCTCAAATTATAACAGCCACTTAAATATAAGTCGCCCTTAGATTAAGTAGCGTTTCAGTATTCGGCCATATGTCTTGTAAGTTAGTTTGTACCTATGTATGTAAATACGTATGTATAATATGTATATATGTATGTATGCATGCATGTACGTATGTTGGTGCGATAAGGCCGCCCGTTGTACTTTTCTAGTCTTCTGTACTCCTCAGTTTTAGTGTTGGGAGTACAATGAAGTTTTAAATAAATAAATAAATTGATGCAAGAAAACAGTATTCTTATATTTGTCTGTATAGGTACTTCTTGCGATCTGATCATAGATTCATCATCTGCTCATATACGTCCCACTGTTTGGGACCTCCTTTGCAACTGAGTGGGCTTCCACCAGCCACCACGCTGCTCTAGTTGTGGCTGGAGACATCTAAAACCACGGATTTATACTGTAAATAGTTTAAAGAGTAGATAAGTATTGTGCAATGATTAGCCCATATGCGCTTGTAGGCCGCGGTATGGCCGTGAAACAGTGAGGCTAACTGGTTTCCGTAGTGAAAGGAATTGTCGATACACACATACGATGTTTTTTTTTTATTCTGGCACGACAAAGTGACCCCACTGTACCTGATGGTAAGCACAGTGGAGTCTAAAAATATAATACCATTCAGCGAGAAACGATTTGGTCACCCGCTGGTCGACACAATCATGCCGGCCCGCACAAATGCTTCTTCACGCTTCGCTTAAAGGATCCAGGATCATAGGAAGGAGGGAACACGTGAGCCGGCAAACCATTCCACAGCTTGATGGTGCGGCAAAAGTAAGAGTTAGTGAACTTTTTAGTTCGAGCCGCGGTTGTTGTGACCATAAAGCTGTGGCTTCGCATGCCCGCACGCGTGGTTCTAGTTTGATCGGACTAGAAAAGGTTTAACCTTTACCTGTGGATTCTACGAGAGCATTTTTGAAGTTATACTTCTATTGGCGCGTTAGGGAAAAATTATGAGAGTAATTTTGTAAGATGCGCGCGCACACCGTCACGAAAAAGTTATTCAAAAATAGTTTATATGCTTTAGATTTTAAAAATGTAGTGACAGTAATAATAAAAAGGGATTGACATATTTATTAGTTGTCAAATATTTATGAGTACGTAGAATAAGGAGAAAGATAAAAATTTAGTACTTCTAACGCGTGTACATAAGTACACACACACTTTTTATAAAATTAAGTACCCTTTGTTTTCTCTCCCAAGGTCCTCTATAACAAAAATCATTCAAATTGGTTCGGTTTAGCAGTGAAAGACTAACAGACAAACAAAAAATAAAATCTTTCCGTTATATACTCAGCCTATCGCCGTCCACTGCTGAACGTAGGCCTCCCCAAGAAAGCGCCAACCATCCCGGTCTTGAGCAGCCCTCATCCATCCGCTACCCGCCACGTTTCTCAAGTCGTCGGACCATCGTGCTGCAGGACGTCCCACACCACGTCTGCCTAAGCGCCAACTCCACTCCAACACTTGTCTGCTCCATCGGCCGTCGGACCGTCGGCAGACATGGCCGGCCCACTTCCACTTTAGCTTTTTAAAACTTTCCGTTGTATAATATTAATATAGATTAGCCAGCTCAGTTGTAGAGGAGGGCCGTGACCAGCAGTGGGACTTATATGGGCTGATGATGATGATAATCTAGCTATACTCCTGCTCTCATCATCAAGCCCACACGTTAATTGTGTAATGTCTAGTTTCATCATCATCAGCCCTTATACGTCCCCCTGCTGGGCACGGGCCTCTTTACATCTGAGAGGGTTTTGGCCTTAGTCCACCACGCTGGCCTAGTGCAGGTTGGCGGACTAGACACCTAAACAATTCCTTAGGACTCTTAGGTGTGCAGGTTTCCTCACGATGCGTTCCTTCACCGTCAAAGTACGTGATGATTCATTGTAAAAACACATAACTTAGAAAAGGTATGGTGTTTGAACCCGCGATAGTCGAGATTCAATTCGTCGATTTTATCGCAACAATTCTATATTATCGATAGTCAGAACAACACTACGAAAGCCCCGTTTAATAGTCAGTTAAGTGCCGCGCGTGAAGCTTTTGAGTCGTGTTTATATGTAAGTGTTATTGAGACTAAAAGTATTTGTTACAATAATTACGTGTTTGTGTTTTTCTAGTTGTTTAAATATTGGTGATTGTGGTCTCGTAGCGCAAGTATAAAAGTCAATACTGCTCGATTCGGGAATCGAACTCGACACATTTACTTGGCATACTTTTGCTGTTGCATCAATAACACAAGAGATAAAAAAATACCTGTAAACAGACGTGATGGATAACTTAGACAGCTTATAGTTACGCTGATTATGGACATCATCATCATCAGCCCATATACGTCCCACTGCTGGGCACGGGCCTCCTCTACCATTGAGAGGGTTTAGGCCTTAGTCCACCACGCTGGCCTAGTGCGGGTTGGCGGACTACACACCTAAGAAATTCCTAACAACTTTTAGGTGTGTAGGTTTCATCACGACGTTTTCCTTCACCGTTAAAGTACGTGAGGTGTGTGCCTGCGCGGCGGTTTGAACCCGTGACCGCCGAGATTCTCGACCGCGCGTCTCGAGGCCATCACTGAGGAAAAGGGAATGTTTTTATTTAAGCATTAAAGTAAACGTTAAACCTGAAATTTTATAATTTTATTGTATAAAGAGATTTGATTTTATTAAAGTTTAAATAAATAAATACACCCAACAGTCACGTACATAGTTCTGACCCCACACTAGGATACAAGTCCTGTATCCGAAATGACGAGACTTTTCGGTCTCACATACACCCAGACCCGAAACAAATATTAGTGGATCACACAAACATTAGTCTCTGCGGGGATCGAGCCCGCATATCGTTTCACAAGCTGGTGTCTAGCCAACTGCGCCACGGGGCTGTCAAAAAAAAACCAACGGCCTTATGTAGGTGTTTAATGGTAAATAAAAAAGGCTATTTACGTATACCTAAATATTTTTATCGGTATTTATTAGAGGCGAACCAGTGGCCATTAAAACTTTTAAGAATAAGGTCAAATTGACCTTACAGAGCTTTATTGGCGCGAAGCTTTTGATTTTAATTATTTGAGGATTATATACTAATAATAAACTAACACTAAGTAGTGATGACCTCGAGGTTTAGGCGCGCGGTCGAGAATCTCGGCGGTCGCGGGTTCAAACCTCTGACTTTTCCAAGTTATGTGCGTATTCACAATGAATTATCACTTACTTTAACGGTGAAGGAAAACATCGTGATGAAACCTGCAAACGTAAAAGTTCTTAGGAATTTCTTAGGTGTGTAGTCCGCCAACCTGTACTAGGTCAGCGTGGTGGACTAGGCCTAAACCCTCTCAATGGTAGAGGAGGCCCGTGCCCAGCAGTGGGACGTATATGGGCTGATGATGATGATGATCTGCAAGTATGTGTTGCATAGGTCGAAATAGATGGTAATCAGAAGGAGCACAATCTGGTGAATTTGCGGCTTGCAGGAAACACTTCCCTCTGAAGATCTGAAAGTGTATCTCGTTATAGTTTTTGCGACGTGTGGGCGAGCATTGCAATGCAGTAAAAACAGTAGAAAATGACAAGAGTGATATTTATCGCATTCCATACTTAATCACACTAAAAACTTGCACGGGTTTACTAGAAATGAGTTACTTCGAATAATTAAAGTGCAAGCTAAAACGTCCAACATCTAATATCTAAGTGATATGCACCGACCTAACCGGAAGACCTAATATCACGCACTTTAACGGTGAAGGAAAACATCGTAATGAAACCTGCACACGTAAAAGTAGGAATTTCTTAGGTGTGTAGTCCGCCAACCTGTACTAGGCCAGCGTGGTGGACTAGGCCTAAACCCTCTCAATGGTAGAGGAGGCCCGTGCCAGGCAGTGGGACGTATATGGGCTGATGATGTAGTCCGCCAAGCCGCACAAGACTAGCGTGTTGGACTAAGGCCTAGACCCTCTCAATGGTAGAGGAGGCCCGTGCCCAGCAGTGGGACGTATATGGACTGATGATGTAGTCCGCCAAGCCGCACAAGACCAGCGTGTTGGACTAAGGCCTAGACCCTCTCAATGGTAGAGGAGGCCCGTGCCCAGCAGTGGGACGTATATGGACTGATGATGTATTCCGCCAACCCGCACTAGACCAGCGTGGTGGACTAGGCCTGAACCCTCTCAATGGTAGAGGAGGCCCGTGCCAGGCAGTGGGACGTATATGGATTGATGATGATGACGTGCCTAAATTTCTAGGCCATCACGACTTACGACGGGCTGGATAACAGAGACAAATGTTTGTGTGATCCAATAATATTTCGTGTGTTTGAGAGTAGTGTCTCGTAGTTAGTAATGACACAAGACTTGTATGTTAATGTGGGATCAGAACTATGTATGTGACTGTTGGGTGTATTTATTTACATACATACATACCAGTGGCGGTACTTCCATAGAAGCCCAAAAGCGTTATACATTAATTTGTAATGTCTAGTTTATAATTGTTTATTGTGGGGTCAGTATATTCTCATTTATATGTCAAATTGCTTTTGCTAAATAAAGATTTAAAGCTTTAAGATCATTATTCGGCGTTTTGTAAGGCAAACTGGGCTTTTGGGCTTCTATGGAAGTACCGCCACTGATACATACATAATCTCACGCCTGTATTCCCCGAAGGCGTAGGCAGAGGTATATTACTGCACCCACATTAAAAAAAAAAAAATACACCCAACAGTCACATACATAGTTCTGATCCCACACTAAGATACAAGTCTTGTGTCGTGAGTATCAGAAACTACGAGAGACTTTTCGCTCTCACATACACCCAGACCCGAAACAAATATTTGTGGGTCACACAAACATTTGTCTCGGTGCGGGGATCGAACCCGCGGCCTCTCGTTTCGCAAGCTTGTGTCTAGCCAACTGCGCCACGGAGCTGACAAATTTCGCCACTTATACTCGTATATCAGTCCAGTTAGAGGGCGAGCCTATTGCCGTTTTTCGGGCACAATTCCTGACTCCGTGCTGTTACCGAGAATTTCCTAATGGATAAACCCAATAACACTGCCTGACCCGGGATTCGAACCCGGGACCTCGTGATTGTACGGCACATATTTGTCACGAGGCAGTCTTTTAAAATTAATACTTTTAACATTTGCAGAAAATGGAGTCGTGCGAAGAGAGCGTATCACAGGAGTACACAATAGGAGTTAGACTTCTCGTGGTAAGTTAATAAGTGTTTCAAATTCCGCCCTGTTTGGGGGCGTAAGAATACCGCCAGAGCATCCCCTGCCTGTCGTAAGAGGCGACTAATAGGGGTTATCGATTGTTAGGCGTACTACGGGGGAGGTGCGCATTGACAAGAGATGTCGGCGCCAAATAGTAATGAAAAATGTGTCAAAAACAGAAGTCTAATGTCATACGGAGTTGTGGGCAACAAAAAAATTTTAAAGATACATACATACATACATAAACTCACGCCTGTATTCCCCGAAGGGGTAGGCAGAGGCGCATTTCTGCACCCACATTTCGCCAAGTATGTATCAGTCCCACGTAATAGGGGGCGATCCTATTGCCGTTTTTCGGGCACATTTCCAGACTCCGTGCTGTTACCGAGAATTTCCTAATGGAAAAACCCAATAACACTTTGCCCGACCCGGGAATCGAACTCTAGATCGCTCGGCACATACTTGTACCGCGAGACCACGAGGCAGTCAAAAATTAAAAATGAGAAGTAATATGGGGTTCTTTACTGCTACCCCCTTAAGCAACGCAGCGTTATATGATCAAAACATTACATGTCCAAATAATTACTGTGCATGCCATTTAAATTGGTGGTTTCATCACTCAACACTCAAGGTCTCCTTACGAAAAGACTGGGGCGTCTCATTTACGAAATTTCAATACTCGGTAAGTCGTAATGGCCTCGAGGTGTAGGCACGCGGTCGAGAATCTCGACGGTCGTGGGTCCAAACTCCAAACCCCAGGCACACACTTCTGACTTTTCCAAGTTACGTGTGTATTCACAAAGAATTATCACGTACTTTAACGGTGAAGGAAAACATCGTGATGAAACCTGCGCACCTAAAAGTTCTTAGGAATTTGAAAGGTGTATAGTCCGCCAACCCGCACTAGGCCAGCGTGGTGGACCAAGGCCTAAACCAGATATAGAGGAGGCCCGTTCCCAGCAGTGGGACGTATATGGGCTGATGGTGATGATGAATACTGGCTCGTGGTTTCGCGGCACAAGTATGTGCCGTATGATCGAGAGGTCCCGTGTCGGGGTCTATTATTGGGTTTTCCCATTAGGAAATGTGCCCGAAAAACGGCAATAGGCTCGCCCCCTATTACGTGGGACTGATACATACCTGGCGATATGTGGGTGCAGAATGCAGCTCTGCCTACCCCTTCAGGGAATACAGTCGTGAAGTTATATATGTATTGTTGAATTTTAACAAAAAAAAAACCTTAAACACGCAAAAAGTATTTAAAAAGTGACTACTAGCGCCATCTCTTGTTTAATATAGAATCTACTGAGCTAAACTCGGTCTCCCAATGACAAACTTATTTATATGTCGGAGGGTCTTGTGCGTTATTGTTTTTTTTTAAATAGTTGTCACTTGTCAGTTGTCTCTAAAACAACTGGCAACACCTGCCACGCGAAACATCAGCTCCGTATATTTAAAATCTTTTAAATTATTTAAACCACTATAAATTCAAATATAATTAGTACATTGTAAACTCAATAGTGCAACTACTAAGTGTTATCTCAAAACAGTTTTGGTGAAAAGTGATAAAAACTCAAGTTAAAAAATTAGTCAACAAACTTTCTATAAACAAATACTTTACTAGTTCTTAAACCTAAAACATCAATATATAACTCCAGAATCATAACTAAAACAAAGTGTCAGTAAAAGTGAAAAATGTGTCGCATAGAAATAGTGCAAAAACTGTGAGAAAAAATATTCGTGACGGTTATCAATATTGCAATATTCAAATTTTAAATACACCCGCAACGTTCTTTATGATCTGCAGAACTTTCAATAAGAACAATAATTTCAACATGCAGCGCACGGTGTAAGTTGGCCTAGCGGTCCCGAGCGTTCTTCAAGGTGATTACGCGACAGTACCCGCGTTCAAGCCTCACAATTTTAATATTTTGCCGATCAAAATTTGTGTTGTGATTTTTTATTCTTGTGTGCTAATAAAATTCCGACTATTCATACTTACATAGACAATTAAAAAGTTTATAAGATTTAAATTCATCTTTCAATATCAGTGGCTTAAGTAATCAATCAATCATCAGCCCATATACGTCCCACTGCTGGGCACGGGCCTCCTCTACAACTGAGAGGGTTTAAGCCTTAGTCCACCACGCTGGCTTAGTGCGGGTTGGCGGACTACACACCTAAGAAATTCCTAAGAACTTTTTAGGTGTGCAGGTTTTATCACGATGTTTTCCTTCACCGTTAAAACACGTGATAATTCAAGGCTTAAGTATGGCAACAAAAAGTTGTGCAGGCTGCATGCAAACCTTTAAAGGTAGAAATGGCATTCAATGTCCCAACTGTATACCTGTATCATCCTCGATCGGGCGGTTGTTTTTATACCCTACGTTGGGCGCACAGTGGGGATGCGTCGACGCTTCGACATATAAATAAATCCTGGAACTTTGGTGCAATAAAAAAATGATTTTCTTACAGTTAAATCTTCCTGAGGATGAAGGGGAAGGCCTGGGCTTCAGATTGACAAGGACTTTATGGGATCCATATCCGTGGGTGAGTTTTTTCATACTACAGTGCAACCTCGATATAACAAATCGGAGGGAAACAAGAAAATATTCGTAATATCAAGTAATTCGTTGAACTGAGGTTTGTTATGTTGAGGTTAGATTGGTCTAAAATTCGTTATAAAGAGGTAAAAGAATAGTTTTATTCACCTCAATATTACGTACTTTCCATCAAAACAACAATGATTACTTTACAAACAAAAGCGTGTCGAAACATGTCGAGACATGAATCACATTATAAGATTAAGAGTTATATTATTGGTGGAAACTTTATATAAAGGTTTTGGGTTGGCAAAATTCGTTAATTAGAGGTATGAATACCTTTTCTTGATAGTTGAAAATTCGTTATAAAGAGGTTGTACGCAAAGAATGTTCGCAATGTAAAGGTATATTTTATATTGACTCTTATGGACAATTCAAGGGGATTACGAAGAATTTGTTAAATCGAGGAAGTCGTTATATTGAGGTACGTTATATTAAGGTTGCACTGTATATCATCATCGTCATCAGCCCATATGAGTTCCGCTGCTAGCCACGACTCTACAACTGAGAGGGTTTAGGCCTTAGTTCACCACGCTGGCCTAGTGCGGGTTGACGGACTACACAAATAAGAAATTCCTAAGAGCTTTTAGATGAGCAAGTTTCATCACGATGTTTTGAGATTCTCGACCGCACGCCTAAACCTCGAAGCCATCACCACTTTACTATACTTTATACATATTTAATTCGTGCGGATTTGAATTCACAACATGTTTTTGGTTGGAGCGACAATGAAATGACATAATTTTCAATATGATCAATGAAACCATACACCCAACAGCGACATACATAGTTCTGACCCCACACTAGGATACAAGTCCTGTGTCGTGGGTATCAGAAACTACGAGAGACTTTTCGCTCCCACAAACACCCAGACACGAAACAAATATTAGTGGATCACACAAAAATTTGTCTGATGGCTGGTGTCTAGCCAACTGCGCCACGGGGCTGTCAAATACTCAAGATGTCAATCGAAGTTTTTGCTATGCTGCAGGTAAGGGAAGTAACTCCTGACTCCAGAGCTGACGTGGCAGGGCTGAAGACTGGAGACTGTCTGTTGCAGGCCGATGGGAAGGACCTACTTGGATTACCAGTAAGTTTAATACCAATTTTTTCTAGATCCATCCATCCATCAGCCAAAAGAGGTCCACTGCTGAACATAGACAAATCATTCACTGTCCATGCTGCTCGGCTGTGGAATGAACTGCCGGTGCCAGTAAGAGAAGCAAAATCACTTCCCCCATATTTAAAAAACTTGTCAAGGAACATTACCTACTTGTCACTGACATTATAATACTAACTGCCTCATGGTCTCGCGGCACAAGTATGTGCCGTGCGATCTAGAGGTCCTGGGTTCGATTCCCGGGTCGGGCAAAGTGTTATTGGGTTTTTCCATTAGGAAATTCTCAGTAGCAGCACGGAGTCTGGAATTGTGCTCGAAAAACGGCAATAGGCTCGCCCCCTATTACGTGGGACTGATACATACCTGGCGAAATGTGGGCGCAGAAATGCACCTCTGCCTACCCCTTCGGGGAATACAGGCGTGCGGTTATGTATGTATCTTCTATTACTTTATAGTTTATTGTTTTAAATTAAATGACATTATTTTTCAGGTAGGCCAAGTTGCTGGCCTCATCAGAGGCGATGGAGCGGGCAGGGGCGTGTCACTCCTTGTCTGGAACTGCGGAGTGGACCCTAAAGATGACCCTGAGGTAACTGACAATTTTCATGCGGAGAATTTTTCATTTTTAAGGTTCCGTACCCAAAGGGTAAAACGGGTCCCTATTACTAAGACTTTGCTGTCCGTCAGTCCGTCTGTCACCAGGCTGTATCTCATGAGCCGTGATAGATAAACGGTTGAAATTTTCACAGGTGATTTATTTCTTTTGACACTATAACAACAAATTCTAAAAAACAGAATAAATAAATATTAAGGTGAGGCTCCCATACAGCAGACTTGATTTTTTGCCGTTTTTATAAATAACGGTACGGGACCCTCAAAGTGCCATACCCTAATGCGGTGGCGGTACTTCCATAGAAGCCCAAAACCTTACAAACCTTTATTTAACAAAAGCAATTTGTCATATAAATGAGAATATCCTGACCCCAAAATAAACAAGAATAAACTAGACATTACACAATTAGCGTATAACGCTTTTGGGTTTCTATGGAAGACTCCGTCCGCGTAACCGTAGACTACAGGGTTGGGTTCAGAAAGAAAATAAGTTGTAGTCGATTTTACTCCACAGAGTCCCATTTATGTCCATATCAAAAATCGTTCACATCGGTCAAATGATTTAGGTCTGAAAGCGTAACAGACATATAATTATTTTCGCATTTATAGCATACAGCAGACCCGGCCACGCATTGCTGTGGTTTTCTTACTCAATCCAGTCAACTTACTACCGAATACCGCCATCTATTAGAATCTTATCGAACTAACAGATTATTATGACTTTGTCAGATAATAAGCAAATAATTCGTAATAAAATAATATTGCAATTATAAATTGAGATATAAACTATCCTATCTGTTAAGTTGGAACAAATCACATATTAAAAAATAAAGTTAAAATCAGTTCAGTAAAGTCAAAGTCAAATTATCTTTATTCAAATAGACTTCTACAAGTTCTTTGGAATCGTCAATTTTACACTTTTTAATATTTTTTAAACTATTGCCGCTTCGAAACGTGTTATAGCTGTGGAGAACAAACGGCAAGAAACTCCCTCAGCAACATGACATGTCATTTTTTTTTAAATAGCAATAAATGTCTTTTTTTAATTACATTATTTAAATTTTGCATTGTTAATGTCATAAAGATACAAACTATAGCAACAAAACAAAACTCCGATCAATTTACATTACTCCCAGGGCTTATTATCTTCAATAAAATCTGAAATTTTATAGTATGCTTTTTTGTAAAGCTTATCTTTAATTGATTTCTTAAACTTTGTCAAGGGAAGCTCCCTAATAGCCCTAGTAGTTTCGGTGTCCATCCCGGACAAACAACGTGACACGTATTTTTTATACATACATAAACTCACGCCTGTATTCCCCAAAGGGGTAGGCAGAGGTGCATTTCTGCACCCACATTTCGCCAGGTATGTATCAGTCCCATGTAATAGGGGGCGAGCCTATTGCCGTTTTTCGGGCACATTTCCAGACTCCGTGCTGTTACTGAGAATTTCCTAATGGAAAAACCCAATAACACTGCCCGACCCGGGAATCGAACCTAGGACCTCTAGATCGCACGGCATATTGTACCGCGAGACCACGAGGCAGTATTTTTTGTGTATGTATTTATGTATGTATAAATATATAAGTATGTAGGTATAGTAATATTATGTAAACTTATATTTAGGTATATAGCGCGCCTTAAACGCAAATTGGCTCCTGCACCGTACCCGTCCGCCCCACGGGCTCCTGCACCGTACCGGGAAGCCTACGAGTTGCGCCCGCGTCCATTCCCCCGCCCTTCCTCAGTGCCGAGTCGGCTTTCTTCCGGGGTAGGCGCGTGCGCGGGCGTGGCTCGTGCGCTTCCGCGATATATATTGTTTTAAACCGAATTATATTTTTATAAATATATATATATCGTGAGTGTCTCATTGTGAGTTTTCCCTAACCCTGAGCCCGGTACTCACATTACATCTGGGAACAGATAAACTATTTGTTCCCCGATAGGTATATATTTTTGAGTACTTTTATTTCTTTTTAATTATATAATATTATTGTAAGCACCATCCCATCTATCAGTAACATTCCTATCCTTGCCTGGTTGTCTGGTAGAGATCGCTTTTAGCGATAAGACCGCCAATTTATTGTGAATTCTATTCTATTGTCTATGTTTTTATTGTGGTGTTAATAAATAAAGAGTTTATTATTATTATTTTTTATATAAAGATTTCTCCTTATTCCCCAGTTGCTGTGGAGTTGCGGAGGAGGTTCCCGAGGTGAGAAGTCCCGGAGAGCGCTCGCTGGAGTCGTGAAGGCGTTGTCCTGCTGCGTGTGTGCGTCCACAGCCACCAGGGCGCTGAACTGCGCCAGATCTCATCTCTATTGCGAAGGTTAAATGCTATATATATATATATTCAGCCTATCGCCGTCCACTGCTGAACGAAGGCCTCCCCAAGTAGGCGCCAACCATCCCGGTGTTGAGCAGCCCTTATCCATCCGCTCCCCGCCACCTTTCTCAAGTCGTCGGACCATCGTGCTGCAGGACGTCCCACACTACGTCTGCCTAAGCGCCAACTCCACTCCAACACTTGTCTGCTCCACCGGCCGTCCGTCCGTCGGCAAACATGGCCGGCCCACTTCCACTTTAGCGTGCTAATATTATGGGCAATGTCAATGCTATACTGGAATATATTTCTTAAAAATTCTTGTAATTTGCTTATTGCCTTGTTTCACTTAAAAACATATTATTTATCATTTTATCGTGTGACACTATCAGGTGCGGGCCGTTGCGGTACTTCCACTGAAAATCCCAGCTTCCCTTACAAAATTACGATTAATAATAGTACCTGGATGACCGAGCTTTGCTCGGAATATTCTTTTTTTAAATTGTGTTTTTTGGAAATTATATTTAAGTACGAATTACTAATAAAATGATGAAATTTGAATAATGTTACTTAACAACGCCATCTGCTGTTGTGTCGTTAAAGCAATTAGTTGCTCACCAAAAATAGTATTATTATTCGCCAATAGATGTCAGGAAGAGTCATATTTTTCAGTTGATTTTTGTTATTTTTCTTCCTAATGACATTTTCTAAAAATGATTCCTAGCTAGATCGATTTATCGCCCCCGAAACCCCCTATATACTCAATTTTATGAAAATCGTTGGAGCCGATTCCGAGATTCCACAAGAATTGCTCATTTAAAGATATAAGATTTCAGCTTTACATTTCGATTTCAAAAAGTAATTTGACATATAAATGATAATATCCTGAGCCCACAAACAATTATAAACTAGATATTACACAATTAACGTGTAACGCTTTTGGGCTTCTATGGAAGTACCGCCACTGGGTGCTCTCCCAATTTTGAGGAGTTCATGACTGGACGAAGCGCCGGGCGGCTGCGGAAAGTAATGCAGGGCTTCTCGCTCTGAGATGCCGTAGCACCGCCCCAAATGCGCGTGACGGCCACCGAGAGGTTTTAGTCGGCATGCTGGCGTAGGGTTTTGGTTAGGGACCCAACTCAGGTAAACGGACAATAGTTCCGCCAGAGACCCCGACATACCCCTTTCGGCCTCCCCCGAGGTACCGAAAGGGAAGCTTAAGGCGCTTTTCTCTCGTTAAAAAAAAGGTTGTTGTTTTATCTTGAAATTGTGTACTAACGATATCTCTATTGCAGCATGCTGGTCGAGGCTTGAAAAATGCGCGCTCTGTAGAGAAATATTGCCTGCGAAAGATTCTCCGTATGCGAGGAACCTAGTGGCCGAACAGGTATGAAAGTTTGTTTTATATATATATGTAAGTATATATGTACTTTATCCATACTAATATTATAAATGCGAAAGTAACTCTGTCTGTCTGTCTCGCTTTCCTGCTAAAACTACTGAACCGATTAAAATTAAATTTGGTACGCAGATAGTTTAGGCCCTGAGAAAGGACATAGGCTACTTTTTATCCCGGAAAAGGGATTTAAAGGGGTTGAAAGGGGGGATGAAAGGTTATATGGAAGTATTGTCATTTTTAAAGCTAGAAGCTTGAAACTTATTTTTTAGGCTGTTCATTAGATATAAATAAATATGACATTAAAAGTTTGTAAAAAAATGTACCTTTAAGGGGGTAAAATAAAAAAGGGGTGAAAGTTTGTGTGGAAATTCGTAATTTTTTAAGCTAGAATGATGAAACGACGTGTAGACGACCGTAACTATGTATATGTAACTATATGTCTGTTACGCTTTCACGCCTAAATCATTTGACCGATGTAAACGATTTTTGATATGGATATAAATGGGACTCTGTGGAATAAAATAGACTACAACTTATTTTCATTCTGAACCCAACCCTGTAGTCTACGCGGACGGAGTCGCAGGCAAAAGCTAGTACTTTATATTGTAAGAATCAAACAATCACTACTCATCATCTTGCCCTGTTCCCAATTCGATTTGATGTCGGCGCAGTATATTCTATCCTTCCAAACATCATCAGCCGTCATGTCTTCATTCACGACTTTTTCTTTCATATCTTTCCTCACGCACTGCATCCATCTCTGTTTCCTCTGCTTGTCAATCCTTCAACTTTCCTCCCAATCGATACAACCGTTTGACATGCCGACAACGGCGCCATCTATCAGGTCCAATTGTGAATCTAAACCATTCTCGAATCCCCTCGAACACACAACCGATTTTTTTATTTTTATTTTCTCTATGTGCCTACATTTACTCCTTCTCCATTTACATTGGAATGACAGTGGCACCATCTGTCGAAAATTAGTCGTACCAACTCAGAAACCTTCTTTGGCTCATGCACAACAACTTTGCTAAAGATCACTTGATCAAATGCATAGTTTACGATTCTATAAAGATCATACAGACAGACAAACATACATACATTTTTATATAAATTTATATTTTATGACTGCCTCGTGGTCTCGCGGTATAAGTATGTGCCGTGCGATCTAGAGGTCCTGGGTTCGATTCCCGGGTCGCGCAAAGTGTTATTGGGTTTTTCCATTAGGAAATTATCGGTAACAGCACGGAGTCTGGAATTGTGCCCGAAAACGGCAATAGGCTCGCCCCCTATTACGTGGGACTGATAAATACTTGGTGAAATGTGGGTGCAGAAATGCACCTCTGCCTACCCCTTCGGGGAATACAGGCGTGAGGTTATGTATGTATGTATGTATGTTTATATTAATAGTTTTACACTCACGAAACCCTGTAATGAAACATTGAAATTTCGCAGGTATTCGAAGCTATAGCGGCGGAGTACGAAATAAAAACACCAAGAAGGACAGCACAGACCTCGTCAGCGTCAGTCACTCCCAACAGATCGCCCAACCTCTCGCCATCTACCAACCGAAAAGGCCAATACCAACTGTCAATGATGAACAGAAAGAAAGTGCATTTCTCTGAGAATTACAGACAAACTTACGCCTCAGACCCTAATATTCACAGATCGAGCGAGCCTCGGAACATAACCTCAAAAAACAACTGTCAATGTCAAAAATCTACTCAACCTCAAAATGAACTTTTGAGTGTACAAAATAATGCGTCAAATTGCCAGAATTTGGCGATACATAACAAATTAGTGGCGAGGGTACGCCATGCTTGCTCGCTAGCTGATTTAAATTGCCAGAAAATGGAGGCGGGCAATTGGTAAGTTTGGTCAAGGCGGTGCGATCGTAATGCCAGCTATTTTTATTTTTTAATATATATTTTGTGTCTATACATTTTCATTTCTTCTTAATACTATATATCTTTATTAAATAGCTCTTGAAGCAGAGACTCCCATATCTCAGTACTCGATACCCTCACGCTGGACAGCTGAAAAGTTTCATGTCTTTTAGAATTATTTAACAGCAATCGATTAGAACTGACCATCAACAGCCCTCATACGCACTAAAACTCAGCGAATCTAAGGGAACATAATTTGTCATGATCAACGAAGTTAATCGAAAAGATATAAAAGAGGAGTTGGACCAAAAAGTGGTCCACCAATTAAAATATTCTAGATGACGGAAAAAATAAAGTGTCATTAATGAAGTGTTAAAACTTAAATCGTCAATAAAAAAACTGCTTAAAATAATGTTTGTACAAAATGGAATGTAATTTCATTATACTTAGTTTGTTGATCAATGTTGTTACAGCACAAGTCAGGGGCACAGCAGTTCGTTGGACAATCTGAAGAATTGCAACTCTGTTTGTGGTGAGTGTAATTTGAAATCAATGCGGATCTAAGTTTTCACTAATATTCATCATCAGCCCATATATGTATGTCCCTCTGCTGGGGACGGGCCTCCTCTACAAGGTTTAGGCCTTAGTCCGCTACGCTGGCCTAGTGCGGGTTGGCGGACTACACACCTAAGAAATTCCTCAGAACTTTTAGGTGTGCAGGTTTCATCACGATGTTTTCCTTCACCGTTAAAGTACGTGATAATTCTTTACACACATAACTTTCGAAAAGTCAGAAGTGTGTGCCTGGGGTTCGAACCTGCGACCTTAGAGATTCTCGAACGCGTGCCTAAAACTCGAGGGCGTTCACGACTTTTTCACTAATATTATTAACAGAAATTATTTGTTTGTTTGTTGTGAGAAATTATGAGCTATTTGAGTGATTTCTGGTATGGGCATACTTGTATCCTCAGGAAAAGACCAGTGGCGGTACTTCTATAGAAGCCCGAAAGCCCAACTTGCCTTACAAAATTCCGAATAATAATCTTTAAGCTTTTAATCTTTGTTTAATAAAAGCAATTTGACATATAAATGAGAATATCCTGAGCCCACAATAAACAATTATGAACTAGACATTACACAATTAACGTGTAACGCTTTTGGGCTTCTATGGAAGTACCGCCACTAGAAAAGACTTGTTTCCAGAATCCCTGGAGATAGATCCTTTCCAAAATTACTGAATTTCAGCGGCTTAGGTATAAAAGTAGTACAAAATTCTGCTTTTATAATTTCAAGATTTGGTTGTAAATGATTGTTTCAGATCCGCCGGTGTTCGTCCTGTCGCCTCCACCTATATACGTCGTCACTTGTGACCATAAAAACGAAAGACAATAACTGACATTTGAATAAATTCGTAGGCTGTATGTTTTGTGACCTTCTGCTTGTATATGTCAAGGTTTAAGGTTATGTCTACCATAGTTGAATAAGACTAGAAAGGAAATGTGAACCTACGATTACATTATTATATGTTTGACACACACGATTCTTAGTAATTCGGATTGCGTAATATCAAGACTTTTAATGTGTGACAACCAATAGCAGCCCTTCATGTTTGTTTGAAATGTTTATCATTGGTCGTATGATCGTAGTAGAATAGGTGACAGACAAGCGGCGACACTCGTCCTCATACAAAATACTGGCTATTTCCCTTCTAATCTTATTCAGCTGTTCTGTGATGTCTGCCTATAAGTGTCAACTTCAAAGCTGACGTAAACAATACAGATATCTAACTATGTATTGATCTAAAACTTACAAAATAAATAATTTATTAGAGAGCTTAATTTACAACCTAAAAACTCATTGGTCCATTATAGGAACAGATACAGTAATAAATAAAAAGTTTGCTATTGATTTATAAATGGAGATTACATCTGCGTTAGCTAAACAATGATTAAAAAATGATAGTAATATATTAGAAAAGTGATGTATGTATTAAAAAAAATAAAAAATAACTAGGTATTTTTAACTTAAAAATATATGTAAATATGTCTTTATATTTTTAACATTGAATTTCTATATATTTTTTCTAGTGTCCATTAAATAAAACACTGTAAATAATATTCTAAAAAATTAAATACTTTTATTTTTGTGCTACTTTTCTGTTTCAATTCCTATCTCTATTTATAAAATACGCTTTAAAAACACTCCTTCCTGCCTTTTATTATGGCTGAATACTGAAACGCTACTCAAATGGGCACATCTGAGGGCGACTTCTATTTCAGTGGCCGTTATAATTTAAGTGGTATACTGAAATGTAGCTGTACTATAAATAGAGTGAAATTAGTTGTCTATTGCATAAAATGGCGCCAGCTGTCCGTCAGTGCTACCACCCCGCCAAAATCTATCTATACAAATAAATAAAATTGGAGTGTCTGTAATATTGAAATAACCGCTTTTTAATAAATGCATATGGATGTATACACGGTACATATACCAAAGTAACGTTTCTTACAATTTTTGTCTGTCTGTCTGTTTGTTCCGGCTAATCTCTGAAACTTGACTGCCTCGTGGTCTCGCGGTACAAATATGTGCCGTGCGATCTAGAGGTCCTGGGTTCGATTCCCGGGTCGGGCAAAGTGTTATTGGGTTTTTCCATTAGGAAATTCTCAGTAACAGCACGGAGTCTGGAAATGTGCCTGAAAAACGGCAATAGGCTCGCCCCCTATTACGTGGGACTGATACATACCTGGCGAAATGTGAGTGCAGAAATGCATCTCTGCCTACCCCTTCGGGGAATACAGGCTTGAGTTTATGTATGTATGTATATAATCTCTGAAACGGGTGGACCAATTTTAACGGGACTTTCACTGGCAGATAGCTGATATACTAAGGAATAACTTAGGCCAAAAAAAGAAAAAAAGGAGTCCTCTGTTAGGCGGAATGAAGTTCGCCGTGTCAGCTAGTATGTAGTAAAAACAACCGTATTTTTAAACATTTATTTATTTTGTGTCGGCATTTTCATATGCACAGCTCTGAGATGCGATTTGAGCGTGGACGAAGAGCTGTAGTTCTTCGCACATATGTCGCATTTGTGCCTCTTCTCTCCCGAATGCACCTGAAATATAAAACGCAGTGCCGTTACTTCTATTGAACAATCATCATCATCATCATCATCAGCCCATATACGTCCCACTGCTGGGCACGGGCCTCCTCTACAACTGTGAGGGTTTAGGCCTTAGTCCACCACGCTGGCCTAGTGCGGGTTGGCGGACTACACACCTAAGAAATTCCTAAGAACTTTTAGGTGTGCAGGTTTTATCACGATGTTTTCCTTCACCGTTAAAGCAAGTGATAATTCATTGTGAATACACACATAACTTCGAAAAGTCAGAGGTGTGTGCCTGGGGTTTGAACCTGCGACTGCCGAAATTTTCGACCGCGCGGCTAAACCTCGAGGCCATCACTGCTTATTGAACAAACCGGTCTTTAATTTGCCCCCCTCCCTTCACCAACACTTTCCCTTAGTCATTATTTCTGATCACCACGACTATCTCCATTCCCCCCCCCCCCCCCCCCCCCCCCCGATTTTCTCTATACACCCTCATTCATTCATTCTCAGCCTATCGCCGTCCACTCAAAGTCAAAGTCAAAATCACCTTTATTCAAATAGACTTTTACAAGTGCTTTTGAATCGTCAATTAAGTTTATTTTTTTAACTATTGCCTCATTCATTCATACTCAGCCTATCGCCGTCCACTGCTGAACGTAGGCCTCCCCAAGAAAGCGCCAACCATCCCGGTGTTGAGCAGCCCTCATCCATCCGCTACCCGCCACCTGTCTCAAGTGGTCGGACCATCGTGCTGCAGGACGTCCCACACTACGTCTGCCTAAGCGCGGTCTCCACTCCAACACTTGTCTGCTCCACCGGCCGTCCGTCCGTCGGCAGATTCTATTCCATTCACCCTCACAAATATTTGTTTCGGGTCTGGGTGTTTGTGAGACCGAAAAGTCTCCCGTAGTTTCCGATATCCACGACACAAGACTTGTATCTTAATGTGGGGTCAGAACTATGTATGTGACTGTTGGGTGTATTTATTTATTTAATTATTATTTATCATTTATTGGAATTTACACCGGTTTTCAAAGAAATAAACGATTCTAAGCAAAGTCTAAGTCAAATGCTTATCAAAAGTAAACTTTACTCACCCGTCTATGCCTGTAAAGCCCGGACTGACTGCTGAACGTTTTCCGACACTGTTCACAGGAAAACGGCCGCTCTCCGGAGTGTATTCTCGAGTGATTCTGTTTAATATTCATACACTATACAAGTATAAGTATAAGAAGCAGTGATGGCCTCGAGGTTTAGGCGTGCGGTCGAGAATTTCGGCGGTCGCAGTTTCAAACCCCGGGCACGCACCTCTGACTTTTCGAAGTTATGTGTGTATTCACAATGAATTATCACTTGCTTTAACGCTGAAGGAAAACATCGTGATAAAATCTGCACACCTAAAAGTTCTTGGGAATTTCTTAGGTGTGTAGTCCGCCAACCCGCACTAGGCCAGCGTGGTGGACTAAGGCCTAAACCATCTCAGTTGTAGAGGAGACTCGTGCCCAGCAGTGGGACGTATTGGGCTGATGATGATGATACAAGTATATAGAGCAAGTATATATTCTTTCTTTTCTTTTTTTTATAAATAAATACACCCAACAGTCACATACATAGTTCTGACCCCACATTAAGATACGAGTCTTGTGTCGTGGGTATCAGAAACTACGAGAGACTTTTCGGTCTCACAAACACCTAGACCTGAATCAAATACTTGTGGATCACACAAACATTTGTCTCGGTGCGGGGATCGAGCCCGCGGCCTCTCGTTTCACAAGCTGGTATCTAGCCAACTGCGCCACAGGGCTGTCAAATGCTGTCAATATGGTGCCAACTTAGCTATACTTATATATACCCTAAGTAAATTCACAAGCATAGCAGTATGCAGTGGCGGTACTTCCACAGAAGCCCAAAAGCCCAGTTTGCCTTAAAAAAACCGAATAATAATCTTTAAGCTTTAAATCCTAATTTAAAAAAGCAATTTGACATACAAATGAGAATATCCTGACCCCACAATAAACAATTATAAACTAGACATTACACAATTAACGTGTAACGCTTTTGGGCTTCTATGGAACCGCCGAATGAATGTAGTCCGCCCGCACTAGGCCAGCGTGGTGGACTAAGGCCTAAACCCTCTCAGTTGTAGAGGCCCGTGCCTAGCAGTGGAACTTATATGGGCTGATGATGATGATATAACAATCACTTGACTTACCACCAAAGACATTTTGTTCCTGAATTTCCTCCCACAGTCGGCACAGGAGTGTGGCATTTCTCCAGAATGAATCAACCTGTGGTTCTTCATGCCTTGACGCTGAAAAATTACTACAAATTCAATATATATGTAAGCTTCGTTGATTCCATAATGTAGGCAAGTTCATTGGTATCTGGATGTCCCGGGTTCCGATTCTCGGGATGAGAAAATTGTGCTAACAGCAAAGAGGAATATGGCAAGCTCGCCCACTATACTTGGTACTAAAACATAACTGGCGATATTTAGGTATATAGGTATAGTAATAGAATTAGAGTTTGCAATTCCGCGTTCCCGCATTCCCGCATTTTTTTGACTCGGCAAGGTAATTCAGCTTTTATTGAAGGCCTATTAGCTCCATCACAACAACGCGGGCGCGTCAGTCAGATCGATCAACCGATCGAGCGAAGTAAAGGATTAAAATTGGTTTATTTGTTTGTTTAGGTAAGATAAGTCCATATTAACACGCAGGATACCCTATTGATTGCAAACCCCCTACCTAACCTCATAAGAACTATGAAAAAGTACTTTTTCTATTATATATTGTATGAATGTTTCTATTATTATTATTTTTTAATATAGTGTAACTAAACTACAGGTAATAAAGCATTATTATATGCATATTTTTGCAATTTTAAATTTTACTGCGGGAAAAAATTACTGCGGGATTGCAAACCCTAAATAGAATCTAATGTACTAAGTCACGAGCCTTGAGTCTTAAGTTTTAACTTTAATAAATTACTTAATATTAATGTTATAATTAACGTTTATATGTAAATTCCCAGTTGATTAAGTCACGAGATTGAGAGTTAAGTTACGGGACTACAGAGTTAAGCGTTCACGAGACTAAAAAACATTCATCTGACTAGAGGGTTAAGTAATGAGGATAATAAGGTTAAGCACAATAATTGAGAGTAAGTCTAAAGACTGCAAGTTAAGTGTGCGTTAAGCATTAAGACCAATACTTACACTGAATATAATCTTTCCACATACATCACACACTCCTCCATTTTTGCCATCGTGTTTTGGCGATGGATCTTTTATTTTCAAGCGTTTTTCTGGCGGAAGCTTCTAGAAGAAAAAATGAACAAAATATTTTATTTATTTAATATATCAATCTTAGTTTTATAGCATTTATTTGCTGATAGACAAATTACGCTATTGCATATTTATAATATAACAAATATACAGGTTGTATTCAGTTCAATTTATTTTATTCGGGATTTTTTTTAAGGTTTGTAATCACGGTAGCTATTCGGATAATAGTTAGTATTCGATCATCATCATCATCAGCCCAAATACGTCCCACTGCTGGGCACGGGCCTCCTCTACAACTGAGAGGGTTTAGGCCTTAGTCCACCACGGTTGCCTAGTGCGGGTTGGCGGACTACACACCTAAGAAATTCCTAAGAACCTTTTGGTGTGCAGGTTTTATCACGATGTTTTCCTTCACCGTTAAAGCATTGTGAATACACACATAACTTCGAAAAGTCAGAGGTGTGTGCCTGGGGTTTGAACCTGCGACCTGCGGAAATTCTCGACCGCGCGCCTAAACCTCGAGGCCATCACTGCTTTAGTATTCGATCACAGACATTATAACAATATACTATTTCTACCACGCATAGCTACGCAATTAAGCAATCAGACAAATACGAAGTAAGCATCGAGTCTAAACTCACCTGCGTTGCTTTCTTGTGCTTCTCAACGAAATGGTCCCTTAGTAAGTCTTCAGTCTGGAACTCGACGCCACAATGGACGCACGAGTTACCCCCTCCACAATTCTCGTCTTTTGTTAGTAAATTATGTTCTTCCAAAGCTTTTTGGTTTATGAAATATTTCCTGCATATTGTACATTGTAAATTAGTTTTTAGTGCCTGTAATAGAAATTATATTTTCATATCTGTTGCTCTCTGCGTTTGTGAAACTTTAGACTTCAAAATCAATATTTTTTCCCCCTTTTAGCCACATTTTTTATGGCTGCTACAGGCTTATTGGTCGTAGCGTGATGTCAAAGACAAAATACTCTTAATTCAAATAGACTTTTACAAGTTTTTTTTTGAATCGTCAATTTTAAACTATTGCCACTTCGAAACGTGTTATCGCTGTGGAGAAGAAACTGCTAGAAACTCCCTCAGAAACACGAAATGTCATACATACATAAACTCACGCCTGTATTCCCCGAAGGGGTAGGCAGAGGTGCATTTCTTCACCCACATTTCGCCAAGTATGTATCAGTCCCACGTAATAGGAGGCGAGCCTATTGCCGTTTTTCGGGCACATTTCCAGACTCCGTGCTGTTACCGAGAATTTCCTAATGGAAAAACCCAATAACACTTTGCCCGACTCGGGAATCGAACCCAGGACCTCTAGATCGCACGGCACATACTTGTGCCGCGAGACCACGAGGCAGTCGAATTATCCTATGTTTTTAAATCCTTACTAATATTATAAATGCGATTGTAACTCTGTCTGTCTGTCTGTCTGTCTGTCTGTCTGTCTGTCTGTCTCGCTTTCCTGCTAAAACTACTGAACCGATTTAAATGAAATTTGGTACACAGATAGGTTGGAGCCTGGGAAAAAACATAGGATACTTTTTATCCCGGAAAATGTAGTATTCCCGTGGGAATGGGAATAAGTAGCTCTGTCAATATTCTGCTTTTACGCCTAAACCATTTGACCGATATGAATGAATTCTTTTACAGACATAAATGTGATCCTATAAAGTAACATAAAATACATTTTATCCCGGGAATATGTAGGGTTCCCGAGGGATGAGCATATAATGTAATGCGAAAGTAACTGCCTGTGTTATGCTTTCTCGCCTAAATCATTTGACCGATTTCGATGATTTTTAGTATGGGAGTAGATGGAACTCACCAAAGCAACATAGGCTACTTTTTATCCCGGAAAATGTAGTATTCCAGTGGGAATGGGTATAAGTAGCTCTGTCAATATTCTGCTTTTACGCCTAAACCGTTTGACCGACGTGAATGAATTTTGGTATGGATATAAATGGAACCCTATGAAGTAACATAGACTATATTTTATCCCGGGAGTATGTAGGGTTCCCGTGGGATGCGCATATATTGTAATGCGAATGTAACGCTGCCTGTGTTATACTTTCTGGCCTAAACCATTGGACTGATTTAGATGATTTTTAATATGGGGCTAGATAGGACCCACCGACGCAACATAGGATATTTTTTATCCCGGAAAATGTAGTATTCCCGTGGGAATGGGCTTTCACGCCTATACTATTCACCCGATTTATATGATTTTTGGTTTGAATACAAATGGGACACTATAAAGTAACATAAGCTACATTTTATCCCGGGAATATGTAGGGTTCCCGTGGGATAAGCATATATTGAAATGCGAATGTAACGCTGCCTGTGTTATACTTTCTGGCCTAAACCATTTGACTGATTTAGATGATTTTTAATATGGGGCTAGATAGGACCCACCGACGCAACATAGGATATTTTTTATCCCGGAAAATGTAGTATTCCCGTGGGAATGGGCTTTCACGCCTATACTATTTACCCGATTTATATGATTTTTGGTTTGAATACAAATGGGACACTATAAAGTAACATAAGCTACATTTTATCCCGGGAATATGTAGGGTTCCCGTGGGATGAGCATATATTGTAATGCGAAAGTAACACTGCCTGTGTTATGCTTTCACGCCTAAACCATTTGTCCGATTTGAATGAATTTTGGTATGGACATAAATGAGACCTTTAAGGGACATAGGCTATTTTTTTTAATAATTCAATAAGTGCCATTTCGGGCACTAAGAAGACGATAGGTGGCATTAGACCATTTAAGATTCTAAGGATTCATTAAGTTACGTTGAATATAGTTAAGTGCGGTTAAGTGTCATAAGGTGGTCTTAAGTTTACTTAGGTGACGTTAAACGCACTTAGGTTACTTACTTGCCATTATTAGATTGGTATTGCTACTGGGTGGTTTTAAGTTCTCTAATGTGATATGTGATTTTGAAGAGCTTACCCATAAGTAACTTTAAGGAAGATTATGTGCGGTTATGTACAATCAATTGTGCCCGAAAAACGGCAATAGGCTCGCCCCCTATTACGTGGGACTGATACATACCTGGCGAAATGTGGGTGCAGAAATGAACCTCTGCCTACCCCTTCGGGGAATACAGGCGTGAGTTTATGTATGTATGTATGTATGTACAATTAAGTGACGATAAGTTTTATTGGTGTATGTTAAGTGACGTTAGGTGCTATTAGTGGATGGTGAGTGACGTCAGGTGCCATTATCGGATGAATCAGATTCCATTAGTCGAATCCATAAGGCTACAAGTGCCGTTATTGGAAATCACGCGACGACAGGTGCCATAATTGGCACTTATGGCAATTTTAGAAGAATTTTAGTGGAACTTAAGGAATAGAAGAGCTATTTTTCCGTTTTATGAATTTAGGTGCCATTTTTGGAACTGAAATTGCGAAAGGCACCATTATTTGAAGTCAGTATCCTGGATGACTTGAATTCACGTTAAATGCCATTTAGCACTGTGGAGTAGTGGTGACTGGTACCGGTACAGTAAAATGTTATCATGTGCATTTTTATGGGGCTCGGTGTCATTATGCGATGTTAAGTGCCATTATACGCACCTAGATGACATTAGATACATTTTCGCGATAAATTTATGAGACGATCTGAGGTTATGAAAAATGTCATAATGTCACTTGAGACGATTCTCAAAGATAGAAATGACCTCCGGTGGTGAACTACTGCAACAATTAGCGTAATTTTTGATTTATAGATTCACTTAGTTAGTTTCTGCACCCAACCCTGAAGTCTACGCAGACGGAGTCGCGGGCAAAAGCTAGTTCTTAATAAATTAGCAATTACATTGTTTAAAATTGTTATTATTTCAATATAACATCATTAATGTCATAACTATACAAACTGTAGCAACAAAACAAAACTTTGATCAATTTATTTACTGGGAGTATAAGTAAATATTCTATACAAATATTATAAAGCTGAAGTGTTTGAGCGCGCTAATCTCTGGAACTACTGGTCCGATTTGAACAATACTTTCAGTGTTAGATAGCACATTTATCGAGAAAGGCTATAGACTATATATCATCACGCAATGACCAACAGGACTGGAGCAGTAATGGGAAATATAATAAATAAATAAATAATACACCCAACAGTCACATACATAGTTCTGACCCCACATTAAGATACGAGTCTTGTGTCGTGGGTATCAGAAACTACGAGAGACTTTTCGGTCTCACAAACACCCAGACCCGAAACAAATATTTATGGATCACACAAACATTTGTCTCGGTGCGGGGATCGAACCCGCGGCCTCTCGTTTTGCAAACTGGTGTCTAGCCAACTGCGCCACGGGGCTGTCTATATAATATGGCAAAAAGGAGGAAAGAATATTCCTTTGAAATCTAAAGTACTGGCGTTAATACTCACTTCCTTATGAGTAGCTTTCAAATGGTTCTCTATATTAATGTATACTTCTCCACATATTCCACACCAAGTAAGTTTAGAAGGATGGTCCCTCTTTAAATGTAATCTATAGTGCTTAGATTTTCTGTAATAATATCATCATCACTTAGGTACATATTCTAAAACAAAGTCGCTGTCGCTGTCTGTCCGTCCCTATGTATGCTTAAATCTTTAAAACAGCGCAACGGACTTTGAAGCGGTTTTTTTTAATACATAGAGTGACTCAAGAGGAAGGTTTATATGTATAATATATGCATAATATTGTAGAGAAACATTGATAAATTTAGAGGTTTCTAATATGATGTCGTAAATAAACACATTTTTTTGCGCTTACATTGCAAACGTTGGCTGAACCCCACGAGATAAATCAAAATAATGTACTGCAGTATTGTACACCTTAAAAAGGCCAACAAAAAAGTCCGCGATGGTATATGTCTATCTCTTAAGGATAACCCACAATAACCATTTTTATCCTTTACATTTTACGGGGAAAAATGGCTTATTTACGAAGTGATTTTAAGCAATACAGCAGTAATTCTTATCCAATTTAGTACCTTAATTACATTGTCCATTTAATATAGATCAATATGGCCCTTTAGAGCATGCAATTTAAATGAATATTTCCGAAGATATTACAGATTTAAAATGCAGGGACATAGCGGTTGCGGCGGTCCCAGTAGTATACAGGGTTATTGGTTAAGTCGACCTATATCCGTTAAGGGCGTGTAGTTTACATCGTTTCTGACTGATTTTACTATGAGACACCCTATTCTAAATCTAATCGTTTTCGAGATATTTGAATTTAATTGTTTTTTCCAAAAAAACTCCCGATTTTCGGCTAAAAAATAAACTAAATAGGGTGTCTAATAGTCAAATCAGTCAAAAATGATGTAAACACGCCCTTAACGGATATACGTCGACTTAACCAATAACCCTGTATTTAGCATCAACATTACACCCGTGCGAAGCCGGGGCGGGTCGCTAGTTAATAAATACACCCAACAGTTACTCGCACAACATCCTAGTGAAATCAGTTTTCCTTGGCTGTATTTCCAAATGGATACGACTTAGGGACCTTCAAGAACTAATAGGGGTTACCGAGATTATACGGGCGTACTACGGGGGAGGTGCGCCCTTACAGGAGATGTCCCAAGATTTGCGGCAGAGCACATGGCCACGAGGCGGCCTGCGTTTTGGCGGGTACTCTGCCCTGGGAGCTGGACGCCAAGTCCCTCTCGTCAGTGTTCTTCTGGCGGGAGGAGGCGTACCGACGATCCGGACAGAGACCGGCCCCAAGAGAGGTCGAGGCCATGCTGGCCTCCCTCCGCAGCGCCGTCGTGGAGGAGTGGCGTTCCAGGCTGGAGAGTCCAAGTGCTGGCGTGGCGACCGTCGCGGCAGTGCGTCCTGTCCTCCAGCAGTGGATGGACAGGCGCCACGGTGCGCCGACCTTCCGGCTGACGCAGGTGCTCACCGGGCACGGCAGCTTCGGTGCGTACCTGTGTCGCATCGTCGGAGTGGAGGAGACCGCCGTGTGCCATCATTGTGGCAACTGCCGTGAGGACACGGCCCAGCACACGCTTGAGGAGTGCCCAGCCTGGGACGAGGAGCGCAGCGCTCTCGTAGCGGTCGTGGGGAGAGACGTCTCGCTGCCGACCGTGGTCGCCGCCATGGTCGGCAGCCGGAGGTCGTGGAAAGCTATGCTCTCCTTCTGCGAACGTGTCATTTCGCAGAAGGAGAGCGCGGAGCGGGATCGGGAGCAGACCGATCCCGCTCGTCGCAACAGGCGACGTAGGAGGCGCCGGGTGAACATCTAGCCCGGCGCCCAGAGGCCACGCGGGGCCGCCGTCCCTACCTTGGCGGCCCCCGAGGGGTAACAATTGTTTTGGTGTGCCTTTTGGCACCGCGCAGAGGCGGTCCCGGGTCAATCCATAGCTCTGGCTTCAGGGTATTCCGGGGCCGTCTCGTTGAATGCGCTGATGGTGGCCGTCGCGGGGTTTTTAGTCGGTATTACGGCGCATTGATATTTGGTAGGGACCCGGCCCAGCGGCCGCCCGACAACGGGCGGTAACATCCATGCTGGGTCGGAAGGCGCCGGTGAGTCCGACACACCGTCCGTAAATAGGATTTTCCCCGTGGGAAAAAAAAAAGAGCACATGGCCACATCAATTTTTAATTATTCTCAGCCTATCGCCGTCCACTGCTGAACGTAGGCCTCCCCAAGAAAACGCCAACCATCCCGGTGTTGAGCAGCCCTCATCCATCCGCTACCCGCCATCTTTCTCAAGTCGTCGGACCATCGTGCTGCAGGACGTCCTACACTACGTCACATCAATCAATCAATCAGCGTCCAAAATAGGGCCAAGTGGGAGACACATCCCTCTATCGCAGATGACACATTTGGACAGTGAGCTGGACGGCAACGGGGAACAATTAAGGGCGCTCGCCCTGGATTTAGCGTACAGCTAAAAATGCCGGCTATAGTGTAGGTACTTACTTGCAAGTCAGTCCGCAGAAGGGACAAGTCAAAGTTTGTCCGCTGTGCGTCCGATGATGCTCCGCTATGGCTGTACTAAAAGATAAATTTTATTTAGGGCAGTCCTTCCCTACACATTTCCTGAAGCTCATCCCCAGGACATTAACAATTTTTCTAAATAGAACATACATACATAACCTCACGCCTGTATTTCCCGAAAGCGTAGGCAGAGGTGCATTTCTGACTTTTAAGTGTGCAGGTGTCCTCACGATGTTTTCCTTCACCGGTAAAGTTAAGTGATGATTTATTGTGAATATACACATAACTTCGGAAAGTCAGAGGTGTGTGCCTGAGGTTTGCACCCGCGACCGCCGAGATTCTCGATCTGCGCGCCAAAACCTCGAGGCCATCACTACTTAAATAAATATACAGGGTATATTCAGACCGTGGAATGACGTGTGATCAAATTTTTGTCGCGATTTTTTTTAACGCTAATGGACTCTTAATCACCTTAGCTATTACCTGCCTTAGTTTCCGATCATCATCAGCCCAAATACGTCCCAATGCTGGGCACGGGCTTCCTCTACAACTGACAAGGTTTAGACCTTAGTCCACCACGCTGGCCTAGTGCGGGTTGGCTGACTACACACCTAAGAAATTACTAAGAACTTTTTAGGTGTGCAGGTTTCCTCACGATGTTTTCCTTCACCCTTAGTTTCCGATCACGGTCTGAAAACCACTCTGTATAGGCGCCCACTAATACTCAAATGACTTACGGTGTTCTTATAAGAAGTCCACAGGTCAAACAAGTGAATTTGTATTTGTGATTCCTAACTGTGTGGTACTGGAGCGCTCTTTTCGTACTCGTCCTGTACCCACAGTAAGAGCAACACTCGGGCTTGCTCTGAAAACAGGGGCTTTATGAGCAAAGTGACGATTTTGGCACTTGTTTCAACTGCCCCGTTGGTCCCGTGCGCAATGTTTAAGTGCGGTTGTGGGCAAAAATTTTAAAATGTGTCTGAGTAGCGATGTGAATGAATGAGTGAGTGAGTTAATAAGTGAGTGAGTGAGTGATACATGATAACACCAACATAACAGTTGTATAAGACTAGAAGGAACTGTGAGCATGTCGAGCGTGTCGACACTACGATTAGACTATCATATGGTTGACACACACGCTTCTTAGTAATTCGGGTTGCGTGTAATATCAACACTTTTATAAATGTGTGACAACCAATAGCAGCCCTTCATGTTTGTTTGAAATGTTTATCATTGGTGTGATCGTAGTAGAACGAACAGGTGACAGACAAGCGGCGACACTCGTCCCCATACAAAATACTGGCTATTTCCCTTCCAATCTTATTCAACTGTTTTGTCATAACACCTGAATAAGGAATGAATAAGGTGTGGTGTGGTATAACACGGCTTGACAGAGTGAAGAATTAATACGTTAGAGGAAGTCTGAAAGTAGCTCCTGTGATAGAAAAGCTGAAAGGAAACCGTCTGTCGTGGTATGGACATGTTATGAGGAGGGATGAATCGTACGTAGGTAAAAAGGTGATGGATATGAAAGTTGATGGATGGGCGAGCAGAGGAAGGCCAAAGAAAAGATGGATGGAGTGCGTGACTGAAAATATGAAAGAAAAAGGAGTGAATGAAGACATGACGGCTGAAAGGGATGTGTGGAAGGATAAAACATACTGCGCCGACCCCAAATGAAATTGGGAACAGGGCAAGGAGATGATGACCTGAATAAGGAATCGAACCATAGCAATCTCTTATTCAGGGGTATCTACCAGGCAACCATAAGCGTAAATAAAATCATTACTTACCGCATCATGCTTGTCTTTCATATGTATAATCAATGCTTCTTCATTTTCCAAAGCTTTGAAACACAAATTACATTTAACCGAACTGTTATTACCGATATATTTTTCAATCACATCAACCCTTCGTTCTCCTTCTGACATAATTTCAATATATAAATTGTATTTTTTAGCAAACGCCTGCCTACCCTCCTCTTTTGAAAGGTTGAACATCTGCTTCGTTTTTGGCAATTTAGATTTATTTATAACCTCTTTAACTAATCTTTTCTCTTTTCTTATCTTTATTTTGCTATCAAAATCATTATCTATGTTATTATCACTATTAAATATAATAGTATGAAAATCACTTTTTATTTCTTTACCATCAGGTCTATTTAAATCTTTTACATCACAAACATTTCTTTTATGATATGAATCATCATTAACTATAACATTGTCGTCGTGATTTTCTTTCACACCATAGTCATCATCTTGTCTTACTTTGCTATCATAGTTATCGTTTGTATCATTACTATCATTACATGTGATATCATTTTTAACTTTTATATCACTGTCATCTAAATCATTCTTGTCAATTTTAACATCAACTTTTGCATCTTCAGGTAAATAACTATGTAGCACTATATCAGATATAGTATATTGAGGATAAAACCCTATTGATGAGGTTTCCTTAATCTAAAAAGAAAGTATTTTATAAATTTTATGGTATATTAATTACATCAGCTACCTGCCAATAAAAGTACCGTCAAAATCGGTCCAGCCATTTCAGTGATTAGCCGGAACAAACAGACAGACAGACAGACAAAAATTGTAAAAAACGTTATTTTGGTATATGTACCGTGTATACATCCATATGCATTTATTAAAAAGCGGTTATTTCAATATCACAAACAGACACTCCAATTTTATTTATTTGTATAGATGTCAGCTCTTGCTGGCCATTACAATATCATCGCCAATAAAATCCATATTGTTGGTAGATTGATGTTTATTCAATTGCGATGCCATAAAATAAATAAAATAAAAAATATGTGATAATTCATTGTGAATACACACAACTTGGAAAAGTCAGACGTGCGTGCCTGGGGTTTGAACCCGCGACCGCCGCGCGCCTTTACCTAGACGCCATCACAACTTTTTGCAAAAACTTATAATGATGACAAAATAGCCCTAGACTTCTTAGGTATTCATAGACAAAAAATAGAATACCTATTTTTATCACACTCCTTTTCTAATCAATCTATACTCTATACATATAAATAAAATTGGAGTGTCTGTTTGTAATATTGAAATAACCGCATTTTAATTAATGCATATGGATGTATACACGGTACATATACCAAAATAACGTTTTTTACAATTTTTGTCGGTCTGTTTGTTCCGGCTAATCTCTGAAATGGCTGGACCGATTTTAACGGGACTTTTATTGGCAGATAGCTGACGTAAAAAGGAGTAACTTAGGCTACAAAAAAAAAGACACGACTGTTAGGCGGAATGAAGTTCGCCGGGTCAACTAGTCTTTAATAATATTACTCTTACCTGTCTCTTATTAATACATTCAAGATACTCTTTTGCTCTGCGACATTTGTCTCTGAATGTAGAATACTTGATCAAAAAGGCAGTACACATCTGACATAGAAGCTGTGACAAGCCATCGGCTTTTGAAATCTGCAGAAATGTCAAAAAGAATTGGTGAAGCAACTGTAAAACATGCGTTGTAAAATCATTATACAAAGTGTCAAAAGACCGTGATCAAAAACTAAGATGTTACTGTACTACTAAGTACATACATACATAAACTCACGCCTATATTCCCCGAAGGGGTAGGCAGAGGTGCATTTCTGCACCCACATTTCGCCAGGTATGTATCAGTTCCACGTAATAGGGGGCGAGCCTATTGCCGTTTTTCGGGCACAATTCCAGACTCCGTGCTGCTACTGAGAATTTCCTAATAGAAAAACCCAATAACACTTTGCCCGACCCGGGAATCGAACCCAGGACCTCTAGATCGCTCGGCACATACTTGTACCGCGAGACCACGCCATAGGAGAGGCCTATGTCCAGCAGTGGACGTAAGAAAGGCTGCTGATGATGATGATGATGAAACCACAAGGCACTTTTTCTTTGGGATTTTTTTAACATTAATGTGTTTTTAATCACCTTAACTATTAACTGTCTTAGTTTTCAATCACGGTCTGTATTGATTTTAATTATAATTATTAAGTTATCTGTTTTGAGATCATTACAATGGGGTACGGCTGATGCCTATAATTGGAAACCCTGTGCTATAAGAACCAGCAGCCTTCCAGGATCACAGTTACATTTTCATAGGCTACATTCTAAATTACATAACTAAAAACTATAAAACTTTATTTGGCATACTTATAACAATATTAATTCTACATAATTATGTAACCTATAGTTTCCTAATTAAATATAAGTCTTGGATTTTAAAAACAAACTTTAAAAGGCTTACAATATAAAATAATTTTTATAACAAAAGCAAATAAAATAAAGAACAAAACAAATCAAAACACTTTTGAGGTGCTTAGTGACTTTTGATAAGTTGTGAAATGAATTTTTATTGATGTAATGAAATAAACAAATATATTGTAACTTAGTTAATATAAACTCTCGGCATGAGTAAATAATATAATTTATTTTTACAATTACTCGAGAATTACATGTTATACATACAGCTAGTAACAAAAGGAGAATGGTTTAAATGAAAATACATAATCTTTTATTTTATAATTCCGCTTCGGTACATAATATTGCTATGAAAAAGAAGCAGCAAGAAACTCCCTCAGTTGTACATTGTGGTTTTATTCTTTTTTTTTTTAGGAAATTTACAATCACTTTACTTGTATACTTAATGGTACTCTTTCTATTATATGGATTATATTGTCTTATCCTAAGTATGTGTGCTGTCACATATGCACACATGCATGGGTAACATGGACCACCAGGAGCATGTTACCGGGAAATAATCTGATGCAAAGCAATTGAATTACTTTAATCTGAACTAAAGGAATTTGTATCGACATCATTAATTTCATGGTAATTGATGATGTTATTATTTAGTTTGAACATCCCTGATGGCGTAATGCGTTTCTATGGTACAACCATCGTACGATGTGTGGTATAGGAACACATAACTACTTACTAACATTTCATCATCATCAGCCCATATACGACCCACTGCTGGTCACGGGCCTCCTCTACAGCTCAGAGGGTTTAGGCCTTAGTCCACCACGCTGGCCTAGTGCGCGTTGGCGGACTACACACCTAAGAAATTCCTAAGAACTTTTAGATGTGCAGGTTTTATCACGATGTTTTCCTTCACCGTTAAAGTACGTGATATTTCATTATGAATACACACATAACTTCGAAAAGTCAGAGGTGCCTGGGGTTTGAACCCGCGACCGTCGAGATTCTCGACCGCGTGCCTAAACCTCGAGGCCATCTCGACTTCACTAACTATTAACATTTAAAAAGTATGTATATAAACAGTTTGAACATATATTACCTCCAATCCAAGCAGTAAATATGCCTCGGCTAGTCCACATTTAAACATATCATACATCCGTCCAGTTTTAAGGCACCCACGGCACAACAGCAACTCGTTTTTCAATTGTTTAGGTTTTAATGTCTTAATATTAGAGTCCATTTTATGTGTTAAATCCAGTACGTATAAACGTAATAGGCAGTTATATAGATATTGTGCTAATTTTGTACAATATAAGCTTATTTTCATTCAATACAATACTTTTTTGGACATAAAAAATGCTTCCATATATAGTGATCAATGATCATCATTGATCGAATCGAAACAAATAACAATTTGACAAAACAGCTGATTTCTTTTTTTTTTCTTTGTGTTTGGGCACTAAGGAAATTGAAGTGTACAGCCAATGGAAAAGTATTTAATTTTTTTATAATCAGATGGTAAGGGAAATAAAATATATTATTTTCAAAGCGTATTTCCAATTTTTATATTCACGTAATCAAACCAAACTACAAAAGTTCTTATTTGCTGCGGAGATAACACAATTCCCTTATCAATATTCACTTCTTCAAACTCCTTGAGTTCTTCATTCTCACAATACTCCGCAGTATCATTAGAATTACCGTAAAACTTATTAAAACTCTTCAAAAACTTATTTCTTTTATTCCACACCAAAGGCGACCAATCCTTCAGCCACATATGTGCGCTAAGCGTCATTTCTTTAACACTATTTATTTTCAAATTAACGAATAAGTCTTTTATAAACACCGTTTTGATCCCACTTTTAACCGTATCTGTTTTTTCTAAATAATTTTCTAATCTCAACAATATGGTTCCTTCGTTCCATTCTTCAACTGTCAAAAGATGAACGCCTAAAGGAAGCTTAGATTTTATTGCAGTAAAATTATTAATTTGACGGAACCATTTTGTTTTTGAATAATATCCGTAAGGGCTGTCTCTAGATACGAAGACATAAGGTTTGTAAGCCAATTCTTTTGCTAGGATTTTCTCGTAAATTCTATTTTGTTTATAATCTGCTTTTGACAGGTATAAGACATGTTGGCCGCGAACTATGATTCCTTGTCCAAATTCAGTCTCATTTAGATAAGTTTGCGCGCCAGTATCATCTGTTAGTATTCTTCTATGGATCATTAGGTCGATCTCTCCGTCCTGTAATGATGTCCCGCCTTGAGCCCTGTCGTTCAAAATTGAGAATCTTATGTTCTTTTTCACATCTTCTATGTATATTTTTGATGTTACGGGGTAGAAGTTGCCTGGAAATACATTTTTGTGAAGAATTAATAATTTTATATAAAATTATATACATTGCAAGATAATTGCAATAAATAAATAAATAGGCTTAAACGTAATCATAAGTTTTCATTAGAATTAAAGTAAGAAGCCTCTCCAAAAGAGGCATGTTTTAAAAAATTCATTTATTGACGAATCCATTTTTGAGTCATAAAGGTGCACCCATGTAATTGGGAACATATTGGCTGTTAAAAAAGACAAATGAATAAGTGATCAATTTTTTACTTTTGAGGCACGGATGTTTTAAAACAATGCCCAAAGGAACTGTTCAGTGCTGTAGTCGTTCTTTTTTTCACTATAAAAGTTTGTCAATAACAAACGTTAACTTTTAATGATTTAAGGCTGTACAATTAAAGTTTTCTTTGCTTGAAATTTAAAAACTAAATAATGTTAATTGTGTTAATGCACGAATGTTCGAAATGCAATAAAATAATATTTTTGAAAACATCACTATCGATATTGATACTTTTATTAAAAAGTTTCGATATATCGGTATGATTTGAGTACCTACGTAGGTACTCAAGAATACGCGCGCATTGAAAGACTTGATAATATTAATTGTTACTTTTCGATACTTTGAATTTTATATCGGTATTTTTTCAACAAGCCTATTTCATTGTCTATTTAAACAAAATTCGGCATTAATTTACCTGGAATGCCATCCAAGTTCACGGGCTCATACGTGCCTCTAGTATTTCTGATTCTCTTCATAGTCTGTCTTCCATTAGCGTCTGTATAAAATACACCTTCATTTTCCAAGTTCGTCGTATATCTACATGCAAAATAACTTTATTAGCAATTGTTTTTTTTTAACACTATTACCAACTGGAAATTTATCTAGTTCATACAATGTTTATACAAAACTAGCTTTTGCTCGCGACTCCGTCCGCGTGGACTACAGGGTTGGGTTCAGAAAGTAAATAAGTTGTAGCCTTTGATTGAAGAAATTCGAATATTTTAAACTGAAAAGTTACTAACCTTATATAGCCTGCATCTCAAAATCCTTTCTTAGGGGATTCCTACGTCATAGTAGCTTTATGCATGCAAAGTCTCAGCGCGATCGGTTTAAAATTGACAAAGTTTCATACAAACTTTCATCCCCTATTTTATCCCCTTAGGGGTATAATTAATCAAAATCCTTTCTTAGCGGATGCCTACGTCATTATTTTTACGTCATATTTTTTGTGGCCATCTTCGCGTCGAGTGGGGCGACCACGGTGCGTGAGCGAGAAGCGCCCACAATGAATGGAGGACCCCTAGGGATTCGCGTACTCCACTTTGAGAAACCCTGGTCCAATGTAATAGGGGCGAAGCTATTGGCGTTTTTCGGGCACGTTATAACATGATAATGCAAACAAAAATGTACCTATTTTCTAAATATAACTCAAAGGTGACAGACTGTGACATACTGATCTATCAACGCACAGCCCAAACCACTGGACGGATCGGGCTGAAATTTGGCATGCAGGTAGATGTTATGACGTAGGCATCCGCTAAGAAAGGATTTTGATTATTTCTACCCTAAAGGGGATAAAATAGGGGATGAAAGTTTGTATGAAACTTTGTCAATTTTAAACCGATCGGGCTGAGACTTTGCATGCATAAAGCTACTATGGCGTAGGCCAACCCTGTACCCAACCCTGTAGTCTACGCGGACGAAGTCGCGAGCAAAAGCTACTTACCTTATAAAGACATCTTTTCCAATGTCATCGTCTTTCGGAATAGGTCCAACGAGCCAATCTACCACCAAATATGGCATTCCAGTATACAATTTAACAGCGAAAGAAGCGTAATTGGAGTATCTACTATGAATTTCTTCTACCACTGCAGTTTTGTACACTTTAGTGTCCAGAAAATCTAGAATGGGTTCCGGTTTCGGGTCCATAGGGCGGAAAATGTAAGCCCCGGGGCGTTTTTTGTCACTCCTCCCCATTTCTAGGGGCTGGTCGGATGCGTAGTAGAAGTATTGGATATCCAAAGGCGTTGTAACTCCATTAGATAAAGTTATTTTTGTTATTTTCTTGTCTTTGTCCAAGTCCACTCGGATGTACTGGAAAGAAAGCTGTGTTAACATAGTTCTATGTCATTAAGTAGACATGGCCTCAAGATTTAGGCCCATATACGTCACAGTGCTGGGCACGGGGCCTCCTCTACAACTGAAAGGGTTTAGACCTTAGTCCACCACACTGACTTAGTGCGGGTTGACGCACTACACACCTAAGAATTTCCTAAGAACTTTTATGGGTGCAGGGTGCATCACGATGTTTTCCTTCACCGTTAAAGTGCGTGATAATTCTTTGTGAATACACACATAACTTTGAAAAGTAAAAAAAAGAGATGTGTGCCTGGAGTTTGATCCTGAAACCGTAGGGATTCTCGACCGCGTGCCTAAACCTCGACGCCATAACTTAAGTAAATAAGTCAGTCACTTACCTTATTAGATATGTACGTTTCCTTACTCTCCGCAGCAATTTGGTCTTCATTAAGTTTGTTAATAACCTCCACTTCACTTGCAACTGGCGCAGTTTTCGTTATAGCCTCTACTTTAGCAGTAACATCTTCATATTCATAAACGATATCATCTTTTACTGCAGAATACGCTTTAGTAGTCCCTGTTCTAGGTTTCGGAGTGAGAATAAGACCTAGATCTTTAGCGTCATTCATAGATATATTAGCGAATTCTATCTTTGTCCCTGTTTTATCCGTAGTTCCACCTTCAGCATAAAAGTAGTCTTGATGTCCGTTCAGAAACGGATCCTCATCAACATCCAAGTTTGTTATCTGTCTAATCAAATACTTCTTATTTTTGTTCTTGATCTTCTTTATTAAGGATCTTTTCTGTCTCGTTTCGACTTTTTGGAAGAAGTAACACTTGAAGCCCAGCGGTGGGATGTCTTCTGCCATAAACACCAGTTCCACATCAGCTTGGGCCTTTCTGTACGGTATTTCTAGGATTGGCTGTGGTATCCTAACTACCGATGTCTTTATGATTTCCCCTGAAAAAGTATTTGATAATTCATCATAATGAGCCCATATACGTCCCACTGCTGCACGGGCCTCCTCTACAACAGAGAGGGTTTAGGCCTTAGTTCACCACACAGGCCTAGTGCAGGCGGACTACACACCTAATAAATTCCTAAGAACTTTTAGGTGCGCAGGTTTCGTTACGATGTTTTCCTTCACCGATAAAGTAAGTGATGATTCATTGTGAATACACACATTACTTGGAAAAGTCAGAGGAGAAGACCGCTGATTAATTAACTGGTAAATTAAGTTTCAGTTATTTTGTTTTGCAATCCAACAAAAGAACCAATATCGTAATAAAATCATAAAAAGTAAGATATAGGTCTAGACTAGGTTGGTCTAAGACCAAATTTAATTTATAGAGAATGCACATACCTACAAAGGAATGTAAAATTGGCGGACATTTTTAAAGAACTACTTCCTTTGCCTTACGACATAGATGAGAGGTACCTATGCGACGGAGGGGCTCGGGCTCAATCCTCGGGTATGGAAAAGTGTTTTGGTTTCTCCTAATGTGAAAATCTTAGTGCGGAAATTAGCTGGGAAAACGGAAATATGTATAACCTAATCTAACAGCCCAGTGGCGCAGTTGTCTAGATCCCCGCACCGAGACAAATGTTTGTGTGCGCCACAAATATTTGTTTCGGGTCTGGGTGTTTGCGAGACCGAAGTCTCTCGTAGTTTCTGATACCCACGACACAAGACTTGTATCCTAGTGTGGGGTCAGAACTATGTATGTGGTTGTTGGGTGTATTTCTACCTCTGCTAAGCCATCAGGGCTGTAGACTTGAATATACGACGTATTACTGACCTTTAGGATCCATTATAACGTATTCGTACTTCTGAATCGGTATTCGAACCGGTATACTGACGTTCCAAGCCAGAGAATTGTATATAACTATCTGAAATACAAAAACAATTGTAATTGTTTTAAGTCTGTTTGACTGCCTCCTGGTCTCACGGATTAAGCATGTGTCGTCCGCTCTAGAGGTCCCGGGGTCTATTCCCGGGCCGGGTAAAGTGTTATTGGCAGTGGCGGTACTTCCAAAGCCTAAAGCCCAGTTTGCCTTACAAATTTCGAATAACAATCTTTGAGTGTTAATCTTTATTTAAAAGCAATTAGACATATAAATGAGAATATCCTGAGCCCACAATAAACAATTATAAACTAGACATTACACAATTAACGTGTGACGCTTTTGGGCTTCTATGGAAGTACTGACACTGCCTATTACCTGTCTTAGTTTTCGATAACGGTTTGTTTATACCTTGTAATCTTGTATATCAGTTTCTATTTGTTTGTGCTTGTAAAGTGTCTCGTAGTTAGTGATACACGACACAACACTTGTATGTTAGGGCGCGATCACATAGACCGTCCGTTTTACAGGTCCGTTTAAACGGATATGTTATTAGCGAGTTCACACAGAATACAGTATTGCGGATCCAGTAAAAAATTCCACACACAACGGAAATACTGATCCGTTTCATCGGATCGAAACCGCGCCAGGCTTGGCACGGGCGTGCGCGGGTTTCGTAATCGCTTAAGAAGGTCATTAAAAGTAGACGTCGTCATTCGGAAATAAGTAAAAATTTAGATACACCGAAGAACGAAAGTCCAGTAGCGTCGGATCTGTTATAATCGGTCCTGTAAATGCTGTGTGAATATTGCCTCCAGTAGCGACTGATCCGTTAAAATCTGTCCTGTAAATGCTGTGTGAATATTGCCTCCAGTAGCGACGAATCCGTTAAAATCGGTCCTGTAAATGCTGTGTGAATATTGCCTCCAAAAGCGACGGATCCGTTAATATCGGTCCTGTAAATGCTGTGTGAATATTGTCTCCAGTAGCGACGGATCTGTTAAAATCGGTCCAGTAAATGCTGTGTGAATATTGCCTCCAGTAGCGACGGACCCGTTAATATCGGTCCTGTAAATGCTGTGTGAATATTGCCTCCAGTAGCGACGGACCCGTTAATATCGGTCCAGTAAATTCTGTGTGAATATTGCCTCCAGTAGCGACGGACCCGTTAATATCGGTCCTGTAAATGCTGTGTGAATATTGTCTCCAGTAGCGACGGATCCGTTAAAACGGATCATGTACATAAATCGGACGTCCTATGTGAGCGCCTTAGTGTGGGGTCAATTTATGTATTCTACTCACGAAATATTGTCTAGATTCCGTATTATTACAGCTTGAGATATTGAAGGAACATATGTGGTACAATGTGAACGGTGAGCTCCTTCGTAACTTGCTGTAACAAATAATAAAATAACTGTAACTGCCTTGTGGTCTCGCGGCGCAAGTGTGTGCCGTGCGATCTAGAGGTACTGGGTTCGATTCCCGGGTCGAGCAAAGTGCTATTGGGTTTTTCCGTTAGGAAATTCTCAGTAGCAGCACGGGGTCTGGAAATGTGCCTGAAAAACGGCAGTATGTTTTAGCCTTCCAAACGTCAGACGTCATGTCTCCATTCACCCCTTTTTCTTTCATATTTTCTCTCACGTACTCCCATTTCATATTTGGTATTCCTCTGAAGCTGAAGAGTTTGTTTGCTTGCTTTAACGCGTTTATCTCAAAAGCTACTGGTCTGATTTGAAAAAAAGAAATCAGTTTTAGGTAGCCCATTTATCGAAGAAGGCTATAGGATATTATCATCAGGCTACGACTGATAAGAGCTGAGCAGCAATGGAAAATGTGGCCAAAACAGGGTAAGAATATTCCTTTTGACTTTGACTGACTGACTTTGACGGACTGACTTTGACTGGCTGACTTTTACTGACTGATTTTGACGCATTGACTTTGACTGACTGACTTTGACCTTTTCAGTCTTATGTGTCGTTTACGGAATTGCGGACAATAACAAGTATAATATAGAAATTACTTACTTGAACGCTTGTTTAATAACTAATGTAGATTTTTGCACCGCCCTGTCCAATTTCTCGACGTAATAACTAACCACATGGTCTCGTGAAGCGCCCGATATTATGTTATGGTCTTGGAACGCCCCTGAAATTGATAAAATTATGTTATATGTCTATACTAAAACATAATAATATTATATCGGGCTTTTCCATTAGGAAATTCTCAGTAGCAGCATGGAGTCTGGAATTGTGCCCGAAAAACGGCAATAGGCTCGCTCCCTATTACGTGGGACTGATACCTGGTGATATGTGTGTGCAGAAATGCACTTCTGCCTATCCTTTCGCGGAACACAGGCGTTATGTATGTATATACCAATATTTTAAATGAGAAAGTAGCTCTGTCAGTCTGTAATACTATCACGCCTAGCCCTAAACCACTGGACCGATTTAAATGATTTTGGAGATAGATAGGACCTTAGGGAAGAACGTAGGATTCTGTTCCAAAAAACGCATGGCATTTGAAAGCATTTAATTATTCCTTATGTGTTAACTGCCTCGTGGTCTCGCGGTACAAGTATGTGCCGTGCGATCTAGAGGTCCTGGGTTCGATTCCCGGGTCGGGCAAAGTGTTATTGGGTTTTTCCATTAGGAAATTCTCGGTAACAGCACGGAGTCTGGAAATGTGCCAGAAAAACGGCAATAGGCTCGCCCCCTGTTACGTGGGACTGATACATACTTGGGGAAATGTGGGTGCAGAAATGCAACTCTGCCTACCCCTTCGGGGAATACAGGCGTGAGTTTATGTATGTATGTATGTGTTAAAATATAATACATACCGACGATCCAATTAAGGTTTTCAAATGTCTTGTCATTGTTCCAAAGATGAGCGAAAACTTGAAGCTGTTTGGACATCTGCAAATTAGAAAGTGTTAATTAATCTGTTCTGGAAGTCTAGGCTTTGATTCCAGGAACGATTTTAGTGTTATTAGATTTGCTTTTAGGATATTCTCAGCAGCAAACGGAGTCTGAAAATGTGTCCGAACGTCAATAGGCTAGGTAGAAGTTACAGTTTTATCATCAACCCATATACGTCCCACTGCTGGGCACGGGCCTCCTTTACAACTGAGAGGGTTTAGGCTTTAGTCCACCACGCTGGCCTAGTGCGGGTTGGCGGACTACTGACTTTTCGAAGTTATATGTGTATTCACAATTAATTAACACTTTAACGGTGAAGGAAAACATCATGATGAAACCTGCATACCTAAAATTTCTTAGGAATTTCTTAGGTGTGTAGTCCGCCAACCCATACTAGGCCAGCGAGGTGAACTAACACCAAAACCTACTCAGTTTTAGAGCCCAGTAGTTAGACGTATGTATATGAGTTGATGATGGTGATTTATTTATAACAATAATTGAAATATTTCAAGTTCCTTTGAAATTATTACATATCTTTTTTTTCTCGAGGGGAAAGCTAGTTATGGCTCTACTTGAGCTCGTGAGAAGCGTATATCGGGGTCACCGGCCTTCCAGCCCGGCGCGCGGCGACGTCACGTCTGCGCAGATGTTAATGCCGGGCTGGGTCCCTAACAAAAATCACTATGCCGGCATACCGACCAAAACCCCCCGGTGGCCATCTTCGCACCGAATGGGGCGACCACGGTGTGTGGGCCAGAAGCACCCACAATGATGCCTCAGCCGCCCGATGATCCTCCGAGACAAAAATGTCTCGGCCGTCTCTTATTACATATCTGCCTTATCGGTACACCTCTGCTACCTCCTACTACCTACTACCTCTTCCGAGAAACATATGTATATGAGAAAGGTCAGATAAATACCTGTAGAAATAGATGTCCTTCCCTAGCCATGTATTTGACTGTGGGTCGCGACGTGTACATCCCAGTTGCGTGGGAGAATTTATCGTAAGCCAGCGGTAGGAAGTCATCCTGCTTCACTTCTAGCTGCGGACTGGGATGGTAAAATGAATATGTTATAAAATATCCGGCTTGATACTTAGAGGTGCCGGGCTGAATATTTAAGCCGGGCAAAGTGTTGTTGGGTTTTTCTATTAGGAAATTCTCAGTAGCAGCACGGAGTCTGGAAATGTGCCCGAAATACGGCAAAAGGCTCGCCCCCTATTACGTGGGACTGATACCTGGCGAAATGTGGTCGCAGAAATGCACCTCTGCCAACCCATTCGGGTATTACAGGCGTGAGGTTATGTATGTATGTATTTTCCAAAATTACTCCTAAAATTGTCTCAATTTGTGACATCACATTAATATTAAAAAGATATTTGTTTTGGAAATTTGTTTGTTATTATTATTATAGGTTAGGTAATTTCCTTCAACAGACAATTTTATTATTTGGTTTGGGGGGGGGGGGGGAGGGTGTTAATTAGATACTTAAGGGGTTCGTGAAGCCGAAAGTTTGAGAAACCCTGATTTAGAAGAATAGATAATAACGTTTTTATGTTGACACGACGGGCAAATTTAACTTATTTTTTTAATTTTCAGGATAAATCATAAACTCGTATGTGAAGTTTTTGACAGTGACATTTTTGACCACTTAAAAAAACTGATCCCTTAACAAATTATTTTTTTAGTAAAATTAGGTTTTTCAAATATCAAATTCGTTAGAACCTTTTTAGAGATACGCCAAATATAATGTTATTATGTTATTAATCGTACAATATGTCCTTAATATTTGTTATTTTGTTTTGGATTCGTTTTTGTGAACTAGAAGGGTGCTTGATGTCTGCGACACAGTTACAATACTCTTGCAGGCGTCATCGCTCATTCTAACTTTCATGTTACTGAATTTTATTGTTGTTATTTTTAAATATTATAAATAAACATACATACATACATAAACTTACGCCTATATTCCCCGAAGGGGTAGGCAGAGGTGCATTTCTGCACCCACATTTCGCCAGGTATGTATCAGTCCCACGTAATAGGGGGCGAGCCTATTGCCGTTTTTCGGGCACATTTCCAGACTCCGTGCTGCTACTGAGAATTTCCTAATGGAAAAATCCAATAACACTTTGCCCGACCCGGGAATCGAACCCAGGACCTCTAGATCGCACGGCACATACTTGTACCGCGAGACCACGAGGCAGTCAACAACATATTATTTTAACAAGATATTACAAGATATTATATATATTTGTTTAGTATATCATATATGTCTGTAGTATGATATATTACTTACTTAGCTCGATGTACAGCTTTCAGATAGCAAGCAGGTGTTGAATAAAACAGGTGTAACTTTGCTCCAGACGAATAACTTTTCTTATTCACTTCACTGAAAACATAAAGCACATAACTATAAGACTGACTCGCGGTCTCGCGGCACAAGTATCTGCCGTGCGATCTAAAGGTCTCGGGTTCGATTCTCGAGTTGGGCAAAAGTGTTGTCATTTCCTATTAAGAAATTCTCAATTACAGCATCGGATTCCGGTAAACTGTCTGAAAAACGGTAAACGGCCCAAGGACTAAAACTAAATTAAAGTATTGATGACCTTGAGGTCGAGGCGTGGTCGAGAATCTCGGCGGTCGCGGGTTCAAACCCCGGGCACACACCTCTGACTTCGAAGTTATGTGTGTATTCACAATGAATTATCACGTACTTTAACAGTAAAGGAAAACATCGTGAGGAAACCTGCACACCTAAAAGTTCTTAGGAATTTCTTAGGTGTGTAGTCCGCCAACCCGCACTAGGCCAGCGTAACTAAGGTCTAAACCAGAGGTTGCCAAAAATATTATCTGCCTATATTGATAAGAGAAGTCAAACCAACATGGAACCCCGCTTACCATTGTGGACCCCCATTTTTCGTCACGCCCAACGTAGACTCCCGTCGAGTCTCCCGTGGATCCCTGAGGGCCACCTGGACTACTTTGGGAATTACTGGCCTAAACCCTCTCAGTTGTAGAGGAGGCGCGTGCCAAGCAGACGTATTTGACCCTATCCCACCACACACCCGCCACTGTAACTCCTGTGCTCCAGGATCAACAGCACGCACAGTATCGACGCCGAGCAATGAAGCTCAGCGGATCTAAGGGGACCTTTTGTCATAATCCCGCAACGAAGTTAATCAGAAAGACAAATTAAGGAGGAAAACAAAGAATTGTCCACAAGCAGACGTATATGGGCTGATGATGATGATATTTACCTTATAAGTTTATCCACGTTAGTGAACCAGATAGCTGCGTCATAATATCCCATTCTCTGCCCCATGATGACCATGATATTTTTGGTGGTGTAGTACGGGCCTTGGCGGTGTTGCATCGACTTTATGAACAAGTCTACCTGTAGATAAATAATGGAAAACAATGAGGATTGATGTGATGGCCTCGAGGTTTAGGCGGGCGGTCGAGAATTTCGGCGGTCGCAGGTTCAAACCCCAGGCACACACCTCTGACTTTTCGAAGCTATGTGTGTATTCACAATGAATTATCACTTGCTTTAACGGTGAAGGAAAACATCGTGATAAAACCTGCACACCTAAAAGTTCTTAGGAATTTCTTAGGTGTGTAGTCCGCCAACCCGCACTAGGCCAGCGTGGTGAACCAAGGCCTAAACCCTAATAGTTGTAGAGGAGGCCCGTGCCCAGCAGTGGGACGTATATGGGCTGATGATGAATGAGGATTGGGAAGATTGTTAATGTTTTTCATTATATACTCAGCTTATCGCCGTCCACTGCTGAACGTAGGCCTCCCCAAGAAAGCGCCAACCATCCCGGTCTTGAGCAGCTCTCATCCATCCGTTACCCGAAACTATGGAGGGTAAAGGTAAGGAGTGTCATCTTGTATATACAAAAGTGTCCGTCAAAATGTATTAAATTAGGGTGGCGCCACATTAGCATCAGCGTAAATTTTAAAGGAAGCGGAAATCAATAAACGTACTATTCACAGTTCAGGATATAAACTCACTCTAGCTACACGCGTTTTCTCATAATAACTCTTTAAGGTTATATTAACTACATTATTTTGTACTACGCAAGTAGTTGACATTTTCAAAAAAGTATTTTAGGCGACAATAATATTAAATTCATACCATGTCTTTTGTCTTCACCAGCGCCATTCTGGAAGGCTTTTGAACTGTTATTTACACCCGACAACTGGACACATTTTTCGATTTTCCACCATATGAGATGACACTCTTTACATTTACCCTCCATACCCGCCACCTTTTTCAAGTCGTCGGACCATCGTGCTGCAGGTCGTCACACACTACGTCTACCTAAGCGCGGTCTCCACTCCAACACTTGTCTGCTCCACCGGCCGTCCGACCGTCGGCAGACATTGCCGGCCCACTTCTTTTTCATTACTTAGGGAATTTTCTTGATAAGTTTCATCACTGCCCCATAGCGCAGTTGGCTAAACACCAGCTTGCGAAACGAGAGGCCGCGGCTTCGATCCCCGCACAGAGACAAATGGTTGTGTGTTCCACAAGTATTTGTTTCGGGTCTGGGTGTTTGTGAGACCGTAAAGTCTCTCGTAGTTTCTGATACCCACGACACAAGACTTGTAAATTTGTGGGGTCAGAACTATGTATGTGACTGTTGGGTGTATCTATTTATTTATTATTTACAACGTATATATGCTGACATAGAAGCAGTAACAAATTCTCAATGTATAAAAAAATATTCTGCAAAACCTTAGGGGCCATTCAAGTTACGTAAGCACTAAAGGAGGGGGGGGGGGGGTATTGTATTTGCTTATTTTTGATGACATCGGGGAATGGGGGGTCTGGATAGTGATTACGTAAACAATATTTATATTTCTTTTTCGGATTTTCTACAAATTTTTGCCAGTATGAAAAAATTTTGTGAGAAATTCGCTTGCGTAATACTTGAAAGGCTTCTTACCCTATCATCAACGTTCTTGAAGAAGGAATCAGAGGTGATGAAGAGAGGGTCGTTACATCCAGAGCCGAAGCAGAAGCCTGGAGGAGACCAGTACCCGTCGAACAGCTTGTGTGTGAACATATCAGACACCATACCTGGAGGAAAACAAAATTGTTGGGATAAGTGTACTTACTTAGTGTCGTGATGGCTTCGAGTGTTAGGCATGCGGTCGAGAATCTCTACGGTTGCAGGTTCAAACCTCAGGCACACATCTCTGACTTATCGAAGTTATGTGCCCATATACGTCCCACTGCTGGGCACGGGTCTTCTCTACAACTGAAAGGGCCTTTAGGCCTTAGTCCACCACGCTGGCCTAGTGCGGGTTAGCGGACTACACACCTAATAAAATTCCTAAGAACTTTTAGGTGTGCAGGTTTCATCACGATGTTTTCCTTCACCAGTAAAGTAAGTGATAATTCATTGTGAATACACACATAACTTGGAAAAGTCAGAGGTGTGTGCCTGGGGTTTGAACCTGCAACCGCCGAGATTCGCGCGCCTTAACCTCGAGGTCTTACCTAACCTGGCCTAGTGCGGGTTGGTAGATCCTCCTTTCTGCACCCATGATTCGTGAATTGTATTTTATATTCCACGTGGCACGAGAATCGAAATGCAAAGGCTGAACAATGTAAAATCTTGTCAATGAATGAATGAACGAACGAATGAATGAATGAATAAATCTTACCAAGATCATCGCTCCCTCTCCACAAAAACTCCATTCCCTTCCTGTTCATTCGCGCCAGTTCATCGTCAAAACTGATTGGATTTACAAAATTGCCGTCGAATCCCATTTGTGCCAGCAACGATGCGACCTCTTTGGAGTGTCCGAAGGCATCAGCTTGCCAAGCAACCAGGGGTATGCCACAATCCAGGAATGTAGCGTTGAGCTTCCTGCATTAAAAAGATATGAAATGAAATGATCGTTTATTTGGGATGTAGACAATAAAAACACTTAAATAAGTCACGTAAACTCATACGTAAACTCACGCCTGTATTTCCCGAAGGGGGACGCAGAGGTGCATTTCTGCACCCACATTTCGCCAGGTATGTATCAGTCCCACGTAATAGGGGGCGAGCCTATTGCCGTTTTTCGGGCACAATTCCAGACTCCGTGCTGCTACTGAGAATTTCCTAATGGAAAAACCCAATAACACTTTGCCCGACCCGGGAATCGAACCCAGGACCTCTAGATCGCTCGCCACATACTTGTACCGCGAGACCACGAGGCAGTTAAATAAGTCAAAGTCAAATTAAATTAAATTATTCAAATAGACTTTTACAAGTTGTTTTGAATCGTCAATTTTACACTTTTTAATATTTTTTTAAACTATTAAACTATTGAACTATTAACTTAAACGCGTCAATACATGTTTATAAAAATGGAAAAAAGAAACAAGATTGGTCAATATGTTTTATTTTGATTAAAACTGAATTTTTATTTTACTTTTGTTTGGAGAAAGTAAATTAATTAAACCAATTCAATTAACATTACAAGACGTATAATTGGACCATAGGACCTTCCGAATACACTGGTCAACAAAAAAATATATTTTTTAATGCCGCGATTTGAAAATTGTATTTTTCCATACCTTACCATGAGATTAGTTAAAATACGTTCATAAAAAAAATTGAAACACCCACTTTCTAAGAAAAAAGTGATTATTTGAAATTTATTTGTAGGCTGAGGTGGTGGGCTGTCTCGGTTTAGTTACAGATTCCACATCAGGATACCTATGTAATTTTACTTCTTGTTTTATAAGAATATCCCTTCAGTTTCCTTAAACAAAAATAACAATCATTCATGATCTTTTGTTCCCTCCAAATTACAGGTTTAGAAAAAGGCATTAATCGGTGGGTACCATTAAACCACCCTCTCAAATAACATACATTTCTTAAACAAAAAAAACTTGGTGTCCAAGGTTGATTAATACTCTCAGAAATCTTGAAACCAAAATACAAATTGTAAATGTTAAGTCGGCGAAGGACGTTCTCGATTGGAACTAGAATTAAACTCCCCACAAACAAAATAGAAAAGATCCGATGAATTGAAACACTTTCGATTCATAATGCAAACTATATACATATGTACTTACTATTTAGTACACTTTTTCAAAACCGAAACGTATTCAAATTGACAAAAAAACTTCACAATTTAAACAACAACACTTTGGAATAAACACCATAAACTGCACGTCGTCGTAGCAATACTCGTATTACGTAATGGTACTTGTTAAAGTAATATTAAAAATTAAACACCAATGAACGAACAATAACGAGTTGAAAATATACAGGTTTAAGGATATATCGTGTACTACCAACAACAATATTGTCTTTGTAAGTAAGATCAGCTGTTGCAATACTTTTTTTCGATTTACCCTCACAAAATTAAGTTAAATATACCGTACATATATGTAATTGTACATATTTAGATATTTCGATGTAATAGATTTTTTTTATTATTGTTAATATTTATACATAAAAGATACCGAAAAAGTACAATTGGATTAACGGCAAAAAGTCATGTTGACCAGTGTTATTTATTGAATTTATAAAATATCAAATACATCACTTAGATTCAGTTATTACAAATATTATACCGCTTAGTTAGGAAGACATCACTAGAGAAAGGGCGAGAAATTGAGAGGGGCAGTGGGACTAGGCTTGCCAGATGGCCTTGAAATCCGGGATTGTCCCGGAATTTTGCGTCTTGTCCCGTGTCCAGTAAATAGACCTTTATGTCCCGGAGTACTACCAAAGTGTTAAGTGTAAGATTCAACTTAAAATTATAACTGGCGTAAACTACCTACTAAGTATGCAAATAACTATGTAATCCTTACTTCCTTACTGATATTATAAATGCGATTGTAACTCTGTCTGTCTGTCTGTCTGTCTCGCTTTCCTGCTAAAACTACTGAACCGATTTAAATGAAATTTGTTACACATATAGTTTGGAGCCTGAGAAAGAACATAGGCTACTTTTTATTGCGGAAAATGGGTTTTAAGGGGTTGAAAGGGGGGATGAAAGGTTGTATGGAAGTAGTGTCATTTTTAAAGCTAGAAACTTGAAACTTATTTTTTAGGCTTTTGATTAGATATAAATAAATATGACATTCAAAGTATGTAAAAAAATACCTTTAAGGGAGTAAAATAAAAATAGGGGATGAAAGTTTGTATGGAAATTCGTCATTTTTGAAGCTAGAATGATGAAACTTTTTTATATGGCTTTTATTACATCATTACATCATATATGATATATATACACAATATAAGAATTATATTAAAAGTTTAAAAAAAAACCCTTACTTAATATGTTATAAATGAGAAAATAACTATATGACTGTTACGCTTTCACGCCTTAATCATTTGACCGATGTGAACGATTTTTTGTATGGACATAAATGGGACTCTGTGGAATAAAATAGACTACAACTTATTTTCTTTCTGAACCCAACCGTGTAGTCTACGCGGACGGAGTCGCGGGCAAAAGCTAGTATGTAATAAAAGTATAAAGAAGGTCGCTGGTCCAAAGTGGTGGCAAATAGCTCAAGACAGAGAAAAGTGGTCATCATTGGAGGAGGCCTTTACCCAACCTGGGGATCTTGCTAATAATTAAATATAGTGTAATAGGATAAAAAATTGTTATTTATTGATGATGACGACATAATTTACCGTAACGTGTACGTGAACTGGTCGATGATGGCGTGGTAGTTCGTGGTCGCTTCGTCTACCATCCCCCACCCGCCTCCCACGAAGAACAAGCGGCCCTGTCGGAGGAGTTGGTAGACCATACGACGCACTGCAACCAAAAGTTACATTAGAAATACATACAGGCTGTATTCGGACCGTGATCGGAAACTAAGGCAGGTAATAGCTACGGTGATTAAAAACCCCCTGGTGTTAAAGAAGATTTTTTTTTACGAGCAGAGACAAATGTTCGTATCCAATCAAATCCATCAGCCAATGGAGGTCCACTGCTGGACATCCTCTCCCAATGACTTCCACAGGGACCTGTTGGAAGCAGCTTGCATCCAGCGACGTCCCGCGACCTTTACTAGGTCGTCCGACCATCTTGTCGGAGGACGTCCCACGCTGCGCTTTCCGGTACGTGGCCTCCACTCGAGAACTTTTTGGCCCCATCGGCCATCAGTTCTCCGCGCTATGTGCCCGGCTCATTGCCACTTCATATGTTTGTATGGTCTACTAATATTTATTTGTTTTTGAGAGTAAAGTCATCATCATCAGCCCAAATACGTCCCACTGCTGGGCATGGGCCTCCTCTACAACTGAGAGAGTTTAGGCCTTAGTCCACCACGCTGGCCTAGTGCGGGTTGGAGGACTACACACCTAATAAATTCCTAAGAACTTTTAGGTTTGCAAGTTTCCTCACGATGTTTTCCTTCACCGTTAAAGCAAGTGATAATGCATTGTGAGAGTAAAGTGACTCGTAGTTAAACACAACACAAGACTTGTATGTTAGTGTGGGCTCAGAACTATGTGTGTGACCGTTGGGTGTATTTATTTAGTTATTTAAAAGTAACTGGAGTTTTTTTTATCAGTAAATTTGTAATAACAGCACGGAGTCTGAAAATGTATGACTTAAAACATTGTTTGCGAAATCTGGATATATATTTTACCTCTGTGGACCCCTTTGCTGTCATAGGAGTGACTGTGTGTGTGTGAAAGAATTTCTTACCTGTACCATCTCTATTAGACCACCAATGAAAAAAATACGGCATGTCTGAAAATGTGAATCTGAAAAAATATACACATTAAATGAATAACAGGAATTATCAAGTTGTCATTTTTAAGGAAAACAAATTAAATTAATGAAAGTACATACAAATAAACTTAATAGAGTCGTGATGGCCTCGAGGTTTAGACACGCGGTCGAGAATCTCGGCGGTCGCGGGTTTAAACCCCAGGCACACACCTCTGACTTTTCCAAGTTATGTGTGTATTTACAATGAATTAACACGTATTTTAACGGTGAAGGAAAACATCCTAAGGAAATCTGCACACCTTAAAGTTCTAAGGAATTTCTTAGGTGTGTAGTCCGCCAAACCGCACTATTTTATTTTATTTTATTTTATTTTATTATCTTTGGGAAACATACAATAAATTTTCTCTTAAAAGACTAAATTTTTACGCACTAGGCCAGCGTGGTGGACTAAGGCCTAAACCCTCACAGTTGTGGAGGAAGCTAGTGCCCAGCAGTGGGATGTATATGGGCTGATGATAATGATGATGATGAATCTTAATAGTTTAAGACTACAGAAACAACAATGTTTGTGAATTTATGACTACATATCTACCCTTTTACAATAACTTTTAAATAAATTGTTAATAATATAATTGTACATACATACATAACCTCACGCCTGTATTCCCAGAAGGGGTAGGCAGAGGTGCATTTCTGCACACACATTTCGCCAGGTATGTATCAGTCCCACGTAATAAGGGGCGAGCCTGTTGCCGTTTTTCGGGCACAATTCCAGACTCCGTGCTGGTACTGAGAATTTCCCGATGGAAAAACCCTATAACACTTTGCCCGACCCGGGAATCGACCCAGGACCTCTAGATCGCACGGCACATACTTGTACCGCGAGACCACGAGGCAGTAATATAATTGTATACAAAATATTAACGTTTAGGCACAAATAGAGATTGCAAACCGTGACAAAATGTGACCGGGCCCGGTCAGCGGACCTGATAAGTAAATCGCGGCGCGGGAGCGCTTACTCGTAGTAGTTACTGTTGTAAAATACTCGTATCAATCATTCTTTCAGACTGAAAAATAATTGTTACTTTTTGTTTTGTTATATTATACTTGTGAAGCCTACGTATCGTAACCAATTTTACGTTACATTTTGTTAGTTAAGACTAAACAAGTTTGGTTGTTTATAGTTACAGTACAGCCTAGCCAATAAGATTTCGCTATTTGCTCAATTAGTAATAATAACATTAATAGCCAATGTTTAAGAAAAAACATAATACAGACTTTACTTTGAGCAAATAAGAATTTGTTTTGTTTATACCAAAGCTACCATACTTTATTTATCTATCTAATTTAAGTTGTTATGAGACGTTTAGTGCTTTAAGCTGCGTTATTAGTTTCTTATTATAATACTATGTTTTCAAATAGACACGATAAGGAGTAAAGAGAAAGACCTGCAACTTTAAACTTATAATAATGAATAATTACTAATACTAATTTAACTTTTCCGTTCATAAGTCAAAGTAATCTTTTTTTTGAGATTAATTATTGTGATAATTGTCCATAAGCCAGTTTGAAATGAATATTAACCTTGCATCATTGTCTTTTTCCATCTATATATAGAAAATTTTCATAAAATACTTTAAAGGTTTCATCGCTAACAAACCCGGCCGGGTTGGCGACGGATGCAACCGGGCCCGGCCGGGTTGGGAAACATACCGGGTTGCAATCTCTAGGCACAATAACGTTTTATAAATACTTGTGTATATGAATTTTCATACATCATACATCATCAGCCCATATACGTCCCACTGCTGGGCACGGGCCTCCTCTACAACTGAGAGGGTTTAGGCCTTAGTCCACCACGCTGGCCTAGTGCGGGTTGGTGGACTACACACGTAAGAAATTCCTAAGAACTTTTAGGTGTGCAGGTTTTATCACGATGTTTTCCTTCACCGTTAAAGCAAGTGTTCATTCATTGTGAATACACACATCATTTCGAAAAGTCAGAGGTCTGTGCCAGGGGCTTGAACCTACGACCGACGAAATTCTCGACCGCGCGCCTAAACCTCGAGGCCATCACTGCTTTTATATGAATTTTATTTTATTTTATGCAATTTTTTTTTGAGATATTTCAGCGAAAACACTCACTTTCTATTGTCGTGGGCCCACAGCTCGCTTATCGTGAAGTCCAAGATTCTCTTCATATTTATATTACTAGTTAAATGGTAGTCATCGGCTGAAAAAATATATTGAATATATTTAAACGAAAATAACACACCTGACAGTGTCGGTACTTCCATAGAAGCCCAAAAGCGTAACACGTTAATAGTGTAATGTCTAGTTTATAATTGTAAATGTACGTTTACTTTTGTATCAACATTGCCAAATATGTTATTATTGAATATGTCATGTTTCTTTACACACTTATTAATGTGATAATTTTAATCCTAAAAAATATGTTTATTGTTATATATTTGTTGTTATTTTTGTTTTAGTTTGTTTACTTATATATGTTACTTCGGCGTTCACTAGTAACACGGGCAATGCCTCATTGTAATTCCCTGGTGCCCATTACACAAGTTAAATCTTTATTTGGGCACCAGAATTCTCTAAAGCACTTAAGTTTCGGTTCAATAAATAATATAAGATTTTTAAGTACAATATGTATTCTAGATTTAAGTGTTTTGTGTGACATTGTTTCATTTTCAATAAACCATATTATTATTAAAAAAAAAAAAAACAAAAAAAAATGTTTATTGTGGGCTCAGGATATTCTCATTTATATGTCAAATTAGCCTAAGTTACTCCTTATTACATCAGCTATCTGCCAGTGAAAGTCGCGTCAAAATTGGTCCACCCGTTTCAGAGATTAGCCGGAACAAACAGACAGACAGACAGAAATTGTAAAAAACGTTATTTTGATATAGGTATGTACCGTATATACATCCATATGCATTTAGTAAAAGCGGTTACTTTAATATTACAAACAGACACTCCAATTTTATTTATTTGTATAGATTATTTTATAAATACACTCAACAGTCACATACATAGTTCTGGCCCCACATTAAGATACGAGTATTGTGTATCAGAAAGAAAACAACATAGATATACCTAAGTAACTCTAAATAAGGTAGTGTCACAAATGGCGGCCTTAATATTGAAATAACCGCTTTTTAATAAATGCAAATGGATGTATACACGGTACATACAAAATATAAAAAAGCTTTTTTTATATTTTGTCTGTCTGTCTGTTTGTTCCGGCTAATCTCTGAAACGGGTGGACCAATTTTAACGGGACTTTCATTGACAGATAGCTGATGTAATAAGGAGTAACTTAGGCTCTAAAAAATATAGGTATGGAATAATATATTGGAATGGTTTGCCGGCTCACGTGTTCCCTCCTTCCTATGATCCTGGATCCGTTAAGCGAAGCGTGAAGAAGCATTTGTGCGGGCCGGCATGATTGTGTCGACCAGCGGGTGACCATATCGTTTCTCGCTGGTCGGTATTATATTTTTGGACTCCACTGTGCTTACCATTAGGTACAGTGGAGTCACTTTGCCGTGCCAGAATAAAAAAAAAAGAAATTGGCTGTAAGGCGGAACGATGTTCGCCGGGTCAGCTAGTATGAATATAAAGAGTTAGAGATAACAAACACTTAGAATACTTACTGCCAGTGTAATGTTGGTGGAAGGTCGCCGAGTATCCCAACTCGCCGTGCGTGTGTGGGATTATATGCACGTTAACCATACCCTCCTTGAGGGGTGGACAGCTCTGTAACAATAACTTCCATAAGCTGAATAAGATTCAAAGAGAATAGGCTAGTATTTTGTATGGGGACCTAAATTTGTCATAATCCCGCAACGAAGTTAATCAGAAAGACAAATAAAGGAGGAGTTGGAAAACAAAGAGTTGGCCTCGAGGTTTAGGCGCGCGGTCGAGAATTTCGGCGGTCGCAGGTTCAAACCCCAGAGAACCCCAGCAAGTGATAATTCATTCACAATGAATTATCACTTGCTTTAACGGTGAAGGAAAACATCGTGATAAAACCTGCACACCTAAAAGTTCTTTGGAATTTCTTAGGTGTGTAGTCCGCCAACCCGCACTAGGCCAGCGTGGTGGACTAAGGCCTAAACCCTATCAGTTCTAGAGGAGGCCCGTGCCCAGCAGTGGGACGTATTTGGGCTGATGATGATGGAAAACAAAGAGTTGTCCACTTCCCTCCACAGCAAAGCGGGCGACAAAACATTGAGCTATGAGGTTTCACCCTCACATAAAAAAGACAATTACAATTAGTGAAATTAGACGCAATTAACGCACCACGGGTAAATAATTATATGTGAATTATTGAATAATTGGACTTAAGGTGCGAGCTGTTATGTAGACTTCCAACAATAGGCATTTTTTTTTTGTTTTGCGATAGAAACTGTTCGGTACCTGGGGGAGGCCGAAAGGGGTATGTCGGGATCTCTGGCCTCAAAATTGAGAGGGCTTGAGATGCCCTCCACTTACGCTATTTTGGACGCTCACATTTTGTGAGCGTCCGCGACAGTCAGGAGGCCACGCCCTCTGCCGCAAATCTTGGGGTTGCTATCATAGTGTACCGCCTAGAGATTGCAAACCGGGCCCGGCCCTTCTTACCGGGCCCGGTCAGCGGACTCGATAAGTAAATCGTGGCGCGGGAGTGCCTACTCGTAGTAGTTACTGTTGTAAAATACTCGCATAAATCATTCTTTCAGACTGAAAAATCATTGTTACTTTTTGTTTTGTTATATTATACTTATGACGCCTACGTATCGCAACCAATTTTACGTTACATTTTGTTAGTTAAGACTAAACAATTTTGGTTGTTTGTAGTTACAGTACAGCCTAGCCAATAAGATTTCGCTATTTGCTAAATTAGTAATAATAACATTAATGGCCAAAGTTTAAGAAAAAAACATTAAACATACTTTACTTTTAGCAAATAAGAATTTGTTTTGTTTATACCAAAGCTACCATGCTTTATTTATCTATCTAATTTAAGTTGTTATGACACGTTTAGTTTCTTATTATAATACAATGTTTTCAAATAGACACGATAAGGAGTAAAGAGAAAGACTTGCTTGTTTAAACTTATAAAAATGAATAATTACTAATACCTACTAATGTTACTTTTCTGTCCATAAGTCAAATTTATCATTTTTTTGAGACTAATTATTGTGATTATTGTCCATAAGCCAGTTTGAAATGAATATTAACCTTGAATCATTGTCTTTTTCCATTTATATATAGAAAATTTTCATAAAATACTTTAAAGGTTTCATCGCTAACAAACCCGGCCGGGCCCGGCGGACCCGGCCGGGTTGGCGACGGATGCAACCGGGCCCGGCCGGGTTGGGAAACATACCGGGTTGCAATCTTTAGTACCGCCCCCGCAGTACGCCCAGCCACCCCAGTGCCGATATACCGTGGCGGAATTCTTACGCCCCCAATCTACAGAGCGGTTCCAATAATAGGCATGGCAAAAACGCTGAAAAGCACTAATGAAAAGCACTGACTGTGTATGTAATTTTTTAAAATACTGACCTCGTATCCGCATGCTTCTCCACTTTGTTTTACAGGAGTAACCAAGTCTTGTATCACAGGATCCATTGAATAAACCTCATTTATAAATAATAATATTATAACACACATGTTTGTTTAATTAACACTCATTAAATCTCCATTTAAAATACAATTATTGAAGATCACTTCTAAACTAATATTAAAAATCTAGAGTTTGTTTAAACGCGCAAATCTCAGGAACTGCTGGGCTGATTTGAAAAATTCTTTCATTGTTAGATAGCCCACTTATCGAGGAAGGCTATAGGCTATATAACATCACGCCACGACAATAAGGAGTGTAGCAGTAATGAAAAATGTGGCAACAGGTAAATCATAACAAGTAAAATTCGAGCGAAAGCGATCGCTTTTTGTTTTTAAATATTTGTCTTTACTAGTCTAAGTAATAAGTCATGATGGCCTTGAGGATTAGGAGCAAGGTTGAAGCAAAAACTGCCTCGTGGTCTCGCGGTACAAGTATGTGCCGTGCGATCTAGAGGTCCTGGGTTCGATTCCCGGGTCGGGCAAAGTGTTATTGGGTTTTTCCATTAGGAAATCCTCAGTAACAGCACGGAGTCTGGAAATGTGCCCGAAAAACGGCAATAGGCTCGCCCCCTATTACGTGGGACTGATACATACCTGGCGAAATGTGGGTGCAGAAATGCACCTGTGCCTACCCCTTCGGGGAATACAGGCGTGAGTTTATGTATGTATGTGTGTTGAAGCAAAAATCCTGATAGTTTCAATCCCCGACAACTCCCACTTTAAATTATGTGTTTTCACATCAAATGACGCACTCTCAACGGTGAATGAAAACATCGTGAAGAAACCTGCACACCTAAAAATTCTTTAAATAAATCTTAAAATTATTACTCGTTTTTACCAAATGTTTCGTTGCTGCTCCGTTTGTTTTCGTAGCGTGATGATATATAGCCTATAGCCACAGAACAGCTGAATAAGATTAGAAAGGAAATAGCCAGTATTTTGTATGGGGACGACTGTCGCCGCTTGTCTGTCACCTGTTCATTCTACTACGATCACACGACCAATAAACATTTCAAACAAACATGAAGGGCTGCTATTGGTTGTCACACATTTATAAAAGTGTTGATATAACACGCAACCCGAATTACTAAGAAGCGTGTGTGTCAAACATATGATAGTGTAATCGTAGGTTCGGCACGCTCGGCATGCTCACAGTTCCTTTCTAGTCTTATTCAACTGTTCTGTGCCTATAGCCTATTGTACACTATTGAACACAAAAATAATTTTGCTATTCGGACCATCAGTTTCTGAGAATAGCGCGTTATCTTTTCCAATCCAATCCATCAGCCAATGGAAGTCCGCTGCAGGACATAGGCCTCTCCCAATGACTTCCACAGGGACCTGTTGGAAGCAGCCTGCAACCAGCGACGTCTTGCGACCTTTACTAGGTCGTCCGACCATCTTGTCGGAGGACGTCCCACGTTGCGCTTTCCGGTACGTGGCCTCCACTCGAGAACTTTTGGGCCCCATCGGCCATTAGTTCTCCGCGCTATGTGCCCGGCCCATTGCCACTTCAACTTGCTAATCGGCTGGGCTATGTCGGTTACTTTAGTTCTACGGATCTCCTCATTTCTGATTCGGTCTTTTCACCTTTGTAATATTACTAAAGATTTTACCCGCCACTAAAAGTTTTGAAATATTGTATAATTTAAAAGAATACTGCTACCACTCGTCACTGACAAAACAATGAGAGTAATTTATCAGCTAATGTTTAATGGAAGTTAAGTTAAACAAGCCGCGAAACATAATAACGGATTATTGTATTTAAATTACATATACTTTGAAATACAGGTTGTTGATATCGTCATCAGCCCAAATACGTCCCACTGCTGGGCACGGGCCTCCTCTACAACTGAGAGGGTTTAGGCCTTAGTCCACCACGCTGGCCTAGTGCAGGCGGACTGCACACCTTAGAAATTCCAAAGAACTTTTATGGTGTGCTTTTCACGATGTTTTCCTTCACCGTTAAAGCAAGTGATAATTCATTGTGAATACACACATAACTTCGAAAAGTCAGAGGTGTGCCTGGGGTTTGAACCTGCGACTGCCGAAATTCTCGACCGCGCACCTAAACCTCGAGGCCATCACTGTTGATATCAACAATTGAAAAGCAGAATACATTTAGCGACTTGCCAATACCTCGCTGTCTTGCGGCAAAAGTATGTGATTTGTTCCCGCGTCGCGCATTATTTGGTATCATCATCATCATCATCAGCCCATATACGTCCCGCTGACGGCTGGTGGGGCAGAAAGGTTCTTGAGTGGAGGCCGTGTACCGCCAAGCGCAGCGTTGGACATCCCTGGTCTGAATCTAACGAAGATCGCGAGAAGCCGCTGGCTTTGGAATTATTTGGGGGAGGCCTATGTTAGTAATGGACGTATTTTGGCTGCTGATGATGATAGGTCCCACTGCTGGGCACCGGCCTCCTCTACAACGGGGAGGGTTTAGGTCTTAGTCCACCACGCTGGCCTAGTGCGGGTTGGCGGACTACACACCTAAGAAATTCCTAAGAACTTTTAGGTGTGCAGGTTTTATCACGATGTTTTCCTTCACCGTTAAAGTACGTGATAATTCATGATGAATACACACATAACTTTGAAAATCGAGGTGTTTGTGTATAAAACCCAAGTTTTAAACCCGCGCTCGCCGAGATTCCCGACGGCGCTTAAACATCAAAGCTATCAACCTTTGACAGCCCCGTGGCGCAGTTGGCTAGACACCAGCTTGCAAAACGAGAGGCCGCGGGTTCGATCCCCGCAGAGACAAATGTTTGTGTGATCCACTAATATTTGTTTCGGGTCTGGGTGTTTGTGACAGCGAAAAGTCTCTCGTAGTTTCTGATACCCACGAACTAAGACTCGTATATTAATGTGGGGTCAGAGCTATGTATGTGACTGTTGGGTGTATTTATTTATTTATCGCGACTCCACTCGACACGATTAGGTATCAGGTTGTTCCATTAGAAAATTCTCAGTAACAGCACGGAGTCTGGAAATGTGCCCGAAAAACGGCAATAAGCTCGTCCCCTATTACGTGGGACTGACGAAAAGCACCTTTACCAACCACTGGACAAAGATTAAAACAAAATGAAAGAAACTTTATCATGCTGTATTAGCAATATTTTTGTAATGGAGATCCATTTCACATGCCATTAACAGCGAATACATGTTTAAGTAAATAAAACATTGAACGGAAGTACTTCGTCAATATTTATTCATGATCATTGCATTCCGTTTCTTATTATAAGTATCTTTATACGTCCCACTGCTCGGTGTAACAGTACTCTAGAACTGAGAAGATTCGAACGAAAAAACGTGTTAGAACAATTTTAGTGGAGAATTGTATGATCTACAACTTTTGTCTGACTTATTTTTACAACAATACTTACAGTTTCAGAGAAAAATGGGAAAGAACTTAATTTTTTAAGTAGGATCGAATGGGATTTTTGACATTTTATTTGTTACTAGCTTTTGCTCGCGACTCCGTCCGCGTAGACTACAGGGTTGGGTTCAGAATGAAAATAAGTTGTAGTCTATTTTACTCCACAGAGTCCCATTTATGTCCATATCAAAAACGTTTACGTCGGTCAAATGATTTAGGCGTGGAAGCATAACAGACATATAGTTACATATACATAGTTACAGTCGTCTACACGTCGTTTCATCATTCTAGCTTCAAAAATGTCAAATTTCCACACAAACTTTCACCCCTATTTTATTTTACCCCTTTAAAAGGTATTTTTTTTACAAACTTTTAATGTCATATTTATTTATATGTAATCAACAGCCTCAAAAATAAGTTTCAAGTTTCTAGCTTTAAAAATGACAATACTTCCATACAACCTTTCAAGGGGGGATCCCTTTCAACGCCTTTTCCGGGATAAAAAGTAGCCTATGTCCTTTCTCAGGGTGTAAACTATCTGTGTACCAAATTTCATTTAAATCGGTTCAGTAGTTTTAGCAGGAAAGCGAGACAGACAGTTACTTTCGCATTTATAATATTAGTATGGATGGTTTATTAAACGTCTATACTAATTTTCAGCTCTGCGAATTTTGGCTGTGCCCGAAAAACGGCAATAGGCTCGCCCCCTATTACGTGGGACTGATACATACCTGGCGAAATATGGGTGCAGAAATGCACCTCTGCCTACCCCTCCGGGGAATACAGGCGTGAGGTTATGTAAGTTACAAATAAAGGTACAACGTATAAAAATGCTTTATTAATCTGTATTTGGTACACTGTCTTTGATTTTCCTTCTATCTCTGTAGGGCGCCGGCATTTTGAGGTGGACGGTGCGGACGTGTAGCTTCATCGAGTTGGACTGCGAGAACGACTTGCCGCAGTGGAGACACGTGTAGGGCTTCGCCCCGGTGTGCACCTGTAAGTATTCATCATCATCATCAGCCCATATACGTCGCACTGCTGCACGGGCCTTCTCTACAACTGAGAGGGTTTCTCTTAGGTTCTTAAAGCAGTGATGGCCTCGAGGTTTAGGCGCGCGGTCGAGAATTTCGGCGGTCGCAGGTTCAAACCCCAGGCACACACCTCTGACTTTTAGAAGTTATGTGTGTATTCACAATCAATCATCACTTACTTTACCACTGAAGGAACACATCGTGATGAAACCTGCACACATAAAAGTTCTTAGGAATTTCTTATGTGTGTAGTCCGCCCGCACTAGGCCAGCGTGGTGGACTAAGGCCTGAACCCTCTCAGTTGTAGAGGAGGCCCGTGCTCAGCAGTGGGACGTATTTGGGCTGATGATGACGATTAGGTCCGCCAATTTTAAATTATTTTCTAGGTATGTGCATTCTCTATAAATTAAATTTGGTCTTAGACCAACCTGTTCTAGGCCTATTTCCCACTTTACATGATTTTATACGATATTGATTACTTTGTTAGATTGCAAATAATATAACTAAAACTTCATCATCAGCCCATATACGTCCCACTGCTGGACACGGGCCTCCTCTACAACTGAGAGGGTTTAGGCCTTAGTCCACCACGCTGGCCTAGTGCGGGTTGGCGGACTACATACCTAAGAAATTCCTCAGAACTTATAGGTGTGCAGGTTTCTTCACGATGTTTTCCTTCAATTTATTTAAAAAAAGTTTATTTTCACTCCGCCCTTATTGAAAACCTCAATTACACTTTGGCCGACCCGACCCGGGAATTGAACCTGAGACTTCTAGATCACACGGCGCATACTTGAGCCGCGAGACCACGGAGCAGGGATAACATGTTTGTCCTACCCTGTCATGCCTGTTAAGTGCCGCTTTGTGCTTGAACGCTTTGGGGCAGTTGCGGCACTTGAACGGACGCTCCCCGGTGTGGGTGCGCAGGTGGATCTGCGGGAAAAAATATTTTTTCACTCATTTGATGAAAATAAGAAAAGAAAAAAAAAATGGAGCCTTGTTTTAATCTATTATAATCGATTACACGTGAAAGAAAAAAAAAATCACGTATATGTCGGAGCAGGTGAGGCTTCGAAGTGTCTTTAAGGTGTGTGACGTCACATTGCCGACGTCACAACTGTTGGTTTATGGTGATAACTCATACTTTGAGTTTTCTTTAGTAAACTTTCACAATTACTGGCGAGGCAGATAGCCCTGTATCGTTATGAATAGCAGTGACATCTTTATTACTGGAGGATCCATTTTGAGAAGTAATTTTAACAACCAACTTCAATCAAAGTTCCTTTTATTTCCCAATAAATCGGATGTTTGCTCTCCGCGCGTAGACCGATGAATGCTTCGCTCCGCTGCAGCGGGCGGCCTCTTATAGACAGAATAGTGGGGGCAATCGACACCGCAGAGGGGTGACCGTCCGTAAGTCATTCTTGTTTATGCCAGAGCGATGACGTAGCTCTCAGTATATGGTTTTACGCCGTTATATATTATCTTTGACATAAAACGATAAAAAAAAACGAATGTTTTGTTTTGCTACTATATTGCTATAGACGAAACGTAGAAAAAGAAAAAAATATTAGGTATTTTATCCTTATATTAAAGGAAAAAATATTTTTCTAATATTATGACCACGAAAAAAAAAGAAAATATGTTTTTTCTTAAAAAAAAAAAAATATAGCGTTAACGCATAATTTATTAAAATTATTTCAAAACTACCCACGCAAAACGACAGAAACGAAAAACTTTTTTCCACAAACATAAGTGGGTATTACTTGTGTTATTACTTCGGTCGTAATGCTGTTGGATTCGCGCGTCCCACAATCATGTGGGATATAAAAGGTCTCACCTGCAGGCTTTGGCACACGCTGAACTTCTTGGGACACTCGGGACACTGGAACGGCTTCTCGCCAGAATGTATCCTCTGATGGTGGACCAACGACGCTTTAGACTGAAATACATAGCAAAATATATTTGATTTTATTTATTTGTGGTAACAGGGATAAAAAAAAATTAAAGAAAATTTTCGCGTATGGTTTAGCGGGCAACGGTTGAGAACTGATGACCGTTGGGAGAAACCTCTCGGCAAACGTAGTGTGGGACGCCCTCTGGGTAGGTGGGATGACGCTATCCGCAAGTTGACTGGAAGCGGTTGGATGATGGGCTTTTTTTTCTTTTTCTTTTTTAACGAGAGGAAAGCGCCTTACGGTACCTCGGGGGAGGCCGAAAGGGGTATGTCGGGGTCTCTGGCTTTCCAACTCGGAACGTGAGATAGGTTGCTGCTGATGAATTTCGGCAGTCACGGGTTCAAAGCCCAGGCACACACCTCTGACTTTTAGAAGTTATGTGTGTATTCACAATGAATCATCACTTACTTTACCACTGAAGGAACACATCGTGATGAAACCTGCACACCTAAAAGTTCTTAGCAATCTCTTAGGCGTGTATTCCGCCAACCCGCACTAGTTCAGCGTGGTGGACTAAGGCCTAAACCCTATCAATGGTAGAGGCGGCCCGTGCCCAGCAGTGTGACGTATATGGGCTGATGATGATGACGGTGATGATGATGATGATGGTGGTGTTAATGATAATGATGCTGGTGTTGATGAAGATGATGCTGGTGGCAATTATGATGGTGTTGATGATGATGGCTTTGGTGATGATGATCATTCTGATGCTGATGGTGATGACGATGTTGATGGTGATGATAATGATAATGTTGATAATGATGATGATGTTGATAATGGTGATGACGACGATGGCAGTACTCACGATGCACTTGAGTCCGCAGATCTCGCACACGACGTAGGTCTTGTTGGGTCGCGGTGCGGGCGCGCGCGGCGCGGCGGCGTGCACGCGCTGCTGGTGCGCCCACACCGAGCGCCGGTGCACGAACGTGCGGGAACACTGCCACACACCACTCGTACATACCACGGGGGATTGGTCACGGGGGATTCGTAGCGTGTTGTTCGTAGCGTGCTATTTGTAGCGTGTTATTCGTAGCATGTTATATGTAGCGTGTTATTTGTAGCGTGTTATTTGTAGCGTGTTATTTGTAACGTGTTATTTGTATAAGTTTTTGTATGGTGTTATTTGTAGTGTGTTTGTAGGGTGTTATTTGGAAGTTGTGTTTGTAACGTATAAGTGTTTGTATAGTGTTTTTTGTAGCGTGTTATTTGTAACGCATTTTTTGTAATATATATTTTTATGTTATTCATAGGACATAGGAAAGGCCTATGTCCAGCAGTGGACGTAAGAAAGGCTGATGATGATGATGTTATTCATAAAGTATGATAACAATGAGTCATTCATAAAATTATATTTGTAAGGTTGTTTTAGCAAAATGTTATTTATAACGTCCTATTCGTAAGTAGTTAGTAATAGTATATTTATAAGGCGTTATTTGTAAGATTTTATTTGTTGGACGCTGTTCACTACGTGGTCATAAGTTGTAACAAAACATGATGATACTAATATTAATTAAATAATAAAGGCACATATTAACTGTCTCGTGGCCTCGCGGTACAAGTATGTGCCGTGCAATCTAGACGTCCAGGATTCGATTCCCGGGGCGAGCAAAGTGTTATTGCGTTTTTCCATTAGGAAATTCTCGGTAACAGCACGGAGTCTGGAAATGTGCCCGAAAAACGGCAATAGGCTCGCCCCCTATTACGTGGGACTGATACATACCTGGCGAAATGTGGGTGCAGAAATGCACCTCTGCCTACCCCTTCGGGGAATACAGGCGTGAGTTTATGTATGTATGCACATATTAAACGTGGCTCACGTGTAAACATTTTAAGGCGTTCTTCCTGTGGTGGATGTTCATGTGCTCCTGTAGCCTCTCCTCGTCGAGGTAACTGTGCCCGCATTGAGCGCACGGCCTGGAAAAGAAAGAGGTAAATAACTACACCAATCGCCAGAAAATATTACCCGACCTGGGAATTGAACCAGAGACACGCTTATACCGTGGCGCTTTAGCGTGATTAAGATTTGAAAAACGGGTGGCACTCCGGCAAAGTGAAAACTTCAATTAACGTTGTGCATCATCATCAGCCCATAATCGTCCCACTGCTGGGCACGGGCCTCCTCTACAACTGAGAGGGTTTAGGCCTTAGTCCACCACGCTGGCCTAGTGCGGGTTGGTGTACTACACACCTAAGAAATTCCTAAGATATTTTTAGGTGTGCAGGTTTCATCACGATGTTTTCCTTCACCGTTAAAGTACGTGATATATCATTGTGAATACACACATAACTTCGAAGTTTGAGGTGTGTGCCTGGGGTTTGAACCCGCGACCGTCGAGATTCTCGACCGCGTGCCGTGACCTCGAGGCCATCACGACTTAACGTTGTGCATATATATATTTTTTTAGTGTGGCGTTGGTTATGGGTACTTACTTGAGTCCACTACCGCAGCCCAGGTTCTCCTGCCTCAGAGACTCGTGGACCGAAAGCGCTTCTTGAGTATGGAACACTGCTTTGCACATCTCGCACGAGAACTCCTCGGACTGATGATGAAAAACATCGTGGAATGAAGAAGGTGCATAACATAAAATGTGTTTTTGTAAGATTCATCATTGTTTTTTTTTATACTGGCACGGCAAAGTGACCCCATTGCACCTGATGGTAAGCGTAATGGGGTCCAGAAAAAGTGCCCACCAGCGAGAGATGATGATCTCCCGTTGGTCGACACAATCATGCCGGCCGAATACCTCTTCACCTTTCTTGTTAAGAAGTTTGTTATAAATTAGGGTACTTCTCATAAAATTTTGAAATTAAGTAGTAATCGATTATTTAAAAAAAAATATACAGGGTGTATTCAGACCGTGATCGGAAACTAAGGCAGATAATAGCTGCGGTGTTTACAAACACCGTGACATAAAAAAAGCGACAAAAAATAAAATACGTTTTCCGTACAGCCATATTTTTTTAACGCCAATGGGTTTGTAATCACCGCAGCTATTACCTGCCTTAGTTTCCGATCACGGTCTGAATACATCTGTATAAACATATATTTTTTTTTATCAATTTTGTCATACATATGGTACTAGATTTAACTATTATAGTGGTCGCCAGGATAAACTTATTTAAAGCGACTTACAAGAACGATTTAAAAACTTTCATCATCACGACTCCTACTGCTGGGCACGGGCCTCCTCTACAGCTGAGGGTTAGGCCTCAGTCCACCACGCTGGCCTAGTGCGGATTGGCGGACTACACACCTAAGAAATTCCTAAGAACTTTTAGGTGTGCAGATTTCCATACGTTTTCTTTCGCCGTTAAAGTACGTGATAATTAATTGTGAATACACACATAACTTGGAAAATTCATGTGCCTGGGGTTTGAACCCGCGACCGCCGAGATTTTTCACCGCTCGCCTAAACTTTGAGGCCATCATGTCTTATAAACTTTAAAGTGAGGGAATGACGAATAACATGTAGGAATGATCTTAACAGGCAAATTGTGGACCTTGATAAATAAAATAAAAAAACATTTTTCATAGAACATCTTGTATATTTTCAATATGTTTTTATAACTTTTTTTTAAAGAATATTTACTTGAAAATTATGAAGTACTACTAATATTGTAATTTGAAGATTATCAAAAGTATTTAACTACCTTAGAAAATGTAAAATCACTTGAGATTTTAGAACACACTTTTAACCAGTGGCGGTACTTCCATAGAAGCCCAAAAGCCCAGTTTTCCTTACAAAATTCCAAATAATCTTGAATCTTTAAATATTTATTTAACAAAAGCAATTTGACATATAAATGAGAATATCATGAGCCCACAATAAACTATTATAAACTAGACATTACACAATTAACGTGTAACGCTTTTATGGAAGTACCGCATCTGCTTTTAACAACTTTGTAATAGAAATATTACTAATATTTCAATATGAACATTAACAAAAAAATCCTTTTTTAGAACCTTTTTTTACTGTTTAAGAAACTTTAAACAATTGCCTTTGACATTTTTTTACGATATTTCTCCTTCTTCTTTTTCTGGGCACGGGCCTCCTCTACAACTGAGAGGGCCCAGGCCTTAATCCACCACGCTGGCCTAGTGCAGGTGAACACACCTAGGAAATTCCTTATAAATTTGAAGTGTGCAGGTTTCCTCACGATGTTTTACTTCGCCGTTAAACTGATAATTCATTTAGAATATACAGGTTCGGAGTTAGGTAGTTTTTTGTTTTTCATTCTTACGAATTTTCGTTTTTTGGTCTCTATATGTTTTGCTATTTTTCTTCCAGTTACTCCTTTTGAGCCTTTTTTCTCTGGAACTCATAACAGAAATAGGTTTTACTTGGCCTTTCTTTATTTTATTTTGATATTTATCCCTTTCTTTTTGACGAAGTTCTTCTAAATTTTCAGGAGTAGACTTCATTTTTTCCCTGCGCTTTCTATCATATTCTTTCTTTTTCAATTTTGCCTCTTTCGCAGACAATTTGTTTTTTCTTGCCTTTAATTGGTCCTAAAACAAGAAAAAACGATAAATTTAGGGATCAGATAAGCAAAATAACAAAAAAGCAAGTTGAGGTTACTTTAAAAGTCATTCCCTCATTTTAATTTGACAAAATGACGGTGAGGGCATTACGTGACAGTTTGAAATCTCTAATTACCCACTTCACAGTACAAATTAATAATTAGATATAATAATTACCTTTATTTGTCTTCAATATACTGGTTAAAAATGTAATCTATGATTTTTTTAGACACCAGCTAGACACCAGCTTGTGAAACGAGAGGCCGCGGGTTCGATCCCCGCACCGAGACAAATGTTTGTTCGATTCACTAATATTTGTTTCGGGTCTGAGTGTTTGTGAGAGCGAAAAGTCTCTCGTAGTTGCTGATACCCACGACACAGGACTTGAATCCTAGGCTTGAGCACGCGGTCGAGAATCTCAACGGTCGCAGGTTCAAACCTCAGGCACACACCTCTGACTTTTCCAAGTTATGTGTGTATTCACAATGAATTATCACGTACTTTAACGGTGAAGGAAAACATCATGACCTGCACGCCTAAAAGTTGTTAGGAATTTCTTAGGTGTGTAGTCCGCCAACCCGCACTAGGCCAGCGTGGTGGACTGAGGCCTAAGATCATACCTAATACCTATTTATAATTGGTCATATCCCATAGAAAAAATAAAAATGCTAACTAATGCTAAAAAGCAAGACGTCCGCGGGCCGCGCGTTGCCGACCGCTGATGTAGATGATGTTGATGATTATGATGATTTATCTTTCACCGTTCAATACCAATAAGCTGGTATTCCAACGACTCACCTGACTGTTTCTATGCGACTTCTTCTTGTGTATCTTGAGCCCGTTGACGCCCAGGAACGATTCGCCGCACAGTTCGCAGCGGTGTTTGGACGGATGTTGCAGCCGCAGGTGCGTGAGGTAGCTCGTCGATTTCGCGAACGTCGAACCGCAAACGTTGCAACGGAACGTGTGGCTGTCGACATAAACATGTACATACACTTACATCAGCATCACTGAAGCGGTGGGTACAAGTGTATACATCATCGGCCCATACACGTCCCACTGCTGGGCACGGGCCTCCTCTACAACTGATAGGGTTTAGGCCTTAATCCACCACGCTGGCCTAGTGCAGGTTGGCGGACTACACACCTAAGTAATTCCTAAGAACTTTCAGGTGGGCAGGTTTTATCACGATGTTTCCCTTCACCGTTAGAGTACATTCTTTGTGAATACACACATAACTTGGGAAAGCCAGAGGTGTGTGCCTGAGGTTTAAACCCGCGACCGTCGAGATTCTCGACCGCGTGCCTAAGCCTCGAGGCCATCACATCATAGTAGTGTATTCCTTAACCTAATTTCGCGAGCTGTCTCAATGCAAAATCATTTACCTACTACCGGCATCGATATTAAAGCTAAGCAAAAAATTCTAAAATCCCATAAAAAACAAAACTTGTAAAAAACCCCAAGTCTCGCAACTCAAGTTGTGAGATCCATGTGATACCAAGTCGATGAATTTATTCAGTCCCCGTTTAAGGGACCTTCTGTCTTCAGTTATTATGAACTTAGCTTACCAAACAACATCTTATAGTGACCATATCAATATAAAAACCTTTTATGTTTTAAATAAAATAGTTTGACTTGGCAATCGCACTTAAAATGAGATACAGTGTTTTCATCATGAGAAAAGTATAGTACGGCCGTGCCGCTTTTTTGCTCGACATGGCGGGGGCACTGCCGTGCCCCCAGATTATTTGCAGTACACATTTATTACTCACCCGTTATGCCAATGAGCATGTTCTCTGGCGCTGTTCGCGGAGCGTGTAACATGCGCGCACAACCGACACACGAACTTGCGCGCGTGCGCAGCGACCACGTGGGAGCGCAGGGCGCGCGCGCTCGCCCACCGAGTGTGGCACGCCTCGCACGAGTGCGCGCCTGACGCCTGCAACACGCAACCGCAACATGCAACATCGGCGTGCAACACTACGCTGTTGCATAGGTTTACGTGTAAATTGATGAATAATATTAAAATGAATGTTTGTCTGTATGTTATTGAACTCCTCTTAAATGGCTGAACCGATTGGGATGCCATTTTCTATGTTTATTCCAATGGGTCCCTGGATGATTTCAAATCAAAAATAATTGGACCCGATAGGTGGCGCAGCTGTCGACATATCTCTTAAAGCTTTTCCAGGCAGAACGACGTCTGCCAGGACAGCTAGTCGATGAATAAAAATGACTACAGGTGTAATCGTAAGTACATGAAATGATAAAAAACACGCCTAAAAAACACGCCGTGTAAATTGATGAATAAAAAATGGCAACTGCCTCCTAAACGGCTGGACCGAGATTTGGATTTTTTTTGCGTGTGTTCAAATGGATTCGAGAATGGTTTAGATTCGCAATTGGTACGATATGTGGCGCTGCGATCGATTTCTAGGATTCTTATTTTTCGCATATCATAACACAACCTCAAAATTTTAAACAGTTAATTTTCTTAAAGACACCTTCAAGTGGATTCGAGATAGGTTTAGCTTGGAAAAAAATATTTAAATAATACATATTTGAATTTAAAATTATGTAAAGGACATCTATCGGGTCCACTAGTATTTAACATAAAGAAAAACTCACCGGATCATGTCTGTACATATGATTTTTATACGTAGCATCCGTTATAAAACCTTTAAAGCATTTATCACATTTGTACATAGAGTTCTGGTAATTGACTGAAAACTTCCTCGCTTGCACCTCTTGAATCTGTTCCTCTTTAGACAAAGTTATCAACTCTATGTCTATATGCTCAAACTCTAACTCTTTCACTATGTTCTCTTTTGCTGGAGACAACTCCTTCTCAATCTTTATCATTTCCGGTTCATTTTCAATAATATCAATGTCTTTTATGTCTGCGATGCTCGTTGAGTCTGTAAGTAAAGTATTTAAGAATTTTATTCATCATCAGCCCTTAAAAGTCCCACTGCTGTGCACAGGCCTCCTCTAGAACTGAGAGGGTATAGGCCTTGGTCCATCACGCTGGCCTAGTGCGGGTTGGCGGACTACAAACCTAAGAAATTCCTAAGAACTTTTATGTGTGCAGGTTTCCTCACGATGTTTTCCTTCACCGTTAAAGTAAGTGATTATTCATTGTGAATACATACATAACTTGGAAAAGTCAGAGGCGTGTGCCTGGAGTTTGAACCTGCAATCGTCGAGATTCTCATTCATCTCAGTAACGACTGGTCCGATTTGAAAAATTATTTCAGTGTTAGATAGCACATTTATCGAGGAAAGCTATAGATTATATATTATCACGCTACGACCAATAGGAGCAGGGCATCAATGGAAAATGTGCCTAAAAAAGGAGACAGATATGCCTTAAGAAATTTGAGTTTCGCTATATGCAAGTTACGGGCAAAAACTACTCAAAAACATATTTTCACTTTATGTTACGGAATCAATGAGAATATAACAAAGAAAATACTTACCATCACACACATCAGCATATGCTGCAACCCCATCATCACCGCCGCAGTTCACATTGATGTCTTCATCATCAAACATCCTGGACTTGTCGTCACCATCATCAACATCATACTCCACCCTGTCCGTATCCTCGTCTTCTTCTTTAATGAGGAGAACTTCAACTTGACTTGTGTAGGGCAGCTCTAGCTTGTTTAATCTTCTGATGTTGGTGATATCCGAATGTGGAACCTGGTGAAGAGATGGTATTTTTGATCATCAGCCCATATACGTCTCACTGCTGGGCACGGACTTCCTGTGCAACTGAGAGTTTAGGCCTTAGTCCACCATACTGGCCTAGTGCGGGTGGGCAGGTTACACACCTAGGAAATTCTTAAGAACTTTTATATGTGCAGGTTTCATTACAATGTTTTCGTTCACCATTAAAGTATGTGATAATTCATTGTGAATACACACATAACTTGGAAAAACTGGGTTTTGAACCCGCGACCGTCGAGATTCTCGACTGCGCGCCTAAACCTGGAGGCCATTTTGGCATACAATGTTTCTTAAAATTTTTCTTATTATGGTGCTCTTCATTTGCTTGGCTCTCTTTAACAGACTACTAATTGTATTTTACTATAACTACAGCCTCATGCACTGTTGGCTTGACACTGGCTTGTGAAATAAGTGTCAAGGGTTTGATCCCCAGCCTGAGACAATTTTTTGTGCAATTCACAAATATTTATTTCATGTGTTTGTATAGTGTCTCTTATACACAACACAAGACTTGTATGTTAGTGTGGGGTCACTTTGTATGTGACTGTTGGGTGTATTCATCATCATCATCATGAGCTCATATATGGCCCACTGCTGGGCATGGGCTTCCTGTGCAACTGAAAGTTTAGGCCTTATTCCACCACACTGGCATAGTGCAGGTTGGCGGACTACACACCTAAGTATGTGAAATGAAGTAAGTGACTGGGTTTTTATTTATTTATTTAGAAATACATACATAAACTCACGCCTGTATTCCCCGAAGGGGTAGGCAGAGCCCACATTTCTCCAGGTATGTATCAGTCCCAGGTAATAGGGGGCGAGCCTATTACCGTTTTTCGGGCACATTTCCAGACTCCATGCTGTTACCGAGAATTTCCTAATGGAAAAACCCAATAACACTTTGCCCGACCCGGGAATCGAACCCAGGACTTCTAGATCGCACGGCACATACTTGTACCGCGAGACCACTTAGAAATCTAAGATAATTATGATTCCTAGTACGACTACTGACCAATCCTGAAGATATGAGCATGGAGTTGAGCACGTCCACAGCTCTCCCGCACCTCTCCTTAAATGATACGCATTTCAATAGCACAGCAGTGCAGAACGTGCACATGTGAACCGGTAGATTTCGTAATTTTGTCATCTGGAAATATTAATAAATCAATTACATACAACATAACAACAATATTTAATTTGTTACTTGCAGTACTAAAGTGTTACATGTTAATTGTGTAATGTCTAGTTTATAATTGTTTATTGTGGGGTCAGGATATTCTCATTTACATGTCAAATTGATTTTGATAAAATGAGTTTTAAAGATTAAAGATTATTATTGTGAAAAGTGAGACAAACGGGGCTTTTGGGCTTTTATGAAATACCCCTACTGTTTTTCCCACTTTAAGCTGCAATAAGTTGCCAGATTTTTATCAGCTATTATAAGGAAGTTTGATGTAATAATAGCATCCATCATAATAGTATGTGGTTCATTTTTTATATTTTAACCGCCTAGACAATGTCAATAACACCAATCAACAGCCTTTTACAAGTTTGCTGTTGGGCATAGGCTTCTCTTAAGGCATGCCACTGCGCTCGATCTTCAGCTTTCCAGGTCCAACCGCTACAAGCCACCTTGCGGATATTGTCACCCCACCTAGGCAGAGGGCATCCTACTTTGTTTTTGCCGAGCAGTGGTCTCCACTCCAGAACACATTTTCCCCAACAGTTATGCGTTCTGCGACAGATGTTACCTATCCACTGCCACTTCAGCTAACACCAATAATGAAATAATATTTATTGAATATTCAATTACATCACTTAGATTCAGTCATATCAAAATTTAGTTTACCACCCTGTTGGGAAGGCATCATTAGAGAAGAACGGGCAACAAACTCCAGTGTTGCTTTTCTCGTTAGTTTTCAATGGTTGGGAACATTAGTTGGTTATGACATTACCATGGAGAGCTGAAAACACAGGCACACTGTTCCGACTTTTTAAAGACAGTCATGTCTTACTGCAGGGCGCAGGCACAGCTAAGGGTGGGTTAAGCCTTAGTCCACCACGCCAGCCAAGTGCAGGTTGGCGGATGAACTTTCAGATATGGACGTTTCCCCACCTTGTTTGTCTTCCACAGTTGAAATGCTTGATAATTCATTGTCAATACACAAATATGTTGGATGAGGAGGGCCGAAGACCGAGCCCAGTGGCGTTCCATAGGCGAGGCCTATGTCCAGCAATGGACATAGGATGACAAAGGCTGTTGATGATGATGATGACACAAATAACATCGAAAAGTCAGAAGTGCTTGGGATTTTGAACCCGCCGAGAAATTGTCTCGACCGCGCCTGAACCAGAGCATCACGACTTCGCATTATCGGTCAATAAAAATGAAAACTTACTTTAAACCCGGTAATGTTCTCGTAGGCTCTGACAAGATCATACGTGTGCATATTATACATTCTTACATCGGTTGCAAGGCACACTCTACACATTAATATTTCCTCCATGATTTTATTACACTTTTCTCATAAAGGCATCAAGTTTTAAGAAATTTAATTTTGACTGAACTAAATCAAATCAACATTATCTATTATCTATGCCATGCGCCGTTTGAAAATACTAAATAGAGAAGTGTCTATGGTTAGCAGAGATACCAACTCTTCAATTAAATAACACTGAGTAATAGCGACATCTATTTTTTAATATCCTACAACTACCAAAACGACTTGTTAAAAGTTTTAATTAAATAAAAAAGACATCAAATAATTTTCCGAATAAATATGTAACAATATTATCATCGTAATATAATTATTGTTAAAATTATCGTAGGTACCTATAATTTTTTAAATACCGCTGTCGCTTTTTAGCCATAAAAGATTTTTTTTATGGGAAAGGAGGCAAACAAGCTAGTGAGCCACCTGATGTTAAGTGGTCAACACCACCCATGAACACTCACAACACCAGAGGAATCTTTGGTGCGTTGCCGGCCTTTGAGGAATATATAGGCTTTATTCTTGAAGGTCCCTAAGTCGTATCCATTAAGCTACGACTAAGTAATTCCATTAAATCGTATGAATAAGGTTTCTCGTGAATAATGTAGGTTTTTGCTCAGTTTACAATAATTAAAATTAAAAATCCACTGGAATTTCAAATTTATTTAAAGGTTAAATATAACCGCTTGTGCGCTAAATTCAAATTTAAAAAAATATTTTACATAATTTAGCTTAATTTGTAGTTACTTATTAATGAATTTAAAACAATAATAAGAATGTTGCTACAAAATAAGACTAATATTAGTTTTAAATACATCTTTTCTATGGAGTTTTCGTTAAACATGTGATTGTAACCTAATAAGATTATTAAATTGATGGAATTTCTATAAAATAGATGATTTTACAGACACAATGAATTTCAGTATTCATAAGATTTGAATTCGCGCTAAAATGGTTTTGTTTAATGTAGAACCAAAATGAATAGTTTTATTTTTGAAGTAGTTTATTCCTCAACTATTCTTAAGGTTGATAAAAAAATTGTTTTTACATTATTTTATTAGCATTAATAGTTGATTTTATGTAAGTTCATTTGAATTTTAATGTGCGTGAACAGATAATATAGTTTAGTATATCATTACTCATATCGAGTGTTCACTCCAGCATAGTCGATTATCGACGAACATTACTACTCACTTCCGCAATACAGAAAATAGAAAAGCAATATGGCGTCGCGAGAAATTAAATCTTATACATTCTGTGTTCTGTACATGTTCTGCGTTATTGAAATTACTAATCTGTGACAAAATGAGTGAGGACGACATGTTTTATTGTTCGTTTGTTAGTATACATTATATTATCTGTGAATGTGGAGAAACTTTTCCGACAGAAGATGCATTAAGATTACATCTAGAAAAAGAACATCCTCATAAAAGGGAGCGGAAAGAATATAAATGCGGTATTGTAAGTACAACGTTAATTGACATCGTATCTATTCACATTATGTTGTCGCCTTAGCTAGTTAAGGGTAGATAAATAATAATTGATAACATGTTTGTCGGTAGTTTGAGATGTTATCGTCACGTTATAGTGGGGCGGTCTCTATATAAGCACGTTCAGTGCTAGTAGGAGTCGATTGCTGTATCAAGTCTCCGGTTGAACAGACTAGATTATGTATCATAGTGTTATTATATTGTGTGACGTGTAATAGTTATGTGTTATATTGTGTAATTATATGAATATAAAGATGTTGAGACAACATCAGAAGTGTTCCGAAAACCACGCCCGTACCGCGAAACTACAAAAGAAAACAGGAGTATCAGGTTACGAGAGCTGCGTCTCCTGCAGTAAGTAGAAATGTTATTTTAAGCATCAATGCCACTACAATTTAATTTGATTTGAGATTTGATTGGTAGAAAATATTAAAATGTGAACTAATTTTTCTAAACTAAAACAATACGAAAACGTGGTATGACATACTTAAAAAAAAAAATGTACCTACCCATTAAAGATTAACTTGTGATATTTGAACAGATTTGGTCGTTTAGAACTTGCATGTAGGTCTTAATTTACATTAAAGATATAAAATCAGATTCATTGTAGAAAAAAAAAAAAAACGGTTTCTGACATACATGAGAGAAATACACGTAATAAAAATAAGTTAGTTACTTATAAGACCAGACTCCAAAAGATCAGCAAATCTTTTAAGTTACTGTAGACACTTTTACAATAAAAAGATTAAGGAAATAGTATAGACAGTTATATAACAAAGCATACTTTAAAATATCGGAATATATGGAGGATAACGAAACCTGGATATAATTAGTAATTATTGTAATCTCAAGACTGACTTCAATGGATATAGCTGTATATAATTCAATCCGTGCTTGCTGAAATGTCTGTGGTTACGACGGCATCGTGTGGCGGGTCGGTCGCATTTTATTCTCATATTCAATACAACAGTGAGATTGTATTAATGAGCTGCTCAAATACGGAAAATTTAATCTTTGTATCAATATCTAATCTTTTCGAGTGGAAAAGAGCAATTTTTTTTGTATTTTTTGTCCGTTCTTCTCTTGTGATGACTACCTTCCGAACAGGATGGTATACTAAATGTTGAAATGGCTAAATCTAAGTGATGTACGAGTATTTGACATTTTAGACTCAAAAAATATTATTCAATTTCATGTTTCTGTTATTATGTTATATTTTTGTTGAATTATTTGGTAGTTTAATGTTAAATTAAAGGAATTGTAGTGAAGATAAGGAATAATGTACAAACGTATAGGGCGGTGTTACTAGATCAATCCATATTTAATGTATATTGCATACTTAATAAATCAAGACACCGCTGAAGTAGTGACGGAAAAGTTATCTGAAACCTCGTGTGTAGCACGTAATTGTATAGGTACTCATTTGTTATAGATCATACCGCTTGTCCGAATCGAAAAAGCTGGTTATTCGTGAAATTATTTATGAAAAGAGACTTCTTTGGGCGCGTGATAGTAAAAAAAAAAACTAATATTATAAATACGAAAGTAACTCTGTTTATCTGTCCGACTGTCTCGCTTTTCTGCGAAAACTACTGAACCGATTTAAATGAAATTTGGTACATAGATAGTTTAGATCTTGAGAAAGGACATAGGCTACTTTTTATCCCGGAAAAGGGGTTGAACGAAGGGATGAAAGCTGTATAGAAGTATTGTCATTTTTAAAAGCTAGAAGCTTGAAACTTATATTTAGGCTGTTGATTAGATATAAATAAACATGACATTAAAAGTTTGTGAAAAATGTACCTTAAGGGGGTAAAATAAAAATAAGGGTTGAAAGTTTGTGTGGAAATTCGTCATTTTTGAAGCTAGAATGATGAAACAACGTGTAGACGACTGTAACTATGTATAATTGTAACTATATGTCTGTTATGTTTTCACGCCTAAATCATTTGACCGATGTAAACGATTTTTCATATGGACAGAAATGGGACTCTGTGGAGTAAAATAGACTACAACTTGATTTCTTTCTGAACCCAACCCTGTAGTCTACGCGGACGGAGTCGCGGGCAAAAGCTAGTATTTAATATTTATTTAATGATGTATAAAGAAAATACTTTCCTTTAAGCTACATTTTTATAGAATTTATTCGTTGAAGCAATACCTAATAATTCATGTAGATGTTGTAATCTATACTTATTTTGATTTGTACTGTCTGGTAATTTAAAAAGTAATGATCTTTCGATTTGTGACGTTTGATGTAAAATTATTAAGAAGGATTGAGAAATAAACTTTTAAAAGTCCTTAAAAGTACTTTCATTTTTAAAAGTCCTTAATTAGTAAAAAAATAGTCCTATAGATAAAAAAAGAGCCTCACGAGCGTACATAAGTAAACTCGCCTATTAAAAAAAAAATAATGAATGTTAATAAAGTAGTTCGCCATGCACAAGATCTTTTTCTTGTTGGTAAATGATTAAATGTGTTAAATTAATTAACAGTATCCTATATCGGAAGGTTTGATAGATATAATTGACGGCCTGTAATTGTTGTATATTACTCGAGTTTGGTTATATTAAATTAAAGCTGAGGAAACTGTAAAGGCAAAAACGGCGTTTACTACCCTTGATGGCCACTATGAGTTTAAAAAGACACAATTCGGTCTTAGCAATGGGCTTGCTGATTTACAAAGACTTATGAACACTGCGCTTGGGAAATCGTGAGATTTGATAGAATTATTTGCTACATTGATTTTTTTTTATGGCTACTTTTTTTAGAGTAAAATTTCTGTAAAGGGCATTCGACCTGCCAAAAATAAAATGCTGTAATTTCTAGGTCTCGTATTTTTGAAAATTTATAAAGAACCTAAGTTTTAGAAATGTTTTATGGTAATGGGGTACAGAACAGTCTACTGCAAACTAAATTAAAATAGAGTTGCAACATAAGTATGTAAACAGACGCCAATCGTGACGATGTTGGTTGCATTTTAAACCATGCTACAAATAAAGGTGAAAAACCAATTTATTTTTATAGTGGATAAATCACAAGCGAATGATGTTAAATATACCAGGAAGAATGTTAAAACAAGAATTCACTTTTGAGATAATGTATTAACAGGAGACACACATGGCAACATAGATACATTAAGTAGAATTTTTATTTACCTTGCTTTTAAATGTATTGTTTGTAAAATGTGTAAAAGACTGGTTATATCAGGTATATTGGCAGGAAAGGCCGAGCGTAATGGTTTATTTTGTTTTAATCGATCTTTAGGAAATCAGTGTACGTAAAGCAAAACTGAGTATGGTGTAGTCCAAAAAAAAATGTTTTTGAGAAGTAATTACAGCAAATCATGGTTAATTTACTTTTCATATACACGATAGAAAGAGATCACTATTTCGGATCCCAAAAATTAAGAACATTTTGACTAAGTATATTAAAATAATTGTCTTTAATTGAAGTATCGAGCCATGACTGATACGAACTAATGGGACATGAGAGAAGGAAATACTGACCATATGACTTTGATGACGACGAATGATTTTGATTGAACCGTATGACTTATGAACCATATACCTAAAACGTGATAATATAAATTTAGTAACGTGAGTTTTATGATGGCGTACAAATGGTCCAGGATGTTGTCAGGTATTTGTAAATCTTGTGAAATCCATGACAAATACTCGATGTTGTCTAGTGCTTTTGCTTCGATTGTGTTTTCATACCCAAATTATGCTATGACAGTATCTATCCTTGTAAAATAGATCTGTTAAAGTTGGATTTATGGTGATATGCAACTAGGGTTGACCAGTGGCAGCGCCTAGGGGAAATCGCAAGTTGAACATTTGTACAGTATCTATCCGTGTAAAATAGATATGTTCAATTGCGGTGATATGCAACTAGGGCTGGCCAGTGGCATCGCCTAGGGAAAATCATAAGTCCAATCGTTGAACATAACTGACCGTTGATGGAACAGTTAAATTACTTGACATGATTGAGTAGTTTCCGATCTGCTGACCGTTGATGGAACAGTAGAGTTGGAAATACTCAAATATTGGTCGCTATGTATTTTGGATTAAAACCACTTATTATTCTGTTCTCAGCAACCGCACCAGACTAAAACGCTATCCGGGGACGGATGCGTGCGCAGGACGGCCGGATGTTGTCGCCTTAGCTAGTTAAGGGTAGATAAATAATAATTGATAACATGTTTGTCGGTAGTTTGAGATGTTATCGTCACGTTATAGTGGGGCGGTCTCTATATAAGCACGTTCAGTGCTAGTAGGAGTCGATTGCTGTATCAAGTCTCCGGTTGAACAGACTAGATTATGTATCATAGTGTTATTATATTGTGTGACGTGTAATAGTTATGTGTTATATTGTGTAATTATATGAATATAAAGATGTTGAGACAACAATTACAACCACGCCGGAAAATAATTTTCTTGTATTATTTACTTTTAGTGAGAAAATATAAAATTTCCTTTATTCCCATAGAATCGCTTACCTTTGCACATTTGCCGTAATCAACGGATTTATTACATTTTTTTTTATTTTCCCAGTTATGTAAGCAACATATATATACAATAATAATATACACTACATGATATATGCAATATAATATAAAATGTCCTTTATTATTTTAGATTAATTAATTAATGTCTGCCTCGTGGTCTCGCGGCACAAGGATGTGCCGTGCGATCTAGAGGTCCCGGGTTCGATTCCCGAGTCGGGCAATGTTATAAGATTTTTCCATTAGGAAATCCTCAGTAACAGTCTGGAAATGTGCCCGGAAAGCGGCAATAGGCTCGCCCCCTATTACGTGGGACTGATACATACTGGCGAAATGTGGGTGCAGAAATGCACCTCTGCCTACCCCTTCGGGGAATTCAGGCGTGAGTTTATGTATGTATATAATAATTCTTATTTTGAAACATAAAAATATGTTTGGAAACCAACAAGGAATTTCTAAGGTGTGTAGTCCGCCAACCCGCACTAGGCCAGCGTGGTGGACTAAGGCCTAAACCCTCTCAATGGTAGAGGAGGCCCGTGCCCAGCAGTGGGACGTATATGGGCTGATGATGAAGATGTTTTATTGTTACAGTGCGAAGCTACATTCTCTACAGAGCAACAGTGCATCGAACACTGCGAGAACCTGCACATTGACATCAAACAAGAACATGACTACGTTGAGGCCGAATACTCCCAGAATTCAGAGACGTTCAACGAAATTGATGACTATGTGTGCTACGAAGAAGAGGTTGAAGACAAAAAGGTCTATAATGTAATATGTGAAGTCTGCGGGCAGTTGTATCAGGTATGTTTATAATAGAATTGCACCTGTATTACCCAAGGGAGCGTTCAAGTATTACGTAACGCAATTTGGGGGAAGGGGGGGGGGGTTGTAAAACGTTACGGAACGTTACAAGGGCGGGAGGGGGTATTTAAACAATGTTACGTATCATTCTTAAGAGCAGTTATTGTAATTGAATTGTGTTGTTACGTAGGTACCTATACTTATTTGATACCTCACGTTTCGCAAGCTGGTGTCTAGCCGACTGCGCCACGGGTCTACCAATTTACATGCTATTACTTAAATATACCAGTAATAATGAACCATAGGTAGTGATGGCCTCGAGGGTTAGGCGCGCGGTCGAGAATCTCAGCGGACGTGGGTTAAAGCCCCAGGCACACACCTCTGACTTTTCCAAGTTAAGTGTGTATTAGCAATGACTTATCATGTACTTTAACGGTGAAAGAAAACATCGTGAGGAAACCTGAAGTTGTTAGGAATTTCTTAGGTGTGGAGTCCGCCTGCACTAGAGCTGCGTGGACTAAGGCCTAAACCATCTCAGTTGTAAAGGAGACCCGTGTCAAAGCAGTTGAATGTATATTATGATGAAATTTACTTAAATTCCAGGAAGACAGCGAACACACATGCCCAGTGGAGAACGAAGAGACGGAGGAGAAAGAGGAGAAGGAGGAACCATACCTCTTGAAGCCAGTGGAGAAGAACAAGAAGTACTATGACCCCACCAAGAAAGTTGTTTGTGAAGTGTGCGGCAAGAAGTATGCTGTGAGTATATATGTTAGAATCGACCTAGTACTTCTGATCCACAAGTGTTTGTTTCGGGTCTGGGTGTTTGTGAGAGCGAAAAGTCTCTCGTAGTTTCTGATACCCATAACACAAGACTTGTATGTTAGTGTGGGGTCAGAACTATGTATGTGACTGTTGGGTGTATTTACCTGTCTGAAGTTAGCTGTACTACTTCACTTTAATCTTATAATAATTAAACAAATGATTATTGTATTTATTTACACTTTATACATGAACAATGTAAAGGTGGACTTAATGCCTGAGGCATTCGGGGAATACAGGCGTGAGATTATGTATGTATATAATCATCATCATCATCAGCCCATATACGTCCCACTGCTTGGCACGGGCCTCCTCTACCATTGAGGGTTTAGGCCTCCTGATTGACACTAAGTTAATAATTAACGATCTTACTTATAAAGTAATATTATTGCAGAAAATACAATATTTTGCATTATTAGTGTAAAAAGGCGTGATATTTATTTTATTCACCTCTTTTGCAGTCAAACGCGGCGTTGCGGTACCACCAACGGGTCCACACTGGCGAGAGGCCGTACCAATGCTCCATGTGCCACAAGAACTTCACCATGCCGCTGTTCCTGCAGGTAATACTAGTGGGGTCACTGGGGTCACTTGGAATCACGGGACACGCAACGGAGCTGTTTATAGGAACTGAGTTAGGGATGAATGGCATTAACTTTTTAGTGGGATCACTGGGGTCTCGAGATACGCAATGGAACGGTGTATATAGGTGCTGATTTAGGGACGAGCGATAAAAACATTATATTGGGGTCACTGGGTCTTTAAAAAGTTTTGTAGATGGTATTTTCGTGATTGGGGTCGTTGGGTTGGTAACTATGCTACGGGGTATGTGTGTGCTGTAATTAAAGTCATTATGGACAGATAGAATAACATTCATTCATTATTATATAGTAATTATTTACCTGTACTGCGTTAATTGTGTCTAGTTTCATCCATAGTATTTATCTTTTATGTGTGGTTGAAACGGCATAATTGTACCCATAGTTGTTGTTGTTGTTTGTAACCTCATAGTATGTGCCGTTCAATCTAGAGGTCCTGGGTTCGATTCCCAGGTCGGGCAAGGTGTTATTGGGTATTTCCGTTTGCAAATTCTCAGTAGCAACACGGAGTCTGGAAATGTATCCGAAAAACGGCAATAGGCTCGCCCCCAATTACATGGGACTGATACTTGCCTGGCGAAACGTGGGTGTAGAAATGTACCTCTGCCTACTACTTCGGGGAATACAGGCGTGAGGTTATGTATGTATAAAAAAAAAAGTGTGTGACGTAAAACTTATAAATAACCCAACAGTCAAATACATAGTTCTTAGTTTAACAACATATTACATTTCTGTACGCACTCATAAAGATTTGACAACTAATAAATATGTCAATCCCTTTTTATTACTGTCACTATTCTACATTTTTAAAATGTGAAACATAAACTTTTTTTGAAAAATATTCGATCCGAAACACATTAAAACCTTTCTGATCCATTTGACACTTACATGTAACATATGCAGCTTCAATCTTCTTATATTGGAGCACATAGGCAGCTTCAACGTCTTACTTTTTGTGATTCTTGCGCATCTTAAAATTTCACTCTCATCATTTTTAATAACGCGCCTAAAGAAGTACGACTTCAATAAGGTTTTTTCATGTTTTCAGATCCACATTCGAACACACACTGGGGAGCGTCCGTACGAGTGCACCTACCCGCAATGTCAGAAAGCCTTCAGCAACAAAGCCGCACTACTCAGACACGACAGGGTGAGTATAAATAAATAATAATAGAATATATAATAACAGTAACAGTCCGCCAACCTGCACTAGGCAAGCGAGGTGGACTAAGGCCTAAACCAGTAATTCCTAAAGTGGTCCAGGGGGACTCCCAGGGGTTCACGGGAGACTCGACGGGGGTCTACGTTGGTCGTGACAAAAAATGGGGTTCCACAATCGTAAGCATGGGGGTCCATGAAAATTCATTTGGTTTCGAACTAAAATGTTGGCTTCACTTCTCCTATCAATATAGGCAGATATTATTTTAAACTCACTTAACTGTTTCTTGTAAAAACTTGCATATTTCATAATCAGTACAACGCGTCTTGTTTTTTTTTTAAGTAGTAATGTAGCTTCAGGGTGTCCACCGGATCTATCAAAATTTTTAAAGTTGTCTATGAAACAAAAGAGTTTAGGAACCTCTGGCCTAAACCCTCTCAGTTGTAGAGGTGGCCCGTGCCGGCAGTGGGACGAATATGGGCTGATGATAATAACAGTAGTGATGGCTTCGAGATTCAGGCGCGCAGTCGAGAATCTCGGCGGTCGCGGTTTCAAACCCCAGGCATCTCTGACTTTTCCTAGTTATGTGTGTATTTACAATGAATAATCCCTTACTTTAACGGTGAAGGAAAACATCGTGAGGAAACCTGCACACCTAAAAGTTCTTAGGAATTTCTTAGGCGTGCAGTCCGCCAACCCGCACTAGGCCAGCGTGGTGGACTAAGGCCTAAACCCTCTCAGTTGTGAATGCCCGTGCCCAGCATTAGGATGTATATAGACTGATGATGATAATGATGAATGTTCGTTTGATTCTGATTTCGGCTGATTCTCCATATATGTTATTTCCAGGTGCACACCGGAGTGAAACCTTACAAATGCCCTCAATGTGGCAAATTCTTCACCCAATCCAACTCGATGAAATTGCATGTAAACACGGTGCACCTCAAAATGCCTGCTCCATACAAGAAGCTCAGCCGGAAGCACAAGTTAGCACAGAGGGAAGCCAAAGACCAAAAGCCCAGTGAAAACACAACGGCTGTGCGGAACATGGTGTCAAGCATGCCGGAGACAAACCTATCAGAGGCTGAAATGCATCTGATCAAGCCGGAGGCCAACCTTTATCAAGTGCAAGAAGGTGATGTGATGTATGAAGAGGACATGGAACGGGGAGTGACTTATGAAATTGTGTATGAAGAATAGTAGAAGCTGTTCTGCCTGCAACGGCAACTGTTGAACATTAGAACTGGTCATGACACCAAGTGGTGAAGCTCAGCGAGTCTTCAGCCGTAGACCTAGTCTTTAGTGGCCCTTTGTACACATATACACAGTTTTGAAAATGTTATGTAGTAATGATATCTAACTTATATTGAAGATAATAAGCCCTGGGAGTAAATAAATTGATCCTAGTTCTGTTTTGTTGCTACAGTTTGTATCATTATGACATTTATATTGTAAAATATATATTGCTAATTTATTGATAGATATCATTTTGTGTTTCTGAGGGATTATCTTACCGTTTATTTTCCACAGAGATAACATTTTCCGAAACTTCAATAGTTAAAAATATTTTACATACATACAATAAACTCACGCCTGTATTCCCCGAAGCGGTAGGCAGAGGTGCATTTCTGCACCCACATTTCGCCAGGTCATCAGTCCCACGTAATAGGGGGCGAGCCTTTTGCCGTTTTTCGGGCACATTTCCAGACTCCGTGCTGTTACTGAGAATTTCCTAATGGAAAAACCCAATAACACTTTGCCCGACCCGGGATTCGAACCCAGGACCTCTAGATCGCACGGCACATACTTGTACCGCGAGACCAAAATATTTTAAAATTGACAATTCAAAAGTGCTTGTAAAAACCATTTATATTGAATCATTTTAAAGATTATTTTGACTTTGACTTTAAAAGGTTAAATTGATTCCATACAACATGGTTCTAAATGTTCATAATAATTGTCACTTTAAAAAGAAACTTCAAACCAACCAACCGTGTATATATTTTACCTTTACATTCTTACTTCATATCATATATACAACGGGTTAAAAGCAGTGGCGGTACTTCCATAGAAGCCCAAAAGCGTTACACGTTAATTGTGTAATGTCTAGTTTATAATCGCTTATTGTGCGCTCAGGATTCTCATTTATATGTCAAATTGTATTCAAATAAAGATTTAAAGCTTAAAGATTATTATTAGAAATTTTGTAAAGCAAGGTCTTTTGTGGCAATACCGCCACATGTTGAAGGTTGGCCTCTTCTAATTTTTCTTATTTAGGGATCAAAAGCTAGTGGAAATTGTCTTAAGTAATAAGCGAATAGCCTGTTAGTCATCAGAAGATAACCAGAATGATATAATATGAAGAATAATAGTATAAAGTGTTTGGACTGTGTGGAATAGTTAAGTGCCTAGTGTTGTGTGTTTGGACTGTTTGTGATAAGCAATTTATCTACAACTACAAGTGGATTCTACCTCCGCCTTGGGGTATTTTTGACCCCAAGATCATCGCACGGAAAACTATTTATTATTAATCAAGCAAATTGGTATTGGAAACTTATGAGGCATGGATATTGAGAATAATTTTATAGAAAATCTGGAAGAAATAAATAATGCTTACAGATCATTATCATAAATAATCTCAGCGAAGATGCCCCCATCTTAAGTGGATACGTTATAATAAGGACCAGATGGCGTACTTTCATAGAAGCCCAAAAGCGTTACAAATTAATTGTGTAATGTCTAGTTTATATTTTTTTATTGTGGGGTCATATTCTCATTTATATGTCAAATTGCTTTTCTTAAATAAAGATTTAAAGCTGAAATATTATTATTCGTTTTTCTTATGGCAAGCTGGGCTTTTGGGCTTCTATGGAAGTACCGCCACTGGGTTTAAAATGGATGGCAACTTGTGACAATTGTTGGCAGATGAATAGATTCTCACATACATACATAACCTCACGTCTGTATTTCCCGAAGAGGTAGGCAGAGGTGCATTTCTGCACCCTCATTTAATAGACTAATCGCGTCTTCAAAGATGTTTTTAGATTTTCAGTGCCTTGATGGTTGTATAAATCTTAGCCATATTACTTAACTATATATATAAGTCGTGATGGCCTCGAGGTATGGGCACGCGGTCGAGAATCTCGACGGTCGCGGGTTCAAACCCCAGGCACACACCTCTGACTTTTCCAAGTTATGTGTGTATTCACAATGAATTATCACGTACTTTAACGGTGAAGGAAAACATCGTGATAAAACCTGCACACCCAAAAAAAAGAAGTTCTTAGGAATTTCTTAGGTGTGTAGTCCGCCAACCCTCACTAGGCCAGCGTGGTGGACTAAGGCCTAAACCCTCTCAATGGTAGAGGAGGCCCGTGCCCAGCAGTGGGACGTATATGGGCTGATGATGAATATTACTTAACTTGGGGCTAAAATTAGTACCAGACTCACAATTCACTTTTAAATGTCAATTTTTATACAAAAATAGCTTATTTATTGATTTGCCATATTTGCCGTTATACATATCATCAGCCCATATACTTCCCACTGCTGAGCACAGGCCTCTACAACTGAGAGGATTTAGGCCTTAGTCCACCACGCTGGCCTAGTGTAGGTTGGCGGACTACACACCTAAGCAATTTTATGTGTCCTCATAGTCCCTTTCAAAATTTTATAATGCATGTTAGCACTATTAAGTGTAGAAGCATTAAATAGCAAGAATTGTCTGTGATTAGTTGAAGCAACTTTGCCGGCATTTCAAATAGACCATATGTTTTTAATTATGACAGTTAACTATAAAATGCTTTTTAAGTGCAATTAAAGGGGATGATCATATCCTGCAGACAGTTTGTGTTATATCAAAGTACCCTCATTTTAATGTGTATTATCATCGGAGAGATGTGGTATGTTATGCCTGAGAATCATGTGTTTATATGAAATGTAAATATTAATTAAAGCATGTATGGTTATAAAGTTTTTTACTTTCTACCCTCAAGTTGGAGTCGCTGAACAACAAATAAACAAAATTAATAAAACATTTAATTTAAAAAAAATGTATTCAAATTTGAAAACGAACATCAAATTAAATTATTTGTTATATAAATAATTTAATTTGATGTTCGTTTTCAAATTTGAATACATTTTTTTTAAATTAAATGTTTTATTAATTTTGTTTCTTTATTTTGTAAATATTAAATATTTAACATTAATAATTTAGTAATATTTTAAGCCATACTAATATTATAAATGCGAAAGTAACTCTGTCTGTCTGTCTGTCTCGCTTTCCTGCTAAAACTACTGAACCGATTTAAATGAAATTTGGTACACAGTTAGTTAGAAAGGACATAGGCTACTTTTTATCTCGGAAAAGGGGTTGAAAGGCGGGATGAAAGGTTGTATGGAAGTATTATCATTTTTAAAGCTAGAAGCTTGAAACTTATTTTTGAGGCTGTTGATTACATATAAATAAATATGACATTAAAAGTGTAAAAAAAATTACCTTTTAAGGGGGTAAAATAAAATAGGGGTGAAAGTTTGTGTGAAAATTCGACATTTTTGAAGCTAGAATGATGAAACGACATGTAGACAACTGTAACTATGTATATTATGTAACTATATGTCTGTTATGCTTTCACGCCTAAATCATTTGACCGATGTTAACGATTTTTGATATAAAGAAAGATAGAAAAAAGTTTATTTGTTTACAAACATACAGAACAAAAGTAAAATTAAAATAAAATAAAACAGACGTAACCACTTAAAATTATGTTTGTAACAAAAAGGCACCAACTCAGCAATATGCTGGCAATACAGCCAACGCTGATCATCCGTTGGGCCGTTGTTTTGAAAAGGAATGATGTCACATTGTATTATTCCTTTTAGAAATAAATAAAACCATTTTATACAATTAAAATTTAGAATCTGGGTAAAAAGAATAAAATATTAATAAATAAATCTGCTTATAAAATTATGGAAAAATTGCCAGTAACTTTGAGACACTACAGAGGCCAATTACAACTGGCAAAACTTTAAAACCCATCCGACAAATTGGCGTCTGTCTAATGTCTATTGTTCCTTACTGATACTGTAATCTGTGCTAAAAACTAATAAAATGTGATATCCTATTTGTACTTAACAACTTAAGTTAAATAACTAACTGAAAACAAGAAAAACAAAGAGTGTCCTGAGCAGCAAAGGTCACATATGAACAGGCAAGGGCAGTTGCATAGACATCTGTATCCGCATTGTCCAGGGAGCATAAGTTTAGCGTAAGTAGGAGCAAGTGTGATAGTATATAGTAATGTAATATATAAACCAAACATTACTTCATATAGCACTAGTGTCGTGCTTAAGAGGTCCCTGAGATATTTGATGGTTAATTATAAAGTCTTTCAGCTTCAACTTAAAACCATTTATATTCTGTAGGTCCCTGATTGGCGGAGGGATATTATTCCAACACTTAGTGGCTGTGTACCGGAAACTACCTCTAAAAGCGGCAGAGCTATGGCTATGAGTGTAAAGCTGTTTTGCACACTGCCAAGGCCCACGCGAGCTGCGACCTGTTGGCCAGGACAATTTGCTATGAAGATAGCCAGGTGTTTTATGTTTCAAGACTCCAAAAAAAAGACAGGCTAGATGGAGTTTACGCCTATGTCGCATTTTTAAAATTTTGTGTGTTAAGATAAGGGGTGACGTGAGCCCTCAATGGAATCTTAAAACAGAACCGGGCGCAAGCATTTTGCACACGTTGAATGAGTCTTTGAGTTCTGACCAGTAAGCGAGGGCCAAAAACTGTGTCCATGTAATTCAATCTTGAAAGGACAAGTGATTCTACAAGCTGTAAGCGCAAACTTTCCTGCAGATATGGCCTCATTTTGTATAAAACCTTTAATTTATAAAAACAACTCTTAACTAAATTCGCAACATGCTTCTCAAAACGTAGCTCACTGTCCATATGCAAACCCAAATTGCGAGCTTCATATACTCGCTCAATAGGATTGCCCAAAAGTTGGAGGTTTATTGGTTAATACATAAAGAAAAGTCATACATACATAAACTCACGCCTGTATTCCCCGAAGGGGTAGGCAGAGGTGCATTTCTGCACCCACATTTCGCCAGGTATGTATCAGTCCCACGTAATAGGGGGCGAGCCTATCGCCGTTTTTCGGGCACAAGTCCAGACTCCGTGCTGCTACTGAGAATTTCCTAATGGAAAAACCCAATAACACTTTGCCCGACCCGGGAATCGAACCCAGGACCTCTAGATCGCTCGGCACATGCTGGTACCGCGAGACCACGAGGCAGCCTAAATAGGATAAATAAATATAACATTATACGTGTAGAAAATTATATAACATAATATGGGTAGGTGTTTTTCTGACAAATTAAATTTTATGTTGTTGTTTTGTGTTTTAAAAATAATGTATAAAAGTAACTCTAGCTTATGAAAATAAATATAGCTTTCTTCAAACATTTCAAAGTGTTTTAAAGAGAAAATATTAAGTGAATGTAACAAATCCAAAAAAAATATATCTATTGTCAGAAATAAGTTGGTGTGGGTGGCAACACTGCATTGGCGACTAGAGAGCAAGCGCGGGAAAACGACACAGATCGTCTATTTTTCTTGATCGTCCTGACAGTTTTTACGCGTCTTATTATTTGGTTACTATAGTTACGGCATCAGAACGATTAAGTCATTTTTTTAAAGATTTTAATAATTAAGTTTTTAGTTTCTAACACTATAATATCACCTGCAAGAATTAACGATAGTCATTGTTCTTGTAACAATTTCTGCACCTGACCTTCATCTTTTATGGCAATGATTGGCGAGTTTTCTCCTTTTCTCACGTAGACCTTGCCATACGCTGTCCAGCAAAATTTGTAGCTTTTAGATTTTACCAGATCCCGTGCAAGAAAATAAAGTCTGGAGGCTTTCGCTGTTAAATGCTCCGATATAGGGGTGTCCTCAAGAGTTCGATATCCTAGATGTATTGCACGAAGTGTCGACTTGTGTTTAACGTTAAAGTTTTTCGTCATCTTTAGGAATTCCGTCTTCAAAAGGGTGGACGAGGTTTCCACTACTATTGGCGTGTTTAGAGATTTTTGTGTTTCCTCTCACTCTGTATATATATCTTTTATGTCAGCTTTGATTACTGTGCATCCAATGTTCTTACTGAGGCATAGAACCATGTCAATCAATTCTTCCTTGGTTTCTTTAGCCTTTTTAGTCACATTTTTTAATACAAAGTTCGCCTTCCGATGAGCCATTTGCAAAACCTCAATTTTGTCCTCCAATATAGTGATATATTTTTGATCTTCCTGTATTTTACCTTCAAGTTCTTCAATTTTCTTTTTAAACTCATCGTTCTGTGTGGAGAGGAAACTGACAGATTCTATACTTTCGTAGCTTTGTTTAATTTCTTTTAGAATTTTTTTGAACTCCACATCTCGGGCTGACATTATTGAATTCATCTCTTCCTTGAATTTATCGAAATCTTGATACAGGTGCATTTTTCTTTCTAGTAGATCGTTCTGAAATGGCGTCCATAGTACCAGGGCGCAATAGGTGATACGGAGGTTAATAACGCACAGTAACTATTTGAGACAGCAGATATATTTGTCTCTTTTGTTGTAAGTGTCCTTCAAGTAGCGAGGGATATAATTAGCCAATTAGCAAAAAGGTAGGCGTGGCCTACAGTCGTATCGTCGCTTGCACAGATAAGGTGAACAAAACAATATGACTCACTCACTCTTTTGTTGGTTTCACTCTGTTCCTGTTTGTCACTTGTAATTGATTTTGATAGCTCTTCGTTTTTATGCGTTCCTATTATTTACTTTGAATTTATCGGTTTAAAAATTTCAATATTTATTTAACTTACTTTTGTGATTTTACTTTACAGTGATGCGCACGCATCTTAAAATTTCACTCACGGTAAAAAAGACAATAAACAAACAGTAATAATCTTAAGTAAACAGTAATAATCTGGGTTCAAACCCCAGGCACACACCTCTGACTTTTCGAAGTTATGTGTGTATTTACAATGAATTATCACTTGCTTTAACGGTGAAGGAAAACATCGTGATGAAACCTGCACACCTAAAAAGTTCTTAGGAATTTCTTAGATGTGTAGTCCGCCAACCCGCACTAGGCCAGCGTGGGGGACTAAGGCCCTCTCAATGGTAGAGGAGGCCCGTGCCCAGCAGTGGGACGTATATGGGCTGATGATGAATAATCTTATAAAAAATCGTAAACGATAAGTGATACGAAAAAAAATTCGAACAAAAAAGATAGGAAATTTAATTTTCCTTACTAATATTATAAATGCGAAAGTAACTGTCTGTCTGTCTCGCTTTCCTGCTAAAACTACTGAACCGATTTAAATGAAATTTGGTACACAGATAGTTTAGACCCTGAGATAATACATAGGCTATTTTTTTTTATCCCGGAAAAGGGGTTTTAAGGAGTTGAAAAGGAGGATGAAAGGTTGTATGGAAATATTGTCATTTTTAAAGCTAGAAGCTTGAAACTTATTTACTAAATAATAGAATAATAAATAAACAGTCACATACGTGTAGTTCTGACTCCACATTGAGATACGAATCTTGTGTCATGGGTGTCAGAAACTACGAGAGACTTTTCGGTCTCACAAACACCCAGACCCGAAACAAATATTTGTGGATCACACAAACATTTGACTCGGTGCGGGGATCGAACCCGCGGCCTCTCGTTTCGCAAGCTGATGTCTAGCCAACTGCGCCACCGGGCTGTCATTATCATTTATTAGCAAAAGCTAGTCTATAATAAAGGTCCTCTTAATTGTGGTCCTCAAGTGCACCGTTACGGAGATATAGGCCCAAACGGCTTTTCGGAAAATGGCGGCACTTCCGTCTGCCATATTTGTAATAGAGGTGGGCGATTATGAATGATTTTGATAATCGAATGATACTACTAATACTAATTTTGATAATCGATTATGATTTTTTAAGCATTTTATACTTCGCGAATGCAAATTAGTAATTGGAAATATCTCGAGACATGTTCATAATCGAATGATTTCATTAGTAATTACTAATTTGAATTCAAATTATTAGTTACTAATTAGTAATTACTAATTCTCATAATCGAGATATCTTCATAATCGAATGATTCCATTATTTTATTTATTATTTATTTATTATACTTTTTTGTACACTATAATATACTTAACTTAATATATCATAAATAACAAGCAACTATGAGAAGAACTAATCATATATATAGCTACAACAGGCGGTCTTATCGCTAGCTGCGATTTCTTCCAGACAACCCATGGTACCGGAATGAAAAGTTGTAGTTGTGTTATTAGTATATCTCATAATCGCCCACCGCTAATTTGTAAGTATTTTGTGTTTTTAGGTTCATTACGTCATCATAATAGGTGCATATTTGTGAAAAAAAACTGCCGAATTATGCGTTATGGACAAGAGTAACTCGCTCCTCTATTACCTGTACTAAAGGTCTAAATTTATATTCAAATATGTCACAATGTTACATGAAATAAAACGCAGTAAACTTGAATTCATTTATTTGGATAATAAATGGAAATTACATCAATGCATACTCTGAGTCGATTAAATTTATAATCACAAAATACATTCGGATGCATCAGAAGTAAATCGATTGATTGTATAATCGACTAAAATATAATGATGAATTTAGGATGAAATCTTTTGTTATGAAATATGAATTTATCTAATAATGTAATGTTAATAAATGCAAGTGAATTTTTAGCAAATAATTGTGTGCAAATAATAACAGTTGAATAAGACTAGAAAGGTAATATGAGCTTGCCCAGCGTGCTAAAACTACGATTAGACTATCGTATGTTTTATTAGTCCGCCGACCCGCAATAGGCGAGCGTGGTGGACTAAAGTCTAAACCCTCTCAGTCAAAGAGTATAGTAATATATATATATATAATATATAACAATAATATCAGTTGTAGAGGAGGCCCGTGCAGGTTAGGACGTATATAGACCGATATAAATCAATGTACTTCTGATACCTCCACCATTTTAGATATTAAATGACTGAATAAGTGAATACACCTCAATAATTATTCGGATTAAATATACGAGTTAAAATATTGAGATTCTGTACATTAAGAGATCTTATTCATGATTGTATGAATCTATCATAACTACGCTGTTTTGTCTTATTTTCTCCACAGGGTTTCTCAAAGTGGGGTTCGCCATTCGACGGCAGGAGGTTCGCGACAAGATTTACGTAATGGTGACTTGATGCCTAGCAGCCACGTGCGGTATACATAGAGGCGCACGCGACTGAATTTGAAGTCAGATTTAAGGTTAAAATTGTCCAAAATAACTCCTAAAATTGATTCCATTTGCGACAACAAACAAGCATACCAATCATTAATATTAAAAAGGTATTTGTTTTGGCACTTTCTTTGTTATTTTATTTAAATAAAAACCTTTTTTTTAACAGACAATTTTATTATTTCGTTAAGGCGTTCGCTGTCACCTGAAAATTTTAACAGGGGTTCGTATGTTTGAGAAATCCTGCTCCATAGTATCGCGCATTTGAAACCGGCTTGTAAAAGGAGATGGGTTCGATACTCGAAGAGGCAAACGTGACAGCCCCGTGGCGCAGATGGCTAGACACCAGCTTGCGAAACGAGAGGCCGCGGGTTCGATCCCCGCACCGAGACAAATGTTTGTGTGATCCACAAATATTTGTTTCGGGTCTGGGTGTTTGTGAGAGCGAAAAGTCTCTCGTAGTTTCTGATACCCACGACACAGGACTTGTATGTGTATGTGTGGGGTCAGAACTATGTATGTGACTGTTGGGTGTATTTATTTATTTATTATTTAATAATAATTTCGTGTTGTTTGTAAAGTGTCTCGTAGTTAGTGATACACGACATACATAGTTGTATGTTAGTGTGGGGTTACTATGTATTCACTTACATAGTAAAAATATAATACTTACAGAAAGATACTTAGGAACTCATTATAAACGTAGTAATTGTATTATTTATCTTCATTTATTTTAACTTATTTTTTACATTTTTAAATATAAAGTTTTATAAAAAAAATACATTTAAAAATATAAAAATAAAATACCCGCAGATGGCGGGGTCTACGAATCAAGCCACCGGTGGTTAGGGTTCAAGAGTTAGAAACCGCCTCACGATACGTGCCGTGTCTAATAACACTGCTTTTTGTATCTGGGTTTTGACCCAACAACCGATTGAGAGCCTCCGAAGATGTTGGTCGAGGCTCTTTGGTATCAACCCATTGGCAGTAACGACTATCGGAACAATAACTGTTGAGTCTACATCCCACTTATCAGTATTATTTATTATTATTATTATTTGCTTCCAAAACAATCATTAGCAATATTAAAAATTTGCAAATTAATCTTCCTTTAAATTATATGTAAATGTTAATTAGTTGCTTTTAGTGTTGCCGTTGCATGTAAGTTCTATTTTATAAGTGGAAACTGATTTGATCTATGTATTTATTTTAAAATTTAGTCTTTTAAGAGAAATTGTATTGTATGTTTCCCAAAGATAATAAAATAAATATAAATAAAATAGTGTTTACAAACTTACAGTCACCTGTTGGGTGTATTTATTTATCATATCCCGTCATAAAACATAAGACAAAATACTGTATAGTTATGTAAGATTCACACAATCCCACTTACATAAACACAATTTTATAGTATGTTAAGTAATTCTATCATGCTTTCGAATAATGAGTGACTTAACTATTTACAATATATCCCACAAAACGTGGGATTCGTTAACATTTGCGTCTTAACGCAGTTTAATCCCTCGGGACGATACTCCCGGAATAATGATTAATATACAACTTATTTGATAAGTTAAATGATGAAGTTTAAATTACTTATTAATATTTACATGTATCCCACACTTATGTGGGATTAGCCTCATTACGGAAACATAATTTTTCGTCCAACCATTCGACGTTTCACAGTCCAATTTTTAAATCTACCCCCCAGGTGATCAAACTTTAGACCATTCGGTTCACAGCCCTTACACTCAATCTTTATACCCACCAATTTACACAACAACTTGTATATTATGATGAATAAACTTGGTATTGCATTTTAGATCATGATTAACGTCATATACAATATTTTTGCTAGGCCTTTGAAATAAAACTGACCTTTTATGTATTACTGTTAAAATCCTTATGGAATCGATATATATAACCAAGTAACCTATATTAATTTAATTACATTCATAAACTCACGCCTGTCTCCCGTTGGGGTAGGCAGAGACTATTAGAGCGCCAAATGCTTCGGTCCAAAAACACTTGTTCAGCTTCCTCAACTGACATTTTCCTCTTCATGCATGCACGGCGGTTTAATCTTATGCATGCATTAAATAATATCCATATTATTATAAACTCACGCATAAACTTGGCACGGCAAAGTGACTCCACTGTACGTGATGGTAAGCACAGTGGAGACCAAAAAATTAATACCGACCAGCGAGAAACGAAGGTCACCCGCTGGTCGACACAATCATGCCGGCCTGCACAAATGCTTCTTCACGCTTCGCTTAAAGGATCCAGGATCATAGGAAGGAGGGAACACGTGAGCCGGCAAACTATTCCACAGCTTGATGGTGCGGCAAAGGTAAGAATTGGCGAACTTTTTGGTTCGAGCCGCGGATGTTGTGACCACAAAGCTGTGGCTTCGCATGCCAGCACGCGTGGTCACTGCTGGACCTATTTGAAAGATTTTTGCTTGGAAGATAGATAGGTTCTTGGGAAAGGTCATTCTTAATTTCAAGAATTACAATTCATATTTACATATATGGGGTAATCAGTTATTTGACTATTCTTATTTTAACCACATTTTCTTATTATCTTCATTTTAAAACAGAAAGAATTGAAATCCATCCAGTGATTAGAAAGTTAATTCAGTAACTAGAGGAGGACGCACGATATTAATATTACGTCACTGCCATTACCAGCTGTGCGTGCGAGAGAGACAGCTATATATCCCTACACACCGACTTGTATCTTAAGAACAATAACTACAGTTTTCATTTTCAATCAATTTGAATAATTTTCACATAAATAATAATGATTTTTAATGCTTATAAAGTTATTTACAGAAGTGATTTCACGTTACTACTTATTATAATAAACATTGGAATCCATTAAATAACCTTAAATACAACAAATTGGTTATACCCAATATTTTCAAACATAACGGTCATTCTAACTCCTTATTTACACATCTACCCTCATATTGAGGCTTACTACATTTAAGTACAATATGACATTAGGATAACAAAAAACGTTACTAACAAAATGGACAATAAAACATACATACATACATAACCTCACGCCTGTATTTCCCGAAGGGGTAGGCAGAAGTGCATTTCTGCACCCACATTTCGCCATTATCAGTCCCACGTAATAGGGGGCGAGCCTATTGCCGTTTTTCGGGCACAACTCCAGACTCCGTGCTGCTACTGAGAATTTCCTAATGGAAAAACCCAATAACACTTTGCCCGACCCGGGAATCGAACCCAGGACCTCCAGATCGCACGGCACATACTTGTGCCGCGAGACCACGAGGCAGTCAGTGGACAATAAAAAATTGTCTGAAATAGAATTCAGTATCACTAACTACTTCTTTCATATGACATCCAATTTTCATGTTTACAAGAGAAAAAGCTCGTTCAGAAACAGTATGTACAAGCATCAAAAAATTTGGATTTTTTTGATGAAATTAAGAAAAAATAATATTAGAAAAAAAATTGTAAATTTATTTTCGTGATATATGAAGTCGCATCATAATGCTCTTCATTAGCCCCGTGGCGCAGTTGGCTAGACACCAGCTTGCGAAACGAGAGGCCGCGGGTTCGGTCCCCGCACCGAGACAAATGTTTGTGTGATCCACAAATATTTGTTTCGGGTCTGGGTGTATGTGAGACCGAAAAGTCTCACGTAGTTTCTGATACCCACGACACAAGACTTGTATCTTAGTGTGGGATCAGAACTATGTATGTGACTGTTGGGTGTATTTATTTATTTATTTATTAGTCGACCAAAGTTATCATTTGGAAAAATTACATTAAAATCATCTTAACATTTTTACAGCGAACAATTTTTTGAAATAGTGTGAAATTACGAATTTCATCAGAAACAATAAAAATAAGAGCGGAGAGCCGTAACAACTAAAATAAAATGTTCAATATAGTGTTCTAAAAGTCGGACAGTGGGGAGGAATTTGAGGGTTAAGACTATACCATCCTTTTATTAATTAATCCTTATTAGAAATGACGAATGTTCCTGAAGTAATCTATAAAATCGATCATACAAGATACTTACATTATGATATTTATTTCAATTACCCAAAATCATTCTTTAATTCTCTTCAAATATTATGGAAATAAATTATAGCAATATTTACAGCAGAATAAATTAAGTGTTTTCACTGTTTAATATCGATTCATAGCGTTAAATCGATTCCTTAAAGTATATTCGGTAAATTAATGTCAGAATCTTAAATGTCATTATTACAACGGCCATTCTATAGATTTCGCGCTATGACAAAATCGATTCCAACGAGAGTCGATTAGTCGATTAATCGATTCTATTACTATTTATACATCTTCTTTGTCTACGTTTCTGACCAGAAAGCTTCGAGTTCTTATTTTCTTCCGGCCCCCCGAGTGAATCTGTGGAGCAAATATTTTTAGCTACAGAATAAAGTGATATTAAGTGGTGATGGCCTCGACGTTACGGCGCGCGTTCGAGACAAATATCTCGACAGTCGCGGGTTCAAATCCCAGGCACACACCTCTGACTTTTCGAAGTTATGTGTGTATTCACAATGAATTATCACGTACTTTAACGGTGAAGGGAAACATCGTGATGAAACCTGCACACCTAAAACTTCTTAGGAATTTCTTAGGTGTGTAGTCCGCCAACCCGCACTAGGCCAGCGTGGTGGACTAAGGCCTAAACCCTCTCAATGGTAGAGGAGGCCCGTGCCCAGCAGTGGGACGTATATGGGCTGATGATGATGATGAAGTGGTAATTGATGGCCTTGAGGTTTAGGCGCGCGTTCGAGACAAACATCTCGACGGTCGCGGGTTCAAACATCAGCCACTCATCGCTGACTGCTGATTTTGCCATGCTATCTGTGTATTCACAATGAATTATCACATACTTTAACAGTGAAGGAAAATATCGTGAGGTAATCATCACACCTAAAAATTCTTTCTTAGGTGTTTAGTCCGTATACAACTAGGCCAGCGTGGTGGACTAAGGCCTTACCCTTCTCAGCTGTAGAGGAGACACGCGCCCAACAGTTGGATATGGGCTGATGATGATGATTAATCATAATGTTAAATTAACTTTATGTACATATCATTTTAAAATAATTATTTTTACTATCTATCCTTTTCTCACTTACGCTTACATCCCGAAGAGCGTAGTTAGAAATGAAAACGAATCCCTCTAAAATTTTGGCTGACCCAGGAAACTTTTAACTAAAGCATCAATAACATACATACATACATAACCTCACGCCTGTATTCCCCGAAGGGGTAGACAGAGGTGCATATGTGCACCAATATTTCACCAAGAAGGTATCAGTCCCACGTAATAGAGGGCGACCTTTTTGCCGTTTTACGGGCACATATCCAGACTCCGTGCTGCTATTGAGAATTTCCTCATGGAAAAACCAAATAACACTTTTCCCGACCCGGGAATCGAACCCGGGACCTCTAAACCGCACAGCACATGCTTGTGCCGCGAGATCACGAGGCAGCATCAAGAATAATCTTCTGAAAACAACGAAATATTACTTACGTATTCGTGGGCCCTTAATGCAGAGGGTCCCTTGAAGGATTTGGGGCACAGCTTGCACGAGAACGGACGCTCGTTCGTGTGGACTCGAGAGTGGGACTGGAAAGAGCATGACATACCCACCGTTATCCCACGGTGATGTAGGTTTCATGTACGTGGCTGGGATTTTGCTACGTCCAGAATGACAAACTGATTCAAAAACAGCTAAAAAAGACTTAAATGATCTACAATAGGCCTGCGTTGTGGACTAAGGCCTTACACAATCGTATGTCTGTGTTTAACTAAGGAAAATTTTTAGAGTCTTGATGAAAATTAATTGAATTAAAATAAATAAAAAATAAATACACCCAACAGTCACATACATAGTTCTGACCCCACACTAAGATACAAGTCTTGTGTCGTGGGTATCAGAAACTACGAGTGACTTTTCGCTCTCACAAACACCCAGACCCGAAACAAATACTTGTGGATCACACAAACATTTGTCTCGGTGCGGGGATCGAACCCGCGGCCTCTCGTTTCGCAAGCTGGTATCTAGCCAACTGCGCCACGGGGCTGTCAATTATCACGCACTTTAACGGTAAAGGAAAACAATGTCAGGAAAAGAGCGCTCCACAAGGAATTTCTTAGGTGTGTAGTCCGCCAACCCGCACTAGACCAGCGTGGTGGACTAAGGCCTAATCCTTCTCAGTTGTAGCAGAGGCCATGCCCAGCAGAGCAACGTACAAGGGTTGATATAACATAACAATAGGTTCATAGCCCAATTTCTGAAGGACAAAGATTTTTCAAACAATCCTTGGGAGCGACTACTTACCATCAACTAAATAGCATATCCAATAGCACCCAAAGTTTCCCATTCGAAGTATAATAGATACCCGAACATCCAAAGTCGTTACCCAATTTTCCAAAGTCGATACCCGAGGGACCAAAGTCCATACCCGAAGTTCCAAAGCTCACCCGACCACTAGACCAAGTAAAAACGACTCACCCGCAACAGTTTAGACATTGTGAAGGTCTTTGGACATTGGAGACACTGGTACGGTCTTTCGCCAGTGTGCACCCGCTGATGGTACACCAGCCGAGACTTGTTCTGAAAGGGAGATCACGATGGACTGACCATGACGGTGGTCTTTAGTATACTTAAGCCCGATGGGGCTTAAGCACATCCCGAAGCTCTAGTATGCTGATGATTCTTGAGCTCTTGTAAAAAAGCACATTAACCTTTAACTAGGGACATGACAAAATTATCTTATCTTATCTTTTATCTTTAAATGAGCAATTCTTGTATATATATAATTGGAATCTCGGAATCGGCTCCAACGATTTTCATAAAATTTAGTATATAGGGGGTTTCGGGGGCGATAAATCGATCTAGCTAGGAATCATTTTTAGAAAATGACATTTGGAAGAAAAATAACAAAAAGGAGGCGTTTGAGTAGACTCTTCCTGGCATCTATTGGCGAATTGGCGAATAATAATACAATTTTTTGTGAGCAACTAATTGCTTTAACGACACAACAGCAGATGGCGTTGTTAAGTAACATTATTCATATTTCATAATTTTATTAGTAATTCGTACTTAAATATAATTTCCAAAAAATACAATTAAAAAAAAAAAAAAAACCGAGCAAAGCTCGGTCATCCAGGAACTAACACTTTAAGGGACATGACGTCTCACAGGCTACTACTTCGAAATTTTTAAATTGTCAAAATTGCACGTGGGTGATTTAAAATCGTGTTTGTATTTAACTCTTGGTATACAATAAAACAAATTTAAATGAATTCAATCATATTTTTATGATTGCTTAGAAAAAAAAACTATAATTAACAATAAGTGGTAATTTTCAGACTTAATAAAGATATTATGTGTAATGTATAATGACTCAAGTCTTACTGGGATTCATTTGACTGGTTTTGTTGGCGATTGGAGAACGATTAGCCTAGAATGTAAATCCCTTTATTATTGTAAGTGTTTGGAGGAAAAATCAATAATAAAATGTAAGGATTAGTCTAAGATATCAACCTCTCTTTATAGTTTAGTACCTGGATGACCGAGCTTTGCTCGGATTTTTTTTTTTAATTGTGTTTTTTGGAAATTATATTTAAGTACGAATTACTAATAAAATGATGAAATATGAATAATGTTACTTAACAACGCCATCTGCTGTTGTGTCGTTAAAGCAATTAGTTGCTCACAAAAAATAGTATTATTATTCGCCAATTCGCCAATAGATGTCAGGAAGAGTCTACTCAAACGCCTCCTTTTTGTTATTTTTCTTCCAAATGACATTTTCTAAAAATGATTCCTAGCTAGATCGATTTATCGCCCCCGAAACCCCCTATGTACTAAATTTTATGAAAATCGTTGGAGCCGATTCCGAGATTCCAATTATATATATATATATATATATATATATACAAGAATTGCTCATTTAAAGATATAAGATATTAAAACTTTACTGAAGGGAAAAATCAATTAAAATAATTAAAATGGTCTTTTGACTTCAGACGTATAATAAGGCAATAATATTCAACTGGGACATTAATTTAAGCAAAGATCCTTAGTATATTTTTAACCGATTAAAGTTGCAAATTCAAAAATTTAGGGGCTTCATTTTTTTTAAAGGATATTAAACACCATCACCAATTGTGAAGGCATTAGCATAGTTAGTAGCAAAAAGCAAAAAAATTTTAAACTACGCATCATTGTCATGTACAAAATACTTGTTAGTATAAAGACTAGGACTAAAAATCGCCAAAAATATATGATCCACCGTAACGACCATAGAATAATGATAGCAAAGTAGCTTGGTACATTTTTTTTATTATTATATAACCTAGAATCTATACTAATATTATAAATGCGAAAGTAATATTGTCTGACGCTTTCATGTCTTAACCGCCCGAGCGATTTGAATATTTTTTGGTATGGAGATGTATGGGACCTTGCGAAAGGACATAGGGTACTTTCATCCCGGGAAAATGAAGTGTTAGTCGGGAATGAGTTCAGAATCCAAAGTCGCACCCGTTCGGAACCAGGCCCCACAGCTATATTTATGTATATAATTACATACATAACCTCACGCCTGTATTTCCCGAAGCGATAGGCAGAGGTGCTTTTCAGCACCCACATTTCGCCAGGTATTCCCACGTAATAGGGAGCTTATTGCCGTTTATCAGGCAAATTTCCAGACTCCGTGCTGTTATTAAGAATTTCCTATTGGAAAAACCCAATATCACTAAGCCCGACCAGAGACCACAAGGCAGTTTATATAATTGAAACTACATTATTACCATAATGTCGTATTATTACCATAACACGTAAATAGACAATTAAATATAATTTCTTCCGTTGACATATATTACCCACTAGCTTTTGCTCGCGACTCCGTCCGCGTAGACTACAGGGTTGGTTTCAGAAAGAAAATAGTAGTCTATTTTACTCCACAGAGTCCCATTTATGTCCATACCAAAAAATCATTCAAATCGGTCAAATAGACGTGAAACGTGTGCCGCCGCGCACCGGCCGACCGGCGCCTTGTACATCATAATTGCGCGCTTGATCATTTTATCGCTGCGGTGTTATTTTAAAACTGCGATATCTTCTAAGATACCTACTCATTGAAATCAAATGATGTAAAGGGCAAATTTCTTTTAAATTAAATACTTGTGATGAATAACGTATTTATTTGGATAAGGATTAATATCATCTTTATGAAAACACCTTCACAAATAATGCTTTATTTTAGAACAAATTTGGTAAGCATAAAAAAGGTTATAGTGAGCCAACCTTGAAAGATAGACATATGCTGTCGCGGACTTTTTTTTAGAACTTTTAAAGGGGAACAATTCTGTCATACATTATTTTAGCGAAACTTTAACCGTTTTCGCAGCGCACGCAGCAGAAGTTCTCAAAAGGAAAAAGAGACCCCCGATTTTGAAACATTATTTATTGGTGCTCCGCTCCTATTGGTCGTAGCGTGATGTTATATAGCCTATAGCCTTCCTCGATAAATGGGCTTACTAACGCTGAAAGAATTAATCAAATCGGACCAGTAGTTCCTGAGATTAGCGAGTTCAACCAAACAAACAAACAAATAAACAAACAAACTCTTCAGCTTTATATATTAGTATAGATTAATGATCTGTGCACCACAGATGTACGCTAGCGTAGGATATTAGGGACCCAACTCATTTAAGCAGAAAGTTCCGCACACCGAGGCACCGAAAGGGGGCTTTAAGCGTTAAAAAAGGGTGATGATGATTCAAATCCCACTGACCGGTAGTATTTTGCCGCACACCTCACAGACCCACGGCGCGGAGTCCGCTCGTCTCACAACGTGCATCCGTCTGTAGTGGGCCCCGTACAGACTCTCGCTTCTGAAAATCTTGCTGCACTGCAAGCATTACCCTTGGCTGAATGGAGTAGCTTTTCCCGGATCTATCAGACTTTCTGGATTGCAGGGAAGACGAGGTACTTACCGGAATATTGCATTTCGGACAGCGTTGAATATATATATACATAGTTTTGACAGCCCCGTGGCACAGTTGGCTAGATACCAGCCCGAAACAAATGTTTGTGTGATCCACAAATATTTGTCTCTGCGGGGATCGAAATAGGTGCCTCTCGTTTCACATACATATACACAAGGTCCATCTCGTTATTTACTTTAAAATAATAATAATAAGATTTTATGTATTTCCTGATGAAAACTAAAAATAAATTATAAAAAAAACCGTAAATATTTTTGTACAAATTATATAAAATGAACCATAGTTAAATTATAATGTAATAATAAAAGATTTTTCTTTTCTGTATTGACTTGTCATAAGTGCTATTTGATTGCCTACGTGACCAAATAAAGCAATTTCATTTCATTTCACAAGCTGGTGTCTAGCCAACTGCGCCACGGGGCTGTCATTTCTACTAGAACTTGACCATGCAGCTATCCTTGTTATTTCACTCTGGGTACAATGAAATATGCAAAATGTATCGACTAATTGTTCATTCACTCCCAGTCTTTACTCAATCATTCAATCGATCACTTTATAACATTCATTATTTTGCTTAGTTAACAACTCCAGATGATATCAAGAGATGAGATATCCCACTGCTGGGCCACTCTCCTCTACAACTGAGAGGGTTTAGGCCTTAGTCCACCACGCTGGCCTGGTGCGGGTTGGCGGACTACACACCTAAGAAATTTCTAGGAAATTTCAGGTGTGCAGGTTTCCTCACGATTTTTCTACATGGTGTTAAAAAAATCGCACAAGTGTTCCTTGGATTAGAACCTGCAGCTGGTGATGGTATGTTTCCGGAGACAGATAGCCTTATCTTCGAATCGAACACGTAAATAATTGGATTTATGCATAATGTTGGACGTTGAAGACAAAATAGTACAGAAATCATCGCCATAAGATCTCCAACTAAAACTTTATCAAAGATTTCTGCACCCACATTTCGCCAGGTATCAGTCCCACATAACAGGGGGCGAGCCTATTGCCGTTTTTCGGGTATATTTCCAGACTCCGTGCTGCTACTGAGAATTTCCTAATGGAAAAACCCAATAACACAGCCCGACCCGGGAGCTCCAGATCGCACGGCTCATACTTGTACCGCGAGTCTCAAATACATGTAAAAGTAGAATATGCTTTTTAAGCTTGGCAACCCTAAATAGGCCTTAGTCCATCATCATCATCATCATCCCATAGACGTGCCACTGCTGGGCACGGGCCTCCTCTACAACTGAGAGGGTTTAGACCTTAGTCCACCACGCTGGCCTAGTGCGGGTTGGCGGACTACACACCTAAGAAATTCCTAAGAACTTTTAGTTGTGCAGGTTTCATCACGATGTTTTCCTTCACCGTTAAAGTACGTGATAATTCATTGTGAATACACACATAACTTCGAAAAGTCAGAGGTGTGTGCCTGGGGTTTGAACCTGCGACCGTCGAGATCCTCGACCGCGCGCCTAAACCTTGAGGCCATCACGACACGTCTAATACAAAAGACTAACTACAACTACGCTACCTTAGGGCAATTGTAGAATTTCTTCTTGACCTGCCTGTGTGTGTCCAATAGATGGTCCTTCAGCTGAACCCTGGAGGAGAAGGTGGCTCCGCAGTGCAGGCACGGGTTCTCGCCGCAACATCCGGCCCCGGAGTGATGATGGAGGGCATCCAAGTTGGTGAAGTGAGCTCCGCACTCGCACTTGCAGTCCGGGGGGAATTTTAGCTAGAATAGAGGATGGGGGGGGGGGGGCATTAATAGTGCCTTCTAAATATTGTATATAGTATATTTTGTTTTGACTAGCTGTGCCCGCGACTTCGTCCGCGCGGAAAATCAATTTTTAATAAGAAAATTTATAAACTAAAAATAGGCCTAAGCTACTCCTTATTACATAAGCTATCTGCCAGTAAAAGTCCCGTTAAATCGGTCCACCCGTTTCAGAGATTAGCCGGAACAAACAGACAGACAGACAGACAAACATTGTAAAAAACGTTATTTTGGTATATGTACCGTGTATACATCCATATGAATTTATTAAAAAGCGGTTATTCCAATATCACAAACAGACACTCCAATTTTATTTATTTGTATAGATTTGAAAGGGGATGAAACGAAAAAGCGACAGTAGAAAGAGACAGACACATTTTAGTAAAGGTTTTACCGTTAATATACTTGACCACTATGTAATATTGTAAAGAACGCAGCCATAAAATGTATTATTATTTTGAAGCCAAAATTTTAGAAGGTTTCACTTCTACCACGTGTAAATTGCACACATGCTTTTTTTTCAAACTGATTTTTATGACAATTGATGGGAATAACTGCAGGAAGGTCTAAGCCAGTGTTTCCCAACCTTTTTTATGCCATGCCCCACCTAAACATTTCAAAAATTTTTGTGCCCCCCTAACCTAAATTTGTGCCTTTTTTGTTAAATTTGTCACCTATATCTAGTATTGCATTTAAATAATCCATAGTGAAAGAGTTAAAGCGTCGAGTCCATTTTTAAATTGCCCCCCGTAACTATCAAATTGCCCCCCTGTGGGGCGTGGGCGCCACGTTGGGAAACACTGGTCCGAGCCGTGCTCACGTCTCTGTGCGCCTTGTTCTTGTGTCCGGTGAGGCCGAACTGTCCCACGAAGCGCTCGCCGCACAGCTCGCACCACGCGAGCGCGGCGGGGTGGTGCAGCCGCATGTGCGTCAGGAACGTCGACAGCTTCCTGCGGGGACGGGGCCATTTACACTGCTCTTCTACGTCTATCTACATCAACAATTCCCAAAGTGGTCCAAGTGGAGCCCCAGGGGTCAACGGGAGACTCGACGGGGGTCTCATCATCATCATCAGCATCAGCCCATATACGTCCCACTGCTGGCAACGGGCCTCGACCATTGAGGGCTTAGGCCTTAGTTACGCTGGCCTAATGCGGACGGACTACATACATATATACATACATAACCTCACGCCTGTATTCCCCGAAGGGGTAGGCAGAGGTGCATTTCTGCACACACATTTCGCCAGATATCAGTCCCACGTAATAGGGGGCGAGCCTATTGCCGTTTTTCGGGCACATTTCCAGACTCCGTGCTGCTACTGAGAATTTCCTAATGGAAAAACCCAATAACACTTTGCCCGACCCGGGAATCGATCCCAGGACTTCTAGATCGCACGGTACGTACTTATGCCGCGAGACCACGAGGCAGTCAACTATCAAACGCCCGACTACACCTAAGAAATTCCTAAGAACTTTGAAGTGTGCAGGTTTCATCACATTATTTTCCTTCACGGTTAAAGTACTCATTCATTGTGAATACACACATAACTTAGAAAAGTCAGAGATGCCTGGGGTTTGAACCCGCGCCCGCCTAAACCTCGAGACCATCACTACTTATACAATGCAGTGGCGGTACTTCCATAGAAACTCAAAAGCGTTACACGTTAATTGTGTAATGTCTAGTTTATAATTGTTTATTGTGGGCTCAGGATATTCTCATTTATATGTCAAATTGCTTTTATTAAATAAACATTTAAAGCTTAAAGATCATTCGGAATTATGTCAAGCAAGCTGGGCTTTTCGGCTTCTATGGAAGTACCGCCACTGGTATATATTGAAATAATCGACTCACTCGTAGGCCTTTCCGCATTCTTTGCACTCGTGCATCATCCCACGATGCATTTTGTAGTGCTCTTTGGCGTTGTACCTGCAACAAAAATTATAAATAAATAAATACACCCAACAGTCACATACATAGTTCTGACTCCACACTAGGATACAAGTCCTGTGTCGTGGGTATCAGAAACTACGAGAGACTTTTCCAAACACCCAGACCCGAAACAAATATTTGTGGATCTCACAAACATTTGTCTCTGCGGGGATTGAACTCGCAGCCTCTCTTTTCTCAAGCTGGTGTCTAGCCAACTGCGCCACGAGACTGTCATCATCATCAGCCCATATACGTCCCACTGCTGGGCACGGGCCTCCTCTACCATTGAGAGGGTTTAGGCCTTAGTCCACCACGCTGGCCTAGTGCGGGTTGGCGGACTACACATCTAAGAAATTCCTAAGAACTTTTAGGTGTGCAGGTTTCATCACGATGTTTTCCTTCACCGTTAAAGTACGTGATAATTCATTGTGAATACACACATAACTTGGAAAAGTCAGAGGTGTGTGCCTGGGGTTTGAAGGGTTTGAGGGGTTTGAGGGGTTTGAGATTCTCGACCGCGTGCCTAAACCTCGAGGCCATCACGACATTACGAGAGTGTCTTATATCACTTAAATATCAAAAACTAATTTTAACGCCATCTACTGGTATGTGGTGATACTACGTGGTAGTGGAGCTTATGTGAAAAATTAAAGGTTTGTAAGACGACAGAGAAAAAATAATAATTGAAAAATTAACCACATCATATGAATGAACTTGAAAGTTATTATTAAGATTTTTTTTGCGTCGTGGTCTCGCGGTACAAGTATGTGCCGTAGGATCTAGAGATCCTGGGTTCGATTCCCGGGTCGGGCAAAGTGTTATTGGGTTTTTCCATTAGGAAATTCTCAGTAGCAGCACGGAGTCTGGAAATGTGCCCGAAAAACGGCAATAGGCTCGCCCCCTATTACGTGGGACTGATACATACCTGGCGAAATGTGGGTGCAGAAATGCACTTCTGCCTACCCCTTCGGGAAATACAGGCGTGAGTTTATGTATGTATGTATGTGTATTTTTTTTTGGACATTTAAATAAGTTCCTTTTTATGTACATATTTTTAGAAAACTCCGTAAAAATACGAAATAATTGACAATGCAATATAATAGCTAGTATAGATTTTCGTTCATGGTTTTGTGTACAAAACAGACTTCAAAATTGCTATAGGGATTATAATTGGAAATTTCTCAGTAGAAACAGGAATTATGGAACTCCATGAAACAGCTTCTCCCGCCCTATTACATGTGGTTTAAAACTAGCCATTCAATTATGTGAAAACTAGCTGACCTGGCGAACTTCGTTCCGCCAACAATCGATTCTTTAATATTTTTTGTATTTTGAGTTACTCCTTATTACATCAGCTATCTGCCAGTGAAAGTCCCGTTAAAATCGGTCCATCCGTTTCAGATATTAGCCGGAACAAACAGACAGACAAAAATTGTAAAAAACGTTATAAATAACTAGCTGTGCCCGCGACTTCGTCCGCACGGAAAATTAATTTTTAATAAGAAAATTTACAAACTAAAAGTAGCCTAAGTTACTCCTTATTACATCAGCTATCTGCCAGTGAAAGTCCCGTTAAAATTGGTCCACCCGTTTCAGAGATTAGCCGGAACAAACAGACAAACAGACAGACAGACAAAAATGGTAAAAAACGTTATTTTGGTATATGTACCGTGTACACATCCATATGCATTTATTAAAAAGCGGTTATTTCAATATTACAAACAGACACTACAATTTTATTTATTCGTATAGATAACCCTTTAAGCAAATATGTACTCACGTGGTCCTAGACACGTATTTGCACTGCCTGCACACGAATTTGAGTCTGTGCGTCTTGAGATGCTGGTTGAGACCGCGCTTGTCTCGGTACCGGAACTGGCAGAACTCACACGCCACGGCGCCACGGCTCTGGGGAAACACGGTTTTTGGGTTAATTGAAAGGATGAATGTTTGCAGAATGACGAAAGAGCTTTACTGTGCGGAAGTGAACGGTGAAGTCGGTCGAGGACGGCCCAGGTGCACCTATAAAGAGCAGATAGGTAATTTATTGAAAAAGGGCAATATAAAGAGTCCTCGAAACCGACGTGCATGCATGAAGAGGATAATGTCAGTGGAGGAAGCGAAAGTGGTGTGTTTGGACCGTGGCATTTGGCGCTCTATAGTCTCTGCCTGCCCTAACGGGAGACAGGCGTGAGTTTATGTATGTATGATGTTGTATTGCCACGATTTTTGGGGTCGTCATTCATCATCATCAGCCCATTAGAGATTGCAACCCGGTATGTTTCCCAACCCGGCCGGGCCCGGTTGCATCTGTCGCCAACCCGGCCGGGTCCGCCGGGCCCGGCCGGGTTGTGTTAGCGATGAAATCTTTAAAGTATTTTATGAAAATTTTCTATATATGAATGAATAAAGACAATGATTCAAGGTTAATATTCATTTCAAACTGGCTTATGAACAATTATCACAATAATCAGTCTCACTCAAGTCTCAAAAAATGATTACTTTGACTTATGGACGGAAAACTAACTCATATTACATATTGTATTAGTAATTATTCATTTTGAGTTTAAACAAGCAGGTCTTTCTATAATAATTATAATAAGAAACTAATAACGCAGCTTTAAGTACTAAACGTGTCATAACAATTTATTAGATAGATAAATAAAGTTTGGTAGCTTTGGTATAAACAAAACAAATTCTTATTTGCTAAAAGTAAAGTTTTTTTTTCTTAAACTTTGGCTATTAAGACTAGTGAGTGTTATTCTTACTAATTGAGCAAATAGCGAAATCTTATTGGCTAGGCTGTACTGTAACTGTAAACAACCAAACTTGTATAGTCTTAACATGTAACGTCAAATTGGATACGTTACGTAGGCTTCATAAGTATAATATAACAATACAAAAGGAAACAATTATTTTTCAGTCTGAAAGAATAATCGATACGAGTATTTTACAACAGTAACTAGTATGAGTAGGCGCTCCGGCGCCTCATTTTACTTACCGGGTCCGCTGACCGAGCCCGGTAAGAATGGCCGGGCCCGGTGGGTGCGTAAAAGGGCACCGGGCCCGGTTTGCAATCTCTACAGCCCATATACGTCTCACTGCTGGACACGGGCCTCCTTTATAGCTGAGAGGGTTTAGGCTTTAGTCCACCACGCTGGCCTACCATATGTCGGTCAAATCAAATATGCTTACTAAATAAATGATCAAATAACACACCCAAGTCAATGGCAAATACGACACAAGACACGCGTGCACACACTCACCAAACTCTGTATACAGGGTGTAATCCTTTAGGTCTTAGTCCACCACGCTGGCCTAGTGCGGGTAGGCAGACTACACACCTAAGAACCAGTGGCGGTACTTCCATAGAAGCCCAAAAGCCCAGCTTGCCTTACAAAATTCCAAATAATAATCTCTAAGCTTTAAATCTTTATTTAACAAAAGCAATTTGACGTATTAAATGAGAATATCCTGAGCCCACAATAAACAATTATAAACTAGACATTACACAATTAACGCGTAACGCTTTTGAGCTTCTATGGAAGTACCGCCACTGCTAAGTACTTTTATGTGTGCAGATTTCATCACGATGTTTTCCTTCGCCGTTAAAGTGCGTGATAATTCATTGTGTATACACACATAACTTGGAAAAGTCAGAGGTGTCTGGCAGAGTCAGAGGTTTTTGGGATACGACTGTTAAAATAACAAAAATAAAGGCGATAGATGGCGTTGGATATATTATTTTTTTGATTAGCTCTTTTCTTAGCGGCGCAAGTAGGTATGTGCCATGCAATCTAAAGGTCCTGGCTTTGAGTCCCGGGTCGGGCAGTGTTATTGGGTTTCTTGCATTAGAAAATTCTCCGTAGTAGCATGAAGTCTTGATATTTGCCAATAAAAAATAAAAAAAAAACCAGTAACGGTTCTTCCATAGAAGCCCAAAAGCGTTACACGTTAATTGTGTAATGTCTAGTTTATAATTGTTTATTGTGGGGTCAGGATATTCTCATTTATATGTCAAATTGCTTTCGTTAAATAAATACTTAAAGATTAAAGATTTTTATTCGGAATTTTGTAAGGCAAGCTGGGCTTTTGGGCTTCTATGTACCACCACTGAAATAGCCTTCTATCAGGTGAGATTTAATAAATAAATAAATACACCCAACAGTCACATACATAGTTCTGATCCCACACTAAGATACAAGTCTTGTGTCGTGTGTATCACAAACTACGAGAGACTTTTCGATCTCACATACACCCAGACCCGAAACAAATATTTGTGGGTCACACAAACATTTGTCTCGGTGCGGAGATCGAACCCGCGGCCTCGCGTTTCGCAAGCTAGTGTCTAGCCAACTGCGCCACGGGGCTGTCAAAAATAAAGTGGCTCGTAGTTTCTGATACACGACACAAGACTTGTATGTTAGTGTGGGGTCAGAACTATGTATGTGACTGTTGGGTGTATTTATACAGGGTGTATTCAGACCGTGTTCGGAAACTAAGGCAGGTAATAGCTACGGTGATAACAAACCCATTGGCGTTAAAAACAATCCCGAGAAAAAATAAAAATTTTGACGTTTTCCTAACAATCATAGATATTAAATGGATATCGTTGTAAGGAAAACGTATATTTTTGTCGCGGTTTCTTTAATGTCACCGTGTTTGTAATCACCGCAGCTATTATCTGCCTTAGTTTCCGATCACGGTCTGAATACACCTTGTATATTTTCTATCCACTGCCTCGTGGTCTCGCGGTACAAGTATGTGCCGTGCGATCTACAGGTCCTGGGTTCGATTCCCGGGTCGGGCAGAGTGTTATTGGGTTTTTCTATTAGGAAATTCTCGGTAACAGCACGGAGTCTGGAATTGTGCCCGAAAAACGGCAATAGGCTCGCCCCCTATTACGTGGGACTGATAAATACTTGGCGAAATGTGGGTGTAGAAATGCACCTCTGCCTACCCCTTCGGGGAATACAGGCGTGAGGTTATGTATGTATGTATTTTCTATCCACTCACCGGGTCGTGCTGGGCCTTATGATGCTTCACCAAGTTGTCTTCATCCATGAACCCTCGGAAGCAGTACTGACATCGAAACGGGCTGTTCAGGTAGTTATTACTGGTCTTCCGCTCCAGTACATCGCTGAGCTGTTGTTCCTTCGTCAATATTATCACCTCTACTTCATACATCGACTCAAAACCACTCATATTCTCTTTAGTCTCGAAGAACTTTCCTTTATACTTGTTGATTTTAGGCGTCCTTTTCACTTTTGTCGCTTTTTCAGCAGTTTCTTTAGGTTCTTCTTCGTTGTCTTTGTCTTTGACTGGGTTTTTGGGCTTTCTGCCTCTAGTCTTCTTCACTTTTACCGGAGGCTCGTCGGTCTGCATAGCCAACTCTTTGTAAAACTTGTTGTTCCTCATAGTTTTCTCATCTATCACCTGTTCGTAGTCCACTGGCTGTTCAAGCTCATTGTAAAAGTTTTTACTCTTGTGATTCTTTGGTTTATCATTTGTAACTTCATCATCATTGCCTAAATCAGCTGCTTGGACGTTGGTTTGAGCATTTTTTTCATCAGGCATATTGCTATCTTCAGTTTCAGCTGGTTTTTCTTGTATTTTAGGCGAATCTACATCTTCCAGTTGATTAACTTCTTCATTAACCTGTACTTCGTCTATGTAAAGTTGACTGCTGTAGCTGTCTGTGGAATTTTCATCAACTTTCATGGAGAAATTGTCTACGTACATCTGAGGTTCAGATTTTATCGGTTTCGCATAGTTGTATTCGAACGGCGTGTCTCTGTGGTCTACTATTATGTCGTCGTTATAACTTGTTGGTGGGTACTGCGTTGTGGTTGTTGCTGTGATGCTGTACCGTTTCGGAGCGAATTTTAGCTCTTCGGAGACGAGGTTGCATGTTATCTGGAATAAAAAATAAAGATGGATTAAAATGACTGTCACTTCGTTTTGCGGTACAAGTGCGTGCCGTGCGAAACATAGGTGCCGAGTTTGATTCCCCGGTTGGACAAAGATTCGGCTGCAGGCTTTTAAGAAATAGATTCATAGGTGCATGTCCTTATTTTCATATCCTGGCTAGGTGGGGTGACGATATTAGCAGGGTGGCTAAAAAAAATATAGGGTGGCTGGCAGCGGTTGGATAAGGAGGGCCGAAGATTGAGCCCAGTGGCGTGCCATAGGAGAGGCCTATGTTCAGCAGTGGACATAAGAAAGGCTGCTGATAATGATGATGATGAGTCTGGAAATTTGTCCGAAAAACGACAATAGACTTGCCTTCCTTTCAGGGAATAAAATACAGCTGGCTTATACGATAGCATAAACATACATTTATGCATTATGCATATGTGATGTGTGCCTCATTACGGCTTGCGATTAACATATCCTGGGTTCATTCCCGGTTCGGATCAAGTACGCAAAAGGTTTAGCCCCTACTACGTGTGAATATAACAGCTTGCATAACGTTAGTGTTGAAGTTCACAGAGAGCCCCGTGGTAGAGTTGGTTAGACACCAGCTTGCGAAACGAGAAGCCGCGGGTTCGATCCCCGCACCGAGACATATATTTGTGTGATCCACGAGTATTGGTTTCGGGTCTGGGTGTGACCGAAAATGTGTGTATTCACAATGAATTATCACGTACTTTAACGGTGAAGGAAAACATCGTGATGAAACCTGCACACCTAAAAGTTCTTAGGAATTTCTTGGGTGTGTAGTCCGCCAACCCGCACTAGGCCAGCGTGGTGGACTAAGGCCAAAACCGTCTCGGTTGTAGAGGAGGCCCGTGCCCAGCAGTGGGACGTATATGGGCTGATGACGATGACTCCTAACACAGGCTTAATTATGTACAACCGCACTCACCATATTCTGTCTCTTCTTGATGTTATCGAGTATCATCAGCGACGTGAAACAGCGGTTCTTGAGCTCCGCGTTCTTCATCATCAAGGTGCTGCAGACCGTGCACAGGTGCTGCGGCAGACCATCGTATGGATGCACCTGGAACGAGAAGTAACATACGGTAAGCAACCCGCCTTGCTGTGGAGGGAAGTGGACAACTCTTTGTTTTCCAACTCCTTTATATTGTCTTTTTGCTTGCTGAAATGCATATCTGCCTACCTCTTCGGGGAATACAGGCGTGAGGTTATGTATGTATGTATTATTATTTTTTTGGCGGGATTTCTTTTATCGCCAGGGGGTTTGTATTGACCTTAGCTATTACCTGCCTTAGTTTCCGATCACGGTCTGAATTCACCCTATATATTCTCCTTATCTTATTCAGCTGTTCTGTGTTTATAACTAATGCCATTAAAAACCCGACCATCGTTAAACAGTTTCACTTTTGCATCCACAATACTACGTATCTAGTACCTATCGATTTATACTGGGGGTGGTGTGAGGTGGTGTGAGGTGGTGTGAGGTGGTGTGGGGTGGTGGAGACGCCTTACAGCATAACATGGTTGCAGAGTTTATATTTCATGAAATACACTTCAATATCGAGCGCATGGCGAGCTAGACGGAACTGTAAAGAGATGTTACGTACACATCTACGAAAATATAAACATACGTTTTACATCATCATCAGCCCATATACGTCCCACTGCTGGGCACGGGCCTCCTTTACATCTGAGAGGGTTTAGGCCTTAGTCCACCACGCTTGGTTAGAGGCTTGGTGTGTCTTGGCGGACTAAAAATTTAAGTACACGTTGTATCATTATCATCAGCCCATATACGTCCCACTGCTGGGCACGGGCCTCCTCTACAACTGAGAGGGTTGACTTTGAGGCCTTAGTCCACCACGCTGGCCTAGTGCGGGTTGGCGGACTACACACCTAAGAAATTCCTAGGCACTTTTAGGTGTGCAGGTTTCATCACGATGTTTTCCTTCACCGTTAAAGTATATAATACATTGTGAGTACTCACATAACTTGGAAAAGTTAGAAGTGTTGTAACAGCTCCATATTAAATATCTTATTGCGCAATGCTGTTATTGAATTCGTGGAAATGGCATTTGATCGATACTGTATAAATGTCGGAGCGCTATTAATATCGCCTTTGATATTCCTATTATAATAGCCAGGGCTTTGTTAGATTCGACAGGCACGAATGAGCCAGCTCGTCACACATACACCTGTGCCTGCCAGGGGGTAGACAGACATTTCTGAGTACTTTAACATACACTAGCTAACCCGGCGAACTTCGTTCCGCCTAACAGTCGATTCTTTAATTTTTTAGTTTTTTTATTATAATACCTACTTAATTTCATTTTTTTTTAATAAAAGAACTTTTCTAAAATAAACGTTAGCCTAAGTTCCTTATTACATCCGCTATCTGCCAGTGAGAGTCCCGTTAAAATTGGTCCACCCGATTAAGAGATTAGCCGGAACAAACAGACTGACAGACAAAAATTGCAAAAAACGTTATTTTGGTATATGTACCGTGTATACATCCATATGAATTTATTAAAAAGCGGTTATTTCAATATTACAAACAGACACTCCAATTTTATTTATTTGTAGTATAGATAGAAGATGTATAGATAGATATAGATAACCTCCCGCCTCGTTGAATCTAGGAAGAATTTCCGTGCTTTTCAGCGTTTTTGCCATGCCTATTATTGGTACTACATAACAGCTCGCACCTTAGGTCCAATTTATTCAATAAATCTCATATAGTTATTTACCCGTGGTGCGTTAATTGCGTCTACTTTCACTAATTGTAATTGTCTTTTTTATGTGAGGGTGAAACCTTACAGTTAAATGTTTTGTCTTCCGCTTTGCTGTGGAGGGAAGTGGACAACTCTTTGTTTTCCAACTCCTCCTTTATTTGTCTATATGATTAACTTCGTTGCGGGATTGTTACAAATTAGGTCCCCTTAGATTCGCTGAGCTTCATTGCTCGGAGTCAATACTGTGCGTGCTGTTGATCCTGGAGCACAGGAGTTACAGTGGCGGGTGTGTGGTGGGATAGGGCAAAACCTCACGCCTGTATTCCCCAAGGGGTGGGCAGAGGTGCATTTCTACACCCACATTTCGGCAGGTATGTATCAGTCCCACGTAATAGGGGGCGAGCCTATTGCCGTTTTAAGGGGACCATTCCGGACTCCGTGCTGCTATTGAGAATATCCCAATGGAAAAAACCCAATAACAGTCTGCTCGACCCTGGAACCCAGGACCTATAGATCGCACAGCACACAATTATACCGCAAAAATTCCGTGTAGTTTCTGAGTAGGTAATTTATAATTAAAATTAACCGAGAGAGATTCAGGAGACGTAATCAATGGAGTGTGTGAGAGAAGATATGAAAGAAAAAGGGGTGACTGAAGACATGACGGCTGATAGGGATGTTTGGAAGGATAAAACATACTGCGCCAATTCCAAATAGAATTGGGAACAAGGAAAGAGGATGATGATTCAGGAGATGAAATCCCAGTTACAATTTCCGGTTCGAAAATATTTTTTGCTATTTCTAAGCTAAATTATCTGCAACTAGTTTGTGAGAGTGCACGTTAAAATGGAAGAGTCAAAGTCTATTATGTGGGACATAGTAATACATGAATGTTGAAATACTCCAACAGGTTCAACAGGTAGAGAATACTTCAGGCATTAAGTCCACCTTTTGCAGGTTTAAAACCCCAAAAAACACACCTCTGACTTTTCAAGTTATGTGTGTATATGAATTATTATATACTTGTAACAGTGAAGGAAAGCATTGCGAGGAAACCTGCACACTTAGAAGTTCTTAGGAATTTCTTAGGTGTGTAATCCGCCAATCCGCACCAGACCAGGGTGGTGGTTTAAGGTTAAAACACTACATACATAAACTCACTCCTGTATTCCCCGAAGGGGTAGGCAGAGGTGCATTTCTGCACCCACATTTCGCCAGGTATGTATCAGTCCCACTTAATAGGGGGCGAGCCTATTGCCATTTTTCAGGCACATTTCCAGACTCCATGCTGTTACTGAGAATCTCCTAATAGAAAAACCCAATAACACTTTGCGCGACCCGGGAATTGAACCCAGGACCTCTAGATTGCACAGCACATACTTGTACCGCGAGACCATGAGGCAGTCATAAAAGTATAAACACTGTCAGTTGTAAAGGAGGTCCATGCCATCAGTTAGATGTACATATGTATGGGCTGATGATGATAATAACATTGTTATGTATAGAGTAAGAATAAAAGCCTTCTTCTTCTGGTAAAAGAATGAGACTGTATCTATAAAAAACACTTATTAAAGCTACACATACATAATGTGCATGTGTAAAAAAATGAACTCAATTGGTTGGGTAGACTCAGACTATATTAATTTTGACAGACAGACAGGGAAATTATTGTAGAAAAACTTCTACATCAAATGATACAAATAAGGACTTTCTAGTGTATATTAAATTCATGGTGGATTATTCTCTAGGCCAAATTGTTGAGTGTAATCCTTATTTATACCCTTATTTAAAATATACGCACAGCATTGGGACAAATCCAACCAACCCGCACTAGGCCAGTGTGGTGGACTAAGGCCTATACCCTCTCAAAGTTAGAGGCCCGTGCTCAGCAGTGGGATGTATATGGGCTGATGATGATGATGATGATGATGATGATGATGATGATGATTGGGACAAATCTAGGACTATATGAAGAAAATTTATGCAGTATCTTAAAAAACTGATAAAATAGAAAGGTATAATATTAAGCTAATATTAATTTCAATCAAGGGTAAGGGTGAGACATATTACTTTTTTATTTGAATTTCTCATAAAAGACAGTTGATAATGCTTTTTATTTTAATGAAAGAATAAAAAAAAGATATTTTTAAAGATTTAAATTACACATCTACCTACATCTTATAACTTGAAGATGCATCCATTTGCAAAATCGATTTTAATGCACAAAGGTGAAAGGTTGTAGTTCAAACGAAAATACGGTTGTAATATTTACTTTTTAAATATTTTTCGAGTTTAAGAAGCTATAAAAACAGCCAATAAATTCAGATATATTAAACACAGAGAAATAAAAATCCAATTGGAAAAAAATAATTAACTTCTGATTAGTATATAAAGAAACTGCATGGACAATTGTATGAATAATTTCGAATTTTAAAGTTTATTTTAAAATGATTTTTTTTTCAAATATAAAAGTATTATATTACACTTACCTTTGTTCCTGTAAGCTGGTTGTATATTTCCGATAATTTGTAATCATAAATACTGTAAAGTCGGCCGGTGCCAAGACAAGCGCGACACATTAATTCACAAAACATTGTATTTTCCATCATTTTGAAATACAAACATCGGTGGAATTCTGTCAAAATATGTTTTACATTGTGAAAGAGAAGGCCAAATGTTATGGTTGCCGCTTCATTCTAAGATTAATCGATTTTTAATGTTTGACATTAAGATGTAAAATTTTGATTTTATCGGTAACCGATTTTTATTTATTTCTTGTGGATTAATTGTTAGTGAAGGCGATATTAAATGTTAAAATTAGAACACAATGCGCATATATTTTCTAGATTTCGGTTAAGACATTTAATTAACTGACACCTATTTAGTCGAGTACACTTCTCTATTAGTCGATTATATCATCAACTTATTGGAACTCATTTTTCATTCTTAATAGAATCCAATAGGAAAAAATATACAGTTAACAGTTATTAAACTGAATAATTCAACTATATCAAATAAAATGTAGGTCAGTTGTTTGTCATGTCTTGTTTTTTCATCTCAAATTTGAATTCGGTAAGATAAGGTTTTTTTGTGATAAACTTTGAGAGTGGGGTATATCTAAAAGGCGAGGACAAAAAGGAGTAGGGTCGATTATTCTACAACGACAAAAGTGTCTAGTGACGTAATTTATCGATATGGAATGCCAAAATCGGTGCATGGGGACATCTGTCCACACGCGACATTGACGCCGCCCATCTCTAAAGCTATCCTATGCTCTCTAAAGCTATACTATGCTACCTATTAGATTTTTGTGGCTTTTACAAGTATAAACTTCCCACTGCTGTCCAATACTTGGTCTAAAAAGGAGCTTGAAATGGCTTTCTATAACTATAGATGAAAAAAACCGTCTAAAACCGAAATAAACCATTTTTTTCGATTTAAAACGGTCGGTGTTGATTTTTTTTTTTACTTATAACTACATTTTCTTTTTTTTTACTATGGTAGGAATATAACGGAGTACCTATAAACTATGTAAAGATTTTTTAAATGAGCGATATACAAGTATTGATATAAGTCTACAAACGTAATTTTTCGTTTAGTAGGTAATATAAAAAAATACGTTTTCCAAACTACCATAAGTTAGAAAACTAGACCGAAATTGCAAGATATTTTAATTTCTCCTTAAGTTATACACTAAAAACTAATTGTGTTCCAAATTTGAAGCTTCTATGTCGGCTAGAAGTGCCTTAGGGGTTTGATGATCGGTCACAAAGAGTGAGTGACAAAACTGCGCAGTTTGACTAGTTATAATTCTTAAACTGATGGTTCAAATTGAATGAAATTTGATATATACAGAGTTTATACTATGCTTGCTTGGTGACTAAAATTTCAGGTTTGTAGGTTTATCCACAACGAAGTTATAGGGTGTCGAAAATGGCCTGAGTTGCTTCGAGAAAAGTATAGTACGGCCGTGCCGCATTTTCGCTCGACTTGGCGGGGGCACTACCGTGCCCCCAGATTATAATATAAGCTCTGTTCCCCACTCAATCCGGTCCACCAGGGCTGCCAAATCGTACTTATAATTAGATACAAAAACATACGGGTGAAGTAAAACTGTCTAAAAGCTAAATGTAACTAAAATTCGAAAAAAAATCTACAGAATGGTATAATGTATAATTTCGTATAATTGCAGATACTACATCTCTTTTATGTATGTATGTATGTATGTGTATATATATATATGTGTGTGTCTATAATTATATATTTATCTGTGTATATATGTTAGTTATTCTTTTTATATTTATATATATAAGTATATATCTTTTAACCATTTAACTATTTATGCACCTACCTTTTTTTTATCTCTGCATCGCCCAGAGGTTGACTGTTAGAGAATGCCTTTGGCATTAAGTCCGCCTCTATACTTAATGTATAAAAAGCATAAATAAATAAAAATAAATAATAATTTTTATTTATTCACTTTTTTTTCTGGGCTGTCTGGAAGAAATCGCTAATAGCGATAAGACCGCCCTTTGTAGCACAATAGTTTATAGCTTAGCATTGTTTTATATTTTGTTTCTGTTTATGTGGTGTTCAATAAAGCATTTAAAATAAAAAAATAAAATAAATAAATACTAAACCGTAAGGGCTGCCAGCAAATAAAGCTGCGATTTGTTTGCTGGCAGCCCTGCGGTTCACTACTACGCCTTTTTTTTTCTCGAGGGGAAAGCTGTTTATGGCTCTACTTCCCGCCAGCCCTGGGGGAGGGGGCAGGAAGCGTATGTCGGGGTCACCGGCCTTCCAGCCCGGCGCGCGGGGCGTCACGTTCGCGCAGATGTTAGTGCCGAGCTGGGTCCCTAACCAAATCCCTACGCCGGCATACCGACCAAAACCCCCCGGTGGCCATCTTCGCGCCAAGTGGGGCGACCACGGTGCGTGGGCGAGAAGCGCCCACAATAGTGCCGCAGCCGCCCGGTGCGCTTCCGAGACGAAAGCGTCTCGGACTTCTTGGATTTTAGGCGCCTTTGCACCTCCACTTACTTGATTTGGGCGCCCGCGACGGACACAGGCCACCGTGCCGCCGCCCTTCTCGGGGTCACATATGTAGACGCACTGCCCCCGCAGCGCGTCCAGTGACCCCAAGGGCCCCAATGAGTCGCCTTTTACGACAGGCAGGGGATACCGTGGTGGGATTCTAACGCCCCCTTGCCACAGGGCAGTCACTACTACGCCTGACATCGGACCGAGTGGACGTGCCAGACGCAATTAATACTAAGCATTACATACATACATGCGTAAACTCGTGGTGATCGAGTAAGTCGTTATGGCCTCGAGGTTTAGGCACGCGGTCGAGAATCTCGACGGTCGCGGGTTCAAACCCCAGGCACACACCTCTGACTCTTCCAAGTTATGTGTGTATTCACAATGAATTATCACGTACTTTAACGGTAAAGGAAAACATGATGAAACCTGCACACCTCAAAGTTCTTAGGTGTGTAGTCCGCCAACCCGCTCTAGGCCAGCGTGGTGGACTAAGGCCTAAACCCTCTCAGTTGTAAAGGAGGCCCGTGCCCAGCAGTGGGACGTGTATGGGCTGATGATACATAAACTCACGCCTGTCACTAAGCATTATTAGTATTATTTAAACGAACCACCCCGGACACCAGGACATTACAGTGGGTAGATTGATGTTTATTCAATTGCGATTATTCGACTGCCTCGTGGTCTCGCGGTACAAGTATGTGCCGTGGGATCTAGAGGTCCTGGGTTCGATTCCCGGGTCGGGCAAAGTGTTATTGGGTTTTTCCATTAGGAAATTCTCAGTAACAGCCCGGAATCTGGAATTGTGCCCGAAAAACGGCAATAGGCTCGCCCCCTATTACGTGGGACTGATACATACCTGGCGAAATGTGGGTGCAGAAATGCACCTCTGCCTACCCCTTCGGAGAATACAGGCGTGAGTTTATGTATGTATGTATGTGAATTGCGATTTACAAGACTAATGGCCGAATACTGAAACGCTACTTAATCTGAGGGCGACTTATATTTAATTGGCTGTTATAATTTAAGTGGTAAACTGAAACATCATTTATCGGTTTTAAGACTGTGATTAACTAATGCCCACTTAAATTTCCATAAATGGCAACATTACCTCAAAAAGTTCTTTTACACGACATTTTTTAAGTACCTATATACCGCTTAAATTATAACAGCGACATAAATATAAGTCGCACTCAGATTAAGTAGCGTCTCAGTATTCGGCCATAATCCTTGCATTACAAATACTATGGTTGATATTTATAAATAATTTACCGGAAGTTAATCAAATCAATATAATTTCACAGGAAGTAAACACTACATTTAAATCCAAACTTACATACATACATAACCTCACGCCTGTATTCCCCGAAGGGGTAGACAGAGGTGCATTTCTGCACCCACATTTCGCCAGGTATGTATCAGTCCCACGTAATAGGAGGCGAGCCTAATGCCGTTTTTCGGGCACATTTCCAGACTCCGTGCTGTTACCGAGAAATTTCTAATGGAAAAACCCAATATCACTTTGCCCGACCAGGGAATCGAACCCAGGACCTCTAGATCGCGCGGCAAATACTTGTACCGCGAGACCACGAGGCAGTCAAAAAAAATCCAAACTTATTTAAAGAATAATAATTATCCAAAACATTAAACAAAAACTCGCCATAATTATGTACCTACCCACATGTGTTAATAAAAAAAACATTTTAATTATCTTTATTAATTTATTCTTTCAGTTTCTGTTACGAATTGGGGTCTCCTTTTCCGTCTTGCTGGGGGTTTCATTCCTGTGTGGACCTGGAAACAGTCATTTAATTATACAAGGCGTATAAAAACCGTGACCGAAAACTAAGACAGGCAAAAGCCACGGTGATTACAAACACCGGGACATTAAAAAAAATAAACGTTTTCCTACCAACTACATACATTTATTACTCGAGGTAAGGAAAACGTATTTTATTTTATTTTATGGCGGGTTTCTTATAACAAAACAATGTGCTTCAACTGTCATTCTTGAAATACTATTTTTTTAAAGAAGAAATCCATAGACTAATGAATTAATAATAAATACGAGGGCAGTCCGATAAGTACTTAGCCTACAAAAGAAAAACGAAAATTTTGGAAAAGTGGCGATTTATTTCTCATCACAGTCTTCTTTCAACTCGATTCACTTGACCCAGCGATGCTCCAACTTCTTTAAGCTGTCTGAAAAGAACGTTTTCTGGAGGTCTACAAAGTAGGCCTCCGTGGCGGCGATAACCTCCTCATTCGACTCAAATTTCTGTCCGGCGACGGACTTTTTCAAGTTTGGAAACAAAAAGAAGTCACACGGGGCCTAATCTGGAGAATACGGTAGATGGAGCAGCTGTTCGTAGCCTAATGTGACCAATTTGGCCGTTGCGACGGCGGAGGTGTGAGCCGGTGCGTTGTCATGGTGGAAGAGCACTTTTTTCTTCGCCAAATGGAGCCGTTTTTTCTACAATTCAGCGTTGAATCGGCCCAATAGTTCGGCATAGTAGAGCCCTGTGACCGTTTTGCCCTTCTCCAGGTAGTCGATGTAAATCACACCTTGTGAAACCTAGAAAACGGTGGCCATCACCTTTTCGGCCGATGGGACAGTGTTCGCCTTCTTCGGAGCACATTCGCCGGGTAAAGTCCACTGTTTCGACTGTTTATTGGTCTCTGGTGTGTACCAGTGAATCCATGTTTCGTCGACGGTCACGAAACGACGCAGAAACCCCTTCGGATTGCACCTAAACAGTGTCAAACACTGCTCTGAAGTTGTGTCACTGATGCGCTTGTCGTCCGAAGTGAGCAAACGCGGCAGCCATCGAGCCGACAGCTTTCTCATGCCCAATATTTCATGCAGGATATGACCCACGCGGTCTTTTAAGATGCCTACTGTCTCAGCTATCTCGCGCACCTTCAATCGGCGGTCTGCCAATACAAGATCGGGACTTTTCTCACGTTATCCTCCGTGGTAGCCGTTTTTGGGGCACCTGGGCGTGGCTCATCAAAAACTGACGTGCGACCACGTTGAAACTCGTTAAACCAATTTTTGACGGTCGCCATTGAAGGAGAAGAGTCACCGTAAACAGCATCCAAGCGCTTTTTGATATCGCTGCGCGATTTCCCTTCCAAAAACAAGAATCAAATCACCGGCCGATATTGCTCTTTTTCCATTTTTCGAAAATCCGCGGACACGTCCGCTTACACACGCGGTCAAAACAAAACTACAAATCCAATTCGGCTGAAATTTTGACAATAGCCGTCTACGAAGATGTGCTACATGATGGTAAATTTATCTTACGATAGTGGTGCCATCGGGCGGTGAGGCTAAGTACTTATCGGACTGCCCTCGTACACCCAACAATCACATACATAGTTCTGACCCCACACTAGGATACAAGTCCTGCGTCGTGGATATCAGAAACTACGAGAGACTTTTCGGTCTCACAAACACCCAGACCCGGAACAAATATTAATGGGTCTTACAAACATTTGTCTCGGGGCGAGGATCGAACCCACGGCCTCTCCTTTCACTGCACTACACACCTGAGAAAACCCTAAGAATTGTTATGTGTAGCTGACCTGGCAAACTTCGTTCCGCCTAACAGTCGTTTTTTTTTGTAGCCTAAGTTACTCCTTATTACATCAGCTACCTGCCAATAAAAGCCCCGTCAAAATTGGTCCACCCGTTTCAGAGATTAGCCGGAACAAACAGACAGACAGACAAAAATTGTAAAAACCGTTATTTTGATATATGTACCGTGTATACATCCATATGAATTTATTAAAAAGCGGTTATTTCAATATTACAAACAGACACTTCAATTTTATTTATTTGTATAGATTTACTTACATATTGATGGCCGTTCAAAGCCGCTGGTCCTTTGAAGGTTTTTGGGCACAATTTACACGCAAATGGTCGATCTGAGGAGTGCACTCGCATATGGTTCTGTGGACAATCAGACATTAAGGGGGTAGGTGGTACATTAATAATACACCCAACAGTCACATACATAGTTCTGACCCCACATTAAGATACAAGTCTTGTGTTGTGGGTATCAGAGACTACGAGAGACTTTTCAGTCCCACAAACACCCAGACCAGAAACAAATATTTGTGGATCATATACGCAAGATGGCTGGCAGCGGTTGGATGAGGAAGGTCGAAGATCGAGCCCAATGGCGTGCCATAGGAGAGGCCTATGTCCAGCAGTGGACGTAAGGGAGGCTGATGATGATGATGACACAAAAAATTGTCTCGGTGCGGGGATCGAGCCCGCGGCCTCTCGTTTCGCAAGCTGGTGTCTAGCCAACTGCGCCACGGGGCTGTCAAGCAGATATTAAGAGGGTATGTGGTACATTCACGGCGGTACTGCCATAGACGCCCAGCAGAACTACTTGTGTGACTGTTGGGCGTTGTATTAGTTCATTACTTCCCAAGCATTGAAAACATTGGAATTTTTCGATCAAATTTATAAATTAAGTTCTTAGTACATTCATCATCATCCTCAGCCCATATACGGGCACGGGCGTCCTCTACAATTGAGAGGGTTTAGGCCTCAGTCCACCACGCTGGCCTATAGCGGGTTGGTGGACTATACACTTAAGAAATTCCTAAGAACTTTTTAGGTGTGCAGGTTTAATCACGATGTTTTCCTTCACCGTTAAAGCAAGTGATAATTCATTGTCAATACATACATAACTTCGAAAAATCAGAGGTGTGTGCCTGGGGTTTGAACCCGCGACCGTCGAGATTCTCGACCGCGTGCCTAAACCTCGAGGCCACCACTACTTAGTACATTAAGAACAAATAATACAGAAAAAAAAACACGATATACATGAAGTCGGATCATGATGCTCTTCCTGAGTCGACAAAAATGATCAATTTGAAAAAAATACATTAAAATCGCCTTAATATTTTTTTACGGCGATAAAAATATATTTTATTAGAAAAATAGTGTAAAATTACGAATTCCATCAGAACAAATAAAAATAAGATCCCTAACAACAAAAAAAGTGTGTGTGTGTGTACTTATGTACACGCGTTAGAAGTTATACTTCATACATAAATATATATTTTCTTAAATAATATAATAATATTTTAATAACTTCATGGTGTCGGTTTTTCATGACAGTGTGCGCGCGCATCGTAATAACTTCAATTATTACTGTCACTATTCTACATTCCTAAAATTTAAAACAAACTTTTTCTGAATAACTTTTTGGTGTCGGTGTGCGCGCGCATCGTAAAAAATCACTCTCATCATTTTTCCCTAACGCGCCAAAAGAAGTATAACTTCAAAAAATATTTGAATATAGGGTCCTAAAAATAGGACAGTGGGGGGGGGGAAACGGTCACCATGAACATACCTTCATGTGCGCCGCTTTTATGAAGCTTTTCGGGCATTGAGGACATTTGAAAGGCTTCTCGCCCGTGTGAGTGCGTTGGTGGTACCGAAGCTCGCATTTATTCTGTAACAAAGAAAGAATTGCCGTCCCAATGCTGTACGCGCCCCCTCCACAACGTAAAGGCCTTAGACCACCACACTGGCCTAGTGCAGACGGACTATAGATCTAAGAAATTTCTAAAAACTTTTACTTTTAAAGTATGTGATAATTCATTGTGAATACACACATAACTTGGATAAGTCAGAGGTGTGTGCCTGGGGTTTGAACCCTCGACCGCGCGTTAACCTCGATGCCATCAGTGGCCCGTCCCCAGCAGTGCTACGTATATGTCGGCGATAAGCCAGAATTATCGTGTCCAGACTCCATAATAACAGAAACACACACACAATATAGCTTGGTTTATTTTCAGACAGTTTCAAGTATAGAACTGAACTCAATGTGAGCTGCAATGGCCGTTTTATATAAAACCAACTGTCACTTAACGTTTAACAACTGCAACTTCCTTTACAACATGTAATTGAAATTACTGTACAATTAATTATGAAATATAGTTCAAAAATCAACATTAATATTATAATGAATTTTACATAAATCCAAATAATTTATTTTACACATATTACAAATTTATTTTAATAATCAAACACTACTTTACAAATGGCGCTATTAACAATATGTAAATATAATCACATGTTATTTATTACATAAAACATAAAAATAAGTATCAGAATAATGTTATTTAATTCTTATTGATTTTACTTTGAAAGTTTCTAGAGTAATAGAAATAATTAAACATTAAATTAAATATCTCATGTTTTTAAAACAGATAAGCAGTCAATACAGTGTCTGATAATTTTTAGAGTATTTAAATTCTCAGTTTTGTGATCACAAATAGCTATTTAAATATTAATTATATTTATGTAACAATATAATCATTATAATTTATTAGTTTTCGCCCATATATACGGGCTTATGATGATGATAATGATGGTGATGATGATCCCATGCTATTAGACCTATACAAGTACTCACCGCTACCGCTTTCCCGCAAAGTTCACACATGATGGACTTGCGAGTAACTGTGGCGGGGTCGGCGTGCACGCGCCTGTAATGGGCGCTGTACAGGTTCTGCTTCGGGAACGTCTTGTTGCACTGCCAACGAACGAACGAAAGAATGAACGAGTGAATGATTGAACAAATGAATGAGTGAACGAGTGAGTGAATGAGTGAATGGATGAATGAGTGAGTGAGTGAATGACAACAAATTTATTCGACATAAACTAGCGGAAAAACAATGAAAAACTAAATAATGAATATACCTAACGCGTTATGTTTAATTTCCTATGTGAAATAATTAAAACTCGACTGCCTCGTGGTCTCGCGGTACAAGTATGTGCCGTGCGATCTAGAGGTCCTGGGTTCGATTCCCGGGTCGGGCAAAGTGTTATTGGGTTTTTCCATAAGGAAATTCTCGGTAACAGCACGGAGTCTGGAAATGTGCCCGAAAAACAGCAATAGGCTCGCCCCCTATTACATGGGACTGATACATACTTGGCGAAATGTGGGTGTTGAAATGCACCTCTGCCCACCTCTTCGGGGAATACAGGCGTGAGTTTATGTATGTATGTGTAAATAATTAAAACCACAATTAGATATACACATCACGCCTGGGTCGTTTTCAAGTCGATGGCCAAAAACATATACTTAATCTGATTTTATTCCCATGTTGTAATTGCTATCAAAATTAACATTACTATTAATAAACAAGTTCTTTGAGGCGCTAATGTGCTCAGTATAACAAATCCCATAACTCTATTAATTACGAAGATATACCCATATAACTAACTCAAATCTCAGAAGTGTGACCTTAGCCAAAGTTTATTTTTTAAAGTTTATTTGTTAATTGCTTCATAAATTCAAAATGTGTGCTGAAAACTGCACATTTTATTTTTCCATTGTCTAATATAGTTCTCTAGGGAGAATATTAACATTTAAAACAATATTAAGTATGTATAAAAATAAAAAGATTTTACAGCTTCTGAACTGATTCTTTTAAAATTATCAATCGTAGTATGGGGTGTAAGGGGGGCAAATATCATCTCACGTCCCCAACTGCCAACCCTACCTGCACGCGGTACACCCTGCTGGTTAACGGATGTGGCTCTGGCGGCCGACGAGTGGCGGCATAACCACTCCTACTAGTTGGAGTGCCTAAATACCCAAACCTTCGGTGGGCAGCAGCGCCGTCGGTTAAAACATTCCAACCACTGCGGTCACCAACCCGCTTGCCAAGCGTGGTGACTAAGGCAAATCCCCCAAATGGCAACAACTCTAAATTCGCGGCCCCCAGTTCACGGTAGTCTCGCTATTCCTGACCACGGTACCGGTCATGGTAACGGCGAGACGGGGGGTGCTAAGAATCCCCGGGCTACGGCAGGGTACCATAAACGACTCTATCTGGCGACGTATAACGGACGCTCTCTGCGGCTGAGCGAGCACGTCTCAGAACTGGAAGTAGAGCTAAGTCAGATCAACTGGCATATTGTAGGGTTGTCTGAAGTCCGTAGACAGGGGGAGGACAAGATTACCCTACCTACCGGTCACTTGCTCTACTTCCGAGAAGGACACCAACCATCCCAAGGAGGCGTCGGATTTATGATCCACAAGTCACTCAAAAGCAACGTTGTAGAAGTTGGCAGTGTGTCGGCAAGGGTGGCGTACCTTGTCCTAAAATTAACGGAGAGGTACTCTCTCAAGGTTGTACAAGTGTACGCTCCGACGTCTACACACCCTGACGACGAAGTCGAGGCCATGTACGAAGACATAGTGAAGGCTATGTCTCGTACCAAGACTTCTTACAGTGTTGTTATGGGTGACTTCAATGCCAAAGTGGGAGTACAGAGTTACGGCGAGTCGAGGGTAGGTCCGTTCGGTTATGGGAGCAGGAATAGTAGAGGGCAAATGCTGGTCAACTTCCTCGAAGCTCAGGGGCTTTTTCTTATGAATTCGTTCTTCCAGAAGAAGCCCCAAAGGAAGTGGACCTGGCGTAGCCCTGACAGTATGACCCGGAACGAAATCGATTTCATAATCACTGACAGGCGCCAAATATTCAGAGATGTCTCTGTGATCAACAGGTTCAATACCGGTAGTGATCACCGACTCGTAAGAGGCACTCTGAATATTAACACCAAAATTGAACGTGCGCGCTTAATGAGATCGACTCTTCGTCCGTCACTGCCCCAGATCGAATCCTGCTGTGAAGCCTTTCAGCTGGAGCTGCAAAACCGATTCGCCCTACTGGAAACCACTGAAAGCATTGACGACGCCTCCGATAGTCTGGTCCGGATTATTCGCGAAGTGGGCTACAAATACTTTCGACCAAAGAGCAGCGGACGGAGGTCTAAGCTCTCTCCTGAGACTCTGGAATTGATGAGGAAACGACGAGAAATTCTAAACGCCACACCATCTGAGCGTCAGGTACTAAACCGAGAGGTGAAGAGGCTGATACGGCGCGACATAAGGCGCTCGAATACTTTGGAAATAGAAAATGCCATTGCGCAAAACAAGGGCTCCAAAGTATTCGCCAAGCCACACACCTCCGGTTGTCACCTGACTAAACTCAAAACACAGCTAGGCACCACCGTCACCTCAATTCCAGAAATTCTCGGAGAAGTCGAAAAGTTTTACAGAGATCTGTATGCTCATAAGGCACTTCCACCTGTAGCCTACAACGTGGATGATCCGCGAGCCGGACTAACCCGTCACTACTCAGACGAGCTTCCCGACATCGATCTGGGCGAGATTAGAATAGCCCTCGACCAACTTCACAACAACAAGGCTCCCGGAGATGACGGAGTAACTACTGAGCTTCTCAAGGCAGGAGGTACACCTGTCTTGAAAGAACTAGTTAAGCTGTTCAACTCCGTCATCCAAACTGGCAAAACGCCGGAGGCATGGAGCAAGAGTGTGGTGGTCTTGTTCTTCAAGAAAGGCGATAATACCTTATTGAAGAACTACCGCCCCATCTCACTCTTGAGCCATGTCTACAAGTTGTTCTCGAGGGTCATTTCGAATCGTCTCGCCCGAAAATTCGATGAATTCCAACCACCGGAGCAGGCCGGGTTTCGGAGGGGCTTTAGCACCGTAGACCACATACATACGCTGAGGCAAATAATACAGAAAACCGAGGAGTACAACCAGCCTCTATGCCTCGCGTATGTGGACTACGAGAAAGCTTTTGATTCCGTCGAGACCTGGGCTGTTTTGGAGTCCATGCAGAGATGCCTGATCGACTACCGCTACATCCAGGTGATGAGAAGTCTGTACGAAGCCGCAACGATGACCGTCCAAGTACAGGAACATAGCACAAAGCCAATCCAATTGCGGCGAGGGGTAAGACAGGGAGACGTAATTTCTCCGAAACTGTTTACGAACGCATTGGAGGACGCTTTTAAGACGCTCGACTGGAAAGGACGGGGCATCAATATTAACGGCCAGTACATCTCTCATCTGCGATTCGCTGATGACATAGTCGTGATGGCGGAATCTCTGCAGGATTTGGAGGAAATGCTCAACAGCCTAGACCGGTCTTCAAGACAAATAGGACTCGGGATGAACATAGACAAAACGAAAATCATGTTCAATAGTCATGTTCTCCCGAGGCCAGTAGTCGTAGGGAATGCCACTCTCGAAGTTGTCCAAGAATACATCTACCTCGGCCAAACTATCCAACTAGGCAGGCACAACTTCGAGCAGGAGGCGGACCGAAGAATACGGTTGGGCTGGGCGGCATTCGGGAAGCTACGTCATATTTTCAAGTCGTCGATACCTCAGTGCCTTAAGACGAAAGTCTTTAATCAGTGCGTCCTACCCGTAATGACATACGGAGCCGAAACGTGGACACTCACCAAAGGCCTGGTCCACAAATTCAAAGTCGCTCAGCGTGCTATGGAGCGGGCAATGCTTAGAGTTTCTCTGGTGGATAGAATTCGTAATGAAGTCATCCGCCAGAGAACCGGAGTCATTGACATTGCCCGCAAGATTAGCACGCTAAAGTGGAAGTGGGCCGGCCATGTCTGCCGTCGGTCCGACGGCCGATGGAGCAGACAAGTGTTGGAGTGGAGACCGCGCTTAGGCAAACGTAGTGTAGGACGTCCTGCAGCACGATGGTCCGACGACTTGAGAAAGGTGGCGGGTAACGGATGGATGAGGGCTGCTCAAGACCGGGATGGTTGGCGCTTTCTTGGGGAGGCCTACGTTCAGCAGTGGACGGCGATAGGCTGAGTAGTATCAATCGTGTTACATTTTCAAACTCAAATAAAAAAAAAACTTGGATCCTCTCTACTACCCCGCCTACCACATTCAAATAAATAAGTGGTATATTTTGTTTAAAATGTGTTTTATTTACACAAAAACGCACACGTGTAATTAAAAACTCGAATTTCTCATTTACGTTTTTTCACGAAATTTATGCCTTTATGGCCCTCAATTTGAAAACGACCCGCCTATGTTTCTGATGGGGTTGACAGAACATATATGATTGAGCAGTAAAATCAAATATACTCGAACTTCTATATAATTTTTCCGACCCGGATATCGATCCTGCGTCCTCCATATTACTTTGCACATTCGTATGTCAAAGAATACACACATGTATTCACAATGAATTATCACGTACTTTAACGGTAAAGGAAAACATCGTGATGAAACCTGCACACCTAAAAAGTTCTTAGGAATTTCTTAGGCCAGCGTGGTGGACTAAGGCCTAAACCCTCTCAATGGTAGAGGAGGCCCGTGCCCAGCAGTGGGACGTATATGGGCTGAAGATGATGAGAAGATGATGATGTCAAAGAAACTCTCTAGAAATAAACCTGGATTCAAACCTGAAGTCCATAACATGTATCAAGTTACCACTACCTACCTTTACACAAGGGTAGTGACCCATACTGCCCCTCTGCCGGTGTGTCTCCAAGAGATGGTCTTTCAGCATCAGCCTGGTGGTGAAACTGAGTCCGCAGTGGACGCAGCTGGTCACTGTGGTACATGGGTCCGATTCCTGGTGACGTCTTAGAGCTTCTGCGTTCATGAACCGGCTGTCGCATGCGAAGCATTTTGTGTCTAGATTAAATTTTAGCTGAAAAGGATAGGATTAGCATGTATACAAAGAAATCTTATAGAATGAATAAATAAATACACCCAACACATACATAATACTGACCCCACACTAGGATATAAGTCTTGTTTCGTATCAGAAACTACGAGAGACTTTTCGGTCTCACAAACACCCAGACCCGAAACAAATACTTGTAGATCGCACAAACATTTGTCTTTGCGGGGATCGAACCCGCTGCTTCTCGCTTCGCAAGCCGGTATCTAGTCAACTGCGCCACCGGGCTGTCATGAGAAATAATTAATGCATATATACACTAATAGCTTTTGGCCGCGACTCCGTCCGCGTGACTACAGGGTTGGGTTCAGAATGAAAATAAGTTGTAGTCTATTTTACTCCACAGAGTCCCATTTATGTCCATATCAAAAATCGTTTACATCGGTCAAATGATTTAGGCGTGAAAGCATAACAGACATATAGTTACATATACATAGTTCCAGTCGTCTACATGTCGTTTCATCATTCTTGCTTCAAAAATCACGAATTTCCACACAAACTTTCACCCCTATTTTTATTTTACTCCCTTAAAGGTACATTTTTTTTAACATACTTTTAATGTCATATTTATTTATATCTAATCAACAGCCTAAAAAATAAGTTTCAAGCTTCTAGCTTTAAAAATGACAATACTTCCATACAACTTTTCATCCCCCCTTTCAACCCCTTAAAACCCCTTTTCCGGGATAAAAAGTAGCCTATGTCCTTTCTCAGGGTCTAAACTATCTGTGTACCAAATTTCATTTAAATCGGTTCAGTAGTTTTAGCAGGAAAGCGAGACAGACAGACAGAGTTACAATCGCATTTATAATATTAGTAAGGATTAGAAAGAGTACTTACATCTTTATGAGCCAATTTCTTGTGACCGTTCAGACCAAAATCAGAGATGAAGGATTCGCCGCAGAGTTCGCACCAGACTAACTGTGAAGGGTGTCTTAGTCGCATGTGAGTTAGGTATGTGGACTGCTTCCTGTGTGTCAACGAATAACATAAAACACCCACATATGCTTTTAAATAAACGCTAATAAACACAAACACCTACATTAGTAAATAAATAAACGGTTATAAACAGAAACACCCACAATTTTGTATACAGCCAATATCATAAATGTGGAATGAAAAAATGTGGAATGAAAAAAAATTAGCTTTTTAATCTAAATAACTAAACCAATTTTGATGGGATTTCCTGCATCCAATACAGAATTTTACTACGACCACATCGAGACTCGAATCTTAAACGGCTAAATGGAAAGAGTACTCACTCGTAGGACTTGTCGCAGTTTTCACATTTGTACAGTTGTCCGGCGTGCATCTTGAAATGTTCCACAACGTTTGATCTAAAGATAATATATTGTATTTAAGAGAATGACTGCCTCGTGACAGTGTCGGTACTTCCATAGAAGCCCAAAAGCGTTACACGTTAATAGTGTAATGTCTAGTTTATAATTGTTTATTGTGGGCTCAGGATATTCTCATTTATATGTCAAATTGCTTTTGTTAAATTGAATTTTGTAAGGCAAACCGGGCTTTTGGGCTTCTGTGGAAGTACCGCCACTGCCTCGTGGTCTTCAGAGTTCGATTCCCGGATCGGCTATAGAATTACATGGTTATACCATTAGGAAACTCTCAGTAGCAGCACGGAGTCTGGGAATGTGTCCGAAAAACGGCAATAGGCTCGCCCCTATTACGTGGGACTGATACTTACCTGGCGGAATGTGGGTGCAGAAATGCACCTCTGCCTACCCTTTCCGAGAATACAGACGGTTATGTATGTATGTACTTACGTATTCCTGCACACGTATTTACATTGTCTGCAGGTAAATTTCAGTCTGTGCGTCTTCATATGTCTGTTTAGGTCTCGCTTGTCCTTATAGCGAGATTTGCATATGTCACATACTGAATTGCCCCGACTCTGCAAAATATAGTATCTTTATGCAGAGTGTTACGATGGCCTAACCACAGTACCACCCTATTGCACCATCGTTACCGTCATGCGCTTCCGCGAAACAACCACCAAATATAAATAAAATAAATAAATACACCCAACAGTCACACACATAGTTCTGACCCCACACTAAGATACAAGTCTTGTGTCGTGGATATCAGAAACTACGAGAGACTTTTCGGTCTCACAAACACCCAGACCCGAAACAAATATTTGTGGATCACACAAACATTTGTCTCGGTGCGGGGATCGAACCCGCGGCCTCTCGTTTCGCAAGCTGGTATCTAGCCAACTGCGCCACGGGGCTGTCAAACTGGCTGGGAGACCACCGGAGGCGAGGCGGCCGGCTGACGAGGGACAAAGCCACAATACACATAATTGGTTCGATCGCCGAACTGATCACTTGCTCATAGTTTTATAATTTTAATTGTAATTTTTAATATTAATAAATTAATTATAAGTATTTTGGTTTTTTTTCAGACCTCCGCCTGCAGCCTCTATAATTAGAGTGTAAACAGACTGTGATCGAAAACTAAGACCAAGATAATAGTTACGGTGATTAAAAACAGAAAGCAAACAAAACAGTGATGGCCTCGAGCTTTAGGTGCGCGGTCGAGAATTTCGTCGAGAAGAGACACATCTCTGACTTTTCCAAGTTATGTGTGTATTCAAAATGAATTATCATTTGCTTCAACGGTGAAGGAAAACACATCTAAGAAATTCCTAACAACTTTTAGGTGTGCAGGTTTCCTCACGATGTTTTCCTTCACCGTTAAAGTAAGTGATAATTCATTGTGAATACACACATAACTTCGAAAAGTCAGAGGTGTGTGCCTGGGGTTTGAACCTGCGACTTTCGAGATTCTCGACCGCGCGCCTAAACCTCGAGGCCATCACTGCATTTGATTTTATGTTTAGAGAGCCTAAATGAAAAAAATACTAGTTACCTTGACATAGACCTCAAAAGCTTTTAACATATAAGAATCCCACTCAGTGATCAAAATCATTGCAATTAGTTACAAGTTTTAGCTACGGAGATAAAATTACCAAAAAAAATCTTAACTCACCGGATCATGCAAAGATAAGTTATGTTTCACTAAATTAGCTTCGTCTATGAAACCTTTATAACAGTTATTGCATCTATATGGATAATTAAATGCATCCTTTTCCTTTATATCCTGCATTTGCTGTTCTTTGCTCAATATCTTAACATCCACATTGTACACTCTTTCAAAATTAGCAATATTCTCTTTCGTTTCAAAATATTTGCCTTTTTGCTTAAATTTCACGGGAAAGTTATCATTCTTATCCAATTTCTCTTCTAAATCTTTTTCTGTAAAACTATTTTTATCATTATTTTGAGTTTTCCTAATTTCCTTAGGTTTGGTATCTACAATTTCATTTTCATATTCCATGTCATTATCTTCTAGATCATCGTCATGTAATATTTCTAATGAGTCAACATAATCATTCTCAATTTTAACTTCAACATCTATGTCAAATAAATCTTTCTCAGTCTTCACTGATGCATTTAGAATGTCATTATTGCTTGACATAGCATTTTTGCATTCAACAATAACTTCTGCAATGTTTAGTTCGGTTTGGTCTGGGTATTCAGTGATGTGTGTATCTGATTTTGAATATTGATAATAGACATCTGCGATCTGAAATGAATAACATTATCAGCTTTAATGGTGAAGGGATATTAGTATCCGTCTGGACAGCTATCACTGTACAGAAGGTGTAAAAATTACCACATTATCAATCTTTGTATATAGTTTACATTATAGAACTATTTACTAAGTGTGTTATAATTGTGTTGTTTGGTTGGAAGTGCTAATGGTTGTTTTAGCCAATGGTCTTTTTCGAGCCAAGCAGCACATATTTTATCAGTTGTTTTGTCAACCCTGGGGTTCATATATATTGTATAATATTTTTAATACTATATAGACCCTATGCAGAATGTAAACAGACTATGATCAAAAACTAAGACCTATTACCTACTATTACCTATAGTTATGGTCCTTACAAATACATTGACAAAAAACAAATTCCGAAAAAAGGGATTAAATTTTTTATGTTTTCCTTATCATCATACCTATTACCTTCTTTGTTTTTGATCATCATTGCCTTGCCCTGCTCCCAATTTCATTTGGGGTCGACGCAGTATGTTTTATCCTTCCAAACATCCCTATCAGCCGTCATGTCTTCATTCACCCCTTTTTCTTTCATATCTTCAGTCACGCACTCCATCCATCTTTTCTTTGGCCTTCCTCTGCTCGCCCATCCATCAACTTTCATATCCATCACCTTTCTTCCTACGTATGATTCATCCCTCCTCATAACATGCCCATACCACGACAAACGGTTTCCTTTCAGCTTTTCTATCAGAGGAGCTACTTTCCTTCTTTGTTTTTGATCATGGTCTGTTTACACCTTGTATATAGCAGTGTTGGTACTTCCATAGAAGCCCAAAAGCATTACACATGAATTTTGTAGTGTCTAGTTTATAATTGTTTATTGTGGGGTCAGGATATTCTCATTTATGTGTCAAATAGCTTTGTTAAATAAAGATTTAAGGCTTACAATTTATTATTTGGAAATTTGTAAGGCAAGCTGGGCTTTAACAATAAAGACCCATATAAGTGAGAAAATGGTGGCAATGAATGGCTATGGAAAACCTATTTATATGTGTAACCTATTTTTTCTAAGTTATGTGTGTATTCACAAAGAATTATCACATACTTTAATGGTGAAGGAAAATATTGTGATGAAACCTGCACACCTAAAAGTTCTTAGGAATGTCTTAGGTGTGTCTGCAAACCTGCACTAGGCCCGAGTGGTGGACTAAGGCCTAAACCCTCTCAATTGTAGAGGAGGCCCGTGCCCAGCAGTAGGACATATATGGGCTGATGATGATGATATCCTGTGAGGGATACAAGTACAAATGTTTTTAGAACATAATTACCATATTCCTCTCTCTAGCTGTATTTAATAGCTTCTCTGATTCTTTGCATCTTGATCTAAAGGCAGCATATTTACGTAGCAATGTTGCACAGATGTAGCATAAGTAGATTGGTGTTTCCGATATCTGAAAATTGTTTGTGGCATGAACGGATGAATCCTTTCCAAGTAGTGAACAAATTATTCTGAATAATAGAGTAGAGTAGACTGCCTCGTGGTCTCCTGGTACAAGTATATGCCGTGCGATCTAGAGGTCCCGGGTTCGATTCCCGGGTCGGGCAAAGTGTTATTGGGTTTTTCCATTAGGAAGCTCTTAATAGCAGCACGGAGTCTGGAATTGTGCCCGAAAAACGGCTATAGGCTCGCCCCCTATTACGTGGGACTGATACATAACTGGCGAAATGTGGGTGTAGAAATGCACCTCTGCCTACCCCATCAGGGAATACAGGCGTGAGTTTATGTATGTATGTATGTAATAGAGTAGAGTAATAGCTTACAATTTGCTGTTAGAATAAAGTAGTTTAATAATAAAATATAAAACCTCTGATCCTGCTAAATGAAGGAATGTATCAAGAAGTTTATATTGTTCAATGTTATAAAGCTTCTCGGAGCCGAAACACACACGGCAGCATAACCACTCCGTTTTAAATGCATTCTCCATGATTCCTTTATTTTTCTCTGTTATAAATTTGCAATTTTTACATATAAAATCCGTTTGAATATTTTGAATTTTCTTTCGTAAAAAAAATGTATTGACATTTCTTGTTGTTATATTATTTTTAAACAGAAAGCTAAGGACGAAGCAGTACAGCCACTTTAAATTTATGTTTTTAAAGTTAGGGTTGGCCTTACAGATTTATGATGTTAAATAGTCGATTTAATTGAAAATCGGAAAACCGGTATTTGTAATTAGGGTAAAATAAATTTAGCTAGTTTAGTTTCCAGCAACTTTACAAACATTATGCAAAATTAATTAAATAAGTGGTACCTAGCTCCGCTCCGCTCTGTGACCAGAAATGTAACTAATTAGAGGCTTAGGTGGCCAATGTAGACGGTTTTGCTTGCTTCTACAGGACAAAATATGGCAGGAAGTAAAATTTAAATGGAAATTCAACATAAAATATCGCACTTTTAGGTTCTTTATAGAATAATTTCAGTTATTAAAAAAAAAAATATTAACTACTAAAAATTCATAAACGCATACTTAATATACCATTCGTCCCATGTTTTTTTTTTAAAAGTAAAACTTCTAAATGCGATTTCCAACAAGGTTGCGTTAAACGTTCAACGCTTGATTCGTCTTGACGAGAACTTTGATACTAGATAGTAACCAGGGTCCGATGATGAAGCTGGAAGGTGGCCATAGGAACTCCGTTATAAAACTACCAACCCCAACGAGTTTGGGCTCGTTTGATTCGTCATGAGTACTTTGATACTATATCGTAACCAGGGTCTGATAATGGAGCTGGAAGGTGGCCATAGGAACTGTGTAGTTAAACGACTAAGCCCCCGAGTTTGGGCTCATTTAATTCTTGACGAGTACTTTGATAGTAGATGGTAACCACGGTCTAATGATGAATCAGGAAGGTGGCCATAGGAACTGTGTAGTTAAACGACTAAGCCCCCGAGTTTGGGCTCATTTAATTCTTGACGAGTACTTTGATAGTAGATGGTAACCACGGTCTAATGATGAATCAGGAAGGTGGCCATAGGAACTGTGTAGTTAAACGACTAAGCCCCCGAGTTTGGGCTCATTTAATTCTTGACGAGTACTTTGATAGTAGATGGTAACCACGGTCTAATGATGAATCAGGAAGGTGGCCATAGGAACTGTGTAGTTAAACGACTAAGCCCCCGAGTTTGGGCTCATTTAATTCTTGACGAGTACTTTGATAGTAGATGGTAACCACGGTCTAATGATGAATCAGGAAGGTGGCCATAGGAACTGTGTAGTTAAACGACTAAGCCCCCGAGTTTGGGCTCATTTAATTCTTGACGAGTACTTTGATAGTAGATGGTAACCACGGTCTAATGATGAATCAGGAAGGTGGCCATAGGAACTGTGTAGTTAAACGACTAAGCCCCCGAGTTTGGGCTCGTTTAATTCGTCTTGACGAGTACTTTGATACTATATCATAACCAGGGTTTCATGATAGAGCTGGAAGGTGGCCATATGAGTTTTTGCAAGAAATATTGAAAAAATAGAATTCATACATTTTGTATCTTACTTTAGTTATCATAATCCGATTGTAAATGTAATAGATTTGGATATTTCTCCACTTGAAAATAATAAAAAGATGCGATCAATTGTGAATTGTAAGCAATGTTAATAAAGTTTGTCTTAAAGAAACAATATGGGTTCACTAAAAATCAATTTCTACCGATTCCTATTTTCATTTTCACATTACGAAGTTTCACTTCTTCCGCGCGGAAAGAATCCACGTAATATTTTTGGTTTAGTCTAAAATTAGATTATTAGATGTAAACTAATGCAGTGAGTGACTATACTACAGCTACTTTTACAGGCCCGTGGCGCAGTCGGCTAGACACCAGCTTGCGAAACGTAAGGTCGCGGGTTCGATCCCCGCACCGAGACAAATGTTTGTGTGATCCACAAATATTTGTTTCGGGTCTGGGTGTTTGTGAGACCTAAAAGTCTCTCGTAGTTTCTGGTACCCACGACACAAGACTCGTATCTTAATGTGGGGTCAGAACTATGTATGTGACTGTTGGGTGCATTTATTTATTTATTTACTATATAAGTTATTCGGACGTTATGCACATTACTGTGTACGCGCATTTTTTTTTAATTCATATGGACCTTGTCTATATAATTAAGTCCACGTTTTATTATGGACTCTTAGAGTTGAGAACGGCATAGCCTTAGTCGACCACGCTAGACTTGCCTCGACGGCTCTTTAAATTTCCTCAAATCAAATTTAAATCTAGACCAAAAAAATATGAAGAGATTGTTTGGTTGGGACCGCTAATTTTAGAAACTGCTAATTCAAACTGAAAAAAAAATTGTCTTGAGTAGTCCCTTTATTGAGAAAGATTATGGGCTATATATCATCTCGTTTAGATTAATAGAAGCGGAGCAGCAATAAGTCAAAGTCAAGAAGAAAGAAAGAAGATATGGGTGAATATACGCTAATTGATTTTTTTGGGTCCCACAAGAAAATGTGGTGAGGTCGTAAGGTTTAATTTTGCTTGTGTCAGTGGATTGGTCAGAGAAACACGTCTTTCCTTCGTAATTGTTTATTGGCAACTAACTTTATACGGGTTTACATCGTGAAATTACGTATACGTTCTTATGGTTCGATAGATAGATACAAAACAGAATCACCATAAGCCGCCCACCAAAGGACTACTGAAGTCCTTTCAAAATAAGTAAAATCAACAAAATTTATAGGTAATCACATGTTTTGAGTTTGCTTCTACAACAATCATTAAGGTATCGGTATATGGTCAGAAAGAATTTATACAAAGAAAAATAGTAAAATAATAACTGTTAACAACTGTATAGCACTAATCTAGTTCGATGGGCAACGGACAAAGTTTGGTTACGCATCGCTTAGTTATATGATCTCCCATCAATTGTGTCTTTACTCTAGCCCCATGTCTAGCACATATCAAGCAACGATAGATACACTGCTTTACTAGGGACTTCGCGGTGAGTATCCAGTATTTCAATCGCAGGTAAGTGCATTTGCATTCCGCCATGCAGCGTCTTCAATGTGCTTCTGCGACCACTAAATAGGTAAGTCTACTTGCATGACCCAAAATGATTGGGTGCTTCACTTCATTAGCCAGTTCAGAGATCCTAAGCCGCCCGCCCACCTTCAGGATTCCATCTTCGTCAAGGTAAGGATCTAGTGCTTTTAGTTTGCTTGTTTTCTTAACTCTCTTTTTTATTTTTAACGATTCTATATCTTCTGTAAATTCTTCTTCTTGTGCTCTTTTTATACAGGTTTGCATCGATACGTGTAGTTCTTCAGTTGTGATTTTGCTATATATTCTGTCTTTTAATGTTTTTTGTTTCAGGAATCTTCGGCAGTATGTGATTGTTCTAAGTAGCTCTAATAGTGCATCAAATTCTTCAAATTGTGTAGATAGTCTCTTCGCTTGTTCATTTTTGTTGTAAGTTATTTTAAAATTTTGAATTTTATTATTTTTCCTTTCAATTTCTGTTTGGATAAATTTTGGTTTAGTGAACTGTATCTTCGATTGTTGTAACCAGTCTGGCCCATGCCGCCATAATTCACATGTTTTCAGACTTTCTACTAACATCCCCCTGGAACCAACATCAGCTGGATTATCTTTCGTTTGGACGTGATGCCACTGACTGCAGGGCACATTGGTTGTAATCTCAACAACTCTATTTGCCACAAACACCTTCCAGTTGTTTGGATCTCCAAATAACCATGACAGGACAATGGACGAATCTGTCCAAGCATAAATTTGAGTTGCAGGTATTCTCATTGCTTGACCAATTTGCTTAAGCAATCTTGAGAGTATCAACGCGCCGCAGAGCTCCAAACGAGGTAAGGATATTGTTTTCAACGGAGCCACTCTTGTTCTTGCTGCGATGAGCGTCGTTTTGTTCGTACCGTCTGGGTAAGTCACTCTGCAATATACTACAGCGCAATATGCTTGGATGGATGCATCGCTGAATCCATGGAGTTCTATGGACTCTCTGTTGGCGCACGTCGTACCTACCCATCTTTTTATGTAGATTCCATTCACGTGTTCAAGGTCAGATCGCAATGTGATCCACGTGCTGGCTATTTTAGAATTCAATGGGTCGTCCCAGGTTATCTTTTCAAGCCATAGTTCTTGCATTAATATCTTTGTCAGGACGATGCTAGGTGCAATCCAGCCGAGTGGGTCAAACAACTTTTGGATATCAGACAGAATGCTTCGCTTCGTGATCACTTCATTGATTGAAGGTAAGTTTAAATTGTACTCGAATCTGTCTTTTCCTAAATTCCATTGTACGCCAAGTGCCTTTATTGTTCCATCAATCTTCAATTCCAGATTAGCACTAGCCGATCTATCGCTAGGATCAACTGTTTCCAAGAATTCTCGGCTGTTGGATGACCATTTCTTCAGTTCGAATCCACCCAAATGAAGAAGCGCTCTAAGATCTTGACTGTTCTTCATTGCTTGTTGCAGACTGTCACCTCCAGACATTACGTCATCTACGTAAAAATCTTCACGCAATATCTTAGCAGCTTCTGGATATCGGTCGCCTTCATCTTCTGCCAATTTCATAAGGGTTCTTAAGGCGAGATAGGGAGCAGAAGCTGTTCCAAATGTAACAGTCAACAACCTGTAGTCTTTGACTTCTTCTGATTGGTCGTTTCTCCACAAAATTCTTTGGTAATCTGTGTCTTCTCGGTCGACCCATATCATACGGTACATTTTCTGGATATCAGCAACAAAGCAAACGGCGTGAGTTCTCCACCTCATTATCAGATTTCTCAGATCGTCTTGCAGTACAGGACCCGTCAACAGTTCGTCATTGAGAGAGACACCGTTGGAGCCCTTGCACGAGGCGTCAAATACGACACGAGTCTTCGTAGTTTCTTTATCATTACAGATCACGGCGTGGTGAGGTAAGTAGACTGATTTATTATTTATTTCTTCTGTAGGTATTTCTTCGATATGTTTTAGATCTATGTAGTCTTCAATTACCTTCTTGTATTCTTGCTTTAATTCTTTATTTTGATTGAACCTTCTTTCTAATTGCATTAGTCTCTTCATTGCTATTTCTCTCGTATTTCCTTCTGTTGATTTAGGTTCTTCAATGTTGAATGGTAATTTGACAACATATCTTCCACATTCATCTCGCTTCTGTGTCTTAGTGTATATATCTTCACATAACTGTTCCCTTTGTGTTAGGTTTCTTTTCGTATCTTCATCAACTTCCCATATCGTTTTCAGTAAATCTTCTACATCAACTTCTTGTTTCATGACCGTTAAGGATTGCTCATGCTTCCTGACCTTGGTGTCAATTCCACCCATAAGAATCCATCCCAGGTATGTATCTTGTGCGCATGGTGTACCTGGTGGACCTTTGATCAATCCCTTCTTCATAATGCTTACATACTCATTGACACCCAAAAGCAGATCGATGTTACAGGAGGCGGAAAATGTTTCGTCTGCTAGTTGAATGCCAGCAAGGTGCGGCCAATCACTTCTTATTATTGTGTCTGAATGTATGTTAGAGGTCAAGGGCTTCGTCATCACGTAGGCTTTTATGGGTAAAATTAAATTGTTCCATCGTGATAATACCTTTACATTAACTTCATGCCTGACTAACCTTCGTGGACTCAAGTCCAGACACGATAAGATCTACTGCTGTCTTGTGTAATTTCAGGATCTGAGTTGCCTTCTCACTTATAAAACATGCTTGAGATCCTGAATCTATCAGCGCCTTCAATGCAATAGTGTGTCCACGTTCATTCTTTAAAATTACTATTGCAGTGGCTAATAGTGAAATTGTCTGTTTCCGCCCTGCGTGATAGTGTGACGCAACCATTGCTTGAACTTCCCCTTCTTCTACATTTGCTTGATTGGATGACATCGGTTGATTAGCTACAACATGAGAAGCCGATGCCTCCCTGTAGTTAGGTAGGTGTAGAAGAGTGTGGTGACGTCTTTTACATACACGGCATGATGTTGGCAAACGGCACCTAAATACCGAATGTCCAACCCCGAGGCAGTTGAAACAGAGCTTGTTTGTTTTGACATGTTCTCTACGTTCGTTAGGTGACATCTTGGTGAATACGTTACAATGACATAACGCGTGCGCATCTGTACATAAAGCACAACTTCTTTGCTTTGGTCTTTCCGTGGCTGTAACGTGAAGGACTCGTTCCTTGGCAAGCTTCGTAGTAGTGGGGGGGTTGACTAATTCCAACGTTCTGAATTTTGCCTCCAAAAACTTTTGCAGATCCCTCCAAGTCGACAAGTCCTGGGAATTCTCTGAGTAGGAATTTTGTTCCCACTCCTTCTGGGATTCTGGGTCCAACTTCTGTGCAACCAGAAATATTATTACTGGATCCCAAGAATCCGTCGACACCTCCAGATTTTCTAGACTATGTAATACTTCGTTGGTGGTGTCGAGTAGAGATTTCAGTTGGGTTGCGGCTTGGCTGGTACATTTCTTCTGGGCAAAAAGTCGCTTCAACAATGCGTTCACTATTAGACGCTTGTTCCCATATCGATGGTTCAGCGTTCCCCATGCTTGAATGTAGTTAGCACTTGTCACTGGAATGTGCTTCAATAAAATCGCTGCTTCACCTGCCATACTGGTTTTTAGGTAATGGAATTTTTCGACATCGCTTAGTGTCGTGCAATTGTGGACGAGTGAAGAAAACAAATCTTTAAAACTAGGCCAGAGTTCGTACTCCCTCGAAAACAGAGGTAAATGTATAGCCGGGAGGTGAACTTTCTTGTTGAAGAGTGTGAGGTCTTCTGGCGGCGACTGTTTATTTTTGGCAGACTCGACTGCAGCCAACATGTCTTTTAATTCGCCCAACATGCACAAGTACAATTCTTCTTGTGCAAAAAATTCCTCATTTTCAAAATATGGCAGCAATCCACGCTCCTCACGAGTAGTACAAGTCAATAATTTAATATGGGCTTCTTTGAAGGTCATCCAATATTCTTCAATAGTTTTTATTCTAGTTTGTAAGTAGCCCACCTTTGCCAGACGTTGTTTTGGGCATTTAGCCAAATTGATCTGAGTCTTCTTTAATAGCAGCGCTGTATTCTCCAGTATGCTGATCGCCTTGTCCGTCTCCGTGACCATATTTCACACTTAACAAAATATTCAAACTGTCTTGTAACTACGTATTAATGCGTCGGCGCGAATATAACTCATTTACTTTAATGTTTTAATAACGCACTAAGCTTCAACTCCGGCTCGCTTATCGCTCAGGAATGCAGTTCTTTTGTTCTCCAGGTAGCCGGTCCTCGATGTAATGTTGAACTTGTTCGGCTCGAAGTCGACCATATGGTGAGGTCGTAAGGTTTAATTTTGCTTGTGTCAGTGGATTGGTCAGAGAAACACGTCTTTCCTTCGTAATTGTTTATTGGCAACTAACTTTATACGGGTTTACATCGTGAAATTACGTATACGTTCTTATGGTTCGATAGATAGATACAAAACAGAATCACCAAAATGTTATCTGTTTCATTTAATATTTAATTATTTAAATGTTTTTTTGTTAATGTTATGTACCTATACCCTCTTATTTTTTTAATATTCATGAAGCACAATATAATTTTATCGCTTTTTTATCATTATATTGCACTAACCTTTTACCTCGTCGCCATTTGTAGTACTCGTGCCTTCACAAGGGTAAAGTATTGGCTCGTTACGTCACCAGCAGTCAGGGTAACACGTCCGCTCTCGCCACCGGCTCGCACAAGACTGAGTCCCCCACTACCCGTGCTCCCGAGACAAGTATACAAACACTACAATGCACATTACTGTGTACGCACATATTTTTTTTTAAATTCATATGGACCTTGTCTATATAATTAAGTCCACGTTTTATTATGGACTCTTAGAGTTGAGAACGGCATAGCCTTAGTCGACCACGCTAGACTTGCCTTGTTTAAGAGGCTTGATTCAGAGAAGAATATTACCTCGACGGCTCTTAAAGTTTCCTCATATCGAATTTGAATCTAGACCAAAAAAATTTGAAGAGATTGTTTGGTTGGGACCGCTAATTTTAGAAACTGCTAATTCAAACTGAAAAAAATATTTTTGTCTTGAGTAGTCCCTATATTGAGAAAGGTTATTGGCTATATATCATCATGTTTAGACTAATAGAAGCGGAGCAGCAATGAGTCAAAGTGAAAGTCAAGAAGAAAAAAAGAAGATATAAGAAGGATTAAAATCTTCTTTTGAAGTTTAAAGTTTCGCAAAGGGAATTGCGGACACCAGCCAGTACCGACATCAATAAAACACAGTTTATAATAAACTTACACGTTTATTTACTACTTACAGGATTCATTTTTTATTATTTTTTCTTTTAAATAAAAAGGCATTATTTCTACAGCCCATCGAATTTTTACATTTCCACTCGTACTATTAAATATATTTTTTCCTAAAAAATTACGTCTAATCATCGTAAAAGAGTCAAATTACGGCCGATTAATTTCTTAAAACACTTTTCGGATTTTGAGAAGCAACATCGAGGTTCATTTTTACTATTCATTTTTACAACAATAAAAATATTTTCCCGCGATAAGCTGTCAAGATTTGGCGGGATATGTTACAGTACAGATTATTTATAGGTATTTAGGGATCTGTATCCTGTTTCATAATGCGAAAGATCTAAGCCAAGGCATCATAGCGGTTGTGTTTTTATATTCTCAGATAATTTATTGAGCTTATATATTTTCTTTTACAAAATTATAAAATACTGACGATAATGGGGATTTTACTTTATCTAAACAATTCCTAAGGCTTATTTAAGATGTAAAGGTCCCGCTAAATTATTCATCTATATTTTAGACAATACATAAGAATGTCTAAGTCAGCCCATGCCCTTTGAAAGCATTTAGGCCTTCGTCTACCAATATGGCGTAATCAGGGTTGTTGATAAAGAGTATATTTTAAAAAAGCATTAAAGAAACGGAGTTAAAGTTATGGAGAGTATTTTTCAATGAATCAAGATAAAACGACAACTTTTTTGCCTTATCTTGGTTTATAATCAGATTGTGGTACACAAATCTATTGGAAAATATAATCGGAAATAATGGCATAAAAGCTTTACTAATTAAAGCCAGTTCATATTTAAAAAAGTTAATTATTCCGAGAATTATGACTGGTCTCTAGATGTTGTTTCTCAAAACACTATACAATTACGTTACAATTAATGAAGGAATATACAAAAGGAATAAAAGTTTATTTTGTGTGAAAAAGAGGCGTCTATGTATTTCAAAATGCGGTTTCTTTTTACTATAGGCAAACTCAATTAAATAAGTAAGAATCACATCACTAATCGCTTATTAAAAAGTGTTTATGTCACTGTCAAAATTCCCGCCAAAAGAAATTGAAGTTATTTTACATATTGTAAATTGGTCTTTTCAATAAGTTTAATCCGTTTAATTCTCACAGTAAGAAATACAATAAACACCTCAAATTCAACAAAAACACAGCATAGAAATATCAGACAAAACGTTCCTTACAATATCTTTGTATAAATAAAATACGTATAAATAATTACGATACAAAAGTTTTACAAAAATCTTACACATGCGGCAATGATGTGTATATTATTGCTTATATTTTTCCTTTTTAAAATTAATATTGCACCCAAATATGGCGGCGATTGATTCCAATTCAGATTTTATCACATATGTAAATGCTGAGAGCCTTTTTCGTATTTCGTGAGTGAATATTTAATATAAATGCAGTTTAAACATGAATTAAATATAGTTGTTTATTGTTTTTACACATGTTCATGTGGTCCTATGAATTAAAATGAAAAATTCTATTAGAGGCTTCAGTTTTACGTTTTAATTGAATATACTCGAAAATCTATTACAAAGAAATCGTGCCTCGTGGTCTCGCACCACAAGAATGTGCCGTGAGATCTAGGGGTCCTGGGTTCGATTCCCGGGTCGGGCAAAGTGTTATTGGGGTTTTTCATTAGGAAATTCTCAGTATCAGCACGGAGTCTGGAAGTGTGCCCGAAAAACGGCAATAGACTCGCCCCCTATTACGTGGGACTGATACATTCCTGGCGAAATGTGGGTGCAGAAATGCACCTCTGCCTACCCCTTCGGGGAATACAGGTGTGAGGTTATGTACTTATGTATGTAAAGAAATAATAAATGTATTAAACACTTGGAAAGCATGGCAGTTTTTCATAATTACGAAGCGTGATAAAGGCATTATCATACAGCCACTATCAAATATGTTTTATAAAAATCCAAAATTGTATCAATCGTCACATCAAAAATCAAATTAAAAAATAGTAGAAAACTCCTTAATCAAACATTTAGGTAGGTACAAGGGTGTTTAATCCTAATAGCAGTATCACTAACACATATTATTGCTTAATATTAAATACCTACGTAATAAATTCATTTATACGGATCTTTAATTGGAAAATAACACAATGATCAATTTATACCATTATGGTAGGTTTTTTCATTTCCTGGCAACACTAAGCGGCTAAAAAGGGCGACTTAACCATATTTTCTTTGAAAAATAAAATTAAACAACAGAAAACAAGAGATTGTTTTGACTTTCCATTATATTGCATTGTTGTTATTGTTACCTTTTTAGTTTTAATACTGACACGCCATTGGACACCACAGGCCAACCTTACTTCTTGTACTTTCTACAAGGTTCTACTGCGATCGAAAACTGAGACAGTAATAGTAATGATGATAACAAACACAATGATGATAGAAAAATCTCGGAAAAAAAAGATTTTTTTTATCACCATAAATATTAACTTGCTCAGTTTTCGGTCTCGGTTTTTTAAACTTGTATAATATTACAAAATATTACTGCCTCGTGGTCTCGCGGTACAAGTATGTGCCGGGCGATCTAGAGGTCCTGGGTTCGATTCCCGGGTCGGGCAAGGTGGTATTGGGTTTTTCCATTAGGAAATTCTCAGTAGCAGCCCGGAGTCTGGAATTGTGCCCGAAAAACGGCAATGGGCTCGCCCCCTATTACGTGGGACTGATACATACTGGCGAAATGTGGGTGCAGAAATGCATCTCTGCCTACGCCTTCGGGGAATACAGGCGTGAGTTTATGTATGTACAAAATATTACCATATTTTTTACTTAGCTTTTTAGGGTGGAAACAGATCGTCATCGAAAACTGAGACAGTTAATGCTTATGGTCGTTAGGAAAAAGTTTTTTTCCGGGTTTTTTTTTATCATTTATGTGTTTGTAATTATTAGTATTGTCTGTATTTTACTTCGCAGTTATTATACATAACATGACTGGTTCGTGGTCTTTCGGTATAGGTATGTGCCGTGCGATCTAGACGTCCTCGATTCGATTTCCCGGTCGGGCAAAGTGTTATTGGGGTTTTCCTCTAGGGAATTCTTAGTAGCAGCTGGAGGCTGAAAATGTGCACGAAAAGTTGCACCAGACTCGCCCCCTAATACCTGGCGAAATGTGGGTGTAATAATGCACCTCTACCTACCGCTTCAGGGAATACAGGCGTGAGGTTATGTATGTATGTTTGTACATATATCTTATATCTTTAAATGAGCAATTCTTGTATATATATATTGGAATCTCGGAATCGGCTCCAACGATTTTCATAAAATTTAGTATATAGGGGGTTTCGGGGGCGATAAATCGATCTAGCTAGGAATCATTTTTAGAAAATTTCATTTGGAAGAAAAATAACAAAAAGGAGGCGTTTGAGTAGACTCTTCCTGACATCTATTGGCGAATAATAATACAATTTTTTGTGAGCAAGTAATTGCTTTAACGACACAACAGCAGATGGCGTTGTTAAGTAACATTATTCATATTGCATCATTTTATTAGTAATTCGTACTTAAATATAATTTCCAAAAAACACAATTAAAAGAAAAACCGAGCAAAGCTCGGTCATCCAGGTACTGTATAACTTAATAGAGACTGTACTTATCATTTGCAATGGTGTCATTTACCGTGCCAGTATAAAAACGAAAATTAAAACCAAATAGTCTTAGGTAGAATTTCTAACGCTCAGTTTTTGAAAATGAATAATATAGCCCTTATGTATTTTTACACATAGTGACATTACTCTATATGGAATGTAAATGAAATTGTAGCATGGGTTAAAACATTTGAGTCCGATTTATTTACGAATACTATTTAGTATGGCAACATTTGCTAGGTTATTGGTATTCTAGACTTAAAGAACTTGTATCCAGAGCCGTAAGTTAAAGATAATTTTTATCTGAGCGATCACACATAAGTTAAAACAGGTTTAGGTGCGTAGTCGGCCAACCCGCACTAGGCCAGCGTGGTGTACTGCTGGGCACGGATCTCCTCTACAACTGAGAGGGTTCAGGCCTTAGTCCATCACGCTGGAATAGTGCGGGTTGGCGGACTACACACCTAACAAATTCCTGAGAGCTTTTAGGAGTGCAGCTTTCTTCATGATGTTTACCTTCGCCGTTAGATCTATGATAATTAATTGTGAATACACACATAACTTGGAAGGTCAGAGGTGTTTGCCTGGGGTTTGAACCTGCGACCGCTTAGATCCTCGACCACACCTCTAAACCTCGATGCCATGCTTTTTTTTTCACTAGTCAACACAATTACGCTGGCCTACCCGCAACATTCTAAGGTTAGTAGGGACTGCGAGGTACTTTCAAAAACTTAAAGTAATCATTATAATATCGTTTCAAAATCGGCCTCAAACATCTTCAAATTTCAATATCGGCTATTTTAAACAGTCTATAAACGCTGTCACAACACTTCAAAAGCTTATCATTTAAATAAAAAAATCATCTTTGGTGTTACAATCGTTTCACGATTAAACTACCATATGGTAGTTTGGTAGAAAGTTTTTGGTGAGGCAACACAAATTCAAATTTAAATTTGGAACGCTGGGTGGCTGTGGAGGCGGGAAACGACGGCATAAATAGCGAGAGCACAGGGGAGGGACGTCAGTTGGTGTTTGACCGCGGAGGAGAACATTGGAGTTAGCTCGTCCGCGTGGGCTGAATGTGGGCCGCCCAGTGTGTGGAACTGGAAGATGTCGCTAACCTGTAATAGAATTAAATAATTAAGTTATATTTATTGTATGAGATAATTATCCAATATATATCGAGCTGTTTAAGCGTGAAGAAGTTGCAAACTAGGGATGTTATGGAGCTCCGTAACCGTAACCGAAACTATCGGATATCCGAAATAAAAATATATCCGTAACCGTAACCGTATCCGTTTCAGAAGTTTCGAATAGTTTCGGATACTTTTGTATAGGGGTGGAGTCTAAAAAACGGCATGTTTCGACTTCCGACAGGTTTTTGTTTCACCGTTCACACGCCACGTGAATCTTGCAGTTTGTTTGTTATTTCTAGTCATAACATAACCTCTTTCATAACTAATTAGTTTCTTATTTAAGAGTCGATACTTAATTTAAGAAAGTCTTGTGTTAAGTAGCACTACTTCACTGAAACTTCATCTTAAATGAAAACACTGTGATAAGTACAAAAACAGTTATTGTTGAAACAAAATATACAACAAAACCAAAAACATCCAAACAGCTGACACCTTTGTAAAACAGTTATATTTTACTTTAATCTAATATCCGTAACCGAAACTATCCGAAAATTACGGATAATCCGAAATAATTACATATCCGTAACCGTATCCGAAACCGATATAATTTTATTCCAATATCCATATCCGTATCCAGATCCGAAATATCATATCCATAACATCCCTATTGCAAACACTTAAACTTTTATATTAGTGTGAAAAGATTCTATCGAAATTTCTATTTCTAGCTCTACAGACTTGCAAAATGAGTTCGAATGGAAATTATACATACATCATCATGTAGCTACCAAATACAATAGCTCGTAAAATCCTATCGCAATCTGAGGTCAGTCCGTATATACAGAATGTATTCAGACCGTGGTCGGAAACTAAGGCAGGTAATAGCTACGGTGATTACGAATCCACTAGCGTTAAATAAAATCCCGACAAAAGCTTAAAAAAATGACGTTTTCCCAACAACCACATACATTTAATACGAGTACCTATGGTTGTACCTATTTCGTGGGGATATTTTTAAACCCTACTGGATTTGTAATCATCGTAGCTATTACCTAAGTTACATAAGTCGTGATGGCCTCGAGGTTTGGGCACGCGGTCGAGAATCTCTACGGTCGCGGGTTCAAACCCCAGGCACACACCTCTGACTTTTCCAAGTTATGTGTGTATTCACAATGAATTATCACGTACTTTAACGGTGAAGGAAAACATCGTGATGAAACCTGCACACCTAAAAAAGTCTTAGGAATTTCTTAGGTGTGTAGTCCGCCAACCCGCACTAGGCCAGCGTGGTGGACTAAGGCTTAAACCCTCTCAATGGTATATGGGCTGATGATGTGGCTGCCTTAGTTTCCGATCCCGGTCTGAATACAGCCTGTATAATTAGTTAAGTCGCATGACCTCGTTCCACCCGTATCGGTTCTTGGCCTGGACGATGGCCTCGTACACGGCGGCGGGCTGCAGCCCCCGCAGCTCGTGCTGCACGCGGTGCGTGAGCGCGCCGCGGGACTCCGGCGCCGCCAGCACCACGTCGTGCCACCGCCCCGGCTGCTGGAACGTCTCGTTCATCTGCGGGGGAGGAGGCAATCATCATCATCATCAGCCCATATACGTTCCACTGCTGGGCACGAGCCTCCTCTACAACTGAGAGGGTTATATCAACGTCCTAATCAACAATCAGGCCTGGACGTGGCCGTTTGGGGGCGGCAAATCGAGCGAATAATGTAATTCAAGTCTTTGTAAAAAGTCGTGATGGCCTTGAGGTATGGGCATGCGGTCGAGAATCTCGACGGTCGCGGGTTCAAACCCCAGGTATACACCTCTGACTTTTCCAAGTTATGTGTGTATTCACAATGAATTATCACGTACTTTAACAGTGAAGGAAAACATCGTGATAAAACCTGCAATCCTAAGAGTTCTTAGGAGTTTCATAGGTGTGTAGTCCGCCAACCCGCACTAGGCCAGCGTGGTGGACTAAGGCCTAAACCCTCTCAGTTGTAGAGGAGGCCCGTGTTCAGCAGTGGGACGTATATGGGCTGATGATGATGATGATGATGAAGTCTTTGTCATAATACCCACTAAACCTTAAGTATTTTGGATACAAGAAAGATGGTACAACAATGTTTGAGGTAACCTCCTTTTTTAGTTGAGAGGTGTAGGGCGTCATAATCGGGTTTGCACGCGAGCGTCGAAGAAGCTAACAGCGAGCCTGTCAACAATTCATGTCTGCCGACGGTTGGACGGCCGGTGGAGCAGACAAGTGCTGGAGTGGAGCTGGCCCTTAGGTAGACGTAGTATACAGCACGATGTTCCGACCACTTGAGAAAGTTCTTAGGAATTTCTTAGGTGAGACCGCCACAGCCCGGCACTAACATCTACGCGGACGAGACGTCGCCGCGCGCCGGGCTAGATGAACGGTGACCCCGACATACGTTTTCTGCCCCCTCCCCCAGGGCCGAGGGGGAGTAGACCTATAACCAGCTTTCCCATCGACAAAAAAAGGTGCGTAGTCCCCCAATCTGCATTAAACCAGCGTGGTAAGGCCAAAATCCTCTCAGTTGTAGAGGAGGCCTGTACCCAGCAGTGGAACGCACAGTTATGGGCTGATGCAGTGGCGGTACTTCCATAGAAGCCCAAAAGCTAGTCTAGTCTAGTTTATAATTGTTTATTGTGGGGTCATGATATTCTCATTTTATGTCAAATTGATTTGTTAAATAAAGATATGACTTAGGGTCGTAGAGCCTATATATTCCTCAAAGGCCGGCAACGCACCGATGATGTGTACGTGGGCGGTGTTGACCACTCAACATCAGGTGGCTCACTTTGCTCGTTTGCATTCTTTTTCCATGAAAATAAGATTTAAAGATTATTATTCGGAATTTTGTAAGGCAAGCTGGGCTTTTAGGCTTCTATGGAAGTACCACCAAGGACTAATAACCCTGAGTTGTATGGGCCCTAAGGCAAGCTGGGCTTTTGAGCTTCTATGGAATTACCGCCAATGACTAATAACCCCGAGTTGTTTGGGTGGTAAGGCAAGCTGGGCTTTTAGGTTTCTTTGGAAGTACCGCCACTGACTATAACCCGGAGTTGTATAGGCTGATGATGGTTAAGTTCGCTATAGAAGTACCGCCACTGGGCTTTTTTTTTTTATACTGGCACGGCAAAGTGACCCCATTGTACCTGATGGTAAGCGCAATGGAGTCCAGAAAAAGTGCCGACCAGCGAGAGATGATGGTCTCTCGTTGGTCGACACAATCATGCCGGCCTATTCGGCATTCTTCAATTTATTGTGAAGAAGTTTGGGGGACTAATACCATGGTGATCAAAGGACCGACCGCTGGCTGATGATGATGAATGTATGGGCCGATGGTAAACTACCGCCAATGACTAATAACCCTGACTTGTACGATGATGATGTTGTGACACTTGCCGCGAGCTGTCGGTAGAGCAGGCGCAGCTCGTCGAGCGGCGGGTAGCTGTCGACGGCGAAGGCGAGCGTGTAGGCGGAGTTGGAGCGCGCGAGCGGCGGCGACGTGAAGCGCGCCGGCCCCGGCCGCCCCGACACCTCCACGTGCTGCCGCGCGCGGCCCAGGCTGTTGTCCGCCACGCAGCTGCACGCAATTGGGAAATCCACAGAACAATCACAATAAAAAATACATACATACATAAACTCACGCCTGTATTCCCCAAAGGGGTAGGCAGAGGTGCATTTCTCCACACACATTTCGCCAGGTATGTATCAGTCAGTAATAGGGGGCGAGCCTATTGCCGTTTTTCGAGCACAATTCCAAACTCCGTGCTGCTACTGAGAATTTTCCTAATGGAAAAACCCAATAACACTTTGCCCGACCCGGGAATCGAACCCAGCACCTCTAGATAGTAAGGCACATACTTGTACTGCGAGACCACGAGGCAGGTGACTATAGATGTGAACCGATTACAGTCTTCAGCACCGGTTTTAAACCGATTACTACGAAAAAAACGTTTCTTTTTAGGTTTTTTAGCATTTCCTGTAAAAAGAGCTAATTTTACTCAAGAAATTGACCTAAAGTCCTTTGGCGTTAGTGTCGAGTGACATAGCATCGAAATCATACTTATTTTATAGAATAGCATAAAGAAGCGACATCATTTAATGATGGATCCTGCAAAGACTCAAACGAGAGGCTTTGATTCCACTTTTTTTTGTGCATTTTTCTTGAAAACCGTAAAAAAGTGTTTCTTATACAAAAAAACCGTTTTTACCGGTTTTCATCAAACTGGTTCACATCTCTAGCCCTGACTTCCAAGCCCCTTAGCAGATGCACCAAAATTCGCATTTAAAAAACAGTTATTAGGCTTATTCTAATATAAGTACGAAACCTGGACGTAAACACATAAAGAGGAAAGTAAGCTCCTGATAACAGAGTGAAAGAACGATCGTACCGTTGGAAGGATCAAGTTGATAAAGTCTCTAAACCCACGCACATTAAAACTACGTACATTCACCAACAGATGGCAGTACTGTGATTTTACGCTTCTATAACAAACTTCCGAGGGCTATTAGGGAGCTTCCCTTGACAAAGTTTAAGAAATCAATTAAAGATAAGCTTTACAAAAAAAGCATACTATAAAATTTCAGATTTTATTGAAGATAATAAGCCCTGGGAGTAATGCAAATTGATCGGAGTTTTATTTTGTTGCTATAGTTTGTATCGTTATGACATTTACAATGTAAAATTTAGATAATTTAATTAAAAAAAGACATTTATTGCTATTTAAAAAAAATGATATGTCATGTTGCTGAGGGAGTTTCTTGCCGTTTCTTCTCCACAGCTATAACACGTTTCGAAGCGGCAATAGTTTAAAAAATATAAAAAAGTGTAAAATTGACGATTCCAAAGAACTTGTAGAAGTCTATTTGAATAAAGATAATTTGACTTTGACTTTAGTTCCAATATTGACCGCAGCTCAGTGGCACTAGTATAGAATATGGTTTTTTACCTGTAGTTACCGAAGTCTTCTGGCTGCACATTGGCAATGAGAAGCGTGTGATTGTTTCCTCTAGCAGACATGGTCACTCTTTCAGAGGCACTCAGGGGGAACGAGTTTTGGTACCAGGATACCTGCAATAATTATATACATACATAACCTCACGCCTGTATTCTCCGATAGGGTAGGTAGAGGTGCATTTCTGCACCCACATTTCGCCATGTATCAGTCCCACGTAATAGGGGGTGAGTCTATTGCCGTTTTTCGGGCACATTTCCAGACTCCGTGCTGCTACTGAGAATTCCCTAATGGAAAAACCCAATAACACTGCTCGACCCGGGACCTCTAGATCGCACGGCGGCTATTTGTGCCGCGAGACCACGAGGCAGTATTGCTTTTTATTTCACCAACGAAACTTGACATTGGTGTGTTCGGTAGTACCACCATGGTCAAAAAGCTCATGTACTGACTACATCCTAGCTATACCACTATGACTATGACTACTGTACTACTGTATGTATAAAATAAACGACTCCTCACCTCAGCTGGTGGATCAGCCAGCACTGTGCACAGCAGCTCGGCTCTGAACCCTTCTCCAGTGTGCACCCACGACCGCTCCACCGTGATCTCGGGGGGATCTGGAAAATTGTCATCATCATCTTTTATTTCGACGGTCACGTGGCGCAGTTGGCTGGACACCAGCTTGCGAAATGAGAGGCCGTTCGATCCCCGCAGAGTACCGAAAAGTCTCTCGTAGTTTCTGATACCCACGACACAAGACTCGTATCCTAGTGTGCGGTCACAACTATGTATATATATGTGACTGTTAGGTGTATTTATTTATTTACATCATTTGGTCTCACAAACACCCAGACCTGAAACAAATATTTGTGGATCACACAAGCATTTGTCTCTGCGGGGATCGTTCCCGCGGCCTTTCGTTTCACAAGCTGGTGTCTAGCCAAATGCGCCATGGGGCTGTTTATCTGTCAAATCACAATGTCTAAATAAACCTCTTGTATAAAATTAGAGTGTGTGCTAAGACCACACGGCAGAAGTGAAACTTGTAAATACGCCCAACAGTCACATACATAGTTCTTAGTTTGCACAACATATTACATTTCTGAACGCACTCATAAATATTTGACAACTAAAAATATGTCAATCCCTTTTTATTACTGTCACTATTCTATGTTTTTAAAATCTAAAATATGCAATTATTCGAATATTGTGGATATATGTTGTCGACTCGAAACCTTTATTTAAATACGTTCTTTAATTTGAGGGGTATTATTTATGTTTAACCGCATCGACGGTATAAACATTAAATGTTTGACAGGAAATTAGGTAGAACAGTTTATATGGAAAAATGAAAATTTTGTTTTTATCATATTCCTCGCAATTTTCTTATTTTTTCTTTCATAAGAACCTTCTGCTGACAATAACAAACACAATATAAAATATTGGTTAATTAATATTTAGATTATAGTACCATATCTTGTGGTTGGTACATTTCCATAATCTTTATTATTTTTAATTTTTTTTAATCTGGCACGGCAGAGTGACTCCACTGTACCTGATGGTAAGCATAGTGGAGTCCAGAAAAATAATACCGACCAGCGAGAACCGATGGTCACCCGCTGGTCGACACAATCATGCCGGCCCGCACAAATGCTTCTTCACGTTTCGCTTAAAGGATCCAGGATCATAGGAAGGAGGGAACACGTGAGCCGGCAAACTATTCCACAGCTTGATGGTGCGGCAAAAGTAGGAGTTCAAGAGTAAGAACTCCGCCATATTGGCCGTGACGGCCGACCGTCACGCGACATGCGATAGATGGACGAAATATTTTGGGGCGATGTAATTAAAGTTTCACTTTAAAAAATCATCATTTAAACACCTATAAGACCAAATTCAAATACTTACATAGAACTTGGAGCTGAAACTCGGTGACCACGGGCGGTCCGACGCCATTGTCGACGGTACAGGCGTAGACCCCGCTGTGGTGCCTCTCCAGGCGGGACAGTTGGAGCTGCGGACCCTCGCCCAGCCGCGTGCTGCTGTCGTTCTGGAAGTACAGCTTTTCAACATTTATTGGCTGGCGTTGGGGGGCGCTGTTGAGGGGTTTCATACTACGTATGGGAGATAATATTAGTATCATTGTTTGTTTTCCAACTCCTACTTATTTCTAATTAATTTCGCTGCGGGATCATGACAAATTAGGTTCCCTTAGATCATCATCATCATCAGCAAATATACTTCCCACTGCTGGACACGGGCCTCCTCTACAACTGAGAGGGTTTAGGCCTTAGTCCATCACGCTGGCCTAGATGAAGGCTTGAAGGACTACATGCCTAAGAAATTCCTAAGAACTTTTTAGGTGTGCAGGTTTTCTCACGATATTTTACTTCCCCGTTAAAGTAATAATTCATTGTGAATACACATATAACTTCGAAAATTCAGAGGAGTGCCTGGGGTTTGAACCTGCAACCGTCGAGATTCTTGACCGCGTGTCTAAACCTCGAGGCCATCACGACTTACATTCTGTGTTTTCCAACTCCTCTATATTATTTCCGACTACCTTTTGTCCGCGACTGTCTACGTAGACTACAGGGTTGGGTTCAGAAAGGAAATACTAGAACAGGAATGTTACTACGGTGGGTCCCACCTATCTCCATACCAAAAATCATTCAAATGTTTTGCCAATCTATGTCCATTTTTTAATCTCCATATATTTTTTTAAAATAAAAAGTATCCTATGTTACTTCTAATACCTCCAAGAATATGTGTACAAAGTTTCATGACGATCGGTTGAGCAGTTTTTGCGTGAAAGCATAACAAACATCCCTGGAGGCAGCCTGCATCCAGCGACGACCCGCGACCTTTACCAGGTCATCGGACCATCTCGTTAGTGGACGTCCTACGCTGCGCTTCCCGCTACGTGGCCTCCATTCGAGAACGTTTTGAATCCATCGGCCATCAGTTCTCCGCACTATGTGCCCGGCCCATTTCCACTTCAACTTGGTAATTCGCTGGGCTATGTCGGTTACCTTAGTTCATTTATAATATTAGTAAGGATTATTTTCGTTGCGGGATCATGACAAATTAGGTTCCCTTAGATCCGCTGAGCTTCAGTGCTCAGCGTCAATACTGCGCGTGCTGTTGATCCTGGAGCACAGGACCTACAGTGGTGGGTGTGTTTTGGGATAGGGACAATTAGTAATATGGATACCTATAGGTTTAATGGCTGCCGCTGGTTGTTGCTTTACGAGGTGTTAACGATCACATTCAATATATTTGGACATTTCAAATGGAACCAATTTTGAAAAAGGCGACTTTTGGAGACTTTGGCGAAAAGGAGAATTTTGCGGTATGACCGAAGGGAGTTAATAATTATCAGTAAACAGGCTATTATCTGTCCGCTAACTCGCACTAGGGCAGCGTTGTGGACTAAGGCCTAAACCCTCTCAGTTGTAGAGGAGGCCCGTGCTTAGCAGTGGGACGTATTTGGGCTGATGATGAAGGGTATTTATAAGCATACCTTTGAAATTATAATTACTTAAATCAAGAATGAGAACATTAAAAGAGTTTTTAGATCGTACGTCGCAAAAATGGTGCGAGACTAAAAAGCAATTAAATCTCATGTCAAATTAATTAATCATCAGCCCATATACGTCCCACTGCTGGGCACGGGCCTCCTCTACAACTGAGAGGGTTTAGGCCTTAGTCCACCACGCTGCGGGTTGGCGGACTACACACATAAGAAATTCTTACGAACTTTTAGGTGTGCAGTTTTCTTCACGATGTTTTCCATCACCGTTAAAGTCAGTGATAATTCATTATGAATACACACATAACTTCGAAAAGTCAGAGGTGTATTTCTGGAGTTTGAACCCGCGCAGCCGAGATTCTGGACCGCGCGATTGAACAGAGTACTTAACTCCAAATAAGGTAAAGTTCCTTTGATGTACTCAAATATGTGCGATAGAATCCAAAAACACTGCTTAAATAAACACTTAAGAGCCTATATTTTGGCCGGCAACGCACCGATGATTCCTCTGGTATTGTGGTTGTTCATGGGCGGTGTTGACCACTTCACATCAGGTGGCTCACGAGCTCGTTTGCCTCCTTTCCCATAAAAAAAAAAACTTATGTCAAAACCATGAACCTTAAATCAAATCTAATACAAAAGATATTGAAATTATCACTATTATTGCCTCAGTAGTATGCCTCAGGCATTAAGTCCACCTTTACATAATATATGTATAAAGTGTAAATAAATAAATAAATTATTATCGACTAGCGCCATCTGTTATCCGAAGTACTAACCAATTTGTGCCACGTCACGGACGGTACTGGGTTGCCAGCCGCCCTGCACTCGAGCACGGCAGCGCCCCCGCGGCGTGCGGTCGCGTGCCGAGACTCCGGCGAGGCCCGCACGCTCGGAGGGACTAACACCTCGACTGTATGGACTTGGTCTCTCGCCACGCGGTCTGATATCTGACATACGTAGTCTCCGGCATCCTGGAAACAACATCATCAGCCGTAAGATTTTCAGAGTGACTTGTTAGATGCAGTTCTATTATATAAAGGTACTTTATTCCCCTGAAAAATTGTAAATATGTAATAGATTTTAATTATTAATAAAAAAAAACAGCATTAAAAAGAGATGTTAGACAGCCCCGTTGCACATTTGGCTAGACAACAGCTTCCAAAACGGGAGGCCGCGGGTTCGATCCTTGCACCGAGACAAATTTTTGTATGATCCACAAATATCTGTTTCGGGTCTGGGTGTTTGTGAGACCGAAAAGTTTTTCGTAGCGTCTGATACCCACGACACAAGACTCGTATGTAAGTGTGGGGACAGAACTATATTTTGTCAACACCTTTTTTTTTTATTATTTTTTATTGCCTCAGTAGGCAGACGAGCAAGCGGTCCGCCTGATGGTAAGCGGTTACCGCCGCCCATGGACTAAAGTAATGCTAACTAATGGCTAATGGCTACTATGTACTTGGCGTCGCGTCTGATATATGTTAATAGTGTGAACATAACCATAAAAAAATAATAATATGATATGAAACAACGCGCATCGTGTTTTATAGGGTCACGTGATGGTGCATTTTTGACCATCAGGCCATCGACCACTTTTTGTTGCATTAAGACATAACTATGTACCTACATATATTCCCTTTTCATCCCGTTATCATTTTTTGATAGGTAGTGTTACGTTGTAACAAGTTTTATAAACATAAAATAAATACAAATAATAACTACATACAAACAAACAAATAACCCGTTGTTACAATTGAATGCAAACCGCGCGCTTTAACTAGCGATATCATCACAACGACCATATAAGGTATTCGTCGGTGCCGGAAATCAAATTATTTCTAGAACATCGGATAGTAAACGCCACAGCCAGAAATTTCGAGAAAAAATACAATAGCGATCGACGGTTCAACTTCCTACGAACTATTCCATCTCGCTCGATTCTATAATTACTATCTCAGTCCCACAGGGATTTACAAAAATATAGAGGGTAGTCGTGGCGTGTCTTGCTTCGGTTGTACCGTTCTTTCCATATCTCTGTCTCATGTCATACGGAACAATCGAGAATCTGACAGTACGCATTGTCGCCTCAGGAAGGAAATAGGCCCACCACCGAACCGATATGTACCTATATAAGGACGAATTCGCGGAGAGAGAACAAGAAATTCCGACGCCAGAGAGTTGTGATTAGTTCGCATTTTTTAAACAGTAGTAAAATCAGTGCTATACTAAAACGAAAAAGAAATTAAAAGCGGATCGCATCATTTTCAACCCCCTTGGTAAGTTTAATATGTTTAATTCCAATATTGGCTTGGTTGCTGTTAACTAGTTTTTCGTGTCTGGATTAATTTGATTACTATTCAACAAGTGATTTCTTCAACCTTTTAATAGTGCAAAAATTGCTATGGCTATATATATTTCTTGATAGTGGTATAACAACGTAACGTAATGCGACTGTGAGTATCTTAAAATTGGTAAAATATAACTTACCTTTTTATTTTTCCGATGAGTTTCAAATATGTTTCGCCGCGGTATTTTTCTTCATTAACATTCTATTATACCTAATATTAATTTAGTCCAAATCAATATGGCCGCGATAATTAATTCCCACTGTGTTCCACGCGTATGTTGTTAATATCGGTGGCTTGTGTATTATCTTAATAAGAACTTTATTATCTTAAAATATATTTCCAAATTTAAATATAAGTATTCTATTAAAAATTGCCACCGAATAATTGTATTAGTTTGCTTAGACTTTAAAGCCAGTTAAATTTTTATAATTGTGTAAAGTTATATATAAACTATATTTCCTCCTGTTAGTTCAAATAATGTAATACACACACATAGCTGTGAGATTTATTTCTAGATTAGCGTGATGTTAAGATAAGAGAAATTTCTCGATGTACCGGCGAAATAAATATCGAAGGTCATTGTTTCACTCGTAGTATTCATGTGTATAAAATTAAACCTGTACTTGTGTAAAAGTTTAAGTGTAACTATTTCTTTTGTACTCATCGCGTAATGGAATGGTGATCGTCCGGCATATAAACAGTTGGGGTTTGATCCTGGGTTGGGTAATTTAAATAATAATTATTAATTATATTGGCATTTGACATTTAACTATGTTTCGTTTAATTATTTTTTTTATTTTTTTTTATTTTGTTTTTACAACCGGACCTAAATGTCGCCACTCCATTCCGCTATTTTTTAATTGCTTCACGAAAGATGCCGACGCCCATTCCTGGTCTCGTCTAGTGCCTGGGTGTCGGATCTTTCGCGCTACAAGTGTCGTTTCGACGCGTTCCAGGAAACTGGGGGTTCTCCGTTCGGGTTGAGAAATACGAGCTGCACGTTCACGACTCGGATTGAGAACTACGAGCTGCAAGTCCACAGTACGTTTGTGAACGACAGCTGCACGTACTAGTACGGACTGTACCAACGGGCAACGCTTCTGCCCACCGACTCCAGCAGACCCCTGCGGCTGAGGGCCTTCCGATATATCACCGAAGACCCCTCCACGCGTCACGGGATCGAAAGACCGAAGTTAAGTCCCCAGTGCACATAGGGTTTTATTGGGACCAGAAAGCTTTCCCGTGCCAAGAATCCACCCCCCTGGGTGTAGTCATAAATATAGAATTTTTATTTTATTTTTTTTTTTTTTTTTTAATAAATTGATTATTTGGTAATTGTTTTTTTTATTGTTCCCGCCGTCAGGCGGTCGTAACAAGTGGCGCCCACTATATAAAAGGCAAGGCACAGGGAAGTTTTTTTGTACTCTTTTGGTGTCGGTATTTTTCAATTCCAGGTGGTAAGCCTTTGCGGACGAGGCTGAACGGGGAGGTACCACCGACCCGTTTCTCCTTAAAGAGGAACGGGTAGCCGATTCTTGTCTTCTGGCTCCGCCGGGTAATCAAATACCATCTCAGATTACCCACACATACGCGTGTGTTTCACAGTGGGCATTATACAAATTATTGACTCCGACATTTTTGTTTTGCACAGTCGGGCAACATCAAGTATTTTTTTTTTTTCTACAACATTGTGTCATTATTTTTTTTATAACATTCCATTCTGATACATTCTGTGCATTTACATTTTATGTTAGCATTTGTATTTTGCATTTGTGTTTGTGCGTAATTCACATTTCTTTTCAGAGATTTTTTTTTATTTGTGCATTTATTGCTTTCATTTTTTATTGTTGCATATCTTTATTGTTTTGTAATTTTATTTCTTTTTTGCTCTGAATAGATAATAGCGGTTACGTACATTATTTTACATCGTTCTTAATATATATTTTTTTAACATAACATTGCCCACAATCGTGTCACATTCCGTCGCGTATTGTTTCAGTTCACTATTTTAATTTAAATACATCGTCTCACAAAATATTAATTAATTAACTTTCATACATATAGCTGTCCCACAATATATTAAGATATTTTAATTTCATTTTTGAACTTAGTCAATTCTCTAAAAATAATTTTCCTTTAAAATGGACCGTAACATTAAATATTTACATTTAACTAAATCGGAGCTCACGTATGAAGTAGCCATACGCGGTTTAGAACCTAAAGAAAAGGTTGAGGATCTTAGAGTGCAAATTAATAAAATTGTTTCGGAATATCCTGCGGACGCGGTTTTTGACTCATGCTATGACATAGAAACAGACATTAAAGAAGTTAACGCAACTATTAGCAAAATATTAACAAACTTAGATACTTTAGATAATAACCCGGATAATAAACCAGTTTTAGATCGTACTCGCTCGTTAATTAATCACATTTACTTCCGTTTAAAAAGAATAGAAAAACCAACAAAAGAAAATTTATTAACACTTTTTGAAGATACCGTTAAACTGTTTAATGACCTCCAAATTAGATTTAATAAATTAAAAAACAAACCGTTAGTAGTAAAAACTTCTGTTCAGGATAGTTTAAATGTACCAAATAGTCCGTACGAGAGCAGGGAAACAACTCTTACAAACACGGAAGTAGGTTGCGATAGGACTTCGCTTTCAGAAATTCTGAAGACAAAATATGACGGCAAATCCTGCGTACGCGCTTTTATTGCTCGCTTAGAAGAGCTCAAGTTAGCACGAAATATTTCGGACGAGCGAATGATGCGTTTAGCGCCAGAAATTTTCACCGGGGAAGCCTTGCATTGGCTTAGAAGCGTAAGGGATGGCATAGGTTCGTGGCATGAACTGCTATCATTGCTGAGAACGGACTTCGACACTTTTGACTTCGATTATAAAATGATGGACGAGATCCGTTCGCGAAGCCAAGGCGAAGAGGAAAACATAACTATTTACTTAGCAATTATTCACGGTATGTTTTCACGACTTTCCGGACCGGTGCCAGAGGCGGATAAACTAGAAATAATTCTTCACAATATTAGGCCATGTTACGCGGGGGTTTTGGCTACGAATCCGAACATTTCTAGCATTTCCGAATTACGAGTAGTCTGCAGAAACTATGAAAGAATTAACGCTCGGTATTCCAACTTCAAAGAACCTTCTTGTAACCCTGGTTGTTCATTAGCACCAGAATTTAATTATCTTTCAATTCGAACAAACAAAAATAAATATAATCCAAATAGGTTAGCTTCGTTAAATTCAAATAAAAAATATTGTTTTAAATGTGGCCTTCGGGACCACACTACTTTTACTTGCCCTAGGTGCAATCCCAAGAAAAAACCGTTCGTGAGTCATTTCCAGTGTTACAGATGCGGCGAACGCGGTTATAAAGTTACAGATTGCCCCAAATGTAAGGATAAATATAGCCCACCTTCTAAAGTCCTTCAGACAAAAACTAATAGTAATAATAAAAATATAAATAACCCAAAAAACTAGCTATGGAAAGTTGCAGTCAGTTTAACTTCGACCAGAAAGACTGGGCCAACTGGCTGACAACTATAAAAAATTTCTTTCGTACATTCAAGGTCGCTACTATTTTTAATAAATTACCTTTCAAAGATCCTCGTCCTTATGTTACGGTTTCAATTGCTAATTATCCTAACTTCAAATATTTAGGTCTCTTAGATTCGGGTTCAGCTATTACCATTTTAGGGAATAATTCCCATTTACAACTTTTAAAAGCAGGGTTCATGTTGAACTCTGCTGATATATTAACAGTTACGACTGCAGGCGGTCAGTCTTATCGTTCAATTGGAAATATTTTGTTACCTATAGTTTTCGAAAATATAGTTAAAATTTTAAACGTTCACGTCATACCAGAAATAGATTCGTATTTAATTCTTGGCATTGATTTTTGGAAAAAATTTAATATTTGTCCAAAATATTTACCTAACTTAGATTTTATCAGTCACACAGACCCTAAAGTTTATAATATTACAACGTCTTCTACTTCCTTACTAGGTCTTCATTCCTACGACACGTTAGAGCCATCAGAAAAAATAATCGCGAACAGCGTAATTGAACAATTTAAAAATATCTCTTTTGAACGTATAGGTTTAGGCAGAACGTCCCTAATTACCCATAGGATCGATACAGGAGACGCACTTCCTATTAGGCAGCGCTCGTATAGGTTGTCGCCGGAAAAACAAAAAATCGTATCAGAGCAGGTAGACGAAATGTTGAAACTCGGCGTAATTTCGCCAGGCGAGAGTCCGTGGTCTTCCCCTGTCATAGTAGTAGAGAAAAAAGAGGGTAAACCTCGGGTATGCCTAGACAGTAGGAAACTTAACTCAGTCACCAAAAAAGACGCCTATAGCCTACCGTATATATCCGAGATCTTAGACAATCTTAGAGACGCTCGTTTCCTGTCTTCGATTGACCTGTCAAAATCTTTTTGGCAGATTCCATTGGATAAAAAGGACAGAGAGAAGACTAGTTTTTACGTTCCGGGTCGTGGTACTTTCATGTTTAATGTAATGCCTTTTGGGTTGACCAATGCGCCAGCTACACAACAAAGATTAGTGGATACCTTATTTGGACCGGAGTTCGAGCACAAAGTCTTCTGTTACTTAGATGACGTTATAGTAATTAGCGAATCGTTCCAGGATCACGTGTCCCTACTGCTGCGCGTATTGGAAAAACTTAAAAAAGCTAATTTATCAGTTAACTTCGAAAAATGTCAACTTTTTAGGGATAGCTTAAAGTATTTGGGCTATGTGGTTGACGCTGAAGGTCTCCGTACAGACCCACTGAAGGTGGAAGCCATTCTCAACTTCCCAACACCAACCACGAAAAAAGATGTGAAGAGATTCTTAGGAACCGCGTCTTGGTACAGACGTTTTATACCAAATTTCAGCACCATTGCGGGCCCTCTGAACTCTCTAACATCAACTAAGAAGTGTGCTCCACCCTTCAGATGGTCAGCGGAAGCGGAAGCGGCATTCACAACACTCAAATCATGTTTGGTCACAGCACCGGTTTTATGCTGCCCTAATTACGACCTTCCTTTCGAAGTTCACACAGACGCCAGTAATTTTGGGTTAGGCGCTATGCTCACCCAAAATATAGATGGCGTTGACCGCCCTATAGCATTCAGGAGCCGCTCTTTAACGGGTCCTGAACGTAACTATAGCGTTACAGAGAGGGAAACTCTGGCTGTGCTGGACGCTCTCGAGCACTGGCGCTGTTATTTAGAGAATGGTAAGTGTTTTACGGTTTACACTGACCATTCAGCATTAAAATGGTTTTTAACCTTGTCCAACCCTACGGGTCGTCTCGCCCGCTGGGGTCTGAGGCTTTCTGCCTTTAATTTCTTTATCAAACACCGTAAAGGTAAAGATAATGTAATTCCAGATGCATTATCTAGAGCAGTACCAGTAGCAGAAATTAGTGCCACGAGTCATCGCAGTTACATTACCAAGGACGATTGGTATCTTAACATCTTAAACGGTTGCGTAAGTTCGCCTACTAGTTTCCCGAACTACGTGGTGACGAATGGGAAATTGTATCGTTTCTCGAAGGGTAACAGCCCACTTACATCCGAATTCGAATGGAAGGAAGTTGTTCCTAAAGAACATCGTGAAACGATACTTAAAAACAACCATTCTGACCCCACTGCGGGACATATGGGAATTTTTAAAACTTACCAAAGACTTAAGTTACGCTATTATTGGCCTGGTATGTACGGCGATACTGCTAAATTTGTGACAGCTTGCGATACATGTACTGCATATAAATCTCCTACCCATACTACCCTTGGTCCACTAGGTAGGCCTAAGGAGTGTAGCAGGCCATTTCAAATGATCTCTGTAGATCTAGTAGGTCCTCTACCAGTTTCCCGTAAGCAGAACGCTTATATATTAGTAGTTTGTTGTTGTTTTTCTAAATATTGTTTACTATTCCCCCTAAGGAGAGCTACGGCAGCAAATGTCGTCAAATGTTTAGAAGAAGGCGTTTTCCTAGTGCATGGCATTCCACAGTTGGTTTTGCAGGACAATGGAGTGCAATTCATTAGCCGTGAATTAGCTAAACTATACGAATATTATAAAATTCCAAAAGTGCAATTCACGCCTAAATACACGCCCCAAGTAAACACTGTGGAACGTTATAATAGAACATTAATCACCTCCATATCAACTTTTGTAAAAGATGACCACAGAACTTGGGATGTAAACTTACCAAAGATACAGTTTGCTATGAATAGTGCCGTTAACGAGGTAACCAAATTCACACCGGCGTTTCTAGTGTACGGCAGAGAACTTGTACCATGCGGGTCGCATTATTCTACAGATGTAGACCCAAGTGATCTGGTGCTCTCGCCACGCGACGAATACGCGGGAAACCTCGGGTGTTTGGCAAAAATATTCGACAAAGTCCAACTGTCTCTGTATAACAGCCATGTCAAAAGCTCGCGACATTATAACTTACGCAGAAAACCCGTAGACTTTAACGTAGGAGACATAGTATGGAAACGGTGCTATTTCCAAAGCGATAAGGATGCTCACTTCGCGAAAAAACTAGCTCCGAAATTCTTGAAATGCAAAATAGTAGCCAAGCGCTCCCCATTAGTCTACACCGTCGAAGATATGTCTGGGAATAATTTAGGAAACTGGCACATCAAGGATTTTAAGCTACACTCCTCTCCTTCGTAATTTTTTTTTTTTGTATGATATCACACTTTTATAGTGTCTATCAAGTTACTTGTTATGTTATATTCACGCGGATTATACACGTTGGATTTATTTTATCATTTGTGTTATGTTTCGCGGGTTCGACTCATATATTTTTTTTTTTTATTTTATTTATAGTTGTTAATCAATAGTATGATGATTATATTAGCATTCGTTTATTTTATAATGTATCGGCAAATAATTAATTCAATATTAGTCTGTTCGTTAATCGATTATGTTTGTCTTTAGCGGATTAAAATAAGCCTACACGAATTTTGATGTTTTGATTGGGAGTTTTGTTTTAGTGTTGTATGACTTCTTTATAGGTCTACAAACATTTTAATTGCGTTTTGCAATTTTTTTTTAGCGGAGTATGACAGTTTCTTGGTATAGGTCTACTCGTCTGCTGTTTTTTTTTCGTTACAGCGGGTCGTGACTGTAACAAATTCGCTAAAGACTAGACATACTCACAATGCCGCTTAGTTTATTTAATTTTGTTTTTATTAATTGTTCATATATTATCATAGTCGTCACCGTTAACAGTTCAATACTTGTTTACCTTGATACGTACCTAGGGTTTCGGAACATTGGTTAATTTTTTTTTTTTTTCCTTTTTTTACAATATTTTTTTTATTAAAAAGTTATTGCGTTTCGGTCTCTGTCTACGTTTGTCTTTGATGAATTAAAATAAGCCTACACGGAGTTTGATGTTTAGTTGGGAGATATTTTTTTATTTTTTTGCGTTTTGCGCATTTATGGCGGGTTGCGACCTCTTGTATAGGTCTGATTCGTTTTGTTGTTTTGCGTTCTGCGCGTATAGAGCGGGTTGTGACTCTTTAAATAAGCCTACACTAATTTTCTCGTTAGAGCGGGTTGTGACTCTTTAAATAAGCCTACACTAATTTTCTCGTTACAGCGGGTCGTGACTGTAACAAATTCATCAAAGACCAAATGTATTCCACAGTGCCGATTTCGTCCGAATGTTTCATGTTACAGTATTTTCCCTCTTAGATGCTCTTTGTCATGCAGTGCTGTTCTTGAGTCCAATCTTATAATAGATTTGTACTCTAGTTGTATGGTAGTCTGTTGATAATTATAGAATTCTTCAGACAAATGTGACAGGTCGTATGCAAGGTCGCATGGTAGGTATTTGTTAGTGGATGTATGAAAGTGAGACAGTTACTGGGCGGTTCTATCCTTCTTAGGCGCTTGCCGCAGCGGATTTTACTACGTAAAATCCTTTCTCTGGGAGAGGGGGTATTGTTACGTTGTAACAAGTTTTATAAACATAAAATAAATACAAATAATAACTACATACAAACAAACAAATAACCCGTTGTTACAATTGAATGCAAACCGCGCGCTTTAACTAGCGATATCATCACAACGACCATATAAGGTATTCGTCGGTGCCGGAAATCAAATTATTTCTAGAACATCGGATAGTAAACGCCACAGCCAGAAATTTCGAGAAAAAATACAATAGCGATCGACGGTTCAACTTCCTACGAACTATTCCATCTCGCTCGATTCTATAATTACTATCTCAGTCCCACAGGGATTTACAAAAATATAGAGGGTAGTCGTGGCGTGTCTTGCTTCGGTTGTACCGTTCTTTCCATATCTCTGTCTCATGTCATACGGAACAATCGAGAATCTGACAGTACGCATTGTCGCCTCAGGAAGGAAATAGGCCCACCACCGAACCGATATGTACCTATATAAGGACGAATTCGCGGAGAGAGAACAAGAAATTCCGACGCCAGAGAGTTGTGATTAGTTCGCATTTTTTAAACAGTAGTAAAATCAGTGCTATACTAAAACGAAAAAGAAATTAAAAGCGGATCGCATCATTTTCAACCCCCTTGGTAAGTTTAATATGTTTAATTCCAATATTGGCTTGGTTGCTGTTAACTAGTTTTTCGTGTCTGGATTAATTTGATTACTATTCAACAAGTGATTTCTTCAACCTTTTAATAGTGCAAAAATTGCTATGGCTATATATATTTCTTGATAGTGGTATAACAACGTAACGTAATGCGACTGTGAGTATCTTAAAATTGGTAAAATATAACTTACCTTTTTATTTTTCCGATGAGTTTCAAATATGTTTCGCCGCGGTATTTTTCTTCATTAACATTCTATTATACCTAATATTAATTTAGTCCAAATCAATATGGCCGCGATAATTAATTCCCACTGTGTTCCACGCGTATGTTGTTAATATCGGTGGCTTGTGTATTATCTTAATAAGAACTTTATTATCTTAAAATATATTTCCAAATTTAAATATAAGTATTCTATTAAAAATTGCCACCGAATAATTGTATTAGTTTGCTTAGACTTTAAAGCCAGTTAAATTTTTATAATTGTGTAAAGTTATATATAAACTATATTTCCTCCTGTTAGTTCAAATAATGTAATACACACACATAGCTGTGAGATTTATTTCTAGATTAGCGTGATGTTAAGATAAGAGAAATTTCTCGATGTACCGGCGAAATAAATATCGAAGGTCATTGTTTCACTCGTAGTATTCATGTGTATAAAATTAAACCTGTACTTGTGTAAAAGTTTAAGTGTAACTATTTCTTTTGTACTCATCGCGTAATGGAATGGTGATCGTCCGGCATATAAACAGTTGGGGTTTGATCCTGGGTTGGGTAATTTAAATAATAATTATTAATTATATTGGCATTTGACATTTAACTATGTTTCGTTTAATTATTTTTTTTATTTTTTTTTTATTTTGTTTTTACAACCGGACCTAAATGTCGCCACTCCATTCCGCTATTTTTTAATTGCTTCACGAAAGATGCCGACGCCCATTCCTGGTCTCGTCTAGTGCCTGGGTGTCGGATCTTTCGCGCTACAAGTGTCGTTTCGACGCGTTCCAGGAAACTGGGGGTTCTCCGTTCGGGTTGAGAAATACGAGCTGCACGTTCACGACTCGGATTGAGAACTACGAGCTGCAAGTCCACAGTACGTTTGTGAACGACAGCTGCACGTACTAGTACGGACTGTACCAACGGGCAACGCTTCTGCCCACCGACTCCAGCAGACCCCTGCGGCTGAGGGCCTTCCGATATATCACCGAAGACCCCTCCACGCGTCACGGGATCGAAAGACCGAAGTTAAGTCCCCAGTGCACATAGGGTTTTATTGGGACCAGAAAGCTTTCCCGTGCCAAGAATCCACCCCCCTGGGTGTAGTCATAAATATAGAATTTTTATTTTATTTTATTTTTTTTTTTTAATAAATTGATTATTTGGTAATTGTTTTTTTTATTGTTCCCGCCGTCAGGCGGTCGTAACAGTAGAATAGCTCAAAAATTAAAACTTTTTCTCATTTGTAACTGTTAGAAATGGTTATTTTATTATATTAAAGAAACATTATTTTAGACGCAATAACTTTATTGGAAAGTTGCGCACAGTACAAGGACAATCACAGAGTAAAAACAGGTAAAGACATTAACGTCAGAGTGACAGGAGCTGTCAAAGAAATTAATATATAGATGGCGCTACACGAAAAGTTGATTAAGATTATAATATTTCAATATATATTTGTGCCCGGAAAGCGGCAATAGGCTCGCCCCCTATCACGTGGGACCGATACATACCTGGCGAAAAGTGGGTGCAGAAATGCACCTCTGCCTACCCCTTCGGTGAATATAGGCGTGAGGTTATGTATGTATTATAATATTTACTATGAATTACAACAGTAACTCTTATTATCAACGTCTACTTGACATTGGCTAAATGCACAATGCGAAGCCATTATATATATATATATTGTTGTAATTAGATAAATTTTATAATCTTATATTATTTAAATATACTAATGAAAAACGTAGCGCCATCTATTGTTATGTTGGGAAGAAACACAGGTCCGCACAATTTATATAATCTGTACTCTCTCGTCTTAACTCTCTGATCGTGATATACGTTGTTAAAATGTCTCCATCTTAAATAAACTAAAAGTGCAAATAAAGCCATTTATTATTTCATCAAATCATTTCAACATGGTAGCAGAGCGTGGTTAACAAAAAACAAAAATATTACTCAGTGTGATCAGTAAAAGTAAAGTGTAAAAAAGTTTAAAAGATCAGTATTGAGAGATTTGAGGTTAGGCTGCCGTCGCAACAAAATTAATTATCGTGAAAATTAATTATCATCAAAAATGGCTAAACAAACGAGGATTGAAGATATCACGATACCTATATTTGAAGGTACAAACTATTCAAGCTGGAAATTAAGATTATTAACGTTGTTGGAATACAAAGAATGCCACGAGGTCGTCATTGTCAAAAACGAAGATGCACAAACAGTATGGAAAAAGAAGGATTTAAAAGCAAGAACTATAATAATGAGTTCAATCTTAGATAAACAATTGGAATATATTAGTGAATGCAAAACAGCATATGAGATGATAAATAAGTTTGATAAAATGTATTTAACCCAGTCTACGGCTATGCAAATAATATGTAGAGGAAAAATTGAAGAGATAAAATTAAACAATTACAGTACTGTAGAAGATTTTTTTGTTGACTTTGAGAAAACAACAAATGAGTTCAAAGTGGCCGGAGGAAAATTAGATGAACAGGAGAAGTTAAGATACCTACTCAGAGCGCTTCCACCAAGTTATAGTTATATTGGAGACTTTCTTGATGTGATTCCAGAAGAACAAAGAACAGTTGATTATGTATGTTCTAAAATAAAAGAGAAAAATATGACCACTAGTGACTCGGACAAGAAAAACAATGTGAGTACATTTGCAACCAAAACTATGGCCCAATGCTTCATTTGTGGGAAGACTGGTCATCTCAAGAAGGACTGCTGGCATGGTCAGAGATATAATCAAGGACAACAAAGAGGCAGAGGTCAGCGAGGACTACAGAGAGGTTACAACAGAGGTCGATTCTATAGAGGTTACAGTCGAGGCAGAGGTCAAAATCATTTCAGAGGTCAAGGTCAGTCCAATGGTGAATCTTCAAAGAATTCATCGGAGTCATGGACAGCAGAAGTATGTATTCCGGAAGTAAATCAGGTACAGAGGTGTATTAAACAAGTAGAATGTTATAACAATATTGAAATTAATTGGCTTTTAGATAGTGGGTGTACCAACCATTTAATAAACAATGATACATATTTTTATAATTCTATAGATTTAAAAAATCCTGTCAATGTAAAACTTTCAGATGGCAAAATGCTAAAAGCCACCAAATTAGGTACTGTCAAAATATTTTTTAAGAATTTTTATAGTCAAAAACATGTAAATTTAAAAAATGTTTATTTTGTCGAAGGCATTAAGCAAAATTTGTTAAGTTTTTCAAAGATAACTAAAAGTTGCACAATAGTAGCTAAAAACGAATATGCAAAAATTTATAATAATTTTAGAGAATTAATAGTTGTTGCTAATAAAATAAACAATTTGTATTATATAAAAAGTTTTGTATCAAAAAATGAGATGTATGCACATTCAGTAAATTTAACTCAAAAGGAGAAATGGCATAGGGCACTTGGTCATGTAAACTTTCAGTATTTAAATAAATTAGTAAATTATAAATTAGTAGACGGTTTGCCTGATAAGATTGAAAGTACGGAAATGAAATGTTCAAATTGTATTAAAAGTAAAATGAGTAATTTACCTTTTGAAAATAATAGAAGAAAGACAACTGAAATTTTAGAATTAATTCATACTGATTTGAACGGTCCACATAACACAACTGGTTTTGGTGGAGAAAAATACTTTCTCACATTCATCGACGACTATAGTAAATGCACAAGGATATTTTGTATTAAAAGTAAAACTGAAGTTGCTAATTGTTTTATAGAATTTGTAAATTTAGTAGAAAATAAATTCAACAAAAGAATCAAGAGAATCCAATGTGACAATGGCAAAGAATACTTAAACAAGGATATTTATAATTTTATAAGGCAAAAAGGTATAGAGTTATTACCATGTCCACCATATGTCCATGAATTAAATGGAGTAGCGGAAAGGTATAATAGATCTGCTATGGACATAGGTAGATGTTTAATGAGAGAAGCTAAAATTCATAGGCGGTATTGGCCTGAAGCTATAAAAACAGCAGCATACTTAAAAAATCGTACGATTGCAAATACAGTAGAAAATAAAACTCCTTATGAGATATTTTTCAAAACAAAACCTAATGTTGAGCATTTAAAAATTTATGGAAGTAGGGTTTTTGTCAGGGTTCCTGAAGTTTTAAGAAAAAGTAAATGGGATGATAAAGCACAAGAAGGAATTTTAGTAGGTTATAATGAAAACAGTTATCGAGTTCTATTAAATAATAGAATTATTAACGCTAGGCACGTACAGGTAGTTGAAGAAAATACTGAACTAATTTGCTTAGAAAAACTAGATGATCAGAAAGGTAAAGATTTAGAAATTGAACATACTTCAAATGAAATAGTTAAAACAAATTACGAAAGTGATGAAAATTATGTAGATGCAAATGAAATTAATCCTAATAATGCCTTGAATAAACTTGTAAATGATGATAATTTAAATGATAAAGATAAGGATGAAGTAGGATCGCAAAAAAGAAAGAGAATTCCAGTTTCTAGATATGGTAATCCAGTTTCACATTTTATATATGTTAACTATATTGATGCAAATGTACCAAATACATTTGAGGAGGCGATTAACTCCAATGATCATAAACAATGGCAAATGGCAATGGACTCAGAAATAAATAGTTTAAATAAAAATAATACTTGGCAAATTGTTGAAAAGCCAAAAGATAAAAAAGTTATTGATGTAAAGTGGGTTTTTAGAAGGAAAAACAATAATGATTATAAAGCTAGATTAGTTGTAAGAGGATTCCAGCAAAAAGATTACACTGAAAATGCTTACTCACCAGTAGGAAAAATGCAAACATTGAAAATTTTATTGTCATACAGTTGTAAAAATAATTTATTTGTCGAACAGATGGATGTAGAGACAGCCTTTTTAAATGCTCATATAAAGTCAGAAGTATATGTAAATCAACCAGAAGGTTATGAAATTGGCAACAATAAAGTTTACAAGTTGCAAAAGGCACTCTATGGTCTCAAAGAAAGCCCTAGAGTATGGTATGAGTGTTTTGATAAATTTATTATAACACTAAATTTTGTTAGAAGTAACTATGATTACTGTTTATATGTTAATAGGGTAAGCAAAGATCCAATATACATATTAATATTTGTTGATGATCTTTTAATTTGCTGTAAAGATAAAAATAAAATTGAAGATTTAAAAATTTGTTTAATGAAAAGATTTGCAATGAAAGATTTGGGAAAAATTAAAAGCTACATTGGCATAGATATTGAATATAGTGATGATAAAAGTAAAATGACTCTAAGCCAAGCAAAGTATATTGAATCTTTGGCTGCTAAATATAATATAAAAAATTGTAACTTGTATGATACTCCAATGGAGACTAATCTAAAATTAGATCAAGCGAGAGATGTAGATGAAAGAATTAAGTACAGAAATATAATAGGTGAATTATTGTATATTAGTACAGGCACAAGGCCAGATATAGCATACAGTGTTAATTATTTGAGCAGATATCAAAGTTGTTATAACCAATCACATTACAAATATGCAATGAGAATATTAAAATATTTGTATAAGACTAAGGATTTAAAGTTAACATATTATGATAATGTAAATACTGAAATGTTAGATTGTATGGTAGATTCTGACTATGCAGGAGATAATGTGGATAGAAAATCCACAACTGGTTTTGTTATCAGATTGTTTGGAAACTTAATTTTTTGGAAAACACGTAAACAAAATACAGTAACTAAATGCTCAACTTTCGCAGAGTATATTGCTATGTCAGAGGCAGTGACTGAAGTAGTTTTTATTAGAAACTTACTAAGTGAATCATTTAATGTAAAATTTTGTGATCCAATAAAATTGTATGTAGATAACTCAGGTGCAATAGCAATTGCTAAATACGGTAACTTTACAAAAAATTCAAAGCACATTGAAGTGCAGTATCATTATATAAATGAGAATTATCAAAAGAAAATAATTGGTATTGAAAAAATTGATACAAAATTTAATTTGGCAGACATGTTAACTAAAAGTCTGGATAAGGCAAAATTTTTGAAGAACAGATTAGAGCTAAAATTGATTTAATTATGTTAAAGGTTATAAGATTATAAATTTAAGGAGGCGTGTTGTAATTAGATAAATTTTATAATCTTATATTATTTAAATATACTAATGAAAAACGTAGCGCCATCTATTGTTATGTTGGGAAGAAACACAGGTCCGCACAATTTATATAATCTGTACTCTCTCGTCTTAACTCTCTGATTGTGATATACGTTGTTAAAATGTCTCCATCTTGAATAAACTAAAAGTGCAAATAAAGCCATTTATTATTTCATCAAATCATTTCAACATATATAAAAAAAAAACTATCATTAAAATTGTCACAGGTCAAAGAAAATTTTTCATCATCATCATCAGCCCATATACGTCCCACTGCTGAGCACGGGCCTCCTCTACAACTGAGAGGGTTTAGGCCTTAGTCCACCACGCTGGCCTAGTGCGGATTGGCGGACTACACACCTAAGAAATTCCTAAGAACTCTTAGGTGTGCAGGTTTCATCACGATGTTTTCCTTCACCGTTAAAGTACGTGATAATTCATTGTGAATACACACATAACTTCGAAAAGTCAGAGGTGTGTACCTGGGGTTTGAATCCGCGACCGTCGAGATTCTCGACCGCATGCCCAAACCTCAAGGCTATCACGACTTCTTCAAAGATAATTTTTAGTTTTCTAGTAATTTTGAAGATTTATAATCACCTTACTTAAAAACGTTAGTTGATCTACCACTTTAACATTCTATATCTCGTTTCCTCTAATGTCGCAAGTGAATCTATAGAACAGGACAAAGCATGATTCTGGCGTTCTCACGGATAGTTAATCAAGAAGTATCCCGTCACTTAATGAGGAGGAATGAAACGAGTTCTTACACAAATAACTTTCACGGAACACTTAATCCCTCGGGATTTGACAAAAAGATTGCCTTGAAGATAACGGGAAAGGTTTGATTAAACCCGTCTGATTTAAAAAGCATTGAATAATGAAGATCAATGTTTGGAATGATGTTTTAATTCGCCGCTAGATGGCGTTGAATTAAATTATTTCTTTGTGTATTGTTTTTAATAAATACAAAAAAAATCGTATCTGTTACTTTTAAATTGCAATTATTTTATTGTTATATTACATTTTTTACACCACAATTACCCCTTTTATGGTAAAAGATCGCTAAAGGCGGTAAGACCGCCCTTGGTGGCACACATTATATATAAGAATTTAGTTGTATTTTATTTTATTTCTGTTCTTGTGGAATCCAATAAAGCATATATTAAATAAATAAATATGTGATTTGTGATGGAAGAAAACATCGCGAGTAGCCTAAAAGCTCTTTTCAAGAATTACTAGGAAACTAGGCCAGAGTAGTGGCCCGGTGATACACTGGACACTGTTACCTTGCTATGCGAGTGGCTGAAACTTTAGGGAGCTTTACCGCCGCATACCAACGTAATTGACAGAACAGTAAAAGGAGATTTATAATGGTGGCCATCAATTTAGGATAGGATTTTTAATAATTATGCCCCAAGTTGAGCTTTAAAGCAACGCACTGAAGGAATTCTGGTGAGTTCCACTCGAGATCCCAGAGTTCCTTTGTTGTGCTGATGGTGGATACCATGGGGTTTTTAGCCGGTAGAAATCCGGCATACCCCGTTTGCCCTCCCTAAGGCAGACGGGGATCCAAGAGGATTTACCCCATGAAAAAAAAAAGGCCAGCCTGGTGGACTAAGGTCTAAACCCTCTTAGATGTAGAAGTGACCCGTGCCCAGCAGTGGGATATATATGGGCTGATGATGATACAAGTATATACATTATAATACAACATAAATTTTACAAACAATTGAGAAAATATAGCCACAACAGACGGTCTTATCACTAACTGCTCTTCCAGACAACCTACATTAGGAATGAAAAGTTGCTTTTGTGGCAATTGTATTACAAAATTGGAAAAAATAAATATAAAACAACACCACAATAATATTACCACCACAAAAACAGTAAACTTAATTCAATGGTACCGATCTCATTAGCATCCGCGGTAGAAACTTGTCAAAACCGAGAATTTAAGGATAATATTAGCAATTGTGGTTGCAACATTAGGCCGGGTTGGCTGGGGTGAATAGGGCGCTTTTAGAAGTTAACGAACTTTTGTTATGTACTTCTGAGGTATAGAATTTAAAAGACCATTTAACTATTCATCTTTCATCATCAGCCCATATACACTACCGACAAAAAGTTTGGAAGCACCTATAATTTTTGTAAAAACAAATAACAAATTGATAATAACAAATTTTATCGATGTTGTAATAAAATATAATATTATTTTAGTAATAACAATATGGTTTTATTTCATAGTTTAATTGTTGTTTTAATTAAGTACCTAATTAGTCTTAATTAAATAATACTATATCTTGTATTATTTCTAAAGTAATTGAGAGTATTAAAAGTGCTTCCAAACTTTTTGTCGGTAGTGTACGTCTCACTGCTGGGCACGGGCCTCCTCTACTACTGAGAGGGTTCAGGCCTTAGTCCACCACGCTGGCCTAGTGCGGGTTGGCGGACCACACACCTAAGAAATTCCTAAGAACTTTTAGGTGTGCAGGTTTTATCACGATGTTTTCCTTCACCGTTAAAGCAAGTGATAATTCATTGTGAATACACACATAACTTCGAAAAGTTAGAGGTGTGTGCCTGGGGTTTGAACCTGCGACCGTCGAAATTCTCGACCGCGTGCCTATACCTCGAGGCCATCACGACTATATTATATTTCACTACAACAAAAATATACAATACAATATGACAGCCAAGTTGCGCAGTTGGCTAGACACCAGCTTGCGAAACGAGAGGCCGCGACGATCCCAGCACCGAGACAAATGTTTGTGTGATCCACTTATATTTGTTTCGTGTGTGTTTGTGAGTAAAGTGTCTCGTATTTACTCACGAGTTGTATGCTAGTGTGTGGCCAGAACTATGTATGTGACTGTTATTTTTATTTTTTTATTTACAATCATAATTTACATTACCGTATTAGAAAATAATTTTTGAAAAATATTTTTTTGTCGTTACATGCCTTCTTTTTTTTGGTACCTTTTTTGTGTGTTTGTAAATCCGTAACTAAGACTGTCTTAGGTTTTAATCAGGGTTTATTAACATCCCCTATAACACAAAGCAGTGTGCAAGCAGTGATGGCCTCGAGGTTTAGGCGCGCGGTCGAGAATCTCGACGGTCGCAGGTTCAAACCCCAGGCACACACCTCTGACTTTTCGAAGTTATGTGTGTATTCACAATGAATTATCACTTGCTTTAACGGTGAAGGAAAACATCGTGATAAAACCTGCACACCTAAAAGTTGTTAGGAATTTCTTAGGCGTGTAGTCCGCCAACCCGCACTAGGCCAGCGTGGTGGACTAAGGCCTAAACCCTCTCAATTGTAGAGGAGGCCCGTGCCCAGTAGTGTAATAGTGTAATAGTGTGTAGTATTGGGACGTATTTAGGCTGATGATGATGATGATAACACAAATGGATAAAAACAAAACATCGAGTAAATAAAATGATATAAATTTTAAATAAAAGTGAAAAATAAATCGCAAATATAATCCCCGAAATCCTCAATTTTTTCGCAGTCGTCAAAAATGCTAAACGCCGCTAAAAGCTAATTGTGCGTTGAGTTATGGTAATGGCGGAGTGTGTCGGCCGCTCGTTATTTTTTATGTTGGCAACACCGCCGCGATTTTCGCGCCTAATTCTCTATGTTTGTTATTTTCTAAATAAATGGGCGGGGGTTTTGAGGTTGTTTTTTGGAATGGTAAAATAGAGCGCTTTGGAATTGAAGGGGTGGCATAATTCTGTGCTTTAAGATACAATTAACATCGAAAATTAAAGTTATATAATTTTTTTCACGCATCTTCTCTATCTTTTAACGGTGAAAGAAAACATCGTGATGAAACCTGCACACTTAAAAGTTCTTAGGAATTTCTTAGGTGTGTAGTTCGCCTGCACTAGACCAGCGTGGTAGACTAAGGCCTAAACGCTTTCAGTCCTCCATCGTCGTTATCCAACTTATATTTTAATATTAATTATCGTTGTCGCAAATCTAATATTGTTACCTCACTTAAATAATGTTGTAACAATCTGTCCTATTTATAATCCTATTGTTTGAATGTCGCCAATTTGAAATACACTCTATTATTCATCATCATCATCATCATCAGCCCAAATACGTCCCACTGCTGGGCACGGGCCTCCTCTACAACTGAGAGGGTTTAGGCCTTAGTCCACCACGCTGGCCTAGTGCGGGTTGGCGGACTACACACCTAAGAAATTCCTAAGAACTTTTAGGTGTGCAGGTTTTATCACGATGTTTTTTCCTTCACCGTTAAAGCAAGTGATAATTCATTGTGAATACACACATAACTTCGAAAAGTCAGAGGTGTGTGCCTGGGGTTTGAACCTGCGACCGCCGAAATTCTCAACCGCGCGCCTAAACCTCGAGGCCATCACTGCTTTTTTTGTTTTTTTTGCTTTGCGGCTCTATTATTCATAATAATTTAAATTCTAATACCATTATTTTCATGTATTTTTGATTGAGTTATATTGTCGAGTACTAGACACAGATTTCGTGCTGTTACAGAGAATTTCGTAGAAGAAAAATTCAATAAATAAATACACCCAACAATCACATACATACTCGTAGTTCTGATCCCACACTAACATACAAGTGTTGTGTCGTGTATCACTAACTACGAGACACTACTCACAAAAATACATGTACATCTACATACATACATAACCTCACGCCTGTATTCCCCGAAGGGGTAGGCAGAGGTGCATTTCTGCACCCACATTTCGCCAAGTATGTATCAGTCCTACGTAATAGGGGGCGAGCCTATTGCCTCTCGTTTCACAAGCTGGTGTCGAGCCAACTGCGCCACGGGGCTGTCAACCAAAACAATATTCATAAAAACTATTCAAATAAATACCTGTGGTCCAACATCAGTAATTTGAAGGTTGTATCCATCAACGAGGCGAAACCTCTCGTCCCTGGTCACCATGAGGCTTGCGGCTGTGAGGACAGCGGGACCTCGTCTCCATAGCAACACCAAGGACCCTGGAAATATCACCATACATCCTCAAAATTATTAGTCTATCTATTTATAACAACTGAGAGGGTTTAGGCCTTAGTCCACCAAGCTGGCCCAATGCGGGTTGGCGGATTACATACCTAAAAATTTCTTAGAACTTTTAGGTGTGCAGGTTTCCTCACGACGTTTTCCTTCACCGTTAAAGTAAGTGATAATTCATTGTGAATACAATCATGTCAATGTCCGCCAATCCACACTAGACCAGAGTGGTGGACTACGGCCTAAACTCTCAGTTGTGGAGGAGGCACGTGTCTAGCTGATGATGATAAAAATGATTCCACTAGGCTTGAAACTAGATTGAATCGTCAATAGCGTCATTAGCTATAGACATATAACCATATATGGTAATAAAACCACCATCAAGCTGTGGAATGGTTTGCCGGCTCACGTGTTCCCTCCTTCCTATGATCCTGGATCCTTTATGCGAAGCGTGAAGAAGCATTTGTGCAGGCCGGCATGATTGTGTCGACCAGCGGGTGACCATATTGTTTCTCGCTGGTCGGTATTATTTTTTTGGACTCCACTGTGCTTACCATCAGGTACAGTGGAGTCACTTTACCGTGCCAGTATAAAAAAAAACCCACAGCTTTCCCAGAGTGTCACTACACCTCCCACCAGTAGATGGCGCCACAAAGACAGTTAGTTTACAACAGTGGCAGTACTTCCACAGAAGCCCAAAAGCCCAGCTTGCCTTACAATCTCTCGAATAATATAATCTTTAAGCTTTAAATCTTTATTTCATCATCAGCCCAAATACGTCCCACTCCTAGGCACGGGCCTCCTCTACAACTGAGAGGGTTTAGGCCTTAGTCCACCACGCTGGCCTAGTGCGGGTTGGCGGACTACACACCTAAGAAATTCCTAAGAACTTTTAGGTGTGCAGGTTTTATCACGAGGTTTTCTTTCACCGTTAAAGCAAGTGATAATTCATTGTGAATACATACATAACTTCGAAAAGTCAGAGGTGTGTGCCTGGGGTTTGAACCTGCGACCGCCGAAATTCTCGACCGCGCGCCTAAACCTTGAGGCCATCACTGCTTTTGTTAAATCTTTATTCAAAAAAAGCAATTTGACATAGGTATAAATTTGAATATCCTGAGCCCACAATAAACAATTATAGACTAGACGTCACACAATTATTAACGTGTAACACCTTTGGGCTTCTATGGAAGTACGGCCACCGGTTTACAGTAAGAATAATTTTCGCTTCCGTCACAGTTGTTGTCAAATAAATATACCTTCTCTGCTGGACCTTCTGTTGACGAGTCACCCAGCCGGGTATCAGGTGACGGTTAGTGCCCCTCTGGGATCCTCCGACCATTGCCTGGTTGGGACGTCAGTTCCGCGCGCTGCACCTCCACTACCCGTGAAGGTTAAGCGCAAAGTCTGGCACTACTCGTCAGCAGATTGGGATGGTATGCGAGAATACTTCGCATCCATCCCTTGGCGGCAGCGCTGCTTTGAGGGCTTGGATCCTTCAGCGAGTGCCGACGCCATTGCCGACGAGATCAGATTAGGAATGGAATACTATATTCCATCCTCTGAGATCGCCGGCAAAGGACGCGGACGCTCCTGGTTCAATCGCGAGTGCGCCGACGCTGTTGGTAATAAACAGGCGGCGTACCGCGCTTGGATCAGGGGTCGCGCAATGAAGGATCCCAATTTAAGTTTACTCAAGGCAGCTTATAACCGTGCCGTCAAGGCCTGCAAGAAGGCTTATGTGAGAGCGGATGCTCAGCGCGTCTCCAAGATTGGACGTGCCTTGGCAGACCATCCGACGAGCAGCCGTGCTTATTGGAGTCTTGCTAAGGCTGTCCAATCCAATTTCTGTCGTCCTTCGCTGCCCCCGCTGAGATATCCGGATGGATCACTGGCCCATGGGCCGGAGGAGAAAGCCAGTCTACTGGCGCGCCTCTTTGCGGCCAATTCTCGGCTCGATGACTGCGGTTCTCAGCCACCTACGCTGCCCAGCTGTGGCCACACAATGTCTGATATCCGTATCAGGCATTGTGATGTGAGGCGTGAACTGCAGTCGCTCGACGTCCGAAAAGCCAGTGGTCCTGATGGTATCCCGGCGGTTGTTCTTAAAAAATGCGCAGCCGAGTTGTCTCCTGCACTAACACGCTTGTACCGCGCGTCTTATCTTTCAGGTGTGGTGCCTCAATCTTGGAGAGAGGCTAATGTGCAACCGATCCCTAAGAAAGGTGATCGGTCAGACCCTGTTAATTATCGCCCAATCGCCATAACCTCAGTGATCTGCAAGGTGATGGAGCGGATCATTAACATCCAATTGGTCCGCTACCTGGAGGATCACTCGTTGATCAGTGATAGGCAATACGGCTTCCGCCGTAACCGGTCAACGGGTGATCTTCTAGCGTTTGCCTTGCATCATTGGGGGGAGGCGATTGATCGGCATGGCGAGGCTCTTGCCGTGAGTCTCGACATAGCCAAGGCATTTGATAGGGTCTGGCACCGTGGCCTTCTCTCCAAGCTTCCGGCATACGGTCTTCCCGGCAACTTGTGTTTGTGGATCTCGAGCTTTCTGCATGGGCGTAGAATGCGTGTCCTCGTCGACGGGCACGCTTCACAGCTCATGTCAGTTAGTGCCGGGGTTCCACAAGGCTCTGTGCTATCGCCCACCCTGTTTCTTCTGCATATCAATGATATGTTGCCGCTTGGCAACATTCATTGCTATGCAGATGACAGCACGGTCCATGGGCGGTACTGCAGTAAGCCACCAGGTTGCCGGGCGGATACTGAGAGTAGACGCGAGGAGCTTGTCATTGAGCTCAATCGGACCCTGGAGCTCATTTCTACATGGGGTACCCGGAATCTGGTTGAGTTCAATGCCAAGAAAACCCAGGTCTGTGCGTTTTCGTGCAAAAAATCCCCGTTTTCCCCTCTCCCCAATTTTCAGGGCATTCCACTCGCAATGCGGAACGGCCTTAATATCCTAGGCGTGGATATCCGCTGCGATCTTAATCCAAGGACCCACATCGAGGGCATTATATCCGCCACTTCACGCAGGGTCGGAATCCTGAACAGGGTGCGCCGGTTTTTCACGCCCGGTCAACTTTTCCGCTTATACAAAGCGCAGGTTCGGCCGGGCATGGAATACTGCTCGCACCTCTGGGACGGTTCCGCCAAATACCTTCTCGATGCCTTGGATGGATTGCAGCGGCGTGCCATCCGCATTGTGAATGATGCAGACGTTTCAGCCAACCTGGAGCCGCTACAGTTGCGCAGGGACATTGCCGCACTTAGCGTGTTCTACCGTCTGTATCATGGTGAATGCTCTGAAGAATTGTTTAAGCTTGTCCCATCCTCTCCTTTCCTTACCAGAACCACGCGTGCTGGCATGCGAAGCCACAGCTTTGTGGTTACAACATCCGCGGCTCGAACCAAAAAGTTCGCCAACTCTTACCTTTGCCGCACCATCAAGCTGTGGAATAGTTTGCCAGCTCACGTGTTCCCTCCTTCCTATGATCCTGGATCCTTTAAGCGAAGCGTGAAGAAGCATTTGTGCAGGCCGGCATGATTGTGTCGACCAGCGGGTGACCATATCGTTTCTCGCTGGTCGGTAGTAATTTTTTGGACTCCACTGTGCTTACCATCAGGTACAGTGGAGTCACTTTGCGGTGCCAGAATAAAAAAAAAAAAAAAAAAAAAAAATTCCTATAATTGCTTACCTAGATTCTGTACTTGGCATGGCAGAAGCAATGTGTCTCCCACGACGGTGCGGAACGAATGGCCCCGCGACAGGAACCTTGGGCCATCATCTGAAACAATAATGAAATAAATAAATACACCCAACAGTCACATGCATAGTTCTGACCCCACACTAGGATACAAGTCCTGTGTCGTGGGTAACAGAAACTACGAGAGACTTTTCGCTCTCACAAACACCCAGACCCGTAACAAATATTTGTGGTTCACACAAACATTTGTCTCTGCGGGATCGACGCGACCTCTCGTTTCGCAATCTGGTGTCTAGCCAACTGCGTCACGGGGCTGTCAAGTTGTGTCAAGCAATTGAAGTTAAAGCCAAATACTTTTTATTCAAATAGACTTTTGCACGGATTGACAGAGTGAGGAGTACTTTAGAGGAAGTTTGAAAGTAGTTCCTGTGATAAATAAACTGAAAGGAAACCGTCTGTCGTGGTATGGACATGTTATGAGAAGGGATGAATCATGTGTAGGTAAAAGGGGATGAATATGAAAGTGGAAAATGGACAAGCAGAGGAAGGCCAAAGAAAAGATGGATGGAGTGCGTGACTGAAGATATGAAAGAAAAAGGGGTGACTGAAGACATGACGGCTGATAGGGATGTGTGGAAGGATAAAACATACTGCCCCGACCCCAAATGAAATTGGTACAAGGCAAGGAGATGATGATTATTCAAATAGACTTTTACAAGTTCTTTGAATCGTCAATTTTAAAGTATTTTAAACTATTGCCGCTTCGGAACGTGTTATCGCTGTGGAGAAGAAACGGCAAGAAACTCCCTCAGCAATTTTTTTTTTTTTTTTGTTTATTCTGGCACGGCAAAGTGACTCCACTGTACCTGATGGTAAGCACAGTGGAGTCCAGAAAAATAATACCGAAACTAAACATCAAATGTTATATGTTTTGGCATGTTACATACATACATACATAAACTCACGCCTGTATTCCCCAAAGGGGTAGGCAGAGGTGCATTTCTACACCCACATTTCGCCAGGTATGTATCAGTCCCACGTAATAGGGGGCGAGCCTATTGCCGTTTTTCGGGCACATTTCCAGACTCCGTGCTGTTACCGAGAATTTCCTAATGGAAAAACGCAATAACACTTTGCCCGACCCGGGAATCGAACCCAGGACCTCTAGATCGCACGGCACATACTGCACGTACCGCGAGACCACGAGGCAGTCTATAGTTATATACTCTACACACCTCCGACTTTTCCAAGTTACGTGTGTATTCACAATGAATTATCATGTGCTTTAACGGTGAAGGAAACATCGTGAGAAAACCTGCATATTTAAAAGTTCTTGGGAATTTCTTAGGTGTGTAGTCCGCCAACTCGGACTAGTCAAAGTCAAAGTCAAAGTCAAAGTCAAAATATCTTTATTCAAATAGACTTTTACAAGTTCTTTTGAATCGTCAATTTTACACATCTTAATTTTTTAAACTATTGCCGCTTCGAAACGTGTTATAGCTGTGGAGAAGAAACGGCAAGAAACTCCCTCAGCAACACGACATGTCATTTTTTCTTTAAAAAAACAGCAATATAATTATGTCTTTTTTTCATTACATTATTTAAATTTTACATTATAAATGTCATAACGATACAAACTGTAGCAACAAAACAAAACTCCGATCAATTTACTTACTCCCAGGGCTTATTATCTTCAATAAAATCTGAAACTTTATAGTATGCTTTTTTGTAAAGCTTATCTTTAATTGATTTCTTAAACATTGTCAAGGGAAGCTCTCTAATAGACTTCGGAAGTTTGTTATAGAAGCGTATACATTGCCCCATAAAAGAGTTATTAACTTTCCGGAGACGAGTTACGTGTTGAACGAGATTACATTTGTTCCTAGTATTTTTATTGTGTACATTACAAATTTTATTAAATTTATCAAGATTCTTTTGGACGTACATTAAGTTTTCGTATATAAACTGACAAGTGAGGGTAAGAATATTTATTTCCTTAAATTTTTCTCTAAGTGAAGCCCTGGGACCTAAATTATAAATAGCCCTAATGGCTCTTTTTTGCAAAACAAAAATAGTGTTAATATCCGCAGCGGCTCCCCACAAAAGAATACCATATGACATAAGGCTATGGAAATAGCTGAAATAAACCATTCTTGCCGTTTCCTCGTCAGTCAGACGTCTGATCTTTTTCACTGCATATGCCGCTGAACTTAATTTGCTTGCCAATTGTTGAATGTGCGGTCCCCACTGGAGTTTTGCGTCTACCGTAATTCCCAGAAATGTAGTAGACGCAACAGGATCCAGTTCTTCACCGTTAATTTGTACAGTGGTTTTTAATTGCTTAACATTGGGCATTGTGAATTTAATTTTTTTTTAATTTAATTTAGTGTGGTGGTGTAAGGCCTAAACCCTCTCAATTGTAGGCAGATGATATCATCATCATCATCAGCCCAAATACGTCCCACTGCTGGGCACGGGCCTCCTCTACAACTGAGAGGGTTTAGACCTTAGTCCACCACGCTGGCCTAGTGCGAGTTGGCGGACTACACACCTAAGAAATTCCTAAGAACTTTTAGGTGTGCAGGTTTCATCACAATGTTTTACTTTACCTTTAAAGTACGTGATAATTCATTGTGAATACACACATAACGTCGAAAAGTCAGAGGTGTGTGCCTGGGGTTTGAACCTGCGACCGCCGAAATTCCCGACCGCGAGCCTAAGCCTCGAGGCCATCACTGCTTATATTACTTGTATAAGTATAATTGTAGTAGAAAAAAATGCATCCTTCCTTTCTTCCTTTCTTTTCCCGATTCACACTTCATTGGTTTAAAAATAATTCAACTTTCCCAAACCTATATCACTTATTCTGTCCGATGCATGTGCAAAAGTTTTAAATAAATGGACCTATTTCGAATGAAGCTAAACTTATTCCATTCTTTCTTGGCCACTGAAAAGTCGGGTTATTTTTTATTTGACAGCCCCGTGGCGCAGTTGGCTAGACACCAGCTTGCGAAACGAGAGGCGAGTTCGATCCCCGCAGAGACAAATATTTGTGTGAGCGACTAATATTTGTTTCGTTTGTTTTTGTGAGAGTTAAGTCTCGTAGTCGTGATGGCCTCGTGGTTTAGGCACGCGGTCGAGAATCTCGACGGTCGCGGGTTCAAACCCCAGGCACACACCTCTGACTTTTCGGAGTTATGTGTGTATTCACATTGAATTATCACGTACTTTAACGGTGAAGGAAAACATCGTGATAAAACCTGCACACCTAAAAGTTCTTAGGAATTTCTTGGGTGTGTATTCCGCCAACCCGCACTAGGCCAGCGTGGTGGACTAAGGCCCTCTCAGTTGTAGAGGAGACCCGTGCCCAGCAGTGGGACGTATATGGGCTGATGATGAAGTCTCGTAGTCTCTGATACCCACGACACAAGACTTGTATGTTAGTGTGGGGTCAGAACTATGTATGTGACTGTTGGGTGTATTTATTTATTACTAGCTGACCCGGCAAACTTCGTACCGCATAACAGTCATAACAGTCAATGAATGTCGTGTTACATATTACCTGAATTTTATCTTTGATTGTATGTAAATAAATATTTAACATCAGCACTTTTTTGACATAAAAATACAGAAATAAAAAAGTAAAATTACACAACTCGCCTGGCTGACGTTTCCAGCGCTTACAACCGCTTGCACATAGCCTCAATGACACAGAAGTCTAATGCTTAATCGCACTCGAAAGCAATAAAGCGCTTTTTGTGTCAAACGCAACGCTATTGTTATTATAATGCAGCCAACATGACGCGCGTAGTGCAGTGTGAACTTAGCTACAATGGACATTTTTTTTTCCCTTTTTAACTAAGGTTACCGACAGAGACGATGACATTTGTTTTTTTTCGAGACTTAATGAGCGGTTAAGCAGACAGCTTCATACTGTTAATTTTGTGTCACAGATGCGCGCGCATCTTAAAATTTCACTCTCATCACTTTTTCATAACGCGCCTAAAGAAGTATAACTTCAAAATCAAGTGCATCAATCTGGAATCGGTGATATATGCTTAAATTAAACTTAGTAGGTACATTTAGCTAAGTAGCTTGGTTAGTTTAGCGTCGTATGTGGCTAATGTAGGCGGCGTCGGGGTGCTCGGATACGGGCACGTGGCGACAGCGCCTGATGTTGCGTGTGGATGATGTGTCGGATGATGATGTAAGCAGGCGTGAGCGCAATAACAAGCACAAGCAGTTTAAAGCGTTTATTCACAGCACAGCAATAGTCACAGTCAGAGTATATACACGACACAAGAAGATAAATTCAACACACACAATAGTCACGGAAGTACAAACAAGAACAGAAGGAGACGAGACAGATAACAGAACGAATATATTAAACACGATCAGCTATTAAGCGCGGACGACATAAGGCGGCGAGGTAGCGGGTGACACGGGCTTCGCGAGCGAGAGAGGTGTACCGACTGGCGGCCGGCGCGTGAGTCGAAGCGATGACGCGCATCGCTCGCCCTGTCACTACGGTATACCGGTTTGTACCGGCGCGGTATCGTGCGCCTCCAATGCACTCCACATATTATTTAATAATATTTTAATTAATGTTGGTTCTGTAAGTGTAATGTATTGGAATGTATATGTGTTGTGTAATGTGTGTGAGTGTAACTGTAAATAATATATATATGTCGGAGAAACATGGTTCTCTACGACATCATCATTAGTGGATGCTTGCTTAGTGGGCGTCATGAGGGTGTTATGCGAGCATTGCGAGCATTACAACAGAATTAAACAGTAACACCGAGCAGCGGGTTCAGGGCACCATTCTACTTTTACTATCTTTACATTACGACTTGATTCTTAAACATCACTCCAAAGAAATGTACTACACAACTCTCTGCCTGTCAAAATATGGTGTCGCCTCGAACCCGCTCTAGAACGTATTTCCATACGTTCTCTGCTCTGATTGGTCATTACATCAAATACGATATTCTTTTATTACATTTGTAAGGTTCTTAAATTTAGAATACAAAACTAGAGAATTTTAGAAACAAAAAGGAAATGAGATCAAATAAGGTTTGTACATTATTCATTCAAACAACAATCAAATCCACTCGTAGCTTCCTCCGACATATACAGGGTGTCCCAGCAGTCGACGATAACCCGGAAACAGGGAATAGCCCAAGTCGTAAGAGTTATCAGAAAAATATTAAAAAAAATATAAGTTATGTATTTAGAAAAATATAGGGATTTCAAAAAAATCTAGAAAATCTACACCCTGTGACGGTTTTTTCACTACTGTTGCTGCAAATCTCTACTTTTTTAAATTATTATTTTTGTTATGTAATCCTGAATAATGCCTCTGCAAACTGTTATCCAACATTTAGAGCCACCTTGCTATACTTCGGAAGAAAATGACATTGTTTACCAAACCACATATTTAAGATTAATCATACGCCCAAATTTAACTGACTGTCCTGAAAAAAAAATGTACTACGCGAGTTTGGCAAGTAGCTTTAAAAGTTGGCGCATTTAATAAGGAATCTAAAATGGTATAACACTTGCTACATTATTTTTTAAATGTGGCACAATATTTTTTTATTTTGCGAAGAAACCCATTTGATAAAATTTTCTTATTAACTAAAGATGTTTCTATTCGGCTCTTCGAGACAGCAATTTTAAGATACTATTTGAGTGAGATGGAGAGAATCGTTTTACGATGTGTGAGCGAGACAGATAGTGAGGCTAGTTCAGTTAGAGAATATTTCGATTAGGAATACCGGAGTAGATGGATAGGACGAGCTGGCACAATCCAATGGCCAGCCCGTTCACCTGACTTAAATCCTTTAGACTATTTTTTACTGGGGAACGGTGAATTTTTTTTTGTTTAAAGCCAATTGAAAATTTACCTGAGCTACGGCAAAAAATAAATGGAAGTAGCTGAATTTTTTAGGAATAGAAGATTTTCGCCCCTGATAACCCGATCTTTTTTAAGAAGATGACGAGCGTGTATTGCGGCTGAAGGAAGGCAGTTTGAACATGTATTGTAAATTTTACTAAAGAAATATTTGATGTTAAGCAATCACTTAATAAATCTAAGATATCCAAATAAAAGAAGCCTAAATTTAAAATAAAAAAGTGATCATTGCTCCGATGCGTGGTGCCCATGGACTACCTGATAATGGAGTATCTGTCTCACTCACACATCGTAAAACAATTCTCTCCATCTCACTTATAAGTTCATCATCATGTCATCTTTAGTTAATAAGAAAATTTGATCAAATGGGTTTCTTCGCAAAATAAAAAATATTGTGCCACATTTAAAAAATAATGTAGCAAGTGTTATACCATTTTAGATTCCTTATTAAATGCGCCAACTTTTAAAGTTACTTGCCAAACTCGCGTAGTACATTTTTTTTTCAGGACAGTCAGTTAAATTTGGGCGTATGATAAATTTTAAATATGTGGTTTGGTAAACAATGTCATTTTCTTCCGAAGTATAGCAAGGTGGCTCTAAATGTTGGATAACAGTTTGCAGAGGCATTATTCAGGATTACATAACAAAAATAATAATTAAAAAAAGTAGAGATTTGCAGCAACAGTAGTGAAAAAACCGTCACAGGGTGTAGATTTTCTAGATTTTTTTGAAATCCCTATATTTTTCTAAATACATAACTTATATTTTTTTTAATATTTTTCTGATAACTCTTACGACTTGGGCTATTCCCCGTTTCCGGGTTATCGTCGACTGCTGGGACACCCTGTATATGTATATACATGTTTTTTTTTTTTAATAGCCTATACTAGATCCCACTGCTGGGCAAAGGCCTCCTTCTTCTTCTTCCACTCCTCTCCTTCTCAAAGGCGTCCAGGCTGTCTCTCCAGCGCATTCTCGGTCTGCCACGCTTTCGGTGGCCCTCACATGGAATCCAATTAGTGGCGGCTTTCGCCCATCGGTCGGGATCCATCCTGCAAAGGTGGCCGGCCCAGTCCCACTTCAGCTCAGCGGATCTTTTGCCCACATCAGTCACCCGAGTTGCGGAGCGCAGGTCGATGTTTCTTACATGATCTTTAAGCTTAATTCCAAGCATGCTGCGCTCCATCGATCGTTGACAGACAGTTAGTCTGGACATCTGGCTTTTAGTTAGGGACCATTTCTGGGAACCGTAAGTAAGGACAGGCAAGATACACATGTCGAATAGCTTTCGTTTATATACATGATATTAAATGTTAATAATAAATAAATAAATATTTTATAAATAAATAAAATATAAGGTACGCCACATACATATTGTGCAGCATGGGATGCTTTCGGTTTCAATTCTCTTCATTGAAGTATAATTAAGAGGGTTTAGGCCTTAGTCCACCATGCTGGCCTAATGCGGATTGGTACACAGTCACTTAAGAAATTCCTAAGAAGTTTTAGGGTACGCAGAGGTGTATTTCTGCATCCATAATTATACCACGTAATAGTGGACGAGTCTATAGCCGTTTTGCCGGCGCATTTCCAGACTTCGTGCTGCTACTGAGAATTTCCTAATGGAACACCCAATGACACTTCCCGACCGGGGACCTCCAGGTCGCACGGCACATACCTACTTGTACCGCGAGACCACGAGGCAATAATATTGCTTGTGTATAAAAATATCTTATGTTTATATTTTTCACCATTTCTATACCGAAACAAGAGCAGCTGGGCGTAATTCCGCCCCGGTGGCGATAAATTTCGCCATAGCGGGGCGGAACCTCCAGCCATTCCCCGCTTCCGCCTCCTCCGCCCTTAATTGTTTAATCTTGTTTTATTTATCTAGCAGTTTGGCCCCTCTTGCGGAGTTTTAAAAGTAGCCTATGTACCCAAGGTTCCATCTTAGTCCATACCAAAAATCATCCAAATCGGTTAAAAACAGTTTTTGAATTTATTCAATAAAGAAATAAATAAATACATCCAACAGTCACATACATAGTTCTGACCGCACATTAAGATACGAGTCTTGTGTCGTGGGTATCAGAAACTAAGAGAGACCTTTCGCTCTTACAACCACCTAGACCCGAAACAAATATTAGTGGATCACACAAACATTTGTCTCGGTGCGGGGATCGAACCCTCGGCCTCTCGTTTCGCAAGCAGGTGTCGAGCCAACTGCGCCACGGGGATGTCAAAATTACATCATCTCAATTAATTGTACTCGATACAAACATTTTCTTTTTATAATACCTACAGTCGAAATTGGATACAACGACATTGAAGGCACCGTATATTTTGGACGCTATTTCCGAAAGTTGTTATAAGCTATATACAAAAGTAGTTGTTAGTTTATATAGATATAGCTTTTGCCCGCGACTCCGTCCGCGTAGACTACAGGTTTGTGTTCAGAAAGAAAATAAGTTATAGTCTATTTTACTCCACAGAGTCCCGGTGTGCGGCAGCGCACCGCTCATAGTGTACGGCGCGGCGCTAGGCAAGTTTCTTACTTGCATTGTCTCTTGTCGTATACATATAAAACATTTCATCCCCTATTCCCTATCGTTATTTTACTCCCTTAAAGGCAATTTTTTTACAAACTTTGAATGTCATATTTATTTATATCTAAACAACAGCCTAAAAAATAAGTTGCAAGCTTCTAGCTTTAAAAATGGCAATACTTCCATACAACCTTTCATCCCCCTTTCAACCCCTTAAAACCCTTTTTCCGCAATAAAAAGTAGCCTAAGTATGTCCTTTCTCAGGCTCTAAACTATCTGTGTACCAAATTTCATTTAAATCGGCTCAGTAGTTTTAGCAGGAAAGCGAGACAGACAGAGTTACTTTCGCATTTATAATATTAGTAAGGATTCGGCCGGGACTTTGCCATTCGGTCATTATAAGCGATGTCGTTCGGTTTTAACAGTATTAGTATAAATTAGCATAGGTGTAATAATGCTATCAGACTACACCACACACTACACACCCTAGAAGCGAAAGATATTATAGAAAAACTTATAAAATCCACTTTAATGTGAAATAGCTAGATTATGGAAACACATCATCAGCCCATATACGTCCCAGTGCTGGGCACGGGCCTCCTCTACAATTGAGGGTTTCGGCCTTAGTCCACCACGCTGGCCTAGTGCGGGTTGGCGGACTACACAACTAAGAAGTTCAGAAGAACTTTTAGGTGTGCAGGTTTCATCACGATGTTTTCCTTCACCGTCAAAGTACGCGATAATTCGTTGTGAATACGCACATAGCTTCGAAAAGTCATAGGTTCTGCGATTTCAACCCGCGACCGCTGAGATTCTCAACCGTGTGCCGCTTTTTTTTACAATAAAATTCATTTTTTTACACTATTTTGAATTCAAATTTATTAAAATTTATTTTCTATTTTTAGGTGGATTTTCTATAAAAGCGTGCTATTTTAGTTTTTTTTTATTAACTATTATTAATTTAATATAATTAATATTACTTGTGAGATACTTTGTGATTTCATGCGATTGTCAAGTCAATCTATTTTAAAACATAAAAGATTTTTAATATTGATATGGTCACTATAAGATGTTAGGTTGCCGAGCCCCTAGATATTGGTAAAACAATATAAACAAATCAAATAAACTTATAAGAACTTTCAAACTAAAAAGAAATCCTTTTATTTGGCAAGGACCATAACTGTAAATATGAGCAGTTCCCGCCAATTTCCGATATCGGCGCCATTTTGATCTCCTAATTCAAGATGGAAGTCTGGCTATGAAACTATTTATGCGTAAAATGCAATTTGGCTGCGAGCCTATTTCATTATTGGTTGGTAAATTATTTAGGTTATTGTATGAATTAAATTCTTCATAGATAAAATGGTTTATGATAAATTTTGCGTGGATTTGAATATAAATATATAAACCCTACAGTCACAAGCAGTGATGGCCTCGAGGTTTAGGCGCGCGGTCGAGAATTTCGACGGTCGCAGGTTCAAACCCCAGGCACACACCTCTGACTTTTCGAAGTTATGTGTGTATTCACAATGAATTATCACTTGCTTTAACGGTGAAGGAAAACATCGTGATAAAACCTGCACACCTAAAAAGTTCTTAGGAATTTCTTAGGTGTGTAGTCCGCCAACCCGCACTAGGCCAGCGTGGTGGACTAAGGCCTAAACCCTCTCAGTTGTAGAGGAGGCCCGTGCCCAGCAGTGGGACGTATTTGGGCTGATAATGAATGAATGATGACAGTCACATACGTACATACATAGTTCTGACCGCAAATTAAGTCACATGACGACAGCCCCGTGGCGCAGTTGGCTAGCCACCAGCTTGCGGAACGAGAGGCCGCGGGTTCGATCCCCGCACCAAGACAAATGTTTGTGTGATCCACAAATATTTGTTTCGGGTCTGGGTGTATGTGAGACCGAAAAGCCTCTCGTAGTTTCTGATACCCACGACACAAGACTTGTATCTTAGTGTGGGATCAGAACTATGTATGTGACTGTTGGGTGTATTTATTTATTTGTGTCGTCTATCAGAAACTTCGAGATACTTTACTCTCGAATACACACGAAACAAATATTAGTGGATCTGTGGATCTCACAAACATTTGTCTCTGCGGGGATCGAGCCCACGGCCTCTCGTTTCGCAAACTTGTGTCTAGCTAACTGCGCCTCGGGGCTTTCAAATGTACATAATATACTTATATATGATTAACTGTTTTTAACCCCCGACGCAAAAGAGAGGTGTTATAAGTTTGACGTGTCTGTGGGTGTGTGTGTCTGACTGTCTGTGGCGTCATAGCTCCCGAACGGATGAAGCGATTTCAATTTTGTATTTTTTTGTATTAAAGGTGACTTATGTGCGAGTGTTTTTAGACATGTTTGATGATTATAATCGGTTGAGCCGTTTAAAAGTTGTGGGGGGGGGGGGGGTGAAAGTGGGGACGAATAACCGAATGTCTCCAAATATACTCGAGTGGGGTATCTAATTAAAGCGCACTGAAAGAGAATACTGATGACTTAATCCAGAGTACCCTTAGCTTCGTTTGATGAGAAAATTGACATATAAAAAGTATAAAATAAAAAATATAAAGAACCCCCGCCCGACACAAAAACCTAAAGTCCCTTTAAAAAGTAATAAAAAAACTCAACCTAAGTACCTAACTATTTTTTTATTTTACTTTATACCACACAATACGGCATATTTTTATCATATGAACGAAAGGGAGTTAAGTAATGGGTTGGCGTTTAGAAGTGTACGTATGTAGCTTTGGCCCTTCGCCTTTCCATCTAGATCTATTTCTGTGATCCATTAATATTTGTTTATTTGTGAGGGTATCTCAAGAACTACTGGTCTGATTTTCGAAATTCTTTCAGTGTTAGAAAGCCCATTTATCGAGGCAGGCTATAGGCTATTAATCATCACACTACGACCAATAGGACCGGAGCAGCAATGGTAAATATGACAAAAAACGGGAATCGAATATTTTGAAGTCTTCCTATCGAAGTGTAATGTTTTGTTTGTTTGTTAAAAGCATTGGCGGTACTTCCATAGAAGCCCAAAAGCCCAGATTGCTTCATTCCGAATAATAATCTTAAAGATTTAAATCTTTATTATACAAAAAGCAATTTGACATATAAATGAGAATATCCTGAGCCCACAATAAACAATTATAAACTAGACATTACACAATTAACGTGTAACGCTTTGGGCTTCTATGGAACACTGCTTAAAAGACTTACTCCTGTTGGTCTGAGCATACGCTGCAGCCAGCACCGCCGCCAGCAGCACCCAAGTGGCTTCCATGGTCGCTCAGCTCGCCAGACTCCGAACTGTGCACCTCCTCATCTGAGAACAAAGAGAAAACCATGAAATACGTGCCTTGTATGTACTAAAAGTTGATGAAGCTTACGACCTCAAGGATCAGCACACGGTCGAGGATGTCGGAGGTCGCGGGTTCAAACCCCAGGCACAGCCCTGACATTTTCAAGTTATGTGTGTACTGTGTATTCACAATGAATTATCACGTACTTTAACGGTGAAGGAAAATAAGAAAAACTGCACAACTAAAAGTTCTTAGGAATTTCTTAGGCGTGTAGTCCGTCAACTAGGCCAGCGTGGTGGACTAAGGCCTAAACCCTCTCAGCTGTAGAGGAGGCCCAACAGTTGAACGTATAAGGGCTGATGATGATGTGTAAGTAATTATAAATTAATTTTAACGTCTAATAGATGATTTATTAATAAAAGGTTACATGCCTCCGACTGCCTCGTGGTCTCGCGGTACAAGTATGTGCCGAGCGATTTAGAGGTCCTGGGTTCGATTCCCAGGTCGGGCAAAGTGTTATTGGGTTTTTCCATTAGGAAATTCTCAGTAGCAGCACGGAGTCTGGAATTGTGCCCGAAAAACGGCAATAGGCTCGCCCCCTATTACGTGGGACTGATACATACCTGGCGAAATGTGGGTGCAGAAATGCACCTCTGCCTACCCCTTCGGGGAATACAGGCGTGAGTTTATGTATGTATGTATGTATGTAGGTTACATGTATAAAGAGTCCTCGAAACCGACGTGCATGAAGAGGATAATGTCAGTTGAGGAAGCGAAAGGAGAGTGTTTGGTCCGTGGCATTTGGCGCTCTATAGTCTCTGCCTTCCCTACGGGAGACAGGCGTGAGTGTATGTAAGGTGGGTGGACCATGGAAGGCCACTGTAAGGAATAAACGGGTTTTATTCGTTAATTTACTGGATAAATGATAGAAGCAAGTTAAAAAAACACACACAAATTAGACGGAAGATATAATTTAAAGATAGAGGTTTTACAATTAGAAGACAGAAGGAAGTGAGAAACGGAGACAATAGAACAAGTAATGAGATGTTAGGAACGCGAAGCGAAGAAATAAAAAGCGAGGCGCGAGCAAACTATAAAGGCAGGTAAGTTTCTATCGGACGACCGCGCGGACAGAATGCCCACTGGCTGCGCCGGCGATCACGCCGGAGCGGGGTGCGGGCGCGGCGTGTAGGTGAGGCGTAGCCGGCGGTCCCAATTTATAAGCGGGCGGATAAGCGGTAGCGGATTGCCGCTACATTAACTAATACTTTCATTTATTGTGTAATATATAAATTGCTTTTTTTATTCTAGATATAATCACTATTTATAAAACTGGACTTTTATTGAGCTCTTCCAAAGGGCCTTGCAAGGAACAGGGCCCCATACAAGGCCAATATTAAACATGAGTCGTTCAAATTAAAACTAGAGTTCTAATAATCAAAATATCCGCTTTTACTAAAACTATATAAAAAGCTCTTTCAATTAAACGAAAAATTAAATGCTTAACATATTATAATCTTCTATAAAACACTCAACGAAAGTTCCTTGAACGCCATCGTATAACTAAGAATATAGGTATTAATGGAAATTGTTTAAAAATTATAGTAATAAGTATTATATCGATAACAAATAAGTTACCAATGCGTTTTATAATGAAATTATAAAAACAAAAAATGGCCTTCTTGTGGGTCCGTTCTTAGTAAGGCCAAAATGTTCCTACTACCTGAAATCTTAAAAAGTTGAATAAACTTTAGAAATAATAATAAATATTAACATAAACTAAAGCTTAAACTTTCCTGTACACGTATTTATAACTACAAAATAAGTTTTCATGATTTTTAATGTTTCTAGTAAGGCCCGTGTACCCTAGCAAGGCCAAGTGGCAAAAAATTTATTGGCCTTATAGGGAACCACTGGCTTTCATCGGAAAACTGCCGATATCTTAACTAAAATCGAAACAAACTCTTTATTTTGTTCTTTAGTTCCATAAAAAAATCGCTATATGACAATTTACAGTATTTTTTTTGGATAATAATAGGTTATTTACGTAAAAACTTACCTTTTGCTGTGAGCGCGAGTTATAATTTTAACATCTACGACCGTAGTCTATGAAGAAAGGGGCCGTATTCACAAAATAACGACGCGAGCGACTCGCCACCGCGTCTGTGTCCTTGAGTTTGATGGAGCTTTGTATGAGTGGAAGGAATTGATCATCACATGACAATGACTTTTTCATAGTTGGCCTTCGAAGGAGCATGGCCTTCTATGGTCCACCCACCTTAGGTATGTAAATTAATGTAAGTAAAAACTGTTTAAACCCATTAAGTACTTCCCAAGCATCGAAAACATTGGAATTGTTTGATGAAATGTATGTAATGAATTTTAATATTGTTTTACAAATATGTCAAGTCAAATCTATTTTATTTTTATAATAATATTTATATTTAATGATTGCATTTGATGTTATATTGTAATTAATTTTAATATGTCAAATTGAGTTTATTTTTAAAATAATATTTATATTTAATTTAATGATTGTATTTGATTTTATATATTTAAATTGATAATAGGAGGTCAGTCGTTAAAAATGTCGGTGTATGAAAAAGCGCGCAGATTAGTGGGTACTTGTCGTTAACTTCGAAAACGAAATGTGCTCAGTTGACACATTCGGATCGGACGTCTCGACCGAGACAGACCTCCTAGTATAATTGTGTAGAATAGCTGTGCTGTGTGTGAAGTAATTACTGTTAATTTATATATTGAATTACATAAACGATTGTAACAAAGTAAAGCAAGCAGTGTTTAAAATAAAATAGTCGTTGTTACGAAGCAAGCAGTTTCATTATACGCCTGTGTCTGATTTCATTACAAATCAGAAGTGCGATCAGGACCCAATTTAAAGGTACGTAAAAGTGTTTTACATGATTATTTATCAATTATAATACTACTAAGATAAGAAGTCGAGCGTGCCACGTGTGTATTGTTACTGGAGTTTATGTATACCTAGAATAATTAGAGGCTAAGAATGCCTAGTGCGGTACGTGTGCGCTTTTATTAGAGGCTATGTATGTCTACTGAGCTACGTGTACTTAGTTGTTGGAGGCCATGTGTGCCTACAATAGGAAGCCAAGTGCGCTTCATCTACTAGAGGCTATGTATGCCTACTGAGCCACGTGTGCTTAGTTGTTAGAGGCTATGTGTGCCTATAATAGGAAGCCAAGTGTGCTTCAACTGATAGAGGCTATGTATGCCTACAATAGGAAGCCAAGTGTGCTTCATCTTTTAGAGGCTATGTATGCCTACCGAGCCACGTGTGCTTAGTTATTAGAGGCTATGTGTGCCTACAATAGGAAGCCACGTGTGCTTTAGCTACCGAAGATTAAGTATGTCTATAGAATGGCTTGTGTTCACTAGAGCGTATTAACCTTAAAGCCAGGTTTTTAAAATAAATGTTGTTTGTTTTTAATCGAAGATGATTCATTGAGGAAATTAATGAAGATTTGTTTTTAGAATAATTCCTAGTTACTTTCATATAGTTAAGAAACGAAAATGTAGTTTTGTTATTATAAATTAATTGACTGCCTCGTGGTCTCGCGGTAAATGTATGTGCCGCGCGATCTAGAGGTCCTGGGTTCGATTCCCGGGTCGGGCTAAGTGTTATTGGGTTTTTCCATTAGGAAATTCTCAATGGCAGCACGGAGTCTGCAAATGTGCCCGAAAAACGGCAATAGGCTCACCCCCTATTACGCGGGACTGATACATACCTGGCGAAATATGGGTGTAGAAATGCCCTCTGCCTACCCTATCGGGAAATACAGGCGTGAGTTTATGAATGTATGTATGTTAATTAATTGACGTGATTACAATGATATTTTATTATTTTGAGGAATGAACTCTGACGAAGCGATGACTCCTGAAGGCTCACCTACTCGCAGAGTTGAGCGCCAAAGAAAACGGAAACGATCATCCTCCAGAACAGCAGCTAAGTCTAAGGGAGTCAAAAGGCGATCGAGGAGGGGACGTAAGCAGTCGTCTAGTTCTTCCTCATCCAGCAGCGAATCACCCTTCAGTTCACGGAGTTCAAATAAGAGACGATCCAAGGAGAGAGGTAGCTGGTCTACTAAAGAGGTACTTGATATATTTAGCACTCTTCAAGAACATAAAAGCAAAACCTGTAATTTAAATAATAGTCTTTTCAATAATGTGATACCGGAATTTGACCCATCAAGTAAAATTCAGAGTATTGACTGTTGGGTTAGAAAAGTTAACGAGTGTGCCGTAATCTACGAATGGAACGAGAAGCAGACTATACATTTTGCTCTACAAAAACTTTCTGGTCTGGCAAAAAAGTGGTTCGAAGCCCTTCCTAGCGTTGTTTTCAGTTGGCCAGAGTGGCAGGACAAACTCATAAGAGCTTTCCCGAATGAGCAAAATTATGGTCGGCTTCTCGAGGAAATGTTAGCCCGCACTACTCGTAGTGGTGAAAGTTTGCGTGAGTACTACTATGATAAGTTGTCTTTGTTACATAGATGTGAAATAAGAGACAAAAAAGCCATCGATTGCATTGTCCACGGAATACTAGATAAATCAATTAGAAGCAGTGCACAGGCACTGACTTGTCGCGAACCGGAAGACTTGTTGAATTTTCTCAACTCCCAACGTCCCATAACAGAAAATAACACATTCAATAGGAAACGTAGCGATAATATAACAGTTCGACCGGGTAACACTGCAACAACCTCAAGTGAAACTTTGATTACTTGCTTCAATTGCCGCTCAAAGGGACACCCTTACTTTCGATGTCCCAAACCCCTTAATAGATGTTTAAAATGCCAACGGGTTGGCCACAATAATGATAATTGTAAACTAGAGCCATTAATCTTACGAAAGGAAACCAAACGTGACGATAACCAGGATCGAAAAATTTTGACTATATCTACCTTCAATAAAAACGGCGATAAATTTTACAAAACCGTTAAGGTAAACGACAAATCTTTAATTGCTTTTATCGATTTCGGCAGCGAATGTAGTTTAATTAGAGAATCTGATGCACACAGTCTGAATTTAGTTAAAAATTTAACAGAGTTGCCAGTAATCAAAGGATTCGGTAACTCTAAAGTTTTTCCAGTATATAGAAGCAATATTGATCTGATATTAGATGAAGTTGAGGTTGAAGTAGAGGTATTGGTAGTTGGTAATCAGTTTCTTCATTCCGCTTTACTTATAGGTCAAAATGTTACTGAACTTCCTTGCGTAACGGTATTTAAGAATAGCCATCAATTAACGTTTTATCAAAGCCCCGATACCGATACCATAGTACAGCCGATGAGGTGTTTAAAGTTAAATATTGATAACGATACCGATATTACATTATCGGGATTGGTTGAAGTTACCACATCTGACGTTGGCTACTGTGGAGATGTCTATATTGAAGGTTATTACAATTGTGAGCCTGGGAAAGAGCATTATTTGCACAAGGGAGTTTATAGGGTTATTGATGGGAGGTGCAGTTTGCCAGTGACTAATTTATCTGGTCAAAACCTTACGTTATCCAAGAAATCTCCTATTGCTAAAGGAACTTCTTTTGTTGAGAAAAGCACGACTTATACAAATAGAGTAATGAAAGATAGCTCGGAATATGAACCTTTACAAATGTCAGACATAAAAACTGGTCCTCAAATTGACAAAAATACGTTAGGTAGACTTCATTCACTTTTACTCAATTATCGTGATTGTTTTGCATTCAATCTAGGAGAAATTGGTTGCGTCGACTCAACTGAAATGAAAATAGACTTATTAGATGATAAACCTGTAGTTTACCGACCGTACAGATTGTCTTTTTCGGAAAGGGGTCAGGTTAGAGAGATAATAGATGAATTGTTACAAAATGACATTATACAAGAGTCTAACTCCAATTATGCTAGTCCTATTCTATTGGTGAGGAAGAAGACTGGGGAACAGCGTTTATGTGTCGATTTTAGGGCTCTCAATAATAAGACTAGGAAAGATTGTTACCCTCTGCCGATAATTGATGACCAGTTGACAAACCTTAGTGGCAATAGATTCTTCACATCTCTAGATCTGGCTTCTGGGTATTACCAGGTGCCAATGGCGGAAGAGAGTCGTCCACTAACTGCATTTGTAACGCCAGACGGGCATTATGAATTTAAAAGGATGCCTTTCGGTCTTGCAAATGCTCCAGCTGTATTTCAGAGGTTGATGAATGTAATGCTAGGTAGTAAACGTCATGAATCAGCTTTGGCTTATTTGGATGACATTCTTGTGCCATCGGTTACCTTGGAGGAGGGATTTGAAAGGTTAGAAGGTATTTTGAAATTGTTGCGGCAGAATGGGCTCACTTTAAAATTATCTAAATGCCGTTTCTTCAATAATTCCCTTGACTATTTAGGTTATGAGATTTCCGCTAAAGGTATACGCCCTAACGAAAATAAGATTTTAGCTGTTAAAGAGTTTCCTGTTCCCCAGAACGTACATGAAATCCGTCAGTTTTTGGGGTTAGCGGGATATTTCAGAAAATTTATCAAAAGTTTCGGGGAAATAGCAAGACCTTTAACAAACTTACTCAAAAAGGGCAATATTTTTAAATGGACAGATCAAGAAGACCATTCATTTACTACCCTAAAAGACAAGTTGATTGACCGACCAATTTTAGCGTTATATAACCATAATTTTAAAACAGAGTTGCATACGGATGCAAGTTCTTTAGGCGTGGGTGGAATATTGATGCAATGGCAGCCGGAGCCACGCACTCTCAAACCAGTAGCTTATTTTAGCCGACAAACTACCCCCGAGGAACGTCACTTGCATTCTTATGAACTCGAGACCCTAGCAATTGTATGTTCACTAAAGAAATTTAGGGTTTATTTGTTGGGGATAGAGTTCAAAATTGTGACAGACTGTAACGCCCTTCGAACTACACTAACTAAACGAGATCTGATACCCCGAATAGCTAGGTGGTGGCTTTTGATAAGCGAATTTAATTTTAGCATAGAGTATCGTCCAGGTATCCGTATGGCTCATGTGGACGCACTGAGCCGTAACACCAAATTATTACCCGAAGTCATCGATAATTCTGCAGTCGCAGTCTATAGTATCGAGACTGATAACTGGCTCTTGACATTACAAATAACCGATCCCAATATATCCCGAATATATAAGATTCTTAAGCCTGAGTCGGACGAAGAAGCTAAAGAAATTAGGAAAAATTATGTAGTCAAAAATAGTAGAGTGTATAGAAGAGTTGATGATAAGCTTTGTTTAGTAATTCCTCGCAATGCTCGATGGCAAATTTGTAAGTCTAACCACGACGATGCTGGTCATTTGGGTGTGTCAAAGACAACTGAGAGAATTCAATCGTCTTTCTGGTTTCCTAAGTTACGTAGATTCGTAAAAAAATATGTAAAATCGTGTATTAAGTGCGCCTATAATAAAGATAATACGTCACGACATAAGAGTGGTCAGTTGTATCCTATTGAGAAGGTAGGCATTCCATTCCACACCATTCACATCGACCACTTGGGTCCATTTGTCAAAAGCAGGAATGGCAATGCTTATATTCTCACCATAGTGGATGGATTTACCAAGTATTTGTTTGTAAGAGCTGTTAAAGATACAAAAACTAAAACGACGGTTAGGGTATTATTAAATATTTTTTATGATTTTGGTTTACCATCCCGAATAATATCGGACCGAGGTACCTCTTTCACTTCAGCAGCTTTTAAGTCTTTTTGTGATACTCATGGTATTAAACATGTTTTGAATGCTGTCGCATGTCCCAGAGCCAACGGCCAAGCCGAAAGATACAACCAAACGATTTTGAGTTCACTTGCAAAATATTCTGATGGTGAAGACGAACGGAACTGGGACATGTGTTTAGGCAAGATTCAGTGGGGAATTAATAATGCCACAAATTCCACCACTCAGAAAACAGCTACTGAAGCATTGTTTGGAACCAGATTGAAAGATAGCCTAAGTAATATGTTGGATGTTAATAATGAGCCTAATCAAAATTTTGCAGAAGTAAGGCAAGAAGTCCGTACAAATATCGAGTCTAGTCAGATTAAACAAAAACAAAATTATGATCAAAATAAAGTCCCTGCCCCAACTTATAAGAAAGGAGATTTAATTAAAATAACTAGAACTAATTTTAATAATAAAGGTAATAGTACAAAGTTGATGTCAAAATTTAGAGGCCCCTTCAAAATAGCAGAAGTTTTGGGCAATGATAGGTATAAAATTGTCGAAATACCTGGTTTTAGTACACGCAGAAATAAATTTGATAGCGTGGTAGCAGTAGATAGAATTCGACCGTGGATCAATATAAATATGTCGGAACAAAATAATAATATAGATGCAGTGGCTAATAGCAGTAGTACGTCTGACAGCGAAAGTAATAACAGTGACGATGAACTTCCACCAAGTCAATCTGAGTCCAAATAATAACCGAATGTAATGAATTATTGATTAATATAAACTAAATAGGTAAAATGGTTAATTCGTTAAGATTTATTTAGTATGTTTAGATTTTTTTTTTAAATGTTCTACAAACGTATTAAGTGGTTTATAGATATAAAAGATACCGACAGATATATGACTAGTTTGAAGTCGAGTTACATGAAATTTAATAATTTTATTATTGTATACTTATTTGAATTTATATTATTATTATTCTCCGTGATTGTATACCGTGCGTCAGGAGATCGCACGTAGTCGGACGGCCGAATGTAATGAATTTTAATATTGTTTTACAAATATGTCAAGTCAAATCTATTTTATTTTTATAATAATATTTATATTTAATGATTGCATTTGATGTTATATTGTAATTAATTTTAATATGTCAAATTGAGTTTATTTTTAAAATAATATTTATATTTAATTTAATGATTGTATTTGATTTTATATATTTAAATTGATAATAGGAGGTCAGTCGTTAAAAATGTCGGTGTATGAAAAAGCGCGCAGATTAGTGGGTACTTGTCGTTAACTTCGAAAACGAAATGTGCTCAGTTGACACATTCGGATCGGACGTCTCGACCGAGACAGACCTCCTAGTATAATTGTGTAGAATAGCTGTGCTGTGTGTGAAGTAATTACTGTTAATTTATATATTGAATTACATAAACGATTGTAACAAAGTAAAGCAAGCAGTGTTTAAAATAAAATAGTCGTTGTTACGAAGCAAGCAGTTTCATTATACGCCTGTGTCTGATTTCATTACATGTATTAATTAAATTCTTAGTACCTACATTAAGAAAAAATATTTTAGTAATATTTTTTTCGCGATATGAAGTCGGATCATAATGCTCTTCCTTGGTCGACAAAAATTATCAATTTGAAAATATTACATTGAAATCACCTTAATATTTCTTACAGCGAAAAAAAAAATGATTAGAAAAATTGAATGAAATTACGAATTTCATCAGAAAGAATCAAAATAAGAGCCTTAACAACTAAAAAAATATATTGAATATATGTAGTGTCCTAAAAATACGTCAGTGGGAGGAATGGGTCAATCCCTAAATAAATTTCAAACAACCGCATATAAAAACGTAACGATTCCTTGAAAAAAATTAATAGTCTAAATATAAGAGTATATAATTGTAGGTCCTATCTAATATAAGTACAACAGGATAGCCCTCGGTTACAATATGAGACGCTCGCAAAACGTGTACATTTGCATGTTATTTTACACTTTATAGACATACAAGCGTGTATGTTTCTATGACATGAAAGCAATCTAATCGATTTTCTTCAATATCCCATACAACGCGTACATGACTCGTCCAATAAAACTCATAAATTTTCAATAACTTAGCACATATAATTGCGTGGAACAACGCCACGCACCCCAATTCTAAGGGTGATCGATTTGTGCAACAAGGGCTGCGGTTAAGGGGAGGTTTTTATTAAAATAAAAATAAAAAGGAAAATAAATATAAAATAATTTGGCGGGAAATCTGACATCTCGTGGTGTTTTAATTACTTTAATGGAATGGCTAAGGACAAAGTCATACAGCCTAGGTGACATTCTATTGGCTGGTACTAAAAAATGCCGGGAAACTTGACCGTTCGTTGATGTTTTAAACATCTTCAGATAGAGGCCGGACGAGAGATGATGGACGGAGACGTGTAACCTAGGTGTAAAATATTTTTCAGAATGATATTTAAAATCGGATAGGATCGTAAAAATGGAATATAAGGCATAATAAATAAACTTTTTGAAATAAAGTTAATCCGAATAAGTTTCTAGGTCAATGAAATTGTTTTGGTATAAAAGGATTTCGTTCAAATTTTAATACTATTTGGAAAGCAATTTTCGAACAGCTGTTAATGTCATTATGATCGTTTGCGTAAAGCCGTTTTTATATTTATATGTTGTTTTTTCATAAACATGCATTGCAATCGTGGATATTAATCTTTTGCGCGCCGTTAAAATACTGATGTATTTTTAACGTTTATCTAAATATATATATAACTCAAAGGTGACTGACTAACAGACATCTATCACTTGTGATCTGACTGTGATCTATCAACGCACAGCCCAAACCACTGGACGGATCGGGCTGAAATTTGGCATGCAGGTAGATGTTTGTTGTTATGACGTAGGCATCTGCTAAGAAAGGATTTTGATTGATTCTACCCCTAAGGGGATAAAATAGGGGATGAAAGTTTGTATGAAACTTTGTCAATTTTAAACTGATCGGGCTGAGACTTTGCATGCATAAAGCTACTATGACGTAGGCATCCCCTAAGAAAGGATTTTGAGATGCAGGCTATATAAGATTAGTAACTTTTCAGTTTAAAATATACTAATTTCTTCAATCAAAGGCTACAACTTATTTTCTTTCTGAACCCAACCCTGTAGTCTACGCGGACGGGGTCGCGAGCAAAAGCGATTTTTTCATAAACATGCAATGCAGTGGATATTAATATGGGCGCCGTTAAAATACAGATGTATTTTTACCGTTTATAATATATGTCGGAGCAGGTAAGGCTTCGAAGTGTCTTTAAGGTGTGTGACGTCACATTGCCGACGTCACAACTGTTGTTTTATGGTGATAACTCATACTTTGACTTTTCTTTAGTACACTTTCACAATTACTGACGAGGCAGATAGCCATGTATCGTTATGAATAGCAGTGACATCGTTATTACTGGAGGATCCATTTTGAGAAGTAATTTTAACAACCAACTTCAATCAAAGTTCTTTTTTTTTCCAATAAATCGGATGTTTGCAGCAGCGGGCGTCTTGTTATAGACACTGGAGTGGGGCGACCGCCCGTGAGTCATTCTTGTTTATGCAAGAGCGATGACATAGCTCTCAGTACCCATATGGGTTTACGCCGTTATATATAATGCTTAAGGCATTCTCTGCCAGTCGAACCTAGGGTGATGCAGAGATGATACTCAGCAGGTTGGTAAATAAAATAATTTACAAACATACATACATACATATAAACACAATCCTATATTTTTCTATTACTGTTTATAAAGAAGTTATTCTTGTAAGTTTCTTAAGTGGTGTTAAATATTTAAATAAACCTATATCTATACATCTATACAAATAAATAAAATTGGAGTGTCTGTTTGTAATATTTAAATAACCGCTTTTTAATGAATGTATGTAGATGTATACACGGTACATATACCAAAATAACGTTTTTTAAATTTGTTGTCTGACTGTCTGTCTGTTTGTTCCCGCTAATCTCTGAAACGGGTGGACCAATTTTAACGGGACTTAGATAGCTGATGTAATAAGGAGTAACTTAGGCTACGTAAGTACATATAAATATAAAATTGCAGTGTCTGTTTGTAATATTGAAATAACCGTTTTTTAGTACAAATATATATATGAATAATATATGTATATATACGGTACAGACACCACAATAACATTTTTTACAATTTTTGTCTGTCTGTCTGTGTGTTTCGGCTAATCTCTGAAATGGCTGGACCGATTTTGACGGGACTTTTATTGGCAGGAAGCTGATGTAATAAGGAGTAACTTAGGTAAAAAAAAGAAAAAATAGATTGACATGACAAGCCCGTGGCGCAGTTGGCTAGACACCAGCTTGCGAAACGAGAGGCCGCGGGTTCGATCCCCGCACCGAGACAAATGTTTATGTGTATGTGTATGTGAGACCGAAAAGTCTCTCGTAGTTTCTGATACCCACGACACAAGACTTGTATCCTAGTGTGGGGTCAGAACTATGTATGTGACTGTTGGGTGTATTTATTGTATTTAGATTCTACTGTTAGGCGGAACGAAGTTCGCCGGGTCAGCTAGTTCAAAATAAATAAAATATATTTGTTTTTTCTGTATGCTCCTTAAAGCCACTATATTCCTTATGAGTGATTCTCCGATGGGGTGAATCGTACGCGCAATTGGGGTCCCCTTTCATACTCACCCCTAGACAAACATATTAAATTCTTTGAACGCACTGACATGACTTGCGATGTATTTTGGCGGGAAGATTGTTTTATTTTAATAATTTTTGCAAAACAACTGCACAAATTACTTGTTTTTAAGTGATGGCCTCGAGGTTTAGACGCGCGGTCGAGAATTTCGGCGGTCGCAGGTTCAAACCCCAGGCACACACCTCTAACTTTTCCAAGTTATGTGTGTATTCATAATGAATTATCACTTGCTTTAACAGTGAAGGAAAACATCTCGATAAAACCTGCACACCTAAAAGTTCTTAGGAATTTCTTCGGTGTGTAGTCCGCCAACCCTCACTAGGCCAGCGTGCTGGACTAAGGCCTAAACCCTCTCAGTTGTAGAGGAGGCCCGTGCTCAGCAGTGGGACGTATTTGGGCTGATGACGAAGTAATATAATTTGCAATGGTGTGTGTTTTCAATGAAAGTGCGCACTTTCATGGTGAAACAAAACATGGAGAACTGCACACCTACAAGTTCTTAGGAATTTCTTAGTTGTATTTGACCCACGCACTAGTCCAGCGTGGTGGACTAGGGCCTAAACACTCTTAGTTATAGAGGAGGTCCAACAGTTTGATATACATATATTGTCTGATGATTTCATCTACAGAATAGCTATATAAGATTTGGAATTCCAACAAATAGATTCAAATATTTAATGAAAACAGTAGATAGCCCAAACTGTACGCTTTGTAACCGCATAGAGGATATTCATCATGTATTGTCGGAATGTGTACGAACTACTTCTATGAGGCAGGAACTAATTAAGCGCTATAATATAAGTAATTTTAATGTAGGTATATTTCAAACCATATTATCTGCCCAAACATTGGAAGCAGCCAGACTGGTATATTTATGTATATATAAAATTTTCCATAGTTAAGTACTTAGAATTAGATAATATTAATATAAATGTATATACAATGGGACTGACATGATCGAAAATGATTCAAAGTCCCTAAACTAAATAAAGAATAAAAAAAAAAAAAAGATTTGGAAGGGAAATAGCCAGTATTTTGTATGGGGACGAGTGTCGCCGCTTGTCTGTCACCTGTTCTACTACGATCACACAACCCGATGTATGTTGATATTACACGCAAGCCGAATTACTAAGAAGCGTGTGTGTCAAACATATGATAATCGTAGGTTCGGCACGCTCGGCATGCTCAACATGCATGTCAAATGCTCTAGTCTTATTCAACTGTTCTGTTTCAAAAATGACTACATACAAACTTGAAATTTCAAATTTTATTTTGGCATTATGGGTTTCGTGGTTATATCTCTAAGAATCGAGAAATCGATAGTTCTATTTCCGTTTCATATAGTAATTTTTCTGTTAGAAATTCAATAGAATCTGCAATGATATTTAATTTTGACTTTTCAAACGGCGTTTATACCTAATATTTATTTAAGAATAAGTCTATCTAGCTTTCACAGTTGCTTAGACAACGGCTTATGAAACGAGAGGCCGCGGATTCGATCTCCGCAGAAACAAATGCTTGTGTGATCCACAAGTATTTCTTTTATGTCTGTTTCCGATAGTAAAGTGTCTCGTAGTTAGTGATACACGACACAATACTTGTATGTTAGTGCGCTAGTTATGTATGTGACTGTTAAGTGTATTTTTTTAACATGAACATAGTCCTCCCCAAGAAAGCGCCAACCATCCCGGTGTTGACCAGACCTCATCCATCCTACCCGCCACCTTTCTCAAGTCGTCGGACCATCGTGCTGCAGGACGTCCCACACTACGTCTGCCTAAGCGCCAACTCCACTCCAACACTTGTCTGCTGCATCGGCCGTCGGACCGTCGGCAGACATGGCCGGCCCACTTCCACTTTAGCGTGCTAATCTTGCGGGCAATGTCAATGAAATTATTTACACAATAATTCTTATTCGTTTACTAAAAATTAATTTGTGGCTACATTAAGATGTCATTGTGAATACACACAACTTGGAAAAGTCAGAGGTGTGTGCCTGGGGTTTGAACCCGCGACCGCCGAGATTCTAGACCGCGCGCCTAAACCTCGAGGCCATCACTATATTTTCATAATGAATTAACGGTGAAGGAAAACATCGTGATGTAACCTGCACACCTAAAAGTTCTTAGGAATTTCTTACGTGTGTAGTCCGCCTACACTAGGCCATCGTGGTGGACTAAGGCCTAAACCCTCTCAGTTGTAGAGAAGGCCCGTGCTCAGCAGTGGGACGGACATGGGCTGATGATGATGTGTTTTGGGCTTATTTTTGCATGTACATTAAAACACCAAATAAAGCTTTGTCGATTTCAATTTATGTGTAAAAACTCTTTGCATTTTAAGCCCTCTTTGATGCTAGTAATTTGGTTTTCTCACCCTATTTTTTTATAAACACATAGGGTTAGTTTGGGGCGTAATTCCATTGGAACTGCGGGTGGCTAAGTGGATTAAACACGGGGCGGGGGATTGTCAATGAAATTAAATAGCTTTTGATACGTGTTCCTTGTGGTTGTGATTGTTTTTATATGGAAAAAGGAGGCAAACGAGCTAGTGAGCCACCTAATGTTAAGTGGTCAACACCGCCCATGAACACCCATAATACCAGAGGAATCATCGGCGTGTTGCCGGCCTTTGAGGAAAATATAGGCTCTCTTCTTGAAGGACCCTAAGTCGTATCTGTTTGGTATTACCGCCGAGGCAAGCTGATTCCACAAAGATGTTGTGCGTGGAAGGAAACACCGTTTTTTTGACGACCGAGAGGTACAATGAGTAATATCATCAGCCAGTGTACGTAACACTGCTACAACCTCTCCTACAACAGAGGGTTTAGGCCTTAGTCCATTACGCTGGCCTAGTAAGGGTTGGCGGACTACACGCCTATAAAATTCCTAAGAATCGCAGTGTGCAGATTTCCTGACGATGTTTCCTCCACCGTTAAAGTACGTAATAATTTATTGTGATTAAATAAATAAATACACCCAAAAGTCACATACATAATTCTGACCCCACACTAACATACAAATGCGTCGTGGCCATCAGAAACTATGAGCCTTTCCGGTCTCACAAACACCCAGATCCGAAACAAATATTAGTGGATCACACAAACATTTGTCTCTGCGGGGATCGAACTCGCCTCTCGTTTCGCAAGCTGGTGTCTAGCCAACTGCGCCACGGGGCTTTCAAACTATAATAATAACTTAGAATACTTGGAAAAGGCAGAGGTGGGTGCCTGGGTCTTGAACGACTAGATTATATACATGTATAGTGTTCATCATCATCAGCCCATATACGTCCCACTGCTGGGCACGGGCCTCCTCTAACATTGAGAGGGTTTAAACCTTAGTCAACCACGCTGGCCTAGTGCGAGTTGGCGGACTACACACCTAAGAAATTCCTAAGAACTTTTAGGTGTGCAGGTTTCATCAGGTTTTCCTTCACCGTTAAAGTGATAATTCATTGTGAATACACACATTACTTGGAAAAGTCAGAGGTGTGTGCCTGGGGCTTGAAAGATTGCTGAGATTCTCCGCACGCCTAAACCTCAAGGCCAATACTACTAACAAATATTATAGGAAATTATTCTATATATGGTCTGTCGCTATTGAAACTTTTTAATACCTCTGCCTACCCTTTTCGATATTGTATTTATGTAAATTAGCTTGACAGTTATCTGGTAAAGCGTGCCGCCATTTGTTACTGACGTTTGTCAGGATAATCCCCTTGGCAATGAAACAACCCGTGGGAAAATACGACCCCTCAAATTAGAGTAATTAACATATTGCAAATTTTATTCTTGTCTGTGGCGTTTGATTTGCAGGGTTCGGCTCCCGTGTTAGGCGTGTTTAGTTTTTGATTGGGAAAATGCTCGCTAAAAGTCAGTATAGAAATAGCGCTCCGGAGATGGTTATGGGATGCTGTTTAATTCTGGAAATATGTCGGATTCCGAGAAATTCCCTAAAACAAACAGCTTTGTTCAAAGTTCAAATAACGCAGTTTTTTAAATGAATAAAATTTGGAATTTCTCGTATACATTATTAAAGGCAAAAAAAACAAGATTGATTGAAAAGGGAACATAAAATTTAAATTTTAATATAAGAATTGGTTGGAAGTTATGTGTGCATTCACGTTGAATTATCACGTACTTTAACGGTGAAGGAAATCATCGTGAGGAAGCCTGCACACCTAAAAGTTCTTAACAATTTCTTAGTTGTGTAGTCCGCCAACCCACACTGGGCCAGTGTGGTGGATTAAATCCTCTCAGTTGTAGAGGAGGCCCGTGCCCAGCAGTGGGACGTATATGGGCTGATGATGATAATGATTGGTTTCCGTAGTCGCCTATAATGACACGTGTCAGTTGAGGAAGCGAAAGTGTGTTTGGACCGTGGCATTTGGCGCTTTATAGCCTGTCTACCCCAACGGGAGACAGGCGTGAGTTTATGTACGTCTTTTACTAACACTCAGTGATTAAACAGTACAAGTCATAAGTCATCGTTAAATATAGCGTATTTGGATTTCCCGACTCACCCCATGTTAACTGGCGCCCCTCTGACGATCCCTCTTTGACCCCTGATCCTTGCAATTAGCGAAACTCTCACGATAAATGACTTTCCACGCAATTGTTCATATAGTTAGTTCATCATCTCCTTGCCCTGTTCCCAATTTCATTTGGGGTAGGCGCAGTATGTTTTATCCTTCCAAACATCCCTATCAGCCGTCATGTCTCCATTCACCCCTTTTTCTTTCATATCTGCTGACTGCCTTGTGGTCTCGCGGTACAAGTATGTGCCGAGCGACCTAGAGTGAGTTTATGTATGTGTATGTATGTAATATATAAAGCTGAAGAGTTTGTTTGTTTGTTTGTTTGTTTGGTTGAACGCGCTAATCTCAGGAACTACTGGTTCGATTTATAAAATTCTTTCAGTGTTAGAAAGCCCATTTATCGAGGAAGGCTATAGGTTATATAACATCACGCTACGACTAATAGGAGCGGAGCAACAATAAATTATGTTTCAAAATCGGGGGATTTTTTTCCTTTTGAGAACTTCCGCTGCGTGCGCTGCGGAAACGGTTAAAGTTTCGCTAAAATAATGTATGACAGAATTGTTCCCCTTTTAAAGTTCTAAAAAAAAGTCCGCGACAGCATATGTCTATCTTTTAAGGTTGGCTCACTATAACCTTTTTTATGCTAACCAAATTTGTTCTAAAATAAAGCATTATTTGTGAAGGTGTTTTCATAAAGATGATATTAATCCTTATCCAAATAAATATGTTATTCATCTCAAGTATTTAATTTAAAAGAAATTTGCCCTTAACATCATTTGATTTCAATGAGTATCTTAGGAGATATCGCAGTTTTAAAATAACACCGCAGCGAAAAAATTATCAAGCGCGCAATTATTATGTACGAGTACAAGGCGACGGCACACGTTTCACGTCTATTTAACCGATTTGAATGATTTTTTGATATGGACATAAATGAGACTCTGGAGTAAAATAGACTACTATTTTCTATCTGAAACCAACCCTGAAGTCTACGCGGACGGAGTCGCGAGCAAAAGCTAGTATAGAATAAAATTAAAAAAAAAAAACAGAACTACTCTCGAGTCTCCTGTTTTCTTAAAAAAAACCTGAATTAAAAAAAATAGTTTTTACCCTGCAAATATCGATATTTTTTAAAATTATCGATACGATATATATCGATTTTTTTTCATTTGCCCATCCCTACACTCTCATACAAGTCTTGTGTCGTGTAATATTAGTGGATCACACAAACATTTGTCTCTGCGGGGATCGACGCGGCCTCTCGTTTCACAACCTGGTGTCGAGTCAACTAGAGTCAATTACTTTTTTAGACATTGTAAAATAATTTAGTACAAACTAAACCCAAAAATAGTTAGACACAACTCGTTTTAATTACATCTAGTACATTAATGTCAGCAATAACTTAATAATTTTTATATCACATAAATTTTACGTAATTTAAGATCGGCCATATTTAAAAAAACCTGGTTAAAAAGTAATATTTTTTATTTCGTGCCGCGTGCAATAAAACGCCTTGCATATTATAGTAGGGGTTGTTTTAACCCCTTGTTTATCGACACCAAGGGTGACTATTAATAACCAGAAATAATTTAGAATGATTTTTAATTAGGACGACTTTTAAGTCTTGTATTGTCTTGTATTACTGAAATCGATGCAAAAATCACTTAAAAACTGAAAATGGTCTGAAAAAGAGGTGAAGTGAAGTGAAGTCAACAAGAATATTTTTTTAAATATTTTGTTTTCTATTTGCCGTATTATATATTGATTAGCTATATTATATTATGTGATATGTTCTAGTGTACCTACATACGTCTATGTTCCTACTAATTTTAAAGTTTGTGATGTCACAAAACAGTGGTTAAACGTTTGTTATTTTTTTTAAAGATTTTGTTTAAATAAATAAAGGTTTTGAATCGACAACATATATCCAGAATATTCGAATAATTGCATATTTTAGATTTTAAAAATGTAGAATAATGTCAGTAATAAAAAGGGATTGACATATTTATTGGTTGTCAAATATTTATGCGTGCGTTCAGAAATGTATTTTTAAACACCTTGGTTGTACCTGATTTACAAACGAAGGCAGGTTCGGTAGTCATCACGCTTTGAAATCTAAAACACCCACAACTATGCAATGGAATGCGCTTGGTGTTAAGAAAATTGTTGAGTAATGTTATTCACGTGACGATACTGAAAAGACAACTTAGAGATGAATTGGTGCTTGAGAATTCATCAATTAGATTGATCTAAGATTTCATTGATCCTAACGGGTATGACCATTGAGTTCAAACGAATTCAGTTCCCGATTCGTCATGCCTTCGCAATGACGATTAACAAAAGATGTTTGTGATCTTTTAGACAATTAAAAAATATAATAAAAATGTATATCACAAGGTGCATCATCATCATCAGCCCATATATGTACGTCCCACTGCTTGGCATAGGCCTTCTCTGCAACGGAGAGGGTTTAGGCTTCAGTCCACCACACTGATGCTTCAATAAAGAGAATTAAAACCGACTGCATCCCATCCGATATGTACATGTTTAATTAAATCATGACTTGCGGAGACACGATTGATGCATTTAATTTTCGTACTTATTTATTTCTGTATTTTTATCTCAATAAAATGCTGAACTTAATATTTATTTCCATACAATCAAAAATAAAATTCAGGTAATATGTAAATATGTAACATTCAATGACTGTTAGGGGATACGAAGTTTTCCGGGTCAGCTATTATAAATGTTAATGTTTTGTTTGTTACGCTTTCACGCCAAAACTACTTAACCGATTATCATGAAAATTTGTACACATAGTCTTCGAGATATAAAAAAGGACATAGGATTCTTCTTATTAAAAAAAATACGGAGGATAAAAGAATTGAAAAATGATTGAAAAAGATTTGAATGACTTTTGGTATGCAGATAGGTGGGACCCACCGAAGTAACATAGGTGGGAATGGTTATCCTTACTATTATATAAATGTGAATGTAGGGATGTTTGTTACGCTTTCAAGCAAAAACAAAAATTTTGCTATGACCATAAATGAGACCCTGTGAAGTAACATAGGCTATGTTTTATCCCGGGAAAATGTAATGTTCCCATTGGGATAAACATATTATTAAAAATACGAAAATAACTGTCAGAGTTTTACTTTTACGCCTCAACCATTTGAATTGATTTGACCTTTTTTTTAAATTCAGTAAGTGCCATTTTGGGCACTTGAGGAACGATTTATAGATTCACTTATTATCTTTCTGCGCCCAACCCTGAAGTCTACGCGGACGGAGTCGCGGGCAAAAGCTATAAAAATATAAAAATTGCGATTACAAAACAGGTGTTGTTCGTAGAAAGGTGAAAATTTGGAGTTATATGTATTTTTCAATGCTGAATCATAAAAAAATAAAAACAAAAAATGTCCACAAAATAAATAAATAAACTTTTCGGGTTGGACCACCCTAGGGGTATAAAAAATAGATAACCTATTCTCAGACTTACTGAATATACATATAAAATTTCATCAAAATCGGTCGAGCCGTTTCGGAGGCTGTTTCGAACTGTGACACAAGAATTTTATATATGTATAAATAGATGTATATGTATATCTCACTCTATACAATTTTGACCATATTTTTTTGTTTAATTTGTATATCGATCAAAGCAATGACTATTATACGTATTATTATAATTTTTCAGTGCTATTATCATTTATTTACATTTTAATAAAAAAAAAAACAAATTAAAATGGTCAGTATAAGATAGAGGTTCATCGTAGAAGGGTGAAAATTTATGATTATAATAATTTATCAATGCTGAATCTTAAAAAATAAAGAAAATAAAGTCAATAGAAAAAAAAACATACCCCTAAATGTTAAACCCTTAAATGTTGACCGATTCTCAGACCTACCTACAATATACACGCAATATTTCATAAAAATCAGTCGAGCCGTTTCGGAGGAGTTTGCCAAAAAACACCGCGACACGAGAATTTTATATATATGGCAAAACAACGTTTGCCGGGTCAGCTAGTTCCAAATAATAATCTTTAAGCTTTAAATCTTTTAACAAAATCAATTTGACATATAAATGAGAATATCCTGAGCCCACAATAAACAATTATAAACTAGACATTACACAATTAACGTGTAACGTTTTTGGGCTTCTATGGAAGTACCGACACTGATCTATATAGGTAGGCGGGTTCAAACCTCAGACAGACACTGATTTTTCGAAGTTATCTGTGTATCAGAGGGATTGGACCTCGGTCCACCACGCTGGCCTGGTGTGGATCGGAGACACACTTAAGAAATTCCTGAGAACTTCAGTGAGCAGGTTTCCTCTCGATGTTTTCCTTCGCCGTTACAGTACGTGATAATTCATTGTGAATACACACATAACTTGGAAAAGTCAGAGGTGTGTACCTGGGGTTTGAACACGCTACCGTCGAGATTATTTTCTCGATCGCGCGCCTTAGCCGCGAGGCCATCATGTCCTAAGCCACAGTTGAATAAGACTAGAAAGGAAATGTAAGCATGCCGAGCGTGCCGAACCTACGATTACACTATCATGTGTTTGACACACGCTTCTTAGTAATTCGGCTTGCGTAATATCAACACTTTTATAAACGTGCGACAACCAATAGCAGCCCTTCATGTTTGTTTGAAATGTTTATTATTGGTCGTGTGATCGTAGTAGAACAGGTGACAGACAAGCGGCGACCGGGCCCGGCCGGGTTTGTTAGCGATGAAACCTTTAAAGTATTGTGATTGTGATTGTGATTGTGATTGTGATTGTATACCATTAGGGTGACATAGTCATTTTGTGACCAAACCCTTTTCAATAAAGATAAAAAAAAAAAAAACCTTTAAAGTATTTTATGAAAATTGTTAAGTATATAATTTTATTAAACATTAGAATAGTCACACGGCAGCACTTACAGAACTTAATTTTGTATTATATGTATTTATTTTTGTTATCTGTGTACATCTGATTGGTCGATTATTATTGTTGTCAAGAATAAAGTTTCTATATATAAATGGAAAAGACAATGGACAATTATCACAATAATTAATTTCAAAAAAGATTACTTTGACTTATGAACGGAAAAGTTAAATTAGTATTAGTAATTATTCATTTTTATAAGTTTAAACAAGCAGGCCTTTCTCTTTACGAAGACGATTACAATGCGGTGTCCCACAGGGGTCAGTGTTGGGTCCGATACTTTGGAACATTGCATACGACGCAGTTTTACGTGTGAAGCTTCCTGATGAAGTAGATGTCATTTGCTATGCAGATGATACGCTACTGCTAGCTAGCGGGGATAATTTTGTGGAAACTATCGAAATCGCTGAGCGCGGGGTGGCAATTGTCATAGCTAAAATCCACGAGCTGGGACTTCAAATAGCGCCCCTGAAAACAGAGGCTCTATGGTTCCACAAACTACCCCGTGGTAGGGAACCAGCCAGCTCCCGGATCCAAGTAGGGGATACAAAAGTTAAAGTGGGGCAGTTCATGAGATACCTAGGGTTGGTTCTAGATAGTCGTTGGGGCTTCGAAGAGCACTTTAATCGCTTGGTTCCTCGCATTGAAAAGGCAGCAGGTGCTATGCATAGACTGCTACCTAATCTCGGAGGACCTAGGGAAGAAGTTCGCCGTCTCTATGCGGGAGTAGTAAGATCGATGGCCCTCTATGGAGCACCTGTTTGGTCGAAACGACTTAGCATACGTCGCTGCAGGTCGAAATTATATCAACTACAGCGCAAGATGGCCATCAGGATTGCACGAGGATACCGCACGATGTCGTTTGAGGCGGCAACTATTCTGGCACGATTTCCTCCCTTGGACATATTGGCAGATATGGATGCAAAAGTGTATGAAAAGACACAAATTGCCCGACAGAATGAAGTCCAAATCCCGATGGCGCTTAAAGCGTCGATAAGACGGGAGGAACAAAAAACCGCATTCGCGACGTGGCAGTTAAGGCTCCGCAAGGAGCCCTACGTTCATAAGCGCGTGGTCGAAGCAATTCTACCGGTTTTCGAAGCCTGGATGAATCGTAAACATGGACGACTTACCTATAGACTTACTCAGGTAATTACCGGGCATGGGTGCTTCGGTGATTATCTGAGTAAGATAGGTCGGGAAGCGACGTCAGATTGCCACCACTGCAATAACGGAGCTGAGGATTCCGCGGCACACACACTCATGCAATGCCCTGCTTGGGGAGTGGAACGACGAATCCTTATAAAACAGATAGGACACGATCTCTCCCTACCAGCAGTCATTCTAGCGATGCTATCGGGAGAGTCTAATTGGAAAGCTGCAGCTTCTTTCTGCGAATCTGTTATGATGAAAAAAGAAGCTGCAGAGCGGAATCGGGAAAGACTCGATCCCGCTCGGCGAAGAAGGCGTCGAGGTGGTGGTGAAGATCGACCCGAGCCATCTGCTTAATTGCAAAGAGACGAGGCTTTGCTGAGGACAGTGGTTATACTCTCCGCAATGAGGGCTTTATAGCAACGCACTGGAGTTACTCTGGCGTGTTCATTTCTGAGGTCCCAGAGTATCTCCTTAGTGTAGATGAAGACGTACATGGGGTTTTTAGCCGGTAGGAATCCGGCATACCCCGTCTATCTTGTTAGGCGGGAATCCAAGAGGATTTTCCCCATGTTAAAAAAAAAAAAAAAAAGGCCTTTCTCTTTACTCCTTATCGTGTCTATTTGAAAACATAGTATTATAATAAGAAACTAATAACGCAGCTTAAAGTACTAAACGTGTCATAACAACTTAAATTAGATACATAAATTATGGTAGCTTTGGTATAAACAAAACAAATTCTTATTTGCTAAAAGTAAAGTATGTATTATGTTTTTTCTTAAGCTTTGGCTATTAATGTTATTATTACTAATCGAGCAAATAGCGAAATCTTATTGGCTAGGCTGTACTGTAACTACAAACAACCAAACTTGTTTAGTCTTAACTAACAAAATGTAACGTAAAATTGGTTACGATACACGCTTCACAAGTATAATATAACAAAACAAAAAGTAACAATTATTTTTCAGTCTGAAAGAATGAGTGATACGAGTATTTTACAACAGTAACTACTACGAGTAGGCGCTCCCGTGCCGCGATTTACTTATCGGGTCCGCTGACCGGGCCCGGCCGGGCCCGGTTAGAATGGCCGGGCCCGGTGGGTGCGTAAAAGGGCACCGGGCCCGGTTTGCAATCTCTAGGCGACACTCGTCCCCATACAAAGTACTGGCTATTTCCCTTCTAATCTTATTCAGCTGTTCTGTGTCCTAAGCTAAATATAATCACAGTTCATATGTAAGATTATTATAACCATGAGAAACCCTTATAAAAAGCGGTACAGAGGGCGAATGCGTTTGACATTGAAGTCAATATGTTGGGGCTTTGCAAGGGGCGGAATGCGGCGAAAATATCGCCACCAAAAACTATTTGTAACGATAAGCTGGTATTTGTTGTCTGGTATTTTATTTTTATAGATCAACAGACAGACTTTTGATAATAGAATAGCGTAAAATAAGATAGGGAATAGCAATTTTTCACACTTCTTTAGCACCAAATATTCTATAAGGCGTCTTAAAGGAAAGTTTATATTTAGTGGATTGATTAAAATAAAGTAAGCACTGTATCGAAAAAAATGCTTATCTTATCTTATATCTTTAAATGAGCAATTCTTGTATATAATTGGAATCTCGGAATCGGCTCCAACGATTTTCATAAAATTTAGTATATAGGGGCTTTCGGGGGCGATAAATCGATCTAGCTAGGAATCATTTTTAGAAAATGTCATTTGGAAGAAAAATAACAAAAAGGAGGCGTTTGAGTAGTCTCAACTGAAAAAATATGACTCTTCCTGACATCTATTGGCGAATAATAATACTATTTTTGTGAGCAACTAATTGCTTTAACGACACAACAGCAGATGGCGTTGTTAAGTAACATTATTCATATTTCATTATTTTATTAGTAATTCGTACTTAAATATAATTTCAAAAAAACACAATTAAAAAAAAAAAAAACCGAGCAAAGCACGGTCATCCAGGTATTTATTGATTAAAGTACAGACCTTGGGAATTTATTTCTTATAAATAATATCGTCTAAATGTAGACCCTCGCCTTTCTGGCACTCATTTAATCGAATAGTATAATTATTATTATTCTCGACATATTTATTTTTCTCAACTCGGAGGTTGGTATTTATTGTGGTTGCGGGCCGTAGCCAAGCAATCACAATTTGTCTTCTATGTATATACGTTGTTTTATAAATTTATGAGTGTGAAACGGTCTCGTCTATTTCCATGAACTTCCTCACAATTCGGCAAGTATTCAAGATTGCAGCTTTTTGTAGGTTGATGTATAGGGATTTATTTAGGTTTAATAGTTTTAGGCTATGGTGTAGGTGTTTTGGGATAACTCCGGTAGTAGAGAGAACGATGGGAACTACATACACTTTTTCTTGTTTCCAGATTCTAATTACCTCGTTTTTTAAGTCTGTGTATTTATTGTTTTTTTCGGCTATTGTTTTTTGGATATTGTGGGTATTTGGAACAGCAATATCAATGAGATATGTCGTTTTATTTCTTTTATCTTGTAGTGTGATATCAGGCCTATTGTAATGTATGGTTCTGTCTGTAAGTATGGCGCGGTCGTAGTAAAGCTTATATAAGGCGTTTTCCAAAATGGTTTCAGGTGTATATAGTATAATTATTATTATTTATCTTGGTCGCCCGGATTTTGGTTTTCCAGCGGTCTCTTCAAACTTTTTGACCCATTTTCAAGTAAGAGGAATGCTTGGCGTATCATTTAAGTGTCGAAAACATAAAATACTATTATCGTAATATACTTTTATTAATTTTGAAAACAATGTTCACTAAGCGAATAAAATAATTAAGTGAGAAAATGCTAAGAAACAAACAAAAAATCAAACCTTCCTTTTAATTATATTTGTATAGGCAAAAGTCGTAGGTATATTGAACCCGCGACCGCCCAGATTCAGTCTCAGGATCATCACTTACGACTTAAAATCGACCCAACACAATGAATTTTAATTAAAAATTCACAAAAACCCGCCCCGAGGTCAAACCCGGTTACCCCTCGATAAAACATGACGTATCACTGACACTTCCGACACGCGACCGCCACGCGACCGACACGAGCTCGACACGAGGCCGACACGACCACGGGGGAACCATGGCAAAATTTATTGGGGTATCATGAGCAAAATAGCTGAATAGAAACGCGCTAAGTCTAACGTTTAAATATAACGATTATTTATTAAGTTTACAATAGTCGTTTATAGCTGTTCTCCGCACAGAACAGCTGAATAATTAATAAATAATAATAAATAAATACACCCAACAGTCACATACATAGTTCTGATCCCACACTAAGATACAAGTCTTGTGTCGTGGGTATCAGAAACTACGAGAGACTTTTCGCTCTCACATACACCCAGACCCGAAACAAATATTTGTGGGTCACACAAACATTTGTCTCGGTGCGGGGATCGAACCCGCGGCCTCTCGTTTCGCAAGCTGGTGTCTAGCCAACTGCGCCACGGGGCTGTCAAATAGATTAGAAGTGAAATAGCCAGTATTTTGTTTCTTTTCCTTCACCGTGTAGGTACGTGATAATTCATTCATCATCATCATCAGCCCATATACGTCCCACTGCTGGGCACGGGCCTCCTCTACAACTGAGAGGGTTTAGGCCTTAGTCCACCACGCTGGCCTAGTGCGGGTTGGCGGACTACACACCTAAGAAATTCCTAAGAACTTTTTAGGTGTGCAGGTTTTATCACGATGTTTTCCTTCACCGTTAAATCAAGTGATAAATCCATTGTGAATTATAACTTGGACAAGTCAGCGGTGTGTGCCTGGGGTTTGAAGACGCAACGCCAAGTTTTTCTACTAAACTGTACGCCTAAACCTCAAGGTTAACAGAGCTGTAACTCCGTGTAGGTAAAACTGTTTTAAATGCATTTACATAGGTCAGTGGGTTGGGCGACGAGAAGTCTCTTAGTTATGAATCCACGACACAAGGTTTGTATCTTAAATGCGCATAGCACGGAACAGCTGAATAAGATTAGAAGGGAAATAGCCAGTATTTTGTATGGGGACGAGTGTCGCCGCTTGTCTGTCACCTGTTCTACTACGATCACACGACCAATGATACAAACAAACAAAAATGAAGAGCTTCTATTGGTTGTTACACATTTACAAAAGTGTTGATATTACACGCAACCCGAATTACTAAGAAGCGTGTGTGTCAAACATATGATAGTGTAATCGTAGGTTCGGCACGCTCGGCATGCTCACATTTCCTTTCTAGTCTTATTCAACTATTCAGTGGTTCTCCGCAACTCCGCATGAAGAACTTCAAGAAGTCTAGACTTCAAGGGGAATATTTTTGAAGTGAAAACTTTAGCGGCGCTGTGCACTTTTTTTGGGATGGTAACAAACGTCTTACGCATTTTCGACCAGGGTCACGCGAGTTCAATTTTTTTTACAAATCCCATAAAAGTGCACAGCGCCTCTAAAAAAGTTTTCACTTCAATAAAATTTAAAAAATATTGTCTATACAATTAAATTTAACGGAAACAAAATGGCTGCTCGAAGCTACCCCTAGGACAGGTTGATATATTGAAGCTCATTTCCCGCCATGAGGTATCTGGTAGCACACGCGACACTCAAATGGCTGTTTGACACGTAAACTAAGTATATAGCTTTGTTATCTTATCCTCTTTACTCAATAGGGATGTTGACAAAAATTTGGAACTGTTTTCATTTTATAGATAAGAACGTGAATATTACGAAAAAATATACTTAAATTTTTTATTCATCAAATTTAAATAAAAAAACGACTTTAATTAGTTTAGTGTTTAAATTTCGCGCCTAAACGCTCCAAGCTGTCACCTGGTCTGATGACGTAACAGTGTATTAAATACAACAAACTGCTGTTAAACTAGGGATGAAACAATACCATTAAGGTATCGATACTTCTACTCAATACCGTATCGGTCGTCAAGTATCGATACTTACTCGGTATCGGTCGGCAAGTATCGATACTTACTCGTATCAAATCGTTTTTGGAAAATTTAGAATAAAAATCTTAAAATATAATAGTATTTTTTATCAATAAGTACAAAATTATAGGATTTTCAGCCACGTGGCGCCTTTGGCTAGACACCAGCTTGCGAAACAAGAGGCCGCGGGTTCTATCCCCGCACCGAGACAAATGTTTGTGTGATTCGCAAATATTTGATTCAATAATATTGTTATAATATTGTTTGGGAGACCGAAAAGTCTCTCGTAGTTTCTTATACCCACGACACAAATCGGTTAAAAATATCTGCTGCTTCAAAATTAAGTTGCAAGATTTCATCCAAACAAACATACATACAACATACATTGCAAGTTAAATAAAAGCTTGTAAAAAGTACTTGTAAAAAGTGTAAAGTTCCGATTTATCGAATCGATGTTTTTTCAAAGTGGACAGTGGACACCCCTAGGTTAGACAACTTGTCTGTGATTCTTCATACATTGTGACGTAACGCGCTCCGATTGGCGTTTGCAGTCACGTGATATTTGGAATTATTTTAAACATGTTTAATTGAAAAAGCGCGGGAAACTTCGAGCTTAGTGGACGTGATTTTCAATATTTTTAACTTTTATATTTAATTCTGACTATCAGTGGAGTAATTTGTATATATTTTTTCGTAGTTATTTAGTATATTAGTTTTATTCATTATTAGTTTCATTTAATTCATCATTCTGGTAAGTTTTTTTTAAATATTTAGTAAGGGTTTTGCAAATGAATGATCCGCCTGATCCGGGGGGATTTGTCCCCCCGGCAGGCAATTTCGTAACAATAGATGATACAAACATCACAAATACCAATATCTCCGAGTCGGGAATGGAGACGGACGGCTCAGTTTCGTCCCGTCCTCTCAAACGCAGTCGCCGACATCTCTGTAAAACATGTAATAAAAGAAGGAAAAAACAAGGGGCTAATTATTCACTATCTGATTGTGCCTGTTCCGACCATCTGCAGCCGGAACAATCACAACCAATCAACACAAAGTCTATAATTGAAAAGGAATCTCCTCAGAGCAAGATTCCCGCGCAAACCGTGGGAAGGAAATTATACGATAGGAGTGATAGCGCTCCCTACATTATTCACTTACAGAAAAATATTACTTCGCCAGATGACTCCTCCGTATTGCATCCGCTTGCATTTGGGAAGTTTTTAAAGAAATATAATTTTAAAAATATAATTAATGGCAGTGTGAAAAAAATTGGGAGAAATAAAATTTCGCTGGCTTTCTCGACTCATGTAGATGCCAATTCTTTTATCGACCATGAAAGTCTAAGCAAAAATAATTTTAATGCCTTTATTCCTTCCTTTAATGTAACAAGAATGGGATTAGTACGAGGGGTACCAGCCGAGTGGTCTCCAGAAGAAGTTATTGATAATGCTTCAGTGCCAATAGGTTGTGGTCCAATTTTAAAAGTTAGAAGATTGAATTTTAAAACATTGGTAGATGGAGAGGTTACATGGAAACCATCACAAACAGTGGTGGTTACTTTCGATGGCCAAGTTTTGCCAAAAAGAATTTTTGTATGTTACGATGCATTGTCAGTAGAATTATATATTTACCCTACAATCCAATGTTTCAATTGTTGTCGGTTTGGTCATACTAAAATGCAGTGTAGATCCACTCCTCGCTGCTACAAATGTGGACAAAACCATTCTGGACAGTCTTGTAATATCGATGAACATGATGCTTATTGTTGCTTGTGCACTGGCCATCATTTTGCCATAAGCAAAGTCTGTCCTGAGTTGTTGAGGCAAAAACAAATAAAAACTCATATGGCGCAGAGTTCTCTGTCTTACGCAGAGGCTAACAAACTGGTCCCACCATGCACAAAATCTTATGCCGATGCCCTGACATCCCTCCGACCTAAAGCTTTACATGATAGCCCTCCCATTTTTAACCAATTATCCAACAGCCAGTCTGTAAGTTATAAAAAAACTATCTTCCGCAAGCCTCGTTCATCGCCTACAGACCATGTTCACGGATATGACAAGGAAGCCCATAAAGCTATCATTAAAGATTTCTCTATGCCTCAACCTTCAAACGGTTGTGCATACAATACCAGCAACAGTCAACCTGAAAATGTAAATGATACACAATTTAACCTGAAGGAATTTATTACTTGTTTATTTAAGCTTTTTACTAAATTTAATGTCTCACCGTCCAACGTTGCCCCCCTTCTGGACCTACTCCCACCTATTTTAAACAATGGACAATCAGTCAACAAATATAATTCAGTGGAATTGCCGCAGTCTGATTAATAAAAAGTCTGAACTTATTTATTTAATTAATACACATAAACCTTTTGCATTTGCACTATCTGAAACTTGGTTAAAATCAAATTATGTTTTTAAAATTCATGGATACATAACTGTGAGAGAAGATAGGTCTGATGGGTATGGTGGTGCTGCTATACTCATTAAAGATTCTATCCCCTTTTCCAAAATATCTTTACCTTCTCACAGTGAACAAATATCAATTGTCGCTGTAACTGTAAATAATACTTCTTTGGTATCTATTTATATATCTCATCCTTCCTCTTCCATACTTAATGAAATTAACATTCTTCTTAAATACATTCCTAGACCTCTTTTATTACTAGGTGACTTTAATTGTCACCATCAATCATGGGGTAGCTCTATATCCACTTCTTATGGGGAAGACTTACTTGAAATATTAGATAGACACAATCTCTGTACATTAAATACAGGTGGTCCAACTCGTCGCAGGGATCCTAACCATTCTAATCAAAGTGCTATAGACCTCTCTATCTGCACTCCTAATCTTGCATCTATTCTTTCATGGTGTACTCTAACTTCTACATTTGGGAGTGATCATTTTCCAATCATAATTTCTTACCCATTACCAAATACAAGTACCCAAAAGAAAAAGTCCAACATAAAATATAAACTCCCACCCAGATGTAGTAGTGTCTGGGAAGTTTATAAAAAAAAGGTTGACAGTCTTCTCTCATCTCTACCTATTGTGACTGATGGATGTGAGCATGATTGTGCTGAAACTTTAGCCCTCACATTAATTTCCGCTGCAGATGAAATATTTCCTATTAAAAAAAATTCTACCGCCAGAAACCTTCCTATGCCACCTTGGTGGGATTCTGATTGCAGTGAAGCTATCAAAAAACGTAAAAAAGCTGAACAAAAATACAGCAACAACATGACACAGGAAAATTATACGTCACTCTCATATATAATTGCACAAACACGTAAGCTTTTCAAAAAGAAAAAAACTGAGGGTTGGCATAATTTCTGTGCATCAATTTCTCCTAACACCCACCCTTCAGTTGTTTGGCGTAATATTCGAAGGTTTAGATCAGCTTTATCCAATTCCTCTTCTTCTCATATTCCTGATATGTTGGCCAATGACTTTCTTGATAAACTTGCTCCTCCCTGGGCTCCAATTAATATCACTCTGCAACTGTTGCCTCCTTCTGATACTTGTCAAACAGCATCACCATTAAATCTCCCTTTCAACCTTAACGAATTAAAGGGAATTGTTGTGAATACCGTGGATTCGGCTCCCGGCATTGATGGTATTCCATATTCCTTTTTCTAACATGAGTGATAATGCTCTTAATTATTTCCTAGATCTTATTAATTCTATAATTAAATCAGGGAATATCCCACGACAATGGAAACGGCAAATAGTGTTGCCAATCCTTAAACCACATAAAACTCCATCTGAAATTACTTCATATCGTCCTATTGTATTGTCTTCGGTATTAATTAAATTAGCCGAACATTTAATAAAAAACCGCCTAGAGTGGTATGTCGAAAATAAAGGGCTGTTGGCAGATTCCCAATATGGTTTCAGAAAGGGCAAAAGTACTGTAGACTGCTTAAGCATTTTTACGTCCCATGTCCAATTAGCTTTCATAAATAACCGTTCCATTGTAGCTGTATTCTTAGATGTTAATGCGGCCTATGACAATGTACTCCCGTCAATCCTGCAACATAAATTGCGCTCCCTTGAGGTGCCTATTAATATTTCTAATTTTATTCATAATTTATTAAACGATCGCTCAATAATTTTAATGTCTGATAAACAGCTAGATCGTGTTGTCTGGAGAGGACTCCCGCAGGGTTCTGTCCTGAGCCCGTTATTATATAATATATTTACTTATGATTTGGCCTCCTACATTAATAGTAATAGTGATGTTCAAGTTTTACAATATGCGGATGACTTACTGTTATACTATTCTTCCGATTCCATTGAGCACTCTTGTTCTGTTATTAATTCTGCTTTAACTTCCCTAAAATCATGGCTGACCACCAATGGGTTAGATATTTCCCCCTCTAAGAGTGCAGCCGTTTTATATACCCGTAAGAGAAATCCGCCTGTTATTAACATCGTCTATAACAACTTTGTCATCCCGGTTAAAAATAATTTCAAATATTTAGGTGTCATTTTAGATTCAAAACTTTCTGGTGCTCCTCATTGTGACTACGTTATAGAAAAGGTTGAACGCCACTTAAACATGCTGAGATGTTTGTCAGGCGTATGGTGGGGTAGTCACCCTTTCTCGCTAAAGCTTATATATAATGCTATAATCCGAAGTATTTTTGATTATGGTATGTTTCTCCTAGAACCGGGTAATGTAAATTCTTTTAAAAAAATAGACCGCTTACAGTCTAAAGCTTTACGCATTATAGCAGGGGCAATGAAATCTAGTCCGATTAATGCATTACAAGTAGAATGTGGGGAAGCTCCGTTGTACTTGAGAAGGCAATTTCTGTCCGACAGATATGTATTTAAAATTTCACAATTTTCAAACCATCCTCTCTTTCCAATACTCGATTCTATCCAAACCTTTACTCATGCTTCTAACTTCCCATACAAATCTCTTCCATGTTTAATTAAAAGTTATCAAAAATTCCTGTCTCTATCTGCTCCCACTCATCATTCTAATAAACTCCCCATATTTAACAACACCTATGACTCTTTAGTCTATTGTCCTAAAATAATTTACAACAGTATTAATAAAATAAATCCTAATATTAAAATTGAGTTTAACAAGTTTATTTATGAAAATTTTGAGGATTTCCACCATTTATATACAGACGCATCCAAAATCTCTCCATCCCAATGTGTAGGTGTTGGGGTTTTTCACTCGCAATTCAAAATTGTACGAAAAATTAAGCTTCCTAAAGAATCTTCTGTCTTCACAGGTGAATGTTTTGGTCTACTAAAGGCGCTTGAATATGTTCTCATATTTAAACTTAATAAAGCCATTATATTCTCGGACTCCTTAAGTGCCCTTCAGGCTATTGTTAAATTCCCTTTTAAAAGCAAAAATATGTTACCAATTATATTCGAAATAAGAGAATTGGCATTTAACTGTTTTCTAAAGGGCTACTCTTTAAATTTTTGTTGGATTCCCAGCCACAGTGGAATCCATGGCAATGAAGTTGCTGATAGACTTGCCAAAGAAGCGGTGCAATGTGGGGATTTGTTCCCTTTTAAAAATTACAGTCTTGATCTTTTGGCGTTGCCAAAAATGTACTTAATGGATTCTTGGAATGAGGCTTGGTGTTCCAGTTGCATGACAAAGGGACGTTATTACTCCTACGTACAACCACAGATACCAACAAAGCCATGGTTTTGTAAAGCCAAGTTTGAAAAGATGGAGACTTCCATTTTAATTCGCATCAGACTTGGGCATACTTGCTCTCCAGCCCATCTTGCGAGATTCCATATATTAAACAGCCCCATGTGCTCGTGTGGACTTGATGTCGGAGATATAAATCACATTTTGTTCTCATGTCCAAAATATAATCATCTGCCCTTTTTCAAAACCCTAATTGACCTTCGTATTCCTCTTCCTTCTTCCATTATTTCCCTTCTTAATTCTAATGACATACTTGTGTATAAATGTATAGCCTCATTTTTCATTAGTAATAACATAAAATTATAATTAATACTACAACGATATTCATCTTAGCCTTAGTACCTAGTAATGTATATATAGGATAAATATTTTGTATACTATGTTTTTTTCTATTACTTTTTTTCCCTTCTTGACGTTTAGTATGTTATACCTAAGCTCCCTGCTGATAGTTTTTAAATCATAATTTACTTTGCCTTATTTCCGGTTTATTTAAATACAGTTTCCTTACCTTTATCCAAAGTCCTACCTACTCACTTATAGCTGCTCCTACCCCAAAATGACGTCCTAAGAAGCTGTCGATTAATATATAAATTACTTGTCTTTGGCTAGATGCACAAGATGTGCGGAGCCATCAGAAGAGAAAAAAAAAAAAAAAAAAAACATGTTTAATTATTTTTAATTAATTTATTACTCATATTTACATTTACAAAATATGATTTTCAGCATTCTAATATTCCCTGCTATGAAAAAAAAAAACTTTTCATACATTCGCTATTTATGTCAACATCCCTATTATATGATATGTACACAATATTACACGTTACACAATAATGACACAATTTCACAGTAGGTAATACCGGTGGTGGTACTCCCATAGAAGCCCAAAAGCGTTACATGTTAATTCGTAATGTCTAGTTTATGATTGTTTATTGTGAGGTTATTCTCATTTATATGTGAAATGGCTTTTGTTAAATAAAGATTTAAAACTTAAAGATATTTCGGAATTTTGTAAAGCAACCTGGGCTTTTGGGCTTCTGTGGAAGTACCGCCGCTGGGTAATATAAGTATAAATAGTAAGTCGTGATGGCCTCGAGGTTTAGGCGCGCGGTCGAGAATCTCGACATCCGCGGGTCCAAACCCGGGGCACACACCTCTGACTTTTCCAAGTTATGTGTGTATTGGTAAAGAATTATCACGTACTTGATTGGTGAAGAAAAACACTGTGAGGAAACCTGCAAACCTGAAAGAGTTCTTAGGAATTTCTTAGGTGTGTAGTCCGCCATCCCGCACTAGGCCAGCGTAGTGGATTAAGGCCTGAGCGCTCTAAGCTGTAGAGGAGGCCCGTGTCCACCAGTGGGACGTATTTGGGCTGATGATAATACATACCTGGCGAAATGTGGGTGCAGAAATGCACCTCTGCCTACCCCTTCGGGGAATACAGGCGTGAGATTTTGTATGTATGTGTACAAACAAGTCTCTGTGTGGGGATCGAACCCGCGCATTCTCGTTTGGCAAGCTGGTATCTAGCCAATATATGTAGGACGTGTGTATGAGGTGATGATAATGATATTCTTTTATAATATTTGTATAGACCGGGGTATCTCAAACTTTCGGCTTCACGAACCGCTGTTAAAGTTTCCAGCTGACAGCGAGCCTCTTATGCCTTAAGTAAGTAATTACCAAGAAAAACATAAAATTGTCCGTTGAACAAAATAAGGTTTTCATTTTCAAAAGAACAAAAAGTGCCAAAACAAATATCTTTTTAATATTAATGCGATCGGTGTGTGTTAACTCAACCTCTTTATATTCATATAATTACACAATATAACACATAACTATTACAAGTCACACAATATAATATATACAGTAACACTATGATACATAATCTAGGTCTGTTCAACCGAAGACTTGATACACCAATGACTCCTGCTAGCACTGAACGTGCTTATATAGATACCGCCCCACTATAACGTGACAATAACATCTCAAACTACCGACGAACATTTTATCAATTACTATTTATCTACCCTTAAATAGTTAAGGCGACAACATGTGCTTGTTTCTTGTCGCAAATGGAGTCAATCCTAAATTATTCTATGGTTAATATTTATAGAATTAATTATTGTAATAATATACTCTAATTCAATCTGGTCGCGAACCCCTTGCCGTCGAATGGAGAACCTTTAGGAGTTCGCGTACCCCACTTTGAGAAACCCTGGTGTAGACTAACCAAAACCGTCCTAGTATTGCCCAGATTAAATGTATTTTACACTCTAAATACTTTGTTCAAATCATCTTAAATCCGATCTTAGAAGAAATTTAACATCTCATTTAACCATAAAGACACCAAAATAGCTTTAGTATTCTATATTATCATGCCAGCGTTCGTGGCACAGTTCCTAAACACCAGCTTGCGAAACGAGGGGCCGCAGGTTCGATCCCCACTCCGAGACAAATCTTCTGCCATACCCAAGACTCGAGCCTCGAGTCGAGTGATGGCCTCGAGGTTAAGGTGCGCGGTCGATAATTTCGGCGGTCGCAGGTTCAAACCCCAGGCACACCTCTGACTTTTCGAAGTTATGTGTGTATTCACAATGAATTATCACTTGCTTTAACGGTGAAGGAAAACATCGTGATGAAACCTGCACACCTAAAAGTTCGTAGGAATTTCTTAGGTGTGTAGTCCGCCAACCCGCACTAGGCCAGCGTGGTGGACTAAGGCCTAAACCCTCTCAGTTGTAGAGGAGGCCCGTGCCCAGCAGTGGGACGTATATGGACTGATGATGATGATGATGATGATGATGAACTAAAACTTATAGATTTCTAGCTTCCTTTTATAGTTAGAAGCGAGAGGCCATGGGTTCGATCCTCGGAGAGACAAATTTTTGTGTGATCCACTAATATTTGTTTCGTGTGTTTGTTAGTGTCTCGTAGTTAGTGATACACAACCCAAGACTTGTATGTTACTATGTATGTGACTGTTGGGTGTATTTATATTTTATTTATTAATATTTAGTAACCATGCCAAGTATTTTTACACATTAATAATTCATTATTAGAATAAAGATATGAAAGTAATCTCAAAATGTAAATATAGTAACACCGCCATCTAGCGGTGCGATTCAGAACGTCAGATAAGCTAGACGCGGATTTATAGCTCGCGCCACGAATCAAGATTGTAACGCTTTTTATAACTAAATACTGAAGGTGAACGAACCTCTCTGAATACTTATTTTGTTACGACTTTTATACTTTACGTAGACAAGAGTGATACCTGAGTGTTCTAGAATAATCTACGGTATATTTTTGAAATTTTATTTACTTAACTAGCTTTTGCTCGCGACTCCGTCCGCGTAGACTTCAGGGTTAGTTTCAAATAGAAAATAGTAGTCTATTTTACAACACAGAGTCTTATTTATGTCTATACCAAAATATCATTTCATCATCATTCAAATCGGTTAAATAGACGTAAAACGTGTGCCGCCCCGCACCGGCCGGCCGGCGCCTTGTACTCGTACATCATAATTGCGCGGTTGATAATTTTTTCGCTGCGGTGTTATTTTAAAAGTGCGATATCTTCTAAGATACTCATTGAAATCAAATGATGTAAAGGGCAAATTTCTTTGAAATTAAATACTTGTGATGAATAACGTATTTATTTGGATAAGGATTAATATCATATTTATGAAAACACCTTCACAAATAATGCTTTATTTTAGAACAAATTTGGTTAGCATAATAAAGGTTATAGTGAGCCAACCTTAAAAGATAAGACATATTCTGCCGCGGACTTTTTTTTAGAACTTTGAAAGGGGAATAATTCTGTCATACATTATTTTAGCGATACTTTAACCGTTTCCGCAGCACATGCAGCGGAAGTTCTCAAAAGGAAAAAAATACCTACGATTTTGAAACATTATTTAGTGGTGCTCCGCTCCTATTGGTCGTAGCGTGATGTTATATAGCCTATAGCCTTCCTCGATAAATGGGCTTTCTAACGCTGAAAGAATTAATCAAATCGGACCAGTAGTTCCTGAGATTAGCGCGTTCAACCAAACAAACAAACAAACTCTTCAGCTTTATATATTAGTATAGACTAGCTTTTGCTCGCGACTCCGTCCGCGTAGACTACATGGTTGGGTTCAGAAAGAAAATAATTTGTAGTCTATTTTACTCCACAGAGTCCCATTTATGTCCATACCAAAAAGCATTCAAATCGGTCAAATAGACGTGAAACGTGTGCCGCCGCGCACCGGCCGGCCGGCGCCTTGTACATCATTGCGCGCTTTATCATTTTTTCGCTGCGGTGTTATTTTAAAACTGCGATATTTTCTAAGATACTCATTGAAATCAAATGATGTAAAGAACAAATTTCTTTTAAATTAAATACTTGTGATGAATAACGTATTTATTTGGATAAGGATTAATATCGTATTTATGAAAACACCATTTACAAATAATGGTTTATTTCAGAACAAATTTGGTTAGCATAAAAAAGGTTATAGTGAGCCAACCTTAAAAGATAGACATATGCTGTCGAGGACTTTTTTTTAGAACTTTTAAAGGGGAACAATTCTGTCATACATTATTTTAGCGAAACTTTAACCGTTTCCGCAGCGCACGCAGCGGAAGTTCTCAAAAGGAAAAAAATCCCCCGATTTTGAAACATAATTTATTTTTGCTCCGCTCCTATTAGTCGTAGCGTGATGTTATATAGCCTATAGCCTTCCTCGATAAATGGGCTTTCTAACACTGAAAGAATTTTTTAAATCGGACCAGTAGTTCCTGAGATTAGCGCGTTCAACCAAACAAACAAACAAACAAACAAACAAACAAACTCTTCAGCTTTATATATTAGTATAGATATAGATAACTCTTTATGAAGTAGTGATGGCCTCGAGGTTTAGGCGCGGTTTCAAACCCCAGACACACACCTCTGACTTTTCGAAGCTATGTGTGTTCACAATGAATTATCACGTACTTTAACGATGAAGGAAAACATCGTGAGGAAACCTGCACACCTAAAAGTTGTTAGGAATTTCTTAGGTGTGTAGTCTGCCAACCCGCACTAAATTTCCTCACGATGATTTCCTTCACCGTTAAAGTATTAATTTAATGTGAATACACACATAACTTGGAAAAGTCAGAGGTGTGTGCCTGGGGTTTGGGCCTGCGACCGCCGAGATTCTCGCGCGCCTATACATCGAAGCCCTTACTTGAAACGAATGCACAGCGATAAATCATTATGAAGTACCCGTAGATGGGGAAATTTCAAAGTGCCGGACGCTGAAGAATAGGGAATGTTCGCAAGAATTCCTTCCTTCGTTACTGCAGGAGGAGACAAGATTTACAGCCCAAAGTTTGGAAGGTATTTTATTATTAATTTTGGAAAATCGTTACGTCACTGTATCTTTGGATATTTAAAAATACGACGATAATACAGCCCCGTGGCGCAGTTGGCTATCTAGCCGATACCAGCTTGCGAAACGCCGCCGGTTCGATCCCCGCACCGAGAGAAATGTTTGTGTGATCCACAAGTATTTGTTTCGGGTCTGGGTGTTTGTGACAGCGAAAAGTCTCTCGTAGTGTCTGATACCCACGACACAGGACTTGTATCCTAGTGTGGGGTCAGAACTATGTAAGTGACTGTTGGGTGTATTTATTTATTTATATTAACTATTTCTCGCAATGACTTCCACAGGGACCTGTTGGAAGGCGGTGGGCCGCTAAGCGCCTCGATGTGGAGGCTGCGGAAGAGGCCGCTCTTGTTCAGGCGTGGCTCTCCGTACCAGACGAACCGGTGCGGGTCGAGGAGGAGGCGGAATGGTTCGGGGTGGCGATGTCGCGTGTCTGCGACGCGTCGATGCCCCGGGTCACCCGTCTCCCGGCGAAACGTCAGGTGTACTGGTGGTCGGCGGAACTTTCGCAGCTGCGCGCGTCTTGCGCGGCTGCGCTACGCCGACTCTCCAGGCACCGTCGTCGCCGGGTCCGCCGACCTGGCGACGATGAACAGGAGCGGCTGCTCTACGGCCTCCACAGAGGGGCGAAGAGAGCGCTGCGGGTGGCCATTGCACGAGCAAAGGCCGCGGCTTACGAGGAGTCCCGGAGGTCTCTCGATAGAGATCCGTGGGGGCGTCCATACCGTGTGGCGTTGAGCAAGCTCCGCCCATGGGCGCCCCCGCTGACGGAGAGTCTCCGGGCAGACCTCGTCGAGGACGTCGTCGCGGCTTTGTTCCCGGCCACCGAGGAGTTCACTCCTCCACCGATGGCGCCACATCCACAGGCGTCATCGTCGTTGGATTCGGCAAGGGATATCCCGGAGGTTTCGCCTGAAGAGCTGGAGGCGGCAGTACTTCGGCTGCGGGGCAAGAACTCGGCCCCGGGGCTTGACGGGGTGCCTGGACGTGTCTGGGTACTCGCCGTCGAGTCACTGGGTGCGAGGCTCCGCAGCCTGTTCTCCGCGTGCCTGCAGCAGGGCAGCTTCCCGTCGCAGTGGAAGACGGGCAAGCTTGTCCTGTTGAGAAAAGAGGGGCGACCCGCAGAGTCGCCGTCGGCGTACCGGCCCATCGTGCTTCTCGACGAGGTGTGCAAGCTCTTTGAGCGTATCTTGCACGCGCGCCTCGTCGAGCATCTGGAGAGCACGGGCCCGGACCTGGCAGATTGCCAGTTCGGGTTCCGGAGGGGCCGGTCGACGGTACACGCGATTCTGCGAGTCAGGGCACAGGCGGAGGATGCAGTGTCTCGGGGCAAGTGCGTCGTGGCGGTGTCACTTGACATCGCCAACGCATTCAACACCATGCCCTGGGCCTGCATCAATGAGGCACTGCGGTACCACGAGGTTCCGCCCTACCTTCGGCGTCTGGTGCAGGCGTACTTGTGCGACAGGTACGTCGTGTATCCGGGCGCCGACGGGTGGCACCGTCGGGCGGTGTCATGCGGTGTTCCACAGGGCTCGGTTCTCGGGCCGCTCCTGTGGAACATCGGATACGACTGGGTGCTTCGTGGTGCCAACCTTCGGGGCGTCGCTGTCGTCTGCTACGCGGACGACACGTTGGTGACAGCGACGGCCAGGACCCCACAGCGGGCCGCCCTGCTCGCCGGGTTCGGGACCGAACTCGTGGTGGGCAGGATTCGGCGACTTGGCCTCCAGGTGGCCCTGCACAAGACTGAGGCTCTGTGTTTTCACGGACCTCGGTCTAGGCCACCGCCGGAGGCCTACTTGATGGTGGAGGGCGTGCGGATTCCCATCGGCTCCCAGATGAAGTACTTAGGTCTGATTCTGGACAGTCGGTGGAAATTCCGTGCGCACTTCGAGATGCTGTCGCCGAAGTTGGTCCGGGCAGCGGGCGCTCTCGGTCGCCTGCTGCCCAACATTGATGGTCCTGGCTTCCCTTGCCGAAGCCTTTATGCTGGAGTCGTGCGGTCCATGGCCCTGTACGGGTGTCCCGTGTGGGCCAATTCCCTCGGCCTTCGCTGCGTCCGCCTGCTGCGTCGTCCGCAGCGTATGGTGGCGCAGCGAATCGTTAGAGGGTACCGCACGATTTCGCACGAGGCGGCCTGTGTTTTGGCGGGTACTCTGCCCTGGGAGCTGGACGCCCAGGCCCTCGCGTCAGTGTTCTTCTGGCGGGAGGAGGCGTTCCGGCAATCCGGACAGAGACCGGCCCCAAGAGAGGTCGAGGCCATGCTGGCCTCCCTCCGCAGCGCCGCCGTGGAGGAGTGGCGTTCCAGGCTGGAGAGTCCAAGTGCTGGCGTGGCGACTGTCGCGGCAGTGCGTCCTGTCCTCCAGCAGTGGATGGACAGGCGCCACGGTGCGCCGACCTTCCGGCTGACGCAGGTGCTCACCGGGCACGGCAGCTTCGGTGCGTACCTGTGTCGCATCGTCGGAGTGGAGGAGACCGCCGTGTGCCACCATTGTGGCAACTGCCGTGAGGACACGGCCCAGCACACGCTTGAGGAGTGCCCAGCCTGGGACGAGGAGCGCAGCGCTCTCGTAGCGGTCGTGGGGAGAGACCTCTTGCTGCCGACTGTGGTCGCCGCCATGGTCGGCAGCCGGAGGTCGTGGAAAGCTATGCTCTCCTTCTGCGAACGTGTCATTTCGCAGAAGGAGAGCGCGGAGCGGGATCGGGAGCAGACCGATCCCGCTCGTCGCAACAGGCGACGTAGGAGGCGCCGGGTCAACACGTAGCCCGGCGCCCAGAGGCCACACGGGGCCGCCGTCCCTACCTTGGCGGCCCCCGAGATGAAGACGCCACACGCGTCAGGTCGGTGTGCCTTTTGGCACCGCGCAGAGGCGGTCCCGGATCAATCCATAGCTCTGGCTTCAGGGTATTCCGGGGCCGTCTCGCTGAATGCGCCGATGGTGGCCGTCGCGGGGTTTTTAGTCGGTATTACGGCGCAATTATTTTGGTAGGGACCCGGCCCAGCGGCCGGCCGCAAACACGGGCGGTAACATCTATGCTGGGTCGGAAGGCGCCGGTGAGTCCGACACACCCTCGCCCCTACGGGGGTGGGATGGTCCGTAAATGGATTTTCCCCGCAGGAAAAAAAAAAAAAAAAAAAAAAAAAAAAAAAGGGACCTGTTGGAAGCAGCCTGCTACCAGCGACGTCCCGCGACCTTTACTAGGTCATCTGACCACCTTGTCGGAGGACGTCCTACGCTGCGAAGTGGAAGTCATTGGGAGAGGCCTATGTCCAGCAGTGGACTTCCATTGGATGATGGATTGGATTGGATTATCGACGGCATGTAAAACTCCGACTAATCTTAATGTAAAGCAATTAGACATATAAATGAGAATATCCTGAGCCCACAATAAACAATTATAAACTAGACATTACACTATTAACGTGTAACGCTTTTGGGCTTCTATGGAAGTACCGACACTGTTGAAATTAACTAACGTTGATAAGTAAGTTAGTTGTCAAGTTAATAAATAAATACACCCAACAGTCACATACATAGTTCTGACCCCACACAAGGATGTCCTGTGTCGTGAGTATCAGAAACTACGAGAGACTTCGCTCTCACACACACACAGACCCGGAACAAATATTTGTGGATCACACAAACATTTTTCTCTGCCGGAATCGAGCCCGCGGACTCTTGTTTCGCAAGCTGGTGTTAACTACCTCACGGACGCTGTCAATATTTATTAAAAGTTTTTCTTTAATCTTTTCTTTCTTCAATTTTCTAGCAGAGCCTTGATTTAATCAACCCACACTAACACGCCTTTTACTCCTAAACTACTGCTCGAACCCGCGGCCTCTCGTTTCGCAAGCTGGTATCTAGCCAACTCCGCCACGGGGCTGTCAATCTATGCTAATATTACAAGGCTAAAGAGTTTGTTTGTTTGCACGCGCTTATTTTAGGAACTACTGGTTCCAATTGAAAAAATATTTTTGTCTTCAATAGTCCTTTTATCGAGGAAAGCTATTTAACACTATGACGAATAGGTGCCGAGTTAAAATGTGGCAAAAAAGGCACCAAGTTGCAGGTAACAATATCCACGAAAAGATATGAATAATGAAAAGAATGAATAATAATATACTTACAACTACACCATCACTTTGGCATCCAATCAATAAAAGTCACAAACTTTAAAAATCACTCTGATTTAAATCACTTACGTTAAAAATATCTTTTAGAGAGTTTATTATTTCACTTTAACTTCACTGTATAGCCACAATTATTAATTAATAAATTAAAATTTGTACTTAAAAAATATCACACGGCTGTATGGGCTAGAACCCCTTGCTTCCTCTATGAAGAGAAAAAAATAATTAACACAGATTTAAAAACGCGGGAAATCTATTCTGACGTTTACAACACGTCCATTCTCGATATTATGGGAGCCACTAATGGTAGTTGGGGTGAATGGAACCGGCGTGAGTGATGCGTAAATGAGGGGTAAAAATCTATGGGGCTTTTTTCTTTATGATCGTTAGTGCTACCATAAATAATCGATTGAGAGGTTCCAGTTTCGATTCCGTTTGAGTAAATTTGCTTTTGAGTATTTATGAATTGGTTAAGCGAAATATAAAAACAATATGTCTGCTAGTGTTACTTGTTGTGGTCACTTTTATACTATTGTCTGTGATTGTAAACATTATCCATAGATTATTAACGATTTCAAATAAAAAGTAAAGCTTTAACGCCAAAACTGCAGAACAGATTTTAATGATTAGGCATACAAATAAATGATACATTAAGAAATGAATAAATAAATACACCCAACAGTCACACACATAGTGACCGCACACTAACAAACAAGTGTTGTGTCGTGTATCACTAACTACGAGACACTTTGCAAGCACAAACACGAAACAAATATTAGTGGATCACACAAACATTAGTCTCTGTGGGATCAAGCCCGCTGCCTCCCGTTTCGCAAGCTGATATCTAACCAATTGTAATATAATATAAAAGAAAATATATTTTTTTTTTTTGTGACGGTTGGGATCAAGCCCGCGGCCTCCCGTTTCGCAAGCTGATATCTAGACAATTGTAATATATTATGAAAGAAAATCATTTTTAACGATTTTTCAAATGACGTAGAAAAAAAACAGTCAATTATCGTTGAAATTAAAACTTTTATGGCCTCTAGAGACCATATTTGGACGCCCAGTCTCCGTTATAAGATGCAATGTGTCAATTTTCCATTTCCGCAAAAAAAAAAAACAGAAATCAAAAATATTAGATTAATTCTTAACAAGTAATAAATTTCAATGAAACCGTAATTTCGCCCCCAAATAGTCATAAACATGAATGATGAATGTTACAAGAGCGGGAACGAACCCACTACCCCATGGGATCAAACCTGAGGTAAAAATGGGGCGGTTTCCGAACTTTGGTAATCAATTTGGGGTAACATTGAATTGAAGTAGCGATGGCTTCGAGTTTTAGGCCCGCGGTTGAGAATCTATTCGGTCGTGGGTTCAAAAGCCAGGCTCACACATCTCCGCCCTGTGGATTTCATCATCACCATCAGCCCATACACGAACCTCCTCTACAACTGAGAGGGTTTAGGCCTTAGTCCACCACGCTGGCCTAGTGCGGGTTGGCGGACTACACACCTAAGAAATTCCTAAGAACTTTTAGGTGTGCAGGTTTCATCACGATGTTTTCTTTCACCGTTAAAGTACGTGATAATTCTTTGTGAATACACAAATAACTTGGAAAAGTCAGGTGTGTGCCTGGGGCTTAAACCCGCGATCGTCGAGATTCTCGACCGCGTGCCTTAACCTCGAGGCCATCGCGACTACACTTCACTTGTATGTAATGGAAAAAATGGTATTCTCCGAGCCGCTACGCCATCGGTTCCCCTCCTAATCACTCAATCTGTCACACGCTGTCAAATTTTGCAATATCAGGTCATATTAACTTGGAAGATATCCATCATTTCACCGCACCTCCATGCCCTGAATACGGCGGTCAATATTCCCTAAAATATGACAGATGACACTTTTTTTATTACAAAAATCTATACATACATAAACTCACGCCTGTATACAGGCTGTATTCAGACCGTGATCGGAAACTAAGGCAGGTAATAGCAGTGGGACGTATATGGGCTGATGATGATAACGATATCGATAAAAAATGTGTGTGTACTTATGTACACGCGTTAGAAGTTATACCACACGACTGAAGTGAAACTTATAAATACGCCCAACAGTCACATACATAGTTCTTAGTTTACACAACATATTACATTTCTGAACGCACGCATAAATATTTCACAACTAATAAATATGTCAATCCCTTTTTATTACTGACACTATTCTACATTTTTAAAATCTAAAACATATAATTTTTTTTTGAAAAATATTCGATCCAAAACATATTAAAACCTTTCTGATCCATTTGACACTTACATTTAACATAGGCAGCTTCAATCTGTCAATTATATTAGAGCACATAGGCAACTTTAACGTCTTACTTTTGTGTTACAGTGATTCTTGCTGATAAAAATTTCACTCTCATAATTTTTTCATAACGCGCCTAAAGAAGTATAACTACAAAAATCTCAAAAACAAAATAGTTTTGACGTTTTCCTAACAACCATTTCTATTAAAGCTTTCGTTCACGGCCTATAGTACTGTAAGTAAGCTGGTAAAATGTGATTATTACGTCAATAGAAAGCACCGGCCATTTTGAATAGCTGAAAGCCGTAGCTAGATAAAGCTCTGTTTAATTAAAAAAGTTTTCGTGTCAATGGAGATGGGTTGCGGTTGTCAACACCAGGCGCTGAGTATGGGGCGTAATCGCAATAATTTTGACGGCCGGACAATTGTTACCTAGCAATTATATACTAAATAAGTAATTATAGACTGCCTCGTGGTTTCGCGGTACAAGTATGTGCCGTGCGATCTAGAGGTCCTGGGTTCGATTCCCGTGTCGGGCAGTGTTATTGGGTTTTTCCATTAGGAAATTCTCTGTAACAGCACGGAGTCTGGCAATGTGCCCGAAAAACGGCAACAGGCTCGCCCCCTATTACGTGGGACTGATACATACCTGTCGAAATGTGGGTTGTAACGTCGCGATTAATCGACTTCCGAACTGTCGCGTAATCGTATTTTGTACACTGGTTCACTGCGCTCGGCCAGCGCCGCGTCACTCGTCAGTCGCCCGCTCATTACCAAAGCAGGCGCACGTTGCTTTGTTTTCCCAATCGATAACGGTTGATTAAAGAAAAAAATCACCAAAAAGAATTGTGAGCGGAGGTTACGGATTCCAACAATCCTTTTATTTCAATTAATTTTGATACCCCACTATTGGGGTCCGCTGTACCGGCACGTTCCGCAGGGAGGTTGTTGTCACGTGTTGATGCTTCAAGACGCCTTCCGTGCCAGGCGACGCCGAGCCGCCGAGCAACGAAAGGGGAGTAGTTGCGCTTTCCCGAAAAGTAAAAATTGACCGGCTTACGGACGTTAATGTACCTTAGTATTTTTTTAAATTCTTATTTACAATATAAACTTTTTAGATTCTATGTTTTTTTTCCTTGTTCCTAATTGTGCACTTACGTATATTGTTGTGTACACATTTTAAACGGGACAGGGTGTAGAAATGCACCTCTGCCTACCCCTTCGGGGAATGCAGGCGTGAGTTTATGTATGTATGTATGTATCAGTAATTATATTATTAGCGCTTTCTTGGGGAGGCCCTACGTTCAGCAGTGGACGGCGAAAGGCTGAGTATATAATTATAATACTAAAAGTAGGTTAAGAAAAATTGTTAATAGCAAAATGGACTCTTGTCTGAAATAAATCAAATTATTATACACATACATACATAACCTCACGCCTGTATTCCCCGGAGGGGTAGGCAGAGGTGCATTACTGCACCCTCATTTTGCCAGGTATGTATCAGTCCCAAGTAATAGGGGGCGAGCTTATTGCCGTTTTTCGGACACAGTTCCAGACTCTGTGCTGCTAATGAGAATTTCCTATTGGAATAACCCAATAACATTTTGCCCGACCTGGGAATCGAACCCAGGACTTCTCGATCGCACGGCACATACTTGTACCGCGAGACCACGAGGCAGTCGAAAAATAATATATTTCCGTTTAAAAGTTTGAGATGCGCGGGCATAACGAGTAAATCGCGCTGAAAAACGTCCAGTTGGGCGTTCATTAAATAACTTTGAATTCAAAAGGTTTTTTAATAGTTGAAAAGACTTTTTGAGTTCAGAGTATTATGAGTTTTACTAAAGCAGTGTTGTCTGTCTGTAAGACGGACGGTCTTATACAAAATTCACCAACCAAAAGCCTATTTAGAATCATTTGTTAGCTTGTACCGTTCATCATCATCTCCTTGCCCTGTTCCCAATTTCATTTGTGGTCGGCGCAGTATGTTTTATCCTTCCACACATCCCTATCAGCCGTCATGTCTTTATTCACCCCTTCTTCTTTCATATCTTCAGTCACACACTCCATCCATCTTTTCTTTGGCCTTCGTCTGCTCGCCCGTCCATCAACTTTCATATCCATCACCTTTTTACCTACATATTCTTCATCCCTCCTCATAACATGCCCATACCACGACAGACGGTTTCCTTTCAGCTTTTCTATCACAGGAGCTACTTTCAGACTTCCTCTTACGTATTCATTCCTCACTCTGTCAAGCCGCTTAATTAGCTTGTACCGTTCTTCTATTTAATTTATATACATAATGTACATACAAAAATTGGCAGAGACTATAGAGCGCCAAATGCCACGGTCCAAACACACTGACAGCCCAGTGGCGCAGATGGCTAGACACCAGCTTGCGAAACGAGAGGCCGCGGGTTCGATCCCCGCACCGAGACAAATGTTTGTGTGATCCACAAATATTTGTTTCGGGTCTGGGTGTTTGTGAGACCGAAAAGTCTCTCGTAGTCTCTGATACCCACGACACAGGACTTGTATCCTAGTGTGGGGTCAGAACTATGTATGTGACTGTTGGGTGTATTTTTTTTTTTTTTTATTATTTAACACTTCTTTCCCTTCCTCAACTGACATTATCCTCTTCATGCATGCACGGCGGTTTCCAGGACTCTTTATGTTCGTCATCGTCATCAACCCAAATACGTCCCACTGCTGAGCACGGGCCTCCTCTACAACTGAGAGGGTTTAGGCCTTAGTCCACCACGCTGGCCTAGTGCGGGTTGGCGGACTACACACCTAAGAAATTCCTAAGAACTTTTTAGGTGTGCAGGTTTTATCACGATGTTTTCCTTCACCGTTAAAGCAAATGATAATTCATTGTGAATACACACATCACTTCGAAAAGTCAGAGGTGTGTGCCTGGGGTTTGAACCTGCGACCGCCGAAATTCTCGACCGCGCGCCTAAACCTCGAGGCCATCACTGCTTACTCAACTAAAATATAAAAGGAATACTGTATATACTATATATACTATACTATATCCTACTAGATTTATTATATTATTATAAATTGAATGAATGAACTAGAAAAGGCGAACGAACGAAAGAGAATGAGTGGGTTTATCAAATGTCATTTATTAAATCGGCAAGAAGGAAATATTTAACAAACAAAATACACCCAACATTACCACATTAGTCGGAGGGTGGGGCATATCCTTAGATAGAACAGCTGACGATCGGAAAACAGCTTCACTTGCACAGGAATCAATCACTGTCAACATGTCTTTATAGCAGTAGTTTACGAGTAAAATACTTGTTAGTGTGGGTTGATGACATCAAGGCTTTGCTAGAAATTTGAAGAAAGAAAAAATTGAAAGAAAAACTGTACTTTAAATAAATATTGACAGTGTCCATGAGGTAGTTAACACCAGCTTGCGAAATGACAGGCTGCGGGCACGATACCTACAGAGACAAATGTTTGTGTGATCCTCAATTTATATTACATAACATACATACATAATCAGCCCATATACGTCCCACTGCTGGGCACGGGCCTCCTCTACAACTGAGAGGGTTTAGGCCTTAGTCCACCACGCTGGCCTAGTGCGGGTTGGCGGACTACACACCTAAGAAATTCCTAAGAACTTTTTAGGTGTGCAGGTTTTATCACGATGTTTTCCTTCACCGTTAAAGCAAATGATAATTCATTGTGAATACACACATAACTTGGAAAAGTCAGAGGTGTGTGCCTGGGGTTTGAACCTGCGACCGTCGAAATTCTCGACCGCGCGCCTAAACCTCAAGGCCATCACTGCTGTTATATTTTATATTACAAAACTTTTATGTTAGTGTGGAATCAGAACTATGTATGTGACTGTTGAGTGTATTTATTAATTTAATATAAAAAAAAGAAATGGCATTCCGGGAGTGTCGGCAGAAGTGAAAACTTCAACATTAACGTTAATATTTTGGAATGGTTAGGGAATAATTTTGCACCAATTGCTTTATTTATCGGTATAAAAGTACATTTACGTGGTAAAATACAATATTTACTGCGCTATCGTACACAAACATGACAATTTATATAACATAATGCGTCTTACGCATTTTCGATCGGAGTCACGTGATCTGACGCGAGTTCAACTTATTTCACCCATCCCAAAAAAGTGCACAGCGCCGGTAAAGAAGTTTTCAGTTCAAATATATTTGAATATGGATGCAGAAATGCACCTCTGCCTACCCCTTCGAGGAATACAGGCGTGAAGTTATGTATGTATGTATGTATATTTGAATATTTAATTTTTTTTACCGAGAAATTCAAAAGCTACTCAACCAATCTGTCTTATTTTTGGTGTGGATAAAGATAGGACTTTGTAAAAAAACCTAGGGTAGATTTTTTATAAAACTGCGTTCGGAAAAGCGGGTCCCAATCTCTAACACTTAACATTTTAATTCTAAAATTAACTGTCACTCTTATGGCCGATTACTGAAACGCTACTTAATCTGAGGGCGACTTATATTTAAGTGGCTGTTATAATTTAAGCGGTATACACTTAAAAAATGACATGTAAAAGAACTTTTTGTGGTAATGTTGCCATTTATGGAAATTTAAGTGGGCATTAGTTAATCACACTCTTCAAACCGATAAATGATGTTTCAGTTTACCGTTTAAATTATAACAGCCACTTAAATATAACTTGCCCTCAGATTAAGTAGCGTTTCAGTATTCGGCCATTGAACCGCTAAATTGGACGTTTTTTTTTATTATTTTTTTTATACTGGCACGGCAAAGTGACCCCATTGCACCTGATGGTAAGCGTAATTGAGTCCAGAAAAAGTGCCGACCAGCGAGAGATGATGATCTCCCGTTGGTCGACACAATCATGCCGGCCGAAAACCTCTTACAATACACAAGGTCCATCTCGTTATTTACTTTAAAATAATATTAATAAGATATTGTGTATTTTCATCAGGAAAACTAAAAATAAATTATAAAAAAAACCGTAAATATTTTTGTACAAATTATATAAAATGAACCATAGTTAAATTATAATGTAATAATAAAAGATTTTCTTTTCTGTATTGACTTGTCATAAGTGCTATTTGATTGCCTACGTGACCAAATAAAGCAATTTCATTTCATTTCATTTCTTCGCCTTACTTGTGAAGAGTAAGTTTAAGTTTTAATGACCTGAACCTTAAAAGGGTGAGCAAAATATCCACACAAGCTGCAATAAATGCGTATACAATCCTACAAATCATTCGGGACGAACGGAAACTTTGCAATGAAGCTGTCAAGTAAATCGGATTTAAAAATCGTGAGACGCGACCCATCTCTGAAACTTTCACGTTGTTTTGAAAGTGCTTTATCAAGTTTAGTCTGTTTTATGTACTCGAACGACCAGCCCTATATCAGCCCTTAAAAAAGCAGTGATGGCCTCGAGGTTTAGGCGCGCGGTCGAGAATTTCGGCGGTCGCAGGTTCAAACCCCAGGCACACACCTCTGACTTTTCGAAGTTATGTGTGTATTCACAATGAATTATCACTTGCTTTAACGGTGAAGGAAAAGATCGTGATGAAACCTGCACATCTAAAAGTTGTTAGGAATTTCTTAGGTGTGTAGTCCGCCAACCCGCACTAGGCCAGCGTGGTGGACTAAGACTTATTAAACCCTCTCAGTTGTAGAGGAGGCCCGTGCCCAGCAGTGGGACGTAGTTGGGCTGATGATGATACCTGGCGACATGTGGGTGTAGAAAACCTTTAACTACCCATTCGGTGATTTGTGAAATATGTAAATAATTAATTCAGGGTTTCTGATATGATATCAGCCCGTATATGTATGTATGTCAATGCTGGACAAGGACCGCGTCTACTGAGAGGGGTTATTAAGCCGCCCTGAGATGCAGTAAAACCGCGCCAAATGCGTGTGACGGTTTTGGGTGTATTTAATTTACTTTGTGTTTCAAAGCATAGTACAGTAAATAATATAAGTCTCTATACATATATATGGAGCCGTCCATTAATCACGTGATGTTTTTTTTATCAATTTTAACCCCTCTATCGGGGGATAGTGGTGATACGTGCTGAGGTTTAAGACTAACCCCCTCCCCCACGCAAAATCACGTGTATTTTTTAGTATTATTATATAATTATTATCATCAGCCCATTTACGTCCCACTGCTGGGCACGGGCCTCCTCTACCATTGAGAGGGTTTAGGCCTTAGTCCACCACGCTGGCCTAGTGCGGGTTGGCGGACTATACACCTAAGAAATTCCTATAAACTTTTGGGCGTGCAGGTTTCATCACGATGTTTTCCTTCACCGTTAAAGTAAGTGATAATTCATTATGAATATACACATAACTTGGAAAAGTCAGAGATGTGTACCTCGCGTTTGAACCCGCGACCGCCGATATTCTCGACCACGCGCTTAAACCTCGAGGCCATCAGTACTTATTTCACTACGTATTTTTTAGTACCTACAAAAAATCTTGAAAGTTTTAGAATATTATGTTTAAATACAGGTACAGTATAACCTAATTTTATTCTGAAATTAAGGATCATGATAAAAATGTCTAGGCCGGAAAGGTTTCAGGCTGTTTTTGACTGGCTTTCTGGTTTAGAAATCGCGCGTTTGACGAATAAATAAATACGCGTGATATCTTACTACACCCCCCTACCCCCTTGTGATATTTCTTCGTAATGTAAACCATCCCAACCATATTTTTTCTTATAATCCCAACTAATCCGGTTGCAGTACTTCCATAGAAGCCCAAAAGCGTTACACGTTCATTGTGTAATGTCTAGTTTATAATTGTTTATTGTGGGCTCAGGATATTCTCATTTATATGTCAAATTGCTTTTGTTGAATAAAGATTTAAAGCTTAAAGATTATTATTCAGAATTTTGAAAGGCAAACTGTGCTTTGGGGCTTCTATGGAAGTACCGGTACTGAATTAATCAATACATTAAATAAACAACATAAATCGTTATAAGTATGTAAACGCCTACATCTAAATATATATAACTCAAAGGTGACTGACTGACTGACATAGTGATCTATCAACGCACAGCCCAAACCACTGGACGGATCGGGCTGAAATTTGGCATGCAGGTAGATTTTATGACGTAGGCATCCGCTAAGAAAGGATTTTGATTAATTCTACCCCCAAGGGGATAAAATAGGGGATGAAAGTTTGTATGAAACTTTGTCAATTTTAAACCGATCGGGCTGAGACTTTGCACGCATAAAGCTACTATGACGTAGGCATCCCCCTATGAAAGGATTTTGAGATGCAGGCTATATAAGATTAGTAACTTTCAGTTTAATGTACAATAAAGTACGTATAATAATAAAACATAGTTTATTAATAGTTTGTTCCACCGTTTAAAATCGATTACCAAAATCGTAATTCCTTCGTCATTTCAAATCGGACGTGTAAAAACTAAAACATCAAACGGGTATTTAAATGTTGGAAGACCGCGAATTATTCAGAAGCGGCCGGAATGGGGCGACTTACGGCATTCGGTTTTATTGGTAAGTGAAATATCTAAAACTAAAGGCGTTTGGTACAGAGCTATTGCAGAATGCGCCCCCAAAAAAAAACATGGTTTGACAGTAACCTTAACAGAAACTATGTAAAGTTAGCGTTCAGACTCCGTTCTGGACATTTTCCAACAGCAAAGTATGCCCACATGATTAAAAAGGTAAACTCTCCAATCTGCTTAACATGTAATAAAATAGAAGATATCCATATATACTATTAGAATGTAAAATAAATAAAAAAGAACGTGAATCATTGTTTGCTGAATTTAATATAAATATTTTAGATGTAGGTTTAATACAAAGCATTTTATGTAATCCTAGTTCAAATTTATCAAAAAAAATTTGTCACTTAGTTAATTTAAGATAGTTTAAGTATTTATAATAGTTCATGTAGTAGAATAAGTTACAAGGTATGATGGGGTTGACATATCCTTGTTGGATAAAAACCCCTAAATAAATAAAGATTAAAAAAAAAAAAATTAAGCCAGCTGACTCATTAATGGTACTAGGCATTCAGAAAGCTAGAGAGGTGAAATGCTATCATTAATAAGTTTTGTTTTTAATTCATCGTGGTTTAAATTTCGAATGGATTATACGAGTAGGTATACAGTTTTTAATGCTAGTACTTTGTCCTTGCTGATTTATGATGTCCTGGTAGTTGCGTAGAACATAATTGACATTTTCTTATTATCAATTTTAGTTTTAATTTATTACTGTCACTATTCTACATTTTACAAATCTAAAACATAAACTTTTTTGAAAAAATACTTGATCTGAAACATATTAAAACCTTCCTGGTCCATTTGACACTTACATTTTTTTCGAGACTTAATTAGCGGTTAAGCAGACAACTTCACTGTTAATTTAAGCAGACAACTTCATACTGTTAATTTTGCGTCACAGATCTTAAAATTTCACTCTCATCATTTTTTCATAACGCGCCTAAAGAAGTATAACTTCAAAAAAATTCTTGGTAAGTGTAAAATACCATAAATGCATGTGAGAGACAACAAGTATTGCGTGGGGGATTTGGACTTGGAATATGCAACAGTATCTTGGCCTCTCCCTTTCCGGAGAGGCTAGGAGACTTTGCAAACTCTATTTTAAAAACATGGTAGATTAAGTATAAGTATCAGTTAAAAATATCTATCTATAGTTATATACAATTAAAAATGTTCCTTTATTATATGCATAAATAGTTAGAATTATTGATGTATTTATATATTTCATCATTAGCCCAAATACGTCCCACTGCTGGGCACGGGCCTCCTCTACAACTGAGAGGGTTTAGGCCTTAGTCCACCACGCTGGCCTAGTGCGGGTTGGCGGACTACACACCTAAGAAATTCCTAAGATCTTTTAGGTGTGCAGGTTTTATCACGATGTTTTCCTTCACCGTTAAAGCAAGTGATAATTCATTGTGAATACACACATAACTTCGAAAAGTCAGAGGTGTGTGCCTGGGGTTTGAACCTGCGACCGTCGAAATTCTCGACCGCGCGCCTAAACCTCTAGGCCATCACTGCTTAACTTGTACTTATGTACTTATATATATTCCTAGTTTGATTAGTAAATATTAAGTAGTGGTTAATACATGTATTTGGTGTGTACGGGAGTGACATAATCATATTTTGGTTAAACTCCCAATAAAAATAAATAAAGAGAGAAAAAAATACCATAAAAAGTGTGTGTGTAGGTACACGCGTTAGAAGTTATACCACACGACTGAAGTAAAACTTATAAATACGCCCAACAGTCACATACATAGTTCTTAGTTTACACAACATATTACATTTCGGAACGCACTCATTAATATTTCACAACTAATAAATATGTCAATCCCTTTTTATTACTGTCACTATTCTACATTATTAAAATCTAAAACATATAATTTTTTTTTGAAAAATATTCGATCCGAAACATATTTAAATTTAAACCTTTCTGATCCATTTGACATTTACGTTTAACATATGCAGCTTCAATCTGGCAATAATATTGGAACACATAGGCAGCTTTTACGTCTTACCATTCCGTCGTTTACCATTAAGGTCGTCATATTTTTTTTTTCATAACGCGCCTAAAGTAGTATAACTTCAAAAACCTTTCAAGACTGCCTCGTGGTCTTGCGGTACAAGTATGTGCCGTGCGACCTAGAGGTCCCGGGTCGGGCAGTGTTATTGTGTTTTTTATTTGGAAATTCTCAATAGCAGCACGGAGTCGAAATCGGCAATAGACTCGCCCCCTATTACTGACTGATACCTGGCTAAATGTGAGTGTAGAAATGCACCTCTACCCACTCTTTAGGGACTACTGGCGTGAGGTTACGTATGTTCATTACACATAAAAAATCGAATAAAATCATAATTGATTGGAATAATGGAGAGGATAGTTGCAACATCGTTAGTGCAAATGTCCATCCTCTTTCATTTGAGAATTGTTTCCGTTTATTCTGAGAAGATTATTAATAAAGAATTTATATAACGCAACGTTTGGGCATCAAAAACAGGTTAATATCCCATTACAAAAAAAACGAAGTCTCGCAATTCATTTCTTCTACCGTAAAAAGTTGTGAGATCCATATGATACCAAGTCGATGAATTTATTCAATCCCCATTTAAGGGAACTTCTGTCTTAAGTTATTATGCACTTAGCTTACCAGATAACATCTTATAGTGACCATATCAATATTAAAAATCTTTTATGTTTCAAATAAAATAGTAAGACTTGGCAATCGCATGAAAACAAGCTCTAAATCCACTAATATATTTTTTTGCAGCGTTGATAGCATCGGTATCAGGAGCGCCGGCGCCACAGTACTTCGCCAGTGCGCCTTGCTTGTCGCCGTATCCTCCGCCATGCCCCCCGTGTCTACAACCTAGCCCCCCTGGCCTACCATCTAGCCCCCCGAGCCTACCACCTAGCCCCCCGAGTCTACCACCTAGCCCCCCGGGCCTACCACTAGAGAATCCGCCGCTGTCTACTCCGCCATGTCCATACGACCCTTATGAGCACGTCTGTGAGTATTATGGCTTATTTATTAATTGACTGCATCGTGGTCTCGCGGTAAAAGTATGTGCCGTGCGATCTAGAGGTCCTGGGTTCGATTCCCGGGTCGGGCAGTGTTAGTGGGTTTTTCAATAGGGATGTTGACAAATATTTGGAACTGTTTTTATTTTATAGAAAAGAACGTAAATATTACAAAAAAATATACTTAAATTTTTTATTCACAAATTTTAAATAAAAAAACGACTTTAATTAGTTTAGTGTTTAAATTTCGCGCCTAAACGCTCCCAGCTGTCACCTGGTCTTGATGACGAAACAGTGTATTAAATACAACAAACTGTTGTCAAACTAGGGATGGAACAATACCATTAAGGTATCGATACTTCTACTCAATACCGTATGGATACTTACTCGGTATCGGTCGGCAAGTATCGATACTTACTCGTATCGAATCGTTTTTGGAAAATTTAGAATAAAAAACTTAAAATATATTGGTATTTTTTATCAATAGGTACAAAATTATAGGATTTTCAGCCCCGTGGCGCAGTTGGCTAGACACCAGCTTGCGAAAGGAGAGGCCGCTCGATTCCCGCACAAAGACAAATGCTTGTGTGATCCGCAAATATTTGATTCGGGTCTGGGTGTTTGGAAGACCGAAAAGTCTCTCGTAGTTTCTTATACCCACGACACAAATCGGTTAAAAATATCTACTTCAAAATTAAGTTGCAAGAGTTCATCCAAACAAACATGCATACATACATTGCAAGTTAAATAAAAGCTTGTAAAAAGTGTAAAGTTCCGATTTATCGCATCGAAAAAAACATCGATGTTTGTGAGTGTGATGTGGACAGTGGACACCCCTAGGTTAGCTGTGATTCTTCATACATTGTGACGTAACGCGCTCTTACTTTAAACATTTTTAATTATTTTTAATTAATTTATTACTCATATTTACATTTGAAGATCGAGCCCAGTGGCGTGCCATAGGAAAGGCCTATGTCCAGCAGTGGACGTAATAAAGGCTGCTGATGATGATGATGATGATGATTTACATTTACAAAATATGATTTTCAGCATTCTAATATTCCCTGCTATGGCAAAAAAATAACTTTTCATACATTCGCTATTTATGTCAACAAGTCTGGAAATGTGCCCGTAAAACGGCAATACGCTCGTCCCCTATTACGCACGCCTGTATTCCCCGAAGGGGTAGGCAGAGATGCATTTCTACACCCACATTTCGCCAAGTATGTATCAGTCCCACGTAATAGGGGGCGAGCCTATTGCCGTTTTTCGGGCACATTTCCAGACTCCGTGCTGTTACCGAGAATTTCCTAATGGAAAAACCCAATAACACTTTGCCCGACCCGGGAATCGAACCCAGGACCTCTAGATCGCACGGCACATACTTGTACCGCGAGACCACGAGGCAATAAACCTGTATGATAAATAAGAAAGTGGTAACTTGGACTGCCTCGTGGTCCCCACAGCACAGGAGTGTACCGAGCGATCTAGTTGTGGGGTTCATCTTAAGAAAAACTCTCATCATCATCAGCCCATATACGTCCCATTGCTGGGCACGGGCCTCCCCTAAAACTGAGAGGGTTTGCCTAAGTCCTCCACGCTGGCCTAGCGCGGGTTGGCGGACTACACACCCAAGAAATTACTAAGATTTTTTTTTAGGTGTGCAGTTTTTATCACGATGTTTTCATTCACCGTTAAAACAAGTGATAATTCATTGTGAATACACACATAACTTGGAAAAGTCAGAGGTGTGTGCCTGGGGTTTGAACCCGCGACCGCCGAGATTCTCGACCACGCGCCTACACCTCGAGGCCATCACTGCTTTTAAGGAAAACTCTATTATCACCAAAAATAATATGCAATCGAGACTATTTAAAGTAGTAATTTTAATATTTCTCCTACAGCACCCTTCGGCGACGGTCCAGTCCGAGTGATGATGCAGAGGAACTCGGTCGCGGAGACACTGCGGCAGGCGGGCTTCCAAGAGGTGCCAGTCCCCGGAGGCATATTTTACTTCGCACCCTCCCCTGACGTGCTCATCCAGCCCCCTTCGATCCTCATCAAGCCTCCGCAACAGCCTCCGATCACTCCACCGCCAATGATTATTCAACCACCCTCAATCCCATCAGTAACACCCAAGCCTATTGTAGTCCGGCCGCCCTCACTGTCCTCCATATCATCTGTTATCACAAGTCCATCTCCACAGGCGCCTATACAGCCTCCATCCATCGCAGTAAGGCCTCCCAGGCCACAACAGATACAACCAACGATAACTGTTACTCAAACTACGCCAGAGTTAAGCCCTCTATCTTTTATTATGGGACAGAGATCCCAGCCGTTCATACAGGGCCCTAGCATTAGCGTCTCCACAGCAGGTTTGCAGGGTAGAGGGGATGGTTCGAAGGGATGGGATGGTTCTATAGGTGGCGCTGGAGGATACCAGCCTTGTGACCCCAGTTTGACCCCGTACATGACCTCCTATGTATCCTCCTGCATGCCTTCTTTCTTAGGAGATGGATCTATGAGAGACGACGGCACTATGGGAGGCGCTGGAGGGTCTTACCAGCCTTGTGACCCCTGTCTACCCCCTTGTATGCCTCCGTTCTCAACCCCGTGCTTGCCCCCTTGCCCAAACCCTTTTAGTCCATGCTAAATTTACTCTAGACTAATAACACTACAAAATGAGATAAAATTATAAGACCAGAGCAGTAATTCAAAAACTACAAATGCAGAACTGAAAATCCTACCAAGTTTCAACTATAGATTCATCTCTCGTTTGTAGACTACATTTTCCTATCAGTTGTAGTCATTTAAACTGCCAATTTTTTGAACGTAGTGTTATTAGTTATGGAGTAACATTCACACATTCGCTCTCAAAATGTGAAATTACCCGCAGAAAAAGAAGGTAATTGCCGTAATAATTATGTATGAAATAGTATTAATACCCATATTCATTCAAATTGTAGTGTAATGTGTACAAATGTAGAGTATTTATGTATATATTTATGAATATGAAAATATATGTTTATCGAATTAAGCGTTGTTTCATTATTACCCGGTTTTAACGACTACTTTCATGTTGATCTTATTATAAAAGTGATACATCCAAGAACTACCACATATATGCGTATTAATGCAAACCAGTGGCGGACTAAGCCCGCCAGAGGCCCGGGGCGGCAGAGCTAAATGAGGCCCGGGGCGGCAACGCTAAATGAGGCCCGGGGCGGCAGAGCTAAATGAGCCCCCCCCCCCCCCCCCAGCTATAAAAAATGTAGTTTTACAAGCTTTTTATTCAGTTCACATTTGTATGTATAAACAAGTGTATATGTTTATTTCGTTAAAATGAAAACTATTACTTTTTTTAATGAATTACTTTTTTTATTAACTAAATTATAAAGCTTTCATAAGTTAAGTTATAACAAAAAGGAGGGCTTAAAGTCTCGTTTAGGATTTGATCAGGCGAACGCAGAGGTTTTACAAATAAATAAAATTGGAGTCTGTTTGTAATATTGAAATAACCGCTTTTTAATAAATGCATATGGATGTATACACGGTACATATACCAAAATAACGTTTTTTCCAATTTTTGTCTGTCTGTCTGTTTGTTCCGGCTAATCTCTGAAATGGCTGAACCGAATTTTGACGGGACTTATATTGGCAGGTAGCTGATGTAAAAAGGAGCAACTTAGGCTACAAAAAAAAACTACTGTTAGGCGGAACGAAGTTCGCCGGGTCTGCTAGTATAAATGTAAAAAAACACAGGACCAATAGATCGCATGGTATACACTTCTAAATATGTATTTTTTACCAACATAATTTATGTTACGTCCCTTCTCGCAACATGCCCATACCACGACAGACGGTTTCCTTTCATCTTATCTATCACAGGAGCTACTTTCAAACTTCCTCTTACGTATTCATTCTTCACTCTGTCAGTACGTGTTGTATGTACCACACATCCATCGCAACATTCGCATTTTTGCTGCATCCAGTCGTCTTTCATCCGTCTTCTTCGTAGCCCAACACTGCACTCCAATCCATACAGTACCATAAGTCTTATAATAGACCATATTTCTTTAAATAAATTTAATTATTGAAGTTATACTTCTTTTGGCGCGTTAGGGAAAAATGATGAGAGTGATTTTTTACGATGCGCGCGCACACCGACACCAAAAAGTTATTCAGAAAAAGTTTGTTTTAAACTTTAAGAATGTAGAATAGTGACAGTAGTAGTTTTTTTGAAGTTATTAAGATGCGCGCGCACACTGTCATGAAAAACCGACACCATGAAGTTATTAAAATATTATTTTATAATATATTATTATATTATTTAAGAAAATATATATTTATCTATGAAGTATAACTTCTAACGCGTGTACATAAGTACACACACACACTTTTTTTCAAATCAAATAAGCAATACAGGTGAGATACATTGTGTTTCCATGCAATTGAAAATGTAACTATTTTATTTAAAACAGATTTAGCGAGTAGGCAGCTAGTTTAGCGTTGTATGTGGCTAATATAGGCGGCGTCGGCGTGCCTGGTTGTGGGCACGTGGCGACAGCGCCTGGTGTTGCGTGCGTGGATGATGTATGCCGGATGATGATATAAGCGCAAGCGCAATGACAAGCACAAAGCAGTTTAAGCGTTTAATCGCACAGTACATATATAAGCAGTGATGGCCTCGAGGTTTAGGCGCGCAGTCGAGAATCTCGGCGGTCGCGGGTTCAAACCCCAGGCACACACCTCTGACTTTTCGGAGTTATGTGTGTATTCACAATGAATTATCACTTGCTTTAACGGTGAAGGAAAACATCGTGATGAAACCTGCACACCTAAAAAAAAGTTCTTAGGAATTTCTTAGGTGTGTAGTCCGCCAACCCGCACTACGCCAGCGTGGTGGACTAAGGCCTAAACCCTCTCAGTTGTAGGGGGGGCCCGTGCCCATCAGTGCGACGTATATGGGCTGATGATGAGATGATGAGACATATATTATAGCAAAAGTCAAGACACAATAAGATAATGTTCACACACACAATAGTCACGGAAGTACAAACAAGAACAGAAGGAGACGAGACAGATAACAGTACGAATATATTAAACACGATCAGCTGTTAAGCGCGGACGAGATAAGGCGGCGAGGTAGCGGGTTACACGGGCTTCGCGAGCGAGAGAGATGTACCGACTGGCCGCGTCCGGCGCGTGAGTCGAAGCGATGACGCGCATCGCTTATCTCTTAGCAAAACAGGTTTACGCCCGACCCGTGGTATGCAGTGTCTCCAATGTACTCCACATTTAATATATTGGGTTCTGTAAGTGTAATGTATTGTAATGTATATGTGTTGTGTAATGCGTGTGAGTGTAACTGTGGATAAATATACAGTACCTGGATGACCGAGCTTTGCTCGGATTTTTTTTTTATTTTAAATTGTGTTTTTTGGAAATTATAAGTACGAATTACTAATAAAATGATGAAATATGAATAATGTTACTTAACAACGCCATCTGCTGTTGTGTCGTTAAAGCTTGCTCACAAAAAATTGTATTATTATTCGCCAATAGATGTCAGGAAGAGTCTACTCAAACGCCTCCTTTTTGTTATTTTTCTTCCAAATGACATTTTCTAAAAATGATTCCTAGCTAGATCGATTTATCGCCCCCGAAACCCCCTATATACTAAATTTTATGAAAATCCTTGGAGCCGATTCCGAGATTCCAATTATATATATACAAGAATTGCTCATTTAAAGATATAAGATAAGATAATATTAAATATGTTAATAAATAAATTAAATATTAGGTACGCCACACATATGATTTTTAATATTGATATGGTCACTATAAGATGGTGTCTGGTAAGCTAAGTGCATAATAACTTGAGACAGAAGTTCCCTTAAACGGGGACTGAATAAATTCATCGACTTGGTATCACATGGATCTCACGACTTTTTACGGCAGAAGAACTGAGTTGCGAGACTTGTTTTTTTTTACAAGTATTGTTTTTAGCAGTGATGGCCTCGAGGTTTAGGCGCGCGGTCGAGAATTTCAGCGGTCGCAGGTTCAAACCCAAGGCACACACCTCCGACTTTTCGAAGTTATGTGTGTATTCACAATGAATTATCACTTGCTTAAACGGTGAAGGAAAACATCGTGATAAAACCTGCACACCTAAAAGTTCTTCGGAATTTCTTAGGTGTGTAGTCCGCCAACCCGCACTAGGCCAGCGTGGTGGACTAAGGCCTAAACCCTCTCAGTTGTAGAGGAGGCCCGTGCCCATCAGTGGGACGTATTTGGGCTGATGATGATGAAATGATTGTTTTTATGGGATAGAAAATATACTCCAGTTAGATTTTAATGGCAATACTATTAGGACAAACGAGACGAGACAACAATCAACTATCACCAGCCCATAAACGTCCTACTGCTGGACTCGGGCCTCCTCTACCATTGAGAGGGTTTAGGCCTTAGTCCTCCACGCAACAGACAACGCAACGAACGAGACAGATCTATGTGAATAGGAAAATAAAATTATTGTGAATATGAAATGTTCAAATCAGTAAATAAAATTTTGTTAACATTTACACACAGAACATCTGAATAAGATTAGAAGGGAAATAGCCAGTATTTTGCATGGGGACGAGTGTCGCCGCTTGTCTGTCACCTGTTCTACTACGATCACACGACCAATGATAAACATTTCAAACAAACATGAAGGGCTGCTATTGGTTGTCACACATTTACAAAAGTGTTGATATTACACGCAACCCGAATTACTAAGAAGCGTGTGTGTCAAACATATGAAAGTCTAATCATAGGTTCGACAACGCTATCAGGTGCTGGGTTGGCACGTTGTCGTCACAGTTGAAGTATTGTAATTAATCAAAAGTGAGAAAGACTTGATGTTAGAGGAACTTAAATAAAATATTCATCATCAGCCCATACACTTCCCACTGCTAGCCACGGGCCTCCTCTACAACTGAGAGGGCTTAGGCCTTAGTCCACCACGCTGGCCTAGTGCGGGTTGGCGGACTACACGCCTAAGAAATTCCTAAGAACTTTTAGGTGTGTAGGTTTATCACGATGTTGTCCTTCACCGTTAGAGTACGTGATAATTCATTGTGAATACACACATAACTTGGAAAAGTCAGAGGTGTGTGCCTGGGGTTTGAACCTGCGATTGACGAGATTCTCGACCGTATGCCTAAACGCCGAGGCCATCAGTACTTCATAAATATCATCATCATCATCAGCCCAAATACGTCCCACTGCTGGCCACGGGCCTCCTCTACAACTGAGAGGGTTTAGGCCTTAGTCCATATATATGGTCAACTAGAAATAATATCACAAAGTAAGAGACACATTTATAACACAAAAAAATGATGTCTCATTAAGGGAATCGAATCTGAGACCCATATTTCTAACCAATTATGCCACGTTTAGGTTAGTTAGTCCGCCAACCCGCATTAGGCCAGCATGGTGGACCTAGACCTAAACTCTCAGTTGTAGAGGAGGCAAATGCCCAGCAGTGGGACGTATATAGGCTGCTGATGATGATGATGATGATGATGATGATGATGATGATGATGACGCCACGAAGGCCACTTCTAGTTTATATTACCGTAACTATGTCAAATCTTACTTTGATTAAGTTATCATTAGGGCGATGATGGACTTATCATCAAAGTTATTTTTATTTTTTTGATATTTAATAATATACAACCTGGTGGTCTCGCGGCCCAACATGCCGTGCGATCTAGAGACCCCGTGTTCGATTCCGGTACGGTAAAGTGTTATTATAACCATCTCAGTTGTAGATGAGGCCCGTGCCCAGCAGTGGGACGTATTTAGGCTGATGATGATGATGATGATGATGAAAGTGTTATTGGATTTTTCCATTAGGAAATACTAAGTCTGGAAAAGTGCCTGAAAAACTGCAATAGGCTCGCCTTCTATTGACATTTAGAAATATTACCGAGTTAAAACTCTTTAAAAATTGCTTATTAATAAATATTTAAAAATAATTATTCACGCTTTTGAAACTAACTGAAAACCATGAATTTAAAGTTAATCAGCCTTAGCCATTTAGCATTAAAAAATATATTGAGAAATCTTCAATTGAAGTGACACCAATAATATTTTTTAAACAATAGTTATTCATGGAAAACGAAAACGTTATATGAAATAAAATATATAATTGTTACTATTTAATCGATTAAAAACTTTTCCTTTTCAATAAACATTCAACATTGACAGTTATATAAAAGGCGGGAAATTGCACGAATATTAGACGACTGGAACATGGCGAGGGGCAAAGTCATGTGGATTTTTGGTAATTATTTAAATTTATAAGTAAATTATGATAAAACTAGCCTTACAATTAGGTATACCGTAAAACGCTGCAACATTGACTCGCATATGCAATTTTGCCTATTATTGGAATTTACCCATATCTTTTAAAATATTATTTGTAGCGACTTCAAATCAAAAGTACACATTTAAATTTTACCTGGCGATACGAAAATCCCAAAGCCATGTTCATATTCTTTGAAACAGCATGACAGGGAAGTGATAGCCGGCTTCATAACAACGCGACAAACTTTTTCGGTAAGTCTTAAAATATCAACAATTTGGACAAAGTTTTGATACTGATATGTTAGTTCTGTGTTATCCTATAATATTTAATTAATTTAGAATGGTTATTGTGACAAATAAAAAAGTTTTTAACGTTTAGGCAAAGTGGCACCATTTTACGGTATGTAATATAAATTAGTATACTAATAACTAAGATTTATTAAAATAAATTTGCATCCAACTTAATGCAACTAAAGAATAGACTAAAAATATTTTAAGTGTTTTTTACGATTTTGATTTGTCAATGGAAATCGTTACATAAATCCAGGCAATATACTAACATATGTATCGTAATGACATTTACGATGTTAAATTGAAATAATGACAATTAAAAAAAAATACATAATTTATTTTATAATTTCAAAATTTACATAAATTGCGACCACCAAGTCTATGATCTGATCACTCTAGTTCAGTTAACGGTTGGCTGGAAGAAATCCTCGATGGCGATAAGGCCGCCATTTGTGACAATACCTTATTGACATGATACCAATACCTATGTTGTTTTTATTTATATGGTGTACAATAAGCATAAATAAATATAAATAAAATAAATATATTGCTATATTCTTAATACATCACATTTCGTGTTGCTAAGGGAGTGTCTTGCCGTTTACTCTCCACAGCGATAACACGTTCCGAAGCGGCGGTAGCTTTAAACTGACGATCCAAAAGTACTTGTAAAAGTCAATTTAAATAAAGATTAAATAAATAAATACACCCAACAGTCACATACATAGTTCTGACCCCACACTAACATACAAGTCTTGTGCCGTGGGTATCAGAAACTACGAGAGACTTTTCGCTCTCACAAACACCCAGACCCGAAACAAATATTTGTGGATCACACAAACATTCGTCTCGGTGCGGGAATCGAACCCGCGGCCTCTCGTTTCGCAAGCTGGTGTCGAGCCAACTGCGCCACGGGGCTGTCTTATTTTGACTTTTACATATTATAACGAGGTTTAGGCGCGCGGTCGAGAATTTCGGCGGTCGCAGGTTCAAACCCCAGGCACACACCTCTAACTTTTCGAAGTTATGTGTGTATTCACAATGAATTATCACTTGCTTTAACGGTGAAGGAAAAACATCGTGATGAAACCTGCACACCTAAAAGTTCGTAGGAATTTCTTAGGTGTTTAGTCCGCCAACCCGCACTAGGCCAGCGTGATGGACTAAGGCCTAAACCCTCTCAGTTGTAGAGGAGGCCCGTGAACAGCAGTGGGACGTATATGGACTGATGATGATATTATTACTGAAAATTTTGTTCGCTATTCAGTAACTATAAAAAAAATATTCATATTTTTTATATTTGACTAATTAATAATTCAAAATACCCTGTAGTTTGTAATTTCCACAACATGCTTGTATCATAGCGTGGTATTATATTATGTACGTGATTTTTAGATCTAATCTCTTTACTTATTTTCTTTTCAGTTCTCATCCTCGGTGCGGCATTCGGCCAGCCGCTGCCCAGCCCGCAGTACCCTTGCAATCCATGCCCCCCTTGGATACCTCCATGTGACCCCTGCCCGCCTTGTGAGCCCTACCCGCCTTGTGACCCCTGCCCGCCTTGTGACCCCTGCCCTCCTTATGACCCCTGTCAACAGCCATGTGACCCCTGTCAACAGCCATGCGACCCCTGCCCACAGCCCTGCTACCCCTTTCCCCCGTGCGACCCCAATGTCGTTCAGATTGGGCCGTGCAACCCTTGCGCGCCTGCAGTGAACTATATCTATGGACAAGCTCCATCAGGTGAATAATTGTGACCTTATTTTTTATATATTATAATCGACCCATACACGTCCCACTACTGCACGGGCCTCCTCTACAACTGAGAGGGTTTAATAGTCCACCACGCTGGCCTAGTGCAGGTTGGCGGACTACACACCTAAGAAATTCCCAACAACTTTTAGGTGTGCAGGTTTCATCACGATGTTTTTGTTCACCGTTAAAGTACATGATAATTCATTATGAATACACACATAACTTACAAAAGTCAGAGGTGTGTGCCGTTGTGAGGGGTTTGAACCGGCGACCGCCGAGATTCTCGACCGCGTGCCTAAACCTCGAGGCCATCACGACTTACGTGTCATTTATCACTTTGTCTAAATTGTGTAGATATTATAAAAAAAGGGCTGGATGTTGTATATAATATCAGGTCAAAGTAATAACTTTGACCTGATATTCTGTTTGTCAACAATGTAACTAACTCTTGATTCTACCCCCAGGATCACTTATAATGAAGCCAGGAGAGGTACACTTCCCCCCACCGCAGCCCAACGTCGTCTGTCCTAGGTCTATTCCCCTCCCCAGCCCTCCAGCGTTCTGGGTGAGACCAGCGCCCGCACCAGCCCCTGTAGTATGCCCGCAGCCTGAACAACCACCAGCCCCTCCAGCATTCTACATCAACGTCCCTTCTGTCACGCAAACACAGCGTCCAATGGTGATCAGACCTCCCCCTGTGTGCGTCCCCAGACCCCCTCCAATGAGGGTAAGTTTAAACCTATCTAAATAAATAAAATTGGAGTGTCTGTAATATTGAAATAACCGTTTTTTAATAAATGCATAAGGATGTTTAGGTCGTACGTAGGGAGTGGGTATTAAAAATGAGCACGCGATTCTGTGAATAAACTATGGTATATTAAAATTAACACTTAACACAAAGTAAATTATAGCAGGTTAATTACAGACAGAGTGGAATAACAACTTCAGCGTATAGGTGCGTGGTGTGCGCGTCACGAGTGATGGCAGACTGTTTTCCATCCAAATAAACCGACCCGGTTATCGGTCTCCCCGAGGGAGGATCGGTAGGGATTCAACATAAAAAATATATTTCAACGAACACAAATCAAGGTCTATCTCTTCAATAAACAATATGAGATCGCCCAAACATCTGTGCTATTGTTCAAAACGATAAACCCATTTCAAAGGATTGCCGGTGCTAAAGAGCTTATAATATAGTTTTATTGCACCGGCATGAACGAGTATTTACAATTGGAGAATTTAACAAAATATTTTACAACAGCATTTACTAATCTTTAACAATATGATACATAAAAAACACTTGTTGTAATAAATTTTACAACTCGCAGATGTTTGTGGTTAAACGTCTGCAGTCATAATTACAAAATAGAACAATGCCTGTTTATAAAGTAAAAAAAATTACAAGTAATGAATATAAAGAATTCATGTTTAAATAAGGTTTAAAATACTAACAATTAGCAGGTAAATATAAAAGAACTACATCTATGTTGGCGTGTTGCTACCGCCACAGATGTATACACGGTACATATACCAAAATAACGTTCTTTACAATTTTTGTCTGTCAGTTTGTTCCGGCTAATCTCTGAAACGGGTGGACTTTCATTGACAGATAGCTGATGTAATAAGGAGTAACTTAGGCTCTAAAAAACTATAGGTATGGAATAATATATTAAAGAATTGGCTGTTAGGCGGAACGAAGTTCGCCATGTCAGCTATCTATACATAAAACTACATACATAAACCCACGCCTGTACTTCCCGAAGGAATTCGCACATTTCGCCAGGAATGTATCAGTCCCACGGGGGCGAGCCTATTGCCGTTTTTTGGGCACATTTCCAGACGCTTTTACTGAGAATTTCCTAATGGAAAACCCCAATAACACTTTGCCCGACCCTGGAATCGAACCCAGGACCTCTAGATCGCACGGCACATACTTGTACCGAGAGACTACGAGGCAGTCAAGTGAGTTTAAATCCTGGTCTATTTATGATGTAAATACAAGTGGTGGTACTTCCATAGAAGCCTTAAAGCCCAGCTTGCCTCACAAAATTCCGAATGATAACCTTTAAGCTTTAAATCTTTATTTAACAAAAGCAATTTGACATATAAATGAGAATATCCTGACCCCACAAACAATTATAAACTAGACATTACATAATTAACGTAACGCTTTTGGGCTTCTATGAAAGTACCGCTACTGGTAAATATAGGAGAAAGGGTGGAATGTTGCTATCTTTCTCGCACGTTCGTGATTTAAATGTTATGACGTCATTTTGGTATCGTGCATCCTTCTTTAGTTACAGTAACTGTTGTGGAGAGTCTTCTACATAACACACACGTACATACACACTTATTTACCTATATATAATTTGCAGATGTTCCTTTAACTAATATTGTAGAAATTTATTTTATTAGGAAACTGTCAAATTTGTTTTATGAAGTAAAAACTTTTTTAGCGGCGCTGTGCACTTTTTTTGGAATGGGTAAAAAATGTTGAACTCGCGTCAGATAACGTGACCTTGATCGAAAATGCGTAAGACGCATTATGTAATATAAATTGTTATTTTTGTGTACGATAGCGCGATAAATATTGTATTTTACCACGTAAATGATAGTACTTTTATACCGATAAATAAAGCAATTCTTGCGAAATTATTCTCTAACCATTCCAAAATATTCAAAAATGCAAAACGTTAATGTTGAAGTTTTCACCTCTGCCGACACTCCCGGAGTGCCACGCGTTTTCTTAGGGGATTTTAAAGCGTCAACATGTTTGTAAACTAAACTTTTACCTTTGCTAGTTTTAGAATGTAGTAAACGTTACTTTAAAATATCAACTACCCTCCAACCAATCGCATTTAAAAACCAACTTTACTCCATTACAATAAGATCGATATTCCAGGTACAACCACCGCAAGTGCAGCCCCCAGCGCCAGAACCCCTCGTCGTGCGACCAGCTAAGATCATCGTACCTGCACCCCCCACCATTTGCTTCCAACCTCACCCCCCCGTTGTATTCAAGGTTTTAGGATCCGCCTGCGTGCGAAGCTCTAGCCAAAGCGGGGTGAATGGGATGAATGAAGACGGTGGAAACGGGCTTTTCGGTGCCAGTCAACCTTGTGACCCCTGCCCCCAGAGCTCCTCAACCCCTCTATGACCCCTGTTTTGTCCCCTGCTAATTAATTTGTACATAACAGTTTGAATGATATATGGGTATGTTTTTGCATGTGATATTTTGTTTCATTTACTATCCTATAATCGTGATGGCCTCGAGGTCGTGATGGCTTCGAGGCCAGGCTGTCGAGAATTTTGACGGTTGCAATTTTAAAACCCAGGCACACACCTATGACTTTTCCAAGTTATATTTGTAACAACAAACATAACATAACTCACGCCTATATTATAGGCAGAGGTACCCACGACACAGGACTTGTATCCTAGTGTGGGGTCAGAACTATGTATGTGACTGTTGGGTGTATTTATTTTATTTATTTATTTACATTTCGCCAGGTATGTATCAGTCCCGCGTAATAGGGGGCGAGCCTATTGCCGTTTTTCGGGCACATTTTCAGACTCCGTGCTGTTATTAAGAATTTCCTAATGGAAAAACCCAATAACACTTTGCCCGACCCGGGAATCGAACCCAGGACCTCTAGATCGCACGGCACATACTTGTACCGCGAGACCACGAGGCAGTTATATTTGTATTCGTAATGAATTATATATGTACTTTAACGGTGAAGGAAAACATCGTGATGAAACCTGTACACCTAAAAGTTCTTAGGAATTTTACAGGTGTGTAGTCCGCCAACCCGCGCTAGGCCAGCGCGGTGGACTATGGCCTAAACCCTCTCAGTTTTAGAGGAGGCCCGTGCCCAGCAATGCGTCGAACAGGGGCTGATGATGAATGAATGAACTATCCTTTTTTTGGCTCTATCCCTATACCCGCCACTGTAACTCCTGTGCTCCAGGATCAACAGTAACAGACACATGGTGTCACAGTAGATGGACACATGGTGTTCAACTTTTTTAAGTTTTTCCTTGGGTATTGCAGCGTGAATCACATTACTCAACAGTTTTCTTAACACCAAGCGCATTCCATTGCATAGTTTAGGGTGTTCTCGATTTCGAAACATGATGACTACCGACCCCGCCCTCAGTTGTAAATTGTAAATCAGGCACAACCAAGGAGTTTAAAAATTCAGTTGGATAATTAGGCTTGATATATTTTTCTTTGTTTACACAACATAAATTTCTGAACGCACTCATTAATATTTGACAACCAAATACCAATAAATATGTCAATTCCTTTTCATTACTGACACTATTCTACATTTTATAAAGCTAAAATACGCAATTATTCGAATATTGTGGATACCTATATGTTGTCAATTATAGTTTTAAAAAAATACTTAGGTAATAGTGACGATTCAAAAGCACTTGTAAGTCTATTTGAATAAAGATGATTTTGACTTAATTCGAAACCTTCATATATGGTAAATGGGTACGTTCTTTAATTTGAAGGGCCCATTAACTGTATTGACGGGATAAACATTAAATGTTTGACAGGAAATTTTGCCTTTCCGTCCCACATGTTCATGTCACTAATTTCCGTTTAATCGCTAAAAAAATTACCCTCATACTCGCAAAGAAGTTTCTCTTAAAAAAGCCAACATGGCGTCTTTGACATAATTTATTAAGCAAAACCGCCTCGCCCCAATTATAAAACGCTAAAAATAAACCTCAAACAATTTCATTATTACCTAACGACTTAGATTATATCTAAAACATTAATCTGCCTAAAAAAGGCATGTAAGATGATTTACGAATTTCGCGCCAACGCGTAATGGCAGCGAAACAAAATGGCCGCGGTGCGTTCGCAAGCATAATTTATAAGTAAAAGTATTTAAAAAACAATTATGTTATTTTGGAGTCAACTTAAGACGTATTTTTTATTTTAGACATATTCTCGACGGCTTAGGCTCAACTTTTGAAGGAAACTTCCATCAATATTCTAGTCTAGTTTTATCAATATTTAATGTTTTATAGGTTCAAACCCCAGGCACACACCTCTGACTTTTCGAAGTTATGTATTCACAGTGAAAAATCACTTGCTTTAACGGTGAAGGAAAACATCGTGATAAAACCTGCACACCTAAAAAGTTCTTAGGAATTTCCTAGGTGTGTAGTCCGCCAACCCGCACTAGGCCAGCGTGGTGGACTAAGGCCTAAACCCTCTCAGTTGTAGAGGAGGCCCGTGCCCAGCAGTAGCCCATGGCTGATGATGATGATGATGAATGAATGTTTTATAGAAATACGTTCGCCAATTGTCTTTCTAGTTATATATAAAAAAACCTATTGCAGTATTTTGGTCTTCACGATAGCACACCGTACAACTAAACCGCGGGAAATTTGTGATGAGGTAATAAACAACAAAATATAAAATAAAAAGCATTATGCAATAAATATAATTTATTAAGAGCCAAAAAGATACATATTATATATTTTTGATTACATTTTTTTATATCTAAACATACTTTCCCAAAAAGATCGAGTTATGAGATCAATTTAATAAAAAGTTTTAACTGCAGTTATTTCATATGTCTAGATATTTTTAAACTTCATAATAATTTAGATTGAAATAACTTGAAATTAGCAAAAATCAAATAAGCCCGACTGGTTCTTCATAAGTAATTATAAAAACTATTTTTTTATTATATTTTTGTTATTACATTAAATTCGACCAAAAATTAAATATGATTAATTTTTACTAACGCCATCTGTCTTATGAAGTATAATGTTTCATGACGTCACAAAATTATAGTCTGGTTCTTTTTTTATTCAATCATTTAAGGATCTGACGTGTTACGTCACTTTTTAATACAACTCCATATTATTCAAGATGGCGGTTTAACGGTATTTAATTTTACTTTCATTTTTGTTAAATAATTGAAAATATTATGATATATTATTTTAGAATTGTTTTTAGAAACTCATTTAATGTATTACTGAATGTTTTTTTAATGAATATACGAACCAAAGTCTAGCTTATACCAATGTGAGAGCAAAATAGTTTTTACAAGCCAAAAGCGACTCTATGATTATTATTATAAGATTTAAAATCGCTTTGGCTTACATAAGGGTAAGAAAGCCAACTTCCCCCTCGCGTATTGCTAGAACTAAGTGACGCTGAGGAAGAAGAACTATTTATAAAAAAGGACGGCCTAAGGAAAGGCCCATACCTAGACCGAGCATATTGGATGCAGCCTCACAGGGTGTTGGAGCACCCAGGCCATAACCAGGCATATACCCCAAGCCGAGCAAATTCGGGCTGGTTTCATAAACAGTCCCAACTCCTAGGGGCGCTCCGTAGCCTACTGGATGACCTAAGCCCCCCATACCACCCCAGACGCCTCCCATTCCCAAGCCGTATGGTAGCCCGTATCCCCATCCTAGCATATTGGGAGCAGTCTCGCAAACTGTAGCACCGCCCAATGGGGCATAAGGTAGCCCATATCCCATTCCTAGCAACCCTGGGGTCGTATTCGAGGTCTCGCACACAGTAGTAGCTCCACCCATTGGCATTCCGTAACCCACACCCATATTAGGGGCGGTTTCGCAGACCGTTGTAGCTCCAAGGGGAGACGCGAGTCCTCCGTAAGGTAGCCCATATCCTATACCTCCTAGACCTACTCCAGCGCCCATCCCGTAAGGTAAGGGTAGGACGCTAGCCGTCTCGCATGCGGTGGCTCCATATCCAGGAAGCAGGCCAGAAAGCAAGTTAGGTGATGATTCGCAGACCGTAGTTTGGCCCAATGGGTTGGACCAGGCGGTGCATAGCAGGGCTAGAAAATAACAATAGAATTAATAGTCATCATCAGCCCAAATACGTCCCACTGCTGGGCACGGGCCTCCTCTACAACTGAGAGGGTTTAGGCCTTAGTCCACCACGCTGGCCTAGTGCGGGTTGGCGGACTACACACCTAAGAAATTCCTAACAACTTTTAGGTGTGCAGGTTTCCTCACGAAGTTTTCACCGTTAAAGTACGTGATAATGTCAATGTCAGAAGCTCCTTAGTAAGTACGTGTATGTGTTTATATTATATATGTATTTATATAAGTATCACTATAGTATATGTATGTAATGGTTCGTTTATATATATGTGTATTTATATATATTATATTTATTTATCTTTATTATTATTTTTTAATAATAAAGACTGCCTCGTGGTCTCGCGGTACAAGTATGTGCCGTGCGATCTAGAGGTCCTGGGTTCGATTCCCGGGTCGGGCAAAGTGTTATTGGGTTTTTCCATTAGGAAATTCTCGGTAACAGCACGGAGTCTGGAAATGTGCCCGAAAATCGGCAACAGGCTCGCCACCTATTACGTGGGACTGATACATACTTGGCGAAATGTGGGTGCAAAAATGCACCTCTGCCTACCCTTTAAGGGAATACAGGCGTGATGCGGCGTACATAATGTATGTATTATTTTTTAATATCACGGAATCACATATGTACATGAATTTACGCACCTATTCATATCTCTCTGCATCACCCTAAGGTTGACTGGTAGAAAATGCCTTAGGCATTAAGTCCGCCTTTATACATTCATTGTATGTTAAAGTATAAATAAATAAATAATTCATTGTCAACACACATTAACTTGGAAAAGTCAGAGCTGTGAGCCTGGGGTCTGTCAACACTAATTTTTATTGGAAAAATTATAAAAAATATAATATTTTTTTACTTACCGATGAAGTAGAATATCCTGATCATTTTTTTACTTGCTTCCTCCTCTTCGGTCTGTGATTTTTCATTTGAAAACCGCGCTATATATACTAGATGTAGATTAACATATTATTGTCTAATCTAACACGCTTGTGGCACTTACAACAACAAAAAGTAATTGAAAAATGTTTATAAAGTCTTTGACGGTACATTAGTGATAAGTCAGCAGAAGCAGTGATGGCCTCGAGGTTTAGGCGCGCGGTCGAGAATTCCGGCGGTCGCAGGTTCAAAACGAGAGGAAAGCTCTTTAAGCTCCCCTGTTCGGTACCTCGGGGGAGGCCTAAAGGGGTATGTCGGGGTCTCTGGCCTTCCAACTCGGCGCGCGGAACAATTGTCCGCTTTAGCTGAGTTGGGTCCCTAACCAAAATCCTACGCCAGCATACCGACTAAAACCTCTCGGTGACCATCTCGCGCATTCAGGGCGGTTTTGCGGCATCTCAGGGCGAGAAGCGCCCTAAATGGTCCGCGTCCGCCCAAGGCACACACCTCTAACTTTTCCAAGCTATGTGTGTATTCACAATGAATTATCACTTGCTTTAACGGTGAAAGAAAACATCGTGATAAAACATGCACACCTAAAAGTTCTTAGGAATTTCTTAGGTGTGTAGTCTGCCAACCCGCACTAGGCCAGCGTGGTGGAATAAGGCCTGAACCCTCTCAGTTGTAGGGGAGGCCCGTGCCCAGCAGTGGGACGTATTTGGGCTGATGATGATAGTGATAAGTCAGATTTCGTGATGGTATTAAGAATTTGTATAGAACACGGCGTAAAACCTTATACTACGAGCTATGTCATCGCTCCACGTGTTCTTGCATAAACAAGGATGACTCACAAGCGATCGCCCTACTACTGTTTAAATTACTTCTCAAAATGGATCCTCCAGTTTTAACGATATCACTGCTATTACACAGGTCAACAAAAAGTGTGTGTGTACTTATGTACACGCGTTAGAAGTTATACCACACGACTGAAGTAAAACTTATAAATACGCCCAACAGTCACATACATAGTTCTTAGTTTACACAACATATTACATTTCTGAACGCACTCGTAATTTACATACATTTAATTGGGCGCATTTATAAGTTTTACTTCAGTCGTGTGGTATAACTTCTAACGCGTGTACATAAGTACACACACACTTGAAAATAAGAAAATGTCAATTATGTTCTACGCAACTACCAGGACATCATAAGTCAGCAAGGACAAAGTACTAGCATTAAAAACTGTATACTCGTATAATCCATTCGAAATTTAAACCACGATGAATTAAAAACAAAACTTATTAATGATAGCATTTCACCTCTCTAGCTTTCTGAATGCCTAGTACCATTAATGAGTCAGCTGGCTTAATAACTCGTCCTTTTGACCGGAAACGACACAAATGCAGATTAAATAATGCAGCCAACATGACGCGCGTAGTGCAGTGTGAACTTAGCTACAATGGACATTTTTTTTTTCGAGACTTAATGAGCGGTTAAGTAGACAACTTCATACTGTTAATTTTGTGTCACAGATGCGCGCGCATCTTAAAATTTCACTCTCATCACTTTTTCATAACGCGCCTAAAGAAGTATAACTTCAAAAAAAAAATCTTTATTGCCGCGGTTTGAAACTTGTATTTTTCCATACCTTACCATGAGATTAGTAAAAATACGTTCATAAAAAAATTTGAAACACCCACTTTCTAAGAAAAAAGAGACTATTTGAAATTTATTTGTAGGCTGAGGTGGTGGGCTGTCTTCAGTATAAGGAATCGGTTTAGTTACAGATTTCACATCAGGATATGTAATTTTACTTCTTGTTTTATAAGAATACCTCTTCAGTTTCCTTAAACAAAAATAACAATCATTCTCATGATCTTTTGTTCCCTCCAAATTACAGGTTTAGAAAAAGGCATTAATCGGTGAGTACCATTAAACCACCCTCTCAAATAACATACATTTCTTAAACAAAAAAAACTTGGTGTCCAAGGTTGATAAATACTCTCAGAAATCTTGAAACCAAAATACAAATTGTAAATGTTATATAGTAACGGCGTAGGACGTTCTCGATTGGAACTTGAATTAAACTCCCCACAAACAAAATAGAAGAGATCCGATGAATTGAAACACTCGATTCATAATGCAAACTATATACATATGTATTTACTATTTAGTACACTTCTTCAAAACCGAAACGTATTCAAATTGACAAAAAAACTTCACAATTTAAACAACAACACTTTGGAATAAACACCAGAAACTGCACGTCGTCGTAGCAATACTCGTATTACGTAATAGTACGTGTTAAAGTAATATAAAAAAATTAAACATCAATGAACGAACAATAACGAGTTGAAAATATACAGGTTTAAGGATATATCGTGTACTACCAACAACAATATGTCTTTATAAGTAAGATCAGCTGTTGCAATACTATTTTTCGATATACCCTCACAAAATTAAGCCAAATATATCGTACATATTTAGATATTTCGATGTAATAGATATTTTTTAATATTTTTCCCGTTAATATTTATACATAATAGATACCGAAAAAGTACAATTGGATTAACGGCAAAAAGTCATGTTGACCAGTGATATTAACGATACTGGGCTATCAGCCTCGTCAGTTGTGAAGTTTTCAAGGAAAACCCAAAATATGAGTAATCATCATGAAACCAACAATAGTGACGTCAGCAATGGTGACGTCACATATTTTAAAAACATTTCAAAGCCCCTTCTGCCCCTACATATATATTAACATAGTACTTACACCAACAGCTTAAAATCGTACCTGTAAACAAAATAAATTATTATTAATTAAAATAACTCTTTAATCACACCTGTGACTTTTCGAAGTTATGTGTGTATTCACAATGAATTATCACTTGCTTTAACGGTGAAGGAAAACATCGTGATAAAACCTGCACACCTAAAAGTTCTTAGGAATTTCTTAGGTGTGTAGTCCGCCAACCCGCACTAGGCCAGCGTGGTGGACTAAGGCCTAAACCCTCTCAGTTGTAGAGGAGGCCCGTGCCCAGCAGTGGGACGTATATAGCCTGTTGATGATGATGATGAAACAAAATTAATTATTATTACTTAAAATAGCTCTTTAATCGGTAAAAATACTGAAGGCGTAAAATTCCCGGATCGGGTTAAGAACTGAGTTTTTCTATTAGTAAATTCTCAGTCATTATCATCATCAGCCCATATATGTCCCACTGCTGGGCACGGGCCTCTTCCACAGCTGAGAGGGTTTAGGTCTTAGTCCACTACGCTGGCCTAGTGCGGTTTGGCAGACTACACACCTAAGAAATTCCTAAGAACTTTGAGGTGTGCAGGTTTCAACAGGATGTTTTCCTTCACCGTTAAAGTACGTGATAATTCTTTGTGAATACACACATAACTCAAAATCAGAGGTGTGTGCCTGGGGTTTGAAAAACACCCCTTTCAGTTGTAGAGGAGGCTCGTGCCCATCAGTGGGACGTATTTGGGCTAATGATGATGATTTTTTCCTTACCCGGCCTAAGCAAATTATACTAGACAAAAATACTTTCTCTCATCTTGTCTATACTTCCTTTTCTCTTTTTATTCTATCTCTTTCTTTCATTTTCTATGTGACAGGGATGCAAGAATATAAAAACAAAATAGTTTAAACAAAAATCTATATAACCTTACGTAAAACGTTTTTGTTAAGCGTAAACCATAACACGCCTAATCAAGAATGTCACGATTTGTTAAATATTATTCAAACACAATATTAATGCGAATGTAACTCTATTTCTAAGACATTTGGGTACATTTTACAATTAAATCTATGAAAAAACCTATTTTTACAAAAAATGCACTTAAAAATTGTCCCTATCCCACCACACTTGCCACTGTAACTCCTGTGCTCCAGGATCAACAGCACGCGCAATATTGACGCCGAGCAATGAAGCTCAGCGAATCTAAGGGGACCTAAATTGTCATAATCCCGCAACGAAGTTAATCAGAAAGACAAATAAAGGAGAAAATGCACTTTAAAGTAGAATATCTTGCAAACGGATACTTAAATCAAAAAATCGTCTTAGCTACCTCTCAGTGCTTTTAAAAGACCTATCTAGTGATACCCCACACTATGGGGTCACTGTGGGGTATATACACTACGGGGTCGATGCTAGAAAATCATCCCCACTTTACGTTAGAGATACACGACACAAGACTTGTATGTTAGTGTGCGGACAGAACTATGTATGCGACTGTTGGGTGTATTTATTATTTGTGATGAAACATTTAACTCGGTGCGGGAATCGAACCCACAGCCTCCCACTTCACAATTTGTCTACCCCATCATGTACACTGGCGTGAATATTCGTAATAAAAACAACGCCATGATGCGTCACTCCATAAAATGGTCGAAGCCAATTAATATTTTTTAACTACCCTCCGTTAGTTAAAAGCAAAGATAACAAGAAATGAAATATCGTCTGTTAGATTACTAGTTTATCGACACGACATTAATGGAATGTACAGCCTCGTGGCGCAATTGGCTAGACACCAGCTTGTGAAACGGGAGGCCGCGGGTTCGGTTCCCGCAGAGACAAATGTTTGTGTGATCCAATAATATTTGTTTCGTGTTTCAGAGTAAAGCCTCTCGTAGCTAAACACGACGCAACACTTGTCTGTTAGTGTGCGGTCAGAACTATGTATATAGACTGTTGGGTGTATTTATTATTTATTTTATATAGTTTTGAACAGTAACGGTACTTCCATAGAAGCCCAAAAGCGTTACACGTTAATTGTGTAATGTCTAGTTTATAATTGTTCATTGTGGGCTCAGGATATTCTCATTTATGTGTCAAATTGCTTTTGTTTAATAAAGTTTTAATCATTATCATCATCATCATCATCAGCCCATATACGTCCCACTGCTGGGCACGGGCCTCCTCTACCATTGAGAGGGTTTAGGCCTTAGTCCACCACGCTGGTCTAGTGCGGTTTGGCGGACTACACGCCTAAGAAATTCCTAAAAACTTTTTAGGTGTGCAGGTTTCATCACGATGTTTTCCTTCACCGTTAAAGAACATGACAATTCTTTGTAAATACACACATAACTTAAAAAAGTCAGAGGGTATGTCTGGGGTTTGAACCCGCGACCGCCGAGATTCTCGACCGCGCGCCTAAACCTCGAGGCCATCAGTACTTAACACATATATTGTTTTCATAATATATTTGATAACCATTCAAATGTTTACATATGAAATTAAATCGAGTATGATGCTTTAAATGTTAAGCAAAACATAAGCCTATATATACCTAAATGTATATAATGTATGTTTAGTGGCGATTAATATATATTTGACCCCCGTCGAGTCTCCCGTAAACCCTTGGGGGTCCACCACCATTTTGGAAATTACTTGCTTAGGCCCTCTCAGTTGTAGATGAAGGCCGTACATACATTCAATAATTTCATTTATGTAATAAATTAACTGCCTCGTGGTCTCGCGGTACAAGTATGCCGTGCGATCTAGAGGTCCTGCGTTCGATTCCCGGGTCGGGCAGTGTTATTGGGTTTTTCTCGGTAACAGCACGGAGTCTGGAAATGTGCCCGAAAAACGGCAACAGGCTCACCCCCTATTACGTGGGACTGATATACCTGGTGAAATGTGGGTGCAGAAATGCACCTCTGCCTACCCCTTCGGGGAAAACAGGCGTGAGTTTATGTATGTATGTAATAAATATTTTTTGTAAACTAGAGGCCCATCTTGGCATGGGCATTTTTATCTATTCCACTTGTCTTCTATCAAAACCCAATACAACGCCATCTGTTAGAATCTTATTGAACTCAAAGTTTATAACTCTATAAACAATTATGTTTATTTACATTAATTACATTAATAAAAAAATAAAATTTCTAAAATAAAAGAAGCCTAAATTACTCTTTTTTACATCAGCTATCTGCCAGTGAAAGTCCCGTTAAAATTGGTCCACCCGTTTCAGAGATTAGCCGGAACAAACAGACAGACAAAAATTGTAAAAAACGTTATTTTGGTATATGTACCGTGTATCCATCCTGTCATTTTTATAATTAAACTAGCTTTTGCCCGCGACTCCGTCCGCGTAGACTACAAGGTAGGGTTCAGAAAGAAAATAAGTTGTAGTCTATTTTATTCCACAGAGTCCCATTTATGTCCATATCAAAAATCGTTCACATCGGCGAAATGATTTAGGCGTGAAAGCTTAACAGACATACGTTACGTATAGTTACAGTTTACAGTCGTCTACGCGTCGTTTCATCATTCTAGCTTTCACCCCTATTTTTATTTTACCCTCTTAAATGAACATTTTTTTACAAACTTTGAATGTAATATTTATTTATATCAAATCAACAGCCTAATAAATAAGTTTCAATCTTCTAGCTTTAAAAATGACAATACTTCCATACTATCTGTGTACCAAATTTCATTTAAATCGGTTCAGTAGTTTTAGCAGGATAGCGAGACAGAGTTACTTTCGCATTTATAATATTGGTAAGGATTACGTCGTTACTCTGCCCGAATTTCCATTAAATTAGTTGATTGTAAATTAGTGTAAATGTTTGTTTTTGTCAAATAATTATGTTTGAAGTTAAATAATTACATCGAAACATGTTTTTTTAAAGGTAAATTTGGCCTTATCGCCAATAGTACATATATATGTTTTAAAATTAACATACAAGTCAGGGCGAAAAGCTAGTTTCCATTGTATAAATTCACATGATTTAATCGATCTGACACACAAAGTATTATCAACTCGAAGAAGCATTTACTATGGGAAGATTGAAAATGTCACTCGTTCTGCTATTTTTATTTGGTAAGTTAAGTATCTTTGAAATAGTTCTTGTGGTAGAATTCGCACATCGGAAGGATGTACGTTTGATGCCTGGTGAGTTACTGTAAATAAATACACCCAATCACATACATAGTTCTGACCCCACACTAAGATCAAGTCTTGTGTCGTGGGTATCAGAAACTACGAGAGACTTTTTGGTCTCACAAACACCCAGACCCAAAACAAATATTTGTGGATCGCACAAACATTTGTCTCAGTGCGGGGATGGAATCCGCGGCCTCTCGTTTCGCAAGCTGGTGTCTAGCCAACTGCGCCACGGGGCTGTCCAACTGTGTTTTGGAGTTACTACATTTATTTTTTGGACTCCACTGTGCTTACCATCAGGTACAGTGGAGTCACTTTGCCGTGCCAGTTTAAAAAAAAAAAAAAAAAAAAAAAGTAGACTACCTCGTGGTCTCGCGGTACAAGTATGTGTCGTGCGATCTAGAGCTCCCGGGTCGGGCAGGGTTATTGGTATTTTCCATTAGGACAAGGTCCTATCTCAGTAGGAGCACGGTGTGGAAATGTGCCCGAAAAACGGCTCGCCCCCTTTTACGTGGGACTGATATACCTGGCTAAATGTGGGTGCAGAAATGCGCTTCTACCTACCCCTTTGGGGAATACAGGCGTGAGGTTATGTATGTAATTTTTAGGAGCAAAATAGGTTCGCGCCAAATAATATCGGATTTAAACATAGCGTTTTTAGAACAATACGTCTGCCTAAGCGCGGTCTCCACTCCAACACTTGTCTGCTGCATCGGCCGTCCGACCGTTGGCAGACATGGCCGGCCCACTTCCACTTTAGCGGGTAACGGATGGATGAGGTCTGCTCAAGACCGGCATAGTTGGCACTTTCTTGGGGAGGCCTACGTTCAGCAGTGGACGGCGATAGGCTGAGCATAATAAAGGGATTATTCCACCACGCTGGCCTAGAGCGGGTTGGCGGAATACACACCTAAGAAATTCCTAAGAACTTTTAGGTGGGCAGGATTCATCACGATGTTTTCCTTCACCGTTAAAGTATGACACATTGTATATACACACATACTATGTTTAAGCCTCCGTGGCACAGTTGGCTAGACACCAGCTAGCGAAACGAGACGCTGCGTGTGCAAATGTTTGTGTGATCCATCAATATTTAATAAACGGCCCATTCCAGCTTCGCATGGGCGTAGTGCTCTTTTTACAATTTAATTCCACTCGTCTTCTCGTTTTTATCAAAACCCAACACACCGCCATCTGTTAGAATCTTACCGAACTAACAGATAATTATATATGACTGTCAGATAATAAGCAAATAATTCGCAATAAAATAATATTGCAATTATAAATTGAGATATAAACTATCCTATCTGTTAAGTTGGAACAAAACACACATAAAAAAAGTTAAAATCGGTTCAGTAGTTTCGGAGTCCATCGGACAAACAACGTGACACGTCATTTTTATATACATATAAAGATAATATCAAGATAATATTTTCATCTCTGCACCATCTAAGGTTCGACTGGAAGAGAATGCCTCAGGCATTAAGTCCACCTTTACATAATATATGTATAAAGTGTAAATAAATAAATAAATAAATAATATAGGCTACTTTTTTATATAAAATTGCATCTTAAGACACGGGTACTACCGCTTGTACTATACAAAAGAAGACTCATATCTTGATTCTCCTTCTCAGGTGTCTCCCTAGCAAGACCTCGTCAAGGTTACTACCATGCAGTGCCCTATTACCAACCTACCTACGTTTCTCCACAGCCCGTGATCTTTGTGAAAGCAGGTAATCTAACACTATTGGCCCATCCTAGCTTCGCTTGAGGGCCGTTTTTCTCTATTTTATTCCATCATCGTCATCATCATCAGCCCATTTACGTCCCACTGCTATACGCAAGCCTCCTCTAATACTGAGAGGGTATAGGCCTTAGTCCACTACGCTGGCCTAATGCGGGTAGGTGGACTAAATTACTAAGAACTTTTAGGCGTGCAGGTTTCATCACGATTTTCCTTCACCGTTAAAGTACGTGATAATTATTTGTGAATACACATAACTTGTGCGTAATATCAACACTTTTATAAATGTGTGACAACCAATAGCAGCCCTTCATTTTGCTGCGTGTGATCGTAGTAGAATGAACAGGAGACAGACAAGCGGCGACACTCGTCCCCATACAAAATACTGCCTATTTCCATTCTAATCTTATTCAGCTGTTCTGTGCATTGCACATTAAGATACAAACCTTGTGTCGTGGATTCATAACTAAGAGACTTCTCGCCCGCCAACCCACTGACCTATGTAAATGCATTTAAGACAGTTTTACCTACACGGAGTTACAGCTCTGTTAACCTCGAGGTTTAGGTGCACAGTCGAGTAGAAAAAACTTGGCATTGCGACTTCAAACCCCAGGCACACACCGCTGACTTGTCCAAGCTATATTATTTCTGATTACTCCTTATTACATCAGCTATCTGCCAGTGAAAGTCCCGTTAAAATTGGTCCACCTGTTTCAGAGATTAGCCGGAACAAACAGACAGACAAAATTTTTAAAAAACGTTCTTTTGGTATATGTACCGTGAATACATCCTGCATTTATTAAAAACCGGTTATTTCAATATCACAAACAGACACTCCAATTTTATTTATTTGTATAGAATAATTTCTTTACAGGATCATGAGAAATTAGGTTCCCTTAGATCCGCTGAGCTTCATTGCTCGGCGTCGATACTGTGCGTGCTGTTGATCCTGGAGCACAGGAGTTACAGCAGGGTGTGTGGTGGGATAGGGACAATTTGTCCAAGTTATGTGTATTCACAATGAAGTACCACGTACTTTGCCGGTGAAGGAAAACATCGTGAGGAAACCTGCACACCTTAAAATTCTTAAGAATCTCTTAGGTGTGTAGTCTACTAACCCACACTCATTTGACAGTTGGCTAGATACCAGCTTGCGAAACGACAGGCCGGGGGTTCGAAGCCCGCACAGAGACAGATTGTGCAATCCACAAATATTTGTGTCAGGTCTGGGTGTTTGTGAGAGCGAAAAGTCTGATCGTAGTTTCTGATACTCGACACAAGACTTGTATCTTAATGTGGGGTCAGAACTATGTATGTGACTGTTGGGTGTATTTATTTCATTTAATTCAGAGTGGCGGAGTAAGGCTTAAACCAGAGGTTCCGAAACTCTTTTGTTTCATGGACCACTTACTAGCAATTTCCAAATCTCCAAAAAAAAAACAAGATGGATTGTGCTGATTATGGAATATGCAAGATTTTACAAGTAACAGTAGCTGAGCTTCTTAAAATATTATTTGCCTATATTAAAGAAGGACAAGATGGTCGGACGACCTGGTGAAGGTCGCGGGACGTCGCTGGATGCAGGCTGCTTTCAACAGGTCCCTGTGGAAATCATTGGGAGAGGCCTATGTCCAGCAGTGGACCTCCATTGGCTGATGGATTGGATTGGATTGGATATTTAAGAAGAAAAAGAAAAAAAAAATTGTTGGCTATAGGAAAACCAGATACAAAGAACAAACAACCCAACAATTAGTAGATACAATTTGCATAGCCAACAATGATCCCTTCAATCAGCTGTGTGCTGCAATTCCGCTTACACGGTATTGCAGCGCTGGTTTTCAATAAAGGGACCAAGTGACAAAACGGACGCTAGCTAGGCGTACTGATTATAAAGAATAATAAAAGTTAATAATATTACTATATTAAAATATACTATTCTTATATATTGCACTAGTCTAAATTAAATTAATAATAGCAAACGCTACACAACACAACATAAAAACTATATATAGGTACTTATTAATCGCGAAAAAAAAACAAAAAAAAACATATTGATAGGAGAAGTCAAGCCTAAATTTTAGTTCGAAACCAAATTAATTTCCATGGACCTGCTTACGATTGTGGACCCCCATTTTTTGTCACGCCCAACGTAGACTGCCCCCCCCGAGTCTCTTGTAGACCCCTGGGGATCCAACCTGTATCAATTTGGGAATTACTGACTTAAACCCTCTCAGTTGTAGAGGAGGCCGGTACTTACATTCAATAATTTCATTTATGTAATATATTAACTGCCTCGTGGTCTCGCGGCATAAGTATGTGCCGTGCGATCTAGAGGTCCTGGGTTCGATTCCCGGGTCGGGCAAAGTGTTATTGGGTTTCTCCATTAGGAAATACTCGGTAACAGCACGGAGGCTGGAAATGTGCCTGAAAAACGGCCATAGGCTCGCCCCCTATTACGTTGGAATGATACCTGGCGAAATGTGGATGCAGTAATGCACCTCTGCCTACCCCTTCGGGGAATACAGGCGTGAGGTCATGTATGTACCAGCGGCGGTACTTCCATAGAAGCCCAAAAGCGTTACACGTTAATTGTGTAATGTCTAGTTTATAATTGTTTATTGTGGGGTCAGGGTATTCTCATTTATATGTCAAATTGCTTTGGTTACATAAAGATTTAAAGCTTGAAGACTAATTATTCGGAATTTTGTAAGTCAAGGTAGGCTTTTAGGCTTCTATGGAAGTACCGCAATGGTATGTACGTAAGTAATGTTGGGTGAAACGAGTTCTGGAGTGGAGACCGCGACTCGGCAAACGTAGTGTAGGGCACCCTCTGGCTAGGTGGGGTGACGATATCCGCAAGGTGGCTGGCAGCGGTTAGATGAGGAGGACCGAAGATCGAGCCCAGAGGCGTTCCATAGGAGAAGCCTATGTCCAGCAGTGGACGTAAGAAAGACTGCTGATGATGATGTAATTTCATTTATGTCTTGTTTCAGATGGCGCTCAAGTGATTAGAGAAGATCTAGGCAAAACAGACGTTTCTAGTCCCCGTATCGTGAGCGAGCCGTCCCTTCCATCATCCGGAAAGAAACTACTAGGTGGATTGTTGCAATTACCCGGAGCGTTGGTAGATTCATTGACGAATATAGAAATCTAGATGCAAATATATATCGGAAGAGAAACTAGAAGTAGATAAGAAGTCATAGTATTTTTATTTCATCATCATCAGCCCATATACGTCCAACTGCACGGGCCTCCTACAACTGAGGGGGTTTAGGCCTTAGTCCACCACGCTGGCCTAGTGCGGGTATTCCTAAGAAATTCCTAAGAACTTTTAGGTGTGCAGGCTTCATCACGATGTTTTACTTTACCATTAAAGTACGTGATAATTTACTGTGAATACACACATAACTTGAAAAAGTCAGAGGTGTATGCCTGGGGTTTGAACCCACGACCGCCCAGATTCTCGACCGCGCGCCTAAACATCGAGGTCATCAGTACTCTCAACAATTACTCAAACGACAATTAATGAATCTTCTCTAAATCTCTGAAATCTATACTAATATATAAAGCTGAAGAGTTTGTTTGTTTGTTTGGTTAAACGCGCTAATCTCAGGAACTACTGGTCCGATTGGATTAATTCTTTCAGCGTTAGAAAGCCCATTTATCGAAGGCTATAGGCTATATAACATCACGCTACGACCAATAGGAGCGGAGCACCAATAAATAATGCTTTAAAATCGGGGGTATTATTTCCTTTTGAGATCTTCCGCTGCGTGTGATGCGGAAACGGTTAAAGTTTCGCCACAATAATGTATGACAGAATTGTTACCCTTTAAAAGTTAAAAAAAAAAGTCCGCGACAGCATATGTCCATCTTTTAAGGTTGGCTCACTATAACCTTTTTTATGCTAACCAAATTTGTTCTGAAATAAAGCATTATTTGTAAATGGTGTTTTCATAAAGACGATATTAATCCTTATCCAAATAAATACGTTATTCATCACAAGTATTTAATTAAAAAGAAATTTGCCCATTACATCATTTGGTTTTAATGAGTATCTTAGAAGATATCGCAGTTTTAAAATAACACCGCAGCGAAAAAATTATCAAGCGCGCAATGATGATGTACGAGGGCCGGCCGGTGCGCGGCGGCACACGTTTCACAATTCACATCTAAGTATTTAACCGATTTGAATAATTTTTTGGTAGGGACATAACTGGGACTCTGTGGAGTAAAATTGACTATTATTTTCTTTCTGCAACCAACCCTGTAGTCTACGCGGACGGAGTCGCGAGCAAAAGCTATCTTCATATAAATGAGAATATCCTGAGCCCCCAATAAACAATTATAAACTAAACATTGGAAATTAACGTGTAACGCTTATAGGCTTCTATGGAGGTACCGCCACTCCCTGAGAGATGTCAAAATTCACTGAAATGTTTATAAAAAGAAACATGTGGGCAATTCACACGTGGCAGAAGTGAAACCTTATTTTTTTTGGCTTCAAGATAAAAATAAATTTTATGGCTGCGTTCTTTACAATATTATACAGGGTATATTCAGACCGTGATCGGAAACTAAGGCAGGTAATAGCTACGGTGATTACAAACCCATTGGCGTTAAAAAAAATACCGACAAAAGATAAAGAAATTGACGTTTTCCTAACAATCATAGATATTAAATGGATGTGGTTATAAGGAAAACGTATTTTTTTAAATTTTTTGTCGGTTTTTTTTTAAATAGTAGTGTAGTGACCAAGTATATTAACGGTAAAACCTGTACTAAAATGTGTCTCTCTCTTTTTAATTTGGCTTTTTCGTTTCATCGACTTTCAAATCGCAACGGTGCTAAAGACGTTTTCACTTCAAAAACTTTTATACCAAGTCTTCAGTCCGCCTAACTTTAAACCTACATTTGAATTGTCATTTGTGTTTTAGACTCCGAAATGTCTCATGCACAAACACTAAAACACAAACACTAATTTAATACTAAATCCTAATTAAAACATCATAAAACTAAAATCCACCTGTTGATTTACGATTTGCAAATGGCGGAACAAAATGGCCGCTTAACTGCTGGTGATTGCAAAATGATATCGTGGTATGGGCATGTTATGAGGAGGGATGAATCATACGTAGGTAAAAAGGTGATGAATATGAAAGTTGATGGACGGGCGAGCAGAAGGCCAAAGAAAAGAGTGCGTGACTGAAGATATGAAAGAAAAAGGGGTGAATGAAGACATGACGGCTGATAGGGATGTTTGGAAGGATAAAACATACTGCGTCGACCCCAAATGAAATTGGGAACAGGGCAAGGAGATGATGATGATGATTGCAAAATGATAATAAGTTGCATATACGAAATATTACTTTAACGGCGAAAGATAACATCGTGAGGAAGGCCGTATGCGTTCGACTGCTGGGCACGCGCCTCCTCTACAAGTGAGGGGGTTTAGACCTTAGTGGCCTAATGCCTGGCCTAAAACCTGGCCTAAAGTGGCCTTAAACGCTGGCCAAGTGCCATTTTTAGGTGTGCAGTTTTCCACACGATGTTTTCCTTCACCGTTAAAGTACGCGATAATTCATTGTGAATACACACATAACTTGGAAATATCAGAGGTGTGTGCCTGGGGCTTGAACCCGCGACAGCCGAGATTCTCGGCCGCGTGCCTAAACCTCGAGGACATAACTACTTTGTTTATAATATTAGTATGGTATTATTGCAAAGTTTCATTGAAATTCAGTAGTTTTTGCGTGAAAGTGTAACAAGTGTACAGACCTTCACATTTATAATATTACTAAGATACATACATACATAACCTCACGCCTATATTCCCCGAAGGGGTAGGCAGAGGTGCATTTCTGCACTCACAGTTCGCCAGGTATGTATCAGTCCCACGTAATAGGGGGCGAGCCTATTGCCGTTTTTCGGGCACATTTCCAGACTCCGTGCTGCTACGGAGAATTTCCTCATGGAAAAACCCAATAACACTATGCCCGACCCGGGAATCGAACTCGGGACCTCTAGATCGCACGGCACATACTTGTACCGCGAGACCACGAGGCAGTCAGTTACTAAGATATGTACATAATATATTAATAAACTAGCTTTTGCTCGCGACTCCGTCCGCGTAGACTACAGGGTTTGGTTCAGAAAGAAAATAGTAGTCTATTTTACTCCGCAGAGTCCCATTTATGTCCATACCAAAAAATCATTCAAATCAGTCAAATAGACGTGAAACGTGTGCCGCCGCGCCCCGGCCGGCCGGCGCGGCGCCTTGTACGTCATAATGACGCGCTTGATAATTTTTTCGTTGCGGTGTTATTTTAAAACTGCGATACCTTCTAAGATACTCATTGAAATCAAATGATGTAAAGGGCAAATTTCTTTTAAATTAAATACTTGTGATGAATAACGTATTTATTTGGATAAGAATTAATATCATCTTTATAAAAACACCATCACAAATAATGCTTTATTTTAGAACAAATTTAGTTAGCATAAAAAAGGTTATAATGAGCCAACCTTAAAAGATAGACATATGCTGTCGCGGACTTTTTTTAGAACTTTTAAAGGGAAACAATTCTGTCATACATTATTTTAGCGAAACTTTAACCGTTTCCGCAGCGCACGCAGCGGAAGTTCTCAAAAGGAAAAAAATAACCCCGATTTTGAAACATTATTCATTGGTGCTCTGCTCCTATTGGTCGTAGCGTAATGTTATATAGCCTATAGCCTTCCTCGATAAATAGTAGTTCCTGAGATTAGCGCGTTCAACCAAACAAACAAACAAACAAACTCTTCAGCTTTATATATTAGTATAGAAGTATAGATAAGTACACCCAACAGTCACATACATAGTTCTGACCCCACACTAGGATACAAGTCTTGTGTCGTGGGTATCAGAAACTACGAGAGACTTTTCGCTCTCACAAACACCCAGACACGAAACAAAACTTCCCGGTTGTCTGGAAGAGATCGCTTATGAGCGGTAAGACCACCGATTGTCCACTCTGATATAAGTTGTTTCTTCTATTGTTATTTCCCTGTTTAAATGGTGAACAATAAAGTGTATATCTATCTCGGCGGTCGCGGGTTCAAACCCCAGGCACACACCTCTGACTTTTCGAAGTTATGTGTGTATTCACAATGAATGATCACGTACTTTAACGGTGAAGGAAAACATCGTGATGTAGCCTACACACCTTAAAGTTCTTAGGAATTTCTTAGGTGTAGTCCGCCAACCCGCACTAGGCCAGCGTGGTGGACTAAGGCCTGAACCCTCTCAGTTGACGAGGAGGCCCGTGCCCAGCAGTGGGACGTATATGGGCTGATGATGATGATGATGATCTATCTATCTATCTATCAAATATTTATGGATCACACAAACATTTGTCTCGGTGCGGGGATTGAATCGCGGCCTCTCGTTTTCAGAAGCTGGTGTCTAGCCAACGGCACCACGAGGCAGTCAAAATATTAGAAGGGTTACCTCATTTTGTTACAGCTTAAAAAATATTTCGACTCCCCTCAGAACTTTGTGCCTCAAAAAAGATAAAGGTACTGCATTAATCCCCGAAACTTGAAACGTACAAAATGTATTGAAATATTCATTACGCTTTTAAAAACTTTCCTTTTCGTGAATAAATTACAAGTTAGCGAGGACTGCGATCGGTTTCCTTCAGCTAAATAATTCAGAGAAGGAAAGCCGAAAAATTGATTTCAAAATCATTATGTATTGGTGCTTTATATATTTACGATAAGACTGCCCCGTGGCGCAGCTGGCTAGATATCAGCTTAAATAAATAAATACACCCAAAAGTCACATACATAGTTCTAATACCACATTATGATTTTCTCCTCTCCCCACTTTTCAGGGCATTTTACTCGCAATGCGAAACGGCCTTAATATCCGAGGCGTAGATATTCGCTGCGATCTTAATCCAAGGACCCACATCGAGGGCATTATATCTGCCACTTCGCGCAGGGTCGGAATCTTGAACAGGGTGCGCCGGTTTTAATAGCCATAGCTTTATGGTCACAACATCCGCGGCTTGAACTAAAAAGTTCGCTAACTCTTACCTTTGCCGCACCATCAAGCTGTTGAATGGTTTGCCGGCTCACGTGTCCTTCCTATGATCCTAGATCCTTTAAGCGAAGCGTGAAGAAGCATTTGTGCGGGCCGGCATGATTGTGTCGACCAGCGGGTGACCATCGTTTCTCGCTGGTCGGTATTATTTTTCTGGACTCCACTGTGCTTACCATCAGGTACAGTGGAGTCACTTTGCCGTGCCAGAATAAAAAAAAATGATATGAGTCTTGTGTCGTGGGCATCGGAAACTACGAGAGACTTTTCGTTCTCACAAACACCCAGACCCGAAACAAATATTTATGGATCACACAAACATTTGTCTCTGCGGAGATCGAACCCGCGGCCTCTTGTTTCGCGAGCTGGTGTCTAGCCAACGGTTTCACATGAAACGAGAGGCCGAGTCGATCCCCGCAGAGACAAATGTTTGTGTGATCCACTAATATTTGTTTCAGTGTGTTTGTGAGAGTTAACCGTTTGGAAAGTGTTCCGAGACGTGAACTACGGAGCTCTAAAAATGACCATAAATAAACAACCCATACTTGCATGTCAAACTATAGGAATTATCCATAGATAAGCATCATTGGCACGACAATGTAAAAAAGTGCATACACGCGACAGTTGATTGAAACTTAATAACAGATGGCGTTGTACACAAGTGGGGTTTTCCTGCGAACCTGGCCATTAGCCGTCATTCCGATGTTTCCGATAGGAATAACAAATGTGCTACAATTTTCTAGGCTTTTTAATTTCATAGCTAAGGTGCTTTTTAAATACTGAGTTACAGTGCTCTTTCTGTGGTCAAGTTTGTGTAGGTAAACAGACCGTGTTCGTAGCTAAGACTGGTAATAGGGTAATTACAAAAAAATTGATGATAAAGATATGCCATCAAAAACATATACACATAAACTCACGCCTGTATTCCCCGAAGGGGTAGGCAGAGGTGCATTTCTACACCCACATTTCGCCAAGTATGTATCAGTCCCACGTAATAGGGGGCGAGCCTATTGCCGTTTTTCGGGCACATTTCCAGACTCCGTGCTGTTACCGAGAATTTCCTAATGGAAAAACACTTTGCCCGACCCGGGAATCGAACCCAGGACCTCTAGATCGCTCGGCACACACTTGTACCGCGAGACCACGAGCAGTCCCATCAAAAACAAAACTTGTAACAACAATCAAGTCCCGCAACTCAGTTCTTCTACCGTAAAAAGTTGTGAGATCCATATGATACCAAGTCGATGAATTTATTCAGTCCCCGTTTAAGGGACCTTCCGTCGAAGTTATTAGCTTATCAGACAACATCTTATTGTGATCATATCAATATTAAAAATCTTTTATGTTTTAAATAAAATAGTTTGACTTGGCAATCGCATGAAAACACAATGTAGGTACCTCACCTTTACATCTATTTCCACCAGGGATGTTATGGAACTCCGTAACCGTAACCGAAACTATCGGATATCCGAAATAAAAATATATCCGTAACCGTAACCGTATCCGTTTTAGAAGTTTCGGATAGTTTAAGAAAGTCTTGTGTTAAGTACTAAATTGTTTTTCATAGACAAAAAACGACCAATATTGACTTTAATTTGGACATTATTTTTATCAAGGTAATGTAGATTGTGCAAAATGTAAACATTGTGATAAAAACTTTAGCCGGAAAGAAGGCATAGTGCCTCCACTGAAACTTCATATAAAATCCAAACACAGTGACTAGTACAAAGATCTTTTATTGCTGGAACAAAATAAGCAACAAAAACCAAAAACATCCAAACAGCTCATACCTTTACAAGGGTGTCGAAAACAGTTATATTTTACTTCAATCTGATATCCGTAACCGAAATTATCCGAAACTAACAGATAATCCGAAATAATTACATATCCCGAACCGTATCCGAAACCGATATAATTTTTTTCCTATGTCCGTATCCGTATTCAGATCCGAAATATCATATCCGTAACATCCCTAATTTCCATAACAAAAATGATTTGATTCGGTTAAACAGTTTTTGAGTTTATTGGGTGGGACGTATTTGGGCTGATGATGATTGTTCAAAACTATATAAAATAAATAATAAATACACCCAACAGTCACACACATAGTGACCGCATACTAACACACAAGTGTTGCGTCGTGTTTAGCTACGAGAGGCTTTACTCTCAAACACGAAACAAATATTATTGGATCACACAAACATTTGTCTCTGCGGGAACCGAACCCGCGGCCTCCCGTTTCACAAGCTGGTGTCTAGCCAATTGCGCTACGGGGCTGTACATTCCATTAATGTCGTGTCGATAAACTAGTAATCTAACAGACGATATTTCATTTCTTGTTATCTTTGCTTTTAACTAACGGAGGGTAGTTAAAAAAGATTAATTGGCTTCGTCCATTTTATCGAGTGACGCATCACTGCGTTGTTTTTATTACGTATAATCACGCCAGTGTACCTGATGAGGTAGACAAAGGTGCATTTTTACTCCTCATTTCGTTTTAAGGGAGGGGTAACGGTTTCAGCGTAAAAAAAACACACTTTTTTGCGATTTTTTATCTCAAATATCGATTGAGCAATTTTATTCAAACCTTCTATACATTATTGAGCACAGTTTTGACTATGTTCTGTAAATTTTTCATATAGAAATATCGAACGACTAGCCCGTAACAGAGCTTCCCCCAGAACAAATAAAAAAAAATCTGAGAACATTGGGGGGAAGATTTGACTAAATTTTTATGGGTTTTTCATTTTCAGATAATTTCCAGCCGAGTTACAGTGAACACCGCAAATTGTTTTTTTTTTTCAAGACGTTCTGGGGGAAGCTCTGTTACGGGCTAGTCGTTCAATATTTCTACATGAAAAATTTACAGAACATAGTCAAAACTATGCTCAATAATGTATAGAAGGTTTGAATAAAATTGGTCAATCGACATTTGAGATAAAAAATCACAAAAAAGTGTTTTGTTTTTTACGCTGAAACCCTTACCCCTCCCTTAAGTATAAAAAAGTCGTGATGGCCTCGAGGTTTAGGCACGCGTTTGATAATCTCGATGGTCACGGATTCAAACCCCAGGCACACGTCTCTGACTTTTGTAAGTTACACACATAACTTCCATATCCCTGAAATCGAACATAGGATGTCTCAATAGTACATTAATCAAAATACTTAACAGCAGCTTGACAATTGTAAATATGTCCAAAAATATCAATAGACCAGTGGTGAAGCCGAAAAGCCCAGCTTGCCTTACAAAACTCCGAATAATAATCTTTAAATTTTTATTTAAAAAGCAATTTCACATATAAACGATAATATCCTGAGCCCACAATAAACAATTATAAACTAGACATTACACAATTAACGTGTAACGCTTTTGGGCTTCTATGGAAGTACCGACACTACAATAGACCATATCATCAGCCCATATACGTCTCACTGCTGGGCACGGGCCTCCTCTGCAGCTGAGAGGGTTTAGGCCTTAGTCCACTACGCTGGCCTAGTGCGGGTTGGCGGACTACAAACCTAAGAAATTCTTAACAACTTTTATTTGTAGGTTTCATCACGATGTTTTCCTTCGCCGTTAAAGTGATAAGTCATTGACAATACACACATGACTTGGAAAAGTCAGAGGTGTGTGCCTGGGGTTTGAACGCACGACCGTCTAGATTCTCGACCGCGCGCCTAAACATCGAGGCAGCCACGACATGTTGGCGTGAATGTATGTAACTTAAAATCAAGGCTTCCTCCACACGACGTGACATTTAAACTTTGACATTTAGATGACATTTAGCATGTTCTATTTGACATTTTAACTTCGCTTATAAAAACATGAAAAAGATTAACTTTTGATGTTTTCCTGAAGGATATTTTTATTTATATATCTGTTTTATTGACTGCCTCGTGGTCTCGCGGTACAAGTATGTGCCGTGGGATCTAGAGGTCCTGGGTTCGATTCCCGGGTCGGGCAAAGTGTTATTGGGTTTTTCCATTAGGAAATTCTCAGTAACAGCACGGAGTCTGGAAATGTGCCCGAGAAACGGCAATAGGCTCGCCCCCTATTACGTGGGACTGATATAATACATACCTGGCGAAATGTGGGTGCAGCAATGCACCTCTGCCTACCCCTTCGGGGAATACAGGCGTGAGTTTATGTATGTATGTATGTATGTATGTTTTATTGAAATATATATTTTATTGTTCTCTGTTATATAGAATTATTTTTGTACACTTATTAACTACCTTGCATTTCTGTTCCTACATGTCCATCCCTGGTTGCCTGGAAGAGATCGCCTTGTGCGATAAGGCCGCCATTTGTACTTATCTAATTTACTGTATTTCATATTATGTTTCTCTTATTTTTATGTGTATAAATAAATAAATAAATAAGTTACATGAGATGTAAAATATAAAGAAATATTTCTTTTTCGGGAATATTAGTTAGTTGATAACATAAAAATTTAACAGCCCACATACGTTCCACAGCTGGGCACGGGTCTCCTCTACAATTGAGAGGACTTAGGCCTTAGTCCAGCACGCTGGCCTAGTGCGGGTTGGCGGACTACACACCTATTAGGGAGACGATAACATAAAAATCAGCATCATCATCAGCGCATATACGTCTCACTGCTGGGCACGGGCCTCCTCTACAATTGAGAGGAGTAAGGCCTTAGTCCACAACGCTGGCCTAGTGCAGGCGGACTACACACCTAAGAAATTCCTAATAACTTTTATGTGTGTAGGTTTTTGTTACGATGTTTTCCTTCACCGTTAAATTAAGTGATGATTCATTATGACTGCCTCGCGGTCTCGCGATACAAGTATGTGCCGTGTGATCTAGAGGTCCTGGATTCGATTCCCGGGTCGGGCAAAGTGTTATTGGGTTCTTCCATTAGGAAATTCTCAGTAACAGCACGGAGTCTGGAAATGTGCCCGAAAAATAGGCTCGCCAGTCGCCCCCTATTACGTGGGACTGATAGTTGATACATACCTGGCGAAATGTGGGTGCAGAAATGCACCTCTGCCTACCCCTTCGGGGAATACAGGCGTGAGTTTATGTATGTACGTGATTATGATTACGAGTTTTTGACTCGACCGTGCGTCGAACCCTCGACGTCCTCACTACTTATTCTCTATATTTATATTTATTGTCTATATTTATCTGGTTTTTGTTTATATCGTTGTCAACAGCTCCGTGGCGCAGTTGGCTAGATACCAGCTTGCGAAACGAGAGACCGCGGGTTCGATCCCCGCACCGAGACAAATGTTTGTGTCATCCACAAGTATTTTGTTTCGGGTCTGGGTGTTTGTGAGAGCGAAAAGTCTCTCGTAGTTTCTGATACCCACGACACAAGACTCGTATCTTAATGTGGGGTCAGAACTATGCATGTGACTATTGGGTGTATTTATTTAATTTATTTAGCCGACTCTTAATTATCCATTTTTGGATAATAATATGTATTATCATCAGCCCATATACGTCCCACTGCTGGGCACGGGCCTCCTCTACAACTGAGAGGGTTTAGGCCTTAGTCCACCACGCTGGCCTAGTGCGGGTTGGCGGACTACACACCTAAGAAATTCCTAAGAACTTTTTAGGTGCGCAAGTTTTATCACGATGTTTTCCTTCACCGTTAAAGCAAGTGATAATTCAATGTGAATACACACATAACTTCGAAAAGTCAGAGGTGTGTGCCTGGGGTTTGAACCTGCGACCGCCGAAATTCTCGACCGCGCGCCTAAACCTCGAGGCCATCACTGCTTCACAATATGTATAGTATAGTGAATAATATGTATAGTAAACACAAAAACTTACATAATAACAACGGTTTGAATAAATCCAAATGGAATGCTTATATTATAAAGAAAAAAATATTTCTACTCAAAAACTCACCTTTGATCAATCACAAAAAATCTCGAACGAAAACCTGCAAAAGAAAAAATATTATTTAATTACAATTCTTATTACGCTTACATACCTTAAGGTACATACATACATAACCCCACGCCTGTATTCCCCGAAGGGGTAGGCAGAGGTGCATTTCTGCACCCACATTTCGCCAGGTATGTATCAGTCCCACGTAATAGGGGGCGAGCCTATTGCCGTTTTTCGGGCACATTCCCAGACTCCGTGCTGTTACTGAGAATTTCCTAATGGAAAAACCCAATAACACTTTGCCCGACCTGGGAATCGAACCCAGGACCTCAAGATCGCACGGCACATACCGCGAGACCACGAGGCAGTCAAGGTCTAAACAGAGATGTGGTTCTACGCCATTAAAAACAGGCTATTGCCAGTACGGAGCAATTTTCTAGACTTCGCTTCACTACCAAGAATTATACAGGTGTATTCAGACCGGTGGAGCACACAGGTGTTGGAGTCGTGTAGTGTGGGACGACCTGCACGATGGTCCGACGACTTGGGAAAGGTGGCGGGTAGCGGATGGATGAGGGCTGCTCAACACCGGGATGGTTGGCGCTTTCTTGGGGAGGCCTACGTTCAGCAGTGGACGGCGATAGGCTGAGTATACATGAATTATATTTGACAGCTCCCTGGCGCAGTTGGTTAGCCACCAGCTTGCGAAACGAGAGGCCGCGGTTCGGTTCCCACACCCAAACACATGTTTGTGTCATCATCATCATCATCAGTCCATATACGTCCCACTGCTGGGCACGGGCCTCCTCTACAACTGAGAGGGTTTAGGCCTTAGTCCACCACCATTAGTGCGGGTTGGCGGACTACACACCTAAGAAATTCCTAAGAACTTTTAGGTGTGCAGGTTTCATCACGATGTTTTCCTTCACCGTTAAAGTACGTGATTATTCTTTGTGAATACACACATAACTTGGAAAAGTCAGAGGTGTGTACCTGGGGTTTGAACCCGCGACCGTCGAGATTCTCAACCGCGTGCCTGAACCTCGAGGCCATCACTACTATGTTTGCGTGATCCACAAATATTTGTTTCGGGTCTGGGTGTTTGTGAGAGCGAAAAGTCTCTCGTAGTTTCTGATACCTACGACACAACACTTGTATGTTGTTATTGTGTAAAAGTCTAAAAGCCCAAAATTCGGATTAATAATATTTAATCTTTAAATATGATCGTATGAATTTAAGTATGAGTCGTGATGGCCTCGAGAGTCGTGATGGCCTCGAGGTTTGGGCACGCGGTCGAGAATCTCGACGGTCGCAGGTTCAAACCCCAGGCACACACCTCTGACTTTTCGAAGTTATGTGTGTATTCACATTGAATTATCACGTACTTTAACGGTGAAGGAAAACATCGTGATGAAACCTGCACACCTAAAAGTTCTTAGGAATTTCTTAGGTGTGTAGTCCGCCAACCCGCACTAGGCCAGCGTGGTGGACTAAGGTCTAAACCCTCTCAGTTGTAGAGGAGGCCCGTTCCCAGCAGTGGGACGTATATGGGCTGATGATGATGATGATGATGATGAATCTTTAAATGTTTATTTAACAAAAGCAATTTGACATATAAATGAGAATACCCTGAGCCCACAATAAACAATAAACTAGACATTACACAATTAACGTGTAACGCTTTTTCTATGGAAGTATAGCCACTGATTTTTATCCCTAAACCTAAAACTACTCCCGATAAAATAAACCTTTTGGGCGACAAATTAGTTTTAGACATGTCACAGCAACGATTCCTCTTCGGGATCCGTTTATCGCGAAGTGCGTCCCCGGGGATCCTCGGGATAAATTCAATCAACGATAGGGAGAGCCCTTAGCGTTTTGGTTTAAAGGTATATTTAGAGTGGCGACCGATTTTTAAGCTTCACTTAGTTTTGCCAACATTATCTCAGCGAAATAAATACACCCAACAGTCGCATACATAGTTCTGACCCCACATTAGGATACAAATCCTGTGTCGTGGGTAGAGTTTGCAATTCCGCGTACCCGCATTCCCGCATTTTTTTGACTCGGCAAGGTAATTCAGCTTTTACTGACGGCCTATTAGCTCCATCACAACAGCGCGGGCGCGTCAGTCAGATCGATCAACCGATCGAGCGAAGTAAAGGATTAAAATTGGTTTATTTGTTTGTTTAGGTAAGATAAGTCCATATTAAGACGCAGGAAACCCTATTGATTGCAAACCCCCTACCTAACCTCATAAGAACTATGAAAAAGTACTTTTTCTATTTGATATTGTATGAATGTTACTATTATTATTATCTTTTAATATAGTGTAACTAAACTACAGGTAATAAAGCATTATTATATGCATATTTTTGCATTTTTAAATTTTACTGCAGGAATAAATTACTGCGGGATTGCAAACCCTAGTCGTGGGTATCAGAAACTACGAGAGACGTTTCGGTCTCACAAACACCCAGACCCGAAACAAATATTTGTGGATCACACAAACATTTGTCACGGTGCGGGGATCGAACCGCGGCTTCTCGTTTCGCAAGCTGGTATCTAGCCAACTGCACACGGGGCTGCAGAAATACAGTATTTTATTAAATAAGCTATAAAAAAATATAGTACACTTAGTATTTTATGGAAAAAACCGAACAAAAATAAAACAGGCCAAAAATTATTTCGATGTTGTCAATTTCATATTGACGACTTTTACGTGCTTCCAGCGTGAAGTCTCTCGTAGTTTCTGATACTCACGACACAAGACTCGTATCTTAATGTGGGGTCAGAACTATGTATGTGACTGTTGGGTGTATTTATTATTATAATTAATTTACAGGCTCGTGGTCTCGCGGGTCAAGTATGCGGTGCGATATAGAGGTCCCGGATTCGATTCCTTGCTTGGGTAAAGTGTTATTGGGTTTTCCAATAGTAAATTCTCAGTAGCTGCCCGAGGTCTAGAAATGTGCCCGAAAAACGGCAACAGCCTCCTCCTATTACGTGACACCTACCTGCTGAAATAGGGGGCAGAAATGCACCCATTTGAGGTGTACAAGCGTGAGGCACGGTAATACTATCATACAGTAGTTTAACTCGGCCGCATTTTTCAAATAAATACCTACAGCCGCGCGGTACGTAAACATGCGATAGGGCTGCGAACCTGCACAATTTTAATTCAATCTGCCTACTTTGACTTTCTATCTATTTCTGTGATTATAATATTTTTTATTTTTATTTAACTAATAAAATATTTTAGGAAGTGTTCAATAAAAATGCATGTTATTTTTTGATTGGAAAATTTCATGCCACCAAAAACAGCACAATATATAAACACAATATATACTACTGTGTCCAAAAAATAAGGTGACATTGTATTTATTTCGAAAATTCTTTATTTATTCTTCCAAATCAATTTCATCCCCTTCAAAGTAATCCCCTCCCGATGCAATGCTCTTATGCCAACGGATTTTCCAATCTTCGAAGCACTGATTGTAGTCACTTTCCGGGATGGTCTTCAGTTCCGTCTTCGCTGCGGCTTGAATCTCCTCTATCGTATCAAAACGGTGTCCCCGGAGCGATCTTTTGAGCTTGCTGAACAGCCAGAAGTCACACGGCGCCAGATCAGGTGAATACGGTGGTTGCGGAACGATATGGGTTGAGTTATTGGCGAAATGATCACGAATTACGAGTGCAGTTTTCGGTACCAGTCGAGATTTGTCGCGCTTGAGGCCCAAAACATCCTTTAAAATAGTATTGACCGAGCCTTTCGATATGCCAACCTCATCAGCAAGGTCTCTAATCGTTAATCGACGGTTTTTCAACACCAAATCTTTGATTTGTTGGACGTGAGCTTCGTCGGTTGAGGTTGATGGTCGCCCAGGATGCTCTTCGTCTTCGACACGTTCACGGCCGGCTTGGAACTCACTATACCACTTGTAAACATTTTTTTTAGACATAGCCTCATCACCAAAGGCTTTCCGCACCATCCTCAACGTATCCGCAGCAGAAAATTGATTCCGCAAACAAAATTTAATGCAAATCCTTTGCTCAACAAATTTCGACATCGCGAAAAACGAAAAACTCACTTTTAGCTGCTCACAAAATGACGCGTATCTCAAACACTAATGAATATTTTGACATGTAAATTTGACATAGATGTCACGGACAGTACTACCAACCTAAAAAAAATTAAAATTCTCCAAGTCCTTCGACACGCGCCGTTTAAATTCAAATGTCACCTTATTTTTTGGACACAGTAGTACTTGTCATATTAAATAGGCACTTGCACTTATTTTGTATAAAAATCGCGCGGTTACTGCTTACAATACAACACCGTCCGTTCGTGACTGCGGCACATTCGCGACTGCCTGCATGCCTTGGCCGCGATCGAGGCGCGTAGGTATAACTCGCATTTCGCCCGTTTGTATGAAGTTAAACTACTGTATGATAGTATTACCGTGCGTGAGGTTATGTATGTAAACACACTGTAAGTGTCTGTTCCGTCAAATTTATCACAACTAATGACATTTCCATATCCATTTCCATATCCATATTCTGTTTTGAAGTTACTTTTTATTTTTTATTTTTAAGTTACTTTTTTATTTTACTTTTTATTTTTAAGTTACTTCTAGTTTTAAATCACTTTTTATATTTAATTTTTATTTTTTAAGATATTTTTATGTTACTTTTAATTTTTATTTACTGTTTATTACCTTCTAGCTAGAAATAAAAGGCTTTTTATTATTTTATTTATTAATGACATTTGTGCAACCACTCTCGACCCCCAGTCTAAAACCATTTGTCAAAAACCATTTACGTTGAAACTAGGGGGAGTGACGCTAAACACACAAATATATACTTTAAAACTTAAACTTATGGTTTGAAAATGATTGTAGCTTTTTAATTGTATGACAGACGAGCTTTGACATTAAAGGTACAAGAATTGAAAATTAAGGGTACAAAAAATGGCTCTTGAAAACAATTTAAAACAAGATTTCAATATATTCAACTTATAAATGTGAAAGATACTAAAAGATCCAATAAGTAGTGATGGCCTCTAGGTTTAAGCACGCCGCGCGGTCGAGAATCTCTGCGGTCGCGGGCTCAAATCCCAGGCACACACCTCTGACTTTTCAAGTTATGTGTGTATTCACAATGAATTATCACGTACTTTAACGGTGAAGGAAAACGTGAGAAAACCTGCACACATGAAATTTCTTAGGAATTTCTTAGTTGTATAGTCCGTCTGCACTAGGCCAGCGTGGTGGACTAAGGCCTAAACCCTCTCGTTTCTAGAGGAGACCCGTTCCCAGCAGTTGGACGTATATGGGCTAATGATGATGTGTATTAACAATGAATTATCACGTACTTTAACGGTGAAGGAAAACATCGTGATAAAACCTGCACACCTAAAAATTCTTAGGAATTTCTGAGGTGTGTAGACCGCCAACCCGAACTAGGCTAAGCGAGGAGATAGATAGGAGGGAGTAGAAGAAGACTTAAGAATTGAAAAAAGACTAGGAGAGCGCGCGCAGAGATCGACGCTGTCGGATAGGTAACAATAATGGCAATAGTTTTAAAAAATAGTTTAATATTGACGATTAAAAAGAACTTGTTAAAGTCTATTTGAATAAAGATGATTTTGTCTTTGACTTTAACAATTGGAGTTGAGAACAGAAAACTGAAACGAGATCATATTCGCGAAGGTTGAAAATTAATCGAATGCAGTTATTAATAAGACGGTTATATTTACCAGTGTCGGTACTCCCATAGAAGCCCAAAAGCGTTACACGTTAATTGTGTAATGTCTAGTTTATAATTGTTTATTGTGGGCTCAGGATATTCTCACTTATATGTCAAATTGCTTTTGTTAAATAAAGATTTAAAGCTTAAAGATTATTATTCTGAATTTTATAAGGCAAGCTGGGCTTTTGGGCTTCTATGGAAGTACCGCCACTGATATTTATTGAGGTACTAGCTTTTGCCCGCGACTCCGTCCGCGTAGACTACAGGGTTGGGTTCAGAATGAAAATAAGTTGTAGTCTATTTTACTCCACAGAGTCTCATTTATATCCATATCAAAAATCGTTTATATCGGTCAAATGATTTAGGCGTGAAAGCATAACAGACATATAGTTACATATACATAGTTTTAGTCGTCTACACATCATACAACCTTTCATCCCCCCTTAATCCCTTAAAACCCCTTTACTATCTGTGTACCAAATTTCATTTAAATCGGTTCAGTAGTTTTAGCAGGAAAGCGAGACAGACAGACAGACAGACTGACAGACAGACAGAGTTACTTTCGTATTTATAATATTAGTAAGGATTCTGCATTCAGATCGAAATAAAACACGTCACTAGTACTCACTACAGTCGATTACTGGGATTACAATATTATCAGAGAAAAAACCTATTTAACGCATTTACAATAACAAGTTTGTCTTGATAAAATTTCCACTTATTTTGAATTAAAAACTGCAGTTAGCATCATTGGAAGGGTTGAACTCATTTATCGCGGGTTCAAATACAATGTATAATCTATACAAGTAAATCTATCATCATCAGCCCATATACGTCCCACTACTGGGCACGGGCCTCCTCTACCATTGAGAGGGTTTAGGCCTTAGTCCACCACGCTGGCCTAGTGCGGGTTGGCGGACTACACACCTAAGAAATTCCTAAGAACTTTTTAGGTGTGCAGGTTTCATCACGATGTTTTCCTTCACCGTTAAAGTACGTGATAATTCATTGTGAATACACACATAACTTGGAAAAGTCAGAGGTGTGTGCCTGGGGTTTGAACCCGCGACCGTCGAAATTCTCGACCGCGTACCTAAACCTCAAGGCCATCACGATTTATTAAAGTAACTCTATACATACAAACAAATAAATAAATTTCTTTCGAGGACAGCTGCGATGCGGGTCGAAATAATTATTGCGATTTGGTGTCCGACGCGTCGACATACTTGAGTAAGATAAATGACCTAGTCAACGATCAGGGGTCGCGAATAAACATAGCGAACAAATCTGCAATTATGGACCTCACTCAACGGGTCACAGGCATTATTTCTTTACTCGCGATAAAATCGTCTTGCAACGAAACAAAACTTGCAAACTTACAAAGAGAGATAGATAAGAATAAAAATGTGCGCGAACCTGCACCGGTAAATGGCACTTATGCGGACCGCCTAAAGTTGAGATTATCTAAACCGACACCGGCAATGGAGTCGCGCGCGCCGCTGCCGTGTGTTGTAGCATACCCCACAGCTGAGCGATCAGCTGAGTATGCGTCATCATCTGCAACGAAGCAGGCGCTAATGAAAGCGATTAAGCCGAGTGATGACGGTTTCCAAATTGTTGGCGTTAAAAAAACCGCGAAATCTGGAGTCGTACTTCGTGTCGCGAACGAGTCACAAATTAAAAAATTGCAATCTGTAGACGCAATAAAATCCGCCGGTTTGCGATTAGAAAAACCAAAAGGCCGTCGACCCCGTCTTTTAGTTAAAGACGTCCCGGCCTCAATGGAAGATCGCGTTTTCATTAATGCTCTCTACAAACAAAATATTAAGAGCGAGTTGCCGATTAAAGAGGACGATTTTGTTAAATCCGTTAGAATTGTCCGTAGGCGCGTCTTAGATAACGGTCGGAAATGGATAGGCATCGAATTAGACGCGGACGTGCGTAAACATCTTGTGACCACCAAAGACAAGTTGTTCATTGATTGGGCGACGTGCCGATTTGTTGATGACGTCGAGATTGTCCGGTGCCTTAATTGTCAACAATACGGACATGTTCATAAATTCTGCACTACAAAATCCCCAACTTGCGCTTTGTGCGCCGGCGAACACGAAACTAAATCTTGTCCCCATAAGGCCGATGCCACATTTAAACCAATTTGCGCGACGTGTAAAAAATTTAAAAAAACACATGACCACCGCTGTGGGTCTCAGGAGTGCCCATCTTATAAGCATAAACTGCAAATGCTAATCCTTTCAACAAATTATTGATTATATAATGGATAATCTCACGATCGGACAGCTGAATTTACATAATGATAGGGCGGCAACGTCGGAGTTAAATATTTTAATTAATGAATATAAGCTTGACATTGTTCTCGTCCAAGAGCAGTACCAACACGCTCGGTTACGTACTAGACTAATACAACTAGATAACAGCTCACGAGCAGGCATTTACGTGTCGAGTTCTGTATTTACAGTCACATCAGTGCGTAATCTTATGACGTCACACTGTGCGGTCGCGGAGGTTACAACACCCTCAACTAAATTATACGTTGTGAGCTGTTATTTTCAATACTCGGACCCTGTGGGTCCACATTTACACCATTTGCGACATGTTCTGAGGTCTCTTTCGGGAAACAATATTGTTGTTGGCGCAGATGTCAATGCGTCTTCCCCTCTTTGGTATGGCAAATTTAGATCCACCGATTCAGAGCGACGCTGTGCCGTCGAAGATTTTATTGCGGAATTAAATCTTGTAATACATAATACATCTGACGCACCACCAACATATTGCAGCCCTATGGGCGAATCTTCAATCGATGTCACACTTTCATGTGGAGACGTCCATATCGATAAATGGCGTGTTATACCAGACGCGTCTTGTAGTGATCATCGCCTGATAGTGTACGAGTTTTTACCTGGATTTACACGAGGACATCATAATAATTATTACAACTTTAAATATAAATTAAGAGGGGCTAATTGGGAGTCTTTTGGCTCGCTTTTTGCGCATCATACTAAGGATTTCACTCGCAATGAACTTTCAGCTGAAGCTTGCGCTGAAATAATGACAGATACCTTTACGTACTGTGCGGATATAACATTCGGTCGTTCATTTGTAACTGGTACTCGTAGATGTGATTGGTGGAATAATACCTTAGTCCACCTTCGTCAACTATTTCGTCGAGCGCGTAGGAGGTTCAATTCGCTTAAAAAACGGTGTAACAATAGTAATTTACTTGAAAGTGCTTTTAACACTCTAAAAACAGCCAGGTCGCGTTATAGAGCCGCGATTATTAAAGCAAAAGGCGATTTATTACGAAGAGTTGTTGACCGTCTGAACGCTGAGGGTCCTTGGTCCCCTCTTTACCATGAGTTTAAAGCTAATAAATCAATTGATTCAGCATATATTGAAAATATAAAGGTTAATGACACATACACTACTGGTATTGAGGAGACCACGGAAACTTTATTAAACTCACTTATCCCGGACGATAGCCTTGATAACGATTCCGCATATCATAGTCAAGTAAGGCTATGGGCCTCCGTTTCACCATCTACTCCCGATTCGGATAGCCCATCTCTTAACGAATTTCTTGAAGTAGTTAGATCCCTGCCTCTTAATAAGGCTTCTGGGGATGATAAAATTTCCAATAAAATGATAAAGGAGGCGTGTAAGTTGTCTAGTGTCGCTATAATGTGCGTTTATAATCGATGTATAGCTGAGGGCGTCTTTCCGCGAATTTGGCGGTGCGGTCTTATTAAACTCGTACCTAAAGGAGGGAATAAGCCCCCTGAAGACCCAAAATCGTATCGTCCAATAACGTTGTTACCGTCGTTAGGCAAGTTACTTGAACGTCTTATCGTGCCTCGCTTACTACCGGGCGGACCGAAATTTCACGAAAATCAATTCGGTTTTACGATTGGTAAATCAACCGTGGACGCAGCTTTATCGGTTAGGAGAACAGTTAACAAATCGGACCATAAGTACGTGTTGGGGATATTTTTAGATATCTCTGGTGCATTCGACAATGCTTGGTGGCCTATGTTACTTCTGAAATTAAAGTCTCGCGGTTGCCCAAGGAATATATTTTCTATGATTTATTCGTATTTTATCCATGGCACAACCAAGTTGCGCTTAGGTCACCACGCAGTGTCGAAGACACTGACAATGGGTTGTCCCCAGGGTTCCGTAGTCGGCCCTTACTTATGGAATCTAGGCTTTGACGACTTTCTCTCGATTCCTTTACCTCCATGTTGCTCTTTAATAGGATATGCGGATGACGGACTCTTGCTCATACAGTCAAATAGCAGATCAGGTCTAGAAAAGTTAGCAGACGCGTGTCTTAGTTTAATTACTCACTGGGGTGAAAGAAACCGTCTCTCGTTCGCACCCCAAAAATCATTTCATTTGCTGCTGAAAGGCTCTCTGAAAACCCCGCCGCGTATAAAATTTAATAACGTCTCGATCAAAAATAAACAGTCTGTTTGTTACCTAGGGCTTGTTCTAGAACGTAATTTCTCTTTTATAGAACATATAAAATGCGTCGGTGAAAAATCAAAAAACAACTTTTATGCCTTGACAAGGATATCAGCGTCAACTTGGGGTCTGTCGTTTAACACCTTAAAAGTAATTTATGGAGCTACATATTTGGGTTGCATTTGTTACGCTTCCCCTGTGTGGGCCGACAGGGCAACTGTCGGTGCCGTCAGAAGGAAATTGCTCCAGAGTCAACGTTTGGCGTTGATATTTTTGTGTAAGGCGTACAGAACTGTTAGTACTGAAGCTTTACCTGTTCTGGCGGGAGTACTTCCAGTCGACCTGGAAGTGCAACGTCGCGCCGCGTTATATTTTTCCAACAAGCAAAATATTGATATAGATTTTCTTTCCTCGCGCGACCTTTTGAAAATTAGTCGGTTATTTAAACCATACCCCGAGACTTACTCGGAATTAATAGAAGAATGGCAAAATCGATGGAGTCTCTCTATAAAGGGGCGTCATCTTTATCAATATTTTCCTTCGGTGAGCGATCGTTTGGCAAAAACTTGGCTTGAGATCGATCATTACGTGTCGCAATTTCTGACGGGTCACGGTAATTTTCGTAGCAAATTATTCTCATTTAAGTTGGTTGATTCTCCTATGTGCCAATGCTCAACACATAATTGCGAATATGAACAGTCCGCGCATCATATCCTTTGGGAGTGCAATCTTTGGTCGGATGAGCGTAACTGTATGCTCAATAGTATGCATGTAACGTCTGGTGTTGTCTATTATACAGACCTTGTTGAATCCAGGAAGAATTTCCGTGCTTTCCAGCGTTTTTGCCATGCCTATTATTGGAAGTCTACATAACAGCTCGCACTTTAGGTCCAATTTAGTCAATAAAACTCATACAGTTTTTACCCGTGGTGCGTTACTTGCGTCTAATATCACTAAATGTAATTGTCTTTTTTATGTGAGGGTAAAACCTCATAGCTCAATGTTTTGTCACCCGCTTTGCTGTGGAGGGAAGTGAACAACTCTTTGTTTTTCAACTCCTCCTTATATTGTCTTTCTGATTAACTTCGTTGCGGGATTATGACAAATTTAGGTCCCCTTAGATCCGCTGAGCTTCATTGCTCGGTGTCATTACTGTGCGTGCCGCTGTTGATCCTGGAGCACAGGAGTTACAGTGGCGGGTGTGTGGTGGGATAGGGACAAAAAAACAAATAAATAAAATTGGAGTGTCTGTTCGTAATATTGAAATAACCGCTTTTTAATAAATGCATATGGATGTATACACGGTACATATACCAAAATAACGTTTTTTACAATTTTTGTCTGTCTGTTTGTTCCGGCTAATCTTTGAAACGGGTGGACCGATTTTGACTTAGTAACTTAGGCAATTTTTTTTTAAAGAATCGACTGTTAGGCGTAACGAAGATCGCCGGGTCAACTAGTTATAAATAAATAAATACACCCAACAGCCACTCTTCAGATCTGAGTCCCGCTAAGATACGAGTCTTGTGTCGTAACAGAAACTTTTTTTTAAATGAAATAACTAGGTAATATGCATGATTTTTTTGTATGTATTTAAATACGTTATAATTTGTCTATATGTCATGTATATTTTATGTATATTTGTATGTGTATATCCATTTATTAACCTCACGCCTGTATTCCCTGAAGTGGTAGACAGAGGTGCATTTCTGAATTTCGGCAGGTATGTATCAGTCCACGTAATAGGGGGCGAGCCTTTTGCCGTTTTTCGGGCACATTTCCAGACTCCGTGCTGTTACTGAGAATTTCTTACTCAATAACTATATTATACACTAATATTTTGGACTATATATGTCTTGAGCAGTCAAAATTGGGTTTTATTACTGTGAACCTTGTATAAATTGAGAGGATTTAAGCCTTAGTCCAATACGCTGGCTTATTCAAATATTTTTTCAGTATATTCATCTTTATCGTATACGTATGCTGATACCGCCTAATTCTACAGTCTGAGCCTTAGTCCACCACGCAGGTCTATTGGACTTAGCATACAAAAATTCATTGTGGATTAATCATAGGTATTTTACATATTAAAGCACTAAATGTAGACGTGATTTTTTTTAATCGTGAATTTTTTACAGGATTAATATAATCGAAGATATGTTTGTCAATATAGCTCAAATGACTAAAATATCGCAGGGATTATTATCAAAATATATTTAAAAATAAAAAACCACAAACAAATACACAAACGGACAATATTTGATGCAGTAAAAAACGATTTTACATACCTTAAAACGTCCGCACAAAAATCGCTAGAACTACGCCATCTTGGCGCACACAGAACGCACGATTCAAATCCTTTTAACACTAAAACTGGCACATTTTAACTGTTTTTACACACACAGAAATACGTATAGTACTTTTTTATGTAATTTTATTGATGATTTTCATCAACTTTCATATATTTTAGTGGTTTTTTGAAGGGAGTCGTAGAAACATGCGCGCGGCGCGAGAGAGGCGCCCACTGTGCAAGCCAGTTCAATACGATGGAAGGGAATACAGAAACATGGGATGCGGTAAACGGCGAGGGTACAATGTCAAATTTGTTTATTTAAAAACAATTTAATTTGTGACATTTTTGATATTTCTGTGGGAATTTTAAGAAATGTAGGTGTGAGGCCACTGTTATGTCTTATAATAAACACGTTAAATAAATCTTAGTAACACCATCATCAGCCCATATACGTCCCACAGCTGGGCACGGGCATCCTCTACAACTGAGAGGGTTTAGGCCTCAGTCCACCACGCTGACCTAGTGCAGGTTGGCGGACTACACGCCTAAGAAATTCCTAAGAACTTTTAAGTGTGCAGGTTTCATCACGATGTTTTCCTTCACCGTTAAAATACGTGATAATTCTTTGTGAATACACACATAACTCCGAAAAGTCAGAGGTGTGTGCCTGGGGTTTGAACCCACGACCGCCGAGATATCGACCGCGCGCCTATACCTCGAGGCCATCACTGCTTGTACTATGAACAACGAGCTCAGCAAAACACAAATACCGCATCAAATTTTCTTCTATCCTTGTAAAAGGTGCTTTAGAAAGAGACAGCTATAGATAGAGAGGGACGAAAGACTTCCCGTTTCCTCGGAAATCGTGATTTGCTACGATAACACCTTTGTTTCTGTTATTCAGTGCGTTTTTACAATAGCTGAGGGTATTTAAAAAAGTATTGTCTTTTATATTAAGCTGTTGGCTGTAACTCCGTATGCACAAGACACTTCACATGAGAGTGGAGTGTATTTTTTTTAGACTGAGGGTCGAATTTGTAGCTTCTGAAAAACAAAACTTTTTTACGTTTTTTTTTTATGGAAAAGGAGGCAAACGAGCTCGTGAGCCACCTGATGTGAAGTGGTCAACACCGCCCATGAACACCCACAATACCAGAGGAATCATCGGTGCGTGGCCGGTCTTTGAGGAAAATATAGGCTCTCTTCTTGAAGGCCCCTAAGTCGTATCTGTTTGGTATTACCGCCGAGGCAAGCTGATTCCACAAAGATGTTGTGCGTAGAAGGAAACACGGTTTGAACCGCACTGTTGAGGAACGCCATACATCCATCACATTCATTCATTATCTTACTCAAAATGTTGAGGGGGCCCACTCACTTTTAAAATTAATTACGAGTCAAAAATTTTGGTTACCCAAGGCTAAAAGCAGTGATGGCCTCGAGGTTTAGGCGCGCGGTCGAGAAACTCGACGGTCGCAGGTTCAAACCCCTGGCACACACCTCTGACTTTTCGAAGTTATGTGTGTATTCACAGTGAATTATCACTTGCTTTAACGGTGAAGGAAAACATCGTGAGGAAACCTGCACACCTAAAAGTTCTTAGGAATTTCTTAGATGTGTAGTCCACCAACCCGCACTAGGCCAGCGTGGTGGACTAAGGCCTAAACCCTCTCAATGGTAGAGGAGGCCCGTGCCCAGTAGTGGGGCGTATATGGGCTGATGATGATGATGATGATGATAGATTTACTTATATAGATTATACATTGTATTTGAACCCGCGATATAAGGTCAACCCTTCCAATGATGCTAACTGCAGTTTTTAATTCAAAACAAGTGGAAATTTTATCAAGACAAACTTGTTATTGTAAATGCGTTAAATAGGTTTTTTCTCTGATAATATTGTAATGTAACCCTCTCAAAGTTAGAGGAGGCCCGTGCTCAGCAGTGGGACGTATATGGGCTGATGATGATGATGATGGAAGGCTAAGAAAAAAAACATATTTTTTTTTACTCCAACCTACATCATATACCACATTTTTAATTACTACTCCTCTCTTATTGGCCGTAGCGTGATGATATATACCATTTAGCCTTCGTCGATAAATGGACTATTTGACACGAGAATAATTTTTCATTTGGAACCAGTAGTTTCTGATATTAGGGCGTTCAAACACTTCTTTTGCTTTTTTTAGTATACATTTTATATCCCACAGCTGTGTGTGGGATTCCAGTACACGGTTGTATCTAATTAAAGAATCAAGTAATTGAAAATTTTCAATATTTTTCCTATCAATATTCGTCAATTATTAAGCCCATATGCGTCCCACTGCTGCAAGGGCCTCCTCTACAACTGAGAGGGTTAGGCCTTAGTCCACCACGCTGGCCTAGAGACTACACTTAAGAAATTCCTTAGAATTTTTACGTGTTCAGATATCCTCACGATATCTTCCTTCACAGTTAAAGTGCGTAATAATGCTGTGAATACACACATAACTTGGAAGTCAGAGGTGTGTGCCTGGGGTTTGAACCCGCGACCGCCTAGATTTGACCACGAACCCTTTAAATTATAGTATGATGTAAAAATATTGTTGAAGCTACGACGTAGCACCGTAGCCGTAGCATACGGTACGCCGCTACGAATATCGTAGACTGGTTAGTTTTGTTTTTAATTTTACAATAGCGGCAATAGTTTAATAGTTTAAAAAAATATTAAAAAGTGTAAAATTGACGATTCAAAAGAACTTGTAAAAGTCTATTTGAATAAAGATAATTTGACTTTGACTTTGACTGTTTTGGTCTCGATGTTTTACAGCGATCGAAAAGTTCTAGGATCCTTTACCTGCTCGGGCTGGGTCCTCAGTTTATCCTTAATAAGAAAGTCTAGATACGGGCTGGATGAACAGCAAAATGCTCGCCTCTTTATATGTGAAAAATCGAAGAAAAACGTGGTTATAGAAATGTGTGGTTATATATGCCTTGGATGGATTGCAGCGGCGTACCATCCGCATTGTGAATGATGCAGACGTTTCAGCCAACCTGGAGCCGCTACAGTTGCGCAGGGACATTGCCGCACTTAGCGTGTTCTACCGTCTGTATCATGGTGAATGCTCTGAAGAATTGTTTAACCTTGTCCCATCCTCTCCTTTTTTTTTTTTTTTTATTCTGGCACGGCAAAGTGACCCCATTGCACCTGATGGTAAGCGCAATGGAGTCCAGAAAAAGTGCCGACCAGCGAGAGATGATGGTCTCCCGTTGGTCGACACAATCATGCCGGCCGAATACCTCTTCACCTTATTGTGAAGAAGTTTGGGGGACTATCAATCATGGCGATCAAAGGACCGACCGCGACAAACCGGCCAAAAAAATTGCCGGTACGGTCATCCTTTCACCATGATTGAAGCCCCCCCGAAAACCGGATATACACTGGCTGATCCCGGAACGCGGCACACTTGCATGTGCCACTATGGCGGGTTTTACGCCCTGTGTACGGTGGTCGCCATCCGGGCGGATACGAATATCCTACCACCAGCCATCCTTTCCTGGCATGCGAAGCCACAGCTTTATGGTCACAACAACCGCGGCTCGAACTAAAAAGCACGCTAACTCTTACTTTTGCCGCACCATCAAGCTGTGGAATGGTTTGCGGGCTCACGTGTTCCCTCCTTCCTATGATCCTGGATCCTTTAAGCGAAGCGTGAAGAAGCATTTGTGCAGGCCGGCATGATTGTGTCGACCAGCGGGTGACCATATCGTTTCTCGCTAGTCGGTATTATTTTCTTGGACTCCACTGTACTTACCATCAGGTACAGTGGAGTCACTTTGCCGTGCTAGTATAAAAAAAAAGTTTATTCCTTACATACCTTTAAGTTTATTTTCATATGCACTGTAAAATATCAATCATCATCGGCCCAAATACGTCCCACTGCTGGGCACGGGCCTCCTCTACAACTGAGAGGGTTTAGGCCTTAGTCCGCCACGCTGGCCTAGTGCGGGTTGGCGGACTACACACCTAAGAAATTCCTACGAACTTTTATGTGTGCAGGTTTCATCACGATGTTTTCCTTCACCGTTAAAGTACGTGATAATTCATTGTGAATACACACATAACTTCGAAAAGTCAGAGGTGTGTGCCTGGGGTTTGAACCCGCGACCGTCGAGATTCTCGACCGCGTGCCAAAACCTCGAGGCCATCACGACTTATTGTAAAATATACCTTATGATAATGTGACGTCAGAACAATGTATGTAAGTGTTAAGTGTATTTATTTAACTCCCGACCCGGATTCAAACATCCTACCTCCAACGAAAACCTCAATATACACTTTAATGTCAACACTTTACGCTCTAATTGGTAAGTTAAAAACTTGAGCCAGGTGTCGCGACGTCGAATACCCGTTCGGGTAACTTCGGACTCGTTCGGCGCTGTTCGTAAATCGATTTGTGAAGTATGGAAATTATTTAAGACGTGACGGCCCCGAGGCTTAGGCGGGTCGAGTCTTTCTGCAGTCTCGGGTTCAACCCAGGTAACTATGACTTTTCGAAGCTATGTGTGTATTCACAATTATCACTTTCTTTAACGGTGAAGGAAAACATCGTAAGGAAACCTACTTATCGCATTTTTAAGAATTTCTTAGGTGTGTACCGACAACTCGCACTAGGCCGCGTTGTGGACTAAGGCCTAAACCCTCTCCTTTTTTTTATTACCAGTCTATGTCCCATTATCCGAATTTTCGATTATCCGAATCGACCCCGGTCCCAATTAATTCGGATAACCGGCGTTCTACTGTGTTTGGAGTGTCTGTTTGTAATATTGAAATAACCACTTATTAATAAATAGTATTATAATTAGTGTATATCCGGTTTTCGGGGGGGCTTCAGTCATGGTGAAAGGATGACCGTGCCGGCATTTTTTGGCCGGTTTGTCGCGGTCGGTCCTTTGATCACCATGGCATTAGTCCCCCATACTTCTTCACAAGAATGGTGAAGAGGTATTCGGCCGGCAATCGGCATGATAGTGTCGACCAACGGGAGATCATCATCTCTCGCTGGTCGGCACTTTTTATGGACTCCATTACGCTTACCATCAGGTGCAATGGGGTCACTTTGCCGTGACAGTATTAAAAAAAAAATAAAAAAAAATGCATATGGATGTATACACGGTACATATACCAAAATAACGTTTAAAATTTTTGTCTGTCTGTCTGTTTGTTCCGGCTAATCTCTGAAAGGAGTGGAGCAATTTTAACGGGACTTTCACTGGCAGATAGATGATGAAATAAGGAGTAGCATAGGATTTAAAAAAAATTAAGAATCGACTGTTAGGCGGAACGAAGTTCGAAGGTCAGCTAGTTATTGTATAAAAAATATCCTGGGTAATTTCCAAGCGGATGCCAATATCGCACCATGAAAACATTTCCAATTGATAACACAAGCCACCCCCTAATGCCACGTCGTAATGATATTGTGACCGTACAATCCTATTACGTCACTCAAGGGGTGTACAGAGACACAAGTTTTGAACGAAAATATCAATATACTTATTTTAACTGCGGTTCAATCTCGGCATAAAATCGGTAATCATTTGGGTATACAAATGTATTAAAATAGTTCATCATCATCATCATCAGCCACTCTACAACTGAGAGGGTTTAGGCCTTAGTCCACCACGCTGGCCTAGTGCGGGTTGGCGGACTACGCACCATATAAATTCCTAAGAACTTATAGGTGTGCAGGTTTCATTACGATGTTTTCCTTCACCGTTAAAGTAAGTGATAGTTCATTGTGAATACACACATAACTTGGACAAGTTAGAGGTGTGTGCCTGGGATCTGAACTCGCGGCCACCGAGATTCTCGACCGCGCGCCTAAACCTCGAGGCCATTACGACTTTTTCGGGCATTTACGGGATCTTAAGTGACATAGGCTATGTTTTACATTTAAAAAAAAAAAATTATAAAAAATGACATTTGGTGTTGCTGAGGGAGTTTCTTGCCGTTTCTTCTCCACAGCGATAACACGTTTCGAAGCAGCAATAATATAAATAATTTAAAATTGACGAATCAAAAGAACTTGTAAAAGTCTAGTCTTTGTTTTTTAACCCGGGAAAATTAGTTGCCATAAGATAAACATAGAATAAAAAATTAATTTTTATTCATGTAAAAAAAGTTAACAAAAAGCGGTACAAAATTTCCATCGAAAAATTTAAAATAAGCTTTGTAAAAGTTAATCTGCGAACGTGACTGTACTTCAAAAGGGGTGACTTGAGAGGGTCGCGACCCTCTCTATATTTTAAAATGACTGACAACTCCGACTTTTGTAGGAAAACAGAATGGAGGAAAACGGGTTTTAAATTAGGTGAATAATTACTGTTTGTGACATATCGGAGGTTAAAGTTTTATATTTTGTACAACAAAATTCATCATCATCATCATCAGCCCATATACGGCCCACTGCTGGGCACGGGCCTCCTCTACCATTGAGAGGGTTTAGGCCTTAGTCCACCACGCTGGCCTAGTGCGGGTTGGCGGACTACACACCTAAGAAATTCCTAAGACTTTTTTAGGTGTGCAGGTTTCATCACGATGTTTTCCTTCACTGTTAAAGTACGTGATAATTCATTGTGAATACACACATAACTTGGAAAAGTCAGAGGTGTGTGCCTGGGGTTTGAACCCGCGACCGTAGAGATTCTCGACCGCGTGCCTTAACCTCGAGGCCATCACGACTTACAACAAAATTAGTTTACTGAAAACACAATGTGCTTACTTCACTTTTGGTGCGATTGCCAAGTCAAACTATTTTATTTAAAACTCTAGCTGACCCGGCAAACGTTATTTTGCCATATGCCTTATTTTTTTATTTTTTTTATTTAAAAATCTAGTGCAGGCAGTGGCGGTACTTCCATAGAAGCCCAAAAGCCCAGTTTGCGTTTTAAAATTCTAAATAATCTTTTTTAAGCTTGAAATCTTTATTCAATTAAAGCAATTTGTGAAATAAAAACCTCATAATACGCAAATATAAATTAGACATTACACAATTAACGATTAACGCTTTTGGGCTTCTATGGAAGTACCGCCACTGAGTGCAGGCATTTGACCTCTGGTTTTAAGTGACGATGCGGTCGACGATGGAGCATGCCTGTCTAGTAGCAGCCTATTCACATTAACTTTGAATTTGTCCAGATTGTATTGTATTGGAAACACTTCAGCGGGCAGGGCGTTCGACTCCTTTGCAGTGCGCATTAAAAAAGTGGACCCAAATCGGTGTGTGCGGCAAGATGGCATATTAACAACAAATATTTCCAGGAAATATTTTTTTAGTTAGCCACCCATAATTTTCTTTTTTTTAAATATTGCGATAAAATCTGTAACATCTTCGGAAATATTCATTTAAATTGCATGCTGTAAGGGCCATATTGATCTATATTAAATCGACAATGTAATTAAGGTACTTTTTTTTTATTTTTTTATTCTGGCACGGCAAAGTGACTCCACTGTACCTGATGGTTAGCACAGTGGAGTCCAAAAAAATAATACCGACTAGCGAGAAACGATTTGGTCACCCGCTGGTCGACACAATCATGCCGGCCCGCACAAATGCTTCTTCACGCTTCGCTTAAAGGATCCAGGATCATAGGAAGGAGGGAACACGTGAGCCGGCAAACCATTCCACAGCTTGATGGTGCGGCAAAAGTAAGAGTTAGCGAACTTTTTAGTTCGAGCCGCGGTTGTTGGGACCATAAAGCTGTGGCTTCGCATGCCCGCACGCGTGGTTCTGGTGAGGAAAGGGGAGGATGGTATGTATGGTGTACTTAATTGGTTAAGGATTAATACTGTATTGCTTAGAATCAAAAGCCATTTATTTCCGTAAAATGAAAAGGATAAAAAATGGTTATTGTGGGTTATCCTTAAGAGATAGACATATACCATCGCGGACTTTTTTGTTGACCTTTTGAAGGTGTAAAATACTGTAGTACATTATTTTGATTTATCTCATGGGATTCAGTCAACGTTTACAATGTAAGCGCAATAAAATGTGTTTATTTACATCACATTAGAAACCTCTAAATTTATCAACGGTTCTCTACAATATTATGCATGTATTATACATATAAACCTTCCTCTTGAATCACTCTATCTAAAAAAATGCTTCTAAATCCGTTGCATAGTTTTAAAGATTAAAGCATACACAGGGACGGACAGACAGTGACAACGACTTTGTTTATACTATTGTAAGGGTTATCTTATAATGCCGGTAGACTTATTTATTTCGTCATGTTATTTCCGGTAGATTATTTGCTGCTAATCAAAAGTGTATATTTAGTACGTGTAAACAATTATGTATTTTGTGTTAACTTTATTATTACATATTTTTAAAATATGATTAAGTGTCGACAAGAAGAATTTAAATAAGTAAGTATATTGTTTCCGTTTGTCATTTTGTATTTCCGGCGAAACTAACGTCGGTGGATTCAAAACTGTCTGACGGCATTCCGATTCGAGCGTTCGAACAGTGTACATCTCTGAGGAGAATAAACGAGTTAAGTGAATTGGAGTTTTATTATTGCTGTACGACAATACTATGTAGTGATAACAGATTTTTAATGTTGATATGGTCACTAAAAGATGTTGTTTGGTCTCTTATTGGGACTGAATAAATTCATCGACTTGGTATCACATGGATCTCACAACTTTTTACGGTAGAATAACTGAGTTGCGAGACTTATTTTTTTACAAGTTTTGTTTTTTATGGGATCTCATTTCTTTTTGTAGAAAGTCCTACTTTTTTCCTTTTTGGTACCTTCTACTTCTTGAATACCAACAACGGATTTTCTTAAAACTCTCTGTCTTATGAGCTTTTCTTACTTTTGTAGGTATTCTTTCTCTTCTAAATACGAGACGAGAGCGGCCGCGTCGTGTTCTTTTATTTTAAATAATAGTTATATTTTGCGTTAGTTAGAAATATTTAGGGCCACACACGTCAAACGTCAGTTATAGTTAATCATTATGTAAAATTGCAATCTCTGTTTCACTATCAATAAGTCGTGATGGCCTTGAGGTTTAGGTACGCGGTCGAGAATTTCGACGGTCGCGGGTTCAAACCCCAGGCACACACCTCTGACTTTTCTAAGTTATGTGTGTATTCACAATGAATTATCACGTACTTTAACGGTGAAGGAAAACATCGTGATGAAACCTGCACACCTAAAAAGTTCTTAGGAATTTCTTAGGTGTGTAGTCCGCCAACCCGCACTAGGCCAGCGTGGTGGACTAAGGCCTTAACCCTCTCAGTTGTAGAGGAGGCCCGTGCCCAGCAGTGGGACGTATTTGCGCTGATGATGATGATGATTATATAATCACATATGTTTTCGTCAATTAATGGTTTTATCGCAATTAGTATTTCAAGCTAAAATCAGATTGAATTTAACCGATCATTTGAAACCACTAGACGTCAAACGCGAACCGCCGCGGCAGAATGTATAGAGCTATCAATCAACAGCAGGGGGGACGAAGTAGGCTTATTATTACATAACGTACAGTGTCCCGCTGTCTGTGTGTTCGCGATAAACCTTTACAAAATATAATTTGTTGCCTAGTTTTGGCGATTATCGCGAACAGACAGACAGCGGGATCATCATCAGCCCATATACGTCCCACTGCTGGGCACGCGCCTTCTCTACCATTGAGAGGGTTTAGGCCTTAGTCCACCACGCTGGCCTAGTGCGGGTTGGCGGACTACACACCTAAGAAATTCCTAAGAAGTTTTAGGTGTGCAGGTTTCATCACGATGTTTTCCTTCACCGTTAAAGTACGTGATTATTCATTGTGAATAAACACATAACTTCGAAAAGTCAGAGGTGTGTGCCTGGGGTTTGAACCCGCGACCATCGAGATTCTCGACCGTGTGCCTAAACCTCGAGGCCATCAAGACAGCGGGATACTGTACGTTATGTAATACTCGTAATAAGTCTACTTTGTTTCTCCTGCTGTTGATTGATAGCTACGCACGCTAGGGATCTTTGATGTTTTTTTCTTTTATGGGAACGGAGGCAAACGAGCAAGTGAGCCACCTGATGTGAAGTGGTCAACACCGCCCATGAACACCCACAATACCAGAGGAATCATCGGTGCGTTGCCGGCCTTTGAGGAAAATACAGCCCCGTGGCGCAGTTGGCTAGACACTAGCTTGCGAAACGAGAGGCCGCGGGTTCGATCCCCGCACCGAGACAAATGTTTGTGTGATCCACAAATATTTGTTTCGGGTCTGGGTGTATGTGAGAGCGAAAAGTCTCTCGTAGTTTCTGATACCCACGACACAAGACTTGTATCTTAGTGTGGGATCAGAACTATGTATGTGACTGTTGGGTGTATTTGTTTATTATTATTATATAGGCTCTTTTCTTGAAGGTCCCTAAATCGTATCCATTTGGAAATACCGCCGAGGAAAGCTGATTCCACAAAGATGTTTAATAATATGTAGTGAATAGTAAATACATAAATAACTAAACATCGTGGAAGTCATAAGAAGAGGCCTATGTCCAGCAGTGGACTTCCACTGGCTGATGGATGATGGATGATGATGATGGATGAATTTCGGTACTTCCATAGAAGCCCAAAAGCGTTACACGTTAATTGTGTAATGTCTAGTTTATAATTTATTGTGGGCTCAGGATATTCTCATTTATATGTCAAATGCTTTCGTTAAGTATAGATTTAAAGCTTAATATTATTGGGAATTTTGTTAGAAAGCTGGGATTTTGGGCTTTTATGGAAGTACCGTCACTGCTTCATTCCTCTATTCCCCGAAGGTCAAAGTCAAATTATATTTATTCAAATAGACTTTTACAGAGAATTTTTTAATGGAAAAACCCAATAACACTTTTGCCTGACCCGGGTATCGAACCCAGGACCTCTAGATCGCACGGCACATACTTGTGCCGCAAAACCACGAGGCAGTGAAATTCATTATTTATTAATGAATAAATTTAAAAACTAATACACAAGTATACGGGAGGGATCTGATGAACCAAGTGTCTCCATCTATATCTCTGCGTTGTAAATAATTTTTCATTTTTCAGATGGAGATTCTGCTGGCGCCATCTAGTATCCGATTGCGGTAAATGGAACGGACAAAAACAAAAACTACTTTTCCCCTTTTTACTTATTCCCCGAGAACGGAGAATCAATATGACTCGTGCTTTGAATTGAAACAACATCGTTTTTGTGGCTTTTCTCAATAATAATATACTCACATAAGAATTACTTAAAAATATATCAAAAATATATCAGAAATGAGAAACGTACATACCAGTTCGTTTTTTTAGTAACTCCTACTAGTAAGAACCAAGCGTTTTTCCAGCATACACACAGGGACATTAAGTCATTATACAGGCTGTATTCAGACCGTGATCGGAAACTAAGGCAGGTAATAGCTACGGCGATTACAAATCCATTAGCGTTAAAAAAATCCCGACAAATTTTTTTTACGTTTTCCTAACAACCATACATTTAGTATCTGCCTTAGTCCTATGTCCTGCCTTAGTTTCCAATCACGGCCTGAATACACCTGTATAACATTATTTACTTATCACATTATTTATTAACCGCACTACACTTTAGATATAGTGTCACTGCTCTGCCAGTCATAAAAAGTAACATATAACTTATTTCATATTTTTCTGTTCCAAAATAGATAAATTTACGTGTGAAGTCATACCTACATTAGTTCTTAGTGAATTAAAACTGATATTCACTGATTCTATCACGTTTTCTAACCAATTTTATCATTACGATTGCCTCGTGGTCTCGCAGTACAAGTATGTGCCGTGTGATCTAGAGGTCCTGGGTTCGATTCCCGGGCCGGGCAGTGTTATTGGGGTTTTCCATTAGGAAATCCTTACTTAATATTATAAATGCGAAAGTAACTCTGTCTGTCTGTCTCGCTTTCCTGCTAAAACTACTGAACCGATTTAAATGAAATTTGGTACACACATAGTTTAGACCTTGAGAAAGGACATAGGTTTCTTTTTATCCCGGAAAAGGGGTTTTAAGGGATTGAAAGGGGGGATGAAAGGTTGTATGTTGTGTAGACGACTATAACTATGTATATGTAACTATATGTCTGTTATGCTTTCACGCCTAAATCATTTGACCGACGTAAACGATTTTTGATATGGACATAAATGGGACTCTGTGGAGTAAAATAGACTACAACTTATTTTCTTTCTGAACCCAACCCTGTAGTCTACGCGGACGGAGTCGCGGGCAAAAGCTAGTATCCTATAATAGGAAGACTTACTAACCCATAGTAGGATAGTGATGACGACAAAAATATTAAAAAAAAATTTTTATCTCACAAGGAATAATAATTTGACTGCCTCGTGGTCTTGAGGTACTAGTATGTGCCGTGCGACCTAGAGGTCCTGGGTTCGATTCCCGGGTCGGGCAACGTGTTATTGGGTTTTTCTATTAGGAAATTCTCAGTAACAGCACGGAGTCTGGAAATGTGCCCGAAAAACGGCAATAGGCTCGCCCCCTATTACGTAGGACTGATACATACCTGGCGAAATGTGGGTGCAGAAATGCACCTCTGTCTACCCCTTCTGGGAATACAGGCGTGAGTTTATGTATGTATGTATGTTTTAACATTACACACTCTATAGTCTATGTTCACTGGCGGTGTGACATATTTGACATTCGAAAACATCATCTACCCTCAATTTTTTTTAAATATTATAGTGACGTTTATTCTCATTTAATGCTTTAAAAATTCCGTGGCACAGTTGGTTAGACCCCAGCTTGCGAAACTAGAGGCCGCGGGTTCAGTTCCCGCAGAGATAAATGTCTGTTTTACCCATTAATATTTGTTTAATAGTCTCAGTTTCGAGTTGTAATGGGCATTTCTATCACAAACCCGCAGCTCGTAATTTTCTTTTCACTAAAGGTACACAAATAAAACAAAACATATATGAAAATACACCATTTAATAAACAAAATTTCACTAAAATACAATAAATAAAACACCTTTATACCTTATATAAAAAATATCTATTACTTCAGAGTATAATATAGATGATAATAACGTTTTCCAAACAATAGTTATAGTTAAACATCCCGCCGCTAGATGGCGTTGTTAGAATATTATTCCTTGTACATACATACATACATAAACTCACGCCTGTATTCCCCGAAGGGGTAGGCAGAGGTGCATTTCTGCACACACATTTCGCCATGTATCAGTCCCACGTAATAGGAGGCGAGCATATTGCCGTTTTTCGGGCACATTTCCAGACTCCGTGCTGTTACTGAGAATTTCCTAATAGAAAAACCCAATAACACGTTGCCCGACCCGGGAATCGAACCCAGGACCTCTAGGTCGCACGGCACATACTAGTACCTCAAGACCACGAGGCAGTCAAATTATTATTCCTTGTGAGATAAAAATTTTTTTTTAATATTTTTGTCGTCATCACTATCCTACTATGGGTTAGTAAGTCTTCCTATTATAGGATACTAGCTTTTGCCCGCGACTCCGTCCGCGTAGACTACAGGGTTGGGTTCAGAAAGAAAATAAGTTGTAGTCTATTTTACTCCACAGAGTCCCATTTATGTCCATATCAAAAATCGTTTACGTCGGTCAAATGATTTAGGCGTGAAAGCATAACAGACATATAGTTACATATACATAGTTATAGTCGTCTACACAACATACAACCTTTCATCCCCCCTTTCAATCCCTTAAAACCCCTTTTCCGGGATAAAAAGAAACCTATGTCCTTTCTCAAGGTCTAAACTATGTGTGTACCAAATTTCATTTAAATCGGTTCAGTAGTTTTAGCAGGAAAGCGAGACAGACAGACAGAGTTACTTTCGCATTTATAATATTAAGTAAGGATTTCCTATCAATAGCACTCTAAAGTAAAAGATTTATACTAATACTAGCTTATACCAAACCCTCACCTAAATTCTGGCTAATTATAAGCTCAATTAAGTCTGTAATAACTAAACCTCTTCGCTGATCGTAACATATGTTTTTTTTTTGTTTTTTTTTTATACTGGCACGGCAAAGTGACTCCACTGTACCTGATGGTAAGCACAGTGGAGTCCAAAAAAATATTAGTCTTTGGTTCGATTATCGAGTTAGGATTACGAGCATTCAAGTATTACGTAGTTTTCTTTACTTTGTTTTTTGAAGTTATACTTCTTTTGGCGCGTTAGGGAAAAATGAGAGTGATTTTTTACGATGCGCGCGCACACCGACACCAAAAAGTTATTCAGAAAAAGTTTGTTTTAAATTTTAAGAATGTAGAATAGTGACAGTAAAAAATAATTTAAAATTCTGCTCACGTCACGTGCCGTCAAGACCAAGTCGTGACGTCAGAATTAATTATAATTTTAATTTCCTTAATTTAAATTTATTACTTATATGATATGTACGTCACGCATGGTCAGGCTTAAATCGTTTTTAAGATTAAGTAAAAAACTTATTGAAGTTATTACGATGCGCGCGCACACTGTCATGAAAAACCGACACCATGAAGTTATTAAAATATTATTTTATAATATATTATTATATTATTTAAGAAAATATATATTTATGTATGAAGTATAACTTCTAACGCGTGTACATAAGTACACACACACACTTTTTAATCTGTTTTTCTCCGTTAATGTATTTTCCTTTTTTGTTGTTTCTTTTTTTGTAGTTAAGGTACATCATTGTAGTTATTTTTTTTGTTATAAGTGTTTTTGGATACCCAGTCACCTTTTTAGTAATTTTTTTCGCGATATATGAAATCGGATCACAATGCTCTTCGTTAGTCGAGAAAAATTATCAATTTCATCAGGACGTGTACGAGTCGTTACTCGTTCAAGTTGAGAGTTCGAAAGTTGCTGTCAACCAGAATAGCAGATTCTTCACATTGATATGTATATGTATGTATATATATTGATATATGTGTATATTTATGTACTAGTATTATATAAGTATGTATTTAGGTTTTCTAGTTACGGACATTTATGTTTTGTATATTATATTTCTAATAAGTTCATTTACGTACCTACGCCTATCATCTCTGTACCACCTAAGGTTCGACTGTCAGAGAATGCCTCAGGCATTAAGTCCACCTTTACATGTATTGTATGAAGGGTAAATAAATAAATAAATTTTGAAAAAATACAATAAAATCACCTTTACATATTTTACAGCGAAAAACATATATCAGAAAATTTGTGTAAAATACGAATTCTATCAGAAAAATTTAAAAATAAGATCCCTAACAAATAAAAAAAATGTTGTATATAGTGTTCTAATAATAGGACAGTGGGGAGGAATAAGTTAATAGCGTTTTGTATTTCTTTACATGGCTTTAGAAGCGAGATTTAGTAAAGACAGACATTATAAGCGTCTAAAAAGCAATATGTCCCAAAAACGTGATGAGGGAAAATTAAAACTATTAGATTCTGGAGAAGGTACGGCTTCTGCAGTGTCGGTACTTCCATAGAAGCCCAAAAGCGTTACACGTTAATTGTGTAATGTCTAGCTTATAATTGTTTATTGTGGGGTATATTCTACTTTATATGACAAATTGCTTATTATTTGGAATTTTGTAAGGCAAGCTGGGCTTTTTGGCTTCTATGGAAGTACCACCACTGGGCTTCTGTATATATCAGCACCTTTATTGAGAACATTCTGTGGTGATAATTAAGTGTAATGGAGGCTTTATCTACTTAAATATGAACTGGAAATAATTGGCCATTTTGTATTTAGGCAAGCTGTCAAAAATATATAAATAAATAAATACACCCAACAGTCACATACATAGTTCTGATCCCGCACTAAGATACAAGTCTTGTGTCGTGGGTATCAGAAACTACGAGAGACTTTTCGCTCTCACAAACACCCAGACCCGAAACAAATATTTGTGTGAACAAACATTTGTCTCTGCGGGGATCGAGCCCGCGGCCTCTCGTTTCGCAAGCTGGTATAGCCAACTGCGCCACGCGGCTGTCAAAATATGTCAAAAATATTCATTGTTTTAACGTATATATTGCGATTATTAACCAATTTCAAATCTACATATATACTATTATATAGTAATTATATAGTAATATATACTATTATATTACTATATATTTTTACATTTTCAACACCTTAATTATTTTTATATATTTAAATACACCTGTGTATTTTTTCACTAACCAATTCATCAGAACTGTTACAAAAACTTAGCTTTAAGTAGTTTCCAACTTCTAATAACAGATGGCGCTGTTTCGCCAGGTTCCAGTATTTTGAATATAGATGGCGTGGTTAATATTTTTACATGACCATTAAAATTAGGGATGGGTCGTTGACGTTTTTGGCGTCAACGAAACGTAACCGTTTTTACGTTGGTTAACTAGTTAAAGAAACTAGTTGAATTCGTCAACTAGTTGCTCATGTTAGCAAATGAGCAGCTCTTGTTTTTTGTTTAGAAATTTAGTTACCCTAGGTATGAATATATAATATACCCTAGGTATAAATGATCGAAAAAGCCCTACGAATTCAACTAGTTTTTTTCACAACCCATCAACCGTTCGTTCGTTTGTTCATCGTCAACGGTTGATTTAACTAGTTCGTTGAATCAACGCCCATCCCTAATTAAAAATGATTGATGATATATTCAGTACTATTGGATTTTTATATGATAATTTCTCTATCCTATATATTTTATTCACAACATTTTTCTAATCATATAATTGAGGATTCCGCCATTTTTGAAGTACGTCAGGTCGACTTCTGTGTCGAAACGCGCCTTCACTTTGAACGATAGTCCTGTGTCGACCTGGAAACAAATATATAGACAGTTATATTAAATTTACTATATTGTGACTGCCTCGTGGTTTCGCGGCACAAGTATGTGCCGTTGTGTTGGTGATGATGGTGGTAGTAATGGTGATGATGGTGATGTCTTACCTGAACAGTAACGACGTCTCCCGGAGCGATGTTCTCGGGCACCGTGATGGAGTACTGCTCCTTGCCGGTGAGGCCGAGGGTCTCCGCGCTGTCCCCCTCCTGGAACTGCAGGGGGATGATGCCCATGCCCACCAGGTTGGACCGGTGGATCCTCTCGAACGACTCCGCGATCACCGCCTTGATGCCCTGCAAGGAGGAAGGCGGGGAGTGACAAGGGGAACGCTAGGTGGAAATTTTCATTGGTAATGTTATTTGTACTGATTCAATAAGTCGTGATTGCCCCGAGGTTAAGGCCAGAACAGAAGGCCACGGGTTAATATTTCGTGCATATTTATTTATTTATTTACACTTTATACAATGATATAATAGTAAAGGTGGACTTAATGCCTAAGGCATTCTCTACCAGTCGAACCTTGGGTGATGCAGAGATGTGAACAGCAGGTGTGCAAATAAAATAATTTATATAGATAAACACATATATATATATAATATATATTTAGGTACATACACAAACTTATATATTTTTGGCAAAGAAAAGAAGTAATGAATTATGAATATAGGTTTAATAGTAAATATATAAATATAATAAATACAAAAATACTATCATAAAGATTCTGAGATTCTCTTTAACAGCAACTCACGAACTTTTGATTTAAACGACTGACGTGTCTTGCACATCCTCATCTCTAGGGGAAGTGCATTCCATAAAAGACTAGACTGTACAGGGAAAGAGGAGTGAACGAGACTAGAGGTGTGAGAAGGACAGAGAAGAAGGAGATTATTTTTAGAGCGAAGATTTTTGTCGTGGTTAGCATGTAGATATTGAAAGATGTCGGATAAATACGAAGGTGCAGTAGAAGACGTAAGATAAGAGAATATGTGTTTGTGAGAGTAGTGTCTCGTAGTTACACACTTGTATGTTAATGTGGGGTCAGAACTATGTATGTGACTGTTGGGTGTATTTATTTTTTTAACAGAAACTTCTAGAATGTTGTCCTCGTAACGTAAATTTACGGTTACAATCGAGATGTCTTTGGGGCCATTCACGTATTACGTAAACGCTAAAGGGGGTTGGGGGGTATTCCCTTTGCTTATTTTTGATGAATTGGGAATGGGGGGTCTGGATGGTGATTACGTAAGCAATATTTATATTTCATTTTAGGATTTTTATGACGAAATTTTGTCCCGATTTCTTGAATGAAAAAGACACTAGAACAGATTAAAAAATAGGTATACTAATGCTTACGTAACCATGTGGGGGGGAGTACGATATTTGCTCACTTCTGCTGACATGGGGGACGGGGGGGTTAATAATTGTGAAAAATTTGGTTACGTAATACTTGAACGGCCCCTTTGCTTCAATTCACAGGTCGGGAAAAGTTCTTTTAGGTTTTTGTCTAAAGATTTTCAGTGGGGGCATAGAATGTCTCTCGTAGTTAGTTTTACAAGACTTGTATGGGGTCACAATTGTAGCTGTATTTTTGAGGTACCTTTCTAGATATTTTTGGAGATGTTAATGTGGACCCTAAGGTCAATAACTCACCAGTAAATAAGGTCCCTTGGCAGCCCAGTCCCTGCTAGACCCTGAACCATAGTCTTTTCCGACTATTGCTATAAGGGGCACGTTTTCTGCCGCGTATCTGTGGATAGAAAATATGAAGATATACAGGGTGTATTCAGACCGTGATCGGAAACTAAGGCAGATAATAGGTGCGGTGATTAAAAACACCGTAACAAAAAAAAAATCCCGACAAAAAAATAAAAAATAAATACGTTTTCCTTACATCCATTAAATATCTATGATTGTTAGAAAAACGTCAATTTTTTTATTTTTTGTCGGGATTTTTTTAACGCCAATGGGTTTGTAATCACAGTAGCTATTACCTGATTTAGCTTCCAATCACGGTCTGAATACACCCTGTATATTAACATTTTTCTTTGTAATAATTAGCAATTTTTTTTTAGTCGACAAGTATGTACTCAAATCATACTGATATATCGATATTTTTTAAATATCATCATCAGCCTATATACGTCCCACTGCTGGGCACGGGCCTCCTCAACGATGGAGAAGGTTGAGGCCTTAGTCCACCACGCTGGCCTAGTGCGGGTTGGATTTTTTAATATATCGATACATACATACATAATCTCACGCCTATAATCCCCGATGTGGTAGGCATAGGTGCATTTCTGCACCCACATTTCACCAAGTATTTATCAGTCCCACGTAATAGGGGGCGAGCCTATTGCCGTTTTTCGGGCACAATTCCAGACTCCGTGCTTGTACCGAGAATTTCCTAATAGAAAAACCGAATAACACTCTGCCCGACCTGGGAATCGAACCCAGCACCTCTAGATCGCATGGCACATACTTGTACCGCGAGATCACGAGGCAGATATATATCGATATTTTTTTTTATTTTAAATTTTTTTTGTATTTCCGTTGTTTCTGTATTTGTGGTGCAGTAAGTGAGACCTCTCCGCGGCGTCGGCGATGTGCATGAGGTCCCCGCTGGGCTGGTGCTTGGTGGCGGGCCCCGCGGCGGGCGCCAGCTTGTTCACGAGCCGGATGTTGGCGAACGTGCCGCGCGACATCACCGCGTCGTTCCCGCGCCGCGACCCGTACGAGTTGAACTCGCGCGGCGTCAGCCTGCGACCAAACAAGTCACAACACCGACGTACCAGTGGCGAGACTTCCATCATCATCATCATCAGCCAATATACGTCCCACTGCTGGGCACGGGCCTCCTCTACTACCGAGAGGGTTTAGGCCTTAGTCCACCACGCTGGCCTAGTGCGGGTTGGCGGACTACACACCTAAGAAATTCCTAACAACTATTAGGTGTGCAGGTCTCCTCACGATGTTTTCCTTCACCGTTAAAGCAAGTGATAATTCATTGTGAATACACACATAACTTCGAAAAGTCAGAGGTGTGTGCCTGGGGTCAAAAGTCAAAATCATCTTTATTCAAATAGACTTTTACAAGTACTTTTGAATCGTCACTATTAAGTTTTTTTTTTAACTATTGCCGCATAGAAGCCCAAAAGCGTTACACGTTAATTGTGTAATGTCTAGTTTATAATTGTTTATTGTGGGGTCACAAATTGCTTTAATAAATAAAGATTTAAAACTTAAAGATTAATATTGGGATTTTTATGGCAAGCTGGGCTTTTGGGCTTCTATGGAAGTACCGCCACTGGTGTCCAGGTAAGACTTGATTAATTTAAACTAAATTTTAATTTATTCAATATTTTATCAATTGATTCATTTAGTAATTGGATCTTTTACTCGTCCTCGCATTCGTTTGTGCGCGAAAATCTTTATTCCTTCCTTCATTCATTCATTAGGTCATAAATTCTTGCGTTCATTCTTGCATTCGTTCTACAATTTTTTTTATAATTCATTCAATATTTCTTTCATTCTACAATCATAGATCAATTCATGCTCACTTCTCTCATTCGTTCATTCCATTCGTTCCCATGGCAAAAGCACAACAAGAGTCTCACCCCCTGGCGGCAAGATATCTGGCGGCGGGCGAGTTCCGCGCGATGGACCCCGCTGGAGAGATGTGGTCGGTGGTCACAGAGTCGCCCAGCAGCAATAGACAACGCGCGTTCACTATGCTCTTGATCTGTGGCAGCTCCTGTCATTGGAATGTCACTATGAAATCTCTGTCTGTAAGGAATCTGTGGCGTGTAACCAAGACGGCGTGGAATCAATTGTGACGTTTCAGAAATTCCACAGAACAGTTGAATAAGACTGAAAAGGAAATGTGAGCATGCCGAGCGTGCCGAACCTACGATTAGACTGTCATATGTGTGACACACACGCTTCTTGGTAATTTGGGTTGCGTGTAATATCAACACTTTTGTAAATGTGTGACAACCAATAGCAGCCCTTCATGTTTGTTTGAAATGTTTGCCATTGGTCGTGTGATCGTAGTAGAATGAACAGGTGACAGACAAGCGGCGACACTCGTCCCCATACAAAATACTGGCTATTTCCCTTCTAATCTTATTCTGTAGCAAATTCCTATGGTCCATTTATACCCCATATGTTATATTGTTAAATAGGACTTTTTCAGAACATAGTTAAAACATAGTTTTAATAAAAATATATTGACCAGTGTATTTTACGCCACATATATTTTGAAATAATTTTCTTTTTTTATAAACGTGTCATATAAGTGTTATGTTATAAGCGAGAGATACTTCCTCTTAGAATTACAAAAGTACCAGGCTATCATAACTTAATAGGAGTTCAATCGAATCTTTCACTTGATTCAAGAGAATATTGAATTATTGGCATTGCTCGTAGCGGTACAAAAAAGTACCAGGCTATCATAACTTAAAAGGAGTTCAATCGTCTCCTTCACTAAGCTGTTTGGTGTTACAAGCGAGAGATACTTCCTCGTAGCAGTACAAAAGTACCAGGCTATCATAACTCAATAGGAGTTCAATCGAATCTTTCACTTGATTCAAGAGAATATTGAATTATTGGCATTGCTCGTAGCGGTACAAAAAAGTACCAGGCTATCATAACTTAAAAGGAGTTCAATCGTCTCCTTCACTAAGCTGTTTGGTGTTACAAGCGAGAGATACTTCCTCGTAGCAGTACAAAAGTACCAGGCTATCATAACTTAATAGGAGTTCAATCGTCTCCTTCACTAAGCTGTTTGGTGTTACAAGCGAGAGATACTTCCTCGTAGCAGTACAAAAGTACCAGGCTATCATAACTTAATAGGAGTTCAATCGTCTCCTTCACTAAGCTGTTTGGTGTTACAAGCGAGAGATACTTCCTCGTAGCAGTAAAAAAGTACCAGGCTATCATAACTTAATAGGAGTTCAATCGTCTCTTTCATTAAAGCTTTTTGTTTGAAGAGAATACTGAAAAACATTAAGCGAGAGACACTTCATCGAAGCAGTACAAAAGTACCAGGCTATCATAACTTTAAAGGAGTTCAATAGTCTCTTTCACGAAGCTGTTTGGTTTGAAGAAAATACTGAATTAATTAGCGACAGACACTTCATCGAAGCAGTACAAAAGTACCATACCAGGCTGTCATAACTTAATAGGAGTTCGATCGTCTCTTTCACTGAGCTGTGTTTGAAGATAATACTGAATTATCAGCAAGAGATACTAAATTATAATTATTAGCGAGAGACACTTGCTCGTAGCAGTACAAAAGTACCAGGCTATTATAACTTAATAGGTATTTATCTGTGTCTTTCACCAAAAAGAGAATATTATTAGCGAGAGACAAGGATAGGAACATATCAGTCCTACTATATGCGGTTTTTAACATATATTTTTCTCACTCTAGTCATTCCATCGAAGAACGGTGGTTTCTTGATATACGTGGAGTTGGGATCCCATCCGTACAGCTTTCCTTGGGGAACTGTCAGCGACTGCCATGATGGGGAACCGAGCTCGATTTTCTCATATACCTGCAAGACAAAATAATTCATCATCATCATCACAGGCCTCGTCTACAACTGAGAGGGTTTAGGCCTTAGTCCACCACGCTGGCCTAGTGCAATCGGATTATACACCAACATTCTTAAGAACAAATTCCTGAGCACTTTTACGTGTGCAGGTTTGCTCATGACGTTTTCCTTCACCGTTAAAGTACGTGATAATCCATTGTAAATACACACGTGATTTGGAAAAGTCAGAAGTGTGTGTCTAGGGTTTGACTCTGTGGCCGCTAAGATTCTCTACCGCGCACCTAAGGCCAGGCCATCAACAAATATTGCCAGACTGCCTCTTGTTCTCGCGGTACAAATATGTGCTGTTCGAACTAGAGGTCCTAGCTTCGATTCACGGGTGGTGCAGTGTTATCGGTTCTTTCCATTGGGAAATTCTTAGTAGCAGCACGGAGTCTGGAAATATGCCCGACAAACGGCAATAGGCTCGCCCCCTATTACGTGGGACTGATACATACCTGGCGAAATGTGGGTGCAGAAATGCACCTCTCACTTTCGAGGAATACAGGCCTGAGGTTATGTATGTAGGTACTTCAAATAATGATAAATACACCCAACAGTCACATACATAGTTGTGACCCAAAATTAAGATACAAGTAATTTGTCGTGGGTATCAGAAACTACGAAAGACTTTTCGTTCTCACAAACACACAGACCCGAAACAAATATTTGTAGATCACACAAACATTAGTCTCGGTGCGGGGATCGGACCCGCGGCCTCTCGTTTCGCAAGCTGGTGTCTAGCCAACTGCGCCATGGGGCTGTCGATAAAATATTTGTACACATACATACATAAACTCACGCCTGTATTCCCCGAAGAGGTAGACAGAGGTGCATTTCTGCACCCACATTTCGCCAAGTATTTATCAGTCCCACGTAATAGGGGGCGAGCCTACTGCCGTTTTTCGGGCACATTTCCAGACTCCGTGCTGTTACCGAGAATTTCCTAATGGAAATACCCAATAACACTTTGCCCGACCCGGGAATCGAACCCAGGACCTCTATATCGCACGGCACATACTTGTACCGCGAGACCACGAGGCAGTCAAATATTTGTGAATTGTCTTGATGCGGGGATCAACCTGCAGCATCTCGCTATAGATACATCTACCAGTGATTAATCTTACCTCCTTAAACATTCCCGGGATGACGTATTTGTCCTCGACGTCCTGGATCTCGGACCTGGTCGGCCAGATGTCCCGCAGGAACACCTCGCTCCCATCAGCTCTCTTACCTGGAACAAACCAGATACGATGTTTATCACAATTACTCATTATCATCATCATCATCATCAGCCCATATACGTTCCACTGCTGGGCACAGACCTCCTCTACAACTGAGAGGGTTTAGGCCTTAGTCCACCACGCTGGCCTACTGCGGGTTGGCGGACTACACACCTAAGAAATTCCTAACAACTTTTAGATGTGCAGGTTTCATCACGATATTTTCCTTCACTGTTAAAGTACGTGATAATTATTTGTAAATACACACATAACTTGGAAAAGTCAGAGGTGTGTGCCTGGGGTTTGAACCCGCGACCGTCGAGATTCTCAACCGCGTGCCTAAACCTCGAGGGCATCACGACAATTACTGAAAAGGATGAATGCAGAATTACCAAAGAGATTTACTGTGCGGAAGTGAGTGAAGTTGGTCGAGGACGTACTTGGTCCTAAACAGCTCATAGGTGATTTATTTAAAAAGGGTTACATTAAGAGTCCTCGATACCAACATGCATGAAGAGGATAGTGATAAATTTAAATTTTGAAATGTCTGAATCTAAGTAATATATTTGTCATTTTATAGATCCAAATCATTTAATATTTTAATCATTTATCCAAACAAGTCATGCATCGTGAAACTACACGATACTTGTCGCCCTCGCTCAGATGCAAGGCAAGTATCATCACAAACTGACAGTTGACAGTGCAGTTGGCTAGACATCTTGCCAACCCCACGGTTTCGATCCCCGCAGAGACAATGACAAATGTTTGTGTGATCCACTTATATTTGTTTCATTTGTTTTTGAGTAAATTGTCTCGTAGTTTCTGATACGACACAAAACTTGTATGTAAGTCTGGGGTCACAATTTTGACAGTCCCGTGGCGCAGTTGGCTAGATACTAGCTTGCGAAACGAGAGGCCGCGGGTTCGATCCCCGCACCGAGGTAAATATTTGTGTGACCAACAAGTATTTGTTTCGGGTCTGGGTGTTTGTGAGAGCGATAAGTCTCTCGTAGTTTCGATACCCACGACACAAGACTTGTATCTTAATGTGGGGTCAAAACTACGTGTGTGACTGTTGGGTGTATATAACTACACTTACCCAGCGGTTGCTTCTCGAAGTCAATGTCCACTGTTCCGGCTAGAGCGTAGGCTATGACCAACAGTGGAGACGCCAGATAGTTGGCCCTCGTGTTGGGATGGATGCGACCCTCGAAGTTCCTGTTGCCGGAGAGGACTCCGCAACACACTAGCCCGTTCTGAAAAGGTAAAAACAATAATTAGATAAGGAGACATAGATAAATATACAGCACATCTAATAATCATCATCATCTTCACGGGCCTCCTCTACAACTGAGAGGGGTAAGGCCTTAGCCCACCACGCTGGCCTAGTGCGAGTTTGCGGACTACACACCTCAGAAATTCCTAAGAACTTTTAGGTGTGCATGTTTCCACACGATATTATTCTACACCGTTAAAGTACGTAATAATTCATTGAGAATTTAGCCGAGATTCTCGACTGCATACCTAAGCCTCGAGGTCATCACGACTTATTAAAAAAACAAAAATATGACCAATTATAAACTAAAGATATATTATATGCCAGTTTTTTAAATATTTAACATTCCTTTAAAATTGAATAGGGTTACCTTCTCAATAATGTTGGCAATATTGTCGTCTATGGGCCCAGAGTTGCCAATGCAAGTCATACATCCGTATCCCACAATGTCGAATCCCAACTTCTCCAAGTAGGGAATCACTCCTGATTCCTGGAACAGGATATATTACAAAATAAATTACGAGAAAAAATAATAAATTAAATAGATACTCCCAACAGTCACATACTAAGTTATGACCCCACATAACCCATTAACTTCCCAAGCATCGAAAACATTGGAATTTTTGATGAAATGTATAAATTACCACGACTGCCTCGTGGTCTTGCGGTACATGTATGTGCCGTGCGATCTAAAGGTCCTGGGTTCGATTCCCGGGTCGGGCAAAATGTTATTGGGTTTTTCCATTAGGAAATTCTCGGTAACAGCACGGTGTCTGGAAATGTGCCCGAAAAACGGCAATAGGCTCGCCCCCTGTTACGTGGGACTGAAATATACTTGCCGAAATGTGGGTGCAGAAATGCACCTCTGCCTACCCCTTCGGAGAATACAGGCGTGAGTTTATGTATGTATGTATGTATAAATTAAGTTCAAAAAAATAACATAAACAAAAATCTCGATAATTGAAGTCAGATATGCTCTTCCTTAGTCGACAAAAATTATAATCAATTTGAGAAAATTACATTAAAATCACCTTAACATTCTTTACAACGAAAAAAATAATATTTTATTAGAAAAATAGTGTGAAATTACGAATTGTATCAGAATACAATAAAAATAAGAGCCCTAACTGAAAAAAATTTTTGAATATAGTGTACTAAAAATAGGACAGTGGGGAGGAATGGGTTAAGATACAAGTCTTGTATCTTAACCCATTCCTCCCAGCAGTGGCGTGCCTAGGGTCTCTAGCTTGGGCAAGCCCACATTTTTATTACGGTTTTTATTGTGTATTTTTTGGTCCAGAAAGTCGGAGATCTAATAAATAATACCTATACCTACCACAAATTATTTACATACAAGATTTTGACATATTGATGTAAGTATACACATTCATAAACTCACGCCTGTATTCCCCGAAGGGGTAGGCAGAGGTGCATTTCTGCACCGACATTTCGCCAGGTATGTATCAGTCCCACGTAATAGGGGGCGAGCCTATTGCCGTTTTTCGGGCACATTTCCAGACTCCGTGCTGTTACTGAGAACTTCCTAATGGAAAAACCCAATAACACTTTGCCCGACCCGGGAATCGAACCCAGGACCTCTAGATCGCACGGCACATACTAGTACCGCGAGACCACGAGATTTAGGTATATAATAGTACTTGCACAACAAAGAAATAATTTGTCGCTAGTAATAGGTACCAAAAACCATAAAATGTCGGCGAAAATTATTAGAAAAATAATATGTCCAAATTGTGCACAAACGTCATGTTTCTCTAAATTTGAATGCGAGATGTTAAAACATTAGACACGGAATAAATCATATCATATTGAATTTTATTAGACAAATAACTCGACTCGATTTGGCTTCAAACCACATAATTAAAAAGTAAAGAGTCAAATTTTAAAAATTACCTATACTCGTAAGTAAATTTTCATGTCATGACCTTGAGTGCAAGTTTTTTTTTTTGTTGAACAAAATGACAAATAATATGGATTAGAAATAATACGATGATGATCAACGCGAGAAAATTCGAAATTTCGAAAACGAGAAATGAATACTTCAACGCGTTGTTTACAATATTTGTAAAAAGAAATCAAAGTATGTGGTGTTGTAAATTTGCATGCATTCTACAAGAAGCAGATAAATTATTTAAATCATTACAACAAGAATTCCAAACATTTTAACCATTATATAAAATATGCAACACAAACATAATATAACCTTTTCGTATTTGAACATTCAACTTTTCAATTAGTTGTGTACTACTACTCGGATCTATTAAACTTCGCTCATAATTTTTAACAATTTTCGAAATACTCCACAAGGATTAACAATAAACATCACTCATCTTTTATAATCACTGTAGTAATATTCTAAATACCACAATAAATTCTATTTAACTTGGTTCTTTCGCTCAGTATTAGTTTTAGTAACAATTGAACTGACAACTAAACGTAAACAATTGACAACGTGTGACCTTGACAAACAAAATGTGCATCACCGCACTCCCGACTAGGCTTGTTGAAAAAATATCGATATTTTGAACGATATTTAATATTTTGATATAAAATTCTAAGTATTGAAAAGGTCTACAACTCTCAACGCGCGCGTATTCTTGAGTACGTACTCATACATAGTTTTTAAGTGATTTATGTCTATTTTATATTATTTTTTGTTTATGTATGTTTGTTAACAAATAAACTTTTTTCTTTCTTTCTTTCTTTCTTTCTTACTCAAATCATACCCATATATCGATACTTTTTAAATTTTATTTATATAGGTACATATTTTTAAAATATATCGAAACGATATATATCGATTTTTTTTGGATTTCCGACATCCCTACTCCCGCTTTCGCTCTGAGCTACGTGCACGTAGTTCAGAGCGAAAGCGGGATTCTAATGCCCATACTAATTGCTATATAAACGGTATTTTGGTTATACCTATGTTTTAAAATCCAATGGGAATTTCGACGTAGTGCGAAAGGGATGGAACTAGTAAAGTGAAGCCAGATTTAAAGCCCACGAGATAGAGGGAGATAGATATAATTATTATGTTCAATATTGATGTTTACTCTAAAGTCTAAACTATTGACGTTCGTGCGCCCGCGTTTCGTTTGTTTGAAATTATATGGGCCGGGATTTGGCGCGCGGCTGCATGGCGGACGGCGGCGCGGCAAAAATACGTAATTTTATGTTTTTGGATAAAATATTTTGTTGTTTGTATTTAATTATGGAATATCTAGTTTATGTTTCTTATTCGGAATTATATAAGGCAAGCTGGGCTTTTGGGCTTCTATGGAAGTACCGCCACTGCCTCCCAGTACCTCTAGATACCTAGATACCTCTAGATAGAGTACCCAGGACCTCTAGATCGCACGGCACATACTTGTGCCACAAGACCACGAGGCAGTCTTGGTTTTAGCTTCAGTGTATTTGTAACCACCGTAACTATTACCTGACTTAGTTTTAGATCGCGGTATGTTTACATCCTGTTTAACTGTTGGGCGTATCTTAAAAATCTCAATCTCTTACCCTTAGATAATACGTGACCACTCCAGACCCTGGTGACAACGAGGTCTTGATGTACGGAAGCACTGAGAGGCCGTTCTCAACCGCCTTCCTTGCCAGAAGACCTGGAACGAAATACAAGTCGTATTGTTAAAAAAAACGTGGGGTGCATAGTGTCAATAGTCACTTGCCTTTTTTTCGAGGGGAAAGCTATTTGTGGCTCTACTTCCCGCCACCCCTGCGGAGAGGGGGCCGGCAGCGTATGTCGGGGTCACCGGCCTTCCAGCCCGGCGCGCGGCGACATCATGTCCGCGCAGATGTTAGTGCCTACACCGGCATACCGACCAACACCCTCCGGTGGCCATCTTCGCGCCAAGTGGGACGACCACAATGTTTCCGCAGCCACCCGGTGCGTTTCCGAGACGAAAACGTCACGGCCGTCTCGAAACTTTAAGGGGCGCAGTTGCACCCCACTAGCTCGATTTTAGGCACCCGCGAAGGACACAGGCCACTGTCACCTCTTGGGGTCACTTTCTGTGTGGACGTTCTTCCCCCGCAGCGTGTTCAACGACCCCAAAAATCCTATTAGAGTCGCCCTTTACGACATGCAGGGGATCATCATCAGCCCATATACGTCCCACTGCTGGGCACGGGCCTCCTCTACAACCCACAGGGTTTAGGCCTTAGTCCACCACGCTTGCCTAATGCGTGTTGGCGGACTACACACCTAAGAAATTCGTAAGAACTTTTAGGTGTGCAGGTTTCATCACGATGTTTTCCTTCGCCGTTAAAGTGCGTGATAATTCATTGTGAATACACACATAACTTCGAAAAGTCAGAGGTGTGTGCCTGGGGTTTGAACCCGCGATCGTCGAGATTCTCGACCGCGTGCCTAAACCTCGAAGCCATCACGACTTTCATGCAGGGGATACCGTGGTGGAATTCTAACGCCCCCTTGCTACAGTCGGTCTCGTCAGCTACTCTCACGTTTTCTGAGATGTCTGCTACAGTGTCACTCACCAGCGCCCAGCATGACGCTAGGGTTTGACGTGTTGGTGCAAGAGGTGATGGCGGCGATGATGACCGATCCGTGGGTGATGCTGTACGTCTTCCCGTCGCTGAACGTAAAGTCTCCGGAGGCCGACAGCTGCTCGGATGTGAGACCGTATCCTTTGAACCCGACCTAAGGAGAAAACATGTTTTTTAAATTATTTACAAACTTTATTGTACACACACATTTTTAGAAGCATTTTTATAAATTCGTGATAAAATAAAAGTCATTATTAAAAAGTCGTGATGGCCTCGAGGTTTACGCGCGCGGTCGAGAATCTCGACGGTCGCGTGTTCAAACCTCAGGCACACACCTCTGACTTTCGAAAAATCACGCTCACTTTTACTATAAATTCACTTGAATTTTTTAATAATAATAAATACACCCAACAGTCACATACATAGTTCTGACCGCACATTAAGATACAAGTCTTGTGTCGTGGGTATCAGAAACTACGAGAGACTTTTCGCTCTCACCAACACCCAGACACAGAATTTGAATGTCTTTTTGTTTTATCACTTTCAAACTAATATTATTATTGTTTCATGATCAGCCCAAATACGTCCCACTGCTGGGCACGCGCCTCCTCAACAACTGAGAGGGTTAAGGCCTTAGTCCACCACGCTGGCCTAGTGCGGGTTGGCAGACTACACACCTAAGAAATTCCTAAGAACTTTTAGGTGTGCAGGTTTTATCACGATGTTTTCCTTCACCGTTAAAGCAAGTGATAATTCATAGTGAATACACACATAACTTGGAAAAGTCAGAGGTGTGTGCCTGGGGTTTGAACCTGCGACCGCCGAAATTCTCGACCGCGCGCCTAAACCTCGAGGCCATCACTGCTCACTATACTCAACTTTAATAATACAAAAAACAACATGGCGCGTAACCGAAAATCGTGACGAATTTTCTTTTGTCTTTTCTCTCATACGTCGATAAAGAAGTTTCACTTCAAGTCTTAATCAAACCTTGAACCTCCGATCGCACGTGCTCAATAACGCAAACACAGCAACGAGGAAGACTATACCTCATCACATTATTACGAAACAATTCGTGTGAAAGCAGTGATGGCCTCGAGGTTTAGGCGCGCGGTCGAGAATTTCGGCGGTCGCAGGTTCAAACCCCAGGCACACACCTCTGACTTTTCCAAGTTATGTGTGTATTCACAATGAATTATCACTTGCTTTAACGGTGAAGGAAAACATCGTGATAAAACCTGCACACCAAAAATACGTCCCACTTCTGGGCACAGGCCTCGTCTACGACTGAGAGGGTTTAGGCCTTAGTCCACCACGCTGGCCTAGTGCGGGTTGGCGGACTACACACCTAAGAAACTCCTAAGAACTTATTAGGTGTGCAGGTTTTATCACGATGTTTTCCTTCACCGTTAAAGCAAGTGATATATAATTCATTGTGAATACACACATAACTTCGAAAAGTCAGAGGTGTGCGCCTGGGGTTTGAACCTGCGTCGAAATTCTCGACCGCGCGCCTAAACCTCGAGGCCATCACTGCTTTCAACATTACATTTTTTGCTTTATAACATTAGTAAGGATAATTTTCGCCAATTCAGCTATAGTTTGACCTTCGTATGTCTTCTTTGAGTATTGTCATGACTTCCGTTTTAATGACGACCTCATTTCAAAATTTCTAAAAATTTGCATTAACTCACGCCTGTATTCATAGGAGACAGACGGAACATTCTGCATCATCATCATCATCAGCCCATATACGTCCCACTGCTGTGCCTCCTCTATATCTGAGAGGGTTTAGACCTTAGTCCACAACGCTGGCCTAGTGCGAGCGGATTACATATCTAATAAATTCCTAAGAACTTTTAGGTGTGCAGGTTTCATCACGATGTTTTCCTTCACCGTTAACGTACGTGATAACTGATAATCTTTGTGAATACACACATAGCTTCGGAAAGTCAGAGGTGTGTGCCTGGGGTTTGAACCCGCGACCGTCGAGGTTATCGACCGCGTGCATAAACCTCGAGGCCATCACTACATCAGAAGTTCCCAAATTTCTTTAAAGTCCTAGATAATAGAAGGCGAGCCTATTGCCGTTTTTCGGGCACATTTCCAGACTCCGTGTACTGACAATTTCCTAATGGAAAAACCTAATTACTCTTTGCGCTTCTTGCGAATCGAACCCGGGTCCTCTAGATAGCCGCGAGACAAGGCAGTCAACAATATACAAGATCGTGACCATTATTGCAGTGACACAATCGGTAAACGCGGAACCGCGCAAACCGCTGACTCCATCAAAAATTGTTTAATAAATACATTGACAGGGAAATTAAAATCAGTTGTTTTATTTCACTCGCGATACAGTGACCAACGGGGAGCCGAACCCCATATAGTGTTCTAAAAGACTCCATTGCGTCTTTAACTCGTGGTATTTATATAATATAGAGGTCACGGGTACAATTTCCGTGTCGGTCAGTGTTTTACGTTTGAAAATCCTCAGTAGCAGCACGGAGTCTGGAAATGTGCCCGAAAAACGGCAATAGGCTCGCCCCCTATTACGTGGGACTATCTGGCGAAACGTGGATGCAGAGATCTCTGCCTAACCCACCGTTTGCATAAGCGTGAGTGTTACAATTATATCTACAAATTGTTTGTACGCTATATTAAATTATTTAAAAGTCATTAAACTTATATTTTACTAGCTGTGCCCGCGACTTCGTCCGCGCGGAAAATTATTTTTTTATAAGAAAATTTATAAACTAAAAGTAGCCTAAGTTACTCCTTATTACATCAGCTATCTTTTTTTTTTTTTTTTTTTTCCGCGGGGAAAATCCTATTTACGGACCATCCCACCCCCGAGGTTACTCCTTATTACATCAGCTATCTGCCAGTGAAAGTCCCGTTAAAATCGGTCCACCCGTTTAAGAGATTAGCCGGAACAAAGAGACAGACAAAAATGGTAAAAAACGTTATTTTGGTATATGTACCGTGTATACATCCATATGCATTTATTAAAAAGCGTTTATTTCAATATTACAACAATACAATTGAAGTCGTGATGGCCTTGAGGTTTAGGCACGCGGTCGAGAATCTCGACGGTCGCGGGTTCAAACCCCAGGCACACACCTCTGACTTTTCCAAGTTATATGTGTATTCACAATGAATAATCACGTACTTTAACGGTGAAGGAAAACGTCGTGAGGAAACCTGCACACCTAAAAGTTCTTAAGAATTTCTTAGGTGTGTAGTCCGCCAACCCGCACTGGGCCAGCGTGGTGGACTAAGGCCTTAACCATCTCAATGGTAGAGGAGGCCCGTGCCCAGCAGTGGGACGTATATGGGCTGATGATATTTCAATATTACAAACAGACAATCCAATTTTATTTATTTGTATGTATGTATGTATATGTATAGATTACGTTACAATTAAAAATATACATGCATTTAATCTATATTCTATTAAATAAATAAATAAATACACCCAACAGTCACATACATAGTTCTGACCCCACACTAACATACAAGTCTTGTGTCGTGTATCAGAAAGTACGAAAGACTTTTCTCTCTCACAAACACCCAGACACAGAAATGAGAGGCGGTTTCTATCCTCGCAGAGACAAATGTTTGTGTGGTCCGCAAATATTTGTTTCGTGTCTGTGAGAGTAAAGTGTCTCGTAGTTAGTGATACACGACACAACACTTGTATGTTAGTGGTCAGAACTATCTATGTGAGTTTTGAATGTCAGTTTCTCCATTCAAGATGACTATGTTATTCCCATATTCAATACAACAGTCTGAGATTGTATTAATGAGCTGCTCTAATTTGGGAAATTCATTCTTTGTATCAATATTGTAGACTATCTCTTGATTGGAAAAGAGCAACACTAGAGTTTCTTGATGAAAAGTCGTGATGGCCTCGAGGTTTAGGCACGCAGTCGAGAATCTCGACGGTCGCGGGTTCAAACCCCAGGCCTCTGACTTTTCCAAGTGATGTGTGTATTCACAATGAATTATCACGTACTTAAACGGTGAAGGAAAACATCGTGATGAAACCAGCACACCTAAAAGTTCTTAGGAATTTCTTAGATGTGTAGTCCGCCAACCCGCACTAGGCCAGCGTGGTGGACTAAGGCCTAAACCCTCTCAGTTGTAGACGAGGCCCGTGCCCAGCAGTGGGACGTTTATGGGCTGATGATAATGAGAGTTTCTTGCCCGTTCTTCTCTAGTGATGTCTGCCTTCCGAACAGGGTGGTACACCAAATTTTGAAATGACTGAATCTAAGTGATGTATTTGACATTTTATAGATTCAATAAATATTATTTCATTTCATTTCGTTGAATGTAAACTTTACCCACCCGTTATCGGAAACCGCGTTACGTTACATTAAAAAATGAAATTAATTGTGAACGATATTAAAATATCATTTTGGTTTTGTGGTTAAATGATACGCTAATGATAATAGTGTACAGGAGGTTCTTTTCTCGGTGAGGCAATATACTATTAGGAATGGAAATATTAATTGAATTTAACATAAAGCTTTATTCGACCACGGATCGTAACAAACATAAATTGACATAACATTTAACATGAATTTGAAATAACAAAATGTTAACATTAATGAGCGTGAATTAAAAACACAAGACAAGCGTTGACGTTCCGACAGAGCTCCCGCACTGTAAACCGGCCGATGACGTGATGACGACCTCAGCTACCCCCGAAATATTTTTGCTCCTAATAATACCGACAGCCCCGTGGCGCAGTTGGCTAGACACCAGCTTGCGAAACGAGAGGCCGCGGGTTCGATCCCCGCACCGAGACAAATGTTTGTGTGATCCACGAATATTTGTGTCGGGTCTGGGTGTTTGTGAGACCGAAAAGTCTCTCGTAGTCTCTGATACCCACGACACAGAACTTGTATTCTAGTGTGGGGTCAGAACTATGTATGTGACTGTTGGGTGTATTTATTTATTTACTTATTATTTATTTTATTAATACATACATAATGAAATAGAATTCCCCGTTTTTGCATTTATATTTGCTGCTTCGCTCCTATTTATCGTAGCGGAATTATTTGACACAAAAATATTTTTTTCAATTGGAACCTGAGATCAGCGCGTTTAAACAAACTCTTCAGCTTTATAATATTAAGTATTGATTCATCATCACCTTCATCATCAGCCCATATACGTCCCTTTAAGACGTTCATCAGTACTAATATTATAAAAATGAAAGGCTTCGATTTGGATCGGAGTGTTGAGATTACGAAGAAGACGACTACATGCAACAGAAATGAGAATGACTGGAAATGTGCCCGAAAACGGCAATAGGCTCGCCCCCTATTACGTGGGACTGATACGTACTTGGCGAAATGTGGGTGCGGAAATGCACCTCTGCCTACCCCTTTGGGGAATACAGGCGTGAGGTTATGTACACAACGGAAAATTAATAACTCAATTATGGGGTATATGCTTCTATTCCCAAAGTGAGCTTCTCTTGAAAAAGTTTAAAGGATCAATAAAAGATAAACTATATAAAAAAGCTTATTATAAAATTTCAGATTATATTGGAGATAATAAGCCCTGGGAGTAAGTAAATTGATCGGAGTTTTGTTTTGTTGCTACAGTTTGTATCGTTATGACATTTATAATGTAAAATTGAAATAAATAATGAAAAAAAAAGAAAGAAATAAAAAAATTAAATGTCGTGTTGCTGAGGGAGTTTCTTGCCGTTTCTTCTCCACAGCGATAACACGTTTCGAAGCGGCAATAGTTAAAATATTGACGATTCAAAAGAACTTGTAAAAGTCTATGTGGGAGCATCGTCAGCATAGTCGATGAACTCGAATTATGTCAATATTTTGGTATATAAAGCAATAAAGTTTTTATATGCACTGAGTCATATATTAGCACGCATCAAGACCGGTCGTTTCATTTACGTCGCTGCGCTTACCCTAATTACGTAAACAACTTACACGTGTATCACAGATTCACGTACATCGGTGACTCCACGTGAACAGATACACTTACATCTATATAAATAAAGATGACTTTGACTTCGACTATATATTTTTCATAATAAAACTTAACCCTTAAATGCATATTGCCAAATGTCTACAATCCATAAAAAAATACACCCCACCCAACAGTCACATACATAGTTCTGACCCCACACTAGGATACAAGTCCTGTGTCGTGGGTATCAGAAACTACGAGAGACTTTTCGCTCTCACATACACCCAGACCCGAAACAAATATTTGTGGATCACACAAACATTTGTCTCGGTGCGGAGATCGAACCCGCAGCATCTCGTTTCGCAAGCTGGTGTTTAGCCAACTGCGCCACGGGGCTGTCAACATTTTATATGTCAATATTTTATATTATAACCATTTCGGTATATTATTTACTACTTATACTACCTATAATATTTTTTTAATAAAACAATCATGCATTTAAGGGTTTAACACACTGTAGACAATTATCTAACCGCATACAGATAACGGTACTGCATGTCGATATAAAAGTTATTTACGAAATCGACTTCATGTCATTTCACATAGGTAAGTTGGTTTATTTATTTCCCAGCCTCGTGGCGCAGTAGTCAGCTTGCGACACGAGAAGCCGCGGGTTCGATCCCCGCAGAGACATTTGTGTCATCATCAGTCCATAAACGTCCCACTGCTGTCCACGGGCCTCCTCTACAACTGAGAAGGTTTAGGCCTTAGTCCACCACGCTGGCCTAGTGCAGGCGGACTACACATCTAAGAAATTGCTAACTTTTAGGTGTGCAGGTTTCATCACGATGTTTTCCTTCACCGTTAAAGTACGCGATAATTCATTGTGAATACACACATAACTTGGAAAAATCAGAGGTGTGCCTGGGGTTTGAACCCGCGAATGCTTAGGCATACTCGACCGCAAGATTCATAATGTCACTTGGATTAGCTGTTTTTTTTATTAACTACAGTAATGTCAATGTCATTAATACACAGAACAGTTGAATAAGACTAGAAGCGATCATCGAGATTCTCGACCGCGCGCCTAAACCTCGAGGCCATCACGACTTCAGATCTGTGTGGTCCACTAATATTTCGTGTGTTTGTGAGTCTATCGTAGTTAGTGACACACAAGACTGGTGGTTATGTTGGGTGTATTATTTATATTAACAGCCCCGTGGCGCAGTTGGCTAGACACCAGCTTGCGTAACGAGAGGCCGCGGGTTCGATGTTTGTGTGATCCACTAATATTTGTTTCGTGTCTGGGTGTTTGTGAGAGCGAAAAGTCTCTCGTAGTTACTGATACACGACACAAGACTTGTATCCTAGTGTGGGGTCAGAACTATGTATGTGACTGTTGGGTGTATTTATTAATTTACTAGCTGACCCGAATTTCGTTCAGCCTAACAGTAGATTATTTACTTAATTTCATGTTTTTTTTTCTAAAATAAACGTATCCTAAGTTACTCCTTATTACATCTGCTACCTGCCAATAAAAGTCCCGTCAAAATCGGTCCAGCCATTTCAGAGATAAGCCGGAACAAACAGACAGACAAATATTGTAAAAAACGTTATTTTGGTATATGTACCGTGTATACATCCATATGTATTTATTAAAAAGGGGTTATTTCAATATTACAAACAGACACTCCAATTGTATTTATTTGTAAGATAAGATATCACAGGTTCAAATCCGGAGCACATCACAACTGACGCTATTAAAGCAACTACTTAAAGATGAAAGAAGATAGAAGACTAACAATAAGAACAGAAGTCTCATGAGATTATTTGGTGATTTAGCTTTGAGTGACGCACCTCATAAAGCTTCTTCACTAAGTGGTGTTGTGAGACTTAACATCTAGACGGTTCTAGAAGACTCCAGAAGATTCTAGGAATCAGAATTGTGAAGAACAGAATCAACATACATAACCTCACGACTGTATTCCCTGAAGGAAAGGCAGAGGTGCATTTCTGCACCCACATTTCGCCAGGTATGTATCAGTCCCACGTAAAAAGAGGCGAGCCATTTCCAGACTTCGTGCTGTTATTGAGAATTGCCTAATGGAAAAACCCAATAAAAACGCTCGACTCGGGAATCGAACCAGGGACCTCTAGATCCTACTAGGAACCTATATAACTAGTCTAGCCATAAATACTGTTACATAAAAACTTTTATTTTTTTCAACTTTTCAATTATTTTGAATTATTTAAAAAAGTTCTTTCGATTTTTCGCCATTTCACATATTTTTTCGAGTTCATTATCGAATTGGAATGGGGTATTAAAGAAAATAGGATTGCAGTGATCGCATGATTTTTATAGCAACATTAATCAAAACGGAGATATTTAAGGATATCTTAAAAATGATTTGTGGTAAACGTGTATTTTGCGATCTTTATTCTATTCCCGGGTTGGGTAATTTCATTGTATTTTTGTTATTAAATTCTCAGTGTCAATAAGTTGCCTGGAAATATTAGATTTGACAACTGAAAAATGTCCCTATCCCACCACACCCCCGCCACTGTAACTCCTGTACTCCAGGATCAACAGCACGCACAGTATTGACGCCGAGCAATGAAGCTCAGCGGATCTAAGGGAACCTAATTTGTCATAATCCCGCAACGAAGCTAATCAGAAAGAAAATATAAAGGAGGAGTTGGAAAACAAAGAGTTGTCCACTTCCCTCCACAGCAAAGCGGAAAAACTGGCAAAATGTGGAATGCACCTCTGCTTATCCCTTGGGAGGCCTGAAGAGAGAAGTGATGATCCTTGGGGAACAGTCTTCACTTGCCCAGGAGACGTTCCACCCGTCACTGGGAAATTGATGACTATTTCCCTGGATAGTACGCTACAGAACCAGGATAGGCGATAACGAAGACATCATCATCATCAGCCTATATAAGCCCTACTGCTGCACAACTCCTCTACAACTGAAAGGGGTTAGGCCTTAGTCCACCACGCTGGCCTAGTGCAAGTGGACAACACACCTATTAAATTCCTGAGAACCATTACGTGTGGAGGTTTATAAAGAGAAATTATTTGTATTTTCTTTTGCAATTAAGAAACTCTAAAACTAGACCGACTTGTATTAATTTTGCTATATAGGAATCCATAAAAAACAAAACTTGTAAAAAAAACGAGTCTCGCAACTCATTTCTTCTACCGTAAAAAGTTGTGAGATCCATGTGATACCAAGTCGATGAATTTATTCAGTCCCCCGTTTAAGAGACCTTCTGTCGTAAGTTATTATGCACTTAGCTTACCAGACAACATCTTGTAGCCACCATATCAATATTAAAAATATTTTATGTTTTAAATAAAAGAGTTAGATTTGGCAATCGCATGAAAACACGATGTATCTCACTTTTTTAGGAGTTAGGCATAAGTCTTCAAAACTTTTCGTAATAAAATTGCGCCCACACAAAGCGGAGACCAAATGTTACTCAATTTTATAAATAAATACACCCAACAGTCACATACATAGTTCTGACCCCACATTAAGATACAAGTCTTGTGTCGTGGCTATCAGAAACTACGAGAGACTTTTCGGTCTTACAAACACCCAGACCCGAAACAAATATTAGTGGATCGCACAAACATTCGTCTCTGCGGGGATCGAACCCGCGGCCTCTCGTTTCGCAAGCTGGTGTCTAGCCAACTGCGCCACGGGTCTATTAAGCTAATAAAACACGAAGCAAAACATATCCGAAAATGCAATTACATATTCTATGTAACTATTTAATAATATAATTAAAATGAATACAATTATCATATATTTATAATTAGTAAATTTTGTTATAATCAATTATGATAATGACTCTTATATGCCTTATTGACATTTCGTCGATGACGTCATCATCATCATCATCGCCTATATACATACATGCCAGTGGCGGTACTTCCATAGAAGCCCAAAGCCCAGTTTGCCTTACAAAGTTCCGAATAATTATAATCTTTGAGCTTTAAATCTTTATTTAAAAAAAACAATCTATACAAATAAATAAAATTGGAGTGTCTGTTTGTAATATTGAAATAACCGCTATTTAATAAATGCATATGGATGTATACACGGTATATATACCAAAATAACGGTTTTTAAAAGTTTTGTCTGTCTGTCTGTTTGTTCCGGCTAATCTCTGAAACGGGTGGACCAATTTTAACGGGACTTTCACTAGCAGATAGCTGATGTAATAAGAAGTAACTTAGGCTACATTTAGTTTATAAATTTCTTATTAAACATAATTAAAAATAATTTTTCCGCGCGGATGAAGTCGCGGGCACAGCTAGTTTGACATATAAATGACTATATCCTGACAAAAACAATATAAAGCATGACATGGCATGACAGCCCCGTGGCGCAGATGGCTAGACACCAGCTTGCGAAACGAGAGGCCGCGGGTTCGATCCCCGCACCGAGACAAATGTTTGTGTGATCCACAAATATTTGTTTCGGGTCTGGGTGTTTGTGAGACCGAAAAGTCTCTCGTAGTCTCTGATACCCACGACACAGGACTTGTATCCTAGTGTGGGGTCAGAACTATGTATGTGACTGTTGGGTGTATTTATTTATTTATTAAACAAGACATTACACAATTAACATGTAACGCTTTTGGGCTTCTATTGAAGTACCGACACTGATACATACGTCCCATTGCTGCCTGGGCCTGCTCTACAACTGAAAGGGGTTAGGCCTTAGTCCACCACGCTGGCCTAGTGCGGGTTAGTGGACTACACACCTAAGAAATTCCCAAGACTTTTAGGTGTGCAGGTTTTATCACGATGTTTTCCTTCACCGTTAAATTAAATGATAATTCATTATGAATACACATAACTTCGAAAAGTCAGAGATGTGTGCCTGGGGTTTGAACCTGCGACCGCCGAGATTCTCGACCGCGCACCTAAACCTCGAGGCCATCACTACTTCATGACGTAAAACGTAAATGGCTTGGTAAAAATGTTAGTACTATGAAGGCCCCGTGGCGCAGTTGGCTAGACACCAGCTTGCGAAACGAGAGGCCGCGGGTTCGATCCCGCAGAGACAAATGTTTGTGTGATCTGTATTTGTTTCGGGTCTGGGTGTTTGTGAGAGCGAAAAGTCTCTCGTAGTTTCTGATACCCACGACACAAGACTTGTATCTTAATGTGGGGTCAGAACTATGTATGTGACTGTTGGGTGTATTTATTTTTATTATTATTTATGACAGTCCTATAGCGCTGTTGACACCCTTCCCTTGTCTATCCTTTTTACAAAATAAAAACAAAACAAAAATTGTTTACGTTTTTTAAATTACTTTACCCCGTTTCAGATTCCGGCGTCATTAAGTCAAACAATATAACCCTTTTTTGTTAATCACTTAAGACTATTGTCAACATATTATTTAACTGTACAATTGTCTATACAAACAAACAAACATTTTTAATGCAGAACGAATTTACAACTGTTTTGTTTAATTATATCAGAGAATTTATTTGAAGTAACCTCAAATAGAAACACCATGAAAATAGACGTGTAGATTATACAAAAAACTAAATCATTTCATCGATTTAAATCTTTTGGCGCCTATCTGAGATTCGTGGCTGTACAGAACTAAGTGCTGGAAAAGCAATAAGATTTTCGGGACCCTATTACGTGGGACTTATACCTAGCGAAATGTGGGTACAGAAATGCACCTCTGCCTACCCCTTCGGGGAATACAGGCGTGAGGTTATGTATGTATGTATGTATGTAAACTATTTTTGAATAACTTTTTCGTGACGGTAAGCGCGCGCATCCTAAAAATTCACTCTCATAATTTTTCCCTTACGCGCCAAAAGAAGTAGAATATAAAATAAGTTTTGTTTTTAATTCATCGTGGTTTAAATTTCGAATGGATTATACGAGTATACAGTTTTTAATGCTAGTACTTTGTCCTTGCTGATTTATGATGTCCTGGTAGTTGCGTAGAACATAATTGACATTTTCTTATTTTCAATTTTAGTTTTAATTTATTACTGTCACTATTCTACATTTTAAAAATCTAAAACATTAACTTTTTTGAAAAAATACTTGATCTGAAACATATTAAAACCTTCCTGATCCATTTGACACTTACATTTTTTTTCGAGACTTAATGAGCGGTTAAGCAGACAACTTCATACTGTTAATTTAAGCAGACAACTTCATACTGTTAATTTTGTGTCACAGATGCGCGCGCATCTTAAAATTTCACTCTCATCATTTTTTCATAACGCGCCAAAAGAAGTAGAACTTCAAAAAATGTAGCCTATGTTCTTTGGAAGATCTTATTTTATATTCATACCAAAAATCATTCAAATCTTAAGTATTTTGCGTTTATTTGTTACAGACATCATCATCAGCCCATATACGTGTCACTGCTGGGCACGGGCCTCCTCTACATCTGACAGGGTTAAGGCCTTAGTCCACCACGCTGGCTTAGTACGGGTTAGCGGACTACACACCTAAGTAATTCCTAACAACTTTTAGGTGTGCAGGTTTCATCACGATGTTTCCCTTCACTGTTAAAATACATGATAATTCATTGTGAATACACACATAACTTGAAAGTCAGAGGTGTGCCTGGGGTTTAAACCCACGACTCGACCGCGCGCGTAAATCTCGAGGACATCACGACTTCACAAACATAATATACATATGTCTTTGCATATACAAAACATATCTACTTTAATATCCTTACTATCATTAGTACTATACAAGCATTACTTTCACGAAAAATATTTTGCAAATTGTTCAAATTAAGGATTAATTAATCACCTAATTATAATATCACCTGTAATTAGTAGTAGTATGGTAGATGGACAGTGTCATCGTGATGACTATGGTAAGTGGACAGTATCATATCATTATGTCCAATCAGGACACTTGTTCTAGAAATGATACACCTAGACCTACATTTTTTTCTTAGTAACTACTTTATTATGTACATACATACATAAACTCACGCCTGTATTCCCTTAAGGGGTAGGCAGAGGTGCATTTCTGCACCCACATTTCGCCAAGTATGTATCAGTCCCACGTAATAGGTGGCGAGCCTATTGCCGTTTTTCGGGCACATTTCCAGACAACGTGCACACTTTCACGACAAATATGTATTAACTTCTTCAAATTATAGATTAATTAATTAATCACCTAATTATGATATCACCTGTAATTAGATTAGGGGGTGGGCAGGTACCCTTATTGGAATATAAATACATCGTTGAGACGGTAAACAATCAGTAACAACTTGCAATCGGTTGTGCGAACAACAAACGTAGTAAAGCGCAGTGTATTGTATAATTGATGTTCGTATGAGCTAGTTACTCATGATTGTCACTGACTTGGCAAAGATTCTGTGTTACATAAATGTGTCACTTAAAGTGGTCAATGGATCATATGTGTTGATGTGTATGTGTAACTAGAAAAGATGGTGATATGAGTGATGGTGTGTTAGTGATAAATTAACTATGGTAAGTGGACAGTATCTTCTTGATATTTTATATGTCTACCTAACATAGTTGTCACTGGCTCAGTAGACATGTTTGTCATTCTGTCACTGGGTGTTTGATGCCTATGGTAAGTGGTCAGTATCATCGTATCAACTTCAAGCTTACTCATTGTGTCTACCTAACGTAGTTGTCATTGCCTCAGTAGACATGTTTGTCATTCTGTCACTGGGTGTTTGATGCCTATGGTAAGTGGTCAGTATCATCGTATCAACTTCAAGCTTACTCATTGTGTCTACCTAACGTAGTTGTCATTGCCTCAGTAGACATGTTTGTCATTCTGTCACTGGGTGTATGATGACTATGGTAAGTCGACAGTGTCATCGCGTGTTCTTCAAGCTAATTCATTGTGTCTACCTGACGTAGTTATCACTAGCTCAGTAGACATGTTTGTCATACTGTCACTGGGTTTATGATGACTATGGTAAGTGGACAGTGTACCGTGCATTCTTCAAGATTAATCATTATGTCTATTTAGCGTAGTTGTCACTGGCTCAGTCGACATGTTTGTTATTCTGTCACTGGGTGTGTGATGACTATGGTAGATGAACAGTGTCATCGTGTGTTCTTCAAGCTTAAACATTAAGTCTATTTAGCGTAGTTGTCACTGACTCAGTAGACATGTTTGTTATTCTGTCACTGGGTGTGTGATGACTATGGTAAGTGGACAGTATACTGATACTGTATACTGAACACACACTGGTGTGTTCTTCAACTTATTTCATTGTAACTAACTTAGTTGTCATTAACCCTCTATCACTCATAAACTTGGATTCAGTTGATTTTTGGAATGGAAATAATAACAATAAAAATAAAATACCCGTATTTCTGGATTTAATTTTTTTTTTATTATTTGAAAAGAAAATTCCAAAAAAAGGGTGTGTTGCTTCTAGGCAACATTGCGTTAAAAGGTTATAATTTATAGTAGTGTTATGAGATATGCAAGTTTCCGAAACAATATTTAGTTTTAGTGTAACATAGGGTAACCTCGCAATTTTCGCACCCATAATTTGTAAATCCATCATATTTGGGGAACTTACAACAATTTTTCTTATCCAAGACGTATTTTGTGTGTGCCCATGATTTAAGAATTCAACATCCCCTATGTGGCGACTGTACTCTTCGACCACATGGGAGCACTTTATGCTCATATATACCTACGTTTAATTCTGTTTGTCCATCAGTTTCAGGTTTGTGGGTAACAAATATAGAAGCCAGGTTAAGATTTTTATTGTCTTTTCAGACACCCGAAAAGTGCTATTGGAAACGTTTTGCACTTAATACAAATTTGTCTTTCTCTTGAGTAGGTCATTTGTAAATATGAAGGTATTAAAAACTCCGCGGGAGTATCTAGCTCAAGACGATCACCTAATCGTAGCACCCTAGACTCTGGAACCTGCATCCCATAAAAATAAGTTGCCCTACATTCCATTCCAAATTATTTTTCTTTGAGCGTAAATTCAGTTTAGCTAGCTTCTCTTTAGCGATTTTTCTTGGGATCACGGCTTCGAAAGGTAGAGCTGTACTCTCGTCTGTAGTTTCCGTGCTCGACAAAGCATTTCCTTGTTTTGTAAAGTTTCTACTATAGAAACCACATCAATCACACCACATCAATCACATCAATATCACATCACATCAATCACATCGGCAAGGTCGTCGTCATTGTAGTCCAAACCATCTTTGTTTTGTGCACTATCATTTAGCACAATAATAATGTCATTATCATCAAGAGAGCCCTTACTAACATTCTACAATATTAAAAACTACCATCAATATAATAGGTATCAAATTCTTCCCTTATCGCCTGATGTAGCCCACAGTCTACAAACCCATTTTTGCAAAAAATACATAATAAAACGTAAAAAGTATTCAAAATTAATATTACACAAGAAAGTTCAAACACTTACCTCTCTAGTTTATCCATATAATAAACATAATATAATAACAATTTTTTTTTATTATTTTTTGAAATTGTAGTCAATCGTCGCCATTAGAAAATGACAACAGTCGACAGGCGAATTCCTATTTACTGCGTACAGCACCTCGTTATTGTTTTCCTTGGTATAATTTAGTAAGTTCGGAATGTAGACCACGGGTGACAAAGCACGATTATGTTATAAAATCAATTTTATTAAATCTGGAGGCGTTTGAACGGTATGTTGCCTACAGTCTACACTATGCTACAGAGGGTTAACTCAGTAGACATGTTTGTTTTTGTGTTTTTATAAACAACACCTAGAATTCCACTTCTGTCTACCTCTTAACGGACAGTCATGTATATATGTATATTTATAAAATCAAACACTTATGTGACATAGACCTATAATCTATCGTCCTAACTATCATTAACATTTCATTTCAATTAATTTACTTTTACGAAAAATATATTTCAAATTATTCAAATAAAGGATTAATTAATTAATCACTTAATTATGATATCACCTGTAATTAGATTAGGGGGTGGGCAGGTACCCTTATTGGAATATAAATACGTCGTTGAGACGGTAAACAATCAGTAACAACTTGCAATCGGTTGTGCGAACAACAAACGTAGTAAAGCTCGGTGTATCGTATAATTGATGTTCGTATGAGCTAGTTACTCATGATTGTCACTGACATGGCAAAGATTCTGTGTTACATAAATGTGTCACTTAAAGTGGTCATTGGATCATATAAGTTGATGTGTCGTCATGTGTATGTGCAACTAAAAAAGATGGTGTTGTGAGTGATGGTGTGTTATTGATAAATTAATTATGGTAAGTGGACAGTATCTTCTTGATATATTTTTATGGCTACCTAACGTAGTTGTCACTGGCTCAGTAGACATGTTTGTCATACTGTCACTGGATGCGTGATGACTATGGTAAGTGGACAGTATCATCGTATCAACTTCAAGCTAACTCATTGTGTCTACCTAACGTAGTTGTCATTGCCTCAGTAGACATATTTGTCATTCTGTCACTGGGTGTGTGATGACTATGGTAAGTGGACAGTGTCACCGTGCATTCTTCAAGATTAATCATTATGTCTATTTAGCGTAGTTGTCACTGGCTCAGTCGACATGTTTGTTATTCTGTCACTGGGTGTGTGATGACTATGGTACATGGACAGTATCATCGTGTGTTCTTCAACTTGAATCATTGTGTCTTATTAGCGTAGTTGTCACTGGCTCAGTAGACAAGTTTGTCATTCTGTCACTGGGTTCATGATGACTATGATAAGCGGACAGTGTCATCGTGTATTCTTCAAAGCTCATTCATTGTGTCTATTTAGCGTAGTTGTCACTGGCTCAGTCGACATGTTTGTTATTCTGTCACTGGGTGTGTAATGACTATGGTAGATGGACAGTATCGTAGTGTGTTATTAAACTTGAATCATTGTGTCTAACTAACGTAGTTGTCACTGGCTCAGTCGACATGTTTGTCATTCTGTCACTGGGTGTGGGATAACTATGGTAAGTGAACAGAATCATCGTGTGTTCTTCAACTTGAATCATTGTGTCTTATTAGCGTAGTTGTCACTGGCTCAGTAGACATGTTTGTCATTCTGTCACTGGGTGTGTGATAACTATGGTAAGTAGACAGAATCATCGTGTGTTCTTCAACTTGAATCATTGTGTCTTATTAGCGTAGTTGTCACTGGCTCAGTAGACATGTTTGTCATTCTGTCACTGGGTGTGTGATGACTATGGTAAGTGGACAGTGTCATCGTGTGTTCTTCAAGCTTATTCATTGTCTCTTTAGCGTAGTTGCCACTGGCTCAGTAGACATGTTTGTCGTTCTGTCACTGGGTGTGTGATGACTATGGTAAGAGGACAGTGTGCATTCTTCAAGGTTATTACGTCCAAATAAGGCATTTGTTTTAGAAATGATAAAGCTTGACCTATTTATTTTTCTTAGTTACACCTTTATTATGTTTTTCAATAAAACATCTATAGTTACACTTCTATTTACCCCTTTAAAGAACACTCATGTTTATAATTAATTAACAGTTTATTTCAATAAACATACTTTCACGACAAATATGTATTAAATTGTTCAAATTATAGATTAATTAATTAATCACCTAATTATGATATCACCTGTAATTAGATTAGGGGGTGGGCAGGTACCCTTATTGGAATATAAATACGTCGTTGAGATGGTAAACAATCAGTAACAACTTGCAATCGGTTGTGCGAACAACAAACGTAGTAAAGCGCAGTGTATTATATAATTGGTGTGCGTGTAAGTTACTCATGATTGTCACTGACTTGTGGTCATTGGATCATGTAAGTTGATGTAATGTCATGTGTATGTGCAACTACATGATGGTGATGTGAGTGATGGTGTGTTATTGAAAAAATTGATTATGGTAAGTGGACAATATCTTCTTGTTTTTTTTATATGTCTGCCTAACGTAGTTGTCACTGGGTCAGTAGACATGTTGGTCATTCTGTCACTGGGTGTGTGATGACTATGGTAAGTGGACAGAATCATCGTGTGTTCTTCAACTTGAATCTTTGTGTCTTATTAGCGTAGTTGTCACTGGCTCAGTAGACATGTTTGTCATTTTGTCACTGGGTGTGTGATGACTATGGTACATGGACAGTATCATCGTGTGTTCTTCAACTTGAATCATTGTGTCTTATTAGCGTAGTTGTCACTGGCTCAGTAGACATGTTTGTCATTCTGTCACTGGGTTCATGATGACTATGGTAAGCGGACAGTGTCATCGTGTATTCTTCAACTTGAATCATTGTGTCTTATTAGCGTAGTTGTCACTGACTCAGTAGATATGTTTGTCATTCTGTCACTGGGTGCGTGATGACTATGGTAAGTGGATAGAATCATCGTGTGTTCTGCAAGCTTACTCATTGTGCCTCTTTAGCGTAGTTGCCACTGAATCAGTAGACATGTTTGTTATTCTGTCACTGGGTGTGTGATGACTATGGTAGATGGACAGAATCATCGTGTGTTCTTCAACTTGAATCATTGTGTCTAACTAACGTAGTTGCCACTGGCTCAGTAGACATGTTTGTCATTCTGTCACTGGGTGTGTGATGACTATGGTAGACGGACAGTATCATCGTGTCTTTCAAATTACTTTATTGTGTCTAACTAACGTAGTTGTCACTGGCTCAGTAGACATGTTTGTCATTCTGTCACTGGGTTTGTGATGACTATGGTAAGTGGACAGAAACATCGTGTGTTCTTCAACTTGAATCATTGTGTCTTATTAGCATAGTTGTCACTGGCTCAGTAGACATGTTTGTCATTCTGTCACTGGGTGTGTGATGACTATGGTAAGTGGACAGTGTCATCGTGTATTCTTCAAATTGAATCATTATGTCTAACTAACGTAGTTTTCACTAACTCAGAAGACATGTTTGACATTCTGTCACTGGGTGTGTGATGACTATGGTAAGTGGACAGTATCACCGTGTCTTTTAAATGTATTTATTGTGTCTAACTAACATAGTTGTCACTGGCTCAGTAGACATGTTTGCCATTCTGTCACTGTGTGAATCATCGTGTGTTCTTCAAGCCTACTCATTGTGCCTCTTTAGCGTAGTTGCCAGTGGATCAGCAGACATGTTTGTCATTCTGTCACTGGGTGTGTGATGACTATGGTAAGTGGACAGTGTCATCGTGAATTCTTCAAGCTTATTTATTGTGTCTTACTAACGTAGTTGTCACTGGCTCTGTAGACATGTTTCTCATTCTGTCACTGGGTGTGTGAAGACTATGGTAAGTGGACAGTGTCATCGTGAATTCTTCAAGCTTATTTATTGTGTCTTACTAACGTAGTTTTCACTAACTCAGAAGACATGTTTGACATTCTGTCACTGGGTGTGTGATGACTATGGTAAGTGGACAGTATCACCGTGCCTTTTAAATGTATTTATTGTGTCTAACTAACATAGTTGTCACTGGCTCAGTAGACATGTTTGCCATTCTGTCACTGTGTGAATCATCGTGTGTTCTTCAAGCCTACTCATTGTGCCTCTTTAGCGTAGTTGCCAGTGGATCAGCAGACATGTTTGTCATTCTGTCACTGGGTGTGTGATGACTATGGTAAGTGGACAGTATCATCGCGTGTTCTTCAAATTGAGTCATTGTGTCTAACTAACGTAGTTTTCACTAACTCAGTAGACATGTTTGTCATTCTGTCACTGGGTGCGTGATGACTATGGTAAGTGGACAGAAACATCGTGTGTTCTTCAACTTGAATCTTTGTGTCTTATTAGCGTAGTTGTCACTGGCTCAGTAGACATGTTTGTCATTCTATCACTGGGTTTATGATGACTATGGTAAGTGGACAGTGTCACCGTGCATTCTTCAAGATTAATCATTTAGTCTATGTAGCGTAGTTGTCACTGGCTCAGTAGATATGTTTGTTATTCTGTCACTGGGTGTGTGATGACTATGGTAAGTGGACAGAATCATCGTGTGTTCTTCAACTTGAATCATTGTGTCTTATTAGCGTAGTTGTCACTGGCTCAGTAGACATGTTTGTCATTCTGTCACTGGGTTTATGATGACTATGGTAAGTGGACAGTGTCACCGTGCATTCTTCAAGATTAATCATTTAGTCTATGTAGCGTAGTTGTCACTGGCTCAGTAGATATGTTTGTTATTCTGTCACTGGGTGTGTGATGACTATGGTAAGTGGACAGAATCATCGTGTGTTCTTCAACTTGAATCATTGTGTCTTATTAGCGTAGTTGTCACTGGCTCAGTAGACATGTTTGTCATTCTGTCACTGGGTTTATGATGACTATGGTAAGTGGACAGTGTCACCGTGCATTCTTCAAGATTAATCATTTAGTCTATGTAGCGTAGTTGTCACTGGCTCAGTAGACATGTTTGTCGTTCTGTCACTGGGTGTGCGATGACTATGGTAAGTGGACAGAATCATCGTGTGTTCTTCAACTTGAATCATTGTGTCTATTTAACGTAGTTGTCACTGGCTCAGTAGACATGTCTGTCATTCTGTCACTGGGTGTGTGAAGACTATGGTAAGTGGACAGTGTCATCGTGAATTCTTCAAGCTTATTTATTGTGTCTTACTTACGTAGTTTTCACTAACTCAGTAGACATGTTTGTCATTCTGTCACTGGGTGCGTGATGACTATGGTAAGTGGACAGAAACATCGTGTGTTCTTCAACTTGAATCATTGTGTCAATTTAGCGTAGTTGTCACTGGCTCTGTAGACATGTTTCTCATTCTGTCACTGGGTGTGTGATGACTATGGTAAGTGGACAGTATCATCGTGTCTTTCAAATTACTTTATTGCGTCTGACTAACGTAGTTGTCACTGGCTCAGTAGACATGTTTGTCGTTCTGTCACTGGCTCAGTAGACATGTTTGTCGTTCTGTCACTGGGTGTGCGATGACTATGGTAGATGGACAGTATCATCGTGTCTTTCAAATTACTTTATTGTGTCTGACTAACGTAGTTGCCACGGGCTCAGTAGACATGTTTGTCAATCTGTCACTGGGTGTGTGATGACTATGGTAAGTGGACAGTGTCATCGTGTGTTCTTCAAATTGAATCATTATGTCTAACTAACGTAGTTGTCACTGGCTCAGTAGACATGTTTGTCATTCTGTCACTGGGTGTGTGATGACTATGGTAAGTGGACAGTGTCATCGCGTGTTCTGCAAGCTTATTCATTGTCTCTTTAGCGTAGTTGCCACTGGCTCAGTAGACATGTTTGTCGTTCTGTCACTGGGTGTGTGATGACTATGGTAGACGGACAGTATCATCGTGTCTTTCAAATTACTTTATTGTGTCTAACTAACGTAGTTGTCACTGGCTCAGTAGACATGTTTGTCATTCTGTCACTGGGTGTGTGAAGACTATGGTAAGTGGACAGTGTCATCGTGAATTCTTCAAGCTTATTTATTGTGTCTTACTAACGTAGTTGTCACTGGCTCTGTAGACATGTTTCTCATTCTGTCACTGGGTGTGTGATGACTATGGTAAGTGGACAGTGTCATCGTGAATTCTTCAAGCTTATTTATTGTGTCTTACTAACGTAGTTGTCACTGGCTCTGTAGACATGTTTCTCATTCTGTCACTGGGTGTGTGATGACTATGGTAAGTGGACAGTGTCATCGTGAATTCTTCAAGCTTATTTATTGTGTCTTACTAACGTAGTTGTCACTGGCTCTGTAGACATGTTTCTCATTCTGTCACTGGGTGTGTGATGACTATGGTGAGTGGACAGTGTCATCGTGCATTCTTCAAGCTTATTCATTGTGTCAATTTAGCGTAGTTGTCACTGGCTCTGTAGACATGTTTCTCATTCTGTCACTGGGTGTGTGATGACTATGGTAAGTGGACAGTATCATCGTGTCTTTCAAATTACTTTATTGCGTCTGACTAACGTAGTTGTCACTGGCTCAGTAGACATGTTTGTCGTTCTGTCACTGGCTCAGTAGACATGTTTGTCGTTCTGTCACTGGGTGTGCGATGACTATGGTAGATGGACAGTATCATCGTGTCTTTCAAATTACTTTATTGTGTCTGACTAACGTAGTTGTCACTGGCTCAGTAGACATGTTTGTCGTTCTGTCACTGGCTCAGTAGACATGTTTGTCGTTCTGTCACTGGGTGTGCGATGACTATGGTAGATGGACAGTATCATCGTGTCTTTCAAATTACTTTATTGTGTCTGACTAACGTAGTTGCCACGGGCTCAGTAGACATGTTTGTCAATCTGTCACTGGGTGTGTGATGACTATGGTAAGTGGACAGTGTCATCGTGTGTTCTTCAAATTGAATCATTATGTCTAACTAACGTAGTTGTCACTGGCTCAGTAGACATGTTTGTCATTCTGTCACTGGGTGTGTGATGACTATGGTAAGTGGACAGTGTCATCGCGTGTTCTGCAAGCTTATTCATTGTCTCTTTAGCGTAATTGCCACTGGCTCAGTAGACATGTTTGTCGTTCTGTCACTGGGTGTGTGATGACTATGGTAGACGGACAGTATCATCGTGTCTTTCAAATTACTTTATTGTGTCTAACTAACGTAGTTGTCACTGGCTCAGTAGACATGTTTGTCATTCTGTCACTGGGTTTGTGATGACTATGGTAAGTGGACAGAAACATCGTGTGTTCTTCAACTTGAATCATTGTGTCTTATTAGCGTAGTTGTCACTGGCTCAGTAGACATGTTTGTCATTCTGTCACTGGGTGTGTGATGACTATGGTAAGTGGACAGTGTCATCGTGTATTCTTCAAATTGAATCATTGTGTCTAACTAACGTAGTTTTCACTAACTCAGTAGACATGTTTGTCATTCTGTCACTGGGTGCGTGATGACTATGGTAAGTGGACAGAAACATCGTGTGTTCTTCAACTTGAATCATTGTGTCTTATTAGCGTAGTTGTCACTGGCTCAGTAGACATGTTTGTCATTCTGTCACTGGGTTTATGATGACTATGGTAAGTGGACAGTGTCATCGTGAATTCTTCAAGCTTATTTATTGTGTCTTACTAACGTAGTTGTCACTGGCTCTGTAGACATGTTTCTCATTCTGTCACTGGGTGTGTGATGACTATGGTAAGTGGACAGTGTCATCGTGCATTCTTCAAGCTTATTAATTGTAACAATTTAGCGTAGTTGTCACTGGCTCAGTAAATATGTTTGTCATTCTGTCACTGGGTGCGTGATGACTATGGTAAGTGGAAAGTATCATCGTGTCTTTCAAATTACTTTATTGCGTCTAACTAACGTAGTTGTCACTGGCTCAGTAGACATGTTTGTCATTCTGTCACTGGGTGTGTGATGACTATGGTAAGTGGACAGTGTCATCGCGTGTTCTGCAAGCTTATTCATTGTCTCTTTAGCGTAGTTGCCACTGGCTCAGTAGACATGTTTGTCGTTCTGTCACTGGGTGTGTGATGACTATGGTAGACGGACAGTATCATCGTGTCTTTCAAATTACTTTATTGTGTCTAACTAACGTAGTTGTCACTGGCTCAGTAGACATGTTTGTCATTCTGTCACTGGGTTTGTGATGACTATGGTAAGTGGACAGAAACATCGTGTGTTCTTCAACTTGAATCATTGTGTCTTATTAGCATAGTTGTCACTGGCTCAGTAGACATGTTTGTCATTCTGTCACTGGGTGTGTGATGACTATGGTAAGTGGACAGTGTCATCGTGTATTCTTCAAATTGAATCATTATGTCTAACTAACGTAGTTTTCACTAACTCAGAAGACATGTTTGACATTCTGTCACTGGGTGTGTGATGACTATGGTAAGTGGACAGTATCACCGTGTCTTTTAAATGTATTTATTGTGTCTAACTAACATAGTTGTCACTGGCTCAGTAGACATGTTTGCCATTCTGTCACTGTGTGAATCATCGTGTGTTCTTCAAGCCTACTCATTGTGCCTCTTTAGCGTAGTTGCCAGTGGATCAGCAGACATGTTTGTCATTCTGTCACTGGGTGTGTGATGACTATGGTAAGTGGACAGTGTCATCGTGAATTCTTCAAGCTTATTTATTGTGTCTTACTAACGTAGTTGTCACTGGCTCTGTAGACATGTTTCTCATTCTGTCACTGGGTGTGTGAAGACTATGGTAAGTGGACAGTGTCATCGTGAATTCTTCAAGCTTATTTATTGTGTCTTACTAACGTAGTTGTCACTGGCTCTGTAGACATGTTTCTCATTCTGTCACTGGGTGTGTGATGACTATGGTAAGTGGACAGTGTCATCGTGCATTCTTCAAGCTTATTCATTGTGTCTTACTAACGTAGTTTTCACTAACTCAGTAGACATGTTTGTCATTCTGTCACTGGGTGCGTGATGACTATGGTAAGTGGACAGAAACATCGTGTGTTCTTCAACTTGAATCATTGTGTCTATTTAACGTAGTTGTCACTGGCTCAGTAGACATGTCTGTCATTCTGTCACTGGGTGTGTGAAGACTATGGTAAGTGGACAGTGTCATCGTGAATTCTTCAAGCTTATTTATTGTGTCTTACTAACGTAGTTGTCACTGGCTCTGTAGACATGTTTCTCATTCTGTCACTGGGTGTGTGAAGACTATGGTAAGTGGACAGTGTCATCGTGAATTCTTCAAGCTTATTTATTGTGTCTTACTAACGTAGTTGTCACTGGCTCTGTAGACATGTTTCTCATTCTGTCACTGGGTGTGTGATGACTATGGTAAGTGGACAGTATCATCGTGTCTTTCAAATTACTTTATTGCGTCTGACTAACGTAGTTGTCACTGGCTCAGTAGACATGTTTGTCGTTCTGTCACTGGCTCAGTAGACATGTTTGTCGTTCTGTCACTGGGTGTGCGATGACTATGGTAGATGGACAGTATCATCGTGTCTTTCAAATTACTTTATTGTGTCTGACTAACGTAGTTGTCACTGGCTCAGTAGACATGTTTGTCGTTCTGTCACTGGCTCAGTAGACATGTTTGTCGTTCTGTCACTGGGTGTGCGATGACTATGGTAGATGGACAGTATCATCGTGTCTTTCAAATTACTTTATTGTGTCTGACTAACGTAGTTGCCACGGGCTCAGTAGACATGTTTGTCAATCTGTCACTGGGTGTGTGATGACTATGGTAAGTGGACAGTGTCATCGTGTGTTCTTCAAATTGAATCATTATGTCTACCTAACGTAGTTGTCACTGGCTCAGTAGACATGTTTGTCATTCTGTCACTGGGTGTGTGATGACTATAGTAAGTGGACAGTGTCATCGTGTGTCCTGCAAGCTTATTCATTGTCTCTTTAGCGTAGTTGCCACTAGCTCAGTAGACATGTTTGTCGTTCTGTCACTGGGTGTGACCCATTACTGTTGATTAAATGTAACCTTACCTTGTTAGTCAGGCATTCCTGGAAGTCTTTCTTCATGACGCTCACGGAGACTCTGTCCTGAGGTCTCTTAGGGCCACTCACAGAGGTCACCACTGTAGACAAATCCAGTTCCACGACCTGAAATATGCAATATACATACATAGAGCAACACTAGAGTTTCTTGCCCGTTCTTCTCTAGTGATGACTGCCTTCCGAACAGGGTGGTAAACCAAATTTTGAAATGACTGAATCTAAGTGATGTATTTGACATTTTACAGATTCAATAAATAATTTCATTTCATTTCATTTCATTTCATTTCATTTCATTTCATAACCTCACGCCTGCATTTCCGGAGGGGTAATCACAGGTTTAGTTTTTCGAGCATATTGCCGTTTTTCAGACACATTTCCAGACTCCGTGCTGCTACTGAGAATTTCTTTATGAAGACACTCAATAACACACCCGACCTAAGACTATTCCTATTGACTATTGATTCTATAACCAGGAACCTCTAGATTTGACGGCACATATTTGTACGACGAGGAAGTCCTTATCCATTTTCAATAAACTAATATAAGACTCAAAGTCAACCCTCTCAAAGTTAGAGGAGGCCCGTGCTCAGCAGTGGGACGTATATGGGCTGATGATGATGATGATGAATATAAGACTCATACACTATATTTTTAGCACAGCAGTCTAGGACTTAGGCCACAACACTGTCAGCTGCATTGAAATGTCAAAGGCATTCAATTCGGACGGTACCATGAAACTCCATCAGGTCATGTCACTTGGCGTGATAGTAAACAGACTGCTATCGAAAACTAAGGCAGGTAATAGTTAAAGTGATTACAAAAACATTGACGACAAAAAAAAACCCAAAAAAGAAAAAAAAAACCATGACATGTATGTGGTTCATCATCATCATCAGCCCAAATAAGTCCCACTGCTGGGCACGGGCCTCCTCTACAACTGAGAGGGTTAAGGCCTTAGTCCACCACGCTGGCCTAGTGCGGGTTGGCGGAATACACACCTAAGAAATTCCTAAGAACTTCTAGGTGTGCAGGTTTTATCACGATGTTTTCCTTCACGCAAGCAAGTGATAATTCATTGTGAATACTCACATAACTTCGAAAAGTCAGAGGTGTGTGCCAAGGGCTTGAACCTGCGACCGCCGAAAATTCTCGACCGCGCGCCTAAACCTCGAGGCCATCACGGTCTGTTTACACCATGTATAAAAATGTTGATGATGGTGATTGAAAACTCACCTCTGAGAAGATTGGGTCCTGTTCTGGGTTGTCATAGTCCCTGAACTGCTTCGTGGCTCGGAGATACGCTTCTATCACATTGATCTTGTCTCTGGGACGATCTGAAATTGTTTATTTATTGGTTATAGCCCTGATCTCGGCAGTCAAACTCCGGGCACACACCTCTGACTTTTCCTATAAACTCACGCCTGTATTCCCTTATGGGGTAGGCAGAGGTGCATTTCTACACCCACATTTCGCCAGGTATGTATCAGTCCCACGTAATAGGGGGCGAGCCTATTGCCGTTTTTCGGGCACAATTCCAGACTCCGTGCTGCTATTGAGAATTTCCTAAAGGAAAATCCCGATAACACGTTGCCCGACCCGGGAATCGAACCCAGGACCTCTAGATCGCACGGCACATACATGTACCGCAAGACCACGAGGCAGTGACTTTTCCTAGTTATGTGTGTATTCGTAGGTTCCACCAAGTCAGCAAAAAGATGCTCATTATTAAAATACAATTGTAAAGCCCATACATACTTTCTTAGCCACCGTTAGTATTTCCTGTCCCAGTTTTCACAATCTGTTTGTTTGTGTATAAAAACATAATGAATTTATGTTAATATTTAGTAATGTTATACAGGCTGTAAACAGAACTTGATCGAAATTGATTGTATGTGTTATCATCGTATCTATTACCTGTCCAATTTTTCGATCACGGCCTTTTCACACCCCGTATAAAAAAAACGTTTGCAAAGAAATACTCGTAGAAGAGAAGTAATTATTGTGTGGTTTTATGAAACCACGATGCAAGTGAAACTGTTTTTGGTTTAACTAAAAAAAAATAGAACACATACATACATACATAAACTCACGCCTGTATTCCCCGAAGGGGTAGGCAGAGGTGCATTTCTGCACCCACATTTCGCCAGGTATGTATCAGTCCCACGTAATAGGGGGCGAGCCTATTGCCGTTTTTCGGGCACATTTCCAGACTCCGTGCTGTTACTGAGAATTTCCTAATGGAAAAACCCAATAACACTTTACCCGACCCGGGAATCGAACCCAGGACCTCTAGATCGCACGGCACATACTTTTAGATTATAGTACCATATCTCGTAGTTGGTACATTACCATAATTTTTCATTTTAAGATTGAATACTCCGCCATATTGGCCTTGACGGCCGACCGTCACGCGACATGCGCTACACGAAGAAAAAGTTTGCGACGATGTAAAAACACACCCACAATGTACACCCCCTACTCACTGGTCTGGTGCAGGTAGGCCAGCGACCGCTGGTCGACGGGGAAGTGCGCCAGCGTGGCGCCGAACTCGGGACACATGTTGGCGACGGTGGCGCGGTCCGCGATGCTGAGCGCGCGCACGCCGGGGCCGAAGAACTCCACGAACGAGCCCACCACGCCCAGCGCGCGCAGGTGCTGCACCACCAGGCAACGCCATCATCAACATCACTTACACTCATCACCATCATCATCATCATCATCACCACCTGCCCATATACGTCCCACTGCTGGGCATGGGCCTCTACAATTGAGAGGGTTTAGACCTTAGTCCACCACGCCGGCCTAGTGCGGGTTAGCGGACTACACACCTAAGAAATTCCTAAGAACATTTTAGTGTGCAGGTTTCCTCAAGATGTTTTCCTTCAGTTTAGAACTTTATCATCATCACGTCTATTCGTCATCATCAGCACATACAGGGTGTATTCAGACGAATGATAGCCGACGCCGCGGAGAGATCTCACATTACTGCACCACGTAGGGATATCGGAAATACAAAAAAAAACGATATATATCGTATCGATATAACGGCGTAAAACCATATACTGAGAGCTACGTCATCGCTCTGGCATAAACAAGAATGACTTACGGACGGTCACCCCTCTGCGGTGTCGATTGCCCCCACTATTCTGTCTATAAGAGGCCGCCCGCTGCAACGGAGCGAGCATTCATCGGTCTACGCGCGGACAGCAAACATCCGATTTATTGGGATATAAAAGGAACTTTGATTGAAGTTGGTTGTTAAAATTACTTCTCAAAATGGATCCTCCAGTAATAACGATGTCACTGCTATTCATAACGATACAGGGCTATCTGCCTCGTCAGTAATTGTGAAAGTTTACTAAAGAAAACCCAAAGTATGAGTTATCACCATAAAACAACAGTTATGACGTCGGCAATGTTACGTCACACATCTTAAAGACACTTCGAAGCCTCTCCTGCTCCGACATATCGTATCGATATATTTAAAAAAATCAATATATCGGTATGTTTTGAGTACATACTTGTTGTCGACCAAAAAAAAGGATAATGTTAATTATTACAAAGAAAAATTTTAATATACAGCGTGTATTCAGACCGTGATCGGAAACTAAGGCAGGTAATAGCTACGGTGATTACAAACCCATTGGCGTTAAAAAAAGTCCCGACTATTTTTTTCACCTTTTCCTAACAATAATAGATATTAAATGGACGTGGTTGTAAGAAAAACGTATTTTATTTTTATTTTTTGTCGGTTTTTTTTTTTTTAATGTCGCGGTGTTTGTAATCTTTGCAGCTATTATCTGCCTTAGTTTCCGATCACGGGGTTAAGCTTTAGTAATATATATCGGAGGAAAACCGGCTTTGAAATGTGTGACGTCAGCAACTCTGACGTCACAATTGTTAATTTGTGATTAGTATTCATATTTTGAGTATTCCTTAGGAAAACATTGCTGGTTTCATGATAAAAAAAAATCATGATAATTGTGTGGAATAGTTTGCCGGCTCACGTGTTCCCTCCTTCCTAATCCTGGATCCATTAAGCGAAGCGTGAAGAAGCATTTGTGCAGGCCGGCATGATTGTGTCGACCAGCGGGTGACCATCGTTTCTCGCTGGTCGGTATTATTTTTCTGGACTCCACTGTGCTTACCATCAGGTACAGTGGAGTCACTTTGCCGTGCCAGAATAAAAAAATAAAAAAAAACATATCTTGGGTTTTCTTTACGAAAACTTTACAACTGACAAAGGCTGATAGCCCAGTATTGTTAAGAATAGCAGTGACATCGTTTTATTGGAGGATTCATTTTGAGAAGCGATTTCAACAATCATCTTCAATCAAAATTCCTTTTTATTTCCCAATACATCGGATGTTTGCTGTCCGAGCGCAGACGGACGAATGCCTCGCTCCGCTGCAGCGGGCGGGTTTTTATAGACACTGGAGAGGGGCGATCGACACCGCAGTGGGGCGACCGCCTGTGAGTCATTCTTGTTTATGCAAGAGTGATGACACAGCTCTCAGTATATAGTTTTACGTCGTTATATACAATTATAAACTAGACATTACACAGTTAACGTGTAACGCTTTTGGGCTTCTATGGAAGTACCGTCACTAGTTCATACATACCTTGGTAATAGTCAGCACCAGATCAGTGGAAGTGACCATGGGATCCAATTCACCCACAAGTCTGTAGCCCACCACTTTGGGCAGCAGCATGCTTATGGCCTGGCCCAGCATCACCGCTTCCGCTTCGATGCCTGGTGAGGGAAATAACCCAGTATATTATGTGGTGTATGAGATTGAGTGCTACAGACAGAATGGTAGTGAAATAAATAACCATTATAGAGTGACCTCTGTGAAGTATGGGTTTTACTTTAAATTGAATCTACCCTACCAATTTATGATAAATATGGGTGTTACTTAAAAAACTTATTTACCCTACATAAAAAAAAGTTTTATAATTTCGAATTGTCTTATTTTTCATATAATTTTGTTTAGAATGACTTGATGTCAATTTTATTTAAAAAATATTTAATTGGAAATAAAACTAATTCGGAACTACTGTTTTAATTCAATATTTTTTAGATGTAAAACTGCAAAATATGTGACGTCACACTAGGGAGGGGGGGAGTCTTACAAATGTGACCAGCTGTGACAAGGACGGGTGAGGGGTAAAAGGCATGAATTTCGTGTGACGTAATTTATGGACGCCCCGTTATTTTAAAAAAACGTAATTAAAAAATCATCAGCTTTTAAAATTTCGAACTGCTTTGTGTGTTAATTATTATTGTGTTTCACGTCACAATCCCCCCCTTTTCTCTGTCTCTTGCTAAATGGACCAATTTTCTCTGAAATTAATAAACGAATAAACATCGATTCCGTAATCGATACACCTACTTAAAATCGATACTTTAATCGATGGTACGAATTAAAAATTCATACCAAATAGTTATATTTTGATTTGACTGCCTCGTGGTCTCGCGGTACAAGTATGTGCCGTGCGATCTAGAGGTCCTGGGTTCGATTCCCGGGTCGGGCAAAGTGTTATTGGGTTTTTCCATTAGGAAATACTCGGTAATAGCACGGAGTCTGGAATCTCTCTCGCCACCTATTACGTGGGACTGATACATACTTGGCGAAATGTGGGTGCAGAGATGCACCTCTGCCTACCCCTTAAGGGAATACAGGCGTGAGTTTATGTATGTATGTATGTATATTTACCTCCGACCCCCCACCCCACGACTCCCAGGCCGTTGATCATGGTGGTGTGGCTGTCCGTGCCCACCACGGAGTCGGGGTACAGCACCTCGCCAGTGAACACCACGCGGGCCAGGTACTCCAGGTTCACCTGGAATGAAATGAAATGAAATTATATTTATTGAATCTATAAAATGTCAAATACAACACTTAGATTCAGTCATTTCAAAATTTGCTGTACCACCCTGTTCGGAAGTCATCGCTAGAGAAGAACGGGCAAGAAACTCTAGTGTTGCTCTTTTCCAATCAAGAGATAGTCTACAATATTGATACAAAGACTAAATTTCCCAAATAAGAGCAGCTCATTAATACAATCTCAGACTGTTGTATTGATTATGAGAATTACCTAGTCATCTTGAATGGAGAAACTGACATTTAACCAGGTTAAAAGTTGATAAATACAAATAAGCAAATCAGGCAAACCAGTCCACACAAACAGCACCCGTTCACGAGTATGACGCATGTGCCAGCCATCGGTCTCCTCAACCATTTCATAGGGAAGTGACCGACCCGACACACGACGCCGCCGTAAGCACAGACATTTCAGCGAGCATGACATACCTAATTGCTTACAAAGTACAACACATGGAAACACGGAAAACATACACTAACTTCAAATCTAGGTTTTATGAAGATTTTGGTTATAGCGCCATCTAGAGCAGGGATGTTATGGAGCTCCGTAACCGTAACCGAAACTATCGGATATCCGAAATAAAAATATATCCGTAACCGTATACGTTTCAGAAGTTTCGGATAGTTTAAGAAAGTCTTGTGTTAAGTACTAAATTATTTTTTATAGACAAAAAACGACCAATATTGACTTTAATTTGGACATTTTTTTATCAAGGTAAATTGTGCAAAATGTAAACAGTGTGATAAAAACTTTAGCCGGAAAGAAGGCATAGTGCCTCCACTGAAACTTCATATAAAATCCAAACACAGTGGCTAGCACAAAGATCTTTTATTGCTGGAACAAAATAAGCAACAAAAACCAAAAACATCCAAACAGCTCATTCCTTTACAAGGGTGTCGAAAACAGTTATATTTTACTTCAATCTGATATCCGTAACCGAAATTATCCGAAACTAACAGATAATCCGAAATAATTACATATCCCGAACCGTATCCGAAACCGATATAATTTTTTTCCTATGTCCGTATCCGTATCCAGATCCGAAATATCATATCCATAACATCCCTAATCTAGAGGTAAATGAAGAAATAACTATTTAAGACGAAAATTTAATGGGCAAGATCATACTTTAATTCAATGAACATAAATACATGCATACTACTTAACGGATTTTTTCAAGGTTTTCAAAAGATTCATGAGGATGTTTATCAGTATTTTGTTAACATTTAATGACAGCCCCGTGGCGCATTTGGCTAGACACCAGCTTGAAAACGCGAGGCCACCGGTTCGATCACGCAGAGACAAATGTTTATAAAATTTCAACAAACAATATTAAGAAATATAATCATATATAATCATATTTTTTATTTCAAGCATTTACGTAGGTTGTGACCACCCACTCTATGCTTCCAATCTCTCCAGTCCATCTAACGGTTGCCTGGGAGAAATCGCCGACAGCGATAAGGCCGCCATTTGTAACACTACCTTATTTAGAGTTGCTTATACCTATGTTGTTTTCTTATTATATGGTGTACAATAAAGAATAAATAAATAAATAAATAAGAAAATAAATCATTATCAGACCAAGTTAGAAATTCTCAGTTACATTAATAGTACTGAAGAAACTATATCGGACGCTACTCCTCAAATATTTGTAAATTAATTGATGTTTTATATAAAAATATCATCATCATCACCATCATCATCATCATCATCATCATCATCATCATATGTCTCACTGGTGGTCACAAGCCTCGTCTACAACTGAGAAGTTTTAGCCCTTACTCCCAATATAAAAATAACCCAAATACAGTTATAATATTGGATCCACGCTTTTAAGTGTGACAATAATTTTGTTAGCTATATACGTACAACTGTGAGGACTTAGCCCTTCCTCCAAATATAAAAATTCTTTATTGCATTTTCTATGCTAAACCTAAATATAATTTAATATTAGTACACCACATTCCACAGAACCACGCTTTTAAGTTGTAGGAGGTTTCACTCTTCCTATCATCATCATCATCATCATCATCATCATAATCATCATCATCATCATACGTCTCACTGGTGGGCACGAGCCTCGTCTACAACTGAGAAGTTTTAGCCCTTACTCCCAATATAAAAATTCTTTATCGCATTTTCTATGCTTAACCCAAATACAGTTATAATATTGGAACCACGCTTTTAAGTGTGACAATAATTTTGTTAGCTATATACGTACAACTGAGAGGATTTAGCCCTTACTCCAAATATAAAAAATCTTTATTGCATTTTCTATGCTTAACCGAAATATAATTTAATATTAGTACACCACATTCCACAGAACCACGCTTTTAAGTTGTAGGAGGTTTCACTCTTCCTATCATCATCATCATCATCATCATCATCAGCAGCCTTTCTTACGTCCACTGCTGGACATAGGCCTCTTCCTATATTACATAGAAATTACTTAGCATTAGGCATTTTACAAACTATAATGTTTTTTTTTTTTTTAACTGGCACGACAAAGTGACTCCACTGTACCTGATGGTAAGCACAGTGGAGTCCAAAAAATTAATACCGACCAGCGAGATATGTACCTAATTCAGTTTTATTGTGTGTTTGTGTGCATTAATATATTATTAAATTACCTGATGCACTATTCCAGAGCCAGGTGGTACAATCAGCATATTATTGAACGATTGGGCACCCCACTGGAAAATATTAAATCAATCACTTAAAACAAATTTCATAATTCAAAAATTTTTTTGGTTAAGTCATCAGGGACACATTATAAATAAATTAAAGTAAACTAGATAAATGGTCTAGAGAGACAATCATCAGCCCAAATACGTCCCACTGCTGGGCACGGGCCTCCTCTACAACTGAGAGGGTTTAGGCCTTAGTCCACCACGCTGGCCTAGTGCGGGTTGGCGGACTACACACCTAAGAAACTCCTAAGAACTTTTAGGTGTGCAGGTTTTATCACGATGTTTTCCGTCACCGTTAAAGCAAGAGATAATTCATTGTGAATACACACATAACTTCGAAAAGTCAGAGGTGTGTGCCTGGGGTTTGAACCTGCGACCGCCGAAATTCTCGACCGCTCGCCTAAACCTCGAGGCCATCACTGCTTATTAGAGAGACAATACATACGACCATGTCTGCCTATTTTCCTCTTGTAGAGAGACAATACAAGAGGAAAATAGGCAGACATCGTCGTCGATGTGAGGACGACTTCCGAAGAATAGCAGGCTTTACATGGAGAAGGCAAGCTCAAGATTGCATATTGTAGCAAACTCTAATAAATAAATAAAAAATGTACCAATGTTAAGATTGTTAAATAAAGGCTGTATTATTCATCATCATCATCCCAAATACGTCCCACTGCTGGGCACGGGCCTCCTCTACAACTGAGAGGGTTTTAGGCCTTAGTCCACCACGCTGGCCTAGTGCGGGTTGGCGGACTACACACCTAAGAAATTCCTAAGAACTTTTTTTTAGGTGTGCAGGTTTCATCACGATGTTTTCCTTCACCGTTAAAGCAAGAGATAATTCATTGTGAATACACACATAACTTCGAAAAGTCAGAGGTGTGTGCCTGGGGTTTGAACCTGCGACCGCCGAATTTCTCGACCGCGCGCCTAAACCTCGAGGCCATCACTGCTTATTTACTTTATTATTATTATTCATAAATTACATACATACATACATAAACTCACGCCTGTATTCCCCGAAGGGGTAGGCAGAGGTGCATTTCTGCACCCACATTTCGCCAGGTATGTATCAGTCCCACGTAATAGGGGGCGAGCCTATTGCCGTTTTTCGGGCACATTTCCAGACTCCGTGCTGTTACTGAGAATTTCCTTATGGAAAAACCCAATAACACTTTGCCCGACCCGGGAATCGAACCCAGGACCTCTTGATCCCACGGCACATACTTGTACCGCGAGACCACGAGGCAGTCATAAAAAAACACACATAATTCACGCCTGAAAAAGGGCAATATAAAGAGTCCTCGAAACCGACGTGCATGCATGAAGAGGATAATGTCAGTGGAGGAAGCGAAAGTGGTGTGTTTGGACCGTGGCATTTGGCGCTCTATAGTCTCTGCCTGCCCTAACGGGAGACAGGCGTGAGTTTATGTATGTATGTATGTATGTATGTATGTATGTATGTATGTATGTATGTAATTCACGCCTGTCTCCCGTTGGTGTAGGCAGAGACTAATGCCACATTCCAAACACACTCAGCTTCCTCAACTGACATTATCCTCTTCAATCTTCTCCTCTTCTCACTGTTTGTATTTATAGACAAATACTCACTTTGAGAAACTGGAACCTCTCCTTGTTCCTCTCGAATTCCAACTCCTGGTTCTTGTTGAGGGCGTCTGGCCTGAAATTTGATAATAATAATAAATACACCCAACAGTCACATACAAAGTTCTGACCCCACGTTAATATACGAGTCTTGTGCCGTGGGTATCAGAAACTACGAGAGGCTTTTCGGTCTCAAAAATACCCAGACCCGAAACAAATATTAGTGGATCACACAAACATCGAACCCGGGGCCTCTCGTTTCGCAAGCTGGTGTCTACCCAACTGCACCATGGGGCTGTCAATGATCATAAACGTAATTGCTGTTAAGCGCCATCTAGCGGTATGTGACGGAGTTGCTATTAGAATGTGGAATGTTCGAAATTACTCTAGAGCTATCTGGTAAGTTCTGCTCGGTTTTGAACTGTGTTGTTAACGGACTTAGGGGCCGTTCAAGTATTACGTAAGCAGATTTATTACAATTATTTAAACCCCCCCCCCCCCCCCCCCCATGGCCCTTGTCAGCAAAAGAAAGCAAGCGTTACACGTTAATTTGTAACGTCTAGTTTATAATTGTTTATTGTGGGTTTAGGATATTCACATTTACATGTCAAATTGTTATTATAAAGATTTAAAGCTTAAAGATTATTATTCGGAATTTTGTAACGCAAGGTGGTCTTTTGGGCTTCTATGGAAGTACCGCCATTATTCAAATAAAAGCAAGAGTCGCAATTGACTTTTAGCGTCCACGTGAGAAGACCCCCGTACTCACATCCTGGCGAAGTCGACTTGCACTGAATGGTCAATGACCAGGTCGGCTGGGCATATCGGGTTGATCTTGTTGGGGTCCCCACCGAGGTCCTTCACAGCGTCCCTCATCGCCGCGAAGTCCACCACAGCTGGCACTCCTGTGAGATCCTGGAACCAATTTTATCACTTTATATTATTTACTTACTACCCGCAAGTACGTATACGTAACTTTAGACTTAAATTTTTTTTCTCCATTTTTTTTATCATTCCTGCTCCGCTTCTATTAGCCGTAGCGTGGTTATATATACAAAGTGTATTCAGACCGTGGTCGGAAACTAAGGCAGATAATAGCTAAGGTGATTACAAAAGCCCTGGCGTTAAAGAAAATCACGACAAAAAAAAAGATGTTTTCCTATCAACATTGAAACAACGTTGAAACCACGGCACACTTCTTTACAAAGTTGATGTATGTATTCACAATTATCGCGTATTTTAATGGTGAAGGAAAACATCGTGATAAAACCTGCACACCTAAAAGTTCTTAGGAATTTCTTAGGTGTGTAGTCCGCCAACCCGCACTTGGCCAGCTTGGTGGACTAAGTCCTTACCCCTCGCAGTTATAACGGACGCCAGAGCCTAACAGTGCAACGTATATGGCTGACTAGCTGTGCCCGCGACCTCGTCCGCGCGGAAAATTTATTTTTAATTATTTTTAAAAAGACAATTTATAAACTAAAAGTAGCCTAAGTTACTCCTTATTACATCAGCTATCTGCCAGTGAAAGTCCCGTTAAAATTGATCCCCCTGTTTCAGAGATTAGCCGGAACAAACAGACAGACAGACAGACAGACAAAAATTTTTAAAAACTTTATTTTGGTATATTTACCGTGTATACATCCATATGTATTTATAAAAAAGCGGTTATTTCAATATTACAAACAGACATTCCAATTTTATTTATTTGTATTGTATGTATTATATAGATGATGATAAACGTATTACGGTAGAAAAAATGGATAACTTTTTCTTATGACTTGGAGGGTAGATTCACAAATTGCAAACAAAATTACCTGCAGAATAACTCTAGCTGGTTTGAACGCGATCTCGACGCCTCCCTCGAGCGCCTGATTCCGTTCCCAGTCGAGGACATTCTGCACATCCTTCTGCAGCACTTGGAAGCCGTCGCAGTTCCTCACACACGACTCCAGGAGCACCCTGATGCTGAACGGGAGACGGTCTGGTGGAAACGACATAAGAAAATCATTAGTTATGTCTTATGCATCACTGCTGTTGCAATGCATCACTGCTGTTGCAATGCATCTCTGCCTACCCTTCAAGGGTTAAAGTTCGTGTAGCTAATAAGATTTCTCTGATATAAAAAGCCAATAATGCTTTCCTCGACCCTGGAAACGAACCCAGGTCTTCTAGATCCAAGAATCCCATCTCTCGTCACTCGAAACCTACATGTCTACTAAGATGCTTCATCACGCTACGCGTAAAGACCTAGGATTGTAGGACGGAACTATTCGAGCTTTGTGGTACGGTAAAAAAAAAGTGTGTGTGTACTTATGTACACGCGTTAGAAGTTATACTTCATACATAAATATAATTACCTTACCATAACTGTCTTTACCATCACACTTTATATCCATATCCGGCCGGATACAATCATCCCAATACTATAGACCTTGGACTCTAATATCAGACTCACCCCCTGTATCCGTCTGGTTATATCAACATCTGTTATCAATTTAATTGCTCTTATCAGTGACTGATAAGAATGCGGTGTCGTCTTATTGCATGTTTACATGCAAAAATCTAGAAATATGGCTCGTGGTCTCGCGGCACAAGTATGCGATCTAGTGGTCCCGGGTCGGGCAGTGTTATTGGGTTTTCCATTAGGAAATTCTCAGTAACAACACGGAGTCTGGAAATGTGCCCGAAAAACGGCAATAGGTTCGCCCCTTACTACTGATACATTCCTTTTTTTGAGGGGAAAACTGTTTATGGCTCTTGGGGGGAAGGGGGCGGTAAGCGTATGTCGGGGTCACCGACCTTCCAGCCCGGCGCGCGTCGACGTCACGTCCGCGCAGATGTTAATGCCGAGCTCAGTCCCTAACCAAACCCTAACCTACACCTGCATAGCCACAAAAACCCCCCCTGGCCAACTTCGAGCCGAGTGGAGCGACCGGTAGGCCTCCGAGACAAGAGCGTCTCGGCCCATCAGGTTTTTAATGGGTGCGGCTGCCACCGTGCCGCCGCTCTTCTCGGGGTCACTTTCTGCCCTCGCGGCGCGTCCAGCGACCCCAAGGACTGATACATACCTGGTGCAATGTGGGTGCAGATATGCACCTCTGTCTATCCCTTCAGGGAATACAGACATGATGTATGTATATATGAATATTCTTACATACGACCCGAATGTAAATTTAACAACTGGGTCACATATGTTTAAAGTTACGCAACAAAATTTCAAGGTAACATTACATAAATTTAAGTAACATAGACAGACTCCTTGGCGCAGTTGCTTAGATATGAAACGAGAGGCCGCGGGTTCGACTTCTTCCGCACTATACGGTCCATATTTTTTTTTTAATTCATATCGATCTAGAGCTCGACTGCCTCGTGGTCTCGCGGTACAGGTATGTGCCGTGCGATCTAGAGGTCCTCTAGACCACGAGGCAGTCACGAGGCTAAAGTACGTGATAATATATTGTGAATACATAACGCGGAAAAGTCATAGGTGTGTGCCTGGAGTTTGAACCCGCGACCGCCGAGGTTGGAATCAACCAAGGCCATCCCTTTGGTAAACATATAACACACACATAACCTCACGCCTGTATTCCCCGAAGGGTAGGCAGAAGTTCTTTTCTGGACCCACGTATCGCCAGATATGTATTAGTCCCACGTAAAAGGGGACGAGCCTATTGCCGTTTTTCGAGCTCATTTCCAGACTCCGTGCTGACACTGAGAAATTTCTAATAGAGAAACCCAATAACACTGCCCAACTTGGGACCTCGTGATTACATGACACATGCTTGTGACACGAGACCACAAGGCAGTCGACATTACTCATAGAAAATATATATACATACCATATTTCGGTCCTAGAGCTGCCAAGTCGAAGTATTTGTACGTATTTCCATCAATTTCCAGGTCCTTTAGAAGGTTCCCGTAAGGATTCACCTTAGCTGTAACAAACACAGTTAAATGAAGGATGTAAAATGATGATGTGAAGTAAAATGATGACCTCGAGGTTTAGGTGCGCGGTCGAGAATCTCGGAGGTCGCGGGTTCAAACCCCAGGCACACACCTCTGACTTTTCCAAGTTATGTGTGTATTCACAATGAATTATCACGTACTTTAACGGTGAAGGAAAACATCGTGATGAAACCTGCACACCTAAAAGTTCTTAGGAAATTCTTAGGTGTGTAGTCTGCCAATCCGCACTAGGCCAGCGTGGGGGACTAAGGTCTAAAGCCTCTCAATGGTAGAGGAGGCCTGTGCCCAGCAGTGGGATGTATATGGCCTGATGATGATAGTGTCTCGTAGTTAGTGATACACAACACAAGACTTGTATGTTTTAGTGTGCAGTCAGAACTATGTACCAGTAGCGATACTTCCATAGAAGCCTAAAAGCATTACACATTAATTGTGTAATGTATGGTTAATATTTTTTTATTGTAGAGTCAGGATAATTTCATTTATATATCAATTTGAATTGTCAATTTGTAGTGTAGGGCACCCTCTGGCTAGGTGGTGTGACAATATTCGCATGGTGGCTGGCAACGATTGGATGAGGAGCGCTGAAGATCGAGCCCAGTGGCATGCCATAGGAGAGACCAATGTCCAGCAATGGATGTGAGAGAGGCTGTTACTGATGATATGCCTTTTTTTTTGGTTAATTATAGATTTAAAGCTTAAAGATTATTATTCAGACTTTTGTAAGGCAAGGTTGGCTTTTAGCTTCAGGAGTACATATTTATAGGCGGATGATATTATTGTATGTAACTCCTATAGTTGTTTATATTTTCAATTATGGCATACTTATTAAAGTTTCTGTTATAAATGGAAGCCAAAGTGTGTTAAGACTATGCTAAAAATGTTGATGCTAATTGATTAATACAATGTTATGAAGCTAACAATCAGGTACCTAAGATAATATTGGCAAAGTTGTCAATGATTTAAATTCTTTCTTTTATCTGACATTTGTTATCTAAAATGTTTTCTTGGCTGTTTGATGCATATTGACATTTCAAAGTATGCATGTGATGGGCAAGCTGACTATTTTGTTAACAATAAAAAAAATTGGTAATCATGTTGTAATTTAAAAAACCCTTGTCAAAAACCTTAAAAAAAATGCCTTTGCTTGTAATAACAGGCCAACAACAAAACATGTGGTCTTTTATTTAATTTTAGAAGAATGTGAAAATAGGCAAAGGACAATTAATGAGGTAGAGTAAATATTCTATATGATTTAAAATTGATTAAAATTAACAACTTCTGAAAACATCATAATCATGCCTTAAAATCGCGAAAAATCTTATTTAATTTAAGACAACATTTTGAAATTTTAAACTCATGCCCAATAAAAATTACAGCTTTTATTTTCAACACTGCTAGTCTTTAAGGTCTCCCAATTACTTTCCCATGAAAGTATAATCCACAACCTCAAATTAATAAGTAAAACTTTTTAGCCTGTGTACAATATATTTTAGGCCCTAACATTTCATAAATTTTAAAAAGATGAAATTCGTTTACCAAATTTGGAAGTAGGATCGTTATTCCTAGAGTTCCAAAGTTAAAAAGTAATGAATATTCATTAGAGCAAAGGTTAAGTTGCGCGAGAAGTAGTGAAATAAATAACTTCGGCTGACAACAAGTCAAATTCTGCGTTCTTATTAGAATATTTGATAAGCCATCTACGACTCCAAAGAAGCTATTATAAATATAAACTATAAACTTCCGGCATATTTTAAATTTCGAACTATACGCACCCGCCATAGTGAGCCGCTGTGAAGTCACGTAGGATTTTTGACGTTTCCCGAATATAAACGAGAATATGCGATTTATATTTTGCGTCACGAATGTTCCGAGGCGAGCCTAATGCCTATCACACACAATTCACAAATCACATATCACTCACGTCATCAAGCAATCGACTGACAGAAGTTGACGGTTATTTGACAGACCAAAATGAAAAGTTATCAAATTGCACAGGCACACTGAATACTGACGCTGTTAAGTTGCGTTCAGGTAATTTACGGTGGAATGGATCGAATAGAAACAGTTGATAGGTGGAATAGAAACAAACCTTTACATTTCACAAAAATAATTACAAGTTTATTTAAAGGAAACATAGAAGAAGTGAGGTTGAAAGTAAGTTAGTGCGCGAAGCAAAAATAATATTATTAATAACATTACCTACGCAGGCAAGGTTTCAGACTTAGAAACTAATAGAGGTAGTTTAAACACCGTTAATATTTTTTTGTTATAATTTTCTTTTTAATTGTCGTTAGCTTGTTTATTAAGCTCAGTTGCAGGATTAATAGAAACATTATCAGTTTCGTTTATTTTCTCACTTTTATTATTATAACCATTCTTTAGATGTCTTTCTTTGCCCTTAAAATGCATAAAAATTCATAAAAGTGTATACAACACCCTATAACCCTTAAATCGTTAAACCACTCTCTTGTTGCTAATTTCCCTACAGATATGTCTTTTCTCCTCCTTCTTCGTTTCCATGAAACTTGGGTAGATAAGCATTACTATATAACTCCGTGGTGCATCTATTGTTACCTCAACGTCTTTATTTTCATATAATTACACGATATGTACACAACTGTTTCACGTTACACAACAATTACTCAATACTATACATAATTACACGATACTATAATATAGCACTAGATGGATGAAGAAATATTAATTTCCAACTTATGTGTGTATTCACAATGAATTATCACTTACTTTAACGGCGAAGGAAAACATCGTGAAGAAACCTACACACCTAAAAAAGAGTTCTTAGGAATGTAGTCCGCCAACCCGCATTAGGCCAGCGCGCGTGGTGGGCTATGGCCTAAACCCTCTCAGTTGCAGAGAAGGCTCTTGCCTAGCAGTGGAACGTATATAGGCTGATGATGATGATGATGAATTTGTATTTTTTTATTAAATAGGTATTTGTTTTAGCCCCACTGCTACCGACCTAATTAATCGTTTTTCACATGGTTTGTATTTTGTATATCAATAATTTTGAACGCGACCAAACATTTAACATGCATTCCAGATATATGCGATGTACAATTTTTAGAATATTCTAATATGTTTTCTCTGTTTCTCTTCTGGCAATAAAAAGATACAGTGATATGTAGCAACAACAACTAACTACAATTTCTACGACCAAGACCTGAAACACGACGATTACAAAGAAAATTAAAAAAATCCGTTGAATGTGATTGTTTTTCTTTTTAATTAAAGTTTTAAATCATAATCACGTATAATTATTATCAAAGATGACGAGTTTTGACTTTAATTCAGTAAGCGCTGCGCTTACCGACCCTAATCAGCCAGAAAACGGCGTAGACTTCTGCGGGAAATCGTTAAAATTGGACACAGAACAAGATGGTGCGTTTTCCTCGTTTATTTACCTTTTCGCAGGTTATTTCGTTCTACGAAGTCGCCAATATGTTTAGGATACAATCATTGCAATAATTTACTAATTTATTTTTATGTAAATCAAGTTTTTGTTCATTTCCAAAACATAACCTCTTTGGTATTGTTTTTAATTTTAGTAATAAATATACTCAAAAATTGTTTAAAGGATGCACTTAAAATTTAAATACACGGTAGTTTTAATGTTTTTCGTCAAGAATCTGTAACCTTATTGATATTTCATCAGTTATATTTATTGATTTTACATCAGTCATTTATTTTTTCATTAACGACTTATTTGCCATTTTTTATGTGTTGATATGTACCTCGGTTCAATTTCATAAATAGTAGCCTATATTCTTTCCCTAGTAGTACCCTCTCAGTTGTAGAGGAGGCTCGTGCCCAGCAGTGGGACGTATATGGGCTGATGACGACGAAATTCATTTTCATATCAAAAAGTTCAAAAATAAATTTTGATTTCACTCACTAACAACAAATTTATAAATCTTTTAGCTGTACCACATCTCAAACACAATTTTTTTTTTTTTTTTACTGGCATGGCAAAGTGACCCCATTGCACCTGATGGTAAGCGTAATGAAGTCCATAAAAAGTGCTGACCAGCGATTCAATAAAACCATTAGTTATTCTTTATTTTCGCAATACTTTTACCACACCTAATGACAAGCATAGTCTACAATCTATACTAATATTATAAAGTTGAAGAGTTAGTTTGAACGCGCTAATCTCAGGAACTACTGGTCCGATTTGAAAAATTCTTTCAGTGTTAGATAGCACATTTATTGAGGATGCTATTGACTATATATCATCACTGTACAACAAATAGGTGTGGAGCAACAATAAAAAAAATATCAAATACATAGGAGTAAAACATGAAATGGCAAGAGACTCAATCCTTCAATTTCACACAACTATTTATTTATTTATAACAGCATCCATGGCACAGTAGGCTAGATACCAACTTGTGAAACGAGAGGCAGCAGGTTTGATCCCTGCACCGAGCCAAATGTTTGTGTGATCCACAAATATTTGTTTCAGGTCTGGGTGTTTGTGAGACCGAAAAGTCTCTTGTAGTTTCTGATACCCACAACACAAGACATGTATCTTATTGTGGGGTCAGAACTATGGTTGTGACTATTGGGTGTATTTTTTATTATATTATTTATAACAGTCCATGGCACAGTAGGCTAGACAAGCTGTTGGGGTCTCAATCCCAGCACTGAAACAAAAGCTTGTGTGATCCTCAAACATACAGGCGACACTCTTTCTACTTGAGAACAGCAAACTTGTTCAATGAACTGGCTGACATTCTCGATATTGACCTTTTCAATATAAATTATAAGAATACATTTAAAGCACTGGTTCAAATCAGTTGTCTAATTCACTATTGCTCAAATGCTATTGTTTTATTTTTATTTTTTTTTACTTGTGTTGTATTTAATTTAGGTTAAGATTTCATGCAAGTCATGTTTTAGATATATATATGCGGAAACATTTTATTAGTCCTTAAGCAAATTATGTATAATATAACTAGATTTTTAAGATTTTCGTCTGTATTTTGCTTCAGGAACGTCTCGTTTCAATGTCCAACAGTAATCCGCTAACATATGTGGGCTCCAGTTGCCCTGATATCGTTTTTCCATGGCAGAAATGTCTTGATAGAATCTTTCACCGTGTTTATCGCTGACGGCGCCCAAATTTTCAGGAAAGAAGTTTAAATGTGAATGAAGAAAATGTATTTTCAACGACATATTACAGCTTAAAGCCTTATAAGTAGATAAAAGCTCCGCGATAATACATTTATAGTCACTTGATCGGTGATTTCCTAGAAAATTGCAAGCTACTTTCATGAAAGATTCCCAAGATGATTTTTCTAAATTACTTACCTTTTTTTAAATATATCATCTTTCATCAATTGCCTGATTTGAGGGCCAACAAATATGCCCTCTTTAATTTTGGCTGCACTCAGCTTAGGATTTTTTTCTTTCAAATATAAAAAGCCGTCACCACTCCTGTCCATAGCTTTCATGAAGTTCTTCATAAGCCGAAGTTCTATGTGTAAAGGTGGTAAATATACCTTCTTAGGTTGCACCAATGGAGGGTTTTTAATATTTTTAAATTGTAATACCTTTTGTATCAGTAAGACAAAAATGACAATCATATGAGTGGTTCGTTGGTTCCGTCCAAATCATAGGGGTTATAAAAGGCATAGATCGAGATCTTTTCGCCCATCCAGTGAAAAGATCCACACATATAACACAAAAGATGTGTGGAACCCACACTTTGTCTTGTTGTCCGATGGCAAAGCCAAAATACTGTTCATATAACTTAGTTACTAATGTTGTCAAATTCCTTTGCTGAGGTTTGAAAGTAATGTCACCACAAATGTAATACTATAAACTATAAACTAATAAAATTTGTCAGGATCATTATTACACTTTCCTGGCATTATTTAAGAATCACTTAACTCTAAAAACAGAACAAAATACTACGCTATTCATATAAACAAATTCTCTGAATGCGAAAGTGAAACAAAAACGGTTAATTTTTTTATTTATGGGTAGTAGTACCTGTAACACGAAAACTAGACCTGATGGAAATAAAATAAGTATGGTAATAAAATGAGGATAGGTAGGTAATTTAAAATTAGCAAGCACCTTTCTTGTTACAAAATTTTGTTGACCAGTGTTATTATTCGCCAATAGATGTCAGGAAGAGTCTACTCAAACGCCTCCTTTTTGTTATTTTTCTTCCAAATGACATTTTCTAAAAATGATTCCTAGCTAGATCGATTTATCGCCCCCGAAACCCCCTATATACTAAATTTTATGAAAATCGTTGGAGCCGATTCCGAGATTCCAATTATATATGTGGGCTGTGCTAGAGTCTCTCCAGCGGTGCCACATTGACTGTCGGTACATCGAGGTGTTGAAAAGCATATACAGCAACGCCACCATGTCGGTCCGAGTACAAGATCAGAGCACGAAGGCTATTCCACTACACAGAGGCGTGAGACAGGGAGATGTCATATCTCCGAAACTGTTCACTGCCGCGCTGGAAAACGCCTTCAAGCTCTTGCAGTGGAAAGGATTCGGCATCAACATCAACGGCGAGTATATCACACACCTCCGGTTTGCCGACGATATTGTAGTCTTGGCAGAATCGCTGGAAGACCTTAGCACTATGCTCGAAGACCTCAATCGAGTCTCTCAACAGGTGGGTCTTAAAATGAACATGGACAAGACGAAAATCATGTCGAATGTCCATGTTGTGCCCACCCCGATCGCAGTTGGGGGCTCGACTCTCGAAGTTGTAGACGAATATGTCTATTTGGGACAAGTGGTCCGGTTAGGCAGGTCCAACATCGAGAGAGAGGTCAATCGTCGAATCCAACTCGGTTGGGCAGCGTTCGGGAAACTACGCGACGTCTTCTCGTCCAAAATACCTCAGTGCCTGAAGACGAAAGTCTTCGATAGTTGTGTGTTACCAGTGATGACATACGGCACTGAGACGTGGCCTCTCACTATGGGCCTCATTAGACGGCTCAGAGTCACTCAGCGAGCTATGGAGAGGGCTATGCTCGGGGTTTCCCTACGAGATCGAATCAGAAATGAGGAGATCCGTAGGAGAACTAAAGTAACCGACATAGCCCAGCGGATTAGCAAGCTGAAGTGGCAATGGGCCGGGCACATAGCGCGGAGAACTGATGGCCGCTGGGGCCAAAAAGTTCTCGAATGGAGGCCACGTACCGGAAAGCGCAGCGTGGGACGTCCTCCGACAAGATGGTCGGACGACCTGGTGAAGGTCGCGGGACGTCGCTGGATGCAGGCTGCTTCCAACAGGTCCCTGTGGAAATCATTGGGAGAGGCCTATGTCCAGCAGTGGACTTCGATTGGCTGATGGATTGGATTGGGATTGGAATTATATATATATATATATATACAAGAATTGCTCATTTAAAGATATAAGATAAAACATTAGTTTGAGAGTTAAGTCTCTTGTATTATAGATTCTGATACACAACACAAGACTTGTATCTTAGTGTGGGATCAGAACTATGTATGCAACTGTTTACTATCCTATTTATGCATTTATACAATTGTATAAAAAAGATTGTCGCACCTGGTCTATTCCACAAATATTAAAAGAATACTACCATTCCAGCACAACCGATCATCGAAGCAATCAACAAATGCCCCAACATGGTTTACCTGACACTCACCGGTAACACACTGGGAGTGAAAGCAGCACAGGCCATCGCCAAGGCTCTGGAGGGCCACCCAGAGCTAAAAGTGGCACGGTTTTCTGACATGTTCACCGGTAGAATGAAGACGGAGATACCGCCTGCCTTGGTAAGGTTTCTTATTATTACAGTAGGTATTGTATAGCTGGTTTTATTGTTTAAAGGAGGTTTGGGTGTTCGAAGGGAAGGGAACCATATTTTCGAGATTTGGAGGTTTATAACTCATCAAGGTTTGACTTAACAAGGTTCTGAAATTGAAATTGAATTTTTTGTATTGTATTTATGTATTAGCTTAATATTGTGTGTAGTATATTATAATTTAATTTACACCTACGCTTTTCATCTCTGCACCATCTAAGGTTCGACTGGAAGAGAATGCCTCAGGCATTAAGTCCACCTTTACATCATGTATGTATAAAGTGTAAATAAATAAATTGAAATTTATTTCGTAAAAACATATACATTTTTGAGTATGAACAGGTCCCAATATAGGCAAGCCCGTAGCTTGGGTACCTGTTTATTTACATCAACAAGTTAATATTAGGTACATTAGCTGAACAACAACAACTGTAATACAATAACCATATTAAACCATATTCTTTCAGATGGCACTAGGAGATGGTATGATCTCAGCCGGAGCCAGGTTAACAGTATTGGACCTGAGTGACAATGCATTTGGCCCCATCGGTGTGGAGGGGCTGGCAAAACTACTACAGAGCGAAGTTTGCAGTGAATTACAGGTAAAGTAATTGCATTCATTTTTATCAGTTAATGTCTAGAAAATAAGTAAAGGACTTCAATAATTATAATAAGTCAATCAAAATCAATATCATTATAATCAATTGTATTATAAGTTGTGATGGCTTCTAGGTTTAGGCACGCAATCGGGGGTTCAAACCCCAGGCACACATCTCTGACTTTTCGAAGTTATGTGTGTTGACAATGAATTAACACGTACTTTAACGGTGAGGGAAAACATCGTGACGAAACCGGCACACCTAAAAGTTCTTAGGAATTTCTATGAATTTCTTAGGAATATGATTTGATGATGATGATGACATCAATTAAATCTGTAAAGGAGCAAAAAGGCCAAGAATTTTGGACTGAGGACCAAGACTGAGGCCTAAACCCTCTCAGTTGTAGAGGAGGCCCGTGCATCAGTGGGACGTATATGGGCTGATGATGCATACATACATACATAAACTCACGCCTGTATTCCCCGAACGGGTAGGCAGAGGTGCATTTCTGCACCCACATTTCGCCAAGTATGTATCAGTCCCACGTAATAGGGGGCGAGCCTATTGCCGTTTTTCGGGCACATTTCCAGACTCCGTGCTGTTACCGAGAATTTCCTAATGGAAAAAACCAATAACAATTTGCCCGACCCGATTTTGATGATGATGATGTGTTGTTTTCAGGAGTTGCGTCTAAACAACAACGGCTTGGGCATCACTGGCGGCAAGTTGCTGGCGGGCGCGCTGTCCAAGCGCCGGCGCCGCCTGCGAGTGTTCGTGGCGGGACGGAACAGGCTCGAGAACGACGGAGCCTCCGCCCTCGCAGCTGTCTTCCAGGTCAGTACCACTCATGCCAGGAATATAACATATACAGGTTGTATTCAGACCGTGATCGGAAACTAAGGTAATAGCTGCGGTGATTACAAACACCGTGACATAAAAAAAAAGCGGCAAAAAAAGTTTTCCTTACATCATCATCATCATCAGCCCAAATACGTCCCACTGCTGGGCACGGGCCTCCTCTACAACTGAGAGGGTTTAGGCCTTAGTCCACCACGCTGGCCTAGTGCGGGTTGGCGGACTACACACCTAAGAAATTCCTAAGAATTTTTTTTTAGGTGTGCCGGTTTTATCACGATGTTTTCCTTCACCGTTAAAGCACGTGTTAATTCATTGTCAACACACATAACTTCGAGAAGTCAGAGGTGTGTGCTCGGGGTTTGAACCTGCGACCGCCGAAATTCTCGACCGCGCGCCTAAACCTCGAGGCCATCACCGCTTCCTTACAACTACATCCAAAATGTCAATTTTTTAATACATACATAAACTCACGCCTGTATTCCCCGAAGGGGTAGGCAGAGCTGCATTTCTGCACCCACATTTCGCCACGTTTGTATCAGTCCCACGTAATAGGGGGCGAGCCTATTGCCGTTTTTCGGGCACATTTCCAGACTCCGTGCTGTTACCGAGAATTCCCTAATGGAAAAACCCAATAACACTTTGCCCGACCCGGGAATCGAACCCAGGACCTCTAGATCGCACGGCACATACTTGTACCGCGAGACCACGAGGCAGTCACAATTTTTTACAATAATGCGTTTGTAATCACCGTCGCTATTACGTACCTGCCTTAGTTTCCGATCACGGTCTGAATACACCCTGTATATTCAATAAAATTTAGGTATATGTAATTTAATTTGTTTGTAGGAAATGGGAACGTTAGAAGAAGTGGCGATGCCCCAAAACGGTATTTACCACGTGGGCATCTCGGCGCTGTCAGCCGCCTTCAAACAGAACCCGGGACTCTCCACTCTCAACCTGAACGACAACACCATCGGGGCTCGCGGGGCGCAGGCCATCGCAGACGTGCTGCCAGCGTGAGTACACTTACAGGGTTCGGTTCCCGGGTTGGACGAAATGAAACCTAGTGTTTGTCTTATCTATTTGAGAAACTAACAGAACAAATACCATTGCAAATATAAATAAATATTATATTATCCAAAACAGTTTCCATTAATAGTTCAAAACATACTTAAGACCGGGTGACCAAATCGTTTCTCGCTGGTCGGTATTATTTTCTTGGACTCCACTGTGCTTACCATCAGGTACAGTGGAGTCACTTTGCCGTGCCAGAATAAAAAATAAAAAAAGAAAAAGAAAGAAAGAACATACATACATACACAAACTCACGCCTGTATTCCCCGAAGACGTAGCAGAGGTGCATTTCTGCACCCACATTTCGCCAGGTATGTATCAGTCCCACGTAATAGGGGGCGAGCCTATTGCCGTTTTTCGGGCACATTTCCAGACTCCGTGTTGTTGCCGAGAATTTCCTAATGGAAAAACCCAATAACACTGCCCGACCCGGGAATCGAACCCAGGACCTCTAGATCCCACGGCACATACTTGTACCGCGAGACCACGAGGCAGTCGAAAAAAGAAATATAAGAAATAAAGACAAATAAAATAAGGTTGTGATATGATGTTGATGTGTGGGTCAACCTGCACTAGGCCAGTGTGGTGGACCAAGGCCTAAACTCTCTTAATGGTAGAGTAGGCCCGTGCCCAGCAGTGGCACCTTTATGGGCTGATGTTGATGTTGTGTTAATTAAAAATTTTGAATTGTCTATTAATGAGATTTGTCATCAAATTCCGAAATTTGAGCTTAGATAACAATTTTTTTTTGTTTTAGAAATCTTATCTTTTATAGCAGTAATCTAAAGCCTCCTTTTTCAATAAAAAAAGGTTCAAAATGCTAAAAATATCCACGCGATTAACGAACGATTATAAGTCGTGATGGCCTCGAGGTTTAGGCACGCGGTCGAGAATCTCGACGGTCGCGGGTTCGAACCCCAGGCACACACCTCTGACTCTTCCAAGTTATGTGTGTATTCATAATGAATTATCACGTACTTTAACGGCGAAGGAAAACATCGTGATGAAACCTGCACACCTAAGAGTTCTTAGAAATTTCTTAGTGTGTAGTCCGGCAACCCTCACAGGCCAGCGTGGCGGACTAAGGCCTAAACCATCTCAGTTGTAGAGGAGGCCCGTGCTCAGCAGTGGGACGTATATAGGCTGATGATGATGATTAACGAACGGCCCCAAATGAGTTCGTCACTTAATATTTTTGTTGTTTCAGTCTGAAGAAGCTCAAATGTATAAACTTCGGAGATTGCCTGCTGAAGAGTAAGGGCGCCAGCGCATTGGCGAAGGCTTTGAAGAACAGCTCTCCTGTACTAGAAGTAAGAGTAGACAAAAATAAATACACCCAACTAGGGATGTTATGGATATGATATTTCGGATCTGGATACGGATGGATATAGGAATTAAATTATATCGGTTTCGGATACGGTTACGGATATGTAATTATTTCGGATTATCCGTTAGTTTCGGATAATTTCGGTTACGGATATTAGATTGAAGTAAAATATAACTGTTTTCGACACTCTTGTAAGATATTTTTTTATCACAATGTTTACATTTTGCACAATCTACATTACCTTGATAAAGAAATGTCCAAATTAAAGTCGATATTGGTCGTTTTTTGTCTATAAAAAACAATTTAGTACTTAACGCAAGACTTTCTTAAACTATCCGAAACTTCTGAAACGGATACGGTTACGGTTACGGATATATTTTTATTTCGGATATCCGATAGTTTCGGTTACGGTTACGGAGCTCCATAACATCCCGGCCCCACACTAAGATACAAGTCTTGTGTCGTGTGTAACTACGAGACACTTTACTTTCACAAATACGAAACAAATATTAGTAGATGACACAAACATTTGTCTTCTACAGGATTGAACCCGCCTCTCGTTTCTGACGCTGGTGTCTAGCCAACTGCGCCACGGGGCTGCCAATCATCATGTCATGTTAATATTCAATAACTCAATAAACACTACAAAATTCTTAACCTAAATTACTGGGAAGCTAAAAGAAAGTTAACTAAAGAATCGGTTAATTGGTCTTACTCCTTCTCAGAAGACTTTTTGAAATGTATTAAGTAACTCTAGACATGCATCGTTAAAATCATTACATTTTTTTTTCTTTCTTTTTTGTTTTATAATATTTGATTAACCATTTTGTTTTAATTATATATTGAGCACCGTTATTACTGGTTTTAAGATACTCCTGTAAAAAAACTCTCCACGACACAGGCAGTGCCTAGTGCGGAGAGTTTTTGCAAACTGTTATGTGTAAATTTTTTCAAGGTTAATAAATAAATTTATTATTATAATAACATGTTTGATTTCAGTCATTGGATCTGAGTCACAACGAGATTGGCAGAGACGCTTGCATGGAGATCGTGGAAGCCATCACATCATTGCCGCACAGCAAGGACAGACTGTCTCGAGTAGTGTTGGCAGGTAATCAATCTTGCATACCGTCACCATCAGCCCATATACGTCTGGCCTAGTGCGGGCTGGCAGACTACACACCTAAGAAGTTTTAGGTGTGCAGGTATCCTCACGATGTTTTCCTTCACCGTAAAGTAAGTGATGTTTTTTTATGGAAAAAGGAGGCAAACGAGCTGGTGAGCCACCTGATGTAAAGTGGTCAACACCGCCCATGAACACCCACAATACCAGAGGAATTATCGGTGTGTTGCCGGCCTTTGAGGAAAATATAGGCTCTCTTCTTGAAGGCCCCTAAGTCGTATCTGTTTGGAAATACCGCCGAGGCAAGCTGATTCCACAAACATGTAGTGCGAGGAAGAAAACACCGTTTGAACCGCACTGTAGAAGAACGCCATTCATCCAGATGGTAGGGATGAAACTTCAATTTCATGCGTGTGGTGCGGTGGTGAAAGTTAGCAGCAGGTATTAAGCCAAAAAGTTCATCAATTGTGAATACACACATAACTTTGAAAAGTCAGAGGTGTGTGCCTGCGGTTTGAACCCGCGACCGACGAGATTCTCGACCGCGCGCCTAAGCCTCGAGGCCATCACTACTTACTTATTTTTTTGTTTTATAGAAAATAGCCATATATTTTTTTTATTGACATTGTTTCAATTATACATGATAAATGTCATAACGATACAAACTGTAGCAACACATCAAAACTCCGATCAGTTTCAATAAAATTGACTAGAGTCGTTTATCCTCCAGGGAACAGTCTCGGAGGGTCGGCCAACAAGAAGACCATGCGGGACAGACTGGGATCCTCAGCTGAACTCAGCGATGGAGAAGGAACCGACGAATGTGAGTATCGATTCCTTTTTATAGACACTGTAGTGGGGCGATCGCTTGTGAGTTATCCTCGTTTATGCAAGTCAAGAACACGTGGAGCGATGACATAGCTCTTAGTATATATTTTTGCGCCGTTAGATATTATAGGTACCCTACTGCACCCTTACTGCTCGATACTAGGGGCGCAGCGGGAACTTTTTAGGAGCAAACCGAAAAATAGTAGTCCCGCCTGGTCTGGCCATTCTTGCGCCCCCTAGAGTCTACCCCATGTGCTTGGGCACTGATGAGACCCACATAATTGGAGACTAGTTTAGCCGTTTTAAGGGGACATTTCCAGACTCCGTGCTGTTAATGACAATTTCCTAATAAAAAAAACCCCAATAACACTTTTTCCCACTCCGGTAATCGAACCCTTCACCTCTAGATCGCACGGCACATATACCGCGAGGCCACGAGACAGTCGTAAAGTTCAACCGCAAATTACATCAAAATGTGTGGAATTAACTTAACATGTATTTAAAACCACTCGATTATTTATTTACATACATTATATATGTTTTCCATAAGCAATATCGATTTCAGAATATTTATTTAGGCTACGGCCATTGATTTCTTTCACAAAAATATTTATTTATTTATTATTAATTAATTAATGCAAGTTTACAGATTTCTCCAAAACATTTACATTGTAAAAATAACAAAAATTAATAAAATAATATAAAAACACGAGCACATTTAACTATATAACAAAAAAATAATTTACAAAGCTAAATTTAAAATATCAATAACAAACATACTAAATCTTCTGTAACACCCTCTATCGGCAGACGTGACGGACTCTGAAGAAGAGCAAGAAGACGAAGACGAAGAGTCAGACGGAGAGAATTCAGAAGACAGCGCCACAGAAGACGCGCAGCATCTCGACACAAGTGTGGACGTTAAAGAAGTCATTCTAGATGCTTCTAGAGGTAAATTCCATTTTTACTGACATTTTTACAAATGTACAGGGTGTATTCAGACCGTGATCGAAAACTAAGGCAGGTAATAGCGACGGTGATTACAAACCCATTGGCGTAAAAAAAAAACCCGTTTACGATTGTGGACCCCCATTTTTTATCACATCCAATGTAGACCCCTGGGTTCCACCTGGACCACTTTGGGAATAACTGGTTTAGATTAATATATTGTCTGTTTTCCACAGAAGATGAAGTGGTCGATGAAGTCCAGAGATTCCTCCAGAACCCTACTGCGGAGAATCTGGACCGACTGGGAGGCAATGCGGCCAGTGTCATAGAAGTCTACCTTAAAGTAAGTATTTATTTAATAATTTTCAATTATCAAGTCAGTCTGTAGTGTTTTGTATGATATAGAAAGGTCTTGGGTTCATTACCTGGTTGAACTGTGTGGTATTGAGTTATGCATTAAGATGGGATCTTAATCAGTGTCGGTAAGTCCATAGAAGCCCAAAAGCCCAGTTTGCTTTTCATAATTCTGAATAATAATATACATACATACATAAACTCACGCCTGTATTCCCTAATGGGTAGGCAGAGGTGCATTTCTGCACCCACATTTCGCCAGGTATGTATCAGTCCCACGTAATAGAGGGCGAGCCTATTGCAGTTTTCGGGCACATTTCCAGACTCCGGGCTGCTACTAAGAATTTCCTAATGGAAAACCCCAACGACACTTTGCCCGACTCGGGAATCGAACCCAGGATCGTACGGCACATACTTGTACCGCGAGACCACGAGGCAGTCAAATTTAAGCTTTAAATCTTTATTTAACAAAAGCAATTTGTTAAATAAAAACCCCACAATAAGCAAATATAAACTAGACATTACACAATTAACATTGAACGCTTTTGGGCTTCTATGGGGGTATTGCCACTGGTTTATATTTATTTATTGTTGGGTCATGATATTCCCATTTATATGTCAAATTGCTTTTGTTAAATAAATATTTAAAGTTTTATGATTATTAATCGACATTTTGTAAGAAAAGCTGGACAAGAAATTCCTAAGAAATTTTTGGGTGTGAAAGCGTAAATAAATAACATAAATACATAACCTCACGCCTGTATTCCCTGAAGGGCTAGGCAGAGGTGCATTTCTGCACCCACATTTCGCCAGGTATGTATCAGTCCCACGTAATAGGGGGCGAGCCTATTGCCGCTTTTCGGGCACATTTCCAAACTCCGGGCTGCTACTAAGAATTTCCTAATGGCAAAACCCAATACCACTTTGCCCGACCCGGGAATCAAACCCAGGACCTCTAGATCGCACGGCACATACCTTTTTATGATATTAGTATATTTAAATATTTGATGAATGCACAACAGAGCAGACACTCCGGTGGCGCCCTGGCGCGGCAGTACGCGGCGGCGGCGCTGTGCGCCAGCTCGGTGCGGGGTGCAGCTGCGGCGGGTGCGGCCACGGCGCGCGCGCTCTACGTGCAGCTGGCGCGGGAGTCGCAGACTCTGCGCTGGCCCATGGCGGACGCGCTGCTCGCCGGACTTGGACTCATCAAGGTATCACGATGCGGGGATAAATATCATAGACACCTTATTAGCAAATCATCATCATCGGCCAAGCCATGTAATGTTTTGTAAGGTGATACCGCTATACAGTGAGAGCGCTAAATTGCTATGGTATATTGGATTATTATATAGTAAGACAGCCCCGTGGCGCAGTTGGCTAGACACCAGCTTGCGAAACGAGAGGCCGCGGGATCAACCTCCGCACTGAGACAAATGTTTGTGTGATCCACTAATATTTGTTTCGGGTCTGGGTGTTGGACCGAAAAGTCTCTCGTAGTTTCTGATAGCCACGACACAATACTCGTATCTTAATGTGGGGTCAGAACTATGTATGTGACTGTTGGGTGTATTTATTATTATTATTTATTATATTGAAAGTTTTTGGCATTAAGCACACAACTAACGAAGAAGTAAGATGTCTGTTATCAACAAGCTCTTAAGAAAAAATATCATCATCAGCCCATATACATACGTCCCACTACTGCACGGGCCTCCTCTACAACTGAGACGGTTTAGGCCTTAGTCCACCACGCTGGTCTACTGTAGGCGGACTATACACCTAAGAAATTCCTAAGAACTTAGGTGTGCAGGTTTCCTCGCGATGTTTTCCTTCACCGTTAAAGCAAGTGATAATTCATTGTGAATACACACATAACTTCGAAAAGTCAGAGGTGTGTGCCCGGGGTTTGAACCTGCGGCCGCCGAGATATTCGACCGCGCGGCTAAACCTCGAGGTCATCACTAAAAATTGAAATATAACTGGCATAAAATACACTGGTCAATATATTTTATTTATTGAAACTATATATTTTATTTTTGTAAAGAAAAAGTCTTATTTAACACATTACTTTCCGAGCATCTAAAACATTGGAATTTTTTGATGAAACGTATAAATTGACTGCCTCGTGGTCTCGCGGTACAAGTATGTGCCGAGCGATCTAGAGGTCCTGGGTTCGATTCCCGGGTCGGGCTAAGTGTTATTGGGTTTTTCCATTAGGAAATTCTCAGTAGCAGCACGGAGTCTGGAATTGTGCCCGAAAAACGGCAATAGGCTCGCCCTCTATTACGTGGGACTGATACATACCTGGCGAAATGTGGGTGCAGAAATGCACCTCTGCCTACCCCTTCGGGGAATACAGGCGTGAGTTTATGTATGTATGTATGTATGTGTACGTATAAATTAAGTTCTTAGTACATTAAGAAAATATAATATGAGAAATAAAAAACATTTAGCAAGTTTTTTTGCGATATATGAAGTCGGATCATAATCTTTAGTCGATAAAAATTATCAATTTCGAAAAATTACTTTAAAATCACCTTAACAATTTTTACAGCGAAAAAAGTTTTTTTGTTAAAAAAATTTGTGTGAAATTACGAATTTCATCAGAAACAAAAATGAGAGCCCTGACAACAAAAAGAATGTTGAATACAGTGTCCTAAAAATAGAAACATTATATTTTATAGCATTAAACTATTGTCAACAGACGGAGAGCAAAGACCTGGAGATCCGGTGGTCCCTAGAGAAGTGCTATCCCGCGCTGGCTGAGGTCATTGAGGAACCGTTCTTCCCTACAGCAGTGCGGGATACACTCAAGTAAGTTGAACCATCATACATATACATTTCTATATAACACTAGTGGTCCCGGCAGACATTATCCTGCCTGGAAAAGCTTTAAGCGATATGCCGACAGCAGCGCCACCTACCGGGTCCAATTGTGTTTTGAAATTATCCAGGGGCCCGTTGGAATATACATTGAAAATTTCATCCCAATCGGTCCAGCCGTTTGACATAACGACAACGGCGCCATCTATCAGGTCCAATTGTGAATCTAAACCATTCTCAAATCCCCTCGAACACACACAAAAATTTCATCCCAATCGGTCCAGCCGTTTGACATAACGACAACGGCGCCATCTATCAGGTCCAATAGTGAATCTAAACCATTCTCAAACCCCCTCGAACACACACAAAAATTTCATCCCAATCGGTCCAGCCGTTTGACATATCGACAACGGCGCCATCTATCAGGTCCAATTGTGAATCTAAACCATTCTCGAACCCCCTCGAACACACAAAAATTTCATCCCAATCGGTCCAGCCGTTTGACATACCGACAACGGCGCCATCTATCAGGTCCAATTGTGAATCTAAACCATTCTCGAACCCCCTCGAACACACAAAAATTTCATCCCAATCGGTCCAGCCGTTTGACATACCGACAACGGCGCCATCTATCAGGTCCAATTGTGAATCTAAACCATTCTCAAATCCCCTCGAACACACACAAAAATTTCATCCCAATCGGTCCAGCCGTTTGACATAACGACAACGGCGCCATCTATCAGGTCCAATTGTGAATCTAAACCATTCTCAAATCCCCTCGAACACACACAAAAATTTCACCCCAATCGGTCCAGCAGTTTAAGATGAGTTCGATGTCATACAGACAAACATTCATTTTAATATAAATAGATTTCATCATCAGGCCATATATGTTACACTGTTGTGCCTCCTCTAGAACTGAGAAGGTTTAGGCCTTAGTCCACCATAATATTTATAATGCAGTAATCATTCAGATTTAAACTACCATTCTAAGATCGATTAATTGGAAAAAATCAATTATTTCAATTGTTGCAACAATTGATCTGTGGCGTACCTAATATTTTATTTATTTATTAAATATTTTTATTTATTAACATATTTAATATTATGTATATTTATCCACAGTTACACTCACACGCATTACACAACACATTACAATACATTACACTTACAGAACCCAATATATTAAATGTGGAGTACATTGGAGACACTGCATACCACGGGTCGGGCGTAAACCTGTTTTGCTAAGAGATAAGCGATGCGCGCCATCGCTTCGACTCACGCGCCGGCCGCCAGTCGGTACACCTCTCTCGCTCGCGAAGCCCGTGTCACCCGCTACCTCTCCGCCTTATCTCGTCCGCGCGTAATAGCTGCCTTTTGTAATATTATATTATCGTACTTCTATCTGTCTCCTCTCCTTCTGATATTTCTACTTATTCTGTGACTGTATTGTGTGTGAACTATTGTGTCGTGTATATACTCTGTTTGTGACTATCGCTGTGCTGTGAATAAACGATTAAATCGCTTGTGCTTATTATTGCGCTCACGCCTGCATCCATCACCATCTGGCACATCATCCACACGCATCATCAGGCGCTGTCGCCACGTGCCCACAACCAGGCACACGACGCCGCCTATAACCATCTACACACAACCGCTAAACTGCTACTACTTAGCTAAAGATCACTGAAAACACAGGCAAATTCTTTAATGAAAGATCGATTATACCGTCATGTTGTTGAAAATCGATTTTAAAAATTGATTCGAATCGATTCCTCATAGATATTCATCATGTATTGTCGGAATGTGTACGAACTGCTACTATGAGGCAGGAATTAATTAAGCGCTATAATATATGTAATTTTAATGTAGGTTTATTTCAAACCATATTATCTGCCCAAACATCGGAAGCAGCCAGATTGGTATATTTATGTTCATATAAATTTTTCCATAGTTAAGTACTAAGTATTAGATAATATTAATATAATTTTATATACAATGGGACTGACATGATCGAAAATGATTCAAAGTCCCTAAAATAAATAAAGAATTAAAAATAAAGAATCGATTCTTTACATGTGACTATTATTGCAGGTTCTTCATCGCTGGCAAGATGGCGACGATGCCGCAAGAACTGCAGGAGGAGATCAGACGACACCCGACACTCTACTCGTAGTCTTAAATTATTACAATGTTTTTGTTAATTTGCGTTTTATTCACTTGTTACCCCATTGACATCATATAATATACATACACAACCTCACGCCTATATTCCCTAAAGTGGTAGGGTTTTGGGGCCCATATCCAGACTCTCTGCCGTCTGCCTTACCCGGGGATCCAACCTGGACCCTCGAGATCTCACATTCTTGGGCGGCGAAACCACGAGGCAGTAACATTTTTTTTTGTCGAGGGGAAAGCTGATTATGGCTCTACCTCCCACCAGCCCTGGGGGGAAGGGGGCGGGAAGCGTATGTCGGGGTCACCGGCCTTCCACCCCGGCGCGCGGCGACGTCACGTCCGCGCAGATGTTAAGTGCCGGGCTGGGTCCCTAACAAAATCCCTAACCCGCGCAAAGTGGGACAACCACGGTACATGGGCGAGAAGCGCCCACCGTAATTCCGCAGCCGGAGGCAGTAACACTAAGAATAAAATAGTTTAAAAAATTAAGATGTGTAAAATTGACGATTCAAAAGAACTTGTAAAAGTCTATTTGAATAAAGATATTTTGACTTTGACTTTGACTTTGAATCGATTAACGTTGTCGTAACGCAATTTGGACAAATAGTTTACTGCGACGCGAGGTAAATTAACTCGTGAAAATTGGTACATACTGATAAATAAATAAATAAATACACCCAACAGTCACATACATAGTTCTAACCCCACATTAAGTTTAAGATACGAGTCTTTTTGTGGGTATCAGAAACTGCGAGAGACTTTTCGGTCTCACAAACATTTGTCTCGACTCTCGGTGCGGGGATCGAACTACTAACAACTGGTGTCTAACTGGTCTTTATTATTATAAAAAAATAAACGAAATATCTTTCATTCCCTGCCTCTGTGGGTTTCTGGCGTGAGGATGTAAGTATGTATGAATAAAATAATGGATATGCCATAAGCGGCTAAAGGCTTCATGGTATACGTGTCCTTAGCTGAAACTAAAAAATGACAATTGACACAATAACATAACCTATCCAATGCCAAGTAAAAACATATTTTGAATGGATATGATAGTCGTAATTTATTCGAATAAGCATAACTTTTAATACATAGCAAGTTATTTTAGTCTTTTTATAATAGGTTGGTAGTTTGGTACAATATTAAATATTCTGCCTTACCTAATAATGATCTACGTAGTTGAAATTAACGCAAATGATCCTATTGATATTATCTGCTATTTTGAACCTAGTTTAAACGCCAAAACGTTCTGGTTGGTTCTGACCCCACACTAGTTAACAAGTCCTGTGTCATGGGCATCAGAAAGTATGAGACTTCGACCCAAAACAAATATTTGTGGATCACATAAACATTTCAATCAAACCTGTAACCTCTCATTTTGCAAGCTGGTGTCTAGCAAACTGCACTATAGGTCCCCTGTATATGTATATTTAAATTTTCAGAAAATGGCATCAATGAAATTAAACATCCAATTTGGAGGTGGAGCAGAGTTACTCTTCAATAAAATAAAGAAAAGGGAGGTAGAACTACCCTCGTTAGACAAATACTTTCCTGACTCTGGTAAAAAGACTTGGACAATAAAGGAACTGCTTGTGTGGATCAAGGATAACTTGTTGAGGGAACGGCCGGAGTTGTTTTTACAGGTAGGTCTTTGCATAAGTAGGGATCAATATTTACATACAATCAGATAATGCTCTACACTCCCAACCGCGTATCAAAAGCTATAGACATATTTCATAGTACTCTACTGTATTAAGATAATAATCCTGTGAAAGTTGTGTAGGTCAGAAATGAAATTGAAATGAAATTGCTTTATTTGGTCACGTAGGCAATCAAATAGCACTTATGACAAGTCAATACAGAAAAGAAAAATCTTTTATTATTGCATTATAATAATTCAACTATGGTTCATTTTATATAATTTGTACAAAAATATTTACAGATTTTTTTATAATTTATTTTTAGTTTTCATCAGGAAATACATAATATCTTATTATTATTATTTTAAAGTAAATAACGAGATGGACCTTGTGTATTTCTGAAACATCACATATTATTTTAATGCTACCACCGGATCCAAACGTGACCCTGACTGAGAAGACCCAGCGAAAAAAACTAAGAGATAAATAAGTTGAGTATGAAAGTTGAAGGATGGACAAACAGAGGAAGACATGATGGCTGATAGGGATGTTCGGAAGGATAAAACATACTAAGCCAACCACAAATAAAATTGGGAACAGTTAGGGAATGATGATGGTCAGAAATAAATAAATATTTATTGATATTAAATAGCTGTTCTGAATTTGGCAATGAGTGTGTTAAAAGAAAATTATAGGAATATTCCATTTAAAAGTCTACTACATTGAAGCCAATCTATTTCATATAAGTTGAAATGTTGAGTCTTTGGTGTTTAGAAATATGACTACAGGTTCCTTTTTGTACTTCATTCATTCATCATCAGCCCATATACGTCCCACTGCTGAGCATGGGCCTCCTCTACCTTTGAGAGGGTTTAGGCCTTAGTCCACCACACTGGCCTAGTGCGGGTTGGTGGAATACACACCTATGAAAGAACTTTTAGGTGTGCAGGTTTCCTCACGATGTTTTCCTTCACCCTTAAAGCAAGTGATAATTCATTGTGAATACACACATAACTACGAAAAGTCAGTGTGTGCCTGGGGTTTGAACCTGCGACCGTCGAGATTCTCGACCGCGCGCCTAAACCTCGAGGCCATCACTGCTTGAACTGCTTTGTAGTCATTATTGTTTTAATATTTGTAGAAGAAATTCAATAGTACATTGATAGGAATGTCTAATATGCGGAATTAAACATTTTTTCTTCTTATAAGTTTACTTAACGCTTAAAGTTTGCTTTAACGGTGAAGGAAAACATCGTGATAAAACCTGCACACCTAGAAGTTCTTAGGTGTGTAGTCCGCCAACCCGCACTAGGCCAGCGTGGTGGACTAAGGCCTAAACCCTCTCAGTTGTAGAGGAGGCCCGTGCCCAGCAGTGGGACGTATTTGGGCTGATGATGAGAAGTTTACTAAACACTAGGCTGTGAAATGGTTAACACCAGTCTTCTATTGGACTTATTTACGATCTAATACGAGTCCTATTGTGCAATAAAATATTATAAATTTTAATGTTGAAGGAAAACATTGTGGGTTAACCTGCACTCATAAAAATTGTTAGGTATTTCTTAAGTGTGTAGTCCGTCAAACTACATTAGGCCAGCATGGTTGACTTAGGCCTACACTTTCAGTTGTAGTGGAGGCCCATGCCCAGCAGTGATATGTATATGGGCGAATGATGAATTGTGCAAAAGTTGTAATTGTTAATATTTTTCAGGGTGATTCTGTGAGGCCGGGAATATTGGTGCTGATAAATGATACGGACTGGGAGTTATATGGAGAGTTGGATTATGAACTACAAGAAAATGATAATATAATGTTCATATCTACATTACATGGTGGATAAATAAATATATTTATTATTTTTGTATAAGTTATTTAATGATTAATCTTAAGTAATTGAATAAAAAGTAAAAAAATAATTTAATTTTTGTACCTATAACTATGTTTCCTCAGTTCGGTTCTTCAGCATTGTTATAATATCAAAAAATAATATATAATATCACCAAACCGGCTAATCAATTTTTGCGGACAAATTTATCGAAGCGAATTCATAGACGCTCTGACAGTATGTGAAGCCGCCCCATCTTGTTGAAACGTGTGCGTCGAGTAAGATAGATGTGCTCGCAAATTTGGTAAAAAATATTCAGTAATCATGCATCCAAGTAATGCAAGTTTTCACTGTTGACATTTACAGCTTGGCCCTGAGAATATTCGAAAATAAGGACCAATGATTCCGTCGGTCGATAATGCGCACTAAACTGTAGCTCTTGGGCAATACAGTAAAATGAAGTCATTTTTCAAGGATGAAACTTTGTCTTTCTTTAAAATTTCTTGAACAGTTTTAGGGAGTCCCAAAGCGGCTGCTCTTTTCCGCTCTGACAATAGTGGATTTTCACGTAAGCTTCTTTTAACTTCTTGAATGTTTTCTTTGGTCCTCTGCTTTCAGCGACCCTCAGTCGGGACCCAGCTGAACATCAACTGCAGGGTCCCGACGGAGGGGTGTCTAAAGCAGAGGATGTCTGACGAAACCTTTCCACCCACGATCTAATCAAATCAACACTTGGTCCGTCGCTCAATCGCCGAATATTGAAGTGGGAACAAAATTGTCGGCGCGCAATCTCGTAAGAATCACCGCTCTTAAAAAACGCCTCAATAGCGTACGCACGATGATGCCCTGACCATTCCGGCATTGTAAGTTGTGATCAGGATCACTGATCGATCAGTTGACTAGGGATGGGCGTTTTTTCAACGAATTAGTTGAATCAACCGTTGACGATGAAGTAACGAACGAACGGTTGATGGGTTGTAAAAAAACTAGTTGAATTTTCCGAACATTTATCTAACTAGGTTAACTAAATTTCAAAAAAAAAACAAGAGCTCCTCATGTGCTAACATTAATATTATCAACTAAAACAAGACCCACTCTCAGGCCTCAACTTCGGTAACTAAATTTCTATAAAAAAAAAAAACAAGACCTACTCTGGAGTGCCCAAAGATCCACCGTCGGGCCTCCACTTGGATAAGTAATTTACTAAAAAAAAAAACAAGAGCTACTCCAGTCTCCAATAATTATAAACTAGTTAAAGAATTCAACTACATTTTTATTTTTTAACTAGTTAACCAACGCAAAAAATCGGTTACGTTTCGTTGACGCCAAAAACGTCAACGACCCATCCCTAATTTATACATAAATCCGCACTCGCAGTCCGCAAGTTCCCGGAGCGTTGAAACTTGAAACTCGATTACTCGAGTGACTTATAACACCTCATACCACCGTTTAAAACTTTTTAAATATACTCTTTCAAAAACATAAAGCAGTGATGGGCGATGGCCTCGAGGTTTAGGCGCGCAGTCGAGAGTTTAGGCGGTCGCAGGTTCAAACCCCAGGCACACACCTCTGACTTTCATCGACATTCACAATGAATTATCACTTGCTTTAACGGTGAAGGAAAACATTGCGATAAAACCTGCACACCTAAAAAGTGGTTAGGAATTTCTTAGGTGTGTAGTCCGCCAACCCGCACTGGGCCAGTATGGTGGACTAAGGCCTAAACCCTCTCAGTTGTAGAGGAGGCCCGTGCCCAGCAGTGGCACGTATTTGGGCTGATGATGATGATGAAGATGATTGATGATGAAAAACAATTCTACCACCGGACACAGTACGACTGGTTTAAACGCCATCTAGTTTTAATGTGCTGAGATATTATAAGAAATATGTGTAGATATAGAGAATGTCATTCATAATTTCTGACTGCAAAGATTCCTATTCTATAAAGCTACACGAAATTAAAAAGTTATTCATTGACATTTTACAATCCAACAAGAAAGAAGTGTTCAAAGAGTTATTATTTGTTATTTATTCAAAATAAAATAAAATGTATATAAATCGTAATTATATAGTTATATAAAGTATAATCTTTAATATAGGAACAAAATTAGTGTTACTCCTAACTTAACCTAAGTTAGGAGTCATTCAAAAGTGCAACTATGTGGTCAGTGGTAAAATTAGAATTTTCGACAAAAGACGAAATAAAAAGTGAATTGTTAGCTTGTCGCAGCTGTCTGGGTGCCGGGCGGCTGTACAACATGCAGGAAGGCGGGCTAGCAGAGTCCTATAAACAACTAGTGGGTGTTGAAGTAAGAAATACAATTTGTTTATATTAATTTTATTTCGTCAAAAATATCATGAAAAACTTTTAACTAAAGTGCTGCAAACAGCGACGGCAATAAGTATACTAAAATTAGCTAAAGTATGAGCATTATTAATCTCATTACTCACTTTTGACAACACCAATAGTTCTTACTTCCAATACTTCTTTCACCTTTAATTTTTTTTTTAGCATCATCATAGGTATTTCTGATCACCTGTCTTAGTTTTGATCGTGATCAAAACCAAACAGTAGGTAGGCCGTGCCTATTTACACCATGTTATATTCAACACATACTTTAATGGTGAAGGAAAACATCGTAATGAAACCTGCACACCTAAAAGTTCTTAGGATATATTATGAAGTTTGTTATAGAAGCATATACATTGCTCCATAAAAGAGTTATTAATCATCCTGAGACAAGTTACGTGTTGTACAAGATTACATTTGTTCCTAGTATTTTTATTATGAACTTTACAAATTTTATGAAATCAACTAGGATTTTCTTGGACATATATGAGGTTTTCATTGAGAGACCGCAGGTTCAATCCCCGCACCGAGACAAATGTTTGTGTAATCCACAAGTATTTGTTTCGGGTCTGGGTGTTTGTGAGACCAAAAAGTCTCTTTTAGTTTCTGATGCCCATGACACAAGACCTGTATATTAATATGGGGTCAGAACTATGTGTATATATATATATGTGTATATATATGTGTAAGGGCAGAATATACAAGTCCATAATAAGACCTGTCGTACTGTATGGATCGGAGTGTTGGGCTACGAAGAAGACGGACGAAAGACGACTGCATGCAGCGGAAATGCGAATGTTGCGATGGATGTGTGGTGTAACACGGTTTGACAGAGTGAGGAATGAATATGTTAGAGGAAGCCTGAAAGTAGCTCCTCTGATAGAAAAGCTGAAAGGAAACCGTCTGTCGTGGTATGGGCATGTTATGAGGAGGGATGAATCATACGTAGGAACAAAGGTGATGGATATGAAAGTTGATGGATGGGCGAGCAGAGGAAGGCCAAAGAAAAGATGGATGGAGTGTGTGATTGAAGATATGAAAGAAAAAGGGGTGAATGAAGACATGACGGCTGATAGGGATGTTTGGAAGGATAAAACATACTGCGCCGACCCCAAATGAAATTGGGAGCAGGGCAAGGCAATGATGATGAACTATGTGTATATGTATGTGACTGTTGGGTGTATTTATTTATGATGATGATTCCACAGGTCCGTGAAACCCACATACTTCCCCAGCATCTCTGTCATCTGTGCCGAGCCCTGGTTCTCAAGTTTATACAGTTTAGAGAGAGATGTAGAAGAGCAGAGCTTCTATTACAGAACCTGACTATTGTGGCTCCTGTGGTAAGTGTGAAGTTATCTTGATGTGAGATTGTATAAGTTATTAATCTACAGAAGTAGTGATGGCCTTGAGGTTTAAGCGCGCAGTCGAGAACCTCGGCAGCTTCAAACCCCAGGCACACACCTCTGACTTTTCTAAGTTATGCGAGTATTCACAATGAATTATCACGCCCTTTAACGGTGAAGGAAAACATTGTGATGAAACTTGCACGCCTAAGCCCGCCAACCCTCACTAGGGCAGCATGGTGGACCATGGCCTAAAGCCTCTCAGTTGTAGAGGAGGCCCGTGCCCAGCAGTGGGACGTATATGGGCTGATGATGATGATGATTCTTCTTCTAGATAACTCTTGACGACGTGGCAGCGATAGACCGTACAGCTGAGAACATATCCTTACCATACGGTTACACAACAACAAGAATAGTCACATGTTCAGAAGAAGACATCCAGGAGGTTATAGAAGAGAAACCCAAAGAAGAGTACCTGGAGGAATTCAAGCAAGATGACCTTTCTGACACTGAGGTGAAATGTGACCAAGATTTAATTGTAACGGATGTCTTTGATGACATCACGGAAATTCCAGTTAAGAGGACCAGAAAGAAAATAAAGAAGGAGGTTGCAATCGATACAGAGGAAGCGGAAGTTATTAAAAAAGATGTAGAGGTTCAAGAAGAAAAAGTGAAGAAGACGAGGAAGAACGCCAAGCCTAGGGTTAATAATCTATACACAGACCCAGAGGATAGGTATGTCATAAACAGGAATACTGACAGATGATTTGAAATGCCAGAATAAAAAAAAAAAAAAAAAAAAAAAAAAAAAAAAAAAATTCTTAACATACATAAACTCACGCCTGTCTCCCGTTGGGGTAGGCAGAGTCTACAGAGCGCCAAATGCCACGGCCCAAACTCACTTTCGCTTCTTCCACTGAAATTATCCTCTTCATGCATGCGCGTCGGTTTCGAGGACTCTATATTTCGCGATTTTTGTCAAAACTACCCCACCGGTTTTTGTCAAAATTTCATTGATACGTAATGCCCTCATTATGGTTTAAATCAATCATTTCATCTCATTAAAAGACATGCGTTAGGTCACGCTATAAAGTTAGATGGTTTTTCAAATTATTACAATAAACAGGGTGTATAAGACCATTATCGAAAACTGAGACAGGTAATAGTAATGCTTATTACAAACATATTGAGGTTTTTTTTTTAGCACATATGCAAGATGATAGATGGGCTAGAATAGTGACTCTTTGGACGGGACCTAACAATAAAAGGAAAAGAGGAAGACCGAAAGAAAGATGGTTAGATGAAATTATTAATAAAGCTGGAAATAAATGGACAAATAAAGCAAATGATCGAGACCCGTGGAGAAGAATGGAGGAGGCCTTTACTCGTGGAGAGGTCCTTAATAATAATCTTATTGATTAAAAAATGTCAAAAATAATATAAAAATATATATAAAAATAAATTCATAGCCTTAATTTAAAATATATAACAGTTCATGATTAAATACTACTTAAATATTGTATAAGAAAAATTTTGTTTGTTGCTTAAATAAATTGTAGAATGTAACTATTATTAAGGAATAAATAAAGGTTTAAATATAAATATAATATACATATATTGAGGATAAAAAAAAACTTTTCCTAACCACCGGGAGTATTACCTGTCTTAGTTTTCGGTTACTGTTTACACCTTGTAAAAGCCTAAGGAATGAATTTATTTATATATTTATTTACACTTTATACAATGTTATAATTGTAAAGGTGGACTTAATGCCTAAGGCATTCACTGCTCAACCTTGGGTGATGCAGAGATGATGCATAGTAGGTGTGCAAATAAAGTCATTTATAAACATACACATACATATTACAGACCAATATACTTAGGTAAAGAAAAGAAGTAATTAATTTAACGTAGGTAATAGTAGTTATAGTAGTAACTATATAAATATAATATGAATTTAAATACATACCAAAATACTATAATACATACATAAAAAATACTATAATGAAGATTCTGAGATTATCTTTAGCAGCAACTCGCGAACCTTTGACTTGAACGACAGACGGGTCTTACACGTCCTCATCTCTAGGGGAAGGGTATTCCACAAAATACTAGCCTGTATGGGGAAAGAGGAGTGAACAACACTAGAGGTGTGAGAAGGACAGAGAAGAAGGATTTATGTTAATAATTTGTAATTTTATACAGGTGTAAATGTTTCTTTAACGTCACGTCATTTTTTTTACAGTCAATGTGTTGGTATCGCCGTAACTATTATCTGTCCTAGTTTTAGATCACGGTCTTGTTACACTCTGTATAACCGTGGTCAGAACTATGTATGTATGTTAGATGTTCACCTCCACCAGTGGAGGTACTTCCATAGAAGCCCAAAAGTTTTACGCGTTAATTGTGTAATGTCTAGTTTATAATTGTTTATTGTGGGCTCAGGATATTCTCATTTATATGTCAAATTGCTTTTGTTAAATAAACATTTAAAGCTTAAAGATTATCATTCGGAATTTTAAAAGGCATGCTGGGCCTTTGGGTTTCTATGGAAGTACCGCCACTGGTCAGAAGTATGTATGTTACAGTGGCGGTACTTCCATAGAAGCCCAAAACCCTAGCATGCCTCACAAAATTCCAAATCTATAAGCTTTGAATGTTTATTTAGCAAAAGTAATTTGACATATAAATGAGGATATCTTGACCCCACAATGAACAATTATAAACTAGACATTACACAATTAACGTGTGACGCTTTTGGGCTTCTATGGAAGTACCGTCACTGGTATGTTAGATGTTCACCTTCAGTTCCTATCCAGGCTGAAATTCTCGCAAAAATATGACGTGGACATTATAGTGATGTCCAAAGAGGATGAGGTGAACGACATGCTGCAGAGGAAGAACTCTCCCAAGTACCTCAGGGCTCACAACAAGTGCGAGCAATGCTACAAGGGGTTCATACATGAGGATACTCTCAAAAAGCATATAAAGGACAAACATGATCCGGTGAGTTTAAACATATAGAAGGATGAGAGGGGAAGGGGGGGAAGACTAAATTAAGTGTGACTACATACAGGAATACATAAGCCTGTATTCCCTGAAGGGTCAGGCAGAGGTGCATTTCCGCACCAACATTTCGCCAGGTATCAGTCCCACGTAATAGGGGGTGAGCCTATTGCCGTTTCTCGGGCACATTTCCAGACTCCGTGCTGATACTGTGAATTTTCTAATGGAAAAACCCAATAACACTGCCCGACCCGGGAATCGAGCCCAGGGCCTGGCCAGGTTGGGCGGCAACGGGGAACAATTAAGGGCGCTCGCCCTATATTTACCGTACCGCCCAAAATGCGCAAGACGGCCATCGAGAGGTTTTAGTCGGTAATCGGTATGCCGGCGTAGGATTTTGGATAGGGACCCAACTCAGCCAAGCGTAAGGCAGTCGTATAATTTAATACTACTGTTGTACAACGATGTTCGCAGAGCATGGAGCATGCGTGCGAGTTCTGCCGCTTCCGGTTCAGCAAACGCGTGAACCTCACAGGCCACTACCGCCGCCACCACAAGTACAAGTATGTGTGCAGAGTCTGCAGCGTCGTCACACGGATGAGGTACGTCAGTCAGTCAGTATATCAGCCTGATTATCTTTCAGTCAATGTATCAATCTGTATACCAGCCAGTCAGTGTATCACCTTGTATACCAATCACTGTATCAACCTGTATACCAATCACTGTATCAACCTGTACACCAGTCAGTCAGTGTATCAGTCTGTATATCAGTCACTGTATCAACCTGTATACCAATCACTGTGTCAACCTGTACACCAGTCAGTGTATCAGTCTGTATATCAGTCACTGTATCAACCTGTATACCAATCACTGTGTCAACCTGTACACCAGTCAGTCAGTGTATCAGTCTGTATATCAGTCACTGTATCAACGGTATACCAGTCAGTCAATGTATCATGCTGTATGTCAGTCGTGTCACTTTATGTCGCTATTCCATCTGGAGTAGTGATTGTTGAAATGATTTGATGAAATAATAAATGGCTTTATTTGCACTTTTAGTTTATTTAAGATGGAGACATTTTAACAACGTATATCACAATCAGAGAGTTGAGACGAGAGAGAACAGATTATATAAATTGTGCGGACCTGTGTTTGTTCCCAACATAACAATAGATGGCGCTACGTTTTTCATTAGTATATTTAAATAATATAAGATTATAAAATTTATCTAATTACAACAGGCCTCCTTAAATTTATAATCTTATAACCCTTAACATAATTAAATCAATCTTAGCTCTAATCTGTTCTTCAAAAATTTTGCCTTATCCAGACTTTTAGTTAACATGTCTGCCAAATTAAATTTTGTATCAATTTTTACAATATCAATTATTTTCTTTTGATAATTCTCATTTATATAATGATACTGCACTTCAATGTGCTTTGAATTTTTTGTAAAGTTACCGTATTTAGCAATTGCTATTGCACCTGAGTTATCTACATACAATTTTATTGGATCACAAAATTTTACATTAAATGATTCACTTAGTAAGTTTCTAATAAAAACTACTTCAGTCACTGCCTCTGACATAGCAACATACTCTGCGAAAGTTGAGCATTTAGTTACTGTATTTTGTTTACGTGTTTTCCAAAAAAATTAAGTTTCCAAACAATCTGATAACAAAACCAGTTGTGGATTTTCTATCCACATTATCTCCTGCATAGTCAGAATCTACCATACAATCTAACATTTCAGTATTTACATTATCATAATATGTTAACTTTAAATCCTTAGTCTTATACAAATATTTTAATGTTCTCATTGCATATTTGTAATGTGTTTGGTTATAACAACTTTGATATCTGCTCAAATAATTAACACTGTATGCTATATCTGGCCTTGTGCCTGTACTAATATACAATAATTCACCTATTATATTTCTGTACTTAATTCTTTCATCTACATCTCTCGCTTGATCTAATTTTAGATTAGTCTCCATTGGAGTATCATACAAGTTACAATTTTTTATATTATATTTAGCAGCCAAAGATTCAATATACTTTGCTTGGCTTAGAGTCATTTTACTTTTATCATCACTATATTCAATATCTATGCCAATGTAGCTTTTAATTTTTCCCAAATCTTTCATTGCAAATCTTTTCATTAAACTAATTTTTAAATCTTCAATTTTATTTTTATCTTTACAGCAAATTAAAAGATCATCAACAAATATTAATATGTATATTGGATCTTTGCTTACCCTATTAACATATAAACAGTAATCATAGTTACTTCTAACAAAATTTAGTGTTATAATAAATTTATCCAAACACTCATACCATACTCTAGGGCTTTCTTTGAGACCATAGAGTGCCTTTTGCAACTTGTAAACTTTATTGTTGCCAATTTCATAACCTTCTGGTTGATTTACATATACTTCTGACTTTATATGAGCATTTAAAAAGGCTGTCTCTACATCCATCTGTTCGACAAATAAATTATTTTTACAACTGTATGACAATAAAATTTTCAATGTTTGCATTTTTCCTACTGGTGAGTAAGCATTTTCAGTGTAATCTTTTTGCTGGAATCCTCTTACAACTAATCTAGCTTTATAATCATTACTGTTTTTCCTTCTAAAAACCCACTTTACATCAATAACTTTTTTATCTTTTGGCTTTTCAACAATTTGCCAAGTATTATTTTTATTTAAACTATTTATTTCTGAGTCCATTGCCATTTGCCATTGTTTATGATCATTGGAGTTAATCGCCTCCTCAAATGTATTTGGTACATTTGCATCAATATAGTTAACATATATAAAATGTGAAACTGGATTACCATATCTAGAAACTGGAATTCTCTTTCTTTTTTGCGATCCTACTTCATCCTTATCTTTATCATTTAAATTATCATCATTTACAAGTTTATTCAAGGCATTATTAGGATTAATTTCATTTGCATCTACATAATTTTCATCACTTTCGTAATTTGTTGTAACTATTTCATGTGAAGTATGTTCAATTTCTAAATCTTTACCTTTCTGATCATCTAGTTTTTCTAAGCAAATTAGTTCAGTATTTTCTTCAACTACCTGTACGTGCCTAGCGTTAATAATTCTATTATTTAATAGAACTCGATAACTGTTTTCATTATAACCTACTAAAATTCCTTTTTGTGCTTTATCATCCCATTTACTTTTTCTTAAAACTTCAGGAACCCTGACAAAAACCCTACTTCCATAAATTTTTAAATGCTCAACATTAGGTTTTGTTTTGAAAAATATCTCATAAGGAGTTTTATTTTCTACTGTATTTGCAATTGTACGATTTTTTAAGTATGCTGCTGTTTTTATAGCTTCAGGCCAATACCGCCTATGAATTTTAGCTTCTCTCATTAAACATCTACCTATATCCATAGCAGACCTATTATACCTTTCCGCTACTCCATTTAATTCATGGATTTATGGTGGACATGGTAATAACTCTATACCTTTTTGCCTTATAAAATTATAAATATCCTTGTTTAAGTATTCTTTGCCATTGTCACATTGGATTCTCTTGACTTTTTTGTTGAATTTATTTTCTACTAAATTTACAAATTCTATAAAACAATTAGCAACTTCAGTTTTACTTTTAATACAAAATATCCTTGTGCATTTACTATAGTCGTCGATGAATGTGAGAAAGTATTTTTCTCCACCAAAACCAGTTGTGTTATGTGGACCGTTCAAATCAGTATGAATTAATTCTAAAATTTCAGTTGTCTTTCTTCTATTATTTTCAAAAGGTAAATTACTCATTTTACTTTTAATACAATTTGAACATTTCATTTCCGTACTTTCAATCTTATCAGGCAAACCGTCTACTAATTTATAATTTACTAATTTATTTAAATACTGAAAGTTTACATGACCAAGTGCCCTATGCCATTTCTCCTTTTGAGTTAAATTTACTGAATGTGCATACATCTCATTTTTTGATACAAAACTTTTTATATAATACAATTTGTTTATTTTATTAGCAACAACTATTAATTCTCTAAAATTATTATAAATTTTTGCATATTCGTTTTTAGCTACTATTGTGCAACTTTTAGTTATCTTTGAAAAACTTAACAAATTTTGCTTAATGCCTTCGACAAAATAAACATTTTTTAAATTTACATGTTTTTGATTATAATTATTCTTAAAAAATATTTTGACAGTACCTAATTTGGTGGCTTTTAGCATTTTGCCATCTGGAAGTTTTACATTGACAGGATTTTTCAAATCTATAGAATTATAAAAATATGTATCATTGTTTATTAAATGGTTGGTACACCCACTATCTAAAAGCCAATTAATTTCAATATTGTTATAACATTCTACTTGTTTAATACACCTCTGTACCTGATTTACTTCCGGAATACATACTTCTGCTGTCCATGACTCCGATGAATTCTTTGAAGATTCACCATTGGACTGACCTTGACCTCTGAAATGATTTTGACCTCTGCCTCGACTGTAACCTCTATAGAATCGACCTCTGTTGTAACCTCTCTGTAGTCCTCGCTGACCTCTGCCTCTTTGTTGTCCTTGATTATATCTCTGACCATGCCAGCAGTCCTTCTTGAGATGACCAGTCTTCCCACAAATGAAGCATTGGGCCATAGTTTTGGTTGCAAATGTACTCACATTGTTTTTCTTGTCCGAGTCACTAGTGGTCATATTTTTCTCTTTTATTTTAGAACATACATAATCAACTGTTCTTTGTTCTTCTGGAATCACATCAAGAAAGTCTCCAATATAACTATAACTTGGTGGAAGCGCTCTGAGTAGGTATCTTAACTTCTCCTGTTCATCTAATTTTCCTCCGGCCACTTTGAACTCATTTGTTGTTTTCTCAAAGTCAACAAAAAAATCTTCTACAGTACTGTAATTGTTTAATTTTATCTCTTCAATTTTTCCTCTACATATTATTTGCATAGCCGTAGACTGGGTTAAATACATTTTATCAAACTTATTTATCATCTCATATGCTGTTTTGCATTCACTTATATATTCCAATTGTTTATCTGAGATTGTACTCATTATTATAGTTCTTGCTTTTAAATCCTTCTTTTTCCATACTGCTTGTGCATCTTCGTTTTTGACAATGACGACCTCGTGGCATTCTTTGTATTCCAACAACGTTAATAATCTTAATTTCCAGCTTGAATAGTTTGTACCTTCAAATATAGGTATCGTGATATCTTCAATCCTCGTTTGTTTAGCCATTTTTGATGATAATTAATTTTCACGATAATTAATTTTGTTGCGACGGCAGCCTAACCTCAAATCTCTCAATACTGATTTTTTAAACTTTTTTACACTTTTCTTTTACTAATCACAATGAGTAATATTTTTATTTTTGTTAACCACGCTCTGCTACCATGTTGAAATGATTTGATGAAATAATAAATGGCTTTATTTGCACTTTTAGTTTATTTAAGATGGAGACATTTTAACTAGCGGTGGGCGATTATGAGATATACTAATGGAATCATTCGATTATGAAGATATCTCGAGATATCTCGATTATGAGAATTAGTAATTACTAATTAGTAATTACTAATTTGCATTCGCGAGGTATAAAATTCCTAAAAAAAACCAAGAACCTCCATCGAACCCCCAATTTTGAACTATTATTTAGTAATAAGTGTAAGTAAATTTCTAAAAAAGAAAAAAAAGAACAAGAGCCACTCTGGAGCCTGGAGTTGAGGAATTATAACTTCTAAAAAAAAAACAACACGACCCACTTTTCTTTGTTCCGCAAGGAACCGGCTAAGGTCGAAGACCATGCTGCCAAGTCTTCAGTAATTTAATTTCATTTATAATGAAGGATGATGATGATGAATGATGAAAGAAAAAGGGCGGGAAATTCCCAAACTGAAAGGCGCGCTCCCCGTCCCTCCCACATACAACCCTTAATTGTTTCACTACAATAGTGAACAGAGAATCAAGCACCACTCGTCGATATTGCACACAGCGTATCCAATTCACCCCTCACCTCCCCCTTCCCCGTCCCACCGCATCGGTGGGACCGTCCCTCCTGGATCAGGAGGCTCCTCCATTCTCTCGCCAACAATCACCAGAAAAGATTTACCAGATATAGTGAGACAGGGAAGAAAAAAGGGAAAACTAAATCAAACACACCACATACAACACCGACAAGCAACACTTAATCCCCCGTTCACCATTATCAAGAATTTTTTTTTTATATATGTGAGAAGAACAAAAAACGCGCCCCCCGATCCGAACACTTCCCGCCCTTTTTCTTCGACCCACTTCAGTCCCGACGAGATTAGTAGTTCAAATTAGTAACGTCATTCGATTATGAAAACAAATTAGTTACTAATTTCATAATCGATTATCAAAATTAGTATTAGTAGTATCATTCGATTATCAAAATCATTCATAATCGCCCACCTCTAATTTTAACAACGTATATCACAATCAGAGAGTTGAGACGAGAGAGAACAGATTATATAAATTGTGCGGACCTGTGTTTGTTCCCAACATAACAATAGATGGCGCTACGTTTTTCATTAGTATATTTAAATAATATAAGATTATAAAATTTATCTAATTACAACAGTGATGATGATGATGATGATGAAAATGATGATATTGTTATAGAGGGCACGCCGTGCAGCATTCCAAGATGCACACGCAGAAGTTTGAATGTAAATACTGCGACAAGACTTTCAAGTGAGTTTTTTTTAAATGTATTTTTAATGACTTCTACATTTCCTAATTACACAAACATTATTAGGAATCTAGATTTCGGATTTAAATACCAAAAATTATTTGACTTGATAATAAACAATGTTTAATTAAAAAAAAAAGAGTTATCGAAAGGCAATTTTATTATAAAATCATGTGGTGAATGTTCTTTCCTAAATTCCCATGTATGGTCATATCAAATCAAAATTGGTCGAGCCGTTTTTGACAATTTCTTTATATTAGTGTAGCCATTGTCGTACCGAAGGCATCGCAAATCCGGCAATGACAAAAAAATCTTATCATTTTTCGGGTTAATATATAGCCTATGTCATTCACAAATAACGTAGCTTTCTACTTGTAAAAGAATTTTCAAAATCGGTTCAGTAGATCCAGAGATTACCCGTCACAAACTCACAAACTTTACCTCTTTATAATATTAGTATAGATAACATATATATTTTGTATTCATTGATTTAATGTATAGATATGTGTATATATATGTGTCACCTTCTCAAACATAGTATTGTTAAAAACATATACATACCTGCCCCATTTCATCCCTCATCATCATCATCATCAGCCCAAATACGTCCCACTGCTGGGCACGGGCCTCCTCTCCCATTGAGAGGGTTTAGGCCTTAGTCCACCACGCTAGTGGTGTTGGCGGACTACACACCTAAGAAATTCCAAAGAACTTTTTAGGTGTGCAGGTTTCATCACGATGTTTTCCTTCACCGTTAAAGTACGTGCACATAACTTCGAAAAGTCAGAGGTGTGTGCCTGGGGTTTGAAGCCGCGACCGTCGAAATTCTCGACCGCGTACCTAATCCTCAAGGCCATCACGACTTATCTCATTTCGACTCGACTCATTTCATCCCTGCGTTTTATAAAGTGTTGATAAATGAATCAGCACGAAATAAGCAGTGATGGCCTCGAGGTTTAGGCGCGTGGTCGAGAATTTCGACGGTCGCAGGTTCAAACCCCAGGCACACACCTCTGACTTTTCGAGGTTATGTGTGTATTCACAAAGAATTATCACTTGCTTTAACGGTGAAGGAAAACATCGTGATGAAACCTGCACACCTAAAGTTCGTAGGAATTTCTTAGGTGTGTAGTCCGCCAACCCGCACTAGGCCAGCGTGGTGGACTAAGGCCTAAACCCTCTCAGTTGTAGAGGAGGCCCGTGCCCAGCAGTGGGACGTATATGGGCTGATGATGATGATGATAAATGAATGTTGATGATCAGCACGAAGGGCACGACGTATCATGCGCACGTGCGCTCGCAGCACGGGACACAGCTCCCGTGGTGCCGCATCTGTGGGGACGCGTTCGTGTGCACCAAAACACATCGCAAGAGACTGCACAAAGAGGTAGGCAGTAGCGGTGGCCGATTATGAGGTATACCAGAGTTTCTCAAACTTTTCACGAATCCCTGTTAAAGTTTCTAGGTGACAGCGAACCCCTTAAGCGTTAAGTAACTAATGGATACCCCCATTAAATCTTATATCTTTAAATGAGCAATTCTTGTATATATATAATTGGAATCTCGGAATCGGCTCCAACGATTTTCATAAAATTTAGTATATAGGGGGTTTCGGGGGCGATAAATCGATCTAGCTAGGAATCATTTTTAGAAAATGTCATTTGGAAGAAAAATAACAAAAAGGAGGCGTTTGAGTAGACTCTTCCTGACATCTATTGGCGAATTGGCGAATAATAATACTATTTTTTGTGAGCAACTAATTGCTTTAACGACAAACCAGCAGATGGCGTTGTTAAGTAACATTATTCATATTTCATCATTTTATTAGTAATTCGTACTTAAATATAATTACCAAAAAACACAATTTAAAAAAAAAAAAAAAAAACCGAGCAAAGCTCGGTCATCCAGGTACTAACTAATTAGGTCGGTTACAACCCGCCTGACATTTAAGTTGAAAGTTCGGCAGCTATTTCTTAAGGAATTGAGTTGATAATATATATCTTCTATGTATTTATGTTTATATATGTAATATGTACGTATGTATATGAGTATGATTCTATATGTGTATATATTTATATTTGTGTGTATGTATACTGGATTATATTTCGTATATTATATGTGTATTCCTATTTTCTTGTTGTTCTTAATATGTTAGTATATATGTATGTATGTATCTCCACCAGTTCGTTATTTATGCACCTACTTCTTTTATCTCTACATCACCCAAAGGTCGACTGTAAGAGAATGCCTAAGGCATTATGTCCGCCTTTATACAAACTGTATAAAAAGCATAAATAAATAAATAAAAATTAAATCCCCTCCCCCTCTCAAGAAAGTAATAAAATTTTCTGTTGAAGAAAATAAGGTTTTTATTTCAATCCTTACTAATATTATAAATGCGAAAGTAACTCTGTCTGTCTGTCTCGCTTTCCTGCTAAAACTACTGAACCGATTTAAATGAAATTTGGTACACAGATAGTTTGGAGCCTGAAAAAGAACATAGGCTACTTTTTATTGCGGAAAAGGGGTTTTAAGGGGTTGAAAGGGGGGATGAAAGGTTGTATGGAAGTATTGTCATTTTTAAAGCTAGAAGCTTGAAACTTATTTTCTAGGCTGTTGATTAGATATAAATAAATATGACATTAAAAGTTTGTAAAAAAATGTACCTTTAAGGGGGTAAAATAAAAATAAGTGTGAAAGTTTGTGTGGAAATTCGTGATTTATGAAGCTAGAATTATGAGTGTAGACGATTGTAACTATGTATATGTAACTAACCCTGTAGTCTACGCGGACGGAGTCGCGGGCAAAAGCTAGTAAAATATAACAAAGTGCCAAAAGAAATATCTTTTCAATATTAACGTCATGGGTGTGTTTGATTCTTGTCGCAAATAGAGTCAATTTAAGAAGTAATTTTGGACAATTTTAACCGTAATTCTGACTCGGTATCAAGTCGATTTCTGTATTTAGTTTTTATCATGACCAGGTTTAAAAACCCACTCTCACATAAGTATGTTGTAGCCACTATGTGTGCCGCACGTGGCTGCTAGGCATCAAGTCACCATTACGTAAATCTTGAACCCCCTGCTGTCAAATGGCGAACCCCACTTTGAGAAACCCTGAGATATACTAATAGTATAGATAAATGCTGGTGGTAGGATATTCGTATCCGCCCGGATAGCGACCACCGTACACAGGGCGTAAAACCCGCCATAGTGGCACATGCAAGTGTGCCGCGTTCCGGGATCAGCCAGTGTATATCCGGTTTTCGGGGGGGCTTCAATCATGGTGAAAGGATGACCGTGCCGGCATTTTTTGGCCGGTTTCTCGCGGTCGGTCCTTTGTTCACCATGGTATTAGTCCTGTAAGTGTATCTGTTCACGTGGAGTCACCGATGTACGTGAATCTGTGATACACGTGTAAGTTGTTGCGTAATTAGGGTAAGCGCAGCGACGTAAATAAAACGACCGGTCTTGATGCGTGCTAATATATGACTCAGTGCATATACAACCTTTATTGCTTTATATACTAAATTTTGGCATAATTAGAGTTCGTCGACTATGCTGACGATGCTCCCACATTAGTTCCCCCCTTTTTAAAAAAATAAAATGTATAACAATAATGATAAAAAAATAAGTAAATGTAAAATGTATATGACATAAATAAACTAATTATATATTCTTGCTTTTCCGCTGATCAGGCTCTATAGCGAATCGTACAACAGGGCGTATGACGCGACCCGAACGTGTTGTCGTCAGCGTGGCCTTGTTCTTTTCCGCGAGCTCAGCACTGTTGCGGTCGTTGACGTTGTTGCTGCATGTGCTTTTTAAGTGTGCCAAAGGTTCGTTCGCCTTTTCTTCATTTACCATGTAAGCAGGTTTCAATCTGTCCACTGTTACTATGGATGTTTTTTCTGGCATTTGTATTTTGAAATATTTTTCGTATTTCTCTAACACTTTGTAGGGTCCTTTGTATGATGGTGTTAGGGGCTTCTTTACAGCATCTGTTCTGACGAATACGTATTCACAATCTTTCATGTCCGGGTGTATATATGGTTTATGGTTTGTAGCGTGGTGACTGTTGTTAAACGGGCTTAGATTGGCCATTGTCTTTTGTAGTGTCCGTGTAAAAATTTCTGGTGATGTATTTTGCTTTTTCGGCTCGATAAACATACCAGGTAGACGTATATTTGTTCCGTATAACATTTGTGCTGGGCTGATGTTTTCTTTCAATCGTAAGGTGCTTCGCAACCCTAATAGGACTAGGGGTAACTCATTTGACCAGTTAGTTGTGTTACCACGCGCAATTAGTGCGGTTTTCATTGATCTATGCCAGCGTTCAACTAATCCATTTGATTGTGGGTGATAGCTGGTAGTTCTGGTTTTCTTGATACCGAGTGCTTTAGTTAAGGCGATAAATAAGTCTGACTCAAACTGTCGTCCTTGGTCTGATGTAATGGTAGTCGGGCATCCAAATCTTGCTATCCAGGTATTCAGGAGAACTTCTGCTACAACTTTTGCTGTTACTTCTGGTACTGGTACTGCTTCAGGCCATCTTGTTGCTCTGTCGATCATTGACACGATGTATCTGTTTCCATTGGATTCTGGCAATGGACCGACGATATCTATGTGCACGTGGTCTAAACGTGCTGTTGGCGTGAAACTTCCAATTGGGGCTGAGTTGTGCCTGTATGTTTTACTTGTCTGGCATGACTCGCATGTTTTCGCCCATGTGCCTACGTCTGTATTCATGCCTGGCCAGAAGTAGTGTTCAGAGATCATTTTCTTTGATGATATTACTCCAGGATGCGTAACGTTGTGCATAGAGTCAAATATTTGTTTTCGAAGCGACTTTGATATGTACGGTCGTGAATTTGTTCTTGAATTTTCGCACCATAATTGTCTCGTTCCCGGTAACTGGATACTTTTCCAGCTGAGGTTGTTTTTATTTAACAGCTGAGGGAGTTCATTGTCACTGCGTTGCAAATCTGCTATGTCATTCCAATCCACAGGTGTGGGGCAATCTATTTGTTCGACTCGTGATAGTGCATCGGCCACTGGGTTCATATTACCGGCGAGGTGGCGTATATCTGTCGTGAATTGTGCAATGAACTCTAGATGACGTAGTCGTCTTGGGGATATCCTTTTACTTGAACTGTCTTGTTTAGTAGTAAAGGCGTGACATAATGGCTTATGATCGGTGTATATTATCAATTCTCGTCCCTCGATATAAGGTTGAAAATGCGTTACAGCCATGTAAACTGCCAGCAATTCTCGATCATATGTACTGTATTTAGTTTGTGCTTCACTTAGTGCCTTTGAAAAAAATGCAAGTGGCTTCCACGTGTCGTTTTCGTATTGTTGTAAAACGGCGCCAATACAAGTTTGCGAAGCATCTGTCATGAGTGATAATGGAGAATGCGGATCCGGAGACGTCAATGTAACAGCGTCGCTTAGACTTTCTTTACATTGATCGAATGCTTCTAGTGCTTCGGAAGTCCATTGTATTTTAGTTTTGTCGTTTTTCTTTGAGCCTATGAGATATTTGTTCAAAAGAGCTTGATGACGGGCTGCCTGTGGTATGTTATTGCGGTAAAAATTGATCATGCCCAAAAATCTGCGTAGCTCTTGCACCGTTGTTGGAGTCGGGTATTTTTTGATTGCTTCAACCTTTTCAGGTAACGGTTTGATACCCTCTGGAGTAATTAAATATCCGAGGAATTCTATTTGGGGTTGTCCAAATACACATTTGGCGCGATTTATTGTGATGCCGTGCTCGTTGAGTCGTTTAAACACTTCATGTAGATGCTGTCTATGTTCACTGGGTGACGATGACCTCACTAATATGTCATCGATATATACAAAAATGAAGTCTAATCCTGCTAGTACTGTGTTCAGGAATCGGACAAAAGTTTGGCCCGCGTTTCGTAAACCGAACGGCATTCTAGTGAATTCGAATAGACCGAACGGGGTAATTACTGCGGTTTTTTCAACATCTTTGACGGGTATTTGGTTGTAAGCTCGTTTTAAATCAATTTTTGAGTATATAGTAGCTCCAGGCAACAGGTATGTGAAATCTAATACCCTCGGGATCGGATATCTATCCGGTACAGTGATGGCGTTTAATTTTCTGTAGTCGCCACATAGTCGTAATTCGCCGTTTTTCTTCTTTGTCACCAGTAGTGGACTAGCCCAGGGACTCTTGGAAGGCCTACATATGCCTGTCTGTAACATGTCCTCTATTTCTTTTTTCACCTTTAGGTATTTGTCGGCCGGCAAAGGTCTTGACTTGGAGTACACAGGATGTCCCTCAGTTATAATATGGTGAACCACGTTGTGTTTTGGTGGGGACAGAGTGTCGAGCGGTTTTAAAATATTTGGATATTCTGCCAGAATATCTGCGTAATCTTCGGTTAAATCAACGGTCCGAAGTGTTGGTGTGCTTGACTTCATCAACTTTGCGTTTCTTTGAAGTCCAGTCGTACCATCTATCAAACGCTTGTTTCTAATGTCGACCAAAATGTTGTGTTTTTCCAAAAAATCGGCTCCGAGTATTGGTTGTATAATATCAGCGACGATAAAAGTCCAACGGTACGGTCGTCTCAAATTCAGATTTAACGTCAGCGTTTTGTCGCCGTATGTTTTTATTGGAGTGCCGTTTGCGGCATATATTTTGTAAGTGCCGTCGGTTTTTAATTTGTTACCTCTTCTCGGTATTGCTGAGATGTTAGCGCCAGTATCAACCAGAAAGCGATACCCACTTTTTCGGTCGGTAACGCATAGGCGGTTTGCTGGTACAATAGCGCTGACGACCGCCTCTGTCAACGCTGATTCTAGTTTTCCGACGGCTTTCTCCAATTGCACGGTTGTTCACAATTCCAAGCTCGATCCTTATAGCGCAAGTGATATTTACATAACCATTGAGGACTTTCCGGCGTGATTCTTGTTCGCGATCGGGATCTTTGGCGCGTTAGGCTTCGATTGCGTCTATGGTGACGATGTCCGTTTCTGACTGAGCTTGACTTCAGTGCTGCGACTTCCATGGTGAGCTTACACATTTCGTTCATTAGCTGCATCATGAGCTGTGAATGACTACTGGATTTAGCGTACTCACAACCTGCGTTTGGGTTCATTTTCTGAATAACTATATGCCTCTTGAAAGCCAAATCAGGGAGATCCGCTGGTGGAAGGCTGATAAGGCTGTGCAGTACAGTTATCACAATTTAATGAAGTTTGCTTCGAACGTCGGTATCACGTCGGTTTTGCGTCGGGGTATTTTTTTTTTTTTTTTTTTTTTCGTCGGGGTCACCAGTTGTAAGTGTATCTGTTCACGTGGAGTCACCGATGTACGTGAATCTGTGATACACGTGTAAGTTGTTGCGTAATTAGGGTAAGCGCAGCGACGTAAATAAAACGACCGGTCTTGATGCGTGCTAATATATGACTCAGTGCATATACAACCTTTATTGCTTTATATACTAAATTTTGGCATAATTAGAGTTCGTCGACTATGCTGACGATGCTCCCACAGTCCCCCAAACTTCTTCACAAGATAGGTGAAGAGGTTTTCGGCCGGCATGATTGCGTCGACCAACGGGAGATCATCATCTCTCGCTGGTCGGCACTTTTTCTGGACTCCATTACACTTACCATCAGGTGCAATGGGGTCACTTTGCCGTGCCAATATAATAAAAAAAAAAATTTATTAAATCATGCGATAATGAAGATGTCTCGATGTATCTCGATTATAACAAGTCAGTAATTACTAATTTAGTTAATAGTCGCATTCGCGAGTAACAGTTGGTCGATTGTTACTAAATCAAATTCTAAAAAAAACAAGAGCTACTCTCAGACTGGAGTTTTCGACCATTTATCTAGATAAGGTTACTAAAATTCTAAAAAAAACCGGGCTACTCTTGAGTCTCGACTTTTCGACCATTTATATAGGTAGGAAAACTAAAATTAAAAAAAAAAACAAGAGCTACTCTCGAATCTCGACTTTTATACAACACAATTAGTAGTAATTAGTAACGTCATTCGATTATGAAAATATATTAGTTACTAATTTCATAATCGATTATCAACATTAGTATTAGTAGGTAATTCGATTATCAAAATCATTCATAATCGACCACCACTAGTATTTAGTGGGATGACGAACCCCAAGCTTATCATAAAAAAGTTTTACCAAGTTTTTTGACACTGCTTAACCATGCATCATACTCGGGAATGGGCTCTGTTTTTTGGACTTGTCAGATATGTTTATTAGTTATAATATATAGTTAGGATATTAGTACACTACATACATGACCTCGCGCCTGTATTGCAGGAAGGGAGAGGCATTTCTGCACTCACATTTCACCAGATATGTGTCAATCCCACGTAATAGGGGGCGAGCATATTGCCGTTTTTCTTTAACAATTCCAGACTCTGTGTTGCTACTGAGAATACTACGTTGTTGAAGGAGGCACCTCTGACGCGGGCACTCCGCACTCTCAACCAGGTCTCAGAAGCTCTGGACATATTTCATTGTACTCTGAGTGAATTCACAAGGATGGCTACATGGACAATTTTGTATAGAAATTAGAATTCAGATTAGATATAAAAATGTAGAATGTAACAAGTGTCATACAGCTGTATTGGGACGATGGTCCTGTGATGGTTGAGTTGATTTAAATAAAATAAATAAATAAATTTCCTAATGGAAAAACCCAATATTTTGCTCGACCCGGGGATCGAACCCGGAACCTCTAGATCGCACGGCATATACTTATACCCAGAGATCACGAGACATCTTAAGTCAATTATATGCAATACACGTTAAGTGTCATCTTTTATATTCTAGCCATATCTGACAAGTGCAAAAAACAGAATTCGTTCCCGAGTATGACACATGGTTAAACAATGTCATAAAACTTAGTGAATATTTGTATGGCCATAGACCCTAACTCCAGCTCCAGAACTGCAGTGCGTCCAATGTAGCTCTCAGTTCCTGTCCACCGAAGCATTGGCCGCCCACAGCGTTGCGGATGCACAGTGCTCAGGAAAACAGTGGTGCGTGCACTGCGGCCGCGGGTTCGACGCCGAGGCAGAGCTGAGGGAACACGTGTTGGCGCTGCATAAGGTGCAGTTTCCGTGCGAAAAGGTCAGTTACTTTGTCAGTAGTGCTATTTGTGTCAGTTGGAATATGTATGTCAGTAATAATCAGTGGCGGTACTTCCATAGAAGCCCAAAAGACCGGTGTGCTTTACAAAATTCCGAATAATAATCTTTTTATCTGGAAGGAGTATTTTAATGAGAACTCAAAAAGAAAAGGTATTTGGTATAGAACAATGCAGTGTGAACCTCCTCGCATCCCTTGGTTTGCTAATGCTAGAATAAGCAAAAGTTTGATTGTGATTGCACACAGATTAAGATCTGGGCAGATGCCACTGAAAAAGTTTGTTTTTTTAATGAATAAGAACAGCAATCCGAATTGTGAACAATGTGGTAGTATAGAAGATGTGCATCACATATTAGTGGACTGCCTCGTGGTCTCGCGGTACATGTATGTGCCGTGCGATCTAGAGGTCCTGGGTTCGATTCCCGGGTCGGGCAAAGTGTTATTGGGTTTTTTCCATTAGGAAATTCTCGGTAACAGCACGGAGTATGGAAATGTGCCGGAAAAACGGCAATAGGCTCGCCCCCTATTACGTGGGACTGATACATACTTGGCGAAATGTGGGTGCAGAAATGCACCTCTGCCTACCCCGTCGGGGAATACAGGCGTGAGTTTATGTATGTATGTATGTATATTAGTGGAATGTGTTCGGTATAGGACAGAAAGAGAAATATTATTAAGAGAATTAAATATAAATATTATAGAATTGGGATTGTTTCAAAGCATATTATCAAAGCCTTATAGTGAAGGTGCTATTAAAATATACAAATTTATCAATAGTTTAAAAATGTAATATCTCTTTTTCTGTCGTAATTATATAAGGGTACTATGGGGCTAGCATAATCAATTGATTGTAAGTCCCTAAAATAATAATAAAGAGAAAAAAAAAATCTTTATTTAACAAAAGCAATTTGACGTATAAATATATACATATAATCGACAGCCCCGTGGCGCAGATGGCTAGACACCAGCTTGCGAAACGAGAGGCCGCGGGTTCGATCCCCGCACCGAGACAAATGTTTGTGTGATCCATAAATATTTGTTTCGGGTCTGGGTGTTTGTGAGACCGAAAAGTCTCTCGTAGTGTCTGATACCCACGACACAGGACTTGTATCCTAGTGTGGGGTCAGAACTATGTATGTGACAGTTGGGTGTATTTATTTATTTATTTAAATGAGAACATCCTGACCCCACAAAAAAACAATAATAAACTAGACATTACACAATTAATGTGTAACGCTTTTGGAAGTACCGCCACTGGTAGTAATGTATGTGTTAGTTAGCCTTTATGTGTCAGTAATACAATTTTGTCAGTAACCACACTGCGTCAGTAAGCCCACGTGTGTCAGTTATCCCATTAGTGTCAGGAAAACCATATTTGTGTCAGTTAAACCATGCGTACCAGTAACGATTTTATGTGCATCAGTTATCCGTTTAGTGTCAGCAATAACATAACTGTCAGTAATACCATATGCGTCAGTTACCCTAAGTGCGTCAGTTATCTCTGCATCGCCCTAGGTTCGACTGGCGGAGAATGCCAAAGGCATTAAGTCCACCTTTACTGTATAAAGTTTGAATGAACAAATAAATATTTTTTCCCCAAAACAAGTGCAACAAAGTATTCAGCCACGAGAGTAGGTTGAACAACCACATGTTGGAGAAGCACAGCGAAGACCTACCGCCAGGGGACGGTGCGGGCGGAGGGGCAGAGGAGGGACAGCGGGGGGGCAGGAAGAGGTACATGAAGGTGGCACCCGCCATGTGTGACATTTGCGGCAAGATCATAACCGTGAGTGACCTTGAATTCATTAAACATACTAATAATGACAAAATTAAGAACATAACTATATCTTATTGACGTAGCCATACACAATACACATAATTTTCAATCTTTAATATAAGACTAGCTATGCCCGCGACTTCGTCCGCGCGGAAAATTAATTTTTAATAAGAAAATTTATAAACTAAAAGTAGCCTAAGTTACTCCTTATTACATTACGCGCGGACGAAGTCGCGGGCACAGCTAGTATACATATATATTCATATATACATGTAGTAAAAAATGGTTATTTCAATATTACAAACAGACACTCCAATTTTAGTTATATGTACGTAGCCCAAGTTACTCCTTATTACATCAGCTATCTGCCAGTGAAAGTCCCGTTTAAATTGGTCCACCCGTTTCAGAGATTAGCGGGAACAAACAGACAGACAGACAAAAATTGTAAAAAACGTTATTTTGGTATATGTACCGTGTATACATCCATATGCATTTATTAAAAAGCGGTTATTTCAATATCACAAACAGACACTCCAATTTTATTTATTTGTATAGATAAGTTAACTAAATACAAAGATCTTCATCATCACTAGCTCATATACGTCCCATTGCTGGGCACGGGCCTCCTCTACAACTGCGAGGGTTTAGGCCTTAGTCCACGCTGGCCTATTGTGGCGTTTAAACGACCGCCGAGATTCTCGACCACGCGCCCGACTCTCGAGGCCATCACTACAAAAATAAAAAACGTGTTCCTTACAACCACATCCATTTAATATCTATGATTGTTAGGAAAACGTCAAAAAATATTTTTTTTTGTCGAGATTTTTTTAATGTCACGGTGTTTGTAATCACCGCAGCTATTACCTGCCTGTATATAAAAAATCAGTGATGGCCTCGAGGTTTAGGCGCGCGGTCGAGAATTTCGGCGGTCGCAGGTTCAAACCCCAGGCACACACCTCTGACTTTTCGCACAATGAATTATCACTTGCTTTAACGGTGAAGGAAAACATCGTGATAAAACCTGTACACCTAAAAGTTCTTAGGAATTTCTTAGGTGTCCGCCAATCCGCACTAGGCCAGCGTGGTGGACTAAGGCCTAAACCCTCTCAGTTGTAGAGGAGGCCCGTGCCCAGCAGTGGGACGTAATTGGGCTGATGATGATGATGATGATATAAATATGGTTTTCCAGAACCAATACCACATGGTGTACCACCAGAGGATCCACACTGGTGAGAAGCCGTACTCCTGCACCGAATGCCCCAAAAGGTTCCGCCTGCCGGAGCTATTGCAGGTCAGTACACTACAGTAGGGGTACCTTTATGCTCCAAAAAAAAATAACAATAATGAACTACAAGATCTGGTTTATTTATCGATGGAGGCTGTATCATCATGCTATGGCCAATAGGAGCACAGCAGCAAAAATATTACATTTTAAATTTACGCATACGGAGTTACTGCTATCTACTAATACACCCAACAGTCACACACATAGTTCCAACCCCACACTGACATGCAAGTCCTGTGTCGTGGCGTGGGTATCAGAAACTACGAGAGACTTTTCGCTCTCACAAACACTCAGTCCTGTATCATACTAACATTTGTCTCGGTGCGGGGATCGAACCCGCGGCCTCTCGTTTCGCAAGCTGATATCTAGCCAACTGCGCCACGAGACTGTCAAGTCAAGTTAGTCAAGAGGGAGTTTCTTGCCGTTTCTTCTCCACAGAGATAACACGTTTCGAAGCGGCAATAGTTTTAAAAATACACACACATACACATAAACTCACGCCTGTATTCCCCGAAGGGGTAGGCAGAGGTGCATTTCTGCACCCACATTTCGCCAGGTATGTATCAGTCCCACGTAATAGGGGGCGAGATAAAGATGATTTTGACTTGTCTTTGACTTTAAGAAATAGTTTAATTATATAGGGGAAGCGTACCTTATCTTGGATTAGGATGGCTACATCTATACAAAATTTACGGTCATAATATTTGTAACAATGTTTTCCCTTTCAGAACCACGGTCGAATTCACACTGGAGAGAGGCCGTTCAAATGTAAATACTGTCCGAACACGTTTAAGACTTATCCCGCCATGAGTAGACACCATCTGGTGAGTCATAACTGTTTATTGTCTATAGTTTATTTATTTATATCAGATTGGCTATGCTTGGATGCAATATTTCTCGCTCACTGTATAAAACTTTGTCGTTTCCCATCCATTCTCATATTTAATAACAAGCAGATGACAAAAATAAAAAATAAAAAGCATATAAACTACAAATAACTAATCTCACGCTAAGTATATATGTTGCCGTGGGATTGGAACGGACTGACCCAATCACACACGAAACCTCTTATGTTGCCGTAGGATTTGGGGCTAAATATAGGATTCTATGGTTTATGGTTTAAGATGTTTATTTCTCATAAAGAACATAATATTCACTTACATGAGAAATATCACTAATTACAAAAAAATAATATCAATTCAGACGTTTATCGCTAATACTTAAATAGGGTAGTTCTAAAACATTTTTTGACGAACACAATCCAAACAGCAAAAACCATATTCGCAGCATTACGGGCAACTGGATGAGGCATCGGACCCGTGAGCGCGGTGCCTCAATTCAATAAGCGTAGTTAAGTTTATTTTTTTAAAAGATATGTTTTGAGTAATTTTTTAAATACTGTAGTAGATGTAGCTTGTTTTATATTGTTTGGTAATTTATTATAATATTTCGCCCCTTCATACATGATACATTTTTTGCCGTAGTTTGTTCGCGGACAATTCAATTTTAAGTCGTTTGTGTTTCGGAGTTTAATTTTTTGTGTTTGATTTTTTTTTATAAAACTTAGTTGTGTATATATTTCGTTATTTAATATTTTTCTTATTAATGTGCACGTGTTATAAATATACGACTGTTCGATATCCAATATCTTTGTTTCCTTATAAATTTTTTGAGATGATGTTAAGAAATCATAATGAAAAAGTATTTTTATGATTTTGTTTTGAGCAATTTGTAATGATCTTAGATTACTTTTAGTGGCAGTGCCCCAGTTTTCTACTAAATAGTCAATATGTGGCTTGACAAGTGAATTATATATAGTGTAACGGACATTGAGTGGATAACACCTAACTGTACCCCGTAGAGCACCTGATAAGGATGTTAGTTTATTTTTTATATTAGTTAAATGTGGTTTCCACGTTAAGTTACTATCCAAAATTAATCCTAGGTATTTTTGAGTTTCAACTCTAGTGATTTTTTGATAATTAATGGACAAAGGAGTAAAATTTGGAATTTTTCTATTTTTGGCCTTAAAAATCATATAACTTGTTTTGGAAACATTTAATGTTAGAAGATTTGATTGGAACCACCCATTTAATTTATTAAGATCCCTTTGAGCGTCACTAATAATATCGTGAATTGATTCACCAAAATAGAACAAAATAGTGTCGTCCGCATACAACGTCACATCTCCTTTGAGACCAATGTCACTTATGCTATTAATATATATTAAAAACAAGAGTGGTCCTAGTATTGACCCCTGTGGTACCCCATAATTTATGGATTTGGGGCTGCTTTGTGTATTTCCTATTTTAACAATTTGTTGACGATTCGAAAGGTAAGATTTTAAAATTTCTAGTGCTGTACTCTCTATACCGATATTAACTAACTTCATTAAAAGTAACTCATGGCTAACCGTATCAAAAGCTTTTTGCAAATCAATAAAAATTCCGACGACTACATTTTTATTATCAATATTTAATTTAATTTTAGTAACAATGTCAATTGTAGCTGATAGTGTGTTATGTTTTTTTCTGAATCCATATTGGCTAGTGTGAAAAAAAATTATTGAGTTTAAGTACTTATTTAATCTATTGTAAATTACCCTCTCAAACAGCTTAGACAACACTGGTAAGACGGATATAGGTCTATAATTTCCAGCTTGTGATTTAATTCCTGATTTAAAAATTGGGGTTACTTTTGCAACTTTAAGGCTGTCAGGAAAAATCCCTTGAGTTAAACATTTATTCATGCATAGTGTCAGTTCATCTACGATTAATTCTTTAAGACATTTAATTGATTTGGAAGTTACTTTATCAATTCCGGAACTAGTGTTGGTATTTAAGTCGTTTATTAGTTTATCTACTTCGTCCCTGCTACATAGCGTTAGTGTTATTAATTTTAAATTAGGTATTGCACGTATTGCTGCGTTATGGTTTGGAATATTAGGGATGGTTTTAGCTAAATCAGATCCAATATTTACAAAATAATTATTAAAGCATTCACATATTTGCTGACATTCAGAAGTACTTCCAGTTGGTGTATCCAATAAACTCGGTGGGGCTGGTTTCTCAGTTCTATTCATAGACAAGTTATTAATTAAACTCCACATTTTCCGAGGATTGTTTTTACATTCAGTGAATATTTTTTGATAATATTGCCTCTTTGTAGCCTGTATGTTTGCAGTAACTTTATTTCTTATCTTTAGGAAAAATTCTTTCTTAGTTATATTTTTTGGATCGTTTTTATATTCTCTCCATACAATGTTTCTGTTGTTTATTTCCTTAATAATATCTGCGTTAATCCAGTCTTGTTTGGGTTTATTCATAATTTTTAATTTAGTTTCCTTGCTTGAGTTAATGCTTGTCAAAAGTTTGTCTTCAAATATACTATATTCTGCATTATTGGTGTGCCTATTGTTATTTTTTATCATCTCAAATAACTTATTATAGTTTATTGCTTCATATCTTACTTCCTGGCGAGTTTTCGGTGCATGTCTTTTAATTTCGAAGTATATTTGTTTATGGTCAGATAAAGGTGAATTTATTATGGTAAAACAAAAGTTTTCTCCTTTTAAGTTGGTGCTTATGTGATCCAGAATAGTTTGTGTTGATGAAGTTTCACGAGTGCAGTAGGGTTTGGTTACTTTGTTCACAATTTTGTAGCCATTCATTTTCAGGATATCTTTATATATTTTAGTATTTTTATCGGGTTTAAGTAAGTTAAAATTAAAGTCACCAAATACCACCGCCCTGTGCCTATTAAATAGTTGTTGTGAGTAAGTTTCCAGAAAATTATTAACATTACTAGCGTTTGGTTTTCTATAGAACGCTCCAATGTGTAAGGAGTAGTTTTGCATGCGAATCCAAAGGAAATGATTCCCATTTTCGCATAATTCTTCGACCATGGAGTGTGGCAGGGTATTATGTATAAAAATAGAGACACCACCCCCTCTAGAATCATCTCGATAACTAAAGTAGTGTTTGTAATCCATAATTTGGTATCTAAGACCTTCTTCTTCAGATTTAATCCAAGTTTCTGTCAATACTAGGACATGAATCGTGTATGGTGAACTTTTCAGTATGCATTTGATTTCGTCGAATTTACTCTGCTTGATAATACTGCGCGCATTTGCATATAGAAATTTTAGTGACTTTTTAGTAAATGTAATGTTTTCATAACTTTCTGTTAATTTATACGTAATAGATTCTAATATATAACCAATCTCACGCTAAGTATATACAGCGGAAAATCCCGACAAAAAATAAAAAAATTGACGTTTTCCAACATCCATATAGGTATAAAATGCATGTGGTTGTTAGGAAAACGTCAATTTTTTTATTTTTTGTCGGGATTTTCTTTAACGCGTTTGTAATTACCTTTGCTATTACCTGCCTTAGTTTCTGATCACGGTCTGAATACACCCTGTATGTTGCCGTGGGATTGGATATGACTCACCCAATCCCACGCGAAAGCTCGTGTGTTGCCGTGGTATTGGGTGCTAATTGTGGGATTGTAATCTAGGTGCACACGGGCGTGCGCCGATACCCGTGCTCGGTATGCGGCAAGCCGTTCGCGACTTCAGCCGAGATGAAAACCCACGTCCGCACGGTGCACATGAAGCTGCCGCCCCCGCCACGCACGCGCCGCCGCCCCCGCGCCCCGCCGCCATAGACTACAGACTACGATACATAAATAAATAAATAAATACACCCAACAGTCACATACATAGTTCTGATCCCACACTAACATACAAGTCTTGTGCCGTGGGTATCGGAAACTACGAGAGACTTTTCGCTCTCACATACACCCAGACCCGAAACAAATATTTGCGGTTCACACAAACATTTGTCTCGGTGCGGGGATCGAACCCGCGGCCTCTCGTTTCGCAAGCTGGTGTCTAGCCAACTGCGCCACGGGGCTGTCACAATATACATAAATAATATACTATTGTAAGGTTTTACAAAAATATACATATTTCTTAGAATTAGAAATAAAAAGAAAACAATATTTTAGTTAGTTTTAAAATGTAATTATTATGGCAACACTGTCATTAGAATAGTGGGGTAGTTGAGAATTAATAAAAAGTCGAGAAAATAATAAGTAGGGCAATTGGCCATTGGGAGGAGGAACAGAAAAGACGTTGGATAAGGACGAGACGGAGTAAGTCAGATGGACACAGTGTAATTGTACATAAAATGTGTATAATAAACTTAACAAAGTTCAGACGGAGTTTCATTGAATACGCCCAGTTGTAATGGAGTCTTACACTATGTGCATGTTAAATGTGTTTTTATTTAATACCCCTTTTAGATGGTGAAAAGGTTGTAAGTGTGTCTGTTGAAGGGTAACACTCGTTGAGAAACAAGTACGTCTTCAACTTTTAGGTATATTTTAAAATATCAATCCGTCTTACAACTGACAATTCCAACGACTGAGCTCGAACTGCTCAGCGACACCATTTTTATACACATCAATTGACGGTCTTATTTTTAAATATTTTTACAAAGTCCTATAATTAATTTATATTAATCAAGATTATATTCTCATTAAAGTTATTGACAATTTTAATTATACTTATAAGTAATAAAATCATCAATATGCAATTTTACTATTACTACAATTAATTATTAGTAAAAGGTCTGTACGCATATGCTTTTAATTATGGAAATATATAATATTGTAAGGTATAACGAAATACATTTATAATTACTAAATATTACTATTTAGGCTAACACTGTTCACGTTGGATTGCCGTGCGATCTAGGGGTCCTGGGTTCGATTCCCGGGTCGGGCAAAGTGTTATTGAGTTTTTCCATTAGGAAATTCTCAGTAACAGCACGGAGTCTGGAAGTGTGCCCGAAAAGCGGCAATAGGCTCGCCCCCTATTACGTGGGACTGATACATACCGGGCGAAATGTGGGTGCAGAAATGCACCTCTGCCTACCCCTTCGGGGAATACAGGCGTGAGTTTATGTATGTATGTATGTATGTTCACGTTGGAGTCACCGATGTACGTGAATCTGTGATACACATTGTTGCGTAAGTAATGTAAGAGCAGCGACGTAAACGAAACGACCGGTCTTGATGCGTGCTAATAGATGACTCAGTGCATGTAAAAACTTTCATCATCAGCCCAAATACGTCCCACTGCTGGGCACGGGCCTCCTCTACAACTGAGAGGGTTTAGGCCTTAGTCCACCACGCTGGCCTAGTGCGGGTTGGCGGACTACACACCTAAGAAATTCCTAAGAACTTTAGGTGTGCAGGTTTTATCACGATGTTTTCCTTCACCGTTAAAGCAAGTGATAATTCATTGTGAATACACACATAACTTGGAAAAGTCAGAGGTGTGTGCCTGGGGTTTGAACCTGCGACCGCCGAAATTCTCGACCGCGCGCCTTAACCTCGAGGCCATCATTGCTTTTATGTAAAAACTTTATTGCCTTATATAGAAAATTTTGGCATAGTTCGAGCTCATCGACTATACTGACTGCTCCACATGCTCCATAATCTGACACTGCCCTGCAAAGGTGTTTGTCTGGTTACTGGTGGTCCACTGTATTCCATTTGAGCATCAGATAAATTAAAGCCAGTACATACATACATAAACTCACGCCTATATTCCCCGAAGGGGTAGGCAGAGGTGCATTTCTGCACCCACGTTTCGCCAGGTATGTATCAGTCCCACGTAATAGGGGGCGAGCCTATTGCCGTTTTTCGGGCACAATTCCAGACTCCGTGCTGCTACCTACTGAGAATTTCCTAATGGAAAAACCCAATAACACATTGCCCGACCCGGGAATCGAACCCAGGACCTCTAGATCGCACGGCACATACTTGTACCGCGAGACCACGAGGCAGTCAACTGAATAAATATTTTTTCTTATTTTAATTTTATTAAAAACTAAGTTCTATGTTTAACACCAATATGTTGTTGGACCTTTTTAAATGGCTCTAATTGTGTAATAAAATATCATTTACTTTAACAGTGAAATAAAACATTGTGAGGTAACTTTCACATATAAAAATTCATAGGAACTTCGTAAGTTTGTAGTCTGTCAACCGACACAAGGCCAGCATGGTTGACTTAGGCCTAAACTCTCAGTTGTAGTGGAGGCCCATGCCCAGCAGTGATATGTATATGGGCGAATGATAAATAAATACCCCCAAAAGTCACATGTATTTATTTATTTAAAACTTTATTGTACACACAACATTAAAACTAAGGAGTACAGAGAACTAGAAAAGTACAATCGGCGGCCTTATCGCACGAGGCGATCTCTTACAGGCAACCTGGGATGGAGATGCAGGAAGAGAGATGAAAGGTACCCGAAGTGTACTGGTATAACATATAAATAAATATGGTAAAACATATAAATAAATATTCATATATATACTTAAACAAACATACATACTTGCATACATACATATTACCTATACATACACACAAACACTAACTTACACGACATGCCTTCAATTAGCAGGACAAGTAATAGTCTTTAAGCATATGTACATAGTTCTGACCCCACACTAGGATACAAGTCCTGTGTCGTGGGTATCAGGAACTACGAGAGACTTTTCGGTCTCACAAACACCCAGACCCGAAACAAATATTTGTGGATCACACAAACATTTGTCTCGGTGCGGGGATCGAACCCGCGACCTCTCTTTTAGCAACCTGGTGTACGTAAGTTGTAATTGTTAATATTTTTCAGGATGATTCTGTGAGGCCGGGTATATTGGTCCTGATAAATGATGCTGACTGGGAACGTTATGGAGAGCTGCATTATGAACTGCAAGAAAATGACAATATAATGTTCATATCTAAATTACATGGTGGATAAATAAATATAGTTATTATTTTTTTCTAAGACTGCCTCGTGGTCTCGCGGTACAAGTATGTGCCGTGCGATCTAGAGGTCCTGGGTTCGATTCCCGGGTCAGTGTTATTGGGTTTTTCCATTAGGAAATTCTTAGTAACAGCACGGAGTCTGGAAATGTGCCCGAAAAACTGCAATAGGCTCGCCCCCTATTACGTGGGACTGATACATACTTGGCGAAATGTGGGTGCAGAAATGCACCTCTGCCTACCCCTTCGGGGAATACAGGCGTGAGTTTATGTATGTATGTATGTTTTTTCTAAGTTATTTAATGATTAATCTTATGTAATTGAATTAAAAATAACAATTTTATTTTATTTTTTTAAATTGAATAAATTCCTCGGTTCAGTTCTTTGGCATTATTATAATATCAAAAAATATCTCCAAACTGGCTAATCAATTTATGCAGACAATTTTGTCGAAGCCAATTCAAGCTTTGGCTGTTTATGAAGTAGACCCATCTTGTTGAAACCACATGTGCGTTCCGTAATCATGCATCCATAGTTTTCACTGTTGACATTTACAGCTTGGTCCCAATAATTAAAAAAAAATAAGTACCAAAATTCCTAATGCTCGTTATTAATTATTTATGATCGTCGATAATGTGCACCAAACTGTAACTCTTTGGCAATGCAGGGTGCATTGTTTTTTTTTTTATTCTGGCACGGCAAAGTGACTCCACTGTACCTGATGGTAAGCACAGTGGAGTCCAAAAAAATAATACCGACCAGCGAGAAACACAATCATGCCGGCCCGCACAAATGCTTCTTCACGCTTCGCTTAAAGGATCCAGGATCATAGGGAGGAGGGAACACGTGAGCCGGCAAACTATTCCACAGCTTGATGGTGCGGCAAAGGTAAGAATTGGCGAACTTTTTGGTTCGAGCCGCGGATGTTGTGACCACAAAGCTGTGGCTTCGCATGCCCGCACGCGTAGTTTGTTTTGTTTATTGGCCTCATCGCTCCAAAAAATACAATTTACAGTACGAAATCTTTTCAACATCTGTTCACAGAAGGTAAAATGAAGTCAAGTTGACTTCTTGGACTAATCGAATTTTAACAGGATGAAAATTTCTTGAACAACTGTTTTAGGGAGTCCCAAAGCGGCTGCTCTTTTCCGCACTGACAATCGTGGATTTTCACGTAAGCTTCTTTTCATCATCAGCCCATATATGTCCCACTGCTGGGCACGGGCCTCCTCTACAACTGAGAGGGTTTAGGCTTTAGTCTACTACGCTGGCCTATTGTGTGTTGGCGGACTACACACCTAAGAATTTCCTTAGAACTTTTAGGTGTGCAGGTTTCATCACGATGCAATATTTTCCTTCACTGTTAAAGTACATGATAATTCTTTGTGAATACACACATAACTTCGAAAAGTCAGAGGTGTGTGCTTGGGGTTTGAACCTGCGACCGTCGAGATTCTCCACCGCGTGCCTAAGCCTCGAGGCCATCACTACTTCTTTTAAACCTCTTGAATGTTTTCTTTGGTCCTCTACTTTAGACGCCCCTCAGTCAGGACCCAGTAGATCATCAACTGCTGGGTCTCGACTGAGGGGTGTCTAAAGCAGAGGACGTCTGACGAAACCTTTAACCCACGATCTAATCAAATCAACACTCGGTCCGTCGCTCAATCGCCGAATATTGAAGTGGGAACAAAATTGTCAGCGCGCAAATTCGTAAAAATCGCCGCTCTTAAAAAAACGCCTCAATAGCGTACGCACGATGATGCCCTGACCACTGCATTGTGAGTTGTGATCAGTTGACTAATAGTTAATAGTATTAACTATTAACTTAATACATAAATCCGCAGTCCGCACTCCCGGAGCGTTGAACTTGAAACTCGATCTCGAATGACTTATGAGTTAGTTAAAGTTTATGACTACGAAAACAAAAAATAGGGGATATTGAGATTGACCAATGACCACCGTTTAAATCTTTTTTAAATAATTACTCTTTCAAAAACAAATCTACCACCGGACACAGTACGACCGGTTTAAACGCCATCTAGTTCTAATGTTCTGAGATATTATAACAAATATGTGTAGATACAGAGAATGTCATTTCTGGCTTTATAAAGATTCCTATTCTATAGCTACACCAAATTAAAAAGTTATTCATTGACATTTTACAATCCAACATGAAAGAAGTGTTCAGAGTTATTATTTGTTATTTATTCAAAATAAAATAAAATGTATATAAATCGTAATTATATAGTTATATAAAATATAATCTTTAATATAGGAACAAAATTAGTGTTAAGTTAAGTTAGGAGTTATTCAAAAGTGCAACTATGTGGTCTGTGGTACAAAACTTGGAATTTTCGACAAAAGACGAAATAAAAAGTGAATTGTTAGCTTGCCGCAGCTGTCTGGGTGCCGGGCGGCTGTACAGAATGCAGGAAGGCGGGCTAGCAGAGTCCTATAAACAACTAGTGGGTGTTGAAGTAAGAAATACAATTTGTTTATATTAATTTTATTTCGTCAAAAATATCATGACAAATTTTTAGACTGAAGTGCCGCAAACAGCGACGGCAATAAGTATACTAAAATTAGCTAAAGTATGATTTTTTTTCTTTGTTCCTCAAGGAACCGGCTAAGGTCGAAGACCATGCTGCCAAGTCTTCAGTAATTTAATTTCATTAGTATGAATTATGAAAGATGATGATGAATGATGAAAGAAAAAGGGCGGGAAATTCCCAAACTGGAGGCGCGCCCCCCGTCCCTCCCACAAACAACCCTTAATCCCTTCATTACAATAGTGAACAGAGAATCAAACACCACTCGTCGATATTGCACACAGCACATCCGATTCACCCCTCGCCTCCTCCCTCCCCGTCCTACCGCATCGGTGGGAACGTCCCACCTGGATCAGAAGGCTCCTCCATTCTCTCGCCAACAATCACCAGAAAAGACAAGACTCACCAAATACAGCACGACAGGGAATAAAATAGAGAAAACTAAATCTAACACACCACACACAACATCGACAAGCAACACTTAATCCCCTGTTCAACATTATCAAGAAAAAAATAAAAATTATATTTGAGCAAAACAAAAAACGCGCCCTCCAATCTGAACACTTCCCAACCTTTTTTTCGCTAAAGTATGAGCATGATTAATCGCATTAATCACTTGTGACAACAACAATAGTTTTTCATGGAAAAATTATACAATAAATACAGGCTATAATTATCTTATACACTTTGATCACCACACTGAAATATCAACACTTTACAAAGACATAACATTTGTACACACTATACTAAACTTGTATTTTATGAGGTTAGAACTATGTATGTGACTGTTGGGTGTATTTATTGATTATTTGATCCTTAAAATTACTAAGCAATAACACATTACTGTACCACAACAATCTGCATTTACTACATGGGGTGTGAATATACCATGAACAAAAGCTAAGAAATGTTAATAGGCATGTTGATTTGGAAATCATCAATTTTTCTTTCACTCTATGTTTTTTTTAAACATCAACATTTTTGTAATCACCCTAACTATTACCTGTTGTTTTCGATCACCGCCTGTTTACACTATGTATGGTATATTCAACACATACTTTAACGATGAAGGAAAACATTGTGATAAAACCTGCACACCTAAAAGTTCTTAGGAATTTCTTAGGTGTGTAGTCCGCCAGTCGAGGTTTAGGCGCACGGTCGAGAATTTCGGCGGTCGCAGGTTCAATCCTCTGACCTTTCGAAGGTATGTGTGTATTCACAATGAATTATCACTTGCTTTAACAGTGAAGGAAAACATTGTGATGAAACCTGCACACCGAAAATTCTTCGGAATTTCTTAGGTGTGTAGTCCGCCAACCCGCACTAGGCCAGCGTGGTGGACTTAGGCCTAAACCCTCTCAGCTGTAGAAGATACCTGTGCCCAGCAGTGGAATGTATATGGGCTGATGATAATGTCTAAGTCAAAATCACCTTTATTCTAATAGACTTTTACAAGTACTTTTTAAATTGTCACTTTGATTGTCTTTGCACACAGATTAAGATCTGGGCACATGCCACTGAAAAAGTTTGTTTTTTTAATGAATAAGAACAGCAATCCGAATTGTGAAGAATGTGGTAGTATAGAAGATGTGCATCACATATTAGTTGAATGTGTTCGATATAGGACAGAAAGAGAAATATTATTAAGAGAATTAAATATAAATATTATAGAATTAGGATTGTTTCAAAGCATATTATCAAAGCCTTATAGTGAAGATGCTATTAAAGTATACAAATTTATCAATAGTTTAGAAATGTAATATCTCTTTTTCTGTCTTAATTATATAAGGGTACTATGGGGCTAGCATAATCAATTGATTGTAAGTCTCTAAAATAATAATAAAGAAAAAAAAAAAATTGTCACCATTAAAAGTTTTTTTATAGCTATTGCTGCTTCGAAACATGTTATCGCTGTAGAGAAGAAATGGCAAGAAACTCCCTCAGCAACAAGCAATGTCATTTAAAAAATATATAATTACATTTTTAATTATTATATTTATTTTAACCTCATACATGTCATAACAATACAAATTGCAGCAACAAACTTCTCATCAATTTTCTTACTCCCTGGGCTTATTATCCTCAATATAATATAAGCTTTTTAAAATAGTTTTTCTTTTAATCAATTCTTTAAACTTTTTCAAAGGAAGCTCCCTAATACCCTTCAAAAGTTTGTTTTAAAAGCATATATATTGCCACATAAAAGAGTCATTAACTTTCCGGAGACGAGTTATGTGTTGAACAAGATTACATTTGTTCCTAGTATTTTTATTATGATCATTACAAATTTTATGAAATGGACAAAGTTTTTTTTGGAGATACATGAGGTTTTCGTATATAAATAATGATGATAATCAACAGGTCCGCGAAACCAACATCCTACCCCAGCTTCTCTGTCAGCTGTGCCGAGCCCTGGTGCTCAAGTTTATGCAGTTCAGAGAGAGATGTAGAAGAGCAGAGCTTCTATTGCAGAACCTGTCTATTCTGGCTCCAGTGGTAAGGTTGTTTAGTTGTGTGATTTGTTAATTAATCTACAAAAGTAGTGATGGCCTCGAGGTTTGAGCGCTCCGTCGAGAATCTCGGCAGTTTAAACTCCAGACATGAATTATCACTTACTTTAACGGTGAAGGAAAACATTGTGATGAAACCTGCACACCTAAACGTTCTTAGTAATTTCTTAGGTGTGTAGTCCGCCAACCCGCACTAGGCCAGCATGGTGGACTAAGGCCTAAACCCTCTCAGTTGTAGAGGAGGCCCATGCCTAGCAGTGAGATGTACATATATGTGCTGATGATGATGATGAATCTACATGTCATCATATGTAATATTAGGCATTGTATGGGCTCATTTTTGACCTATATGACTTCATATACTTGCCTTGATGTGGCTTGGGCAGCCTCTACAGCTGGGTACTTAAGTCTTAGTCCACATTGCTGGCTTAGTGCAGGTTTACAGACACATCTAAGAAATTCCAAAGAATTTTTATGTGTGCGGATTTCCTCACGATGTTTTCCTTCATCATTAAAGTACAAGATAGTTCATTGTGAATACACACTTAACTTCGAAAAGACAGAGTGTGAACTTGGGGTTTGAACCTGCAACCGCTGAAATTTCCTCGATCACATGCCTCAACTTTGGCACCATCACTGCTTACTGTTCGACTTTAAAAAACTTCATATAATTAGTAATATTAGGTTCTGCCTCGTGGTCTCGCGGTACAAGTATGTGCCGTGCGATCTAGAGGTCCTGGGTTCGATTCCCGGGTCGGGCAAAGTGTTATTGGGTTTTTCCATTAGGAAATTCTCGGTAACAGCACGGAGTCTGGAAATGTGCCCGAAAAACGGCAATAGGCTCGCCCTCTATTACGTGGGACTGATACATACTTGGCGAAATGTGTGTGCAGAAATGCACCTCTGCCTACGTATGTATGTAGGTTTTCATTCACTGTGAAAGTGTGATACAATTACTTTTAATACACACATAAATTTAGAATCTGCACATTTTTTTTAATGAATGTAAATAGATATATTCTCCTTCTAGATAACTCTAGACCATGTGGCAGCGATAGATCGCGCTGCAGAGAACATATCTTTACCATACGGTTACACAACAACAAGCATTGTCACATGTTCAGAAGAAGACATCCAGGAGATTCTAGAAGAGAAACCACAAGAAGAATACCCAGAGGAATATAAGCAAGATTACCTTTCTGACGCTGAGGTTAAATGTGACCTAGATTTCATTGAAACGAGTGTCTTCGATGAGATTACAGAAATCCCGGTTAAGAAGACCAGAAAGAAAAAGAAGAAGGAGGTGGTAATCGAGACAGAGGAAGCCGAAGTTATTAAGGAAGATGTAGAGGTTCAAGAGGAAAATGTGAAGAAGACGAGGAAGAACGCCAAGCCTAGGGTGAATAATCTATACACAGATCCAGAGGATAGGTATGTCATAAACAGAAATACTTAGATACTTGTTTTAGAATTACTAAAACAGTGATGGCCTCGAGGTTAAGGAATCTCGGCGGTCGCGGGTTCAAACCCCAGGCACACACCTCTGACTTTTCCAAGTTATGTGTGTATTCACAATGAATTATCACATGCTTTAACGGTGAAGGAAAATATCTTGATGAAACCTGCACACCTAAAAGTTCTTAGGAATTTCTTAGGTGTGTAGTCCGCCAACCTGCACTAGGCCAGCGTGGTGGACTATGGCTTAAAGCCCTCTCAGTTGTAGGGGAGGCCCGTGCCCGAAATATTTTTTTAGTCTGTTTTATTTTTGTTGTTTTTTTTCCATAAATTACTATATTTTTAGAAGTGTACTATATTTTTTATAACTTATTTTGACAAATACTATATTTCGCTGAGAAAATGTTGGCAACCCTAGTCTGTTGACAACCTGTATACCTGTGGTCAGAACTATGTATGTATGTTAGATGTTCACCTCCACCAGTGGAGGTACTTCCATAGAAGCCCAAAAGTGTTACATGTTGATTGTGTAATGTCTAGTTTATAATAGTTTATTGTGGGCTCAGGATATTCTCATTTATATGTCAAATTGATTTTGTTAAGTAAACATTTAAAGCTTAAAGATTATTATTCGGAATTTTATCAGGCATGCTGGGCTTTTGGGCTTCTATGGAAGTTCTAAAAAGTTCGCCAACTCTTTCTTTTGCTGCACCATCAAGCTGTGGAATGGTTTGCCGGCTCACGTGTTCCCTCCTTCCTATGGTCCTGGATCCTTAGAGCGAAGCGTGAAGAAGCATTTGTGCAGCCCGGCATAATTGTGTCGACCAGCAGGTGACCATATCGTTTCTCGCTGGTCGGTATTATTTTTTTGGACTCCACTGTGCTTACTGCTTACCATCAGATACAGTGGAGTCACTTCGCCGTGCCAGTATAAAAAAATATCTATGGAAGTACCGCCACTGACCTCCATTTCCCTTCCAGGCTGAAATTCTCGCAAAAATACGACGTGGACATTATAGTGATGTCGAAAGAGGATGAGGTGAACGACATGCTGCAGAGGAAGAACTCCCCTAAGTACCTCAGGGCTCACAACAAGTGCGAGCAATGCTACAAGGGGTTCATACATGAGGATACTCTCAAGAGGCATATAAAAGACAAGCACGATCCGGTGAGTTTTTTTTTTTTTTTTTTTTTACTTTCATGAAAAATATCATCATCATCATCATCAGCCCAAATACGTCCCACTGCTGGGCACGGGCCTCCTCTACAACTGAGAGGGTTTAGACCTTAGTCCACCACGCTGGCCTAGTGCGGGTTGGCGGAATACACACCTAAGAAATTCCTAAGAACTTTTAGGTGTGCAGGTTTCATCACGATGTTTTCCTTCACCGTTAAAGTACGTGATAATTCATTGTGAATACACACATAACTTGGAAAAGTCAGAGGTGTGTGCCTGGGGTTTGAACCCGCGACCGTCGAGATTCTCGACCGCGTGCCTAAACCTCGAGGCCATCACGACTTCATCATTATTATTCATCATTTATAATTAGAAACTATAAACCAAGCAATTTGTTATTAGTGGACACAAGCCTATTTTGGTTAGGGACCCAACTCAGCCAAGCGAACAATAGTTCCTCGCGTTGAGTTGGAAGGCCGGTGACCCCGACATACCCTGTTAGTACCGAACAGGGAGCTTAAGGCGCTTTCCTCCCGTTAAAAAAATATACAGAGTGTATTCAGACCGTGATCGGAAACTAAGGCTTGTAATAGCTGCGGTGATTACAAACCCATTGGCGTTGTTTGGGACTGCCTCGTGGTCTCGCGGTAAAGTATGTGCCGTGCGATCTTGAGGTCCTGGGTTCGATTCCCGGGTCGGGTAACGTGTTATTGGGTTTTTCCATTAGGAAATTCTCAGTAGCAGCACGGAGTCTGGAATTGTGCCCGAAAAACGGCAATAGGCTCGCCCCCTATTACGTGGGACTGATACATACCTGGCGAAATGTGGGTGCAGAAATGCACCTCTGCCTACCCCTTCGGGGAATACAGGCGTGAGTTTATGTATGTATGTATGTATGGCGTTAAAAAAATCCCGACAAAAATAAAAATTTTACGTTATACTATTAATACTAGTTATAATATAATGATGTTCGCAGAGCATGGAGCATGCGTGCGAGTTCTGCCGCTTCCGGTTCAGCAAACGCGTGAACCTCACGGGACACTACCGCCGCCACCACAAGTACAAGTATGTGTGCAGAGTCTGCAGCGTCGTCACACGGATGAGGTACGTCAGTCAGTCATTGTACCATCTTGTATATCAATCAGTCAATGTATCAACCTGTATATCAATCAGTCAATGTATCAACCTGTATACCAGTCAGTCACTGTATCAGCCTGTATATCAGTCAGTTACTGTATCAGCCTGTATATCAGTCAGTTACTGCATCAGCCTGTATATCAGTCAGTCAATGTATCACCTTGTACGTCAGTCAGTCATTGTACCATCTTGTATATCAATCAGTCAATGTATCAACCTGTATACCAGTCAGTCACTGTATCAGCCTGTATATCAGTCAGTCAATGTATCACCTTGTACGTCAGTCAGTCAGTGTATCAACCTGTATGTCAGTCAGTCACTGTATCAGCCTGTATATCTTACAGTCAATGTAAAATAATGTAGAAGAACATATTAGTAATTTATGTTGCTGTTTCAGCCGGAGCAGTGGTGATGATGATGATGATGATGATATTGTTACAGGGAGCACGCCGTGCAACATTCCAAGATGCATACGCAGAAGTTTGAATGCAAATACTGCGGCAAGACTTTCAAGTGAGTTTTTTTAGTGATTTTAGCACCTTCTACCGGTGTCGGTACTTCCATAGAAGCCCAAAAGCCCAGCTTGCCTTACAACATTCCGAATAATAATCTTTAAGCTTTAAATGTTTGTTTAGCAAAAACTATTTGACGTATAAACGAGAATATCCTAGTATATACGAGTATGTATATTATTTTTTGAACATTTTTATATATAAAAATTACGTGTCACGTTGTTTGTCCGCGATGGACTCCGAAACTACTTAATCGATGTTGACTTTTTTTTAAATGTGTGTTTTGTTCCAACTTTACAGATAGGATAGTTTATATCACAATTTATAATTGCAATATTATTTTATTGCGAATTATTTGCTTATTATCTGACAGAGTCATAATTATCTGTTAGTTCGATAAGATTCTAACAGATGGCGGTGTATTGGGTTTTGTTAAAAACGAGAAGACGAGTGGAATAAAATTGAAAAAAGACTCCACGCCCATGCGAAGCTGGGATGGGCCACTGTAGTATTATATAAAACATTAACACACCTGCCTCATTTCATCTCTGCGTTTGATAAAGTGTTGGTAAATAAATAAATGATGATGATGATGATGTTCAGCACGAAGGGCACGACGTATCACGCGCACGTGCGCTCGCAGCACGGGACACAGCTGCCGTGGTGCCGCATCTGCGGGGACGCGTTCGTGTGCACCAAGACGCACCGCGAGAGACTGCACAAAGAGGTAGGTAGACTGTAGTAGCGGTGGACGACTATCAGGTATACTAATGAAATCATTTCGATCATGAAAATGTCTCGTGATATCTCGATTATAACAAATCAGTAATAAGTATTTTTTACTAACTAAAATTCTAAAAAAATACAAGTGCTTCCCTCGAGTTAGACCATTTATCTAGCCAGGGTAATGTTCTAAATGTTAATTTTATATCTTTAAATGAGCAATTCTTGTATATATATAGATATATAATTGGAATCTCGGAATCGGCTCCAACGATTTTCATAAAATTTAGTATATAGGGGGTTTCGGGGGCGATAAATCGATCTAGCTAAGAATCATTTTTAGAAAATGTCATTTGGAAGTAAAATAACAAAAAGGAGGCGTTTGAGATGACTCTTCCTGACATCTATTGGCGAATAATAATACTATTTTTTGTGAGCAACTAATTGCTTTAACGACACAACAGCAGATGGCGTTGTTAAGTAACATTATTCATATTTCATCATTTTATTAGTAATTCGTACTTGAATATAATTTCCAAAAAACACAATTTAAAAAAAAAAAACGAGCAAAGCACGGTCATCCAGGTACTGTTCTAAAAATAAAACCAATAGCTACTCTTGAGTTGACTTTTCGACCATTTATCTAGGTAGGATGACTAAATATCTAAAAATAAAACATAAATCATACCATAGGTGACCAATGTATGTGGTTAGGAAAACGTCAATTTTTTTATTTTTTGTCGGGACTTGTTTAGACGCTAATGGATTCGTAATCACCGTAGCTATTACCTGCCTTGAAATGAAATGAAATGAAATGAAATTGCTTTATTTGGTCACGTAGGCAATCAAATAGCACTTATGACAAGTCAATACAGAAAAGAAAAATCTTTTATTATTACATTATAATTCAACTATGGTTCATTTTATATAATTTGTACAAAAATATTTACGGTTTTTTTTTATAATTAATTTTTAGTTTTCATCAGGAAATACATAATATCTTATTATTATTATTTTAAAGTAAATAACGAGATGGACCTTGTGTATTTCTTGTGTATTTGTATTAGTTTCCGATCACGGTCTGAATACACCCTGTATATTTGTATGTCCATAGACCCTAACTCCAGCCCCAGAACTGCAGTGCGTCCAATGTAGCACTCAGTTCCTGTCCACCGAAGCATTGGCCGCCCACAGCGTTGCGGATGCACAGTGCTCAGGAAAACAGTGGTGCGTGCACTGCGGCCGCGGGTTCGACGCCGAGGCAGAGCTGAGGGAACACGTGTTGGCGCTGCATAAGGTGCAGTTTCCGTGCGAAAAGGTCAGTTACTTTGTCAGTAGGTAGTACTCAGTGGCGGTACTTCCATAGAAGCCCAAAAGCGTTACACGTTAATTGTGTAATGTCTAGTTTATAATTGTTTATTGTGGGCTCAGGATATTCTCAGTTATACGTCAAAGTGCATTTGTTAAATAAACATTTAAAGCTTAAAGATAATTATTCGGAATTTTGTAAGGCAAACTGGGCGTTTGGGCTTCTATGGAAGTACCGCCACTGGTAGTACTATTTGTGTCAGTTGGACTATGTATGTCAGTAATAATATGTGGCGGTAAAATCATTTGTCAGTAGTACTATTCGAAGACTGCATTGTGGTCTCGCGGCACAAGTATGTGCCGTGGAATCTGGAGGTCCCGGGTTCGATTCCCGGGTCGGGTAAAGTATTATTGGGCTTCCTTATTAAGAAATTCTCAGTAGCAGCACGGAGTCTGGAAATGTGCCCGAAATACGGCAATAGGCTCGCCCTCTATTATGTGGGACTGATACATATTTAGCTAATGTTAAGCTTAGTTTAGCTATAGTGGCTAATGTATAGGCGGCGTCGGTGTGCCTGGTTGCGGGCACGTAGCGACAGCGCCTGATGTTGCGTGAGGATGATGTGCCGGATGGTGGTAGGTGCAGGCGTGAGCGCAATGATAAAGCACAAGCGATTTAAAGCGTTTAATGGCGCACACATATATAACAAAAGTCACAGTATATATAACAATAGTCACGGCACAAGAAGATACAGTTCACACACACAATAAAGTCACAGAATAGAAATATCAGAAGGAAGCGAGACAGTTCAAAGTACGAGAATATAATATTAAAGGCAGCTATTAAGCGCGGACGAGATAAGGCGACGAGGTAGCGGGTGACACGGGCTTCGCGAGCGAGGGAGGTGTACCGACTGGCGGCCGGCGCGTGAGTTGAAGCGATGACGCGCCTCGCTCGCTCGCTGCCACTACGCGAAACCGGTTTGTGTCCGCGCGGCGGTATCGAGCGCCTCCAATGCACTCCACGTATATTAAATAATATTGTAATAAATGTGTTGGGTTCTGTAGGTGTAATGCGTGAAGGTTAGTATGTATATGTGTCGAGTGTAATTGTTAGTATTATATATATATACATGATATTAAATGTTTATAATAAATAAATATATTTTATAAATAAATAAAATATAAGGTACGCCACACATACATGGCGAAATGTGGGTGCAGAAATGCACCTCTGCCTACCCCTTCGGGGAATACAGGCGTGAGGTTATGTATGTATGTATGTAGTACTATTTGTGTCAGTTGGACTATGTAAGTAATAATCAGTGGTGGTAAATCCATAGAAGCCCAAAAGACCGGTGTGTCTTACAAAATTATAATCTTTATTTAACAAAAGCAGTTTGACATATAAATGAGAATATCCTGAGCCCACAATAAACAATTATAAACTAGACATTACACAATTAACGTGTAACGCTTTTGGACTTCTATGGAAGTACCGCCACTGGTAATAATATGTGTGTTAGTTATCCTTCATGTGTCAGTAATACCATTTTTGTCAGTAACCCTGTGTGTATTATGTGTATCGGTTGTCCCTTTAGTGTCAGTAATACCATTTGCGTCAGTTATCTCTGCATCATCCCCCAGGTTCGACTGGCGGAGAATGCCTTAGGCATTAAGAAAGAAAAGAAAGAAAAAAGTTTATTTGTTTACAAACATACAGAACAAAAGTAAATTAAAAATAAAATGAAATAGACGTAACCACTTAAAACTATGTTTGTAACAAAAAGGCACCAACTCAGCAATATGCTGGCAATACAGCCAACGCTGGTCTTCCGTTGGGCCGTTGTTTTGAAAAGGAATGAGTCCACCTTTACTGTATAAAGTGTGAATAAACAAATAAATAATTTTTATTATATTTTTTTCCCCACAACAAGTGCAACAAAGTATTCAGCCACGAGAGCAAGTTGAACAACCACATGTTGGAGAAGCACAGCGAAGACCTGCCGCCAGGGGACGGTGCGGGCGGAGGGGCAGGGGAGGGACAGCGGGGGGGCAGGAAGAGGTACATGAAGGTGGTGCCCGCCATGTGTGACATTTGCGGCAAGATCATAGCCGTGAGTGACCTTGAATTCATTAAACATACTAATAACTAGCTGACCCGGCGAACTTCGTTCCGCCTAACAGTCGATTCTATTTATTTTTTTGTTTAAGTTACTCCTTATTACATCAGCTATCTGCTAGTGAAAGTCCCGTTAAAATTGGTCCACCCGTTTCAGAGATTAGCCGGAACAAACAGACAGATAAAAATTGTAAAAAAAAATGTTATTTTGGTATATGTACCGTGTATACATCCATATGCATTTATTAAAAAGCGGTTATTTCAATATTACAAACAGACACTCCAATTTTTTTTATTTGTATAGATGAGATAAGTTAACTAAATACAAAAATCATCATCATCATCAGCTCATATACGTCCCACTGCTGGGCACGGGCCTTCTCTACAAGTGATGCTGATAATAGCTGCGGTGATTACAAACACCGTGACATTAAAAAAACCGACAATTAAAAAAAACCGTTTTCCTTACAACCACATCCATATATCTATGATTGTTAGGAAAAAAAAAACGTCAAAATTCTTTCAAAATTTTTTGTCTGGATTTTTTTTTAACGCCAATTTGTAATCACTGTAGCAATTACCTACCTTAGTTTACGATCAATGTCTGAATACAACCTGTATATAAATATGGTTTCCCAGGACCAATACCACATGGTGTACCACCAGAGGATCCACACTGGTGAGAAGCCGTACTCCTGCACCGAATGCCCCAAAAGGTTCCGCATGCCGGAGCAATTGCAGGTCAGTGGACTAGGCTAGGGGAAACCTTTATGTCACTGGCGGTACTTCCATAGAAGCCCAAAAGAATTACACGTTAATTGTGTAATGTCTAGTTTATAATTGTTTATTGTGGATATTCTCAGTTATATGTCAAATTGCTTTTGTTAAATAAAGATTTAAAGCTTAATTTTTTTTATTCGGAATTTTGTAAGACAAGCTGGGCTTTAGGGCTTCTATGGAATTACCGCCACTGCTTTGTCCTAATTAAAAAAAATTACAATCACAATAATGGACTACCAGCTCTGCTTCATTTATCGATGGAGGCTATATCATGCTATGGACAATAGGAGCACAGAAGCAAATGTAAAACACTCTCTCGTCGGATTAACTATTTGAAGGCTTGCTCAGGAAAATAGTCACATAAAGTCAATAAAAGTAATAGAGTTAATAAATACTCTTTCACTGAACACACAATCAAAGTTATCACAGTTAATAATCATAAATGTTCTCACCAATCACAATCACTTGCCAACGCTTAGTCGAATGTTCACTAGACTTCTTCACTTCCGTAGATCACCAACGACTGCTCTGTTCCGTCGTCGCCTGTCTTTATATACTGTTATCCCCGCCTAGTCTCTCCGTCTGAGTCGCTACTCGTGATAGAAGTACCCTCAACTAATATTATAATTATACGTTTGTTACAGTCGGCCATCCTGGGTACAGCGAGTCCTCTCGCTGATATGGCCTCACGAATCTTAAAGGCAAAATAAATTTATTCTTCCGAGGAGCTCATGTCACCACATGAGCTATCTGTAGAGCTGTTGCCAAAACTAAGCCATGGATATATCTTATCTATGGATACAACTCCTTCGTAACGTCTTCCTTTCTTGGTTAGTGGCGTATCTTCAATGATGAAACGATCATTTGGCAAGATTTTCTTTATCCTGTAGGGTCCTTGACATTTAGGCTCAAGTTTCCTTGACAGACCAGAGCCTCCGATTATCGGCCTTATTACTCTGACGAGGTCACCTTCCTTATATTCTGTAGACTTTTTCCTTTTTCTGTCAAATCTTTCCTTGTGTTTGGATTGATGCTCATTAATTAAATTCTTAGCTTGATCTCTGATTTCTTCTAAGCTTTTGTCTATGACTCCTCCACCTATGTCATCTATGACATCGTTTAGAATTCCCTGTGAAGGATTGACTATTTTCTTCCCAAACAGAAGTTCAGCAGGGGATTGTTTAGTTACCTCATGTACAGCGGAATTTATGCCCAACTGTACATCCTGAGCTTTTTCATCCCATTTATCGGGGCTTTTCCCGTGTGTCAAAGTGCTAAGAGCGGACAAGAGCGTTCGATTATATCTTTCGACTTGTCCGTTTGCTCGGGGCGTTGCAACTGAATTTAAACCATGTTTGATGCCTAGTTCCTTTAAAAAATCCTTAAATTTCTTACTTGTGAAGCTGGTACCTCTATCAGTTACTAATCGAGTAGGGGTTCCAAAATAGCTAAAGAAGTTTTTAAATACTTTTATACTGTCCTTAGATTTTGTTGTACGAACTGGCGTTACATTAATGTACTTAGTAAAGGCATCTACAATAACTAATAAATAAGAGTTCTTACGTTTGCTACATACAAACGGCCCCAGATAGTCAGCATGTATCGTATGAAATGGAATTTGTACCTTTTCAATGGGGTGAAGTTCTCCTTCCTTTGCTCCACTAGGAATTTTATGATGACTGCATTCTAAACAAGCGGACACATACTTTTTAATAAATCTTCGCATTTTGGGGAACCAGTAATATGACCGTATGCGTTGTAGAGTTTTTTCCAAAATGGCCCACATCATCATGATTGGCTCTTAGCAGTTGCCAACGGACGCCCTTCGGAACAACCCAACGAATCGTGTTTTCGTCAATTATTCGGTAAACGCGGCCATTCTTTACCTTGTAGTTTTTGTGTATATCCGCAGCCTTTGCAGTTAAAGGATCCTCCAATATTTCTTTTATAATCCTGATTTCTTGGTCTCCAGACTGGACGGTAGTAACCCAATCTTCAATATTTACTGTAAGAACGTCCAAGGTACTCAAAGGTTCTTCAATTTCAAGGATCGGCCCCCTGCTCAGTGCATCAACATGCGCCATTTTGTCACCCGTTCGGTATTCTATTTCACAATCATATTCCAGGAATTGAATCCACCACCTCGAGATGCGAGGTATAAGATCGCGCTTCGTGAAGGTTGTACGCAAAGCATTACAGTCAGTAACAATTGTAAACTTCACGCCGAGTAGGTAAATTCGGAATTTGTTTAGCGAACTTACGACTGCCAGCGTTTCAAGTTCGAAAGAATGCAGCTTCTGTTCGTCGATAGTAGTTTGTCGACTATAATATGCAACTGGGCTCCATGGTTGTGATCCGGTGCGTTGCAACAAAATACCTGCTAGACCCAGTTTGCTGGCGTCGGTATGTAATTGTGTCTCTGCTGTGTGGTCGTACAATGACAATACTGGTCGCTCAATTAGATTATGTTTTAAGGTCTCGAATGCATTTTCTTCATCAGCACTCCATTTCCATGCAGCCTGCTTTCTTAGAAGAGCTGTCAAGGGTCTCGCTATTAACGCAAAACTCTTTACAAACCTCCTAAAGAACCCTGCTAGGCCCAAAAACCTCCTCACGTCGTGTTGATTTGTTGGCGTAGGAAATTTTGATACTGCTTCAGTTTTCTGCAGTCCGGGTTTAATTCCTTCCTTACTGACTTCAAATCCGAGGAATTCAATTCTTTCCCTAAAAACTTGCACTTCTCTTTCTTCAGTGTGAGGCCACTTTGCCGAAGAACGTTAAGCACTTCCTCCAATCGCTTTAAGCCTTCCTCCACGGACACCGCCGGTATTAGAATGTCATCCATGTATATGATGACTTATTTAATTTTTCCCAATACTTTGTGCATAACTCTTTGAAACACCGCCGGTGCGTTTGCCAATCCGAAAGGCATACGTGTGTATTCGTATTGTCCGTCGGGGGTAACAAAGGCGGTTTTCTCTATGGATTCTTCTGCAATTGGTATCTGGTGGTACCCTGATGCTAGGTCAAGGGTCGTGAACACTGTATTTCCGGACAATTGATCTAATAAGTCTTCAATTCTGGGTAGTGGATAGTGGTCTCGCTTGGTCTTATTATTAAGCGCCCGGTAATCCACGCAGAGACGTTTTTCGCCAGATTTCTTCTGGACTAATACAATCGGGCTTGCATACGGTGATTCCGATTCACGAACTATTCCACATTCCATCATTTCGTCACTTAGCGTTTGTACCTGTTGTCTCTCGAAATGCGACATCCGGTATGGTCTGTAAACCACTGGCTCTGAATTTTCAGTCGTATTACCATTTCAGTTTCGGTAGTATAGCCTAGATCGCGTAGACTAGATGAAAAGCATGCGCTGTATTTCTCTAAAAGATCCGTTAGTCTTCTGTCGTTGGGGGGTAAGCACGCACCACAATAATTATCCTCTACTTTTGATCTACATTCAGTGATGTTCATAACTTGTTTCTCAATGCCCAAATATTTTGCACGAGTTATTAATGTTCCCTTGGTAATGGTTATAGGTTTATTGTGAATTAACAAGAAACACGTACCCATGCGAATGTGATATTCTCCTGGTAATAATTAATGTTCGTATCCGTAGCAGCCTCTTACCGAACCTTTGACGTACACTTTACCGCTGATTTGGTCGTCAGTTTTAGCCTTTACAGCCCTAAAGTCTCCTTGAGTTATATTTACGTCAAATTCGCTTCTCAGGAATATTTTATATTCGTAGTCTTGTTCTATTCTATCAAAATTTAATTGATCTGTGGTTTTTGTAATGCGCACATTGGGCCGTTCAGTAAAGGTGTGCCCCAAAAGCACTGCGGAGTTTATTAGGTGATCGTCAACAATGAATACCTCAACTTCCTTCTCTATAACACCCTGGACATCTATAGTGACCTGCGTTTTCCCCAACGGGGTGTATGGCACGTTGCCTAACCCTTTCAACACGGAGTTCATGGCGGCCTTCCATTGCAGATTTAGACTTTCTGCATTCCGATTCCTAGGGCTCCTTTCGATGCTCCCTTCGCGATCGCGCATCTCGAACTCTCTCTGATGTTTGCGTTCTCTACTTAACTGCCTCTTTTGGGAAAGTCGATTTCGCCATTGTAATTCCAATCTTTTACTCTGATGGGTATATCTTTCTTTGCTGTGGCTTCGTAAACAACTGCGGCTCCTGTCACGGCCGATGTCTCGGCTTCTGTCACGGCCGATGTCTCGGCTCCTGTCACGGCCGATGTCTCGGCTCCTGTCCCGGCACCTTCCAAGGTCGACGTCCCGGCTCCTTTCAAGGCCGACGTCTCGGCTCCTTTCAAGGCCGACATCTCGGCTCCTTTCAAGGCCGACATCTCGGCTCCTTTCAAGGCCGACGTCTCGGCTCCTTTCAAAGCCGACGTCTCGGCTCCTTTCAAGGCCGACGTCTCGGCTCCTTTCAAGGCCGACGTCTCGGCTCCTTTCAAGGCCGACGTCTCGGCTCCTTTCAAGGCCGACGTCTCGGCTCCTTTCAAGGCCGACGTCTCGGCTCCTTTCAAGGCCGACGTCTCGGCTCCTTTCAAGGCCGACGTCTCGGCTCCTTTCAAGGCCGACGTCTCGGCTCCTTTCAAAGCCGACGTCTCGGCTCCTTTCAAAGCCGACGTCTCGGCTCCTGTCATGGCTCCCGTCGCGTCTCCCGTCGTGGCTCCCGTCGCGTCTCCCGTCGCGGCTCATGTCGCGGCTCGTGTCGCGTCTCCCGTCGCGGCTCATGTCGCGGCTCGTGTCGCGTCTCCCGTCGCGGCTCGTGTCGCGTCTCCCGTCGCGGCTCGTGTCGCGTCTCCCGTCGCGGCTCATGTCGCGGCTCGTGTCGCGTCTCCCGTCGCGGCTCATGTCGCGGCTCGTGCCGCGGCTTCGACTATGGCTCTTGTCGTGATGTTGGTAATGACATATTCTGCTACGTTTGGGAGTGACTACAATCGCGTTAGTCACTTGTCGTTGCCGATCTCGTCGCTGATAGGAGTCATTATGTACCATTGCAATAGTGGTGTTTCTCTGCAGCAATGGGCTTTTCAACAACTGCATTCCTTGTCGCCGTTATCCATTATGGTCAGGCCTAAGGTATTTATCCCGCTTCTGAAAGATGTAAAACACTCTCTCGTCGGATTAACTATTTGAAGGCTTGCTCAGGAAAATAGTCACATAAAGTCAATAAAAGTAATAGAGTTAATAAATACTCTTTCACTGAACACACAATCAAAGTTATCACAGTTAATAATCATAAATGTTCTCACCAATCACAATCACTTGCCAACGCTTAGTCGAATGTTCACTAGACTTCTTCACTTCCGTAGATCACCAACGACTGCTCTGTTCCGTCGTCGCCTGTCTTTATATACTGTTATCCCCGCCTAGTCTCTCCGTCTGAGTCGCTACTCGTGATAGAAGTACCCTCAACTAATATTATAATTATACGTTTGTTACACAAAAAAAAAATACTTTTTAACTGCTATCAACTACAGCAGTCCAACCCAACCCAACAGTCACATACATAGTTCTGACCCCACGCTAACATACAAGTCCTGTGTCGTGGGTATCAGAAACTACGAGAGACTTTTCAGTCTCACAAACACCCAGACCCGAAAAAAAATTGTCTTGGTGTGGGGATCGAACCCGCGGCCTCTCGTTTTGCAAGCTGGTATCTAGCCAACTGCGCCACGGGGCTGTCAAGTTAACTTAGTTAAGTAGTAGTCAAGAAATAGTTTAATTATATACAGGAAGCGTACCTTATCCTGGACTAGGATTGCTACCTCCATACCAAATTTCATCAAAATTGGTCCAGCGTGAAGTGATCCCAAACATACAAACTTGCAGTCGTATTTGTAACAATTTTTGCCTTTTCAGAACCACGTTCGTATTCACACTGGAGAGAGGCCTTTCAAATGTAAATACTGTCCGAACACGTTCAAGACATATCCTGCCATGAGCAGACACCATCTGGTGAGTCATAACTGTTTATTGTCTATAGTTTATTTATATATAGCGGCTTGTCTATGCTTGGATGCAATATTTCTCGCCCACTGTATAAAACTTTGTCGTTTCCCATCCATTCTCATATTTAATAACAAGCAGACGCCAAAAATACAGAAAAAAGTATATAAACGACAAATAAATAATCTCACGCTAAGTATATAATGTTGCTGTGAGATTGAAACTGACTCACCAAATCCCACACGAAAGCTCTTATGTTGCCGTATTATTTGGGGCTAAATGTGGGTTTGTAATCTATAACTAATCTCACGCTAAGTATATATGTTGCTGTGAGATTGGAACTGACTCACCCAATCCCACACGGAAGCTCTTATGTTGCCGTAGGATTGGGTGCTAACTGTGGGATTGTAATCTAGGTGCACACGGGCGTGCGCCGATACCCGTGCTCGGTATGCGGCAAGCCGTTCGCGACTTCAGCCGAGATGAAAACCCACGTCCGCACGGTGCACATGAAGCTGCCGCCCCCGCCACGCACGCGCCGCCGCCCCCGCGCCCCGCCGCCATAGACTACAGACTACGATACATAAATAATATACTATGTGCATGTTAAATGTGTTTTTATTTATTACCCCTTTTAGATGGTGAAAAGGTGATGTATGTAAGATTAAGGTATTTGACAGCCCCGTGGCGCAGTTGGCTAGACACCAGCTTGCGAAACGAGAGGCCCCGGGTTCGATCCCCGCACCGAGACAAATGTTTGTGTGATCCACAAATATTTGTTTTGGATCTGGGTGTTTGTGAGAGCGAAAAGTCTCTCGTAGTTTCTGATACCCACGTCACAAGACTTGTATCTTAATGTGGGGTCAGAACTATGTATGTGACTGTTGGGTGTATTTATTAAGGATGTTTTTCAATAATATTTTAATTTTAATAATAAATAAATAAATACACCCAACAGTCACATACATAGTTCTGATCCCACACTAAGATACGAGTCTTGTGCCGTGGGTATCAGAAACTACGAGAGACTTTTCGATCTCACAAACACCCAGACCCGAAACAAATACTTGTAGATCACACAAACATTTGTCTCGGTGCGGGGATCGAACCCGCGACCTCTCGTTTCGCAAGCTGGTATCTAGCCAACTGCGCCACGGGGCTGTCCAATTGTTAACCAACTGTGTCAATTTTTAACCTTATAGCTCGTTGACTACACGGAGTGTGGTGCAATTTTGAGGTCCTGAGTTCGAATAATTTTGTGTGTTTTACTATATGAAGTCTGGAAATATGTCATCTAAAGAAACGATCGTCTATTAACGTGTGGCTTGATGGAGAAAATGTGGTTGTGGGGAGAGAAAAAAAACAAAAGAAAAATCATAACGATTTTCAGTTACGCGCCATGTTGTTTCTAAAGGTGCGCTCGCAATGATCAAAATCCTACATTGTAAGCGTTTTGAGCGCTTAGTGGAACACACCTTAAAATTCCATTAGGAAATTCTCAGTAACAGCACGGAGTCTGGAGATGTACCGAAGAACGGCAATAGGCTTGCCCCCTATTACATGGGACTGATATGTACCTGGTGAAGAGTGCAGAAATGCACCTGTCTACCCCTTCAAGGAAAATACAGCATGCACAGACATAATCCATAATAAATAGTAAATGGCAGTAAAAAATAAAGTAAATAGCACACTACTCTAAATAGTTTTAATTTATCTTATAAAAAATATATTTGTATGTTTAGCTTTCCCATAGTTTTACTTTATTTCTATTTGTTTATATTATTTATTTATTGCTTTCGTTTTTTAAATATTTTTAAATGACCACCCTTTTTCAATTCACTTTTATTTTCTGGGTTGTTTGTTATAAGACCGCACTTTGTGACACATTAAATAAATAAAGTAAATAAAACCAAAAAATATACTTAATATAATCAAAAAACTAAATTATAAATAATTTAATATCCTTCATATCTGTTATTTATGTGATGTATTAAACTTCTAAGGTGAAATCTTAATAAAAAAATATGCAATTATATCCAAATGAATATGAAATTTTATTGATTTGTGTTTATATGCTTTGCGATTACTTATTGAAAGTCCTTTTAGCCTTCTGTTCGGCTGCATCACTGGCTTGCACAAATGTTCTTTTGAGCTTGTCCTTCCGGCTCTCCCTGTACTTAGCTGACACCTTCTCCGCAAGCATGGCTACCCTTTTCATTGTTTCCGGTGGGTATCTGAAAGTTTCATAAAACATTTTTAGATGAGAGAACATTTTCAGTCACGGGTTCAAATCCTGACTTTTCGAAGTTATGTGTGTATTCACAAAGAATTATCACATACTTTAACGGTGAAGGAAAACATCGTGATGAAACCTGCACACCTAAAAGTTTTTAGGAATTTCTTAGTTGTGTAGTCTGCCAACCTGCACTAGGCCAGCGTGGTGGACTAAAGCCTAAACCCCCTCAGTTGTAGAGGAGGCGCGTGCCCAGCAGTGGGACGTATATGGGCTGATGATGATGATGGGCAAAGACGCCGGTAAGATAAAACCTACTTGCAGCCAAGAAATTCGATGTTTGTGAACAACTGGGCCAGGGTTATGAGCTCATCTTCTTCAAACTTGTCCTTATGCTCCATCATGAAGTTTCGTCGCACCTCCCACTGCTCGTCAGATTCGTGCTCCGTCCGAAGACTGTCTACATCTATTTCAGGTTTCATTTTAGCCGCAATTTTGATGAATTTAAACCTTCGATAAAAAAAACCTTTATCAATCACAATAGATGATAAGATGATGTTCCGTCAAAGTTTTTTGTTAGTGTTTGTAATTTGTATTTGCGGGTTATGTTATTTATTTCAACAACTCAAGAGTCAAGACTTGTTTTGACAAAATACAAATCTATGATAGAATATAGATAATCACCATATTTTCTTATATTATTGTTAATGGCAACACATAATGTAGCTACTAGCACTCCATCTAGTAGAATAAAACGTTACTAATTAGAATCCTTTTCATTTTTAGTGATGTTATTTGGCACTTTGTTACAAGAAAAATGATCATTTACATATTTTAATTTTTTTCATATTATATATTCCATAACATAGAAAATAGATTTTGAAGCTTTTCTGTGTATCAGTTACCTATATGAACTCTTTCAGTTAAGGTTATTAGCAGCAGATGGCGTTACTGCTCATCTACTAAATGTCTATTGTAAATCAGCTGTGTATTACTAGTGTTCCGTTTTTACCACTGGCAAGATAATAATTGACGTATAACCCGACTAAAATAAATAGTCTCGTCTGAAATTCGAATTTCAAATTAATCAATCTGCAGAAATGCCACAATCAGCACCATTTAATTTAGCCCCATAAAGTTAAAAATCGGACAAGTTAGTTTTGTTTGTTTTCGTAGGGGAGTACACTTTATATTGTTTTGTCATTAACTTATTTTAAAATGAAGGTATTTGTGAATTAAATATCCAGTTTTATCGTTTCGAAATGACGTGAAATGCGTTAATAGTGTCGTTTGTCAGCAAATGAGTGCAAAGCAGGTAACATATTTAAAATTCTGTTTCTTTGTTAGTGAGATTTCCGCTCTGATTGTCTTTGTCTGAGTTTTGAAATAAACAGACTGCAGTAAATTAGGATAATGGCATTCTCGTTTCGTAGAATGCTGTCCAACATAAGTTATTTTACGAAACCTAATGACGAAGCAGAAATGCCTAATGGGGCTACTTCGCCCCGCCGTCGACACACTACATACACATGTTCTGATGAAACAGACAACTTAAACGACATAACTGAACCGGATTCCACCTCAAAGCAGAGTGTAAAACTTCCAGAAAGCGTTAGAAACTTTGCTGTGAAGAAAGGTTCATTTTCGGATACCGATGTGTTTACAGTCAATACGGATAACAAAAAGAGGAAATGTAAGAAGTTAAAACTTGATATCAAGAAGGCCAGTCGGTCAATGATGGAGTCCTTAAACCGGTCTGACAATGAAGACAGCTCAAACGTGGAAAACACACCGAAACACATCCTACTTGATTGCAAAAGTGCTGATGTGTTCAGTGAAAGACTGAAGAAGTTCGATTTTGATCGGTCATTTGATATATCAGACTCCACATCGGAGGCATCGTCTTATGCTGAAGAAAATCTGGATATTGATTCCATAACCGATAACACGGATACTGAAGTTTCAGGTGACGAAAAGACAATAAAGATGTGTAGGAAGGTTGAGCCCGGTGATGAGGCTCCGTCTGTCACCCCTGAGTCCTTCGGCGATGTTGAAGACAAGAACGAAGAAGAAAGGTTGATGCTACTACTAAATTATCAAACGAAATTGGAGAAAATTGAAAGTTTCCTGCATAAGTTATTGTCCGAATTCCAATTCCACATTGAAGTGTCAAAGATTTTCAATTCCAAATCTGTTGTTACTACTGCACCAGGGACTAATTTAAGCAAACTGCCTAAAGCATTGGGAGATATCAATCGAGCTGAGAACCTATCGCGTGGCATCAGCCCGTCTTGGAATATCATTATGGAGAAAGAAGACCAGGTATCTAAAAATAAACTCAGGAAACAACTAATATCATTGAAGGAAAGCATAGACAGTTTCGTTAAAATATACTTGCAGAATCCTAAAGAGAAGCAACGGAGGGTCTTAGGGAGACAACATAGAAGCATCACATTCGATATGCACAAAGGCCAAAGGATACACAAACAGAACAAAGTAAGCAATAAAAAGAAGATTAAGCATTATGATTTCCCTGATCTGCGTGAAGCTATGGTCAATTTGTTCAGCCTAGATGGGGATGGAGACGTTAGTCTGTCTATAGCAAGTTCAACACCATTAGTAAGTGATTCAGAAGAGGCAATGTCACCAAAATGCTCCTGCCAGTGTCATATTTCTCAAACAGATGCTGGCACACCCAAAATGGATCAAACAAATCAGTCTATCACCTCTTCTCTTGGCAACTTCACCCTGGACTCCACAACACTCTCGGCATACTCAGAAACGCTTGAAGAGATGAGTTTCAACAGCTTTCAAGACTCCAGCATGTATTCAACGTTAATTGATAAATCAGCGATAGAAAGACTCACATTTTACATACAAGTCCATTCAATACAAATCAACTGCGAGATAAACAACGGATATGAAACGAAAAATAACATTACCTTCTACTGTCAATCTTGTAAAGTGAGTTTAATTGATGAATATGATCTCATGAAGCACATTTTAAGTCAAAAACATTGTGAAAAAATACATTTTCTGTACAAGACTGCCTATATCAAGAAGTGCATGACAAGCGGTCAAGAGATAATGCCTAGTACGGTGTTAAATCCGATGACAATGTACAGAGATGACAATAAAATTGTCTGTTTTGGTGATGCTGTGTATGCTTGCTCTCTGTGCTTTGAGAATTCTATTGTGGGAGAGTCCGTATTAATGGGACATTGTTACGATAAGCTCCATGTAAGTAGGCGAGAAAGGATAGCAGAGTATTTTGAATAAATTTTAAAACCTTCTGGTGCTGAATATTTTTAACATTTGAAATTTCACGTAATGTACTATAACTTAATTTATGAAATACTCATTTATCCTTATCTTGATAATTGTATGTTGAATTTGTATGTTAGCTGTCTACTATTAATCTAACAGTATTTTAATATCGATGGAAATATAAACATCTTCATGGCAACTTTTTGGAAAAAACTTGAAGTTTATTCCTAATCAAAAAAATCATAATACATAAAAAAGAAAAAAAAACAGTAAAACATATATTTTATTAATTTTGAAAAAGGAATATTTAGAAAGAAGTTGTCAAGACAGATCTTTTTTATTTTCATAGACAATTTAGTTTCCATCCTGTAGTTAAAACTTTGGTAAGATCTCAAAAATTCCATGATAAAACCAAGTCACTAACAATCACTTTTAACATTTTACTACGTCAATTTTTATATTAATTTGGTCTCTCTGACAATAAAACATAACTATATAATATTACGAAAACATACTCAAAGTTCATAGAATTTTTGTCTTTAGCCAATATTTGCAAAAAGAATCCTGTGATAAAATTTATAGCTTTAGAATCATATCATTGTATAAGATGTGGTGTTGTAGACAAATCTTCCATTCCCCTTCATTACTAATACAAAATTCCGTCCAAAAAATCACCATTTCAAGATAGTCATCAAAATTATTAATAGTAGCATGATAAACAAAAACTTACGATGTTAGAAGCATAATCATGTAGTTCGGAATGAAAAAAAGGTTTTAATCCCATAAATATCTGTGATGATAAAGTGTAAAATATTTTCTCTGATTACTCCATTTCGGTGCTAATTTTAATAGAATAAACAGGGTTTTGGATATGTTTTTTGGGTGCAATTTATCAAAAACGCAATAAAAGTGCTAGTTTCTATATTAAAACAGGGTTTAAGAAGCATTTTGAATCAAAAACGTGTTTTGTACAGATTTTTTAAATAGTCTTAGTAAGGAGTCAAAGACGAGTTTTCCTCTTCTAAAAAGCCTTTGTAAAAACCTCTTGAATTGTCAGGAAAGTTAATAACACTGCCCACATAATGTTTTTTTTAAATAGTCTTAGTAAAGAGTCAAAGATAATTTATCCTCTTGTAAAAAGCCTTTGCAACAAAAACTCTTGAAAAGTCAATATAACACTGCCTGCATTATAGTCAAAATTATGAATAAGCAGTCAATTAGAATTACATTTATGCATTTCAGATTAAATATGTGTACTAAGTATTCTTTCCTTTTGGTTTTTGGTTTCAGTTTAATAATTCATTAATGAAATAATTTTAGTTAAACACAAAATCTAATTCATGTATACTTAAAAATATACAAAGCTATGTACTACACATAAATAAGGGTTTTTTAAGGAAAAAATCCTTCATTTGATGTGATAAAACAAAACTTTGTAGTCTTTGGTAATATTTTAAGGAATAGTTCTGATCAGACTCCATAAAGTCATGAACCATTTTTCTCCAATAGATAAAGTATTTTTATAAAATAGAAATATGTAGATGAATAAACTATAAAAGGAATATCAGAGGCATAAATCACAAGAAAATCAATTTAATTACATCTTTTGAATTTTGTCACTTTAATTTCCTAAATAATCATCTTTATATTAACAAACACCTGAAATCTCATTAACATTAGTATAAGACTTGTATCTTTTAAAAGAAGCTATACCTACTCATCTGTGTTTCAACTAATAATTAATTTCGGTTGTCTTTATAACCAACAACTGTTCTGTAAATCTATTCAAATTGACTTATTAATATGACTAATATTTCATTGTCTGCGACATCTAACGAAATTGTAGAAACAAAAAAAAATCACATTCATCTAATTTATTTATAGTCTCATATATCACAGAAATCTGTGTTTTTAATAAGTAATTCATAATTATCTTAGAAGTTGGTTAAAAAATTATGATGTGTCAAGATAGATAAATACGATATCTTCAAAATCTGTGATAAAAGTCCACAAATCTAATGTACTCAAACACTATACTTTAAAAAAGCACTGATTGACTCTAGACTGATCTCTAATAACTTTCACAATTTCGATCTCTTTTTAATTTTAATGTGTCAAGCTTTTTGTAACGAAAAGCTATTAATTATATAATAAGTTTAAGTTACGGCGTAGTTAGTAGTTTAAATTAGCGGGAAAATGTAGACATGAATTTTAGGATAGTTTTATAATGTAGGTTCCTATTGGCATAATGAGGCGCTATCCTTTTGCCAAGAAACGAAAAAGTATATTATCGAGGTTTTGGCATGGTTTAAAAAATGGATGCACAGGTGATATTTTTAGGACAGTGTATGTCATAATATAGCGCAAATAAAAATGTTTTGTTTTATGTAATAATGAATAAAACTTTTGTTTAATAATTTACAGCTGTTCGGTTAAGTTTAATCCGCCTATTTTTTTTATATTGGCTCCATGCAATATCTTCTATAGCACAATTTTAGACGGAAGTTTAAGATACTTTTATTTTTCGTTTTTGGTCAAATTTTTGTTGTAATTTAAACTTTTTAGCAAAACCCAAGAACTTTTTACTTATATTTTTTTCTTTGTTTAAATGTCATTATTCTGTTATTGCGGTTTAAAAAAAATGATTAAACTAATACAAGGACATATTTTTAAAACTTGTATAAAAACAGTAATGTTACAGATTTTATATAACTCATTTTACTTTTAATATTATCATGAACAATAAAAGGGAAATATATAATGTCTTCTAAAAATCTCCTATTTTAAAATTGTATGTTTTATCTTAACATTCATATCTATATTTTAATGAATTCTCAACATTTGTCTTAACGACTACTGCCAATAAAATAAATTAAAAATTATTTACTTTTTTTTTTGTTTTTGAACTGAAAACTTCTTTATCGGCGCTGTGCACTTTTTTGGGATGGGTGAAAAATTTTGAACTCACGTCAGATCACGTGACCTTGATCGAAAATGCGTAAGACGCATTATGTAATATAAATTGTCATGTTTGTGTACGATAGGGCAGTAAATATTGTATTTTACCACGTAAATGATAGTACTGATAAATAAAGCAATTCGTGCGAAATTATTCCCTAACTATTTCAAAATGTTCAAAATGCACAACGTTAATGTTGAAGTTTTCACTTCTGCCGGCACTTCCGGAGTGCCAGCCGCTTTTTTTATCTTATATATAAAATTCTCGTGTCACGGTGTTAGAAGTTTAACTCCTCCGAAATGGCTCGACCGATTTTCGTGAATCTTAGCGTGCTAGGGTTGAGAATCGGACAACATCTATTATTCATCCCCCTAAATGTTAAGGGTGGTCCACCCCTAAATTTTATTTTTTATTTCTTTGCCAAAATTTTTAGTTTTTATTTTTTTATGATACAGCATACAAAAATACATACAACCCTAAATTTCCAACCATCTACGATCATCCCCTATTTTTTACTGGCCATTTTAATTTTCAACGTTTTTCTCAACGCTTCAAAAGTGACACCAATACCGGTTAGCTCAAAAACTAAAGTAGTAGCTGTATGTAACTAAAAATCAAAATCAAAGGCCAAGTTTATCACAAAGTGGGCTTTTTGCTGCCAATGCCAAACGAATCTCATATTTCTTTACAAATTTACTTTATGGGTGGCTAACTAAAAAATATTTCATAGAAATAATGTACCTAAGTATATGGCAAACCAACGTTTGCCGGGTCAGCTAGTTTTAATATATTTGCTAAAAGACTGTATTGTTGCACTCGTGTCATAGATTTTCCTTTTGGGTGTAGTATTAGTAATTTAGGAACTGCTCAGTAGCAGCACGGAGTCTGGAAATGTGCCAGAAAAGCGGCAAAAGGCTCGCTCCCTGTTACGAGACGTTTAATTGGTGAAGTGGGTGAAGTATAATACTTCCATTCGGGAAAATAGGCGTCAGTTTGTAAGTTAAATCTTTACAAGTATAAAGCTAAGACTTTGAGCGCGCTTATCTCAGGAACTACTGGTCCGATTTGAAAAATTTCTTCAGTGCCAGATAGCCCATTTATCGCCGGCTATAGGCTATGAATCATCACGCTACGGCAAATAGTATAGCAGCAATGAATAATTAAAAAACGGGTAGTATTCCTTGTGAAGTTTCGTATAAGGAGATGCGGCTAACACTTATGTATTGAAAAATGAAAAGTGTAATGATTGGATTTGGGGTAACAGGGTGGTAAAAGGTACGGTTTTTGATAGCTTTTAATACCTTTTATATGTGTAGATGTCATCGATGTGATGTAAGTAGTATTTGTAATAATTCTTACACATAGAAGTAAATTCATATTAAATGTATGTAAGTTGTACATTATGATACTATTAGGAGTGTTCAATTAGAATAAATAATGTATTCTTTTCGTGTGTTTTATAAGAAAAGTGCAGGTAGGTTATAAAATTCTTCAATAAAAAAAAACTGTCATAAAAATGAAAACTTGTACTGTCATAAAAATGAAAACTAGTACTGTCATAAAATTGAATAAAAGTTTTATAACTTGTAAAACATTTGTGCAAATAAACGCATTGAGTTTTAATTAAACAATAATTGTTCGTGTTATATTAATTTGACAGTTTGGCGTTAATGAAGGGAAAAAATATTTACTTAGATATGTAACGAGTCTCATTTTTAAACTTGTACCTACAATGACAAATTTATTTAATGATTGTAGAATTTTACTGAAAATCGCAAATCAGTAAGTAACCTATATGTATATTCACAGAACAGTTGAATAAGACTAGAAAGGAAATGTGAGCATGCCGAGCGTGCCGAACCTACGATTACACTATCATATTATGTTTGACACACACGCTTCTTAGTAATTCGGGTTGCGTGTAATATCAACACTTTTGTAAATGTGTGACAACCAATAGCAGCCCTTCGATTTTATTTGAAATGTTTATCATTTGTCGTGTGATCGTAGTAGAATGAACAGGTGACAGACAAGCGGCGACACTCGTCCCCATACAAAATACTGGCTATTTCCCTTCTAATCTTTAAAGCTGTTCTGTGTGTATATTCTAGATATTAGACTAGTTATGTGCCAAATTTCACCAGAATATGTTCAGCCCTTTTAACGTAGGTAGCTATAATATTAGTATTTAAGATATATGTAATCGAAGCAAAATGAATGTAAAAATATGTAAAACATAAAAAAAGGTTAGTTTAAGTCACTAATATAAACATGTATCGTTTTTTGTACTATTTCAAATTTGTGTGTTGTTTTATAACAGAAATTAAAGATAAACACTTTAATACAGTTTTATACATAATTCTTGACATACGGCACTGAGACGTGGCCTATCACTATGGGCCTTATTACTATGGACATCACTATGGACGGCTCAGTCACTCGACGAGCTATGGAGAGGGCTATGCTCGGGGTTTCACTACGAGATCGAATCAGAAATGAGGAGATCCGTAGGAGAACTAAAGTAACCGACATAGCCCAGCGTATTAACAAGTTGAAGTGGCAATGGACCGGGCACATAGCGCGGAGAACTGATGGCCGATGGGGCCAAAAAGTTCTCCAGTGGAGGCCACGTACCGGAAAGCGCAGCGTAGGACGTCCACCCACAAGGTGGTCTGACGACCTGGTGAAGGTCGCGGGTCGTCGCTGGATGCAGGCTGCCTCCAACAGGTCACTATGGAAGCCAGGGGGGAGGCCTCTGCTCAGCAGTGGACTTCCTTAGGCTGATAATGATGATGAATGATACATAATTCTTGTTTGGTCAATACTTCAGTTTCTAGTTTTATATTGAGTTTTTCGTCAAGGAAATTCTTGATAATAGATAGCATCGAGTTATGTGCCGGAGAAACTGCAACACTCGCCCTCGGTTACGTGGAATAAATAAAATCTGATGTAACGTCGTCATTAGGACACATGTCTGCCTATCTTCCTATTTAAGCGAGAGATAATATGCATTTACATTCAAATTTATGAAAACGATTTAATTTTGATATATATATTTTGTTTTCTGTTGTTTAAGTGGTTCTATATCGTAGTAATATTTATCTTGCAGTAAAACGGTCGAAATAAACATTTAATTAATATAAAAACGCTGGAAGGCCTTTAGTAAAACTCATCTTCTATAGCGTGACGTCTTTGGGAATCAAAGCTAAAAGAACAATCCTATTTTTATTACAAATCAGTTTTAATTGCTAGAAAACAAACTTTACATGTCAGTAATTCGAATTAGACAATCAAGTTTATAAAGTTCTGATTAATTACTAACTATTCACCGCAAGTACGGTGCGCCAGCGTCCTTTCGAAATTCGAATGTCCTGCCACAAGATGGCTGCTCCGCTGCCATAGACGCGACAGACCGCTAGAGTGGCAATGAACAGTGAGCCACTCTTGAATTTAATAAAAACATTTGTGTTAACGGCGCACTCCCGCGCCATCTATAAAGACTAGCTGTGTCCGCGACTTTGTCCGTGCGGAAAATTTATTTTTAATAAGAAATTTATAAACTAAAAGTAGCCTGAGTTACTCCTTATTACATCAGCTATCTGCCAGTGAGTCCTGTTAAAATTGGTCCAACTGTTTCAGAGATTAGCCGGAACAAACAGACAGACAGATAAAAATTGTAAAAAACGTTATTTTGGTATATGTACCGTGTATACATCCATATGCATTTATTAAAAAGCGGTTATTTCAATATTACAAACATGCACTCCAATTTTATTTATTTGTATAGATGTATAGATATACTGTCCTCATATTTAAAGATTTACAGTCGAAAATAAAAAAGAACAAATTCAACCATTTTCCGGCAAATTCGATAACTTATTTAGGAAGTTTGTTGGAAGTCAGCCCATAATATTGGGCCGTGCGTTTTTCCAAAAACCATGGCACAAGACTTGTATTTTAATGTATCATAACTTTATGTACGAATTTTTATTGAGTTTACTAAAGCGACATTTAATTTAACATCAACAAATTAAATATTTTTATTTTTCCACATCAATCATTTCAGCCCCGTGGCGCAGTTGGCAAGACACCAGCTTGCGAAACGAGAGGCCGCGGGTTCGCTCCTCGCGCCGAGACAAATATGTTATCCAAAAATATTTGTTTCGGGTCTGGGTGTTAGTAAGACCGAACTCTCTCGTTGTTTGACACAAGACTTACTATGTTAGTGTGTAACTATATATGTGACTGTTGGGTGTATTTTTTGTAATATCATTTATTTAAAATGAAGAAAGGTATGGGTATGATTTAATGTTTTCCGAGCAACAGAACTTAAGTGGCATCTCTAAAATATCTGTGATTGCAAATCTAAATTGTCATATTGTTTAAATTAGTTGACTGAGTAGTGAAAAGCTTGTGATTAGTCCTGTGTTCATGTTGTGATGTGACTTATTAATAGATCTAGAAGCAATTATCAATGTAAAATCTTTTTTATTGTTTCTGTGGGTAGTAGCATATTTTGTTTATACGTATGTTTGTGAGGATACGAATTTAACGCGAAAGAAGTGTGTCAGGGTCTTCGATAGTGGCATTTAATAGTCTGCCTATTCCTATGATATTCAAAACTATAAAAATGCATCTGTGTCTACAAATCAACCATTTTTAATGTAAGTATTTATCGAGGAAATAACGATTACTAAAACTCTTATAGTAAAATTTTTGTTTCATTTTTCCTTGGGTCTACGACAAAGAAATAAAAAGATGTCAAAAATGGATTATTTTTATTCAGCTGCGTCGTCTAAAATTTTCTCACACGGTTTTCTAAAAGGCGTCTTGTGGTTATCCAACAAATCTTTCACATTTCTCACATTAATAGGTTTATTTTTGACTTTCTGGTTTTGCAAATAGGCTAAGAAAAGTTTGCCATAATTCCTATCGTGACTACAAATAGCGTTATATTGTATAAGATTGGAAAATATATAATTGTCTATTTCATCAGTTTTTTTACTTATTTGATATGTAGTATATATCGATGGTAAATGATGAACAAAACCTTCGGCAGACAGTTTTATGTAAAGCATGTTCGTTATGAATTCCTTTTGCTCGCTTTCATTTAAAAAAGTAATAAAATCGCTGAGCATTTTACTTGGAACGTTTACGTCTTGCAATGAAAATTCCAATAATATTTTGTAGGAATTTGGATATAATTTATAAATACCAACGAAAAAATCTAAATAATGTCGATTGTATTCGCGTTTAACGCAATGCGTAATAAATAATCTACAAAAATTATCCATAAATGACCAGTTTATATTTTTAGCGGCAAGTGCGTGTTTACACAGTCTCTCAATAGATGGCGCTGACAGCCGCTCAGCGAGCAAAATAAATAATTTATGGTTTTTATTACATTCCTCTACCAAATAGTCCCATCGCGACGCCGGATCCGCTTCTATTATTTCAAGTAGTTCTTCATAACCCTCTAGAACATCATTATTCTCTTCAACATTAGATAAAACATTCGCTGGGCTTTTTTCGGAATTAGTACAAGTGAGGTTATGTTTTGGTTCACTTTCTTGATGTTTTCTTTGAAATGCGAGTACCCATTTGTTGTTAGCATCGGGCGGAGGCGCTGCAGCAATGCATTTTTGCAGTAATTCCTCTGAAGAAGGTGAAAATGTCCAAATATGAGACATTTCCGCGAAATTAAATCATCATTGCGAAGATTAGTAAACAAACAGTGAACACAATTTGACATTTCACATTACTGACGTTTTGTACACAGCACAGTGTACATTATAACATAGATTATTCCATTTTTGGTGTTACAACTTATTGTTATCTATTATTAACCTATCTTTTTTTGTAATAAAATTTAAAAATCTTATCTAAAATTACAAAAGTCATTTACCTATTTTTTTTTGTCTGTGGCAATTTAATAACTTTTTAACTTTATATTTCCCATATTTTAGACAGTTTTTTTACGATATAATGATTTTTATACATAAAATCATGCCTTAAAATAACACTAAGTCATAATTATCAATTAAAAGAGTTCCTAGTTACAATCGATCGTATTAAAATATACAGTTTTATAACTATGGCAATATTAGCATATCAGCTGTCTAAATAAACTGGAGTTGTTGATAAATAAAATAAAAATCAGTCGGTAATTGGATCTGTTGGGAGGAGTTCGCTTGCTGTTGTTTTTAACTTATTTTTTAACTTATTAATTTATTTTTTTATTGTTTTCCGAGACATTTAATTCTTGCAGTGTCCATATGAAGTAGCAGTGAGTATTAAAAATATTTATTTCGATTCTCATAATATATCATTGCAGTATGCATGTATCCTCTCTTCCATAGTTTTCCTGTTGTAGATAATCTACTTTGGCCGTAATAGCCAGAGTGGTAGGTATATTAAATTATATCAATCAATTCCTTTGGTAGTTTAGACAATAACGCAAAATGACCCTACGAATTTTAAACATACATACATACATATACTCACGCCTGTATTCCCCGAAGGGGTAGGCAGAGGCGCATTTCTGCACCCACATTTCGCCAAGTATGTATCAGTCCCACGAATTTTAAACTGTAGGATAAATCGCGAATTAACTTACGAGAGTTTTGTGAAGAGTTAAATACAAAATATTTACATAGTTGCGTCTAACATGAAGGATTTATTATCGGTAAAAATAAAAATAAAATACACGTTAAGGATAATATGATTTATTAAAATTAAAATATAACTATAGATTTTGCCATTTTGGTGTTACTTAATATAAACAATTGAAGGTATATATAAAATATAGAGATGATAAAATAAAAACGATAGAATAAAAGACAAGGTATTTTTATATTCTGGGGGCTGTTCGTTTGATCGATCACATTTTTTTAATAACTATTTTTTATACGGATTAAGTTTCGCACAGATTAGGTAATACATTTTAGTTTATTTAAATCGGATTTTTGAAAATCATTAACTTAAAAGATAAAATTAAATATTACGCTAAGTCGCGGACGACAGCCATTTTAGTAAATATCCCGAGGAGCAATGACACGGCTAGAGGTCAAAAATCTTGCGGGTGTCCGATTGTGCAACAAGAAAGCAGTTTTCGATTTAGTTTTATACTTTTTGTACACAGAACCGGCTTTCTTGAGTTTAAAAATAAAAAGCAAGCCCTTTATAATTTACTAGCTTTTGCCCGCGACTTCGTCCGCGTAGGCGTAGGGTTGGGTTCAGAAAGAAAATAAGTTGTAGTCTATTTTTCTTCACAGAGTCCCATTTATGTCCATACCAAAAATCATTCAAATCGCTTCAGTAGGTAATTTTTTTTACCCTCCGTATTTTTTTTAAAATAAAAACTACCCGATGTTACTCCTAAGACCTCCAAGAATATATGTACAAAGTCTCATGACGATCGGTTGAGTAGTTTTTGCGTGAAAGCGTAACAAACAAACTTACATTCACATTTATAGTAGTATAAGGATACGGTTTTCTTGGGTAAAATATATACTTAATCCCGTATCTTACAAAGAGTAGACAGGGATGCATCAATATTACGTCTAAGTTAAAATGCAGGTTGAGTTCGAGGAAAAATCCAAACTTTTAAACTTTGCTGAACCAGGAATTAAACCCGGGACCTTTGCATTGCACAGTCCACTTTACATCGCAATACCAATGGATAAAAAGGTAATTAATCGTCATCATCAGCCCATAATATACGTCCCACTGCTAGGACAGGCCTCCTCCACAACTGAGAGGGTTTAGGCCTTAGTCCACCACGCTGGCCTAGTTCGGTCGCGGACTACACGCCTAAGAAATTCCTAAGAACTTTTTTAAGTGTGCAGGTTTCCTCACGATGTTTTTCTTCACCAAAAATTACGGTCAAACGAAGGAAATCTCCTATTACCATCAAAAAAGTACCAGGATATCATGACTGTGACGTAGTTATATAGAACATGTAGAGTTCCGCGCACTCGCATTTCTGCCCCCTTGACACCGATGCACTCCTAGTATCCGTTAGTCGTGACACGACACTATGGCGTCGCGACATGTTTTTTAAACGCTAGAGAATGTTTATCAAACAGCCATAGATGTTTGTTTATCTTTGTATTATATATTATTAAAGATTTAATATCCCACTGCTGGGCACTATTAAATGGAGTTAGGTCTTAGTCCAATCTGATCTATTTATCATTTCGTCTTAAGTATATGAATATACATAACTAGCTTGTTTTCTTAAAGGGGTCAATCGAGAATCAACTAAATGTTTTGAAATATAACAATAATATTTTTAAAAGAATGGTTGTCTAACAGCCAAAGACATTCACAATAGTTTGTATATCATAAACTTTTAAATACTATCCCACCTTACTAAGCTAGGCCTAATCATAAGTGTTTTCGACCTACATAATTTGCTTGTTTTCTTAATGAGGGGTCAATGGAGAACATTAGCTTAATGTTTTGAAAGATATAAGTAACTTATTGTCTATACTATTAACCGCATTCTAATAATAAGGAGGTCGATATACATAATTTTAGCGTGCGCAGCTTTGAATCCTAGTTAGGATAAGATATTTTTGGGTTTTTCTATACTGATCATCATCATTATCAGCCCCTAAAAGTCCCACTTCTGGGCACGGGCCTCCTCTACAACTGAAATGGTTTAGGTTAGTAAGTTCACCACGCTGGCCTAGTACAGGTTGGCGGACTACACACCTAAGAAACTCCTAAGAACTTTTAGGTGTGCAGGTTTCATCACGATGTTTTCCTTCACCACTAAAGTGATAATTCATTACTTGGAAAAGTCTGAGGTGAGTGCCTAGGGTTTGATCCCGCGACCGCCGAGATTCTCAAACGCGCGCCTAAACGAAGCCATCCCTAATCCTTACTTAATATTATAAATGCGAAAGTAACTCTGTTTGTCTGTCTGTCTGTCTCGCTTTCCTGCTAAAACTACTGAACCGATTTAAATGAAATTTGGTACACAGATAGTTTAGACCCTGAGCAAGGACATAGGCTACTTTTTATCCCGGAAAAAGGGTTTTAAGGGGTTGAAAGAGGGGATGAAAGGTTGTATGAAAGGTTGTATGGAAGTATTATCATTTTATAAAGCTAGAAGCTTGAAACTTATTTTTTAGGCTGTTGATTAGATATAAATAAATATGACATTAAAAGTTTGTAAAAAATGTACACTATGTACACTGTACTAAGGGGGTAAAATAAAAATAGGGGTGAAAGTTTGTGTGGAAATTCGTGATTTTTGAAGCTAGAATGATGAAACGACGTGTAGACGACTGTAACTATGTATATGTAACTATATGTCTGTTATGCTTTCACGCCTAAATCATTTGACCGATGTAAACGATTTTTGATATGGACATAAGTGGGACTCTGTGGAGTAAAATAGACTACAACTTATTTTCATTCTGAACCCAACCCTGTAGTCTACGCGGACGGAGTCGCGGGCAAAAGCTAGTTAGAGAATATAATCCGTGAATATTTGAATGTCTTTTGTTTTCAGGTAACAATGCTACTCCTACTGTTCTTAGCAACGTTTGGCGCGGTCCTGTCGTCTCCTATTCAGGACAAAATTACTCCAAGGGCTGGAGAATCTTGTGGTTATGAAGTAAGTCAAAATCATAAATCTTTGGGGTTACTTCCATAGAAGCCCAAAAGCGTTACACGTTAATTGTGTAATGTCTAGTTTATAATTTATTGTGGGGTCAGAATATTCTAATTTATATGTCAAATTGCTTTTGTTAAAGATTTAAAGCTTAAAGATTGTTATTCGGAATTTTGTAAGGCTAGCTGGGCTTATGGGCTTCTATGGATGTACCGCCATTGAGTTTCCCAGGAATGCTTTCTTAATATAAATAAATAAAGAAAGAAGCATTTGTGGTTAGCACAATTTACACATAAAATATTACAAAAAAACAAAAAAAAAACCAACAAACATATTAAATGCGTTGTCGCTTGACGTCGCTGGATGCAGGCCGCTTCTAACAGGTCAAAGTCAAAGTCAAAATCAAAATCACCTTTATTCAAATAGACTTTTACAAGTCCTTTTGAATCGTCAATTCAGTTTTTTTAAACTATTGCCGCTTCGAATTGTGTTATCGCTGTGGAGAAGAAACGGCAAGAAACTCCCTCGGCAACACGAAATGTAATTTTTTTTTATATAATAATGTGTCCAGTGATGGCCTCGAGGTTTAGGCACGCGGTCCAGAATCTTGACGGTCGCGGGTTCAAACCCCAGGCACACACCTCTGACTTTTCGAAGTTATGTGTGTATTCACAATGAATTATCACGCACTTTAACAGTGAATGAAAACATCGTGATGAAACCTGCGCACCCAAAAGTTCTTAGGAATTTCTTAGGTGTGTAGTCCGCCAACCCGCACTAGGCCAGCGTGGCGGACTAAGGCCTAAACCCTCTCAATGGTAGAGGAGGCCCGTGCCCAGCAGTGGGACGTGTATATATGGGCTGATGATGAACGCTTAAATTAAAGTTTGTTGAACTAAGTTATTAACAAACTAACGCACGTATTATGTATGTACCCATTTCTTATCTACAGGTTGAAGGTTAAGAGATATGTTTGTGCGTCAACATTAAACTAGGGACAAGTTTACTTAACGTATGTTGTTATGATCGTAATATTTTGTTTCCGCACGAATGGACAGTGCATATAATCACGCTTTGACAAGTAAGGGGTAGTATAGAGGTGTATTTCTAGTTTCTACGCCACTAACACTAAATAGCAAGCGGGACTTAATAGCTTAAACTGGGAATCAATTTATTCAATTACATTGTAGTTGAAAAATATTTTAATACACAAACTTAACATTAACATTGGAGTTGAAAAAAATTATGGAACGCACAATATTGAGTGATTTTGACAGCCCCGTGGCGCAGTTGGCTAGAAACCATCTTGCGAACCGAGAGGCCGCGGGTTCGATCCCCGCACCGAGACAAATGTTTGTGTGATCCACAAATATTTGTTTCGGGTCTGGGTGTTTGTGAGACCGAGAAGTCTCTCGTAGTGTCTGATACCCACGACAGAGGACTTGTATCCTAGTGTGGGATCAGAACTATGTATGTGACTGTTTCGGTGTATTTATGTATTTATTTACCATTTTAATACCATGGACTTCTTATTGGACTCGGTAGGTGGCGCTGCTGTCGACATATCGAAAACTAGCCAAGTCAGACCTTAGGCTACGATATATTATCCTAAGTTATAAGAAGAAATGATATTTTATGCTGCTATAAATGAATTTCAAGGACTGATTATTGGCACCCATTCAGATATCACTTCTTTTGTCGTTGATGTCAACAACCAAGGCATATATTATAATAGTATTGAAATGAAATGAAATTGCTTTATTTGGTCACGTAGGCAATCAAATAGCACTTATGACAAGTCAATACAGAAAAGAAAAATCTTGTATTATTACATTATAATTCAACTATGGTTCATTTTATATAATTTGTACAAAAATATTTAAGGTTTTTTTATAATTTATTTTTAGTTTTATTTATTGAACTTGGCTCTCATTTCACATTTATGTTATTGATAGGATATCATTACTTTTTGTACATAAATAAGTATATAAGTTAAGTGTTCCTAATAGAATCAATTAAGTGAAAAATTATAATTAAATGATTCTTTACCAGTTTCTTATTTATTCCTTTGTATTCAACTAATTACCTATCTGCATTCTAAACTTGAACTTTCTAGGTCATCTGGAACTGGGTTAGAGTTTTGATCTATTGATCTTTTGATCTATTGATTTGGTCAGTCAGTGTTAAAAATGACGATTTTCGGACGTTAATATCTAAATAACCGTGTGAGATGTGTTTATGAAATTTGGAGCACATATGTATCTCGCAAGTCTCAATATATGAGCCAAATTTGACACGTTTATGTGAAATAGTTTGTGAGTTATGAGGGGGTCAAAAGTGGCTCCAAATGGTTCGTGTAACACACGGTGCTACTCGACAGTTCTGTTACTTGAACTTATCTTGACATGCTACCGTGTGTCTAGATATCACCTGATTTTTTTGTATTCTCAACCTATCGCCGTCCACTGCTGAACGAAGGCCTCCCCAAATAGGCGCCTACCATCCCGGTCTAGAGCAGCCCTTATCCATCCGCTACCCGCCACCTTTCTCAAGTCGTCGGACCATCGTGCTGCAGGACGTCCTACACTACGTCTACCTAAGCGCGGTTTCCACTCCAGCACTTGTCTGCTCCAACGGCCGTCCGTCCGTCGGCAGACATGGCCGGCCCACTTCCACTTTAGCGTGCTAATCCTGCGGGCAATGTCAGTGACTCCGGTTCTCTGGCGGATGACTTCATTACGAATTCTATCCACCAGAGCAACTCCAAGCATTGCCCGCTCCATGGCACGCTGAGTGACTTTAAATTTGTGGACCAGACCTTTAGTGAGTGTCCACGTTTCGGCTCCGTATGTCATTACGGGTAGGACGCACTGATTAGACTTTCGTCTTGAGGCACTGAGGGATCGACGACTTGAGAATATGACTTAGCTTCCCGAATGCCGCCCAGCCTAACCGTATTCTTCTGTCTGCCTCCTTCTCGAAGTTGTGCCGGCCTAGTTGAATGGTTTGGCCAAGATAGGTGTATTCTTGGACAACTTCGAGAGTGGCATTCCCTACGACTACAGGCCTCGGGAGAACGTGATTTGTGCGAGGGATATTTTTACATATTTTATGGGATATTTTTTTAGTTAATCTCATTATTATTCCTAACAGTAGATATAATTTCTTGTTCCAGAGTTGTCCGAAGACGGACAGCAACATTTTGAACGTCCACATCGTTCCCCATACCCACGATGACGTGGGATGGCTCAAGACCGTAGACCAGTACTACTATGGAAGTGAGTATATACTACAATCATCATCATCATATAACTTACGTCCAAGTAATATGTTTTTTTTTATACTGGCACGGCAAAGTGACCCCATTGCACCTGATGGTAAGTGTAATGGAGTCCAGAAAAAGTGCCGACCAGCGAGAGATGATGATCTCCCGTTGGTCGACGCAATCATGCCGGCCGAAAACCTCTTCACCTATCTTGTGAAGAAGTTTGGGGGACTAATACCATGATGAACAAAGGACCGCGAGAAACCGGCCAAAAAATGCCGGCACGGTCATCCTTTCACCATGATTGAAGCCCCCCCGAAAACCGGATATATATATATGTGATATTGTTCTACATTTTTAGGTAAGAACAGGATCCAGAAAGCCGGAGTTCAGTACATCATTGATTCAGTTGTTAAAGAATTATGGGAAGACCCTAAAAGAAGGTATGAATCATCATCATCAGCCCATATACGTCTCACTGCTGAGCAGGGGCCTTCTCTAACTTTGAGAGGGTTTAGGCCTTAGTCCACCACGCTGGCCTAGTGCGGGTTGGCGGACTGCACACCTAAGAATTTCCTAAGAACTTTTAGGTGAAAAAAGCAGTGATGGCCGCGAGGTTTGGGCGCGCGGTCGAGAATCTCTGCGGTCGCAGGTTCAAACCCCAGGCACATACCTCTGGCTTTTCGAAGTTATGTGTGTATTCATAATGAAGTATAACTTGCTTTAACGGTGAAGGAAAACATTGTGATGAAACCTGCACACCTAAAAGTTCTTAGGAATTTCTTAGGTGTGTAGTCCGCCAACCCGCACTATGGTATGAATATTATACATTATATATGTATATATGTATGTATGTGTGGATGTATGTGCTTAGTATTATTAGGTTTTTCCATCAGAAAAATCTCAGTGGAAGTACGAAGTCTGGAAATGTGCCCGAAAAACGGCAATAGGCTCGCCTCCTTTTACGTGGGACTGATACATACCTGGCGAAATGTGGGTGCAGAAATGCACCTCTGCCTACCCCTTAGGGGAATACAGGCGTGAGGTTATGTATGTAATATGTAAAAAGAAATCAGTTAACCTTATCTTATAAATATGTGATTTCTCGCAGATTTATTTACGTGGAGACAGCGTTCTTCTGGAAGTGGTGGGTGAGACAGACTGAAGTCGTGAAGGACAAGGTTCACACCCTGGTGAGGCAGGGGCGACTGCAATTCGTAGGTAAGAATATTAATGAAATTCTCGTTCATTACCCAGCCCCGTGGCGCAGTAGGCTAGATACCAGCTTGCGTAACGAGAGGCCGCGGGTTCGATCCCCGCACCGAGACAAATGTTTGTGTGATCCACAAGTATTTGTTTCGGGTCTGGGTGTTTGTGAGACCAAAAAGTCTCTCGTAGTTTCTGATACCCTCGACACAAGACTTGTATGTTAGTGTGGGGTCAAAACTATGTATGTGACTGTTGGGTGTATTTATTTATTTATTACCATGTAGGCAAAACTATAGCACTTATGACACGTCAATACATGATAAAAACTTATAAATACGCCCAACAGTCACATACATAGTTCTTAGTTTCCACAACATATTACATTTCTGAACGCACTCATAAATATTTGACAACTAATAAATATGTCAATGCTTTTTTATTACTGTCACTATTCTACATTTTTAAAATCTAAAACATATAAACTTTTTTGAATAATATTCGATCCGAAATAAAACCTTTCCGATCCATTTGACACTTACATTTAACATAGGCAGCTTCAATCTGTCAATTATATTAGAGCACATAGGCAGTGTAAGTGTATCTGTTCACGTGGAGTCACCGATGTACGTGAACCTGTGATACACGTGTAAGTTGTTGCGTAATTAGGGTAAGCGCAGCGACGTAAATGAAACGACCGGTCTTGATGCGTGCTAATATATGACTCAGTGCATATAAAAACTTTATTGCTTTATATACCAAAATATTGACATAATTCGAGTTCATCGACTATGCTGACGATGCTCCCACATTAGTTCCCCCCTTTTTAAAAAAATAAAATGTATAACAATAATGATAAAAAAATAAGTAAATGTAAAATGTATATGACATAAATAAACTAATTATAGGTTCTTGCTTTTCCGCTGATCAGGCTCTATAGCGAATCGTACAACAGGGCGTATGACGCGACCCGAACGTGTTGTCGTCAGCGTGGCCTTGTTCTTTTCCGCGAGCTCAGCACTGTTGCGGTCGTTGACGTTGTTGCTGCATGTGCTTTTTAAGTGTGCCAAAGGTTCGTTCGCCTTTTCTTCATTTACCATGTAAGCAGGTTTCAATCTGTCCACTGTTACTATGGATGTTTTTTCTGGCATTTGTATTTTGAAATATTTTTCGTATTTCTCTAACACTTTGTATGGTCCTTTGTATGATGGTGTTAGGGGCTTCTTTACAGCATCTGTTCTGACGAATACGTATTCACAATCTTTCATGTCCGGGTGTATATATGGTTTATGGTTTGTAGCGTGGTGACTGTTGTTAAACGGGCTTAGATTGGCCATTGTCCTTTGTAGTGTCCGTGTAAAAATTTCTGGTGATGTATTTTGCTTTTTCGGCTCGATAAACATACCAGGTAGACGTATATTTGCTCCGTATAACATTTGTGCTGGGCTGATATTTTCTTTCAGTCGTAAGGCGCCTCGCAACCCTAATAGGACTAGGGGTAACTCATTTGACCAATTAGTTGTGTTACCACGCGCAATTAGTGCGGTTTTCATTGATCTATGCCAGCGTTCAACTAATCCATTTGATTGTGGGTGATAGCTGGTAGTTCTGGTTTTCTTGATACCGAGTGCTTTGGTTAAGGCGGTAAATAAGTCTGACTCAAACTGTCGTCCTTGGTCTGATGTAATGGTAGTTGGGCATCCAAATCTTGCTATCCAGGTATTCAGGAGAACTTCTGCTACAACTTTTGCTGTTACTTCTGGTACTGGTACGGCTTCAGGCCATCTTGTTGCTCTGTCGATCATTGACACGATGTATCTGTTTCCATTGGATTCTGGCAATGGACCGACGATATCTATGTGCACGTGGTCTAAACGTGCTGTTGGCGTGAAACTTCCAATTGGGGTTGAGTTGTGCCTGTATGTTTTACTTGTCTGGCATGACTCGCATGTTTTCGCCCATGTGCCTACGTCTGTATTCATGCCTGGCCAGAAGTAGTGTTCAGAAATCATTTTCTTTGATGATCTGACACCAGGATGCGTAACGTTGTGCATAGAGTCAAATATTTGTTTTCGAAGCGACTTCGGTATGTACGGTCGTGAATTTGTTCTTGAATTTTCGCACCATAATTGTCTCGTTCCCGGTAACTGGATACTTTTCCAGCTGAGGTTGTTTTTATTTAACAGCTGAGAGAGTTCATTGTCACTGCGTTGCAAATCTGCTATGTCATTCCAATCCACAGGTGTGGGGCAATCTATTTGTTCGACTCGTGATAGTGCATCGGCCACTGGGTTCATATTACCGGCGAGGTGGCGTATGTCTGTCGTGAATTGTGCAATGAACTCTAGATGACGTAGTCGTCTTGGGGATATCCTTTTACTTGAACTGTCTTGTTTAGTAGTAAAGGCGTGACATAATGGCTTATGATCGGTGTATATTATCAATTCTCGTCCCTCGATATAAGGTTGAAAATGCGTTACAGCCATGTAAACTGCCAGCAATTCTCGATCATATGTACTGTATTTAGTTTGTGCTTCACTCAGTGCCTTTGAAAAAAATGCAAGTGGCTTCCACGTGTCGTTTTCGTACTGTTGTAAAACGGCGCCAATACAAGTTTGTGAAGCATCTGTCATGAGTGATAACGGAGAATGCGGATCTGGAGACGTCAATGTAACAGCGTCGCTTAGACTTTCTTTACATTGATCGAATGATTCTAGTGCTTCGGAAGTCCATTGTATTTTAGTTTTGTCGTTTTTCTTTGAGCCTATGAGATATTTGTTCAAAAGAGCTTGATGTCGGGCTGCCTGTGGTATGTTATTGCGGTAAAAATTGATCATGCCCAAAAATCTGCGTAGCTCTTGCACCGTTGTTGGAGTCGGGTATTTTTTGATTGCTTCAACCTTTTCAGGTAATGGTTTGATACCCTCTGGAGTAATTAAATATCCGAGGAATTCTATTTGGGGTTGTCCAAATACACATTTGGCGCGATTTATTGTGATGCCGTGCTCGTTGAGTCGCTTAAACACTTCATGTAGATGCTGTCTATGTTCACTGGGTGACGATGACCTCACTAATATGTCATCGATATATACAAAAATGAAGTCTAATCCTGCTAGTACTGTGTTCAGGAATCGGACAAAGGTTTGGCCCGCGTTTCGTAAACCGAACGGCATTCTAGTGAATTCGAATAGACCGAACGGGGTAATTACTGCGGTTTTTTCAACATCTTTGACGGGTATTTGGTTGTAAGCTCTTTTTAGATCAATTTTTGAGTATATAGTAGCTCCAGGCAATAGGTATGTGAAATCTAATACTCTCGGGATCGGATATCTATCCGGTACAGTGATGGCGTTTAATTTTCTGTAGTCGCCACATAGTCGTAATTCGCCGTTTTTCTTCTTTGTCACCAGTAGTGGACTAGCCCAAGGACTCTTGGAAGGCCTGCATATGCCTGTCTGTAACATGTCCTCTATTTCTTTTTTCACCTTTAGGTACTTGTCGGCCGGCAAAGGTCTTGACTTGGAGTACACAGGATGTCCCTCAGTGATAATGTGGTGAACCACGTTGTGTTTTGGTGGTGACAGAGTGTCGAGCGGTTTTAAAATATTTGGATATTCTGCTAAAATATCTGCGTAATCTTCGGTTAAATCAACGGTCCGAAGTGTTGGTGTGCTTGACTTCATCAACTTTGCGTTTCTTTGAAGTCCAGTCGTACCATCTATCAAACGCTTGTTTCTAATGTCGACCAAAATGTTGTGTTTTTCCAAAAAATCGGCTCCAAGTATTGGTTGTGTAATATCAGCGACGATAAAAGTCCAACGGTACGGTCGTCTCAAATTCAGATTTAACGTCAGCGTTTTGTCGCCGTATGTTTTTATTGGAGTGCCGATTGCGGCATATATTTTGTAAGTGCCGTCGGTTTTTAATTTGTTACCTCTTCTCGGTATTGCTGAGATGTTAGCGCCGGTATCAACCAAAAAGCGATACCCACTTTTTCGGTCGGTAACGCATAGGCGGTTTGATGGTACAATAGCGCTGACGACCGCCTCTGTCAACGCTGATTCTAGTTTTCCGACGGCTTTCTCCAATTGCACGGTTGTTCACAATTCCAAGCTCGATCCTTATAGCGCAAGTGATATTTACATAACCATTGAGGACTTTCCGGCGTGATTCTTGTTCGCGATCGGGATCTTTGACGCGTTGGGCTTCGATTGCGTCTATGGTGATGATGTCCGTTTCTGACTGAGCTTGATTTCAGTGCTGCGACTTCCATGGTGAGCTTACACATTTCGTTCATTAGCTGCATCATGAGCTGTGAATGACTACTGGATTTAGCGTACTCACAACCTGCGTTTGGGTTCATTTTCTGAATAACTATATGCCTCTTGAAAGCCAAATCAGGGAGATCCGCTGGTGGAAGGCTGATAAGGCTGTGCAGTACAGTTATCACACTTTGATGAAGTTTGCTTCAAACGTAGGTATCGCGTCGGGTATTATCACGTCGGTTATCACGTCGGTATATTGAAGAACGTCGGTTATTTTTTTTCGTCGGGGTCACCAGTTGTAAGTGTATCTGTTCACGTGGAGTCACCGATGTACGTGAACCTGTGATACACGTGTAAGTTGTTGCGTAATTAGGGTAAGCGCAGCGACGTAAATGAAACGACCGGTCTTGATGCGTGCTAATATATGACTCAGTGCATATCAAACCTTTATTGCTTTATATACCAAAATATTGACATAATTCGAGTTCATCGACTATGCTGACGATGCTCCCACAGCAGCTTGAACGTCTTACTTTTGTGTTACAGTGATGCGCGCGCCTAAAATTTCACTATCATCATTTTTTCATAACGCGCCTAAAGATGTGTACCATCAAGCTGTGGAATAGTTTGCCGGCTCACGTGTTCCCTCCTTCCTATGATCCTGGATCCTTTAAGCGAAACGTGAAGAAGCATTTATGCAGGCCGGCATGATTACATGTATATTCTTTCTTGCCAGGAGGTGCTTGGTCTATGAACGACGAAGCTGCCGCCCACTACCAGAGCACCATAGATCAATTCACTTATGGACTTGGGTAAGGGACATTATTACTCGTATTTACGCGCCATCATTAGGGACTAAAAGCACATTAAAATTCATCGTTTTAACGAGAGGAAAGCGCCTTAAGCTCCCTTTCGGAACCTCGGGGGAGGGCGGAAGGGGTATGTCGGGGTCTCTGGCCTTCCAACTCGGCGCGCGGCACAATTGTCCTCATAGCTGAGTTGGGTCCCTAACCAATATCCTACGCCAGCATACCGACTAAAACCTCTCGGTGACCATCTCGCGCATTTGGCGCGATCTACGGCATCACAGGGTGAGAAACCCTGCATTACTTTCCGCTGCCGCCCGGCGCTTCGTCCAATCATGGACTTCTCAAAATTGGGAGGGCTTGAGATGTCCTCCACTCACCCTATTTTGGACTCTCAATTATTGGGAACGTCCGCGACAGTCAAGAGGCCACGCTCTCTGCCGCACATCTTGGGATTGCTTTTAGTAATGGCGCACCAGCCCGCAGTACGCCCAGCAATCCCTGGACACCTGTTAGTCGCCTCTTACGACAGGTAGGGGATGCCTTGGCGGAATTCTTACGCCCCCAATCCACATGGCGGATCGTTAGCCCATATACGTCCCACTGCAGCACGGGCCTTCTCTACAACTGAGATGGTTTAGGCCTTAGTCCACCACGCAGGCCTAGTGTAGACAGACTACACATCTAAGAAATTCCTAAGAACTTTCAGGTGTGCAGGTGTCCTCACGATATTTTCCTCCACCGTTAAAGTACGTGATAATTCATTGTGAATACACGCGTAACTTCGAAAACCCGAGATTCTCGACGCCGTGAAAGTTGAATTAACAGGCAACTAGATGGCGCTGTTCCACTTGTTTCATCGCTAATATGTCAACTTCTGTTCCATTGCTGCCTGCGAAGCGCAGTTGGTCAACCTCAGCATAAAAAAGCAGTTTTGTCTGTTTTTGTGAGAGAACAAAATTTCTCGTTAAAATGTGGCACTCATTTCTTATTTTTTCGTAATTTTATGTTCCTAAAGTTAATATCTATATTGTAATTATTATAATTTGTCTTTCTGTTCCTCGCTGCAACTTGTACCTATTCTAGTGTGGAGTCAGAACCAGTGTCGGTACTTCCAAAAGAGTTACACGTTAATTGTGTAATGTAAAATGTAAAATAATCAAATATTTGTCTGAAGAAAACTACGTAGCTGTCACAAGACCGTAATTTGGTTTCCAGAAAGCTGAACGAGACTTTTGGCGTGTGCGGTCTTCCCAAAGTGGGCTGGCAGATAGACCCCTTCGGACATTCCAAGGAGTTTGCGTCGCTGCTTGCCGCTATGGGCTACGATGGGCTGTTCCTGGGTAGGATAGACTACCAGGACAAGTCGGCCAGGCTGCATAACCAGGATATGGAGATGGTGTGGCGAGGCGATGATGACCTGGGTAAGTTGATCATAATAATATTTCATAGTCAGCCCATATACGTCCCATTGGCATGGACCTCATCTGCAACTGAGATGGTTTAGGCCCTAGTCCACCACGCTGGCCTAGTGCGGGTTGGCGGACTACACACCTTAGAAATTCCTAAGAAATTTTAGGTTTCTTTTTTATGGAAAAAGAAGGCAAACGAGCAAGTGAGCCACCTGATGTTAAGTGGTCAACACCGCCCATGAACACCCACAATACCAGAGGAATCATCGGTGCGTTGCCGGCCTTTGAGGAAAATATAGGCTCTCTTCTTGAAGGCCCCTAAGTCGTATCTGTTTGGAAATACCGCCGAGGCAAGCTGATTCCACAAAGATGTGCGAGGAAGGAAACACCGTTTGAACCGCACTGTTGAGGAACGCCATTCATCCAGATGAAAGGGTGATAGATCCAGGTGTGCAGGTTTCATCACGAAGTTGTCCTTCACCGTTAAAGCAAGTGATAATTCATTATAAATACACACATAACTTAGAAAAGTCAGAGGTGTGTGCCTGGGGTTTGAACCCATCACTGCTGGTATGTTAGTGCGCGGTCAGAACTATATATGTGACTGTTGGGTGTATTTATTTATTTTATTCTTTAGGTAAATCGTCGGATATTTTCACCGGAGTCCTTTACAATACATATTCGCCGCCACCTGGATTCTGTTTCGACGTTCTGTGTGACGATGAGCCGATTATAGACGATCCCGATTCACCCCTCTTCAATGTGGACGATAAGGTAAGAATAATTCATTCTTAACATTATTTTAACTTTATAGAACAGGATAAAGATTATAAAATAAATAATTTTCTAGATTTATACTTTATACAAACTTTAAAAAGAAAAAATTAAGGTAGTCTTTCCAGAGTTTAAATATTAGTTCCATAGATGGCGTTGTAATAAACATTGATGGTTTATGTCTGAAATTATTAGTTGCTATCGTTTTAATACTGGCGAAATCATTTTTTTTTATCAAATACGATTTTTTAATTTGGGCGATAGTATTTCTCTTCCAATTGCCTTACATATTTCAATTTTTTTGGCAATTAAATTGGCCGCTATGTTTGGTCCATTAATGATCAAAGTGCTGAATTATACTTTAAAGAAGTCGCCTAATGATAATAAGTCTTAGAATCCAACAAACATACAAAGAATTACTTTTTGTAAGACGAAGCGAATAAGCGGTTAATGAATGTCTAATCACTGTAAATTTAATAAGATTATTTCATTAATTATCGACATATCTTCTAGTCTATAAGTTCTTAGGAATTTCATAAGTGTGTAGTCCGCCAACCCGCACTAGGCCAGCGTGGAAGGCCTTAACCCTCTCAGTTGTAGAGGAGGCTCGTGCCCAGCAGTGGGACGTATATGGGCTGATGTTGATGATGATGATGTGAACATTCGTGTCTTTTTAAGATGTATGTCTTTTTAATATAGGTTTAATTTTTACCTGTATACCGTGCCGCTCGTAAATTACTAAGTTTCAAATAATTTGCTAGGTCATTCATTTTACGTTTTCATGAAAACTTTACGTTAATTTAAAAAAAAAACTATTATGTATGCGTATTTTTGTTGAAAATATTGCCATAGGATAAAGTGCTAATATACAAGAGAAAGACCAAATTTATGAAGTAAATAATACTTCATAACATTTACAACCTAGTCCTCGTATGTTTCATAATTATGACAATAGATGGCGTTGTAGTCCATACAAAGAAATTACTTTGTAGGTAGCGAAATTCCTAGAGATATGTCGCACAATGTCAAAAGCGTACAAAAGCGGATCCATTTTGATAACTATGGGCGAAGATTTCCACTACCAAGACGCGGCGATGTGGTTCAAGAATTTAGACTTGTTGATTGAGTGAGTTCTTAATGAAATAGAATCTTGTGGTAATACAAATACAATCCTGAGGTATTGTGCATGTGCTGTAACGTGGCTTTGGGGTAATAAAATATGATCCGATTGCGAAGGATCAATACTTATCGCTAACTGTTTCAGTTGCAATCCGCATGTCTTTGCAAGTCATTTCAAACAAAAATGAAGGGCTGCTATTGGTTGTTACACATTTACAGGGTTGGGCAGTATTTGAATTACTTGTAATTGAAATACGTAATTGAAATACAAATACGTATTTTGTATTTGTATTTTAATTACTTTCTTAAAATGTAATTTGTAATTTGTATTTCAAATACGTGAAGCCGAAGTATTTTGTAATTAGTATTTCAAATACTCGAGGCTTCAAAATACATTTATTAAAATACATTTAGCCTTCATTTAGTATTAAGTTTGTGCTCATCAGGACCTGCAATAACAAAACAAAAACCGCCTTAAAAAAAAACTATTCCAAAACAAATAAATATGCATTATTTTGTATTTTGTAATTTGTATTTTATATTTCAATTACAAATAGCTAAAATACTGTATTTTGTATTTCAAATACCTTACTTAAATGTATTTTGTATTTCGTATTTTAATTACTTGCAATACAGTATTTTGTAATTTGTATTTCAATTAAAGCACAGCATGTATTTTGCCCAGCCCTGCACATTTATAAAAGTCTTTTGTTCCACGCAACACAAATCACTAAGAAGCGTGTGTGTCAAACATATGATAGTCTAATCGTAGGTTCAGCACGCTCGGCATGTTGACATTTCATATCAAGTCTTATTCAACTGTTCTGTGCTTCGTTGGCTACTTAGCCGACAAAACAATTGAGATCTATCTGTATATGAATGCAGAACTTGTTCTGTGTAGAAAATCCTAAAATTTATCAGCAAGAATATGCATAATTTCAAAATAATTTTAGAGCAATTTCTTGTTTCTTGGTACTACAAAAATTATTGGTACGTATAAGTAAAAAAAATGTTAAATTTTAACAATTATAACTTCCAAAATGAATTTATATAACTTAGGATGTAATGACAGCCTCGTCGCGCAGTTGGTTAGACGCCAGCTTGCGAAACGAGAGGCCGCGGGTTCGATCCCCGCACTGAGACAAATATTTGTGTGATCCACAAATATTTGTTTCGGGTCTGAGTGTTTGTGAGACTGAAAAGTCTCTCGTAGTTTGTGATACCCACGACACAGGACTGTATGTTAATGTGTGGTCAGAACTATGTATGTGACTGTTGGGTGTATTAAAAATAATAGGTAATAATAATAATAATTCAAGTTGAAGATTTTCAAAGATATACAATGACATTTGGTGTTGCTGAGGGAGTTTCTTGCCGTTTCTTCTCCACAGCGATAACACGTTCCGAAGCGGCGGTAGCTTAAACCTGACAATTCAAAAGCACTTGTAAAATCTAATTGAATAAAGATTATTTAAATTTTGACTAATGTATGTATGATCGAAGGGAACTACTGCTACAAAATGTTGTAAGTTCAAAAAGAGATAACAATTGGCCGCTTAATCGCTTTGTCTTTAAAATTATGTAGAAATTATTTTATTTTTAAGCAGCATCACAAAATTGTATAATTTTACCATAATGACACTTATTTCCCATACATATGATATGTTTTTTGTGAATCTAGCTTAAATACGTTTTTCTTTTTAAATTACATATTACTCCTCCTTCTGTTCGTATTCACGATAACAGATGGCGTTACCATCGATTTGCTGTACATTGACGGCTGAATTTTCACATTGTAGATCGACAATTTCCTAGCTATTTGCTACAACATGGCCTCAAAATATCGAACAAACAACATTTTGGTTACTATGGGCGACGATTTCAACTACCAAGACGCTACTATGTGGTTTAAGAATCTAGACAAATTGATCGAGTAAGTGGAAACGAAATTTTTTCGATAAATTCGTCGAGGTGTCATTGAATTTGCCGTAATTTAGGATTAAGGGTGATTTTTGTGAATTATTATTGAAAAAAAAGCGTTTTGTTGGGTACTCTATATTTTTTATAGCAGCAACCCTCGATTTTTATTAAAGATTAATTTTCAACATTTCAATTATAGCTTAAAGGTCTATTCTGTGTGTCAATCTTTACTATGCCAATCCAAGTATGAAATAATTATGGTACCAACCAACCTAATGTCTTCGTTAAATTAAACACGGTGCCATAAAGGTCACTTGTACCAAGAAGACCAGGGCCCTTTACAGGGCGAAAAAATCACGAATATTCTAACAAATAACAGCAATATACTTAGGATGGTGCTTACTTTAAAGTTGTGGCCTCACTGATGCATGCTTTGTCCTGTTCTATTGATTGTCCTGTGGCGTTAGAAAAAACGGGACAAAGCATGTTTAAATAGCTGTTAAAGGTTAGTAAGGCAGTTGGTGTTTTTCTTTTAATTCGCAAAGATTTAAGCATTTCCATAACACATAAACGAGCAATGTACAGCGAACATTTAGGCATTAAGTCCAATGACCTAGGTTAGGTTTATTAGGTAACTAAGTAGGTAGGTAGTATTAGGTTCAATAACTCGAAATGAATTTGATTATAATTGGTGCGGTTTTACAAAACAATGACGTAATACGTCTTCGAAAATAAATATGCGGGAAATGATTTATAAGATTTTATAAGTTAGACTGATTACTTTTAGATTTGTCATAAATACATTCACCCCTGTATTCCCCTTAAGGGTAGGCAAAGGTGTATATATGCAGCCACATTTTGCCATGTATAGTTTTCCTTAAAAGTTCATCACATGGACTACCATCATGATTTTTTTCAGATTTTTTGAGAAAGCTGTTTATATTTTAGAAGGCGCTTTAAAGTTGAATATCTTACAAACGGATATTTAAAACAAACAATCGTCGAAGCAACTTCTCATTTTCTTTAAAAGAACTATCTAATAATATCCCACACTATAAAAAGTAAATGCGAGAAAAGAAATCATCTCAATTTTACGTGTAAGGGGGGGGGGGGGGGGTACTCCATTTTTTCTTGATTATATTTTAGCACTTTGCCGACGCGGTAAATACACATATCCAATCAAAGTTTCATCTCTCTAGGTCTAACCGTTTAGAAGATAAGCCGACGTAGACGAACATGAAGTATTACAAAAATATGATAACGCAGTTTCTCCCACCTATGCTCTTATTCTCTCTTGTTATTCAGGTAGCGGTATTTTTAGACTACGTGACGAAACAGTCCCTGCATTATCGGTCCAAGAACGTGATCGTGACGATGGGGGGAGATTTCACGTATCAAGACGCCACCATGTGGTACAAAAACTTAGACAAACTCATCGAGTGAGTATAAAAATACTCCTGTTAATGTTATGACGGCCCCGTAGAGCAGTTGGCTACATACCAGCTTGCGAAACGAGAGGCCGCGGGTTCGATCCCCGCACCGAGACAAATGTTTGTGGGATCCACAAGTATTTGTTTTGTATGAATGAATGTATGATGATAGTTTAGTATGAAATAGCTTAAAATTAGCTTAAAGTCTATTTGAATAAAGATAATTTGACTTTGACTTTGACTTTTGACTTTGGGTTTGACTTATTTGTTTTGGGTTATTTATTGATTTATAACTTGGTAGATATGGTTTCGTTGATCAATCATTGTAATAAGTACACATCATTTCGAAAAGTCAGAGGTGCCTCGGACTTACTCATCGAGTGAGTATAGAAATGCTCCTGTTAACTTTGTAGATATGGTTTCAATGATCAATCATAATACACATAATTTAGAAAAGTCAGAGGTGCCTGGAGTTTGGACCCGTAACCGCAGAGATTTTATCTCGACCGCTTGTTTAAACCGGGAGGCTATCACGACTTTATTCCTTAGAACATAATCAGATTAGTTTTAGTAAATTTAGCTTGAAAATAATCTTCATCAAGAGCCTCTAGTCTTGGGTTTTAAGGTTTTAGTTTGGTGATGGCAATTAGGAACGGAATAATAAGCTATATATTAACTTTATTAGTTTTCCGTCACGGTCTGTTTGCGCCAAGTTTAATATCTGAAATTGAAACAATACATATTAAATCTTATATTCCAAATTACAACATGAAATTATATACAGGTTAAAAGAAAACGTAATATTTTTTCGTTCTTTTTTTGTCAATGTATTTGTTATCATCGCAATTATTACTTGTCTTATATTAAGATCACGGTCAGTTTACAACCGTATAATAAACCGAATCTATGAATATCGCAGTCAAGATAAGCCAACATTAACATAGATAACACTTATCAAAACAAATTTTAATAACGAATTAAAAGTGTAAATAAATAACAAATCTGACATAAGCGGTCAATGACCCGCTGTCAATTCTTTGCTCGCTGTACATGGCGCGTTTATGAAGTATAGTATAATTAAAAGTAAATTTTATTATTATGATTGTTTAAACTAGGTAAGAGATTCAAAAGATTTATTTTTCGTATGATTTAATTTATTTGAAACATCGCGTAGCTTAAAATAGAATTCCTGTACTTTCTTACATTTTTCAAACTTTCATTCTGCCAAAACAGCTGCTGCATGACCTAATTAAAAGGAATTTGTGGTAAAATATTGCATGTATGTTCATTGTCTGTCTGTATATGTTCTTATTTTTGCATGATTAACTAACCTTCAATTCTTGTATTTTTACGGCCTTCATTTAAAAGTTCCTTAATTTAAATTACATACATCAATCAATTATCTTGATTTTTATCTCCGGATCGGCATAAAAAGTAAAATGAAATTAATTTATTTGAATACTTCTCTTGCAAACAAAGTGATGGTTCAGTGGCCGTCCTTTAATTACGTGAGACTCTAAAGGCTTTGATAAATATCAAGAAATATCACAAGGGGTGAGGGGGACTGTAGTGAGATATCACGTGTATTTATTTATTCGTCAAACGCGCGATTTCTTAAACGAAAACCCACTCAAAAACAACCTGCACACATTCTGTCTACATATCATGATGAATGATCCTTAATTTTGGAATAATGTAAGATTATACTTTATACCTGTTTTTAAACATAATATTCTAAATTTTTTATGATTCTTTCATAGGTACTAAAATACACGTGATTTTGTGTGGGGGAGGGGGTTTGCTCTTAAACCTCACCACGTATCACCAAGGGGGAACGAAGGGGGGGGGGATTAAATGCTAACAAAAAAACATCACGTGATTAATGGACGGCACCTATTGGGTTCGCTTTGGAGATACAGAATGGGATTTTTTATTATACCGTTTATAAAATAATGATAATGAATGTTTCAGGTACGCCAATCTCAAATCGGCTAAAGATGGTATGAATATAAAATTGTTTTACTCAACTCCTACTTGCTACCTGAAAGCTGTGAGGGATGCCAAGTGAGTACCTAAATAAATAAATAAATAAATACTCCCAACAGTCACATACATAGTTCTGACCCCACACTAACATACAAGTCTTGTGTCGTGGATATCAGAAACTACGAGAGACTTTTCGCTCTCACAAACACCCAGACCAGAAACAAATATTTGTGGATCACACAAACATTTGTCTCGGTGCGGGGATCGAACTCGCGGTCTCTCGCTTCGCAAGCTGGCATCCAGCCAACTGCGCCACGGGGCTGTCTGTATTTATCTATTTTAAGTTAAGTAAGTTTTTGTATTTATCTATTTTACATTGGCTCTTGGGTCCAGCTCGGTCCGGGCAAAATTTTGTAAAAAATAAGTTTATGGCCTTTCCTAAAGTCCCATCTATGTCCATAACAAAATCATTATAGCGTTCAAGTAGTTTTGGTTTTATTCGTTAGAAAAATACAAATCTTTCCTCATAATAATATTGGTATACTTTTGTCTGCCTCGTGGTATCGCGGCACAAGTATGTGGCGTGCGATCTAGAGGTCCGGGATTCGATTCCTCAGTAGCAGCACGGAGTCTGGAATTGTGCATGAAAAACGGCAATAGGCTCGCCCCCTATTACGTGGGACTGATACATACCTGGCGGAATGTGGGTGCAGAAATTTTTCGCGGAATACAGGCGTGAATATGTGTATAATTTTGATTGGCTTTAGTCCACCAGTAAGAAATTTCTAAGATCTTTTAGGTGTGCAGCCTGCACGATATTTTCTTTCAGTACGTGATAATTCATTGTGATTATTATAATTAAATAAGCACCCAAAACATCGGACCGCTGACGACATTTAAAATAAAAAATGTCTAATTCTGCTTTAAATTTCTTCCACGACACAAGATCTTATCTTACTTTAAGGTCAGAAAATAATTGTTGGTTGTATTTTTGCAGCCCGAAGCTCCCGATTAAGCAAGATGACTTCTTCCCGTACGCCAGCGACTCGACAGCCTACTGGACCGGCTATTTCACTTCTCGCCCCACCACAAAATACTTCGAGAGGGAGGGGAATAACTACCTCCAGGTACGTTTTATACATACACTAGCTTTTGCTCGCGACTCCGTTCGCGTAGACTACAGGGTTTGGTTCAGAAAGAAAATAGTAGTCTATATTACTCCACAGAGTCCCATTTATGCCCATACCAAAAAATCATTCAAATCGGCCAAATAGACGTGAAACGTGTGCCGCCGCGCACCGGCCGGCCGGCGCCTGGTACATCATTGCGCGCTTGATATTTTTTTCACTGCGGTGTTATTTTAAAACTGCGATATCTTCTAAGATACTCATTGAAATCAAATGATGTAAAGGGCAAATTTCTTTTAAATTAAATACTTGTGATGAATAACGTATTTATTTGGATAAGGATTAATATCATCTTTATAAAAACATATTCGCTTTATTTTAGAACAAATTTGGTTAGCATAAAAAAGGCTATCTAATTTTAAAAGATAGACTTATGCTGTCGCGGACTTTTTTTTAGAACTTTTAAAGGGGAATTATTCTGTCATACATTATTTTAGCGAAACTTTAACCGTTTCCGCAGCGCACGCAGCGGAAGTTCTCAAAAGGGAAAAAATACTCCCGATTTTGAAACATTATTTATTGCTGCTCCGCTCCTATTGGTCGTAGCGTGATGTTATATAGCCTATAGCCTTCCTCGATAAATGAGATTTCTAACACTGAAAGAATTAATCAAATCGGACCAGTAGTTCCTGAGATTAGCGCGTTCAACCAAACAAACAAACAAACAAACTCTTCAGCTTTATATATTAGTATAGATAACCTCATGTTCAATATTTTGGCTGCCGCTTTGATTTGGAGGGAAGTGGACAGCTTTGTTTTCCAACTCCTGCTGTATATTATTTCTGATTAATTTCGTTGTGGGATCATGACAAATTAGAATGCCTTAGATTCGCTGAGCTTCATTGCTCAATACTGTGCGTGCTGTTGATCCTGGAGCACAGGAGTTACAGTGGCGGGTGTGTGCTGGAACAGGGACAAACCTCATGCCTGTATTCCCTGAAAGGCAGAGGTGGATTTCGGTGACCATATTTCGCCAGTATCAGTTCCACGTAATACGAGTTGGTGGCGAGATTGTTGCCGTTTTTCGAGCATATTTCTAGACTTCGTGCTGCTACTGAGAATTTCTTAATGGAAAAAACTCAATAGCACTGCCCGACCCGGGATATACAGGTGTATTCAGACCGTGATCGGAAACTAAGGCAAATAATAGCGACGGTGATTACAAAAACCTTGACATTAAAAAAAAAACCGAAAATAAAAATAATTTTTCCTTACAACCACATCCATTTAATATCTATTATTGTTAGGAAAACGTCAATTTTCTTATTTTCGTCGTTTCTATTCTGACCCCTCATGGCAGTACAAAAAAGTACCAGGCTTTCATAAATTAATAGGAGTTCAATCGTGTTTTTAATTAGCTGTTTGTTTAAAGAGAATAACTGAATTATTAGCGAGAGATACTTCCTCGTAGCAGTACAGAAGTACCAGGCTATCATAAATTAATAGGAGTTCAATCGTGTTTTTAATTAGCTGTTTGTTTGAAGAGAATACTGAATTATTAGCGAGAGATACTTCCTCGTAGAAGTACAAAAGTACCAGGCTATCATAAATTAATAGGAGTTCAATCGTGTTTTTAATTAGCTGTTTGTTTGAAGAGAATACTGAATTATTAGCGAGAGATACTTCCTCGTAGCAGTACAAAAGTACCAGGCTATCATAAATTAATAGGAGTTCAATCGTGTTTTTAATTAGCTGTTTGTTTGAAGAGAATACTGAATTATTAGCGAGAGATACTTCCTCGTAGCAGTACAAAAGTACCAGGCTATCATAACTTACTAAGAGTTCAATCGTCTCAATACCAAGCTGTGTTTTTAAAGAGAATACTAAATTATCAGTATAAGACAAAAGTACCAGGCTATCATCACTTAATAGGAGTTCAGTCTTCTCTTTACTCTTTAAAAAGAGAATATTTGCGAGAGCCAATTTCTCGGTACGAGACGAATAGCAAGAGGAACAAGAAGGTGCTAAATGTTCTTAATTATACCTACCATCAAAATGTAACACGCTTATATTTATAAAATTGGGATTGTGATAAAAACGGAAAGATTTAATAATAAATTAAGGTGTAAAGTTTTAGTATAAAAAATATACATACATACATACATAAACTCACGCCTGTATTCCCCGAAGGGGTAGGCAGAGGTGCATTTCTGCACCCACATTTCGCCAGGTATGTATCAGTCCCACGTAATAGGGGGCGAGCCTATTGCCGTTTTTCGGGCACATTTCCAGACTCCGTGCTGTTATCGAGAATTTCCTAATGGAAAAACCCAATAACACTTTGCCCGACCCGGGAATCGAACCCAGGACCTCTAGATCGCACGGCACATACTTGTACCGCGAGACCACGAGGCAGTCGTATATAAAATATATATTTCGAACAAGTTTAATTATATCGTTAAAGATTACAATGAACTTATAAAGTGTTGTATTTCCTATTAGAGTTAATTTATTTATGACTATTTAGTTCATTTTATTAACAAATAATAGAACCTTGTTTTTAAAAAAAAAACTTTAATTTTTATTTTTATTTATTACAGATGGTGAAACAGCTGCAAGTACTAACAGGGTTGGAAGAACACAACAAATTCGTACTCAACGAACTCAAAAGTGCCATGGGTGAGTAAAATCTCTTGTACATACATACATACATAAACTCACGCCTGTATTCCCTTAAGGGGTAGGCAGAGGTGCATTTCTGCACCCACATTTCGCCAAGTATGTATCAGTCCCACGTAATAGGTGGCGAGCCTATTGCCGTTTTCCGGGCACATTTCCAGACTCCGTGCTGTTACCGAGAATTTCCTAATGGAAAAACCCAATAACACTTTGCCCGACCCGGGAATCGAACCCAGGACCTCTAGATCGCACGGCACATACTTGTACCGCGAGACCACGAGGCAGTCCACCACGCTGGTCTAGTGCGGGTTGGCGGACTACACACCTAAGAAATTCCTAAGAACTTTTAGGTGTGCAGGTTCCTCGCGATGTGTTCCTTCGCCGTTAAAGTACGTGTTGATTCTTTATGAATGATGATGATGATGATATTTTCGCCCGACCCGGGAATTGAAACCGGCACCTTTCAACCTTGGTCTTGGTTTCCAGGAGTGATGCAGCACCACGACGCAATTACCGGCACGGAGAAGGAGCACGTGACCCACGACTACGAGAGACTTCTCAACCAAGCTATAGACGACGCCCTTATCATAGCGAGGCAGGCTTTCAAGTAAGTATTATATCAGCCCTGTGGATTGGGGGCGTAAGAATTCCGCCACGGTATCCCCTACCTGTCGTGATGGCCTTGAGGTTTGGGCATGCGGTCGAGAATCTCGACGGTCGCGGGTTCAAACCCCATGCACACACCTCTGCCTTTTCGAAGTTATGTGTGTATTCACAATGAATTATCATGTACTTTAACGGTGAAGGAAAACATCGTGATGAAACCTGCACACCTACGAGTTCTTAGGAATTTCTTAGGTGTGTAGTCCGCCAACCCGCACTAGGTCAGCGTGGTGGACTAAGGCCTACACCCTCTCAGTTGTAGAGGAGGCCCGTGCTCAGCAGTGGGACGTAAGTATATGGGCTGATGATGATGATGATCCCCTACCTGTCGTAAGAGGCGACTAACAGGGACCACTGGGGTGGCTGGGCGTACTGCGGGGGCGGTACAATATGATTAAAGCAATCCCGAGATTTGCAGCAGAGGGCGTGACCTCTTCACTGTCGCGGACGTTCACAAAAGGCGAGCGTCCAAAATATCATAAGTGGAGGGCATCTCAAGCCCTCCCAATTTTGAGGGGTCCATAATTAGACGGTGCGCTGAACGATAGCGGATCATTTAGGGCGCTTCTCGCCCTGAGATGCCGCAAAACGGCCCCAAATGCGCGTGACGGCCACAGAGGGGTTTTCAAAGTCAAAGTCAAATTATCTTTATTCAAATAGACTTCTACAAGTTCTTTTGAATCGGCAATTTTACACTTTTTAATATTTTTTAAACTATTGCCGCTTCGAAACGTGTTATCGCTGTGGAGAAGAAACGGCAAGAAACTCCCTCAGCAACATATGTCATTTTTTTTTAAATAGCAATAAATGTCTTTTTTTAATTACATTATTTAAATTTTACATTGTAAATGTCATAACGATACAAACTATAGCAACAAAACAAAACTCCGATCAATTTACATTACTCCCAGGGCTTATTATCTTCAATAAAATCTGAAATTTTATAGTATGCTTTTTTGTAAAGCTTATCTTAATTGATTTCTTAAACTTTGTCAAGGGAAGCTCCCTAATAGCCCTCGGAAGTTTGTTATAGAAGCGTATACATTGCCCCATAAAAGAGTTATTAACTTTCCGGAGACGAGTTACGTGTTGAACTAGATTACATTTGTTCCTAGTATTTTTATTGTGTACATTACAAATTTTGTTAAATTTATCAAGATTCTTTTGGACGTACATTAAGTTTTCGTATATAAACTGACAAGTGACGGTAAGAATATTTATTTCCTTAATTTTTTCTCTAAGTGAAGCCCTGGGACCTAAATTATAAATAGCCCTAATGGCAATTTAATTACTTAATTGGCTTTTATTCGGTATGCTGGCGTAGGATTTTGGTTAGGGACCCAACTCAGCTATGCGGACAATTGTTCCGCGCGCCGGGTTGGAAGGCCAGAGACCCCGACATACCCCTTTCGACTCTACTTTACTCTATGTATGACCTATTATAATTTTATGATTTCATTAAACTGCCTCGTGGTCTCGCGGTACAATTATGTGCCGTGGGATCTAGAGGTCCTGGGTTCGATTCCCGGGTCGGGCAAAGTGTTATTGGGTTTTTCCATTAGGAAATTCTCAGTAACAGCACGGAGTCTGGAAATGTGCCCGAAAAACGGCAATAGGCTCGCCCCCTATTACGTGGGACTGATACATACCCGGCGAAATGTGGGTGCAGAAATGCACCTCTGCCTACCCCTTCGGGGAATACAGGCGTGAGTTTATGTATGTATTTATGTGATTTCAGTAAAATGGCCCAGGCTGATGCAGTGAAACCGCCAATATTTAGCTACGACAGATGTCGCCTCAACGAATCCAGTTGTGCCACGTCGGAGTCCAACACCAGGTTCATTGTAAGTACATATACAGGATTACAGAATTGTTTAAGCTTGTCCCATCCTCTCCTTTCCTCACCAGAACCACGCGTGCGAGCATGCGAAGCCACAGCTTTGTGGTCACAACAACCGCGGCTCGAACCAAAAAGTTCGCCAACTCTTACCTTTGCCGCACCATCAATCTGTGGAATAGTCTGCCGGCTCACGTGTTCCCTCCTTCCTATGATCCTGGATCCTTTAAGCGAAGCGTCAAGAAGCATTTGTGCAGGCCGGCATGATTGTGTCGACCAGCGGGTGACCATCGTTTCTCGCTGGACGGTATTAATTTTTTGGACTCCACTGTGCTTACCATCAGGTACAGTGGAGTCACTTTGCCGTGCCAGTTTAAAAAATAAAATAAAAAAATACAGGTAAAGTCGTCCTCTATCCGTTAAGGGCGTGTAGTTTACATCGTTTCTGACTGATTTGACTATGAGACACCCTATCCTAAATCTAACCGTTTTCGAGATATTTGAATTTAATAGTTTTTTTCCAAAAAACTCCCGATTTTCGGCTATCAGCTTAGATATTTTGAAATGTGTAAGTCTTATTGTTACTATTATTTGATTTTTACATGTAAAATAAGATGCTTTATGACTTCAATAACCAAAATTGTACATAAAATGAATAAATAAGTCGCAGTAGACGATTAAAAATTAAAAACTTAAACAAACATTTGGAAAGTTTATTTTTCTCGAAAGGATATCAAAAAATATTATTATGGCACCTGCTTTGCACATGTGCCTGAAAATATCTACGTTTCATAAGCTATCCAACGAGGTACTACAATCCAGGGTTTTATTAATAGTTTGTAGAAAAATCTTAGTTTCATAGGCTAAAGGGAGGCAAAAATAAACTAAATAAAACAATCGGTGAGTACAAAATACTAAGTTTATTAAACTTTCCAGTTCTCACAAAACATCTTAGTATAAATTTTATGTTCACCATTTTTGCCTCATAAGCAGTGATGGCCTCAAAGTTTAGGCGCGCGGTCGAGAATCTCGGCGGTAGCGGGTTCAAACCCCAGACACACACCTCTGAATTTTTAAAGTTGGACTTCTATGAAAGTACCGCCACTGCTTTTATCGTTATCATCATCATCAGCCCATATACATACATACATACAACCCAATGCTGGGCACGTGCCTCCTCTACAACTCGGATGTAACTGTATTCACAATAAATTATCACTTGCTTTAACGATGAAGGAAAACATCGTGATGAAACCTACACATCTAAAAGCTCTAAGAAATTTCTTAGGTGTGTAGTCCGCCAACCTGCACTAGGCCAGCGTGGTGGACTAAGGCCTTAATCCTCTCAATAGTAGAGGAGGCCTGTGCCCAGCAGTGGGATGTATATGGAGTGATGATGATTATGATGATGATGATGTCTGCGTCTGTTTTGCACAAATCTTCGCAATCTGTTACGAAGTCCACTTTTTACGACAGCAGTAGTCATTCCTTCTCATTTTACTTATCGCCGCATTAATTATCCTGTCTCTAAATACTTCAACTTTGCCTCCCCTATAGCCTATGAAACTAAGATTTTCCTACAAACTATTAATCAAACCCTGGATTGTTGCACCTCGTTGGATAGCTTAGAAAACGTAGATATTTTTATGCATATCTGCAAAGCAGGTGCCATAATAATATTTTTTGATATCCTTTCTAGAAAAATAAACTTTCAAAATGTTTGTTAATGTTTTTAAGTTTTAATCGTCTACAGCGACTTATTTATTAATTTTATGTACAATTTTAGTTATTGAGGTCATAAAGCATCTTATTTTACATGTAAAAATCAAATAGTGGTAATAATAAGTCTTACACATTTCAAAATATCTAAGCTGATAGCCGAAAATCGGGAGTTTTTTGGAAAAAACTATTATATTCAAATATCTCGAAAACGATAAGATTTAGGATAGGGTGTCTCATAGTCAAATCAGTTAGAAACGATGTAAACTACACGCCCTTAACGGATATAGGACGACTTTACCTGTATATAGATCGTGAAGTCGTGGTAGCCTCGAGGTTCAGGCGCGCGGTCGAGAATCTCGGCGGTCGCGGGTTCAAACCCCAGGCACACACCTCTGACTTTTCCAAGTTATGTGTGTATTCACAATGAATTATCACCTACTTTAACGGTGAAGGAAAATATCGTGATGAAACCTGCACACCTAAAAGTTGTTAGGAATTTCTTACGTGTGTAGTCCGCCAACCCGCACTAGGCCAGCGTGGTGGACTAAGGCCTAAACCCTCTCAGTTGTAGAGGAGCCCGTGTAGCAGCGGGACGTATTTGGGCTGAAGATGAAAAAACTATCTAAAAGTGTCTGTAGAAATTTATCTCTGCACACCCCATCGTGAATACAGGTAAAATTATAAATATTATTATCATCATCATCATCATCATCAGCCCATATACGTCCCACTGCTGGGTACGGGCCTCCTCTATAACTGAGAGGGTTTAGGCCTTACTCCACCACGCTGGCCTAGTGCGGGTTGGCGGACTACACACCTAAGAAATTCCTAAGAACTCTTAGGTGTGCAGGTTTCATCACGATGTTTTCCTTCACCGTTAAAGTACATGGTAATTCATTGTGAATACACACATAACTTGGAAAAGTCAGAGGCGTGTGCCTGGGGTTTGAACCTGCGACCGCCGAAATTCTCGACCGCGCGCCTAAACCTCGAGGCCATCACTGCTTTTTAATTATTATTATATGCACCTTTTATTTACAGGTAACAGTCTATAATTCTCTGGCATGGGACTTGAAAGAAGCTATAAGAATTCCAGTAGTAGATGGGACCTACGATGTATACGCGCCGAATGGTAAGATTAAACAATTTTTTACATAACAGTTGGTATTTTTATGCTGGCCCGGCCGACATAGCAACTGATGGTATACTGATGGTCAGTGCCGGTACTTCCATAGAAGCCCAAAAGCGTTACACGTTAATTGTGTAATGTCTAGTTTATAATTGTTTATTGTTGGGTTAGTGTTTTCTCATTTATCGCTTACAAATCGCTTTTAAATAAAGATTTAAAGCTTAAAGATTATTATTCGGAATTTTGTAAGGTAAGCTGGGCTTTTGGGCTTCTATGGAAGTACCGCCACTGCAGAATGGCAATAATAATAATGTAGTTTAGTTTTGACTAGCAAAATAATGCCAGCCTAACTGAACATTTCAAGAACTACGGTGGTAGATGGCTTCCGCTGACAGAAAGATTCTACAATAATTAAGTCAATTAGTGATGGCCTTGAGGTTTAGGTGCGCGGTAAAGAATCTCGGCAGCTTCAAGCTCAAACCCTAGGCACACACCTCTGACTTTTCGAAGTTATGTGTGTATTCACAATAAATTATCACGTATTTGAACGGTGTAGGAAAGCATCGTGAGGAAACCTGCACACTAAATGTTTTTAGGAGTTTCTAAGGTGTGTAGTTCGCCAACCCCTACTAGGCTAGCGTGGTGGACTAAGGCCTAAACATTTTCAGTTATATACGAGGCCCGTGCTCAGCATTGGGACGGATATGAGTCGATAATGATAATGATACAAGACTTGTATCTTAGTGTGGTGATACAAGTATGTATCTTATTTAAATTTAAATTTTTCAGGTGAAAAAATCGACTCCCAATTAGTGCCGATACCAGAATTAGTTCTAAATATACCTACTAGAAGATCTTCAGCCACCCACGAGCTGGTTTTCATAGCCCACCTCCACGCTGTAGCTATCAAAACATTTTACGTGCAAAAAGTCCAGAAAATCAAACGGGACTCTTACACCAATCCCGATGAGTACTACTCTCCTATAGACAAGTATTTTAACGACGTCAAAGATGAAACACAAGTTGAAATACAGAGATTAGAAGACGAAGGATCTAAAATTAACACAGATGAAGAATTCAAAAGACGATCTCGTTCTAAAGATGGGCTTAAAATCTTATCAAATGAGGAAAATGAGAGGATTTTACGTAAAAAACGGGATTTAGATGCTCAAGATGTGGGGATTACTTATCACTTCTATCCTGGATGCGTAGGGGATAACAAAGTCCCAGCCAACAGGAGTTCTGGAGCTTACATATTCCGTCCTAACGCTACCACTCCGAAACAACTTAAAGAACAAACTACACAAAGTCTAAAAGGAATATTACTAGATGAAAAACGGATTGTGTACAATGAAAATGTTTTATCAGTAAGAAGGAGGTATGAAGGACTAGATTTCGTTGAGAACGAATGGCTGGTCGGACCCATAGACGTAACAGACGGAGTAGGCAAAGAATATGTGGTTAGATACCAAACTAACATACTGAATAATGGAGAATTTTATACTGACTCAAACGGAAGACAAGTCTTGAAAAGAAAACTGAACCAAAGACCACAATATAATGTTACTTTAGCAGAGCCAATAGCTGGTAACTATTATCCTGTAACCAACGAAATATATATAGAAAATGGAGATGATAGACTGACAGTTCTAACTGACAGATCTCAAGGAGGCACTTCCCTAGTCGAAGGTCAAATAGAACTGATGCTGCATAGGAGACTGTTGCATGATGACGCTTTTGGAGTTGATGAAGCGCTGAACGAGACGGCTAATGGTAAAGGACTAGTTGTTAGAGGGAGACACAGGATATTCACAACGAAAGATGAAGTTGTACTGAGAAAGAATTTACTCCAAATGCACCAACAGCCAATAGTGTTTGTATCTGCTATTAATATGCCTTATGAACAATGGTTGACTTTGGACAACTGCCACCGTTTCCTGAAGAATAACCTTCCTGATGGACTGCATCTACTGTCTCTGGAGCCATGGGGTGACAAACTCCTGCTAAGATTGGAAAACTATAAGAAAACCAATATGAGATTCGATCTAAGCACTCTTTTCGAGGAGATCAAGATAAATGGACTTAAAGAGACCTTGCTAGCAGCTAACCAGTTTAAAGAAGACCATACGAGGACTCGTTGGAGACAAGAAAGAGAATTCTCTAGAAGTTTTAATGAGAAGTATGGAGTTTTTGATGGTATGGTCAGGAATGATGGTAGGACAGAAGACGGTCACATAACTCATGATACAGGACTCAACATTTCCATAAGAGGGAAGGAAATAAGAACGTTCATAGTAGATTTCGAATATGTAAAGTAAATGTTGTTAAATTTTGATGAATATATTTTTATAAGCAATTTTGTTGTTTGATTTATGTTTTTGTTCATTATTTATCTTGCGAAGCATTGCTTCAAATACAAATTCGAAAGAAATAAATGGAAAAATATATTGAAAAGATAGTAATATTGGGTATAGTGGTAATGTCTAGCTGTCTCCCTTGTATACACGCTTTTATGTGGGCGATGACGTCATAACGATGTTTGTGCATGTCTTTTGAGCAATGTTTTGAAAATGCCATGTACATTTGACAATACTGATTCTACATGGGTTTTTTTTTTAAACGAGGCTATAGTTAGTATTTTAATTGCCGTATGGTAAAGAATAAGCAGTGATGGCCTCGAGGTTTAGGCGCGCGGTCGAGAATCTCGGCGGTCGCAGGTTCAAAACCCAGGCACACACCCCTTACCTTTCAAAGTTATGTGTGTATTCACAATGAATTATCACTTGCTTTAACGGTGAAGGGAAACATCGTGAGGAAGTCTGCACACTTAAAAGTTCTTAAGAATTCCTTAGGTGTGTAGTCCGCCAACCCGCCGTAGGCCAGCGCGGTGGACTAAAGCCTATCAGTTGTAGAGGAGGCCCGTGCCCAGCAGTGGGACGTATATGGCCTGTTGATGATATTCTTTATTAGGTCTCCAACTTTCTGGACCAAAAAAATACACTGTAGGTACTCTGTAAGTACCGTACCGTAATAAAACATTTGGGCTTGCCGGGCAACCCTAGCCCTAGTTAGAGATCCTAGGCACGCCACTGGATTCAGGAAGGCCACAAATATTTTTTAATAAAGTCTAAGCCCGCGAGGTGGACGGATCAAATTCGATCCTTTAATATACTACACAAAGCAAACAAATCGTCAGACTGAAGATTGTGTAGGGGAGGTAGGACCTCTAGTACTTAACATGGAAAAGGACAAGAAGAAAGTGTAAAAGAGTATAATGTAGGTTTATTTGAGTGGAAAGCTGATAACGGCTGCTAACTTTAGCCCTGTTAAGTATTAATTTTGATGTGAGTTTTTCTAAACAAAAATTATTTTATTGCCATACCATTGTAATATTATAAAATATGTTTTGGATGTTGGTTTTCTAAGTCCCTCAGTGTATGAGACAATCACAGACGTCTCGTAAAACCTTCATCAAATTAGTAATCAATTTTCATTTTACAGTGAGGCAAATGACAAAGAACCATTTCAAGGAAAAAGAGCAAGTTATAAATTTTTTTATTACGGAAATAATATACTACTATTTGTGTCATATTATTTTTCTTATTATATTAAGTGTCTTTTAAAATAAGTAGTTATAATGGCTTTGATTTTTACAATATTACTATGCATCCAATGAAACAAAACGTTTCCTACATGCCAATGCCAACATCCGCCATATTGTTTACAAATCGTACATGTCAATTGGAAGTGTTTCACTCTCCGTTTTTATTTTAATTTAATTATATCAAAATGGATACGACAAGTTTAGACAACGTTGAAGACTTTAAACTAGATTTCGAAGTTGAAAAACCCTTGTGCAGGTGTTGTTTGACCACAGAAAGAAAAATGGCGAATGCTGCGTTATACGAAGCTTATATTCGAGATTTAGCCGGTACAGATGTATGAAATATTCATTTTATTGTCTTTTCACAGTATTCTGAACCTGTTTTATGCTAAACAAGCGAAATTTAACATACAAATCGTCTAAAAATCACATAATATACATGATGTTAAATGTAAATAAATAACTTGAATTACATCGAAAAATCTTCATTTATTTAGTCCTTACATGATCTTATTGTATAGTTCAGATGTCGTTTACATCTTTAGAGTTATAATTTTGTGAAATAAAGATTATTCATCGGAATACCAGCTTAAACTTTGTGTTATTCTTCGTACTTGGGTGGTTAGTTTAAATCAGTGGTTTAATAACATTAAAATTTGACGTAATTGCTGTATGTATCTCTATTTTGTGTCTCAGATGGTTAAATAGTGAGCTATAAAATGTTTATTTAAGACATCCAAGTGGATGGGTGGGTAAATAGTTTTATATTTAAAGCTGTATCCTATATTTTCAGATGTCCAACTCGGACGGACTACCGTCATATTTATGCTGGGAGTGCACAGCGTTACTTAAGAAGGCTGTCAAGTTTAAATACAAGATGTTGAGGGCTCATACACTTCTCTACGAATATGCCACGAGATGCGCACCAGTAAGTAATTTTACAAAGTAATGTTAGTTATTTAAAATCTTCTGAGTGTACGATGACCTAGTCCAGGGGAAAAGGTTAAACAACTTATAATATACTATTTTTACCTATTCTATATGTTATGGTAGCCTAGTAACTTAATTTTTAACCCTTCATTTGACAGACTTTTTTTTGTACGATCATCACAACTCATGATCCCATTTTATTATTTACCTTGTGAGGGGTCCTAGAAAAAATACTCGAAAACATATACCAATTTAGTATCCTGAAAAATCTGTGTCCATTAAAAATTAATATTATCAAGTTAGATTGTTGTTACTCTAACAAGAAGTATACTGGACGGTGTCGAATTAAGTGTTAATTTGGCCAATCTCCTGGCAAGTCTCCTAGGGAGATCAACTTAAATTGATAAGTAGTGATGGCCCCAAGAGTTAGAACCATCAGTAGTGGGACTTCCATAGAAGCCAAAAAGCGTTAAACGTTAATTGTGTAATGTCTAGTTTATATTTGCTTATTATGGGGTCTTTATTTAAAAAATTGCTTTTGTTAAATAAAGATTTGAAGCTTAAAAAATGTTATTTGGAATTTTAAAAGGCAAATTGGGCTTTTGGGCTTCTATGGAAGTACCGCCACTGAGAATCATCATCATCATCATCAGCCCATATATGTCCCACTGCTGAGCATGGGCCTCCTTTTCAACTGAGAGCCTACGCCTAGTGCGGGTTGGCCGACTATACCCCTAAGAAATTCCTAAGAACTGTTTGGTGTGCAGGTTTCATCACGATGTTTTCCTTCGCCGATAAAGTAAGTGATAATTCATTGTGAATAGACACATAACTTGGAAAAGTCAGAAGTGTGTGCAGGCACCCCAGGGGGTTTGAACCCGCGACCGCCGAGATTCTCGACCGCGCGCCTAAACCTCGAGGCCATCACTACAATCTATCAACAATCAAGATATGCAAGCGGACTGTTTGTTTATTGTTCTAGTTCCCTATAGACGCCCAAGATCCTGAGCTGACGAAATACGCAAGTCCACATTTATTGACCACAAAGACACTCACTTTTGAAACGAACGGGAAAGGCAAAATTGGATTTCAGAAAGTCTTAGAAGTAAGTATTGTCTGAAGTGAAAATTTTTAATCTTAGTATCAATATTGTAAACTGCCTCGTGGTCTCGCGGCACAAGTATGTATGTGCCGTGCGATCTAGGTATCCTGGGTTCGATTCCCGGGTGGGGCAAGGTGTTGTTGGGTTTTTCCATTAGGAAATTCTCAATAGGCTAGCCCCCCATTACGTGGGCCTGATCTGGCGAAATGTGGATGCAGAAATGCACCACCCCTTCAGGGAATACAGACATGAGATTCAGTGGCGGTACTTCGATAGAAGCCCAAAAGCCCAGCTTGCGTTACAAAATTCCAAATAATAATCTTTAAGCTTTAAATGTTTATTTAACAAAAGCAATTTGACGTATAAATGAGAATATCCTGAGCCCACATTAAACAATTATAAACTAGACATTACACAATTAACGTGTAACGCTTTTGGGCTTCTATGGAAGTACCACCTCTGGTGAGATTATGTACATATATGTTTCAAGTAGTGATGGCTTCGAGATTTAGGCGCGCGGTGTAGAATCTCGGCGACCGCGGGTTCAGAAACGAAATTTTCACGTGCTTTTAAGGTGAAGAAAAACATCGTGACGAAACCTGCACACCTAAAAGTTCTTAGGAATTTCTTAGGTGTGTAGTCCGCCAACCCGCATTAGGCCAGCGTGGTGGACTAAGGCTTTAGGCCCTCTCAGTTGTAGAGGAAGCCCGTGCAGCAGTGGGACGTACACTACCGACAAAAAGTTTGGAAGCACCTATAATTTTTGTAAAAACAAATAGCAAATTGATAATAATATATTTTATCGATGTTGTAATAAAATATAATATTATTTTAGTAATAATAATATGGTTTTGTTTCATAGTTTAATTGTTGTTTTAATTAAGTACCTAAACATTATTCATTAAATAATACCATATCTTATATTATTTCTGAGTGACTGCCTCGTGGTCTCGCGGTACACGTATGTGCCGTGCGACCTAGAGGTCCTGGGTTCGATTCCCGGGTCGGGCAGAGTGTTATTGGGTTTTTCTATTAGGAAATTCTCGGTAACAGCACGGAGTCTGGAATTGTGCCCGAAAAACGGCAATAGGCTCGCCCCCTATTACGTGGGACTGATAAATACTTGGCGAAATGTGGGTGCAGAAATGCACCTCTGCCTACCCCTTCGGGGATTATAGGCGTGAGGTTATGTATGTATGTATGTATATTATTTCTAAAGTAATTGAGAGTATTAAAAGTGCTTCCAAACTTTTTGTCGGTAGTGTATAAAGTCAAAGTCAAAGTCAAATTATCTTTATTCAAATAGACTTTTACAAGTTCTTTTGAATCGTCAATTTTACACTTTTTAATATTTTTTTAAACTATTAAACTATTGCCTATTATATATGGCCTGACGATGATGTTTTCATGTCTGTCTGTTTCTTTCAGCACGAGAAAGAAACACAGTCAGGCGACTTAGAAGTGGAGCTGCCCGTGTTGATAAACAAATTTGAAGAAGATTTCGTGAAAGAGGAGACCACCTTCAATGATTATGATGACGGAATCACTCTTGAGGAGTTCAGGTGGGTGGATGAAGACTGGTTCGTGGGTGGGTGTTAAATAAATAAATACACCCAACAGTCACATACATAGTTCTGACCACACACTAACATACAAGTCTTGTGTCGTGTATCAGAAACTACGAGAGACTTCGCTCTCACATACACCCAGACACGAAACAAATATTTGTGGATCACACAAACATTTGTCTCGGTGCGGGGATCGAACCCGCGGCCTCTCGTTTCGCAAGCTGGTGTCTAGCCAACTGCGCCACGGGGCTGTCAAGAGGGTTCAGGTGGGTGAAATGTGGAGTGTATGCCACCTTGGTGCCATGGGATAAGTGTGTGGGAGTGGGAGGTGCCAGGTTTGATACCAAGTTGGGAGATTTTATTGGAGGAAGTTTTGTTGCCTGGTGCGGTAATGTCTGGTCGGTGTAGGAGGGTAATGAGAGGTGCAAGGTTCTATTCTAAGTTGGGAGATTTCATAGTATGTTGTTTAAGAGTTTTCCATAATATATGTAAATATTGCAGTTTTTTTAGACAAATTACCATACTCTATGCTGGTACTGACGATACCTTAGTAGATGAACCCTTATTGGCTATTTGACAGATTTTTTAAATTGATTTTGGCCTTAGACCACCACGCTGGCCTAATGCGGGTTGGCGAACTACACACCTAAGAAATTCCTAAGAACTTTCATATATGCAGATTTCCTCACGATGTTTTCCTTCACCGTTAATACCATTATTTCGTTTACAGGACAAATAAGATAACAGAAGAGGATTTGAACAATTTCCTACAAGACGACGAACTTGTAGTGCCCAAAGAGGAGCCGGACGTCAAGAAGAAGACGAAAAAGAAGAAGAAAGAGGATAAAGTCAAGAAGAAAAAGCAGAGGTTAGTTTCTAAATATGATAACTACAAAAATGTGTGTGATCTGTGTGATCCACAAATTTGTTCCGGGTCTGGGTGTATGTGAGACCGAAAAGTGTCTCGTAGTTTCTGATACCCACGACACAAGACTTGTATCTTAATGTGGGGTCAGAACTATGTATGTGACTGTTGGGTGTATTTCATCATCATCATCATCATCATCAGCAGCCTTTATTACGTCCACTGCTGGACATAGGCCTTTCCTATGGCACGCCACTGGGCTCGATCTTCGGCCCTCCTCATCCAACCGCTGCCAGCCACCCTGCGAATATCGTCACCCCACCTAGCCAGAGGGCGCCCTACACTACGTATTTATTTATTATTTATTTATTTATTATTTAATTCACAGCGACACAACAGAAACAGAAGCGAAAAGCGAAAAGAAATCGTCAATAAGAAGAACTATTGAATTGGACCCAAATAAGATAAAAATAGTGATTTTAAACCCAGAGGAACAGATCAAACAGAGAGAGGTGAGGCACCAAATATATACACCTTACATACATAAACTCACGCCTGTATTCCCCGAAGGGGTAGGCAGAGGTGCATTTCTGCACCCACATTTCGCCAGGTATGTATCAGTCCCACGTAATAGGGGGCGAGCCTATTGCCGTTTTTTGGGCACATTTCCAGACTCCGTGCTGTTACCGAGAATTTCCTAATGGAAAAACCCAATAACACTGCCCGACCCGGGAATCGAACCCAGGACCTCTAGATCGCACGGCACATACTTGTACCGCGAGACCACGAGGCAGTCTTTATTTTACCTTTCTTTAATATTTCGAGTTCATTAATGCCAATAGTTTTATAGGCCTGGTAGTGGTCTAAGGCCAAACTTGACTGTAAAAGAGTATTATAGAATTAAAATGCTCACAAAGATATTAAATATTATATTGTTAGAATACATAAGGGTAGTGGAGGAGTAACTCTATATAGGCCGGTGTCGAGTGTTAGCGGACCTCGTTTGGTTGCGCTCCGTCCGTCGCGTCAGTCGGACACAATTGTCGTTGGTGGGGATAATGGTCGTTCTGTTTGTTTTTGCTCTATTATTGTAAATTGTAACCTGGATTATTTAGCGTTGGTATTGTGTCGGAATTGTTCAATGTTAAGTTGCTTTGATTTGGAGTAAATGTTATTAATGAAATTGTAAAAACGTGTAAAGTATTTTCCTTTAAAAAAAAGTCACTTCTGATCGAATTTCCTTAGAATATTTATACTAAATATTTAATGTTACTTTTCAGGAGGAGAGCAAGACCAATCTTAAGTTTCCATATCAATGCAATTTGTGCTTTAAAGGGTTCAATTTTGAGTCCAAATTGCAGAATCACATGAACAAACACAGCCCGGTGAGTTGCTTTATCAATTTTAGTTAAATAAATACTCCCAACAGTCACATACATAGTTCTGACCCCACACTAGGATACAAGTCTTGTGTATCAGAAACTACGAGAGACTTTACGACACAGGTGTGCAGGTTTCCTCACGATGTTTTCCTTCACCGTCAAAGTACGTGATAATTCTTAGTGAATACACACATAACTCCAAAAAGTCAGAGGTGTGCTTGGGGTTTGAACCCGCGACCGTCGAGATTCTCGAGCGCGTGCCTAAACCTCGAGGCCAACACGACTTACATACATACAGGCTGTGTAAAGACTGTAATCTAAAACTAAGACAGGCAATCATCATCAGCCCAAATACGTCCCACTGCTGGGCACGGGCCTCCTCTACAACTGAGAGGGTTTAGGCCTTAGTCCACCACGCTGGCCTAGTGCGGGTTGGCGGACTGCACACCTAAGAAATTCCTAAGAACTTTTAGGTGTGCAGGTTTTATCACGATGTTTTCCTTCACCGTTAAAGTACGTGATAATTTATTGTGAATACACACATAACTTGGAAAAGTCAGAGGTGTGTGCCTGGGGTTTGAACCCGCGACCGCTGAAATTCTCGACCGCGCGCCTAAACCTCGAGGCCATCACTGCTTTAGTAATTTAGGCAATAGCCCCGGTGATTACTAATACCGTGACATTAAAAAATAACCCGACAAAAATAAAAAGTTTTCCGTTTTCCTAAAAACTACATACATTTAATTCTCGTGGTTGTAAGGAAAAGGTTGTTTTTGTTAAGATTTTTTTTAATGTCACGTTACTTGTAATCACCGTGGCAATTACCTGCCTTTGTTTCCGATTACGATCTGAATACACCCTGTATATGTATGTATGTTTGTATGCAGTGTTGCCAACAAGACTAACATAAAACTTGCTAAACGGCTGTTGAAATTTTGCTAAAATTATGCTAAAGTCTGTATAATTTAGCTAAAAATTATGCTAAAAATTTAGGCGGCATATTAATGACCAGGTAATTGATAATGCACTTAAAACTATAAGAACTTTTATTTACAAAGTTAGGTTGGTAGTAGGTAAAGTACTATTTTATTCTATTTCACTTTTTTCTTACAACAAAAAGATAGACAACGAATGATGATTGTCTATGGTATATTAAATTTAATTTGTATGGGAATCCCCGAATTACGGTATAGAGCGTTTGACGTAAGGCGGGCCCACATATTCATTACCTTTGTCGTTATATTGGCAGTGTTGCCACCTTATGTCTAATGAAATGTACGAAACATAATAAAGTGGTAGTTTGTTTCATGGTTTAACTGTTTTTAAATAACTATTTTATATGCAAAAAATATGCTATATGCCAAACAAGAAATAAAAATGCTAAACAATATAAAATTATGCTAAATCTAGCATATAATATGCAAAATTGGCAACACTGTTTGTATGTATAACTCGAAAGCCTGTCTCGCCGTGATAAGCGCGTCGTGTATAGCTTGGTTGAGAAGTCTGGTAATCGCCAACCGGCCCAACTTTGCCGGCAGTCCCGCGGCCCGTTCGAGTGCCAGTTGTGCCACATGTTCCTGCCGACCGCGTACAGCTTCAGCGTGCACTCGCTCATACACACGCGACGCTTCGAGTGCGTCAAGTGCGGACGCAGGATGACGGACAGATCGTCCATCCTCGACCATTTTCGGTGAGTTTTTGTAGGGTAGTTTAACCAAGCATGGAAAACATTGGAATTTTTTGATGAAATGTGTAAATTAAGTTCTTAATACATACATAACGGTGGAGCCATTACATTAAAAAGAAGAAGAAGTAATACATACATACATAAACCCACGCCTATTCCCCGAAGGGGTAGGCAGACGTGCATTTCAGCACCCACATTTCGCCAGGTATGTATCAGTCCCACGTAATAGGGGGCGAGCCTATTGCCGTTTTTCGGGCACATTTCCAGACTCCGTGCTGTTACTGAGGATTTCCTAATGGAAAAACCCAATAAGACTGCCCGACCCGGGAATCGAACCCAGGACCTCTAGATCGCACGGCACATACTTGTGCCGCGAGACCACGAGGCAGTTCTTAATACATTAGGAAAAAATAAATAATATTATGAAAACAAAAAAAATATTTAAGTAATTTTTTTTTCGCGATTTATCAAGACGGATCGTACTGATCTTCCTTAGCCGAGAAAAATTATCAATTTGAAAAAAATACAATAAAATCACTTTAAAAAAAATTACAGCGAAAAATAATTTTTTTCTTGAAAAATAGTGTGAAATTACGAGCCCTAACAACTAAAAAAATGTTGAATGTAGCGTCCTAATAATAGGATAGTGGGGAGGAATGGGTTAAGTACCTAATAATTACCCCCCCCCCCTCCCTTTTGAGTTTTTTTAAATGAACAAAAGGACGACGGACAGATCTTCCATGCTTGATGATTATCGGTGCGTTTTTGTAGGGTAGTTAGTGTTTTTGCCATAATTACCTGTCCAACTAAGGCAGGTAATAGCCAAGGTGGTGACAAACCCCCTGGCGTTAAAGAAAATCCCGACAAAAAATAAAAAAATAGAAGTTTTCCTAACAACCATAGGTATAAAATGTATGTGGTTAGTTTCCGATCACGGTCTGAATACACCCTGTATATGTAATATTTCCAGGACGCAACACGAAGGCGTGATGACTCTCTACACATGTCAGATCTGTGGGAAAATGTCCAAGTGAGTGTTAATATTATTTTTATATGTTTTTTTTACTACCTAATTTAGATTGTGCTGAATTTCGGCAACCACATAGTTATTTTTATCTAGGTATTCGGGAAAGGATTCTCCAATATCGTGTCGTGTATCACCAATTACGAGACACTTTCCTCTCAAAAACACAGAGAAATAAATATTTATGGATCACACAAACATTTGCCTCTCCGGGGATCGACGCGGCCTCTCGTTTCGCAAGCTAATCAACTGTGCCACATGGCTGTCAAACACACAAGTCACATACAAGTATTGTGTCGGGTATCACTAACTACGAGACACTTCAAATCAAATCAAATCAAAATCATTTATTTGCGAATATGGGTTACAAATAGTTCTTATATAATACAAATAGGCACATTGGCCATATCCCACCCACAAGCCAGGCAAACTAAAAGTAAATGGATTAATAAAATCATAAATTTTATGAAGGTATTTAAAATTGTGTCATCATCAGCCCATATACGTCCCACTGCTGGGCACGGGCCTCCTCTACAACTGAGAGGGTTTAGGCCTTAGTCCACCACGCTGGGCTAGTGCGGGTTGGCGGACTACACACCCAAGAAATTCCTAAGAACTTTTAAGTGTGCAGGTTTTATCACGATGTTTTCCTTCACCGTTAAAGTACGTGATAATTCAATGTGAACACACACATAACTTTGAAAAGTGCCTGGGGTTTGAACCCGCGACCGTCGAGATTCTCGACCGCGTACCTAAACCTCGAGGCCAACACGACTAAAATTGTGTGTCTCGCAAATATTCTGAGACTACTCTCATAATCACTCATATCTTATTGCATATGATTCCAGTAACAGCAAGACTCACAGAGGCCATGTCCGTAACCACCATTCAGGCGATAGACCCAAGTGCGACCAGTGCGGGAAGACTTTCGTCAACGCAGATTCTCTGGTGGAGCATCAACAGTGAGTAAAATTATTTGTTCGTCGGCTAAAATGTCGAAGAAGTCGACAGAAAGTCGCGCGACTGTCGAGCGATTGTTGGTGGGTAACATTGTTGTGAATTATATTGATTTGTGTGCTTTTTTTGGAAAATACTAGTAAAATATAATTGATTCGACAATATTAATTTACTATTGGAAAAATAAAAAACAACTTTTTATTGGGCATGTAAATAAATAAATACACCCAACAGTCACATACATAGTTCTGACCCCACACTAGGAGGCAAGTCCTGTGGGTTGATATCCACTGAAACTAAGAGATTTTTCGGTCTTACTAACACCTAGACCCGAAGAAAAATTGTGGATCACACAAACATTTGTCTTGGTGCGAGGATCGAACCCGCGTCCTCTTATTTCGAAAGTTGGTATCTAGCCAACTGCGCCACGACGCTTAAAATACTTTACTAAGCAAGTCTAAATTACTGTACTAAGACAAAAGTATTTTAATTTCATAATATGTTTGTAAGAAATAAACTCAAAATACTATATATACTAAATTATTTCACTTATAAAACGACACAATATCTACTCAACATAACAGTAATCGAAACAATCGCATCAAAACTCAAAAACTCGCGACAATCGACCGACAGTCGCTCAACAATCAACCGACAGTCGCTCAACTCATCCCCCCCTTCCACAGGATTCACCAAGGCATAAAGAACTACGAGTGCGAATTGTGCGGCGCCAGGTTCCGAACCCGCGCTCAGATCAAGCACCACCAACTGAAACATTCCGCTGCCAAGGATTACTACTGCGTGGAATGCGATGCTCGGTGAGTAATATACATGCATTATTATCATCAGCCCATATACGTCATACTGCTGGGCACGAGCCTCCTCTATAACTGAGATGGTTTAGGCCTTAGTCCACCACGCTGGCCTAGTGCGAGTTGGCGGACTACACACCTGAGAAATTCCTAAAAATTTTATAAAAAATTATAAGTATGTCGGAAACATAGGCCGAGTGAAAAACTTTTAAGACATTCAGACGCTATATTTCCAATAAAACTTGACAAATTATAGTACAACGAAACGTGAGACAGTTCCTAGGCACTTGTTGTCCGCGCGGTGGTTCGGTGAGAATTGCCGACGTTCAAGCTGCCACTCCCACTCGTCGACATCGCTTGACGTCCCCACTCTTCGACTCCGCACGGAAGTGAGCTAGACTCTGCCGAGCGTGCTATCTGCACACTTCGTTTCGCTGTCAGTTGAAGTCCCGTACTAATGACCAACACGACACGGCCATCCTACAGGACACACGTCTCTGTGTGTTAGTCTAAACAAAATTCATGTGCAAAGTATCATATAGCTCGGCTAGTCCTGACTTAGCCCAGGTAAAGGTCATACAATAATACTGAGGCTTAGATTGTTCTTAATAATCTACTCACAGAAGAATTTTCATTAATTCTTAACACAAATCAAAGACAGTTTCAAAGCACTACTGATTTCTTGATTCATGACCTTCAATTATCACACTAAATTAAACAACCAAGCTATACACGTGATTCATGGCCATCCAGTAACACCACTTACTCAGCCATTTCTTTTGCGCATCCCCTTTGGATCGCACATGGTTCCTACAGAACCCCAACAATCACCGTGTACACTTAAACATTACCCAAAATGTCCTCCTCAAGTTCATCAGGTATGCTTTGACCCCTCTGGCATTTTTCTAAGCCTATCATGACCGTACTTGTAAGTGCTCTTAAAGTTAAACGCCTTTTAGGTATAGGGATAACTATTTTACATCATTATTGAAATTAAATTATCATAAACTTAGATAAACTAGACACTGACTACTGCTGCAAAATCTCCATGCAATCAATACTAACAGTAATGATGACTCTAAACGCGATATACGTGTACACACACTTGGTCAGCCCCGTGACTAGTGCTAGGTGATAGTCAGCCCCGTGACTATACCATAAATTTGATAGTCAGCTCTGTGACTAGTGCTAGGTGATAGTCAGCCCCGTGACTATACCATAAATTCGATAGTCAGCTCTGTGACTAGTGCTAGGTGATAGTCAGCCCCGTGACTATACCATAAATTCGATAGTCAGCTCTGTGACTAGTGCTAGGTGATAGTCAGCCCCGTGACTATACCATAAATTTGATAGTCAGCTCTGTGACTATGTATGTTAAACATTCATTCGTTACTCTGATTGCATAAAACACCCGCAGCAGTGTCATGTGTAGGTTCTGAAGTTACATTATTGTGAGAATTTGGTAAATTATAATTTTCATTTCATTCCATAAGTACTTTACCCTCAGGCATTTTCCTAACTCTATCGTGTGCATATTACATTATAGGTTCGTTCTGCCTTTAGCAGATAGCGGTCACCGTCCAGAACTTCTACTATCTTAAATGGACCCTTAAATGGATCTAATTTGGTTTGATTCCTCTCTTCATTCTCAATTAATACAAACTCGCCCACAGTAAATTTAGAAATTATTGTCTTTACAATCGCATGAAACATAACTCGACTTGTTGGCAGTAATAATTTCGGTTAATTATGTGAGTAGCATTAACTATTTCAATACCTGAGCCACGCACCAAGCCAGTCCATCAAATCAACTTTATGATAATGACTTCAAATTTTATCGTAAGAGAGTCTCCAAGTAAGTTTCCTTCGAGCCACGGCTCCTTAGCCAACCGGCAATCACATTGCCCCAATCCACTCATTGGATCCCGACCTCCGCCAGTGTTAAACGCAAATCGCATGCTACGATTACGAAGTAACCCCTGGTACGGTCATACGCAATACGCCCGATATAGTCCCCTTACTCGAGTCTCAACTTACATCATAACTAACTGAATCAACATCAGTAATTATCAGAATTACTATCAACATCAACTTCGACTGGTACGTGACACAGACATCTTTTTTGACTTCTAGTTGTTATTCGTAACTCCGTATGTGAAACATTACACTTTAAAAAGAACATTGCTTACTACATTTTCTATTGTGGACTATCTCACACTATTTTTTATTTATTTTTTCAAATCGGACTAGTATTTCCTCAGATTAGCGTGTTCAAGCAAAAACAAAAGAAAACAAACTCTTCAGCTTTGTAATATTAGTAAAGGTCGTGTGTGAATACGAATTTTAAATTCGAAGCTTGAAACACCATATGGTCCCCTTGCAAAACTTTATAATTACACTGCACACTATCTGTTTAGTAATAACTATTCCGTGCCTTTCAGATACCATTCATAGCAACAACATTACTAGTACATTTACCATTTAAATTTAAGGTAAATCCTTTTTAGTAATTAAAAGTTTACAGACCATCATTCCATTATAAAGTGAGCGTCAGTGGTTGTACAAATCATCAAACTAGGCATCGCTCGAACCGCGCTGCGCAACCGCCAGGCTACGCCGCCGCCAGGCTGCGCCGCCGCCGCCACACGTGCCGCCGCCGCACGTGCCGCCGCCGCACTTATCGGGTTCACTATAACACGAATTATAATACTTGAAATTAATTATTCACCGAGACCATTTATTATACGAAGGAACAACAATGATCGCCTTGCGTATTTTGCATATGTGGGGTAATTGTTAGAATTAGTTTTTATAACATTAAAATGATTTTAGCAACATCCAAGTCACGTGGGCACAAAGTTTAAACTCGTGTTTGAAATTGGGCCAGCTTAAGACACACTCTTAAGACACTAAATTTAAGGACGGATCAAAAGTTGAAGTATAAAAGTTGTTGGACCTTACCGGGTTCAAACCACTTATCTCTTAAACTTATCCGCCAGCTCCGTAGCAATGCAGTCGCTCGGAAATTGTGACTCCGCTGCAGACGTTAACGTGGATAGCCCCGTAGTCAGAATCCATGCAGGTGTGGGGGCCATCACTGCACCACAACCACACCATCGGCGGTCGTCCGCCAATAACATTCGCTGCGCTTGACCTGGAACTATCTTACAACACACTCAAAGTTTATTATCGCCCGAAGTTGCTGGTGTAGCCCAGGGCTCAGCGACCGCTCGCGTCTTTTATTACTACGAGTTTGCTAACTTGACCGTATTCAAACGTAAAAGAGACTTACGAGGGTATTCTGCACAAGGATTGTACTTAGTAGTACACATCACTTCATATAAAACGGTAACCGTATCAATGTTTTGCGGATATAAAGAGCGGAATTCAGTTGAAAACTAATCCACGTCCCTCAATTATGTGTTACCTACTCCTTGAGCCACGACTTTGCATCACCGCGAAGACAACTACCTATCCGCTCAAGACACTCGCGATCATTCCACCTATTTATTTCGAAACCGCGGTCTGATTCTGCACACCACACGTCAAAATAATGGATACTGCCACATGAACGGCGACATGTAGACACTTTAACCAACGCGGACAAATCCTATATGTTGAGTATTTTCCTGCCGTATCACTATCATCGCACAGAGTGTGAAATATCCCCCGTTATGCCCACTAACTGTCACCACTAAAAGCATCGGTTGAATATTACTTTCGCTACGCGGCCGCGACAAGAACCGGCAATCACTGGTTCCAACCGATTTTCAATCGCATCCAAACTAGCACAAGCCCGATTCAACACTTCGTCTTGACTTACGCGATACGTGGCTTAATCACGGGAACGATGCTTAAGCATTTCGTGACCCACGCGTGTTTAGGTGGCTTTCGCTGACACTCGACCGAACTATCGCTGAAATAATATCACGATACCTACTTTTTTTTTTTTTTCTCACCTTCCACCGCTATTGTTACGTTTTGAACGGCTCGACATGTTACGCGATTTAGAAACCACTTGCACAAAACAACGCAAAACGCACTATTCTCATTACGCAAGAATTAAAATTTTCAAAACGATAAACTTTACGGAAACCGAGTTCTTTCACGCAACTTCTATGCATCAAAATCAGAGTAGGCGCAAGATACACACAAAGCTTATAGAAACTCTATGTGGATCCCATTTCTGATGTCGGAAACATAGGCCGAGTGAAAAACTTTTAAGACATTCAGACGCTATATTTCCAATAAAACTTGACAAATTATAGTACAACGAAACGTGAGACAGTTCCTAGGCACTTGTTGTCCGCGCGGTGGTTCGGTGAGAATTGACGACGTTCAAGCTGCCACTCCCACTCGTCGACATCGCTTGACGTCCCCACTCTTCGACTCCGCACGGAAGTGAGCTAGACTCTGCCGAGCGTGCTATCTGCACACTTCGTTTCGCTGTCAGTTGAAGTCCCGTACTAATGACCAACACGACAAGTATAATTCATATACACACAGTATTATGTACATCATCATCATCAAATAATTGAGGTCGAGCCTAATGCTGTTTTTAGGCACATTAAATCATTGCTGCTTCTGTAAATTTGAAGAAAAAAGCCTTAAAACAATTTCCTCGACCTGAGAATCGAACATGAGACATCTCAATTGCATGCCAACGTCCAATTGCGAATCTAAACCATTCTCGAATCCACCTGAAGATACACAGAAAATTTCATTAAAATCTGTCCAGCCGTTTAGGAGGAGCTCAGTGACAAACACACGCACAAAAGGAGTATATATATAAAAAAAAAACCTATTCCAAAACAAATTAAAATGCACTAAAATGTAAAAAAATAATTGCGTATCTTCTATTACTTAATTATAATCAACTTACTGTTTCTCTACATCAATATATAGGTACGATCTATGTGTTTACGACGCAAGAAGCTAGTTCGCCTGAAGAGCTGGAGGCGGCAGTACTTCGGCTGCGGGGCAAGAACTCGGCCCCGGGGCTTGACGGGGTGCCTGGACGTGTCTGGGTGCTCGCCGTCGAGTCACTGGGTGCGAGGCTCCGCAGCCTGTTCACCGCGTGCCTGCAGCAGGGCAGCTTCCCGTCGCAGTGGAAGACGGGCAAGCTTGTCCTGTTGAGAAAAGAGGGGCGACCCGCAGAGTCGCCGTCGGCGTACCGGCCCATCGTGCTTCTCGACGAGGTGTGCAAGCTCTTTGAGCGTATCTTGCACGCGCGCCTCGTCGAGCATCTGGAGAGCACGGGCCCGGACCTGGCAGATTGCCAGTTCGGGTTCCGGAGGGGCCGGTCGACGGTACACGCGATTCTGCGAGTCAGGGCACAGGCGGAGGATGCAGTGTCTCGGGGCAAGTGCGTCGTGGCGGTGTCACTTGACATCGCCAACGCATTCAACACCATGCCCTGGGCCTGCATCAATGAGGCACTGCGGTACCACGAGGTTCCGCCCTACCTTCGGCGTCTGGTGCAGGCGTACTTGTGCGACAGGTACGTCGTGTATCCGGGCGCCGACGGGTGGCACCGTCGGGCGGTGTCATGCGGTGTTCCACAGGGCTCGGTTCTCGGGCCGCTCCTGTGGAACATCGGATACGACTGGGTGCTTCGTGGTGCCAACCTTCGGGGCGTCGCTGTCGTCTGCTACGCGGACGACACGTTGGTGACAGCGACGGCCAGGACCCCACAGCGGGCCGCCCTGCTCGCCGGGTTCGGGACCGAACTCGTGGTGGGCAGGATTCGGCGACTTGGCCTCCAGGTGGCCCTGCACAAGACTGAGGCTCTGTGTTTTCACGGACCTCGGTCTAGGCCACCGCCGGAGGCCTACTTGATGGTGGAGGGCGTGCGGATTCCCATCGGCTCCCAGATGAAGTACTTAGGTCTGATTCTGGACAGTCGGTGGAAATTCCGTGCGCACTTCGAGATGCTGTCGCCGAAGTTGGTCCGGGCAGCGGGCGCTCTCGGTCGCCTGCTGCCCAACATTGATGGTCCTGGCTTCCCTTGCCGAAGCCTTTATGCTGGAGTCGTGCGGTCCATGGCCCTGTACGGGTGTCCCGTGTGGGCCAATTCCCTCGGCCTTCGCTGCGTCCGCCTGCTGCGTCGTCCGCAGCGTATGGTGGCGCAGCGAATCGTTAGAGGGTACCGCACGATTTCGCACGAGGCGGCCTGTGTTTTGGCGGGTACTCTGCCCTGGGAGCTGGACGCCCAGGCCCTCGCGTCAGTGTTCTTCTGGCGGGAGGAGGCGTTCCGGCAATCCGGACAGAGACCGGCCCCAAGAGAGGTCGAGGCCATGCTGGCCTCCCTCCGCAGCGCCGCCGTGGAGGAGTGGCGTTCCAGGCTGGAGAGTCCAAGAGCTGGCGTGGCGACCGTCGCGGCAGTGCGTCCTGTCCTCCAGCAGTGGATGGACAGGCGCCACGGTGCGCCGACCTTCCGGCTGACGCAGGTGCTCACCGGGCACGGCAGCTTCGGTGCGTACCTGTGTCGCATCGTCGGAGTGGAGGAGACCGCCGTGTGCCACCATTGTGGCAACTGCCGTGAGGACACGGCCCAGCACACGCTTGAGGAGTGCCCAGCCTGGGACGAGGAGCGCAGCGCTCTCGTAGCGGTCGTGGGGAGAGACCTCTCGCTGCCGACTGTGGTCGCCGCCATGGTCGGCAGCCGGAGGTCGTGGAAAGCTATGCTCTCCTTCTGCGAACGTGTCATTTCGCAGAAGGAGAGCGCGGAGCGGGATCGGGAGCAGACCGATCCCGCTCGTCGCAACAGGCGACGTAGGAGGCGCCGGGTCAACACGTAGCCCGGCGCCCAGAGGCCACACGGGGCCGCCGTCCCTACCTTGGCGGCCCCCGAGATGAAGACGCCACACGCGTCAGGTCGGTGTGCCTTTTGGCACCGCGCAGAGGCGGTCCCGGGTCAATCCATAGCTCTGGCTTCAGGGTATTCCGGGGCCGTCTCGCTGAATGCGCCGATGGTGGCCGTCGCGGGGTTTTTAGTCGGTATTACGGCGCAATTATTTTGGTAGGGACCCGGCCCAGCGGCCGCCCGCAAACACGGGCGGTAACATCGATGCTGGGTCGGAAGGCGCCGGTGAGTCCGACACACCCTCGCCCCTACGGGGGTGGGGTGGTCCGTAAATGGATTTTCCCCGCAGGAAAAAAAAAAAAAAAAAGGTTCTTCTATATCTATCCACTATCTATCCACTTCAAATCTAACTCAACACATACCTATGAATAACAAACAATGATTAAAATATTTTTAATGTTCTCCTATGTAAAATTAATGAAAAATATTAGACTACTTAAAAGTCAATCAAATTATTACGATAATATAATGTAGTTTTAATTATTGTTATTCTTGGAGGCGGTGTCAGCCAAGGCAGGATTCTCGTATTATTATTCATCATCATCAGCCCATATACGTCCCACTGCTGAGCACGGGCCTCCACTACAACTGTGATGCTAGGTATGCACATTGTAGTATTTCCTTGGCTGACACCGCCTCCAAAATGAACAATAATTAAAACTACATTATATTATCGTACTAATTGAAAATTTAAGATTTTTGTGGTTTTCTAATGGAAGCTATTGTCACAACTAGACCAAATTCAAATGGGACCAAACTGGAAGCACCAGCTTTCACTTAAAAAAAGAATCATCAAAATCGGTTGGCATGATATTGAGTTATTCGTCGATTTGTCTCGCACATTGGTGAAAATTTAAGATTTTTGTGGTTTTCTAATGGAAGCTATTATCACAACTGGACCAATCTGGATGCATCAGCTTTCAATTAAAAAAAGAACCATCAAAATCGGTCCACACAGTCAAAAGTTCTGAGGTAACAAACATAAAAAAAAAAAAAAAAAAAACAGGCGAATTGATAACCTCCTCCTTTTTTTGAAGTCGGTTAAAAATTAAGATCAAGTAACTTGTACGACTGTTGTATTGGTCCACAGGTTCAAATCTTCGCATGGCCTACGACAGCATTTGCAAAGGAGTTTGAAACACAAAGATGTTCAGAGCTTAAAGTGAGTCATATCCATACTAATGTTATAATTAGAGTTACTTTATAAATATTCTTAGTATATACACTGAGGCTTAGTCTAATCGAAAATGATTTTGTTCGTTAAGCTTTTTGTACATACATACATACATAAACTCACGCCTGTATTCCCCGAAGAGGTAGGCAGAGGTGCATTTCTGCACCCACATTTCGCCAAGTATGTATCAGTCCCACGTAATAGGGGGCGAGCCTATTGCCGTTTTTCGGGCACATTTCCAGACTCCGTGCTGTTACCGAGAATTTCCTAATGGAAAAACCCAATAACACTTTGCCCGACCCGGGAATCGAACCCAGGACCTCTAGATCGCACGGCACATACTTGTACCGCGAGACCACGAGGCAGTCTTTTTTTGCAAGGCAAGCTTTTTGTGTTTTAGCAGTGATGGCTTTGGGGTTTATGCGCGCGTTCAAGAATCCCGTCGGTTGCGGGTTCAAACCCTAGGCTCACACCTCTGAATTTTCCAAGTTATATGTGTAGTCACAATGAATTATCACGTACTTTAACTGCGAAGGGAACATTGTGGGGAAACCTGCAGGCCGATTTGAATGATTTTTCGTTCGAGTCGCGAATACTTAATTTTTTTATTATTATTTAGACTATCGTATGGAAATATATATTTCGAGAATTAGAGATTTTTTATGTTATGTTAACGCAGACGACGTTGTAGGCATTAGCTAGCTTAAAATATTTTGTGCGCGTTTCCGAACGCAATGAGCGCCATCTTGTAAATAGATTTTGACATTTAGTAATAGTTAACCGCGATCAACCGTGAATGCGCGCGCTTTTTAGTATGTTTTTAACTTAAAAGTTTTCGTATTAAAGTATTTTCTAATTCGTGCTAACCTGAATATATAAGTACCATTTAGTGATAAAAGTGAGATATAATAAAGTGCTGTAATATATGACGGTAAGTGAGTGTTCGAAAAATATACCGTACAGTCATAATTTGCATTCGGGTTTGCTATACATGCATAGTATGACTATCTCGCGGTACAAGTATGTGTCGTGCGATCTAGAGATCCCGTGTCGGGCAGCGTTATTGGGTTTTTCCATTAGTAAATTCTCAGTAGCAGCACGAAGTCTGGAAATATGCCCGAAAAACGGCACTAAGATACTGGCGAAAAGTGGGTGCGGAAATGCATCTTTGACTATGCCTTCGGGGAATACAGGCGTGAGGTTGTGTATGTATGTATGTACTATGTGGACATATACAAGTATAGTTAATTTAAAGCGTCCATTGCCGATTTGCCACGAGAGCGTAGTGAATAAGCACCAAGTGACAGCTCCGTGGCGCAGTAGACCAGACAACAGTTCGCGATCCCCGCGCAGAGACAAATGTTTGTGTGATTTACAAATATTTGTTTGGGGTCTGGGTGTTTGTGGTGGAGCGAAAAGTGTCTCGTAGTTTATGACACCCTCGACACAAGACTCGTATGTTAATGTGGGGTCAGACCTATGTACGTGAGTGTTGGGTGTGTTGGTTGATCGAAGTGCGCGTGGCGCAGGTGGGGCTGCCCGCGCTGCCACAAGCGGTTCGAGTCGGAGCGGCTGCTGTGTGCGCACGCGCGCGTGCAGCACGAGGGCGCGCGCCCGCACGCCTGCGCCTCGTGCGGCGCCGCGCTCGCCAGCCGCGCCTCGCTCGCCAAGCACCTCGCCACCGTGCACGCCGGCCGCCGCCCGCCGCCCCGCCACGTCTGCGACACCTGCGGGAAGGCGTTCCGGGTAACCACACGAGCCACGCACCGACACACACTCACACACAGCCACGGCGGCGACACCTGCGGGAAGGCCTTCCGGGTAACCACACGAGCCACGCACCGACACACACTCACACACACAGCCACGGCGGCGACACCTGCGGGAAGGCCTTCCGGGTAACCACACGAGCCACGCACCGACACACACTCAGTCACACCAGTGACGGTACTTTCATAGAAGCCTAAAAGTGTTACATGTTGATTGTGTAATGTCTAGTTTATAATTGTTTATTGTGGGCTCAGGATGTCCTCATTTATATGTCAAATTTATTTTGTTAAATAAAGCTTAAAGATCATTATTCGGAATTTGGTTAGGCATGCTAGGCTTTTGGGCTTCTATGGAAGTATCGCCACTGAGTCACACACACACAGGCACTTCGGCGACACCTGCATTTCGGCATTCCGGGTCAGTCATAATATCACACACAACAGTCATACATACACACAGCTCTCACCGCCATACTCACAACCACATCTGCAACACTTTTATTTTTACACGAGGAAATCCCTTTATGGTCACGGGAAGGCATTCAGGGTCTGTCACAATATCAACACACACACACACACACACACACGCAGGCAATTCCTAACAATCATGGTTGTAAAGAAAACGCATTTTTTTTATATTTTTTTGTCGGGATTTTTTTAATGTCACGGTGTTTGTAATCACCGCAGCTATTGCCTGCCTCAGTTTCCGATCGCGGTCTGAGTACACCTTGTATATGTAGGTACTATATGTTTAAATATCTCTTGCAGGGTCGCTCCGTGCTCGTGAACCACGTGCGCACGCACACCGGCGAGAAGCCGTTCGAGTGCGAACTGTGCTCGCGCAAGTTCACGCAACGCACCGCCATGCGCACCCACGTCAAGATCGTGCACCTGAAGCAGCGGCGCGGCGCCAAGCCCGGCCCGCGCGCGCGCCCCGCCCCGCCCGCCCCCCCCGCGCACGACGCGCCCTTCGACGCCTGGCCCGCGCCCTTCTACCCGCTGGGCGCCGGCCCCGCGTGAGGGACGCAAGGGGGGAGGCACGCACCGGTACACAATATCCATATTTATCAATATTTATTTCTAAATATCAAATTCGATTTTTTTAAATTTTACTTTGATGAAGCTAAAATATTGCATAAAATAAAAAACAAAACAAGAGCTACTTGAGGTAATCGCGTTTTGAGGTAAATATATTGATATTTTTTTTTAATTATCGATACGATATATATCGAATTTTTTTTTTCATTTGCCCATCCCTAGTGTGAGGGAACGCGTCCTAGTTAGGTGCTGGTAGTGGTTGGGAGAGATATCGAACATCATTCACGCTGACAATATACAAGACCAAGACTTGAACAAAAACCACTAAATATTACCATGATTGTGATTAAAACTCGAAGGTTTTTGTTCCCTTGTCCACGTTGTATTTAGGTAAATACAAAACTATGTATTGTGGAACAAATAGTTTTATTGATTGTTTTATAAAACAAAAAAAAAACTTTTCTTGCTTTTTCTTGTATGACAAAATAAGTGACTGCATATATTATGTTTTACTTAGTTATGTATATGGTTTAAATCAATGCCATGATGTTGAAATCGCCTTATTTATGAAACACAGTTCTTTCCATCAGCTGTAGTGTGGATATTTTGTCATACTAAAGTAAATAATAAAATGAATATATTATTTTTGATAAACGCCATCTATTGACACAAAAAGCTACTTCACTGGGTATTTTATTTGTATCACAATTAATATTTTTTACTTCCTTAAAAATAAAATTCGATGTATACAGACCTATTTCAAGAATTACATTAATGGAAAAAATAGGTTTTTTTCCCCTATTTTTTTATCATTTTAAATTTTTCAGTTTTGACTAACTTGACAAATTGACATTCTATGGTTTCATATTTTTGTCAATAGATGGCGCTGTCATATAATTTTAAGCGTAATCATTTCAATAATATTTTATTTTGTAGTATTGATCTCATTGTATTTTCGTTAGTGTGTAAGAGGTCGTGTTCCTAATTTTATATTTAATTCATACATTGTGTTCAGGCGACGTAGTTTGTGTTTTAGTGGTAATTTAATTCGCATTGGATCTGTAAGTTATTTTGTAGTATAATATTATATTTTTTTATTCTTAACAGTTAAACTTTATCCCCTCTCTGTTTCATGAGAATCGCAGGTCTATGGTCACCATCATAGGCAATAATCTGCGCAAATATTTACAAAGTATGTTAATATAAGATCAGTTTTTAAATAAAAAATGATTTTTCAATCGATGTAATCAATGAATTGATATAAAATATTGAAAAATCGCTTTATTTTTCTACTGCGTCAATAACTAGTGTTTTTTTTTAACCGTTATTTAGGGACTGAGTTTTTATGTTATTTACTTTAAGAGCTCTGTATAAACAATTAATCATGATATTTTAATGTTTGCATGAAATTCAAAATTTTGAAAATTATTTCTCATCAATGTGATGACTGCCTCGTGGTCTCGCGGCACAAGTATGTGCCCTGCGATGTAGAGGTCGTGGGTTCGATTCGATTTCGATTCCCGGGTCGGGCAGTGTTATTGGGTTCTTCCATTAGGAAATTCGCAGTAGCTGCACGGAGTGTGAGAATGTGCCCGAAAAACGGCAATAGGCTCGCCCCCTATTACGTGGGACTGATACATACCTGGAGAAAAGTGGGTGCAGAAATGCACCTCTGCCTACCCCTTCAGGGAATACCGGCGTGAGGTTATGTATGTATGTTCAAATCAATGTTTCACAGATGTGGAAATATATATTTAAATTTTGTGCATTTGTCAGACAGCCATGTGAATGTAAGATTAATAGATAAGAGATTATATGCGCCATAAATAAATGAATTTTAGTACACAAATTATTTTTTTGAAGCCATTTTAATACTGCCTACAATCTAAGTTTATAGTTTAAATACTTAAAGTGTACTAGTCAAGGTTCACCAGTCCCCAGTTCGATTCCCAGTTGGGACCAACTAAGTAATTAAACAAACAAGTCAATATAAACTTTTATTAAAACTGATTTAACTTAATCTTATACATTGTCTATTTAAATAAATGCTCTTTTATATAAATCTACCGCGTCCACATCCGTTGTGTGTGATGTCTGTGTGTCACACAACATCTGTCAATATATAATCATTTCTATTAATTTGACACATACAGACAAACAGTTAGTGTACTGTGTACTAATAACAAACATCAGCCCATATACGTCCCACTGCTGGACCTCTACAACTGAGAGGGTTTAGGCCTTAGTCCACCACGCTGGCCTAGATTCCTAAGAACTTTTTAGGTGTTTAGGTTTCCTTCACCGTTAAAGTGATAATTTATTGTGAATACACACACACAACTTGGAAAAGTCAGAGGTGTGTGCCTGGTTTGAACGTTGAGGCCACCAAGACTCCGACCAATAACAATATAGGTACATCTGTATGCGAGTGTTTCAGTTGGCCTGGCTCATGGTCCCATGGAGCTAGTGTTCTTCACTCGTTAGTGTCGGGTCTCCATAAGCAACTCCTCAGCAGGGGCATGCAGTCTCCTGCCTTCGGGACACCAGCATGTGTTTGAGCTAATCTTAGAAACTTGTGTTGTCTTGGCAGGCAGTGAGGCGGAGTTTCAACTGCTTGTATTTATATAAATAGATTGAAAGCCTGTAGCATGGTATCATCCCATATACAACCCACTGCTAGGGATGGGTAAAAAAATATATATTGATATATCAAAATATCGATTTATTTCTAAATATCAAATTCGATTGTTTATAAAGACCTTTTTTTAAATTTTACTTTGATCAAGCTAAAATATAGAACTAAATTTAAAATATATATCGATATATCAAAATATTATTAAATTAAATTCGATTGTTTTTAAAGACCTTTTTTTAAATTTTACTTTGATCAAGCTAAAATAAAAAAAAACAAAACAAGAGCGGCTCTCGAGTCACGAGTTTTCGACTATTTGTGAAGCTAGGGAAACTAAAATTCCAAAAAAAAACAAGAGCAAGTTGAGGTAACCGCGTAGTCAGTAAAAATATCGATATATGCTATTTTTTAAAACTATCGATACGATATATACCCATATTTTTTTTCATTTGCCCATCCCTACCCACTGCTGCACGGACCTCCTCTATAACAGAGGGTTCACGCTGGCCTAGCGCGGTGTGTGATACAGTTTGTGTTTGTGTGTCAGTGAGTGAGTCTGCGCCGGCCCGCGAGTCAGTCCCTGGTCCGCAGCCCCCATATGGACGTGCGGCGCGGCCCCACGGTGGGGCGGGCGATGGCGCTGTGGACAACATACAGTTACATATACACTCGTTGCTGGGCGTGTAGTGCGAAACTTCATTTCAAAATATTTTTGTATGAAATGAAAAAAAAACAAAAACAAATTCATTGATACAGTTTAGTTCGACTTGAGCTACTGTTTCTCTTAGATTCGTCCTAGATGAGAATATTTCAGCAGGGAGCAACGGCCATCATAGTAATACATTATGGGGCATTTTAATGCGATTTATAACACTTTTTATCTTTAAGGTTTGTTCAACATACTCGTTAGTATCGTTTAGTGTGGTTTGAGCTACTGTTTCTTAGATTCGTCCTAGATGAGAATATTCTAGAGCATCGCAATGATACAATATGGGCAGTGGCGGTACTTCCATAGAAGCTCAAAAGCCCAGTTTGCCTTTCAAAATTCCGAATGATAATTTTAAAGCTTTAAATCTTTTTTTAATAAAAGCAATTTGTTAAATAGGGACCCCACATGAGGAATTATAAACTAGATATTACACAATTAACATTTGACGTTTATGGGATTCTATGTAAGTCCCACCACTGAATATGGGGTATATTATATATATCCATCCTCTCCTTTCCTCACCAGAACCACGCGTGCTGGCATGCGAAGCCACAGCTTTGTGGTCACAACATCCGCGGCTCGAACCAAAAAGTTCGCCAACTCTTACCTTTGCCGCACCATCAAGCTGTGGAATAGTTTGCCGGCTCACGTGTTCCCTCCTTCCTATGATCCTGGATCCTTTAAGCGAAGCGTGAAGAAGCATTTGTGCAGGCCGGCATGATTGTGTCGACCAGCGGGTGACCTTCGTTTCTCGCAGGTCGGTATTATTTTTTTGGACTCCACTGTGCTTACCATCAGGTGCAGTGGAGTCACTTTGCCGTGCCAGTGTTAAACTTTTTTGTCTCGAAGGTTCGTTGAACACACTCGTCAGTATTTCCCTTGCGAGTGTAGAGCGCCGCAACGACAACGGTCGAGCACTGAACCCACTCACCTGAACATGAAGTGGTTGAGGCGCACGGCCGGCAGCGCGGCCCGCAGCGCCGCGAGTGGCGCGCTGTGCAACATGCCCCACACCTCCAGGTACTGCAGCGCGCGCGCGCCGCTCAGCCGCCTGTAGCACCGCACAGTGTAACACGTCCGCACATTACACATTAGGGATGTTATGGATATGATATTTCGGAACTGGATACGGATATAGCCTCCCGAGTTCCAGAGTACAATTTTTCTGGATTTTCTTTTGCTAAGTACTTCTAGATATGATACACAATTGAGGAGTATTTTTTTTTAAACCCTTATATAGGTATGTTTTGTTTCATGGAGAAAAAAAATGGATTGATTGGATTGATCTCTTATTATCTGTCACAGTTTTTTTTTGTTAGATGTTCTAAATTAAGGACATAAGTACTCAGGAGGATAGGAATAAAATTATATCGGTTTCGGATACGGTTACGGATATGTAATTATTTCGGATTATCCGTTAGTTTCGGATATTAGATTGAAGTAAAATATAACTGTTTTCGACACTTGTAAAGGTGTTTGGATGTTTTTGGTTTTCGTTGCTTATTTTGTTATAAAATATCTTTGTACTAATCACTGTGTCTTGGATTTTATATGAAGTTTCAGTGAAGGCACTACGCGTTCTTTCCGGCTAAAGTTTTTATCACACTGTTTACATTTTGTACAATCTACATTACCTTGATTAAAAAAATGTCCAAAATTAAGTCGATATTGGTTGTTTTTTGTCTATAAAAATCAATTTAGTACTTTACACAGGACTTTCTTAAACTATCCGAAACTTCTGAAACGGATACGGTTAGGGATATATTTTTATTTCGGATATCCGATAGTTTCGGTTACGGTTACGGAGCTCCATAACATCCCTGTTGCACATTACACACACACACACACACTCCGCGAGATACTGACGTGAGCGCGTGCACGGACATGAGGTAGCAGCGGCTGAGCGCCAGGTGCTCGAGGCGGGGCAGCGCGGCCAGCGGCGGGATGGCGGCGCCGCCCGCGCGCGCGCAGTCCGACAGGTCCAGCTCGGCCAGGCGCGGGCAGCGCGCGCACAGCCGCGCCACCGCTGCACCGCACCAGTCACATAAACACTTCACTCAAATAAATACAGTAGGCGAAGTCCATAGAAGCCCAAGAGCCCAGTTTGCCTTTCAAAATTCCGAATCTTTAAGCTTTAAATTAGGTTTAGGCGCGCGGTCGAGAATTTCGACGGTCGCAGGTTCAAACCCCAGGCACACACCTCTGACTTTTCAAAGTTATGTGTGTATTCACAATGAATTATCACTTGCTTTAACGGTGAAGGAAAACATCGTGATAAAACCTGCACACCTAAAAAGTTCTTAGGAATTTCTTAGGTGTGTAGTCCGCCAACCCGCACTAGGCCAGCGTGGTGGACTAAGGCTGAAACCCTCTCAGTTGTAGAGGAGGCCCGTGCCCAGCAGTGGGACGTATTTGGGCTGATGATGAAAAAGCTTTAAATCTTAATTTAACAAACACATTTTATTGAATAAATACCCCAGAATAAACAATTATAAACTAGGCATTACACAATTAATGTGTAACACTTTTGGGCTTCTATGGCTATTCTAAAGCTTAAATACACACGTAGTTATCAGTGGCGGTACTTCCATAGTTGCCCAAAAGCATCACATAATTAGTTATAGTTAGTTTATAGTAATTGTTTATTGTGCGCTCAGATTCTCATTTATATGTCAAATTGATTTTGTTAAATAAAGATTAAAAGTTTAAAGATTATTCGGAATTTTGAAGGGCAAGCAGAGCTTTTGGGCTTACTAACACCAGTCTTAGTTTTAGCAAACTGGGCTTTTGGGCTTCTTTAGAAGTACCGCCACTGGTTATACTAACATACGGATGATTGTTTGTAACGATTTAACTAACAAACTACTCGACCGACTTGAATGAAATTTGCCATGGACTCAGACGGAGCCCTGTGTTGCAAAGGCTACTTGATTTCTCGGTAAGATATGTTTCCATGGGACGAGCATGGGTGTCTCGCGCACATTTCCAGACATTCTGCCGAGGGTTATCGCCACGCCAGCAGTGGTCCAGTGGTACGCACTGTCGTCCGTGAGGATCCTGGCGCCGCTGACATTGAGCCTCTGCAGCGCGCGCGGCAGCAGCGTCACCAGCGCCTCCATGCAGCCCTCCGTGAGCCCGCACCACGACACGTTCAGCGCCTGCAGCCTGAAACACATCAGCACATATATGTCACACTGCTACACGTGCCTCCTCTACGACGGACAGGGTTTTAGGCCTTAATCCACCACGCTGGCCTAGTGCAAGCATTCATTATCTCATCATCAGCAAGCGGATTACTCATCTCAGCATCAGCACATACACGTCCCGCTAATGCACAGGCCTCCTCTACAACTGACAGGGTTTTAGTCCACCATGCTGGTCTATTGTAACCAAATCAATATCATTGTTTATATTGACAGCCCCGTGGCGCAGATGGCTAGACACCAGCTTGCGAAACGAGAGGCCGCGGGTTCGATCCCCGCACCGAGACAAATGTTTGTGTGATCCACAAATATTTGTTTCGGGTCTGGGTGTTTGTGAGACCGAAAAGTCTCTCGTAGTCTCTGATACCCACGACACAGGACTTGTATCCTAGTGTGGGGTCAGAACTATGTATGTGACTGTTGGGTGTATTTATTTATTTATTAATCTCTTTCTTATAATCTCATTTATATGGATTAAAGCCATTATCCATGGTACGTTAATTGTAAACTGAAGGAACAAATCGAGCTTTCCGCTAGAATTTATTTATTAAAAATATAAAATTTGACTATTTTAAGTTTGAAAATAACAGAATTACTTTGTGCATCCTTTGAGTATGGCCGTGAGTCCTTCCGCCGTGATGCCCTGCGCCATCGCGAGGTTCAGCGTCTCCAAGTTACTGCAACGACCTGGAAACGGACACATCAACATATTGAGCACTTCTTACATATATACAGTCGCAATTATTAACGTTAATCATCATCATTAGCCCTTATACGTCCCATTGCTGGACACAGGCCTCTACAACTGAGAATTTACTGGTGGTAGGATTTTCGTATCCGCCCGGATAGCGACCACCGTGCACAGGACGTAAAACCCGCCATAGTGACACATGCAAGTGTGTCGCGTTCCGGGATCAGTCAGTGTACATCCGGTTTTTCGGGGGACTTCAGTCGTGGTAGGTGGATGACCGTGCGGGTATTTTTGCCTCGACTGATTGGAGGTGTATTGACCCATCGGCCAGGGAGACCCGTAGAAACGGTTGTCCCGCTGGCCGCCCGCGGTATAGTACAGGGGCCCAATCGTGGCTAACCACCTCGAGAGGCTGCCCCACCATGCCGCGCATAATCTTGGAGTAGGTCGTCGTGCCGGTTGGTGACCGGATATGGGGTCCCGGCGGCCTATTCCGGGAGGGTACGGGGGCCCTTCCGTCCGATGGATCAGTCTGCCTCCATTCAGCACTAATGTGGCTAATTTCCCGTTGCGATCTTCTTACTACCATGACATAAGTCCCCCTAGCTTCTTCACAACTTCCTTCCTTCACCCATGACAGTGCGACACATCAGAGCAGGTTCTACAGCGGTGCACAACCCCACCACCGCGTTCACAATGGAGTTCGCCAACATCCGCGGGCTCCATTCGAACATCAATGCCGTCCACCACCATCTAGAGACGGCCCGGCCTGCTTTGCTCTTCCTGACGGAGACGCAGATTCGTTGTCCGGCCGATCTATCGTACTTGCACTACCCCGGCTATTCGCTTGAAGAGAACTTCAAGCCTAAGGCCGGGGTGTGTTTGTATGCTCGGTCGGATGTCTGTTGTCGCCGTCTGCGCTGCATGGAGGATCCTTCCTTCTCCACTCTGTGGGTACACGTTGACCTCGGCTGTCAAAGTCGTGTCTACGTGTGCCTCTACAGATCTCATAACGGGGATGATGAGACAACCCGGTTATTCAACTACCTTGGCCAGGCGACAGACGCCGCGCAGGAGCAGTTCCCCACAGCGGAATTGGTAGTTTTGGGGGACTTCAACGCACATCATGAGTTGTGGTTGGGTTCCTCCAAGACTGACCATGCTGGAAGGGCTGCCCACGCGTTCGCTCTTACTCATGATTTGGCGCAACTGGTGAACCAGCCTACCAGGATCCCAGATGTGTCGAGTCATGTGCCTTCTCTGCTGGACCTTCTGTTGACGAGTCACCCAGCCGGGTATCAGGTGACGGTTGGTGCCCCTCTGGGTTCCTCCGACCATTGCCTGGTTGGGACGTCAGTTCCGCGCGCTGCACCTCCACTACCCGTGAAGGTTAAGCGCAAAGTCTGGCACTACTCGTCAGCAGATTGGGATGGTATGCGAGAATACTTCGCATCCATCCCTTGGCGGCAGCGCTGCTTTGAGGGCTTGGATCCTTCAGCGAGTGCCGACGCCATTGCCGACGAGATCAGATTAGGAATGGAATACTATATTCCTTCCTCTGAGATCGCCGGCAAAGGACGCGGACGCTCCTGGTTCAATCGCGAGTGCGCCGACGCTGTTGGTAATAAACAGGCGGCGTACCGCGCTTGGATCAGGGGTCGCGCAATAAAGGATCCCAATTTAAGCTCACTCAAGGCAGCTTATAACCGTGCCGTCAAGGCCTGCAAGAAGGCTTATGTGAGAGCGGATGCTCAGCGCGTCTCCAGGATTGGACGTGCCTTGGCAGACCATCCGACGAGCAGCCGTGCTTATTGGAGTCTTGCTAAGGCTGTCCAATCCAATTTCTGTCGTCCTTCGCTGCCCCCGCTGAGATATCCGGATGGATCACTGGCCCATGGGCCGGAGGAGAAAGCCAGTCTACTGGCGCGCCTCTTTGCGGCCAATTCTCGGCTCGATGACTGCGGTTCTCAGCCACCTACGCTGCCTAGCTGTGGCCACACAATGCCTGATATCCGTATCAGGCATTGTGATGTGAGGCGTGAACTGCAGTCACTCGACGTCCGAAAAGCCAGTGGTCCTGATGGTATCCCGGCGGTTGTCCTTAAAAAGTGCGCAGCCGAGTTGTCTCCTGCACTAACACGCTTGTACCGCGCGTCTTATCTTTCAGGTGTGGTGCCTCAATCTTGGAGAGAGGCTAATGTGCAACCGATTCCTAAGAAGGGTGATCGGTCAGACCCTGTCAATTATCGCCCAATCGCCATAACCTCAGTGATCTGCAAGGTGATGGAGCGGATCATTAACATCCAATTGGTCCGCTACCTGGAGGATCACTCGTTGATCAGTGATAGGCAATACGGCTTCCGCCGTAACCGGTCAACGGGTGATCTTCTAGCGTTTGCCTTGCATCACTGGGGGGAGGCGATTGATCGGCATGGCGAGGCTCTTGCCGTGAGTCTCGACATAGCCAAGGCATTTGATAGGGTCTGGCACCGTGGCCTTCTCTCCAAGCTTCCGGCATACGGTCTTCCCGGCAACTTGTGTTTGTGGATTTCGAGCTTTCTGCATGGGCGTAGAATGCGTGTCCTCGTCGACGGGCACGCTTCACAGCTCATGTCAGTTAGTGCCGGGGTTCCACAAGGCTCTGTGCTATCGCCCACCCTGTTTCTTCTGCATATCAATGATATGTTGCCGCTTGGCAACATTCATTGCTATGCAGATGACAGCACGGTCCATGGGCGGTACTGCAGTAAGCCACCAGGTTGCCGGGCGGATACTGAGAGTAGACGCGAGGAGCTTGTCATTGAGCTCAATCGGACCCTGGAGCTCATTTCCACATGGGGTACCCGGAATCTGGTTGAGTTCAACGCCAAGAAAACCCAGGTCTGTGCGTTTTCGTGCAAAAAATCCCCGTTTTCTCCTCTCCCCAATTTTCAGGGCATTTCACTCGCAATGCGGAACGGCCTTAATATCCTAGGTGTGGATATCCGCTGCGATCTTAATCCAAGGACTCACATCGAGGGCATTATATCCGCCACTTCACGCAGGGTCGGAATCCTGAACAGGGTGCGCCGGTTTTTCACGCCCGGTCAGCTTTTCCGCTTATACAAAGCGCAGGTTCGGCCGGGCATGGAATACTGCTCGCACCTCTGGGACGGTTCCGCCAAATACCTTCTCGATGCCTTGGATGGATTGCAGCGGCGTGCCATCCGCATTGTGGATGATGCAGACGTCACAGCCAACTTGGAGCCGCTACAGTTGCGCAGGGACATTGCCGCACTTAGCGTGTTCTACCGTCTGTATCATGGTGAATGCTCTGAAGAATTGTTTAAGCTTGTCCCATCCTCTCCTTTCCTCACCAGAACCACGCGTGCTGGCATGCGAAGCCACAGCTTTGTGGTCACAACATCCGCGGCTCGAACCAAAAAGTTCGCCAACTCTTACCTTTGCCGCACCATCAAGCTGTGGAATAGTTTGCCGGCTCACGTGTTCCCTCCTTCCTATGATCCTGGATCCTTTAAGCGAAGCGTGAAGAAGCATTTGTGCAGGCCGGCATGATTGTGTCGACCAGCGGGTGACCTTCGTTTCTCGCTGGTCGGTATTAATTTTTTGGACTCCACTGTGCTTACCATCAGGTACAGTGGAGTCACTTTGCCGTGCCAGTTTAAAAAAAAAAAAAAAAAAAAAAAAAAAAAAATTAGACCTTAGTCCACCACGCTGGCCTAGTGCGGGTTGGCGGAGTACACACCTAAGAAATTCCTAACAATTTTTAGGTGTGCAGATTTCCTCACGATGTTGACCTTCACAGTTAAAGTGATAATTCATTGTGAATAGACATATAACTAAGTCGTGATGGCCTTGAGGTTTAGGTACGCGGTCGAGAATTTCGACGGTCGCGGGTTCAAACCCCAGGCACACACCTCTGACTTTTCGAAGTTAAGTGTGTATTCACAATGAATTATCACGTACTTTAACGGTGAAGGAAAATATCGTGATGAAACCTGCACACCTAAAAAAAAAGAAATCTTAGGAATTTCTTAGGTGTGTAGTCCGCCAACCCGCACTAGGCCAGCGTGGTGGACTAAGGCCTAAACCCTCTCAATAGTAGAGGAAGCCCGTGCCCAGTAGTGGGACGTATATGGGCTGATGATGAGACACATAACTTCGATAAGTCGTAGGTGTGTGCCTAGGGTTTGCGCCGTCCCGCGACCGTCGAGATTAGTGCTTAGAGTTTCTCTGGTGGATAGAATTCGTTATGTAGTCATACGCCAGAGAACCACAGCCACTGACATTGCCCGCAAGATTAGCACGCTAAAGTGGAAGTAGGCCGGCCATGTTTGCCGACGGTCGGATGGCCGGTGGAGCAGACAAGTGTTGGAGTGGAGTTGTTTTTTTTTTATAGTGGCACGGCAAAGTGACTCCACTGTACCTGATGGTAAGCACAGTGGAGTCCAAGAAAATAATACCGACCAGCGAGAAACGATATGGTCACCCGCTGGTCGACACAATCATGCCGGCCTGCACAAATGCTTCTTCACGCTTCGCTTAAAGGATCCAGGATCATAGGAAGGAGGGAACACGTGAGCCGGCAAACCATTCCACAGCTTGATGGTGCGGCAAAGGTAAGAGTTGGCGGACTTTTTGGTTCGAGCCGCGGTTGTTGTGACCATAAAGCTGTGGCTTCGCATACCAGCACGCGTGGTTCTGGTGAGGAAAGGAGAGGATGGGACAAGGTTAAATAATTCTTCAGAGCATTCACCATGATACAGACGGTAGAACACGCTAAGTGCGGCAATGTCCCTGCGCAACTGTAGTTGGCGCTTAGGTAGACGTAGTGTGGGACGTCCTGCAGCACGATGGTCCGACGACTTGAGACAGGTGGCGGGGAGCGGATGGATGAGGGCTGCTCAACACCGGGATGGTTGGCGCCTACTTGGGGAGGCCTACGTTCAGCAGTGGACGGCGATAGGCTGAGTATATACCGTCGAGATTCTCGACCGCGCGCCTAAACCTCGAGGCCATCACGACTTCATGTGTGATCTACTAATACATACATACATACATAAACTCACGCCTGTATTCCCTGAAGGGGTAGGCAAAGGTGCATTTCTGCACCCACATTTCGCCAGGTATGTATCAGTCCCACGTAATAGGGGGCGAGCCTATTGCCGTTTTTCGGGCACATTTCCAGACTCCATGCTGTTACCGAGAATTTCCTAATGGAAAAACCCAATAACACTTTGCCCGACCCGGGAATCGAACCCAGGACCTCTAGATCGCACGGCACATACTTGTACCGCGAGACCACGAGGCACTAATATTGATCCGATCTACTAATATCGATGGACATTACCTATGAGGTGGCACGATTGATCCCGAAGCTGCACACTCTCCAGGCTGAGCTTCCGGAGTGCGGGGCAGCGTTCGAGCAGCAGGTCCAGGGTGTCGGGGGACAACGTCGCCATGCTCAGGTCCAGGAACTGAACCCGGGACTCCGCCGCGCCGACCGCGTGCCACGCGCCTATCTGCCGGACACACACTGTATGCACATTGACTGTACTCAGGGTTGGGCAGTATTTGAATTACTTGTAATTGAAATACAAATACGTATTTTGTATTTGTATTTTAATTACTTTCTTAAAACGTAATTTATAATTTGTATTTCAAATACGTGAAGCCGAAGTATTTTGTAATTAGTATTTCAAATACTCGAGGCTTCAAAATACATTTATTAAAATACATTTAGCCTTCATTTAGTATTAAGTTTGTGCTCATCAGGACCTGCAATAACAAAACAAAAACCGTCTTCAAAAAAAACTATTCCAAAACAAATAAATATGCATTATTTTGTAATTTGTATTTTGTATTTCAATTAAAAATAGCTAAAATACTGTATTTTGTATTTCAAATACCTTATTTAAATGTATTTTGTATTTCGTATTTTAATTACTTGCGATACAGTATTTTGTAATTTGTATTTCAATTAAAGCAAAGCATGTATTTTTCCCAGCCCTGACTGTACTGAGCCATACTGATGTATGAGTAAATTTCTGTCTGTTGCGACAATCATCATCATCATTATCAGCCCATATATGTTCCACTGCTGGGCACGCGCCTCCTCTACAACTTGCGACAATTCTATACTAATATTATAAAGTAGACAAGTTTGTTTTTGTAATGAAAAAACTCTGATTTGAATGATTTTTGGTACGGAGATAGACAAGACTTTGACAAAGGACGAAGAGTACTTAAAATTGCAAGCGCGCGGAGTAGGGCCCTCAATCCTCAATACTGCCAGAAAAGCATCGATCATCTGAGCAATTTGCATTGATGCAGAATTTATGTGTGATGACTCAGGCCTTGATATTTGATGACCCGGGCCTTGATGTAAGATGGCCCAGTCCTAAATATAAAATGGCCCGGGCCTCAATATAAAATGACCCAGACCTTCTTGTGAGATGGCCCGGGCCTCAATATAAAATACTATAAAAAGCTATAGATTTTGATTGTTTTAACTTAAAAACTTTAGAAAGTAACATAGACTACTTTTTATCACAGAAAATGTAGTGTTCCATCGTGGTAGGTGCTTCTTGCCCGCACACCGTGGCCGCCCCATTCGGCGCGAAGATGGCCACCGGGGGGTTTAGGTCGGTATGCCGGCAAAGGGATTTTGTTAGGGACCCAGCCCGGCATTAACATCTGCGCGGACGTGAGGTCACCGCGCGCCGGGCTGTAAGGCCGGTGACCCCGACATACGCTTCTCGCCCCCCTCCCCCAGGGCTGGCGGGAAGTGCCATAACCAGGCCGAGCAGAGCAGGATATAAACCCACCTCCGAGCTAGCGAGCCGCACTATGACAGGTTTCCTCGCCAGTATCCTGCCGAGTGCGTCTTTGGATAGCGTTTTGTTCCCTAAATCTAACCGCTGCCATAGTGTCTCGTCGCACGCAACCCGGTACCACCTGGAACGGAACGATTACAACAGTAACACACATTGCTCTGATGTTACGATAATAAGTATTTTGTTTTATCATCATCAGCTCATGGACCTCCTCTATAACTGAGAGATAAGGCCTTAGTCTACCATACTGGCCTAGTGCGAGCAGACTACACACCTAAGAAATACCTAAGAACTTTTAGATGTGCAGGTTACCTCACGATGTTTAACTTCACCGTTATAGTATTTTATTCATTGTGAACACATATCATCATCATCTTATAGGCCTTCTCTACAACTGAGAGAGTTAAGGCCTTAGTCCACCACGCTGGCCTAGTGCGGGTTGGCGGACTACACACCTAAGAACTTTTCCTCACGATGTTTTCCTTCACCATTAAAGTACGTGATAATTCTTTACACTAAGTCAGTGTGGTGGACTAAGGTACAAACCCTCAGTTGTTGTTGGCCCATGCAGCAGTGGGACGTATATGGGCTGATGATGATGATGTACTCCGCTAACTCGCACTAGACCAGCTAAGGACTGAGGCCAAACTCTCAGTTGTAGAGGCCCGTGTCCAGTAATATATTGTAATAAAATAGTGAAAGTAGAAACAAATCTAATAACAGTTGGCAGACCTCTTGCAGACAGTCATACAGTGCGCCAGAGTCCTCTTGGGCAGCCATCTGAACACGCTGAGCAGCATCTCATCCGACAGGCTGCAGAATGAGTGGCCATCGCTCAGGGCAGGCTTGTGTTGCTCGCCCAGGATCAGCTGCTCCGGACCACCAGGCGCTGGGGACAGTTCAGCAACTTGTGTTACTCAAACATACATACAGACATAAAGGTGTATTCAGACCACGATTGGAAACTAAGGCAGATAATAGCTGTGGTGATTACAAACACTGTGACATTTAAACAATTCCTTTTTCGTTTTCCTAACAATCATAGATATTAAATGTATGTGGTTGTAAGGAAAACGTATTTTTTTTATTTTTTGTCGGTATTTTTTTTAATGTCACTGTGTTTGTAATCACCTTGGCTATTACCTGGCTGAGTTTCCGATCATGGTCTGAATCGTCATCAGCCCAAATTCGTCCAACGGCTGGGCACGGGCCTCCCCTACAAATGAGAGGGTTTAGGTCTTAGTCCACCACGCTGGCCTAGTGCGGGTTGGCGGACTACACACCTAAGAAATTCCTAAGAACTTTAAGGTGTGCAGGTTTCATCACGATGTTTTCCTTCACCGTTAAAGCAAGTGATTATTCATTGTGAATACACACATAACTTCGAAAAGTCAGAGGTGTGTGCCTGGGGTTTGAACCTGAGACCCCCGAAATTCCTGACCGCGAGCCTAAGCCTCGAGGCCATCACTGCTTCTTGGTCTGAATATATCCTGTATAAGAATGTGTGCGTACTGTGCGGCGTGTGTGGCGCGTGTGGCGCGTGGGGCGCGCGCGGCAGGTAGGTGGCGCTCACGCAGCGCTCGGCCGGAGTCTCCGCGGCCTGCGCCCCGCCCGGCGCCGCCTGCGCCCCCAGCCCCGCCAGCCCCGCCTGCGAGCGGCCGTCTGCAATACACAACGTCACGGCTCAACTCACTGTACTAAGTCAAAGTCAAAGTCAAATTATCTTTATTCAAATAGACTTCTACAAGTTCTTTTGAATCGTCAGTTTTACACTTTTTAATATTTTTTAAACTATTGCCGCTTCGAAACGTGCTATCGCTGTGGAGAAGAAACGGCAAGAAACTCCCTCAGCAACACGACATGTCATTTTTTTTTAAATAGCAATAAATGTCTTTTTTTAATTACATTATTTAAATTTTACATTGTAAATGTCATAACGATACAAACTATAGCAACAAAACAAAACTCCGATCAATTTACATTACTCCCAGGGCTTATTATCTTCAATAAAATCTGAAATTTTATAGTATGCTTTTTTGTAAAGCTTATCTTTAATTGATTTCTTAAACTTTGTCAAGGGAAGCTCCCTAATAGCCCTCGGAAGTTTGTTATAGAAGCGTATACATTGCCCCATAAAAGAGTTGTTAACTACAACTCTGTATAATAAACTTCATACTATAAAAATAATGTTTTCATCAATTTTTGCTACATTCTTCATCACTACCCTGCTTCTGTTGGTCGTAGCTTGATGTTATACAATCTATAGCCTTTCTAGATAAATAAATACACCCAACAGTCACATACATAGTTCTGACCCCACACTAACATACAAGTCCTGTGTCCTTCTTTTTGTACATTGTTTTTTATTATTATTCTATTTTCGATTACCTTGGCATTTTTTACATGTCCTTTTTGTAAATTAAATTGTCTGGAAGAGATTGCAGTCAGTGATACAACCAAATATTGTTACTTAGTCCTAAGCATTTTTTTATTTACTTTTGTGCCATTTAAGCCCATTTACATCAACTCAACTCAACTCAAAATCACCTTTATTCAAATAGAATTTTACAAGTGCTTTTGAATCGTCAATTAAGTTTTTTTTTAACTATTGCCGCTTCGAAACGTGTTATCGCTGTGGAGAAGAAACGGCAAGAGACTCCCTCGGCAACACTACATGTCATTTTTTTATATAATAATTTTTAATTATAATTACATTTTTATTTATTATATTTAATTTAACCTCATACATGTCATAACAATACAAATTGCCGCAACCTCCGATCAGTCCCACTACTAGGCATGGACCTCCTCTACAACTGAAGAGGGTTTAGGCCTTAGTCCACCAAGCTGGCCTAGTACAGGTTGGCATACATAAATTACTATTATTAAATAATTTAATATTCCCATGCACATATTCAGCTGGTAATAAATATACTCACATTTGTCACTACTCCTAGGGCTCTTGACCCTGGAGGTCCCCGGGCTGTGCTTCTGTCTGGGGCTGCGAGGACTGCTCTTGTGTGAAGGAGACGGACTGGTGATGATGTTCGGGTTCACATTCTCTATGTCCCTCTTGCGTTTCACCGTCAGCCTGTGGTGTTGCTGGAATTTTTTTGATATTTATGTTATATTTATTTATACGATATTGTGTTTGTTATTTCATCATCATCATCAACCGAAAGACGTCCACGGCTGGATAAAGACCTCCCCCAAAGACTTCCAAAGTGCTCTGTCAGAAGCGGCCTGCATCCAGGGGCTTCCCGCGATCTTCGTGAGATCATCAGTGCACCTTGTGGGTGGACGTCCAACGCTGCACTTGTCAGTACGCGGCCTCCACTCGAGAACCTTTCTGCCCCACCGGCCGTCAGTTCTACGAGCTATGTGGCCTGCCTTTTGCCATTTCAGCTTGCTAATTTTTATTGAGGTCTCACATAAATGTTGTTTTGTGATTAGTGTATAATTTATCCATACAAGCGTAATGTTGTATACTGTAAGTGAGTGAGCTTATTGCCGTATTTTGGACACATTTCCAGACTCCATTGCTACTGGCATCTTAAATACATATATTCACGGTTTTGTCCCCAAAGGGGTAGGCAAAAATGCATGCATATCCACACCTACATTTCGCCAAATAGTTATTGAGGTCTCAGATAATAGGCACCTATTGCCACTTTTAGGGCATTTCTAGACAATGCTATCAACCCAGATCAACCCAATAACACTACTTAGGAATGGTCATTTTGTCCCATTGCTATGGCATAGGGACAATTCAACCACATCAGCTCCACTGCAAGTCCTATACTCTAGGACAGTCAGCATGTACAGAAGTTACACTAAGTGTTGAAGCTCAGAGTCTATGGGGGACCTAACTTTTCTTTACTGCAATGAAATTAATAAGAAGATAAATGGGAGGATAAGTATATATGACGGTTTTGACTATTGTGGGTTCAAACCCCAGACACACACCTCTGACTTTTTCAAGTTATGTATGTATTCACAATGAATTATCACATACTTTAACAGTGAAAGAAAACATTGTAAGGAAGCCTACACCCCGAAAATCCTTAGGTATTTCTTAGGTGTGTAGTCTGCCAACCTGCACTAGGCCCGCATGGTGGACTAAGGCCTAAACCCTCTCAGTTGTAGAGCTGTGCCCAGCAGTGAAGAGTTGGAAACATAGTTGATCACTTCCCTCCACTGCAAAAAACTTTGCTGTGATAGTATAAAAAAAATAAGTGTTACTTACCAAACCTAAAGAACTAGAATCTGCACCCTCCGTATCGTCTGGTTCCAGAAGACTCACTCCCATCTCTAGTAACACCTGCACATTGATTTGTCATCATAAATTATTCTGAATTCCGCCAACCCGCACTAGGCCAGCATGGTGGACTAAGGCCTAAACCCTCTCAATTGTAGAGAAGACTCATGCCCAGCAATGGGACGTATATGGGTTGATGATGATGAAATTATTCTTAAACCTGATTTCTCAAGAGGCAGACTGTGGTGTACCTTTTCACTTAGGTGGACATTAAGTGCAAATTTATACCTAACTTTGTTCTATTACTGATAACATCATACAAACTCATAGGTATATATCTTGTATATCTCCAAAACAGTGGCGGTACTTCCATAGAAGCCCAAAAGCCCACCTTGCCTTACAAATTTCCGAATAATGTTTAATCTTTAAATCATGTGAATGAGAAAATACTGATCAGCAGTGGGACGTATTTGGGCTGATGATGATGTATGCTGAGATGTGTTTCTCAACTACCATTACTATTGTCTTAGTTTTGGACCATGGTCTGTTAACACACTGTAAGTATGTCCATTAAGGACAAAGACCGCCTTCACACATTTTCAGTGTCATTAAAGAGACTTGGCAACAACAATATCTTGAAAATTGACAATATTGTCCATTGATAGTAGGAAATATGTAAAAACATTACTGAGTTAATGAAGTACTGATTTCTACGCCGAAAGAAAATTAATTATCTATACGTAAACGATGGCTAACCATTTCCAACCTTCTTGATAAAATTTGACCACTAAGCGAATTCAAAGGTCAATGATCCGCCACAGCGTAAAACGTTGCAAACTGCGATTTTCGCGTGACGGAATTGAGTTTATGCCACGTAAATTGATCGAGGAATATGCTGATTCAGTTTTGTGTATAAATTTGTAATAGTAACATCTAAGACATGCTAGTCATCAGAATTCGAACACGATCTTTATCTTTACTTCAGTTTTTCCGTTAATAAACAGCTTTAGACTGTTAGAGCAAAATATAAATGTACTAGAAAGAATCAGAGTTATAAAAATAGCATTATTTCAAGTCTAACACATGAATCATAACCAAAAAGAGAGTGAGAAAAGAGCGGGAATGAATGTCAACGTACCTCATGATTAGTTTTTCTGTCCATCAAACTCCAACTTTTTCGAGCTGAATTTTCCCCGCGCGCCATTTTCCTGCATATATATCACTTAAATTCAGTTTATTTCGTGGAAATATTGAAAAATAAACACCGTGTGAAACCATCCATTTTGGCGCCTTTTGACTTTGCCGCCAGAAATCAGCTGTCAGCAAAGTACAGAAATAACACGCGTTTTACATAGATAATACGCTATTTACCGAGGCACGTCTTCATCTTCAAGATTATCTGCTAGGAAGAAGTCGTCTTCCACACTGTTAACACTCATACTTAAAAGTTTTAATTAATATTTTATAAATTATAGTGTCCTAAGTACTCACTCCATCGAACAAACTTAGAAAATTAAGTAATAGACAATATAGAGGTAAATTCCAGCTGTTTACTGGTCTATGGACTAAATACCGTTTACTTTTTAGAGTTCTTTCACCTTAGCAAAAAATGAAATTGTAGATAATGTAATTCAGCTAGTAAAATAATATAAAAAAATATAAACTTTACAATGTTATTATACAAAACGTCAAAAGGATTTTTTAAATTTATATTGAGCAGGTTATTCAGTGGATTTATTACCTATATTAAAGTACAGTTGTAATCTTTTTTGTTATATGTGACTAGACATCACCAGAATAATATAAAATAATCCTTATTGTATTTACTATTTGCAATATTTGTTTGAAATTAAAAAATATCTTTAAAAAAATATGTGACCTCGACTTTTTTCATTCTGTCTACAATATCGTACACACCGCATTTTTCGGCCAATCACGGCTTCGGAAACTTACGTAAACAGCCGTGATTGGCCGAGATTTACAAAGTATTGACCAATGAGTCCGAGTGATGATTTCACGCCTCCTGTCACTGCGGAATAGAACGTAAAATCAAAACAACGCAAAATACAAACAAAGAGTCTTGTGTCGTGCCGTTTTCTGCGTCGGAATCCTGCAGAAAACATAATAAAAACTTTGTGAATATTGTTCGAAAGTGTTGTATACTCAATAGAAACTTTCAAAGCATATTTGTGCTGGTGTTTGGAAGGATGGCGGCCAGAAAATTGAACACAATCGAGGATTTGAGCGGTGAGTGCGCCGATAAACAATGGAAAGAAAACAAAACGCTGACTGCGGTGACGAAACATGCATATTTTCAAGGATATCCACTTTATTTATGACGTTATTGCATGCAGCCAATGTTTACATTGCGTTGATCTATATAATTTTATTTTAATAATGGCTATTGAACTGGCGAGGTCATTAAAATCGAAAACATTGTACGTCATGTTTTGCGTACGTGATTCGTGTGCATTAACCCAGCTTTGTTCAACACACGCTATCTCGAGGGGAAGCGTACGTGTCAATGGACTTCCGCAATCGACCGGCTAATACTTGTGGATGTGTGACCTTTTTCAATTCATTGCGCCCTGGTACAACGACTTATATCTATAGTCTCGCGGACTTTTTGTTTTGTTTATTTTTATTTTATCTTATCAAACTTTTGCCAGACGCATGTAACGTTATATTTACCACAAAGCCTAGGCATAGACGCAATAATCTAGATTTATTATTTTGCACTACTTTTTCGTTCATTCATATTTTTACGCGTAAACGAAAAAAACATGTTTTTTTTGTATAAGATTCATTTGAGTTTCGCAAACTTTTCGTACTCTATGCTACCCTGGTATAAACATGTCTAACACCTGCACAAATGACGTCAAAGCCTGCATTTTCTAGATTTTGCAAGCGCTAATAATATCTAGGAACACATCTGAAACTGGTCTATCGAACGAGGATTACATACGAAAACAGGTTTTTAATACGTTCCATTTGGTGCAAAGGAATTCCGTTCTCGCGCGATGGTATTTCTACGATAATTTTATTTGCACTGCCAGAAACGTTTAAAAACTCTATTGAAAATTGTTATTTTTATCAAATGATTTAATTAAAATGCTATTATCGAGAAAATAATCTTCTATGGGGTATCGTTATTGAAAAAGATATCATCATCATCATTATCAGCCCAAGGAAGTCCACTGCTGAACATAGGCCTCCCCCAATTACTACTACTACCAAGATATACTTTGTTTTTAATTTACGCTAATTGACTAGGCTAAGACATTTATTTGTACACATACAGCCTGAGGCTAAGGTGATTTATTAATTTTTGTCAAAGAATATAATTTATGGTGTGTTGTTCATAGATAATGTGAGTTACTTTTAAAACGTGTGATTGATAATAATAATCTTGTTTTGTAGGTACAATAATTTCCGACAAATATTTGCAAGGCAATGTTTTAGAGAGAGCGAGTGCGCTGTCTCGGATGATTTAGGCTTTTTGCTATTTTGAAATGTACAAAAAATCATTGACGCCATTTTTAAACCCAATTCCAAAAAAACATTTGGAAACACGCATTAATTCCTTGCATCATCATCACCTTGTCCTGTTCCCATTTTATTTGGGGTCGGCGCAGTATGTTTTATCCTTCCAAACATCCCTATCAGCCGTCCTGTCTTCATTCACTCCTTTTTCTTTCATATCTTCAGTCACGCGCTCCATCCATCTTTTCTTTGGCCTTCCTCTGCTTGTCCATCCTTCAACTTTCATATTCATCTACCTACATATGATTTATCATTTCTATCACAGGAGCTACTTTCAGACTTCCTCTAACGTATTCATTCCTCACTCTGTCAGTCCGTATTGTACCACACATCCATCGCAACATTCGCATTTCACGCATTAATTATTTTCATCATTTGCATAATTTTGACATAGTTAAAATTATTATAGACCTCAACATTATTTCAGCTTTAAAGTAACTTATCAATATCTCCTGAGTCTTAACTATTTGTGTATCAAAAATCATTGAAATCGGTTTAGCGTTTTACATGTCATCATCATCATCAGCATCAGCCGAAAAACGTCCACTGCTATAGGCCTCCCCCCAAAGACTTCCAAAACGCTCTGTCGGAAGCGGCCTATATCCAGCGGCTTCCCGCGATCTTCGTGAGATCATCAGTCGACCTTGTAGATGGACGTCCAACGCTGCGTTTGCCAGTACGCTAGCTCGTAGAACTGACTGCCGGTGGGGCAGAAAGGTTCTGTAAAAGCGTTATTTTTTTTTCTAAACAGAGTGCTAAAATTCTTTTGTCTGTAGATGTCATGATGCAAAGTTATGATGCAACTTATAAAACAATTAAGTCATCTGCTCTATTGTCACATTAATTAGCAGTTTTTAATGAATATTTCTACAAAGTGACGCCATCTTTATAATTATATTCTTTCAATTCGCGATTTCTTAGAACTTTGTTAAAGGTAGATTAAAAAGTTTAAGATTTTTGACCGTATTAGCAATTTATAGGAGACATATGTTATTCGTCTTTAAAATTGGTTGAGTCACTGGACTAACGATGTCACGTAAATTGCGGGAAGCCGCTCGATGCAGTCTGCTTCTGACAGAGTGCTCTGGAAGTCTTTGGGGGCGGCCTATGTCCAGCAGTGGACGTCTTTCGTATGATGATGATGATGATGAGTCGCCTATCTATCTTCAATATTAATTTCTCGGATAAATCGACTATTTTGAATAATGTGCTGTCTCTTTAGCCTCGTTTTTTTATCGAGGTTAGGTTTTAGTTTTTACTTTTTTTTATTGATGTAGAATATAGACAACTTTCCAATTTGTTTGATTAATCTCTTTGACTTCCTGACCTTCACCGTTAATTTTCGTTTGTGTGTCGATCTTATACAGGAGTTGCAGTGTCTAGTGTGGCTTGTTTTGATATCCAATCTAGAGTAAAACAGATGTTACATCTAGGTCACATGTTGAGCCGTGTGCTGTCATTATTACACTTACGTAAGACATTGCGTGATCAATTATTACGAAACGGAATGACGGGAAAATGTAAGCGCCATCTTGAATACTAGTAGTTGATAAAAAACATTTTAACTAGAAATAATGACTGGCTTTTTGTTCCTGTGGCGAATGAGTCTTGCGAATGATAGATCTTTGATTCAAAATTACCCCTTCGGTGACTAGAATGAATGAAATCGAACGAATGAAGGAGAGAATGGCATTGCCTTATTTGGGATTGTAGGATTATTATTTATGATCTGTTTATGTTTGTACTGCTGGGTTTATTTTACGGTTACTGAGGGGTTAGGACTTAGTCCACCACGCTGGTCTAGCCCGGGATGTAAAGAACTATTAGGTACACAGTTATTTTTCAGGATTTTATTCTATTATATCCATATTAAAGTGTGTGATACTCAATTTGTGATACATAATTTTGAAAAGCCTCGAGTGTATGACTGGTATTTGAACCCCCGACCCCCTTAGGTAGTGTCTCATAAGACAGCAGTTATTTAAGTAGTGACAAAACAATTACGACCATCTCTCGCTAATCGCCACGATTTTGAAGGCCGAATTTGAAGGTATATAGTACCAGGAAAGCATGAGTGGGTTAGAAGTGAAGCAAAAACAAAAGCGTAACACCTCATCGAATTGAACGATAAGTACGACCTTGTTTTGGTAAACTGTTCCTTATCTTTAAAGTGCGTACATACATTCGCTTTGGTACGATGTTTAGAAATTGAAACATATTCAACGACTTGTTGGTAATTTTTCGTATTTCGTAGGTACTGGCAATGTTAGAGGAATACGAAATTAACCTCCTCGCGTTTTATGTGATCCTGGTAGTAATGATTTTCTATGTCGTTGTTTTAGAGCCTCTTGAAGTTTCCTTATAGGTTTTTCTGTTTTCCTAATGGATATACTTATAAATACTACGCAACCGGGAATTGTACCCGGGACCTTCTGATCGCGCGTCGCACTTTGTCGCAATTTTTATAATTTAACCCGCCAATTAGTAATTAAGTTCAAGATGGTGCCATCTATTGTGCAAAATTTGAAATGTCCACGTATTAGTACGATTCAGAGACAAATTATTGTGTTATTTACAAATATTTGTTTCTGTTCTGAGTTTTTGTGTCAGGAAAAAGCCTCTTCATATGACACAAGACTTATAGATTAGTATAGCGTCTGAACTAAAAACTATTTTTTTTAGGAATTTTAAAGTTAGTTTTTTAATTCTTTTTGTATGATCATGTTGGTTGGTTGCAACCATTAATTCTAGTCTTGTATATTTTTGTCACATGACATCTTTATCTGCCATCACCGCCCCGAGATCACTCACCGCACGAAAATAAAATCGTTTCGATCCAAATTGAATAATAGTTTTGTCGGTCTGTATATAGTCGCGGCTGGGGCAATTGGCCCCACGGTTCCACGATCATTTGTATCAATTTCGCGCATGGCGACAGCCCAGTCAATTGTGTTGTGCAAGCGTTCGAAAATAGACAAATTGATGGGTAATTTTGTTGATGTGACCATATAACCTGCGTACAATTCATGTTGCCCTAGTACTCTGTGTTGTTGATTGATTTCATTTTAGATTCGTTTCAAGTAGTGATTTTTGCACGAGTCATTTAATTGCGTATAGTTCATGAGAGCCTAGTACTATTTTGCAGATAAATTTCACAATCACACACACACACAGACACAATTTCACACACACTAAAGGTCAATGTTTTCTCTAATGTTACCTACCAGAAGGTTGCCTATGCTTTCTTGGTCTACTGAGGGTTAGTAGACCTCACATAGGCTAGGCTGTATGTCTCGATTTCCTTTCCCTATCCGTAAGGAAAAATAAAAAAGACAACAATTGACAATGTATTTTTTCAATGTGTCCTAATGAGAAGTAATACTTCTTAATACTATCAAAAACTTAATAATAATAGCTACTAGTTGACTCATGATAAGAAATTAGCACATTTAGACAGTCATTACCATAAACACATTAATTAAACATATTCTTTGCGACCTTCCCGCCAAATAACATATTTCGTTACATCTGTCACTTTTTTACATACGGATGCCTGTGTTTTTGATCAGAATATAATATTTTTCGATGTTTTTGTGTGAAAAAAGATCTATTTTATTTTTTAATAATCCTTTTGCCTTTGTTTAAAGACAGAGGTAAGTGGATATCCCAAAATAGCGTACCGTGTCCAGTCGCAGCGTTTCAAGGTCGTCAGCGGACCGTGAAATAACGTTTCCTTGTTTAGCTCAAATGTCACCCATTTAATATGCTTGGCATAGTGGGCGATACACATCAGGACATATGAAACGAGTTGTATCAGTGTCTGAAAAGTAACACAGACTATATAAATTTTGCAATTTTTTTTCCATCATATTTCATCATCATCAGCCCATATACGTCCCACTGAACTGAGAGAATTTAGGCCTTAGACCACCACGCTGGCCTAGTGCGGGTTGACGGACTATACACCTAAGAAATTCCTGAGAATTTTTAGGTGTGCAGGTTTCATCACGATGTTTTCCTTTACCGTTAAAGTACGTGATAATTCTTTGTGAATACACACATAACTTGGAAAAGTCAGAGGTGTGTGCCTTGGGTTCAAACCTGCGACCGTCAAGATTCTCGACGGCCTGCCTAAACCTCGAGGCCATCAAGACTTACTTTATCATATTTGGATACGTCAATTATTGTTTTTAACACGCTTTTAATAGTTAAGCCTGTATGTATGTAAATAAAGGACTCTTTGAACGTGATTATGCCCCACTTGGAACGACCAGATTAGACTGAAACTTTGCACACTTTGTCAAAGACCCATGACATTGCAATAATTCTATCAAAATATCCGATTATCCTGATTAGAATCGCCAGGATTCATAAATTTCTTTAGGCATCCTTTGCATGAGAGTAAGAGAGATAAAGTTAGTGTTAGTTTATAATTTTTAACTGACTGCATTTCGGAATGAAACTAGTGATATGCCATACAAAGCACCCCACGTTTCTAGAACATTCTTCTTATGTTATGAATTATAATTTACTTTTTAGTTTCATTAACTCTAAAAGCGTGTTTTTAGTATTTTAGTAATAGTAGACGAGCCTATTGCCATTTCTCATATATTTCCTGAGTTAGTGTTGCCACTGATAATTTTCTAATCGTAAAACCCTAAAAAAAAATACTAGATCGATTTCGAGACCTCTAGATCGCACGGCACATACTACTTCCGCAAGATTCACAAGGCAGTAAGCGTTTATGAATGGCAATAAAAAATGCAATTATTCCCAATATTATTAGAAGTTTTAAGATCATCGATAAAGTGCACGCAGTCATCGATATAAGAATGGGTGTCGTCATCACCGTTCTAATTGCGGCTGATGATTTCAAATCATTGTAATGACAATTGACTACACTTTAGCAAAGTCATTCTCTTGGCAAATGTTAGTCTGCCACGTAGAAATAATAATGTTACGATATCGCTAGTTTAATACATACTCAATACTTATGATATCCTGGTACTTTGTCTTCGTACTTGCATTTTTGTTGCGGGTTGGGAAAAAAAAAACAACCTTGATTGTAAGTCGTTAGTTGTTATTATTTTGTCGCACTGTTTTTTTTAATGAGGGGAAAGCGCCTCTGGATTTCTAGTTCTAGGGTACATAACAACAGTTCAGCAAAGTCTTGGCAAAAGTTAAAACACTGCCACGTAGAAATAATAATGTTACATTATAGTTAATTAAAACTTACTCCATTCTTATGATATCCTGGTACTTTTGTCTTCTTACTTGTATTTTTGTAGTTGGTTGGGAAGGAAACAAACGCGATTGTTAATCACCAGTCGTTAATATTTTGATGGGCTGTTTTTTAAAGAAAGGAAAGGGCTTGGCTTTCCAGCTCTTGGAGACCAACAGTTTAGTAAATTCATAAACCAATCACAAAAACACTGCCACGTAGAATTAAATAATGATACATTATAACTAATTTGAAAACTCAATGCTTATGATAACCTGGTACTTTTTCTTCCTACTTTACTTGTTATGTAGACTAAAGTGACAATAAATAATAATAAATTGCCCTTTATTCTGAATTATTTGTTTTTATAGTAGAGTTTTACAAAATATCCCTCAATTCAGAGTGCCTTTTGGCAAAGGCCTCCTCTAACTCCTTCCATTGGTTTCTGTCACGAGCCACTCTCCTCCAATTGGGCCCCGCTGTTTGTTTGAGCTCATCTTCCCATCTCCTTTTTTATTTCCTCTTACTACGAAGTAAATAATATTGGCACTTAATAGCAAGTGCTGTTATGTCCAAAAAATTAAAAAGGGGAGGGGAGGTAACAACCCACGTTGTAAATCATCAGTCGTATTTATTTTGTCGGGAATTATTTTAATGACAACCTAAGTAAATATTGACTCTTCCTTCACTTGTCATTGAAGATATACATACATACATCTATATCCCCAAGAGGGATAGACAGAGATATATCTATGCACCCATGCTTCTCTAGTTAGGTTCATGGTCCCACGTAAAATATTGTGCGAGCCTATTGCCCTATTATCAGCACATTTCTAAACTCCAACTTGCTACTAAAATTTTCCTATAACATTTTGCTGAACTTCAGAATAGAATCGGAGACCGGTAAATCATATGCAGCAGAATTTAACCACAGGACCAATGAACAAGTCTAGATTATAGCTTTCAAGTTCATTTTTGTGCATTGCCTAAAATATTTTAACTTATATTAATCTTTTTCACAATTAATTAACTTTAACAGTGAAGGAAAACATCGCGAGGAAACCTGCACACCTAAAAATTCTTAGGAATTTCTTAGGTGTTTTGTCCGCCAACCTGCACTAGGCCAGCGTAGTGGACGAAGGCCTTAACCCTCCCGATTGTAGAGGAGGCACGTGCCGTGACGTATATGGGCTGATGATGGTGAATATTATTCGCAAAAATTCGCTCTTATCTAGAAGAGTTTCAATGCCGCTCTAATCTAATCTTCATTGGGGTCCTTTCTGTAAAGGTTTTGATAATCCTTCCGGCGTTTACAAGTGATAAGCCTTACCTTATTGCGCAGGAGATAAAAAAAAATACATACATGACACTTATGTCCCTGAATAGGTAGGCAGAGGTGCATTTTACACAGCTTGCCGTCAGAAAACAAACAGCGAAATAACCTTTACTTAATATTATAAAGCTGAAGAGTTTGTACGCGTTAATCTCAGGAACTACCGGTTCGAATTGAAAAATTATTTTTGTGTCGAAGAGTCCACTTATCGAGGAAGGCTATAGGCTATATAACATCACGCTACGACCAATAGGGACGGAGCAGCAACCGTAGAAAAAATATTCATCCTACTGCTTGTATCATAAGAACACTATGAAGTGAATTCAGAGGTGTATGAACTTATAAAAACGGGAAAAATGTTGTAAATAAATAACCTCTTTATGTACTTTTAAACATAATCCACGGATTGTAAACGTTTGCCAAATTTTCTGCCAGTAAAAAATGTTGATGGATAAGGAAGTAAAAGTTCGGAATTTCTTAGGTGTGTACTCCGCCTCGAAAAATTTATGATGGCCTCGAGGTTTAGGGTTCAAACCCCAGGCCTACATCTCTGACTTTTCCACGATAGGGGCCGTCCATTAATCACGTGAGGCTCAAAAGGGGGTGGGGAGCAGTTTGACAAAAAGTAATTGAGATATTTGACATTGATATATAATTATTATCAAGTGCGATCTATAAGTTCCGAGTTCTTCTTGGATTTTTTTAAAATATAAATATCTGAATAGCATTATGGAGTCTAGGTTTGAAAACTTTTGTGTGGAACTCTAACAGTCGTTCAGAAATACATCTCTGGCTGCCCCTTCGAGAACTGCAGTTAAATATTACTTTAATCAAGATTAACAAAACAAGAACGTTCCTCAATTCCGAATATAGAAAATAGAGCGTCATCATTTGGAGTTCAGCCAAAATACGCAAATGGGACGTGTGCTTGTGGGAAGTGAATTTTGCACTGCGTGTTTATTTATATAATCTTTAAATAGATCTGACGGGTCGTTGGTCCCGCGGCGTGCGTATCGCAACGAGCCGGGTTCGATAGCCGGTGGGGGAAATGATTTTTGGGATTTTGACGTTGATGAATCACAGAACAGCTGAATAAAATTATATGGGAAATAGCCGCTTGTCTGTCACCTGGTCATTAAGAATTAAATATGTATAACTTGTAATAGGCCGGCATATTTCTACCGATTTGTGAGAGGTTTAGATTGTTTAATCCTAGTTTTTAACATACACCTACAATAAATTATCGCGTACTTTGACGGTGAAGAAAAATATCGCGAGGAAACCTGCACACCTAAAAGTTATTAGGAATTTCTTAGATGTGTGATCCGCTAACCCGCACTAGGCCAGCGTGGTGGACTAAGGCCTAAACCCTCTCAGTTGTAGAGGAGTCCCGTGCAGGAGTGTGACGTATGTAAGCTAATCCCATGTCTTGTATTTTGAATCGGAGATACAAAAAATATTTGCGAATGCATTGGACGGATGCCAAATATAAGACTGTCCCCATTAAGAACGACGGGAATACTGGAGGAATAATTATTCTGGAGATTATCCCGCATCTGTTCCTGTCGTTTCCGGGGTGACGTTCCACATCTCCGTGAAGCCGACAAAGCGATTGCAATTAACAAGTTCGCAAAATGCACCGAAGAAAGTTGCATGCGTCGCGAGAAAAGTACCAGGCTATCATAAAATGATAGGTGCATTTCGCTAGGGGTCGACGCACCACACGCCGAGGGCGATGCAGACGTCTAGCCGTCTGACCTTGCAGGCGAGGTTTGATGACCTCGCGATCGATAGGGGTAAGGAAATCCTTTGGACTCGAAAGATGGAATGTAAGATCCTTCCAGTTTATTATACGGGGTGTAAGAAGACCATCATAGATAACTTAGACGGGGGATATTTACGATAATAACAAAAACATTGGCGCTAAATAAAATAAATAATAAGTTTGACGTTTTTATAATCTACATAACTATTATTTTCCGATAACGGTTTGTTTACATCTGTATAGTATTAAAAAATATTAACACATATTTTTTCCTTAGGCTTTTGGGTATTGGGTAAACAATCCGCGATCGAAGACTGAGTCAATATTTATGGTAGTTAGGAAAAAGTTTTTCTTTATGACCAATGAGTTTATATTAACCTACAAAAGATACAAACTTAAACAGCCACCGCTAGTACATAACTCCATGCGTGTAATCTCAGCGCAATTAAATTGTCATTAGTATGATACGAGTTTAGTACCTCTAATAGCTTTCTGCTCTCCTGGTACTTCCATTTCCTAATTAGATGTGACATAGACGATTTTTTTTCCTTTTTTAATTTAATTAAAAATTATTCTACTACACCAAAAGCTAGGCCTAGCCTTTAATTATTATTAAGGTTTTTGTCTCGTTATAGACCAAAATTGGCCTGAGGCAAATAAGTTGATTTTAACATACTTAACTATTTCCCTTATAGGTGAACTTTTCTATGTTTTTCGTCATAGTTAATATGTGTGAGATTTAAGTAGAAGAACCTAAAGAAATAGCCCAAATTATAGTTACATAATTAATATACATCTGATATTGAATCTTAGTCAAGCGTGTTAGTATAGGAGCTTTGCTACCTCCAAACATCTTATGACGCCCTGGTACCTTTGTGCAAATAACAAGGTCAAATATAAATTTATTTATCAGTCAGACTTCAGACATTTGTTTATTGATAAGAACACTTTTCAGATCACTTATTTGATATGAGGTCATTGAACTTGCCGAAAATCTGTAAGTCGCAGACAAAATTTTATAAATGCACCCGATAGTCATACTCTGTGCTAATCACAATAAGATACAAATCTCGTGTTGTATTTATTATTGGAAGCTAACATAACAGCTCGCACTTTAGGTCCCATTAATTCATTAAATATCATACAGTTATTTACCTGTGGAGCGTTAATTACGCCTGATTTCACTAATTGTAATTGTCTTTTTTAATGTGAGGTTGAAACCTCATAGTTCAATATTTTGTCTCCCGCTTTGCTGTGGAGGTGTGGACAACTATTTTTTTTCCAACTCCTGTATATTTTTTCTGATTAACTTCTGGTTGAACCTAATTATATTGAATATTCCCTTAGATTCACTGGGCTTCAGTGCTCGTCGTCGTGCTGTTTGACAGCCCCGTGGCGCAGTTGGCTAGACACCAGCTTGTGAAACGAGAGGCCGCGGGTTCGATCCACGCACCGAGACCAATGTTTGTGTGATCCACAAATATTTGTTTCGGGTCTGGGTGTTTGTGAGACCGGAAAGCCTCTCGTAGTTTCTGATACCCACGACACAGGACTTGTATCCTAATGTGGGGTCAGAACTATGTATGTGACTGTTGGGTGTATTTATTTATTTATTATTGATCCTGGAACACAGGAGTTACAGTGGTGGGAAACAAAAAACAATATTTACCTACCTACATCGATCATCCCCTTTAATTTAAGCACAAAAATATGTTAATTTAGTGCACTCAGAAAAAGGACAAAAATTACAATTTAAAAGAACCGGTCAACACAGCCAAAGAAGCGTCATGGCCGCTACCATTTAAGACCGACCTGGTATGTTAAGTATTTAACTCCTTTCAAATGCCATTTACATAGATAATTTTAGTTAAGCAACATTTAACACTAATAAAAACATATAAACTTCGATTCACGCGGAATTTTTGTCATAATATTTTGAATTGAATTGAATCTATAAAATGTCAAATACATCACTTAGATTCAGTCATTTCAATTTGCTGTACCACCCTGTTCGGAAGGCAGTCATCACTAGAGAAGAACGGGCAAGAAACTCTAGTGTTGCTCTTTTCCAATCAAGAGATAGTCTACAATATTGATACAAAGAATGAATTTCCCAAATTAGAGCAGCTCATTAATACAATCTCAGACTGTTGTATTGAATATGGGAATAACATAGTCATCTTGAATGGAGAAACTGACATTTAACTAAGTAATTATGTACTTTAATCTGCCTCATAAATAACTTTTGTTTATTAGTAAAAACTGCATAGAAATAGATTCAATTAAAAACGACAGCCAAAAAAACATGTTTAACAAAAATTAGTTATGCCCTTGAGGTTTAAAAACTCGGCGGTCGCGGATTCAAACTCCAGGCACACATCTCTCACTTTTCCAAGTTACATCATCATCATCATCATTAGCCCATATACGTCCCACTGCTGGGCACGGGCCTCCTCTACAACTGAGAGGGTTTAGCCCTTAGTTCACCACGCTGGCCTAGTGCGGGTTGGCGGACTACACACCTAAGAAAATTCCTAAGAACTTTTAGGTGCGCAGGTTTCATCACGATGTTTTCCTTCACCGTTAAAGTACGTGCAAATTCTTTGTGAATACACCCATAACTTCGAAAAGTCAGAGGTGTGCCTAAACCTCGAGGCCATCACGACTTCCAAGTTACATACTCATAATGAATTATTACGTACTATATACGGTGAATATTATGTAGTAAAATGTATGTATTTTCATATATCGTGCCTCGTGGTCTCGCGGTACATGTATGTGCCGTGCGATCTAGAGGTCCTGGGTTCGATTCCCGGGTCGGGCAGTGTTATAGCGGAGTCTGGAAATGAGCCCGAAAAACGGCAATAGGCTCGCCCCCTATTACGTGGGACTGATACATACCTGGCGAAATGTGGGTGTAGAAATGCATCTCTGCCTACACTATCGGGGAATACAGGCGTGAGTTTATGTATGTATGTATGTATGTATTTTCATATAAAATTAAAGAAAATAAAATGCATACAAGAAAACGCAGAAAATTCTAAATTGCTTTCGTCTGACTTCGCACTGCTTTTGACCTTTTAATAGGGCCATAAAATGTACCAATGTAACCTGACCTGTCTGCAAAACAGAAAATTAAAGTTCCATTTGTGCATCTACCCGACAAGGTAATAAAATGTATGCGACTTCGGGTTTATTAAAGTTACTAACGCTGTTGTACAAAGTTGAATAAGAAACCTTAAAGTTTTCATTTGAGTTGAAGTTAGATGAAAAAAAGCAGTGATGGCCTCGAGGTTTAGGCGCGCGGTCGAGAATTTCGGCGGTCACAGGTTCAAACCCCAGGCACACACCTCTGACTTTTCGAAGTTATGTGTGTATTCACAATGAATTATCACTTGCTTTAACGGTGAAGGAAAACATCGTGACAAAACCGGCACACCTAAAGGTTCTTAGGAATTTCTTAGGTGTGTAGTCCGCCAACCCGTACTAGGCCAGCTTGGTGGACTAAGGCCTAAACCCTCTCAGTTGTAGAGGAGGCCCGTGCCCAGCAGTGGGACGTATTTGGGCTGATGATGATGATGATGATGAAGTTAGATTTATTATTATGAAATCCCCGGTTTGACTTTGCGAGTAATGTTTTAGTGCTGCTATGAATTTCATTAAAAGACCTTAGAATGAAAGACCTAAGAAATAAAAAGCAGTGAAGGCCTCGAGACATAGGCACGCGGTCGAGAATCTCGACGGTCGCGGGTTCAAACCCCAGGCACACACCTCTGACTTTTAGAAGTTGTGTGTGTATTCACAATGAATTATCATGTACTTTAGGGGCCGTTCAAGTATTACCTAAGCAAATTTATTGCAATTATTTTTTCTTTCTAATTGTGAGACTTAATAAAAAGTAATTCATTATGAAAGGGCTTTATTAGTACAGATCAAAACAGCTTATTTCCAACAGGTACTAAACAAAACAGCTTAATTATAAAAATCTTTGTAAAAAGTGCTTATTTCTAAGATACAGCCTTAAATATATATTTTCGTAGGGTCGGTAATAAAAAACTAACACTGCTTATAAAAATCATGTCAACATTATGTAAGCATAGTATTAAAATTCAAAAACCATTGAATCATCAAATCATTGTTTGCTGTTTTTTTGATTTTCTGAAAAATATGTTAGTGATGAAATAAGCCCTTTTGAAAAGACACTCCTCAATTACATACATACATAAACTCGCGCCTGTATTCCCCGAAGGGGTAGGCAGAGGTGCATTTCTGCACCCACATTTCGCCAGGTGTGTATCAGTCCCACGTAATAGGGGGCGAGCCTATTGCCGTTTTTCGGGCACATTTCCAGACTCCGGGCTGTTACTGAGAATTTCCTAATGGAAAAACCCAATAACACTTTGCCCGACTCGGGAATCGAACCCAGGACCTCTATTAATGTATTGCTTTTTAAAATATTATAATAATTTTATAATTATAATTTAAAAAATAAGAAAATAGATTTAACTAGCGATGACGTTATTGTCATCTAGACTCCCCTACCCCCATGTCATCCAAAATAAGCAAAGCAAAGACCCCCCCTATTCCCATTTTTCGGGCACATTTCCAGACTCCGTGCTTTCCTGATGGAAATATCCAATAACACTGCCGGACCCGGTACCTCTAGCTCGATCTAGCCAGCATTAATATAGAAAAAACCGCATCGTATTCCGTCCATTCGCTAAACAGCTACGGACAGACAGACGTCAGACTATATATCACAACTCTTTGCGTCTGAACTTGAAGATTCATTGTATAATGTTCTGAGAAACAGCTGTTCGGTCAGTTTGTCGTACGGTGACGTCATCGAGTGATAACACCCGAACCGCCTTATCACCAAAGGTCGTGAATGCTTGGGTTTTAGCTACAGTAAGATAGTAAGTTGATTTATTGCCCCTTGAATTCTTATAGTGGTTTTATAATTAAATTATCGAAATTTAATTTAATTTGCATGTTTAATACAAGTTTGTAGATTAAATCAACAAAGACATCACAGAACAGCTGAATAAGATTAGAAGGGAAATAGCCAGTATTTTGTATGGGGACGAGTGTCGCCGCTTGTCTGTAACCTGTTCATTCTGCTACGATCACACGACCAATGATAAACATTTCAAACAAAAATGAAGGGCTGCTATTAGTGGTCACACATTTATAATAGTGTTGATATTACACGCAACCCGAATCACTAAGAAGCGTGTGTGTCAAACATATGATAGTGTAATCGTAGGTTCGGCACGCTCGGTATGCTCACATTTCCTTTCTAGTCTTAGTTATTGCGAAAAAGCACTTTGACCCCTCCCTACGGCATATATCTAAAAGTCAAGTTAGATAGTAATATCTACCCTACAAATTGGACTGCCTCGTGGTCTCGCGGCACAAGCACGTGCCGTGCGTTCTCAAGGCCCCTTGTTTGTCTATTGGAAAATCCTCAATAGCAATAATTCTTAATAGCAGCACGTAGTTTGGAATGGTGCCCAAAAAACGTGAAATAAGCTCGCCCCCTATTACTGACTGATACATACCTGGCGAAATGTGCGTAAAGTAGGGATGGCCTCGAGGTTTAGGCACGCGGTCGAAAATCACGGCGGTTCAAAACCCAGGCACACGCCTCTTACTATTCCAAGCTATGTGTGTATTCATAATGAATTATCACTTACTTTAACAGTGAAGGAAAACATCGTAATGAGACCTAAAACACCTAAAAGTTGTTAGGAATTTCTTGGGTGTGTAGCCCGCCAAAGCGCACTAGGCTAGCGTGGTGGACTAAGGCCTAAACCCTCTCAATAGTAGAGGAGGCCCGTGCCCAGCGTCTTATATGGACAGGACAGTGGGGCTTTATGGGCTGATGATGATGATGAAATGTGGGTGCAGAAATTTTATTTATTTTATTTTATTATTTATGGAAAACATACTATACATTTTCTATTTTCTCTTTTCTTTTATTCAGATTATAGTAATCTGAATAATAAGACATTTAATTTAAATTAGTTCATAAGACAACAGAGACAAACTCTGGCTATATTAGTAAATTGAATATAAATTGTAGCAATAATAAACAGGCTATTAACATGATACACCAAAATATACAAGGACTAAAAAATAAAGAACTGGAAGTGGAATTATTTCTGAATTCAAATAACATTGATATTTTATGTATAACTGAACATTGGCTAAAGTCCAATGAGTTGATGTTTAACTTTAACAACCATCATGTTGCTAGCACATTCAACAGAACAAATATGATACATGGAGGCTCCTTAATAATTTTGAATAAATCAATAAAATTTAAAGAAAGACTTGATATAGTGAAACTTTCTGTTGAACGTGTTGCAGAAATAGCTTGTATTGAATCTGGTCAATTTATTGTTCTAAGTGTATACAGGCCACCTTGTGCATTGCTTATATCATTTATGGAAATCATGGAAGATGCTTTGCACAGAATATGTAATTCAAAAAAAGGAGTTATTATTTGTGGAGACTTTAATATAAATATTCTAGAAAACACACAGGCAACTATAAACTTATTAAATCTTTTTAAATCATATAACATGAAACATGTATTCTCTGAGCCAACAAGAATCACTGCCACAAGTGCGACATGTCTAGATAACATTTTTACCAATGTTAAAGTTATTAAAAGTACTATTATTAATAGTTTTGATTCTGATCACTGTGGCCAGTTGGTGTCTTTACCTTTGAATACATGTAAAGTATCAAGCAAAAGTATTACATTTATTCCTATTACTGCTAGCCGCTTAAATTACTTTAAAACAAATATGGAACAAAATCTACCTAAGTTGTCCTCTCAAAAAGATCCCAACAAAATTTATGGTTCCTTATTTAATCATATAAACATGGAACACAATTAATCATATAAACATGGAACTCTTAAAAAAAACTAAATTTTAAAATAAATACATATATCCAATCAGTTTCCACTTATAAAAAAGAATTTACAGGGAACCTCTATGCACCTCTGCCCACCCCTCTGTGGAATACAAGCGTGAAGTTATGTATATACGCAGTATTGTGACAACATTAACAACAAAGCACTAGTGTGTTGTTTGTCGTATGATGAGTCAGAGCTTGTGTTATTGTGTCGTGAGTGTTTCGTTTGTGTGTCTCTAATAAACTGAGCACATGTTTTTTTGTTGTTTATTAAATTCTAGAGTGATATGACTGGTGTCTTTGTTATCTATACTAAAAGTATCTGTAGTTCTCAGCTTCATCCGAGCGTCATCATCATCATCAGCCCAAATACGTCCCACTGCTGGGCACGGGCCTCCTCTACAACTGAGAGGGTTTAGGCCTTAGTCCACCACGCTGGCCTAGTGCGGGTTGGCGGACTACACACCTAAGAAATTCCTAACAACTTTTAGGTGTGCAGGTTTTATTTATTTATTTATTTATTTATTTACGCTTTATACATAACATATTATGTAAAGGTGGACTTAATGCCTGAGGCATTCTCTACCAGTCAAACCTTAGATGGTGCAGAGATGAAAAGCGTAGGTGCGTAAATTGATTTATGATATACTACACAAGACATTAAACAAAATACATACATACACACGATATATAAAACATAAATATCTTAGGTAAATATATAGGTACTAATATATTACAGATATACATATTACATACATAAATAAATACATTTATATATTTATATAAACAAACTATTGTTCTGAAGCATCTGCCATTCTGGATGTCAACAACTTTTATCACGATGTTTTCCTTCACCGTTAAAGCAAGTGATAATTCATTGTGAATATAACTTGGAAAAGTCAGAGGTGTGTGCCTGGGGTTTGAACCTGCGACCGGCGAAATTCTCGACCGCGCGCCTAAACCTCGAGGCCATCACTGCATATGTGGTACTGGTATATGTGTGTAAGAAAATGTTTAAAATTGTATGTGTAAAGTAGTAAGCGCCAAATTAATTAGTCTGCCAATTGATTGTCAATTGGCTTGGTCTGGTGTCAAGGTCGCCGGCACACTGGCCTCGTTGTAAACGGGACGAGTTCCAAATATTTCTAGTGTTTCCCGCGCTTTTGTTTACGTTCCGCGGTTGTTGTTCGCGAATTTTTGGCGCTTGCAACGCGTCCATCCAAGTATTTATTAAGGACTAGATGTACTTGCGACTTCGTCCGCGCAGAAAATTAATTTTTAATAAGAAAATTTATAAACTAAAAGTAGCATAAGCTACTCCTTATTACATCAGCTATCTGCCAGTGAAAGTCCCGTTAAAATCGGTCCACCCGTTTCAGAGATTAGCCGGAACAAACAGACAGACAAAAATTGTAAAAAACTTTATTTTGGTATATGTACCGTGTATACCTCCATATACATTTATTAAAAAGCGGTTATTTCAATATCACAAACAGACACTCCAATTTAATTTATTTGTATAGATTAGTTCAATATTGAGTAAATTAAGGTAGCCAGTTTGATTCTGAGGTAGGTAGCAAAGGCTTAACTGCCTCGTGGTCTCGTGACTTATGTAGGTATATTCCGTGCGATCTAGAGGTCCCGGGCCGGGCAGTGCTTTTTGGATTTTCCATTAGGAAATTCCTCTGATTTTTCGAAGTTATGTCTGTATTCACAAAGAATTATCACGTGCTTTAACGGTGAAGGAAAACATCGTGATGAAACCTGCACACCTAAAAGTTCTTAGGAATTTCTTAGGTGTGTAGTCCGCCAACCCGCACTAGGCCAGCGACTAAGGCCTAAACCCTCTCAGTTGTAGAAGAGGCCCGTGCCCAGCTGTGGGACTGTATATGGACTGATGATGATGACCGCTACAGAGCTTTATTAATAAATCCTCTTACGTTCCTGACAAAGTGGACAGGAAATTATAGATGAAGATCTAGATTTATTTATTTATTTAAGCAAAATTTCTAACAAAAACAATGAACTATGAGCTATCTTATGTACTAACTTCAACATCAACATCAGCCCATATACGTCCCACTGCTGGGCACGGGCCTCTTCTACAACTGAGAGGGTTTAGGCCTTAGTCCACCACGCTGGCCTAGTGCGAGTTGGCGGACTACACACCTAAGAAATTCCTAAGAACTTTTAGGTGTGCAGGTTTTATCACGATGTTTTCCTTCACCGTTAAAGCAAGTGATAATTCATTGTGAATACACACATAACTTCGAAAAGTCAGAGGTGTGTGCCTGGGGTTTGAACCTGCGACGGACGAAATTCTCGACCGCGCACCTAAACCTCGAGGCCATCACTGCTTTGTACTAACTTAAAGACTATAAATTGAGCGCCGGTACTTAAAAAAGGTAACCCTGAACTTTATGCACCAGCAACCTGCCATTTGTACAGGTTGAGTGTAGGTAAAAATTATAAAATCGATATACTAAAAGTGAAAAACAATAATAAAGAAAATTAAGTTTGCAAACAATAAAAAGGGTTAAAATAAAAATCTAGTAACAAACTAATTTCTAAAATTAGATCTAATCTATACTAATATATAATCTCCGGAACTACTGGTCCGATTTGATTAATTCTTTCAGCGTTAGAAAGCCCATTTATCGAGGAAGGCTATAGGCTATATAACATCACGCTACGACCAATAGGAGCGGAGCACCAATAAATAATGTTTCAAAATCGGGAGTATTTTTTCCCTTTTGAGAACTTCCGCTGCGTGCGCTGCGGAAACGGTTAAAGTTTCGCTAAAATAATGTATGACAGAATTATTCCCCTTTAAAAGTTCTAAAAAAAAGTCCGCGACAGCATAAGTCTATCTTTTAAGATTGGCTCACTATAACCTTTTTTATGCTTACCAAATTTGTTCTAAAATAAAGCATTATTTGTGAATGTGTTTTTATAAAGATGATATTAATCCTTATCCAAATAAATACGTTATTCATCACAAGTATTTAATTTAAAAGAAATTTGCCCTTTACATCATTTGATATCATTAAATATAAAAGTGTGTGAATGTATGGATCGTATGTGAGTTTGTGTTTGTGTGAGTGTGAGCGTATGTGAAGGTACGATAAGATGGCCTAGGTATCATAACAATGCTCCTGCAATGAGCCCACAATACGACCAGATATAGGTCAATTGAAGTAAAAGGATAATTGAGGGGCAATTGGAGATGTTGAGTGCTTAACAATACACACACATAACGCTTGTATTCCGCTAAGGTGTAGGCAGAGGTCTGTCCTGTGGCAAGGGGGCGTTAGAATTCCACCACGGTATCTATTTTATTAGCAAGTTGAAGTGGCAATGGGCCGGGCACATAGCGCGGAGAACTGATGGCCGATGGGGCCAAAAAGTTCTCGAGTGGAGGCCACGTACCGGAAAGCGCAGCGTGGGACGTCCTCCGACAAAATGGTCGGACGACCTGGTGAAGGTCGCGGGACGTCGCTGGTTGCAGGCTGCTTCCAACAGGTCCCTGTGGAAGTTATTGGGAGAGGCCTATGTCCAGCAGTGGACTTCCATTGGCTGATGGATTGGATTGGATTGGATTTTTTAAACGAGAGGAAAGCTCTTTAAGCTCCCCTGTTCGGTACCTCGGTGGAGGTTGAAAAGGGGTATGTCAAGGTCACTGGCCTTCCAACTCAACGGGTTGGAACTATTGTTCGCTTGGCTGAGTTGGGTCCCTAACCAAATTCCTATACCTACCCGCTTGATGGCCGTCAACATTTCGCTAGATATTGACAGCCCCGTGGCGCAGTTGGCTAGATACCAGTTTGTGAAACGAGAGGCAGCGGGTTCGATTCCCGCACCGAGACAAATGTTTGTGTGATGTGATGTGTTTGTGAGCGCGAAAAGTCTCTCGTAGTTTCTGATACACGACACAAGACTTGTATCTTAGTGTGGGGTCAGGACTATGTATGTGACTGATGGGTGTATTTATTTATTTATATAGTATATACATATATTATTATACTATCGAGTAATACCGTTCAATGCTTTGTCAACAACACAACAATAACTCTTTGTTTTCCAACTCCTCCTTTATTTGTGTTTCTGATTAACTTCGTTGCGGGATTATGACAAATTTAGGTTCCCTTAGATCCGTTGAGCTACATTGCTCGGCGTCGATACTGTGCGTGCTGTTGATCCTGGAGCACAGGAGTTACAGCAGGGTGTGTGGGGGGATAGGGACAAAAAAAGTATCGAGTAATAGGGGGCGAGTCTATTGCCGTTTTTCGAGCATATTTCCAGACTCCGTGCTGCCACTGAGAATTTCCTAATGGAAAAACCCAATTACCCTGCCCGACCCGGGAGCTCTAGATCGCACGACACATACTTGTGCCCGAGACCACGAGGCAGTCAATATACATCGTCATCAGCCCAAATACGTCCCACTGCTGGGCACGGGCCTCCTCTACAACTGAGAGGGTTTAGGCCTTAGTCCACCACGCTGGCCTAGTGCGGGTTGGCGGACTACACACCTAAGAAATTCCTAAGAACTTTTAGGTGTGCAGGTTTTATCACGATGTTTTCCTTCACCGTTAAAGCAAGTGATAATTCATTGCGAATACACACATAATTTCGAAAAGTCAGAGGCGTGTGCCTGGGGTTTGAACCTGCGACTGCCGAAATTCTCGACCGCGCACCTAAACCTCGAGGCCATCACTGCTTTTACTTTTTTTTTAGTCATTGCTTTTTTTTGTCAATATACATATATCATAGTATGTAACATTTAAAGTGATAATTATATTATCACCTACTTTTATCGTGCGCAAAAACCATTTAACACCCAGAATTTAGCACGCTTTTACAAATTCTGAGTAATGCGTAGCTAATGTTTAATCCTAATAAACATAAAAAGTCCTAATAAAAAGAAAATCCCGACAAACAATTTTTTTTTTACGTTTTTCTAACAACCACATACATTTTATACCTATGATTGTTAGGAAAACTTTAATTTTTTTATTTTTTGTCGGGATTTTCTTTAACGCCAGGGGGTTTGTAATCACCTTAGCTATTACCTGCCTTCGTTTCCGATTATGGTCTGAATACACCCTGTATATTTATCTTTGAAAGATTAGGCAGAGGTCTACCTACACCGGTATTTTAACAATTATGAAATTTTACATCACAGGGAGCCTTTTGAGTCCATTATCTTAACTTACAACTGTACGCTCGCGGTACAAGTATGTGCCGTGCGATCTAGAGGTCCTGGGTTCGATTCCCGGGTCGGGCAAAGTGTTATTGGGTTTTTCCATTAGGAAATTGTCAGTAACAGCACGGAGTCTGGAAATGTGCCCGAAAAACGGCAATAGGCTCGCCCCCTATTACGTGGGACTGATACATACCTGGCGAAATGTGGGTGCAGAAATGCACCTCTGCGTACCCCTTCGGGGAATACAGGCGTGAGTTTATGTATGTATCTTAACTTTAAATAAATTAATTAATATACCCAACAGTCGCATACATAGTTCTGACCCCACACTAGGATACAAGTCCTGTATCAGAAACTACGAGAGGCTACTCTCACTAACACGAAACTAATATGAGTGGATCGCACAAACATTTGTCTCTGCAGGGATCGATTCAGCCTCTCGTTTCACAAGCTGGGGTCTAGCCAACTGCGCCACGGGGTTTATAGATAGGCTAAAGCCTAAGGTGTTTATTTACTTGGGAAACAATCACAGCAATTACAATCGATAATCATTATCATCTTCAACAGCCCATACACGTCCCACTGCTGGGCACGGGCCTCCTCTACCACCGGTTCAGGCCTTAGTCCACCAGGCTGCGGCATCATTGTGGGTGCCTCTCACCCACACACCGTGGTCGCCCCATTCGGCGCGAAGATGCCACCGGGGGGTTTGGTCGGTATGCCGGCATAGGGATTTTTGTTAGGGACCTAGCCCGGCATTAATATCTGCGCGGACGTGACGTCACCGCGCGCCGGGCTGAGAGGCCGGTGACCCCGACATACGCTTCTCGCCCCCCTCCCCCAGGGCTGGCGGGAAGTAGAGTCATAACCAGCTTTACCCTCGAGAAAAAAAGGCCTTAGTCCACCACGCTGGCCTAGTGCGGGTTGGCAGACTACATAAGAAATTTCTTGACAAGACTTGTATGTTAGCGGTCAGAACTATGTATGTGACTGTTGGTCGTATTTATAATGGACAAATCAAGCTTACGTGACCTCACGCCCGTCTCGAGACTAGATGCGAGTGCAGTCACGTCGCGTAATATTAATGTGCCGCACGTTGACTGACCCACAATCAATTGTTTATAAATAAACACACCCACCAAGTCGTGATGGCCTCGAGGCTTAGGCGCGCGGTCGAGAATCTCGACGGTCGCGGGTTCAAGCTCTGACTTTTCCAAGTTATGTGCGTATTCATATTGAATTATCACGTACTTTAACGGTGAAGGAAAACATCGTGATGAAACCTGCACACCTAAAAGTTGTTAGGAATTTCTTAGGTGTGTAGTCCGCCAACCCGCACTAGGCCAGCGTGGCGGACTAAGGCCTAAACCCTCTCAATGGTAAAGAAGGTCCGTGCCTAGCAGTGGGACGTATATGGGCTGATGATGTGATTTAGAGATCCTGAAAATTCCAATGTTTTTTTGCTTGTTAAGTAATGGGATAAATAAATATTACTTTGACATTGACTTTGAACCATAATTAAACTATGTACTTTCAATTCTAACATGACTGTCATATACTTTCACTATTTATGCACCTACCTTTTATCTCTGCATCATCCAAAGGTTGACTGTTAGACAATGCCTTAGGCATTAAGTCCGCCTTTATACGCAACTAGCTTTTGCTCGGTTGGGTTGGCCTACGTCATAGTAGCTTTATGCATGCAAAGTCTCAGCCCGATCGGTTTAAAATTGACAATGTTTCATACAAAATTTCATCCCCTATTTTATCCCCTTGGGGGTAGAATTAATCAAAATCCTTTCTTAGCGGAAGCCTACGTCATAACATCTACCTGCATGCCAAATTTCAGCCCGATCCGTCCAGTGGTTTGGGCTGTGCGTTGATAGATCACTATGTCAGTCAGTCAGTCACCTTTGAGTTATATATACAGATGTGTAAAAAGCATTAATAAATAAAAATACTTCTAAAGAAGCAAATTATGGCGTTTTTCGTAGTGTTCTGCCACACCTACAAACGACATAATATACAACATACATATTATACATGTCAGTGGCGGTACTTCCATAGAAGCCCAAAAGCGGTTCACGTTAATTGTGTAATGTTTAGTTTATAATTGTTTACTGTGGGGTCAATATATTCTCATTTATATGTCATATTCCTTTGTTAAATAAAGATTTAAAACTTAAATATTATTATTCGGAATTTCGTAAGACAATCTGGGCTTTTGGGCTTCTATGGAAGTACCGCCACTGATACATGTATATGTATGTCAAAAGCACGTGTAACACACGAGGCGATCGCCCACAGCGATGTTTTTATGCGCGCTGCCAAATATCCGATACTACAATAGTAAGTGACATTGAAAGCAAAAGTGATTTTATGATAACGCGCTTATATAAATGAATGTGTTTGTGTGATCCACAAATATTTGTGTCGGGCCTGTGTGTTTGTGAGAGCGAAAAGTGTCTCGTAGTTTCTGATGCCCACGACACAGGACTTGTATCTTAGTGTGGGGTCAGAACTATGTATGTATGTGTATCATATGTGTATTTATTTATTTTAAACTATTTTTGAAGTGAAAACTTCTATAGCGGCGCTGTGCATTTTTTTTGGGATGGGTAAAAAATATTGAACTCGCGTCAGATCACGTGACCCTGATCGAAAATGCGTAACACGCATTATGTAATACTAGCTTTGCCCGCGACTCCGTCCGCGTAGAGTACAGGGTTGGGTTTAAAAAGAAAATAAGTTGTAGTCTATTTTACTCCACAGAGTCCCATTTATGTCCATATCAAAAATCGTTTACATCGGTCAAATGATTTAGGCGTGAAAGCGTAACAGACATATAGTTACATATACATAGTTACAGTCGTCTACATGTCGTTTCATCATTCTAGCTTCAAAAATGACGAATTTCCACACAAACTTTCACTCCTATTTTTATTTTACCCCCTTAAAGGTATTTTTTTACAAACTTTTAATGTTATATTTATTTATATCTAATCAACAGCCTAAAAAATAAGTTTCAAGCTTCTAGCTTTAAAAATGACAATACTTACATAACACCTTTCATCCCCCCTTTCAACCCCTTTAAACCCTTTTCCGGGATAAAAAGTAGCCTATGTCCTTTCTCAGGGTCTAAACTATCTGTGTACCAAATTTCATTTAAATCGGTTCAGTAGTTTTAGCAGGAAAGCGAGACAGACAGACAGACAGTTACTTTCGCATTTATAATATTAGTAAGGATAAATTGTCGTGTTTGTGTACGATAGCGAAATATATATTCTACCACGTAAATGATAGTACTTTACTGATAAATAAAGCAATTCCTGCGAAATTATTCCCTAACCATTGCAAAATGTTCAAAAATGCACAACGTTAGTGTTGAAGTTTTCACTTCTGCCGACACTCCCGGAGTGCCACCCGTTTTGTTTTTTATCAATAGTATGGAATACTAGCAGAAGCTAACTAAAAGAAGCAGTGATGGCCTCGAGGTTTAGGCGCGCGGTCGAGAATTTCGGCGGTCGCAGGTTCAAACCCCAGGCACACACCTCTGACTTTTCCAAGTTATGTGTGTATTCACAATGAATTATCACTTGCTTTAACGGTGAAGGAAAACATCGTGATGAAACCTGCACACCTAAAAGTTCTTAGGAATTTCTTAGGTGTGTAGTCCGCCAACCCGCACTAGGCCAGCGTGGTGGACTAAGGCCTAAACCCTCTCAGTTGTAGAGGAAGCCCGTGCCCAGCAGTGGGACGTATTTGGGCTGATGATGATGATGGAAGTAAAAATATTCACATGTCCTTCCTTTCTTCACACGATAATATATTTCAAATTCCTATTAAGTGTTATCCATCATCAAATTAGTAACATGGACGTCCGGAGGTGACCCTGTCGAAATTTCTTTGTCGTCCGACCTTGAGGTCACGAGTGGTGACCCCCTACGTCCCCATTGTCTCGGATCACTGAGGACAAAACACAATTGGTTTGTCGAAATTTAGTTTCAGTATGTAGTGCGGTTGGTTGGAGGTTAATGTGGGAGGGCGTGGGTTCTATGCCACCACTATTTTTTTTTTACTGTTGTATAAAACGTTTTTACTCAATCCATACATATATAAGTAGTGATGAGCTCGAGGTTTAGGCACGGGGTCGGGAATCTCGGCGGTCGCGGATTCAAACCCCAGGCACACATTTAACACAATGAAATTATCACTTACTTTAACGGTGAAGGAAAACATTGTGATGAAACCAGCACACCTAAAAGTTCTTAGGAATTTCTTAGGTGTGTAGTTCGCAAACCCGCACTAGGCTAACGTGGTGGACTAAGGCCCTAAAAACCTCTCAATGATAGAGGCGGCCCGTGCCCAGCAGTGGGACGTATATGGGTTGACGCAATACAATCTCCAGCTGCGCCTGCGCATTATAGAATACTCATCATCATCAGCCCAAATACGTCCCACTGCTGGGCACGGGCCTCCTCTACAACTGAGAGGGTTTAGGCCTTAGTCCACCACGCTGGCCTAGTGCGGGTTGGCGGACTACACACCTAAGAAATTCCTAAGAACTTTTAGGTGTGCAGGTTTTATCACGATGTTTTCCTTCACCGTTAAAGCAAGTGATAATTCATTGTGAATACACACATAACTTCGAAAAGTCAGAGGTGTGTGCCTGGGGTTTGAACCTGCGACCGCCGTAATTCTTGACCGCGCGCCTTAACCTCGAGGCCATCACTTGCTTTGCACAAACACACACGAAACAAATATTAATGGATCACACAAACATTTTGTCGAGGAATCAACAACACCACCAAGCTCGTTTTTCACATCTTTTCAAGAGAGAGAGAAAAAACCAAGTTTTCCTCCATCAAGGCCTAATTGACTGAAGTTTTTCTCGATATCTATGATGAATGACATTATCTGTTTTCTCAAAGAAAAATTGTATGTAAAATTTGAATTTACACATAACCTCACGCCTGTATTCCCCGAAGGGGTAGGCAGAGGTGCATTTCTGCACCCACATTTCGCCAGGTATGTATCAGTCCCACGTAATAGGGGGCGAGCCTATTACCGTTTTTCGGGCACAATTCCAGACTCCGTGCTGCTACTGAGAATTTCCTAATGGAAAAACCCAATAACACTTTGCCCGACGCGGGAATCGAACCCAGGACCTCTAGATCGCACGACACATACTTGTACCGCGAGACCACGAGGCAGTTTGAATTTATAAAATTGAAAATACGAATCCAACGATACCAATAACTCGATAAAAATCGAGCTCGGTGGTGTTGCTGTTTCCTCGACGATTTGTTACAACATTACCACGTCATCACATCCGTTCCATTCTACAGCGAATAACAATAATAACCCCCTCCCCCCGCCATAAATACGTGTAATAATACATATGGCATCCCACGAAACCAGTTTTCCATTCCATCATGCCACGCCGACGCTCGGTATCAAGGTCTCGATGGTATTAGCCGGAATTGGGTGAATCTAACGATGTTCGAGTAGTCACAAGCGCGCGACACGCGGTCAGTCCGGACTGATGGGCTGGCTTGACGTCAATTCAAATTATTTATTGAATATATTATCTATTAAAGTTTCCAGGTAACAGCGAACCCCTTTAGCCTTAAGTAACTAAATAACACAAAGAAAATAATAAAATTGACTACCTCGTGGTCTCGCGGTACTAGTATGTGCCGTGCGATCTAGAGGGCCTGGGTTCGATTCCCGGGTCGGGCAAAGTTATTACGTGGGACTGGCGAAATGTGGGTGCAGAAAGGCACCTCTGCCTACCCCTTCGGGGAATACAGTCGTGAGGCTATGTATGTAAAATAATAAAATCGTCTGTTGAAGAAAATAAGGTTTTTATTTCAATAAAAACCTTGTGGAACGATCTCCCTTTATCTATAAGACAAGCTCAGTCACTGACTACTTTTAAAAGTAGTCTCAAAGCACACTACACTAAATCTAATTCTAATTATTCCGATACCATCAAATATATTTGTGTATTTTGATACCATAATTTTATTTTTTGTTTTTTTCTTATTCTTGTTACTCCATGGCCACCCATTTATTTTTGTAAACTACTATTTCCTGGGTTGTCTGGAAGAGATCGCTAATAGCGATAAGACCCGCCCTTTGTGGCACTTTTAGAATTTATTTTAGTTTTATTATATGTTATTCTTGTTTTTGTGGTGTCCAATAAAGAATATTAAATAAAATAAATAAATAAATAAAAGGTAACAAAGTGCCAAAAGAAATTTTAATGTGATGGATGTACTTGTTTCTTGTCGCAAATGGAGTCAGGCATAGCATAGGACCTAGGAGGATACTAGGCATCAAGTCACCGTTACGTAAATCTTGTCGCGAACCCCCTGCCGTCGAATGGCGAACCCCTAGGGGCTCGTGTACCACACTTTGAGAAACACTGATCTATATACGATCTATGAAGTCGTCATGGCCTCGAGGTTTAGGCACGCGGTCGAGAATCTCGACGGTCGCGGGTTAAAACCGCAGGCACACACCTCTGACTTTTCCAAGTTATGTGTGTATTGACAATAAATTATCACGTAGTTTAACGGTGAAGGAAAACATCGTGATGAAACCTGCACACCTAAAAGTCTTTAGGAATATCTTAGGTGTGTAGTCCGCCAACCCAGCCAGCCAGGTGTGTAGGCCAGCGTGGTGGACTTTCAGTGTTACATAGCACATTTATCGAGGAAGGCTATAGGTTATATATCATAATGCTACGACCGATAGGAGCCGAGCAGCAATGTAAAACGTGGCGAAAACGGGGAACGAATTTTCCTTTTCAAGGCTATTCATATACGAAGTCGCGGGCGATGTAATTCATATATTAAAACAATCTTGTTATCTGTCACGAGCGCACGCATTTAATGGCGCTGACGTCACTATTACACAATGTCATCTGTTTCAATGATCTTCACTCAAATATGTATCTTATACTTATTATATTTATCATCATCATCAGCCTATTTACGTCCCACTGCTGGGCACAGGCCTCTACAACTGAGAGGGATAAAGCCTTAGTCCACCACGCTGGCCCAGTGCAGGTTGGCTATCAACAGAACTAAGAAATTCCTAAGAACTTTTAGGTGTGCAGGTTGCCTCACGATGTTTACATTCACCGTTAAAGTAAGTGATCATTTAATGAATACACACATAACTTTGAAAAGTCAGAGTTGTGTGCCTGGGGTTTGAACCCGCGACCGCCGAGATTCTCGACCGTATACCTCGAGGCCATCACGACTCCTGTCACCAAAACTACCCTATTGTCATGAAAATTAGAGTCCACCATATTTTCGAAAAACACTATTCGTAAATTCCCCAAACAAGAGAAAGGTTTATTTTCGTACCAACACAAACACACTAACCTTCGCACAAGCAAAACAAACACGAGATTAAAGTGTAAATAAAAAAACCCCGGCTGACATGACGGTGTGAACGCGTCCGGCGCGCACGTAAACATGCGCATACGCAGCCGATCGCGCCACGCTTTGTTTACCCGCGCGCTATTTTGGCTCCAGTGGCAGTGCGTCGTCGGCGTTCGGCGCGTGCGGACGTCCAACTCGTGCAGTGTTTGTGATTTCAACGCGCTATTTTAAAATCCTGCGCAGTTTTCGTACTCGTGTTTTGAACTCGATATTGTGGACAGTGGAGTGCAGTGGAATGATGAATGAAAAGAGTCTGACTTCGGAAGAGATGGGTAATCTTGTTGTTTTTTTTTATTTTTATTATAAAGGCGTGGGATAAAGGAGTTGTTTGTGAAGCTAATAGTTTTGTTTACTCAAAACATGTGTTGTTTTATATATTTATTTATACTTAAGTAGTGATGGCCTCGAGGTTTAGGCGCGCGGTCGAGAATCTCGGCGGTCGCGGGTTCAAACCCCAGACACACCTCCAACTTTTCGAAGTTATTACGATGTATTCACGATGAATTATCGCGTCCTTAAAGGGTGAAGGAAAAAGTCATGAGGAAACCTGCACACCCAAAAAAGTCTTAGGAAATTCTGTGGTCTGCTAACCCGCATTAGGCCAGCGTTGTGGATTAAGGCCTAAACCCTCAGTGGTAAAGAGGCCCGTGCCCAGCAGTGGGACGTACATGGGCTGATGATGGCACAATGCTTTAAATAACCATAAGAATTTAATAAATAACCATAAGCGTTATTCCATTTCTTCAAAAAAAATTGCTTTCTCAGATTTGTATTTTATACACGTATGTTTTGCTACAAAAACAACAAACACCCAACGAAACAAATATTAGTGGATCACACAAACGTTTGTCTCGGTGCGGGTATCGAACCCGCGGCCTCTCGTTTCGCATGCTTGTATCTAGCCAACTGCGCCACGGGGCTGTCATCAAAAACGAGAAAAACAATTCACTTTGAAGTGTAATCTTTGGCATTTCGAGTTGCGGGCAACTAGTTCTTGAATAAACTCGTTTGAAAAAAATTACAAAGGTTAATTACATCATCAGCTCATATACGTCCCACTGCTGGGCACGGGCCTCCTCTACAACTGAGAGGGTTTAGGCCTAGTGCGGGTTGGCGGACTACACACCTAAGAAATTCCTAAGAACTTTCAGGTGTGCAGGTTTTATCACGATGTTTTCCTTCACCGTTAAAGCAAGTGATAATTCATTGTGAAATATACACATAACTTGGAAAAGTCAGAGGTGTGTGCCTGGGGTTTGAACCTGCGACCGCCGAGATTCTCGACCGCGCGCCTAAACCTCGAGGCCATCACTGCTTTTTTTTAAAGGTAAATTAAGTAATTCTTATTACTAAAGGATGAAGTCACAGTTGTATCCATTTACTACACGATATCGTGCATTTATTAACATACGATTTTATTAGAAAACTGTATTAAAATTTTACTTACATACATACATACCATATACAAAAGTCGTTATGGCCTCGAGGTTTGGGCACGTGGTCGAGAATCTCAACGGTCGCGGTTTCCAACCCCAGGCACACACTTCTGACTTTTACAAGTTATGTGTGTATTCACAATGAATTGTCACGTACTTTAACGGTGAAGGAAAACATCTATAAAAAACCTGCACACCTTAAAGTTCTTAGGAATTTCTTAGGTGTGTAGTCCGCCTGCACTAGGCCAGCGTGGTGTACTAAGACCTAAATCCTCTCAATGGTAGAGGTGGCTCGTGCCCAGCAGTGGGACGTATATGGGCTGATGATGATACATACCAGTGGCGGTACATCCATAGAAGCCCAAAAGCTCAATTTGCCGCAGAAAAATCCGAATAATAATATTTAAGATTTAAATATTTATTCAACAAAAGCGATTTGACATATAAATGAGAATAAATAATTATAAACTAGACATCATCATCATCATCAGCCCATATACGTCCCACTGCTGGGCACGGGCCTCCTCTACAACTGAGAGGGTTTAGGCCTTAGTCCACCACGCTGGCCTAGTGCGGGTTGGCGGACTACACACCTAAGAAATTCCTAAGAACTTTTAGGTGTGCAGGTTTTATCACGATGTTTTCCTTCAACGTTAAAGTAAGTGATAATTCATTGTGAATACACACATAATTTCGAAAAGTCAGCGGTGTGTGCCTGGGGTTTGAGCCTACGACCGCCGAAATTCTCGACCGCGCACTTAAACCTCGAGGCCATCACTGCTTATTACTTATTAACTAGACATTACACAATTAATATGTACTAACGCTTTTGGGCTTCTATGGAAATACCGAAAACAGGGTGTATTCAGACCGTGATCGGAAACTAAGGCAGGTAATAGCTACGGTGTAAAAAAAATACCGACAAGAAATAAAAAAAATACGTTTTCCTTACAACTTTTCCTTAAATGGATGTCATTTAATATCTATGATTTTTTGGAAAACGTCAATAATTTTTTTTTGTCGGGATTTTTTTAACGCCCCTGGGTTTGTAATCACCGTAGCTATTACCTGCCTTAGTTTCCGATCACGGTCTGAAAAAACCCTGTTGTCGGTATTTCCATAGAAGCCCAAAAGCGTTAGTACATGTTAATTGTAAGACAACTGCGCCAAAGGTCTGTCAAATCTTATATCTTTAAATGAGCAATTCTTGTATATATATATATATAATTGGAATCTCGGAATCGGCTCCAACGATTTTCATAAAATTTAGTATATAGGGGCTTTCGGGGGCGATAAATCGATCTAGCTAGGAATCATTTTTAGAAAATGTCTTTTGGAAGAAAAATAACAAAAAGGAGGCGTTTGAGTAGACTCTTCCTGACATCTATTGGCGAATTGGCGAATAATAATACTATTTTTTGTGAGCAACTAATTGCTTTAACGACACAACAGCAGATGGCGCTGTTAAGTAACATTATTCATATTTCATCATTTTATTAGTAATTCGTACTTAAATATAATTTCCAAAAACACAATTAAAAAAAAAAAACTGAGCAAAGCTCGGTCATCCAGGTACTAATAAATTATTTGTGTAACAGAATATCTGTATCTGTATAAGTGACAACCATAATCCACAGGCTATTGTGAGTCAAACAGGAATGCGGCGGCGCGGCAGGCGGTCGTTACACTTTTTATGAAATCCTTTTTTATGCTTGCTCATTGTTGCGTTCAGATTTATAGGGTACACAGAGGGCAGCACTTTAACAACAGTAGTCAATCACAGCGGTATGAATATCTATACATCTATACAAATAAATAAAATTGGAGTGTCTGTTTGTAATAAGAATATAACCGCTTTTTAATAAATGCATATGGATGTATACACGGTACATATACCAAAATAACGATTTTTTTTTACAATTTTTGTCTGTCTGTCTGTTTGTTCCCTCTAATCTCTGAAAAGGGTGGACCAATTTTAACGGGACTTTCACTGGCAGATAGCTGATGTAATAAGGAGTAACTTAGACTACGTTTATTTTGGAAAAAATCTTTTATTTTTAGAAAAAAATGAAATTAAGTAGGTATCATGATAAAAAAACAATATAAAATTAAAAAATCGACTGTTAGGCGGAACGAAGTTCGCCGGGCCAGCTAGTAGTAAACAAAGTAGGTACATTGACTTGTGTATTGTGCAATGCGCATAATTAATATTGCTTCATGCGTTATTATTATATTCGCAAAGAATTATCACTTGCTTTAACGGTGAAGGAAAACATCGTGATGAAACCTGCACACCTAAAAGTTCTTAGGAATTTCTTGGGTGTGTAGTCCGCCAACCCGCACTAGGCCAGCGTGGTGGACTAAGGCCTAAACCCTCAACGGTAGAGGAGGTCCGTGCCCAGCAGTGGGACGTATATGGGCTGATGATGATGATGATGATGATATTATTATTATATGCGTTAATTTTTCTACATGTCTTATGTATACTTATTGTAGGACGTATATAAATTGACGTCGGCGATATAGAGACCTCAGTTATAAATAAATAAATAAATACACCCAACAGTCACATACATAGTTCTGACCCCACACTAACATACAAGTCCTGTGTCGTGAGCATCAGAAACTACGAGAGACTTTTCGCTCTCACAAACACGCAGACCCGAAACAAATATTTGTGGATCACACAAACATTTGTCTCGGTGCGGGGATCGAACCCGCGGCCTCTCGTTTCGCAAACTGGTGTCTAGCCAACTGCGCCACGGGGCTTTCAGTTATGATTCTCATTGTGAGTTTTTTTTATTTCCTAATAGCATCAAAAAAAAGAGTGGCACTCCGAAAGTGTCGGCAGAAGTGAAAACTTAAACATTAACGTTATGCATATTTGAATATTTTGTAATGGTTAGGGAATAATTTCGCACGAATTGCTTTATTTATCAGTAAAGTACTATCATTTACGTGGTAAAATACAATATTTATTGCGCTATCGTACACAAACATGACAACGCGACAACGCATGACAACAAACATCTTACGTATTTTCGATCAGGGTTACGGGATCTGACATGAGTTCAACATTTTTTGCCCATCGCAAAAAAAGTGCACTGCGCTGCTAAAGAAGTTTTAACTGTTAAAACTAAAAATGGCAATATGCACGACCCCTATTAGGAAAATCTAAATGCATTTTTTTTTTTTTTTTTTTTAACTGGCACGGCAAAGTGACTCCACTGTACCTGATGGTAAGCACAGTGGAGTCCAAGAAAATAATACCGACCAGCGAGAAACGATATGGTCACCCGCTGGTCGACACAATCATGCCGGCCCGCACAAATGCTTCTTCACGCTTCGCTTAAAGGATCCAGGATCATAGGAAGGAGGGAACACGTGAGCCGGCAAACTATTCCACAGCTTGATGGTGCGGCAAAGGTAAGAGTTGGCGAACTTTTTGGTTCGAGCCGCGGATGTTGTGACCACAAAGCTGTGGCTTCGCATGCCAGCACGCGTGGTTCTGGTGAGGAAAGGAGAGGATGGGACAAGCTTAAACAATGCTTACTCCTTTTGTCCTTTTTCGTGCACATTTCCAGACTCCGTGCTGCTACTAAGAATTTCCCAAATCGAATAACACTACCCGACCCGGAAATCGCACTCGGGACCTCTATATCGTAACGGCACATACTTGTGCCGCGAGACCAGGAAGCAGTGAAAATAACTTTCACGAACATTTTACGAATATCCAAAGTCATCATCATCATCAGCCCAAATACGTCCCACTGCTGAGCACGGGCCTCCTCTACAACTGAGAGGGTTTTAGGCCTTAGTCCACCACGCTGGCCTAGTGCGGGTTGGCGGACTACACACCTAAGAATTTTCTAAGAAATTTTTAGGTGTGCAGGTTTTATCACGATGTTTTCCTTCACCGTTAAAGCAAGTGATAATTCATTGTGAATACACACATAACTTCGAAAAGTCAGAGGCGTGTGCCTGGGGTTTGAACCTGCGACCGCCGAAATTCTCGACCGCGCGCCTAAACCTCGAGGCCATCACTGCAAAGTACAAAGTGTAAATTTGTGCAACAAGTAATTGTTAATTAAAGATATGTAACCCCAGGGTCACAGACCACGTTATCGTGTATAATAATATTGCACAATTTGTCTTTGTCTTGCGGGTGGGGTGAGGTGTACGGTTGCCAACCGTACTATAATATATCATCATCATCAGCCCATACACGTCCCACTGCTGGGCACGAGCCTCCTCTACAACTGAGAGGGTTTAGGCCTATTATAATACTATTATAATAAATAGCCTTGCCTCGTGGTCTCGTGGTACAAGTATGTGCCGTGCGATCTAGAGGTCCTGGGTTCGATTCCCGGGTCGGGCAAAGTGGTATTGGGTTTTTCCATTAGGAAATCTTCAGTAACAGCACGGAGTCTGGAAATGTGCCCGAAAAACGGCAATAGGCTCGCCCTCTATTACGTGGAACTGATACATACCTGGCGAAATGTGGGTGCAGAAATGCACCTCTGCCTACCCCTTCGGGGAATACAGGCGTGAGTTTATGTATGTATACTATATTTTTTAGAAGTGTACTAAAAAAAAATTTATAACTTATTTTGAAAAATACCGTATTTCGCTGAGAAAATGTTGGCAACCCTAGTGAGGTGTGTCCATGCATGTCCCATTGACACTGGCCTCCTCTGCAACTAAGAGGGGTTAATCCACACAGTGGCGGTACTTCCACAGAAGCCCAAAAGCGTTTCACGTTAATTGTGTAATGTCTAGTTTATAATTGTTTATTGTGGGCTCAGGGTATTCTAATTTATACGTCAAATTGATTTTATAATATAAACATTTAAAGCATAAAGATTATTATTTTGAATTTTATAAAGGTAACTGGGCTTTCGGGCTTCTATTCTTTAGAAAAGAACTTGTAAAAGTCTATTTGAATAAAGATAATTTTACTTTGACTATGGGAGTACCACAATATCAAACATATAATAATAACAAATAAATACACCCAACAGTCACATACACAGTTCTGATCCCACACTAGGATACAAGTCCTGTGTCGTGAGTATCAGAAACTACGAGAGACTTTTCGCTCTCACAAACACCCAGACCCGAAACAAATATTTGTGGATCACACAAACATTTGTCTCGGTGCGGGGATCGAACCCGCGGCCTCTCGTTTCGCAAGCTGCGCCACGGGGCTGTCAAATATGATAGTCTAATCGTAGGTTCGGCACGCTCGGCATGTTATTTCCTTTCCAGTCTTATTCAACTGTTCTATGTATCGTATAATAAATATGACGACGCTTTGACCGATAACATTATGCAAAACAATTGCATGCGGTTGCAATTGTTTGCCTCGTGTGGCATCGACACTGGTCGACTGTGTACAGTATATTATCGTATATATGTACCTACCTGCTGATTGTGTCAAAGATTCCTTTGTTGTGACACACGGTGTAAACAGACCGCGACCGAGAACTGAGACAGGTCATAGTTACGGTGGTTGGGAAAATGTTTTTTTTTTTTCGTGATTCATGAAGTGTCAATGTGTTTTGTAATCTCCGTGACTGTTACCTGTGTTCATGGTCTGTTTATACTTTGTATACACCTAAAGCGGTTCCTAGATTTTTTATCAATTTTTAAAATTTGTCGTAAATACATAATAAATGTGTATCTGTATAAATAAACTTGAAAAACCTTTTTTTTATAATGGCGACCTTAGTGCGTGGGCGAGAAGCGCCCACAATGATTCCGCAGCCGCCCAGTGCGCCGAGACGAAAGCGTCTCAGCCCTCTCAGATTTTTAAGGGGTGCAGTTGCACCTCCAGTATATTGATCCGGGCGCCCGCGACGGACACAGGCCACCGTGCCGCCGCCCTTCTCGGGGTCACCTTCGGTGTGGACGCACTGCCCCCGCGTCACGTCCACCGACCCCAAGGGCCCCTTTGAGTCGCCTTTTACGACAGGCAAGGGATACCGTGGTGGGATTCTAACGCCCCCTTGCCACAGGGCAGAAACTTAATAAACTTAAACGAATATGTGGCAACCTGAAGTCTTCGTTTTTATATCAATATAACTATTATTGCGGTCTGTTTTTATACACCAAAGTCCTGCTACATCTTTTTCAATTTTAAGACTGGACTAGTTATGCCATTTCGTTTGTTCTTCAAATGAATATGTCCTCATCATTACAGAGTCATGGGTGGAGTTGAACTCTGGTGGCGGTCTGGCGGCCGTGGAGAACGAGTACATCAGGCTGCTGAGGGAGGCGCAGAGGGAGAGCCGGGACTCCTCCGTGCGGCACTCGCGAGCCTCCAGCGTCAAGGGCAGGTGAGGGACTATATTAGCCTACAAGCCGTCGCCTGCAGCTCCGTACACGAAAGCTTAGATTTCGAAAGGGGAAATGGCCCAGCACACACCCTGCTGTAGCTCCTGTGCTCCAGGATCAACAGCACGCACAGTATTGAACAATGAAGCTCAGCGAATTTAAGGCGATCTAATTTGTCATGATCCTGCAATGAAATTCATCATCATCATCATCATCAGCCCATATACGTCCCACTGCTGGGCACGGGCCTCCTTTACAGCTGAGAGGGTTTAGGCCTTAGTCTACCACGCTGGCCTAGTGCGGGTTGGCGGACTACACACCTAAGAAATACCTAAGAACTTTTAGGTGTGCAGGTTTTATCACGATGTTTTCCTTCACCGTTAAAGCAAGTGATAATTCATTGTGAATACACACATAACTTCGAAAAGTCAGAGGTGTGGGCCTGGGGTTTGAACCTGCGACCGCGCGCCTAAACCTCGAGGCCATCACTGCTTTAATAACTATATGAGATTTATTGAATAAATTGGACTTAAGGTGCGAGCTGTTATGTAGACTTCCAATAATATAATAGGCATGGCAAAAACGCTGAAAAGCACGAATAAACGACAAAAGAAAATATAAACAGTCTATATACAAATAATAAGTCGTGATGGCCTCGAGGTTTAGGCGCGCGGTCGAGAATCTCGACGGTCGCGGGTTCAAACCCCAGGCACACACCTCTGACTTTTCCAAGTTATGTGTGTATTCATAATGAATTATCACGTACTTTAACGGTGAAGGAAAACATCGTGATGAAACCTGCACACCTAAAAGTTATTAGGAATTTCTTAGGTGTGTAGTCCGCCAACCCGCACTAGGCCAGCGTGGTGGACTGAGGCCTAAACCCTCTTAGTTGTAGAGGAGGCCCGTGTCCAGCAATGTGCTATGATATGAGCTGATGATAATGTATGTACATTGTACATATGTATGTATATAGAAATAATTGTCTTTACATCGGAGTGTTTGTTACAAACAAACAAATCCATGAGGGGAGTGTCGCGTTACTTGCGGTCGCGGGGCGCCCGCCATTGCAGTTTCACACACGACGACATGTCGTACGATAATATCGGCGACGATATATCGGAACGTGTGAATTGTTTAAGGGCTTTTTGAGAGGCGATTGTCTGTATTAAAAACTATAATATATTTATTTACAGTCAAAAATGTTAAGTAAAAAAATAGTTCGTTATCCAAAAAGTTTCACTAGTACCTAGTTAATGCATACATAGAAGTAGTGAACTACAAATAAAAAAATATAAAATATATAATATAATAATAATAAATTGATTTATATAAAAAAATAAAAGAAAAAAACTAACATTTACAAAATATTACCTAAACTGCTTATACTAGTCTAAGTATTTTATTTTTAATATTTATTAAGCAACTCTATAAAATAAAAAAATAATCGACCCAATATGTGCCGTGCGATCTAGAGTTTAATTCTCGGGTCGGGCAAAGTGGTATTGGGTTTTCCATTAGGAAATTTTCAGTAGCAGCACGGAGTCTGGAAATGTGCCCGAAAAACGACAATAGCCTCCTATTACGTGGCACTGATACATACCTGGCGAAGTGCACCTCTGCCTACCCCTTCAGAGAATACAGGCGTGAGATTATATATGGACTACCAGGCAATCATATCCTAATAGAAAGTGTGTAACATCATAAATGGCGCCCAACATGGAATATGGTATAAAAAGTGACCTCGATGCTAAACCAGTACCTATGCATATGAATGGCCGCGCGGTACCCACTGGACCGGTTTAACTAGTCTGAAAGTTAGACATATATTCAGTACAGGCTGCATACTGTCTCGTAGGTGACTAGGCGTGAGATATACAAGCCTGCGGTTCGATACCCGGGTTGGTAAAGGATGTCATCATCATCATCAGCCCATATACGTCCCCCTGCTGGGCACGGGCCTCCTCTACAACTGAGAGGGTTTAGGCCTTAGTCCACCACGCTGGCCTAGTGCGGGTTGGCGGACTACACACTCAAGAAATTCCTAAGAACTTTTTGGTGTGCAGGTTTCATCACGATGTTTCTTTCACCGTAATCCCCTAAAGCAATCCAAGTCGACCTCCTAAAAATTTGGCAAAGCCAAACGCTACATCACTTTAAGCAGTGATGGCCTCGAGGTTTAGGCGCGCGGTAGAAAATTTCGGCGGTCGCAGGTTCAAACCCCAGGCACACACCTCTGACTTTTCGAAGTTATGTGTGTATTCACAATGAATTATCACTTGCTTTAACGGTGAAGGAAAACATCGTGATGAAACCTGCACACCTAAAAGTTCTTAGGAATTTCTTAGGTGTGTAGTCCGCCAACTCGCACTAGGCCAGCGTGGTGGACTAAGGCCTAAACCCTCTCAGTTGTAGAGGAGGCCCGTGCCCAGCAGTGGGACGTATTTGGGCTGATGATGAATATCTTGTAATATTGTAACCACCAAGGAAACGAAATATGAAGCGCGGAAAATAGACGGTCTTATAGCTTCCAGACAACCATTAATATGTTCTTTTTCTGTTCTTTCAGTCCAAAATCTCCACCCAACAGTCCGAACTTGGAACCGTCCACTGAAGACGAGCTGAAGGGAGTCTACATCAACTGCTGGCGGGTGAGTCCATGTTGAATTACTTTAATGGTGAAGGAAAACATCGCGAGGAAACCTGCACACCTAAAAGTTGTCAGGAATTTCTTAGGTGTGTAGGTCGCTAACCCGCACCAAGCCAGCGTGGTGGACTAGGGCCTAACCGTGGGGTTAGGCAGTTTTAGAGGGGATCCGTGCCCAGCAGTGGCACGTATATGGGCTGATGATGATGATGATGATTTTGACAGTGGATTTCACGGTGTTTGGTTGGACTGTCAAAGTCAAAGTCAAATTATCTTTATTCAAATAGACTTCTACAAGTTCTTTTGAATCGTCAATTTTACACTTTTTAATATTTTTTAAACTATTGCCGCTTCGAAACGTGTTATCGCTGTGGAGAAGAAACGGCAAGAAACTCCCTCAGCAACACGACATGTCATTTTTTTTTTAAATAGCAATAAATGTCTTTTTTTAATTACATTATTTAAATTTACATTGTAAATGTCATAACGATACAAACTATAGCAACAAAACATAACTCCGATCAATTTACATTACTCCCAGGGCTTATTATCTTCAATAAAATCTGAAATTTTATAGTATGCTTTTTTGTAAAGCTTATCTTTAATTGATTTCTTAAACTTTGTCAAGGGAAGCTCCCTAACAGCCCTCGGAAGTTTGTTATAGAAGCGTATACATTGCCCCATAAAAGAGTTATTAACTTTCCGGAGACGAGTTACGTGTTGAACGAAACCACCCAAATCCACCAGTATAGGATCGTTGTGTGGGACTCTATAGCTTTTGTTAAAAATAATTATTAATTAATCATCATCTTTAACCAATTGTATAGCTTGTAGCTATTTAACTTCTTCAATTTAGAACTTCAATACCAAGATTTGATCGCTAACATTGATTGCCTCGTGGTCTCGCGGCACAAGCAAGTGCCTTGCGATCTAGACGTCCCTGGTTCGATTCCCGGGTCGGGTAATGTGTTATTGGGTTTTTCCTTTAGGAAGTTCTTCATAGCAGCCCGGAGTCTGGAATTGTGCTCGAAAAATGTCAATAGGCTCACCCCCTATTACGTGGGACTGATACATACCTGGCGAAATATATGTATGTATGTGATCCCTAATATAGTATGTTTTCTTCCTCCAGGATGACTCCAACGACTGGGTGTGGGAGTGGAGCAGCCGGCCAGACCAGCTGCCACCCAAGTGAGTGCATTTTATCAAATAAGTATTATATGCAACAGATATACACATAATATCGACCTTAAGATTACCAGTATGTTTTCAGAATCTATTAAAGACTTTATCGACTTCAAACATCAAGTAATGACGGCCACGAGGCTTAAGCGCGCGGTCGCGAATCTCGGCGGTCGCGGGTTCAAACACCTCTGACTTTTCGAAGTTATGTGTGTACTCACAATGAATTATCATGTACTTTAACGGCGAAGGAAAACATCGTGATGAAACCTGCACACCTAAAAGTTCATAGGAATTTCTTAGGTGTGTAGTCCGCCAACCCGCACTAGGCCAGCGTGGTGGACTGAGCTTACACCCTCTTAGTTGTACAGGAGGTCTTTGCACAGCAATGGGACGTGTAAGGTTTGATGCCACCAAGCATTTTAGGGAAATTAATTGTCAACATTAAATTTAAGGAAATTAATTGTTGACAGCCCCGTGGCGCAGTTGGCTAGACACCAGCTTGCGAAACGAGAGGCCGCGGGTTCGATCCTCGCACCGAGACAAATGTTTGTGTGACCCACAAATATTTGTTTCGGGTCTGGGTGTTTGTGAGAGCGAAAAGTCTCTCGTAGTTTCTGATACCCACGACACAAGACTTGTATGTTAATGTGGGGTCAGAACTATGTGTGACTGTTGGGTGTAGTTATTTATCATGTTGCGGGAGTCAATCTGAATACAGTTGAAATGCACCTTCTCTTAACATAACTTCTCGGTTATAAATGAGAAAGAAATTTAGCTGGTACTTTTAGTCCAGTAAAGTTCGAAGGTTTTGAAGTGTGAACTTAGGGTTGCCATCCGTCCAGGTTTCCCCAGATTTCTTCTACTTTAGAGGGCATCGGTGCAGCCTCCGGTGGTGGCTTCATTTGTAGTCCGGGTTTAAAGATTCCGTTTTGTTAGGTACATTTAAAATGGTGATAAAAGATTGTTTATTAAATTTTCAACTGTTTTTGATTACATTGAAAATGTTTAAAAGACCTGCTGGAATGGCCGAAATTATGGGCTAAAATCAGGGGTTTTCACGCGTCTTGTCCTGGTTGCCTAATTTTAGAGATGGCAACCTTATGTGAACCGCATGCGTTGTTGCAGAGACTGGCGGTTCAAGCACCCGCAGAGCGCGCGAGGCCCGCCCTCCGCCACCTCCTCCATCGAGGTGCTGGAGCAGCAGCTCGCGCCGCCTGTCATGCAGCAGGTGAGAGTATAAACTTCTTTCATGTGCCAAATTCTATAGACAATTTTTTTTCTTCTGTACTGGCTGGGTTGTATTTGTTCTGTGCTTATGATAGCCTGGTACATTGGCTTCACCAAGACGAGTATTATTTTATGTATATTGAATTAATTACTAGGTATATCTACGTGTCTTATTTTTATATAGCTTTGGTTGTACGGTAGGGAGTGGGTATCAAAAATGAGCACGCGATTCCGAGAACGAACTATGGTATATTTAAATTAACACAGACAAAGTAAATTATAACAACTTAATTACAGACAGAGTAGAATAACAACTTCAGCGAATAGGTGCGTGGTGTGCGCGTCACGAGTGATGGCAGACTGTTTTTCATCCAAATAAACCGACCCTTTTATCGGTCTCCCCGAGGGAGGATCGGTAGGGATTCAACATAAAAAATATATTTCAACGAACACAAACTAAGGTCTATCTCTTCAATAAAAAAAATATGGGATCGCCCAAACATCTGTGCTATTGTCCAAAACGATCAATCCATTTCCAAGGATTGCCGGTGCTAAAGAGCTTAACTAAGTAATATATTAGTTTTATTGCACCGGCATGAAAGAGTATTTACAATCGGAGAATTTAACAAAATATTTTACAACAGCATTTACTAATTTTTAACAATATGATACATAAAAATACTTGTTGTGATACATTTTACAACTCGCAGATGTTTATGGTTAAACGTCTGCAGTCATAATTACAAAATAGAACAATGCCTGTTTATAAAGTTAAAAAGTTACAAGTAATGAATAAAAACAATGCATGTTTAAATAAGGTTAAAAATACTAACAATTAGCAAGTAAATATAAAAAAAACTACATCTATGTTGGCGTGTTGCTACCGCCACATAGCAAATTCTACACACGTTTTTCTTTTACTTTTGTGTACTGGCTGGGTAATGTGTAGTTAGAGCAATTTATATACTTGTTGTATGTTTATGATAGCCTGGTACATTGGCTTTACCAAGACGAGTATTATTTTAAGTATATTGAATTATTAGGTATTTTTATATACAAAATTCTACACACATATTTCTTTTTCTTTTGTGCACTGGCTGGGTAGTTATTTAAAACTTGGTGTATGTTTATGCTAACCTGGTACTTTGGCTTTACAAAAAACAGTGTAATTTTAAGTATATTGAATACTAGGGAACTATTTAAAATATTAAAGTAGTGATGGCCTCGAGATTTAGGCGCGCAGTTGGAATTCTAGGCGGTCGCAGGTTCAAACCATAGGCACACACACCTCTGACTTTTTTGAGTTATGTGTGTATTTACATGAGATAACGTACTTTAACGGTGTGTGGACTTCACACCGTTAAAGTACGTTATCCAAGCCAACCCGCACTAGGCCAGCATGGTGGACTAAGGCCTAAACCCTCTCAGTTGTATAGGAGCCCCGTGCCTAGCAGACTTTAAATTGTGCGTCTTCTATACATACTACTTTACATACTTACTACTTTACTAGACCAACTCTTGATCCCACACCAGATACTTATACCGCGGCGGCAACGATGTTTTTAAACATATTTATTTATATATATGCATTGCAGAGCCACTGTCTGTCGGTGCGTCGGACGTGCCTGTTCAGTCGCGGCGCCATCGCGGCCGTGCTCGTCACCAACCTGGTCTCGCTGTTGCTCGGCGCAGGAATTGGGTGAGTCCTAAATACTCATCAGTCTGAGTCTAACAATTACTGGTACAGACCGCTTTGGAAGTCTTTGGGGAGGCCTATAGCCAGCATTGGACGTCTTTCGGCTGATGATGATGATGATGATACGGCTTAATGCAAGAAATCATCATTATTAAGTCCTAATGAGTTTAGGCCTTGATTTAATGATCAAAAGTTTTGCAAGTTAATCACGTAGGTACCAGGATCACAGAAGTACAGAAGAGGTTATTAGAGGCATTTTTTACAGAAACTATGTATATTACACATTCACACAAAACATCATGTATCCCACAGAACAGCTGAATTACATTAGAAGGGAAATAGCCAGTATTTTGTATGGGGCCGAGTGTCGCCGCTTGTCTGTCACCTGTTCATTCTACTGCGATCACACGACCAATGATAAACATTTCAAACAAACATGAAGGGCTGCTATTGGTTGTCACACATTTATAAAAGTGTTGATATTACACGCAAGCCGAATTACTAAGAAGCGTGTGTGTCAAACATATGATAGTGTAATCGTAGGTTCGGCACGCTCGGCATGCTCACATTTCCTTCTTAGTCTTATTCAACTGTTCTGTGGGCTATACACTAGCTTGAGAGTAGGGATGTTATGGATATGATATTTCGGATCTGGATACGGTTACGGATATGTAATTATTTCGGATTATCCGTAATTTTCGGATAGTTTAAAGTAAAATATAAAGGTGTCAGCTGTTTGGATGTTTTTGGTTTTGTTGTATATTTTGTTTCAACAATAACTGTTTTTTGTACTTATCACAGTGTTTTCATTTAAGATGAAGTTTCAGTGAAGTAGTGCTACTTAACACAAGACTTTCTTAAATTAAGTATCGACTATTAAATAAGTAACTAATTAGTTATGAAAGATGTTATGTTATGACTAGAAATAACAAACAAACTGCAAGATTCACGTGGCGTGTGGACGGTGAAACAAAAACCTGTCGAAAGTCGAAACATGCCGTTTTTTACAGACTCCACCCTTATACAAAACTATCCGAAACTATTCGAAACTTTTGAAACGGATACGGTTACGGTTACGGATATATTTTTATTTCGGATATCCGATAGTTTCGGTTACGGCTACGGAGCTCCATAACATCCCTGCTTGAGAGGCCGCTTCGATCCCCGCAGAGACAAATGTTTGTGTGATCCACTAATATTTGTTTCGTGTGTTTTGGAGTAAAGTCTTCATTAAATATACAATCTATTTTAAACAAAGCAAGCGACGATCATTGCACTCTAGGTCTACTAGGTCTTTCCAGTCTTTCCATAGTTATCACATAGTTCTACTCTGGTCTTTTGCAGAGTGTGGCTGAGTAAGAAGGGCATGCTGCCGCCCAGACTGATCATCATCAACTAGACACGCACAAGACTGATGAAACGACCGGGAGGAGCGCGATGCCGGTGCAATCCTGGACTTTTCGGCCATTAGCGGCCATTACGGCCATTAACCGGCCATTTCCGAAACTCTCCGTCTGTGCGCTGAATGTTTTGACAACAAAAACGGTCCATTTTAACTGATGATGAAATTTTAATGCCATGAGTTAAATTTGACTGACAGGTAATGCTCTAACTCAAAAACGAAGGATGTCATGAGTCAAATTACCCGTGATTTTATTAGTAATTGTCTGCATGACGTCCAAGTCGTCATAAGAATTTGAGTTGTGTCATATTTATTATCTCTAATATGCTAAATGCTTAAAACATATATAGAATGCTTTTATTGAAACTTAACTTTCTCACTAGGTTTTGGTAAAGGGGCGATTGTTCAGAAAACTGTCAAGAAATTAGGCCGACAAAATAATTACAACCATTGCTAAATTGCGTCCAAAATTAGGTTCCTCTGATTTCTGGAAAAAAGCTATGTATTTGGATATTTGATAATCGTCTCTTTAAGAAAACTTAAACCAGCAATTTTTATAGCTTAGGAGTGATAGAAATCGTAATAATTGTTGTGCCAGGGTTGCATCCGTTTGGCGGCCATTGTTACACGGTTGGGTGTTGAAAATTTTCAGGTTTTATTTTTAAAGAATTATGGAAGTAAATACAAATATTAATGTTGTCGATTTTGTGTCGAATATATTAAATGAGTATTTCACGATAATATCTCAATAATCGACAAAATTATGTCGGCCCATTAACCATTATATACACAGTTAGATATCGAAGCACGTTTGATGTTCAGTGGTAGATTTATTGTACAAGTTTTACCGACCAACACTAAAATTGTATATGATTTCGCAAAATTTAAAAAGCAATCTCATATTCTCTTGAAGAATTTGAGGTCTAGAACCCATCCGAGTAATAATGGCTGCCTAACACCCGGTTTTTTAAACGTGGGTAGATTTAGAAATACATAAATGCGGAAAATGTCTAAAAAAATTATAATATTGTATTCCTAGTTTTTAGGTACACATTTTTGTATTTTTCCCTTCTTGTACACAAAATATCTTGATAGCGCCCCCTCGCGTCAGTTGGTGGTTTGAAAATGGAAACGGAAAAACAATATGGCCGCATTTGACATAAGCGGTTCAATTCACGCAGAATAATATATGTTTATTTATATTAATTTTAAAATGCATGCTTATTATATATTATATACAGGGTTTAGGAAGACCGTGATCGAAAACTCAGACAGGCAATAGCCACGGTGATTACAAACACCGTGACATTAAAAAAATCCCGACAAAAAACAAAAATAAAATACGTTTTCCTAACAACTGCATACTTTTAATAATTGTGGTTTGTTTGTTTTTTTGTCGGGATTTTTTTAAATGTCACGAAGTTTGTAATCACCGTGGCTATTGCCTGTCTTAATTTTCGATGACGGTCTTTATACACCTGTATATCTTGGGTAGATATTGGAACTACAAAAAAACATGGCGGCATTTCTTCAAGTTTCAATGGAAAAAAAATTCACTCACATTATGGGACGCTCGGGTCAGACCCATTATGGTTTTAGTTTAGTCCGCGTAGTGGTAGCATTTTTGTGTCCCATAGTTTGATGAGATAATTAATTTTAATATTGTAAAATATTGTTTGGTTATGCATTTCACACTAATATCACCTCACTTCATTTTCCTTCCTTTCATATCCTAATCCCCACCCACAATTCTTAGTCTTGTGGGTGTTGGACGGCCAACTTACTCATTTTCATCATCATCAGCTTATATGTCCTCTTGTATGCCAAAAGAATTGTTTAAAGCTGTGAAGGCTTTAGTCCACTATCCTCATACACTGGACATAACTTATATATGTGTCAATCATAGACAAGGCAATAAAACCTCCACGCCGGTCAATCAAATTTCCTGTTGATTGTCTATGGTTTCATAATAAGGCGTTTGTTGTATTCAGTTTATTAGCTTAACACATTTTACAATTTTAAAAATAGTATCTTGTTTATATTCACTTATGAGAGACCACTGACTGACGCACGGGGTAATTAAAAAAAAACTTAGCAATATTTTTATATTCTAATAGAGTTTAAGAGTATTTTTAATAAAATTCAACGCGTCTATTTAATTGCAAAAATAACGCAGGCCTTTCAAGATTGTAAGGAAACTCAGTCGTCTTAAAAAGCAGACATTTTTATTTGTTATAAAATTATAGTTAAGTTTGTATGAAGTCTATGAAGTGAATTCAAAAAATATTACTATTTTTTTTAAATTGCAATTTGAAGTCGCTTTTTATATACAAATTATGTTTCATATCTTTCATTTAACAGTTAATGTCAGTGTTATTTTTGCAATTCAAAAAGATGGTATTGTTAGTAGAAATCAAACGCACATAAGACCTTTTGTTCTTAAATATTCATTTTTGAAGACGTTTTGTTTTTTTTTTATTATTTTGGCAGTGTCAACGTTTTTATTAAGCTTGTGTTGATTCAACCATGAAAGTTGAAATTTATTGTTTAAATATGTTTTTAGGTTATATGTGCGTTTGGTTTCTGCTGATATTTGAATGTTTCCATGGTATAGAAGCTGATAAAATAATTATAAGCTGTGATTGAATATTTACGTTAAGAATTTTGTTTCGTACATAAAATTAAACAAAATTTTATTGATATTTGTGTGTTTTATTTTACCCTTTTTGTTTTTTTATTGCTAAAGCAAAATCGCCATATTGGTACCTGATGGAAAGTTAATTACAACTTAAGAATAATTTACACCGATTACTGTTCAGTAAATAAAGAGTGATGAACTTATGATTTAAAGCATAATAAATAAGAACAAAACAAAGTCGTGATGGCCTCGAGGTTAAGGCACGCGGTCCGGAATGCAGACGTCGCGGGTTCAAACCCCAGGCACACACCTCTGACTTCTCCAAGTTATGTGAGTATTCACAAAGATTTATCACGTACTTTAACGGTGAAGGAAAACATTGTGATGAAAGCTGCACACCTAAAAGTTCCTAGGAATATCTTCGCCTTACCCGCACTAGGCCAGCGTGGTTGACTAAGGCCTAAACCCTCTCAGTTGTAGGGGAGGCCCGTGCCAAGCAGTGGAACGTATGTAAATGGGCTGATGATGAAATAAGAACAGTACAAATTTATTAGCATTTATTTAAATTAAAAGACACTGAGGGTATTATTACAAATGCAATTAAATTTATTTTATACACATATCAAAATGTGATACAATAAAGAAAATATACTTTTCAACGTGTTTGTTATAGTCATGTTAAGTAAGTAATTTTGGTAAATTTCTACACCGCACAGTGGCTTGACGTCATTCCTTGTTAGCTGTTTAAAATTGAGGCGGGAATATGTTATTTTTTAAATACTGTAGCAGTAAGTATTTTTTCATGAAACATTGATATCAACACCCTTTATTTTGATAGTTGGTATAAATAATAATAGTGTCACCACATACATGCCAGTGGCGGTACTTCCATAGAAGCCCAAAAGCCCAGCTTGCCTAACATAATTCCGAATAATAATCTTTAAGCTTTAAATCTGACATATAAATAAGAATATCCTGAGCCTACATCCTATAAACAATTATAAACTAGACATTACACAATTAACGTGTAACGCTTTTGGGATTCTATGAAAGTACCGACACTGATACATACATATATAACCTCCCGCCTGTAGTCCCTTAAGAGGTAGTTAAGTATCAGTGCCACGAAATTATTGGCGAGCCTATTGCCGTTTTTCAGGCACATTTTCAGACTTCGAGCTGCTAGTGAGAATTTCCTAATGGACAAACCTAATAACACTGCCCGACCCGGGACCTCTAGACAGGGTTGGGCAGTATTTGAATTACTTGTAATTGAAATACGTAATTGAAATACAAATACGTATTTTGTATTTGTATTTTAATTACTTTCTTAAAATGTAATTTGTAATTTGTATTTCAAATACGTGAAGCCGAAGTATTTTGTAATTAGTATTTCAAATACTCGAGGCTTCAAAATACATTTAGCCTTCATTTAGTATTAAGTTTGCATGTTCATCAGGACCTGCAATAACAAAACAAAAACCGCCTTCAAAAAAAACTATTCCAAAACAAATAAATATGCATTATTTTGTAATTTGTATTTTGTATTTCAATTAAAAATAGCTAAAATACTGTATTTTGTATTTCAAATACCTTACTTAAATGTATTTTGTAATTTGTATTTCAATTAAAGCAAAGCATGTATTTTGCTCAGCCCTGCCTCTAGATCGCACGGCACAATATATTTGTGCCGCGAGACCACGAGGCAGTCATAATAGGGTCATTAGTATTTTTAGTAATTAAAAAACTCGTTAATTATGAAACTTGGAAATCCCTCTATTTAAGCTTTAGAGTTTCTACACATAAAAACAACAGTGTACAGGGTAGTATTGTAGCAATTTTGGAAATCCCGAATGTTTCTGAACAAAGGAATAATTGCTCGGTAAAATTAATCTGTTTAATTCGATAATTTATACAATCGATAACAGATTAAAATCGTCAAAATTTGATCAAGTCATCGTAAAAATATTCGTTTTGATCTTTGATAAAGTAATTTGAAAGCTAGAGAAGGAATTACTAAAATGTAGGTAATTTTTATTGTCATGATGTTACAGGGTTGGTTTAAAAAAAAGCTTAGTTTCAAATTTCAATAGCGTCTGGCTCGTGCACTCGGTCCGATGTCAGGCGTGGTACAGTCCCGTTTGTATAATAATTTATTTAAACTTGTAACTTACAATTACAAAAAACAATCCTTTACGTAACACTAATTTTGATTATTTATATTTAGGTATTCATCTTTATTGCGGAAGGTTGACATCTATAGGTATGTGAGAGTGCTATCGTACTTGAGTGTATATTATTATAGCAATGGCTTAGAGAATCATCGTTTACCTTTACTTACTTTATATTTTAATTTAAATCCGAATAATTTAAAATTTAACCCTCTCAATGGTAGAGGAGGCCCGTGCCCAGCAGTGGGACGTATATGGGCTGGTGATGATGATGATGAATTTAAAATTTACGAAATTATAATAATATTTCCATTTAACCTAAAAAGTGAAAGTGAAAAAGCGTGTAACGGAGCGCTTTTGCATAATCTGTGCCACTGCCACTGTCAAAATTCATGGCGGATAGCACATCTTAACAACATTAATTCCACCAACCAAACATTATATGAACTATAAAACTGTACAAACACGCTAAAATGTCCAACGTGGTTTCAGACTGCTTCACCATCGGCAGTATAGTTGCGACGCGCACGTGCTACAACGAGACTATCGAGGGCGAAGTCCTCGCGTTTGATCCCCAAACGCGTATGCTAATATTAAAATGTCCCTCTTCTAGTGGAGATCCGAAGCGCCATGATGTTAATATTGTGAATTTATCGCTGGTGAGCGACGTACAGATCAAGAAGGAAGTGACTACTGTCCCCGAGCCGCCTCAGTCACTAAACCTCCATCGTTTGAACACACGCGTTCGAAACACTATTGAACATAAACGGAGATTGGTGAGTATATCTTTACTATATAAATACCGTGCTGTACCTCAATAATCATACACAACAGTTTTGGAACATTTAAACTGGCTACTTAGGTATAAAATTGCCATAAAACCATTCTTGACCTATTTCATGTGGTCTATACGTGAAATTATGCCTTAAAAGTCATAAAAACCATGGTATACTCTTTATTACTACTTTATCTTGTCAGTTCAGTTAAATTGGAACTGTTTCATGTGAAAATAAGTAAAAAGAACCTTTTATCAGCAGTTTTGTGTGTTAGTTCAGTTATTCAGCTAATAATGTTATAAAAGCTAAGCCTTAGTTTATTATATTGCTTCATTACAATTTAAACACACCAGTTACAGAAGTTTACACTGTGTCATAGACAATTTTAATTAATCGCTGCACACAAATGTTTGTGTGATCCACAAATATTTGTTTTGGGTCTGGGTGTTCCTGAGACCTAAGAATCATTTGTTAGTGTGGGGCAGGACTATGTATCAGTGGCTGTACTTCCATAGAAGCCCTAAAAGTTACACATAAACTTTATTATTGGGGATTTTGTGAGGGAAGCTGGGCTTTTGGGCTTCTATGGAAGTACCGCCACTGTTATGTATGTGACTGTTGGGTGATTTTATAGATTTATTCCTGTACCTTCATATTGTAAATAGGCCATAAAACTAATAAATCGTAATTGAGCCCTCTACATTGTCAAATATAAATCATTATAGTTATTAGTATTATTTTCGAAGTTTTGTGTGTACTGTGTATTCACAAATAATTATCACATGCTTTAACGGTGAAGGAAAACATAGTGAGGAAACCAGCACACCTAAAAGTTATCTTAGGAATTTCTTAGGTGTGTAGTCCGCCAACCCGCACTAGGCCAGCGTGGTGGACTAAGGCCTAAACCCTCTCAGTTGCAGAGGAGGCCAGTGCACGACAGTGGGACATATTTGGGCTGATGATGAGGAAAGGTTGATAATCTACTATTCTTATGCTTGTTGATGTTATGCCAAGCAAATGATTTTTTTAGTTTGCTATATATGTATTAAATGTTTTGAAAAATCTGTATACATACTAATATTATAAAGAGGAAAGATTTGGTTGTTTATTTATTTGCACAGGCTCCGAAACTACTGAACCGATTTGAAAGATTTTTAGTATGGGGATAGTTAGGATCCACCAAAGTAACATAGGATATTTTTACTCCCAGTAAATTTTGTGTTCCCATAAACGCGAGAATAACTTAATATCTATTACGCTGTCACACCTAAACCATTTGACTGATATGAATGATTTTTGTTATGGACATAAATGGGACTCTGTGGAGTAAAATAGACTACAACATATTTTCTTTCTGAATCCAATCCTGTAGTCCAGTGGTCAGCAACCTTTTGGCAGGCAAGGGCTGCATTGTGGCAAAATAAACTAAAAGTGAGCCCGCACTTGTGATCTTTACCCTAGATTCTACATAATACCTATGTATAATTGGTCATATCCCATAGAAAAAATTATAATGCTAACATGACTGCCTCGTCGTCTCGCGGCACAAGTATGTGCCGTGCGATCTAGAGGTCCTGGGTTCGATTCCCGGGGCGGGCAAAGTGTTATTGGGTTTTCCATTAGGAAATTCTCAGTAGCAGCACGGAGTCTGGAATTGTGCCCGAAAAACGGCAATTGGCTCGCCCCCTATTACGTGGGACTGATACATACCTGGCGAAATGTGGGTGCAGAAATACACCTCTGCCTACCCCTTCGGGGAATACAGACGTGAGGTTATGTATGTATAATGCTAACATACACGGGCCACATGCTGTAGTCTATGCAGACGGAGTCGCGGGCAAAAGCTATTAATCCTAAAATATAAGAGTGATGCAACTTGTAATGCTGGTTACACCATTAAGCTAATAAAAGGCTTGCAACTTGTAAATTCCTATCATTTTGTACCATGACATTGTACAATAGCTTGCCCATGCATTTCCTACTTCATATACAGTGGACCCTCGGTAATCTGACAAATGTTTTGCAGTGCTGTGGACTATTAATTTGTTGGACTATAGATGTTGCGAATTACGTGGGACTGATACAGAAAAAGTCCAGGGGAAACGCCCGAGAGGCCGATGCCCCATCAGATGGTCGGACCAAATCTGCTCGACGCTTAATTCGGGGCTCTATGCTGCGCTCCACGATGCCAAAGATAGGAACAGGTGGCGCGCCATAGTAAGAAGGACGACTATTGTTGGTGCAGGGGATCACGACCCTCAGCAATGAGGAAAACGATGCGAGGAGGAGGAGGAGGAGGATACAGAAATACACCTCTGCCTACCTGTAGTGTACATGTAATACTAATAATAAATTGTAAGGTAGACGTGAAAATAAATTATATGCACTGGTCCCCACTCAAAACGGGTCACTACTAAGCCGGACATCGGACTGAGTGGACTGGCCAGACGCTATTGCAAGTAAGCTTTAGTAGTTTTATTTATACAAACCAACCCTGATAGATCAGGACACTACACTACCCCTTCGTGGAACACAGACGTGAGGTTATATGTACATATATACATAAACTCACGCCTATATTCTCTGATGGGGTAGGCAGAGGTGTATTTCTACACCCACATTATATGGTATGTATCAGTCCCACGTAATAGGGGGCGAGCCTGTTGCCGTTTTTCGGGCACATTTCCAGACTCCGTGCTGCTACTGAGAATTTCCTAATGGAAAAACCCAATAACAATTTGCCCGACCCGGGAATCGAAACCAGGACCTCTAGATCGCACGGCACATACTTGTACCGCGAGACCACGAGGCAGTCGAAGGTTATATGTAATCAATTGAAACCATACTATCTTCATTGCAGGTTTCAGCGCTTTCAGCGTGTCTAGACCCCGAAGGACAGCGTTTGTTCCTGGCCATCGCGCGCGTGATAGACGACGTCTCGTGGGCTGGACAGAACATTCGCGTGTACAACGGACAGGTCATGATCACGCCGCCGTATAAGGTAACACATTTCTCAACATATACAGGGTGTATTCAGACGGTATTTCCGAATGGATATAACTTAGGGGCCTTCAAGAAGAGAGCCTATATTTACCTCAAAGACCGGCAACGCACCGATGATTCCTATGGTATTGTGGGTGTCCATGGGCGGTGTTGACCACTTCACATCAGGTGGCTCACCAGATCGTTTGCCTCCTTTCCCATAAAAAAAAAAAAAAAAAAAAACAGACCGTGATCGGAAACTAAGGTAATAGCTGCGGTGATTACAAACACCGTGACATTAAAAAAATCCTGACAAAAAATGAAAAAACGTTTTCCTTACAACCACATCCATTTAATAAAATGAAATGAAATTATATTTATTGAATCCATAAAATGTCAAATACATCACTTAGATTGAGTCATTTCAAAATTTGGTTACCACCCTGTTCGGAAGGCAGTCATCACTAGAGAAGAATGGGCAAGAAACTCTAGTGTTGCTCTTTTCAAATCAAGAGATAGTCTACAATATTGATACAAAGAATGAATTTCCCAAATTAGAGCAGCTCATTAATACAATCTCAGACTGTTGTATTGAATATGAGAATAACATAGTCATCTTGAATGGAGAAACTGACATTTAACTAGGTTAAATATCTATATATTAAATACCTATCTATGATTGTTAGGAAAACATATTCTTTTTTCTCGAGATTTTTTTAACGCCAAAGGTTTTGTAATCGCCGTAGGCTAGCTATTACCTGCCTTAGTTTCCGATCACGGTCTGAATACACCCTGTATATTATCATTTTTTTACTTATAATCCACACTTATATACTTGTGCCGCGAGACCACGAGCCAGTCTAGAGTCCGTGCGATCTAGAGGTCCTGGGTTCGATTCCCGGGTCGGGCAAAGTGTTACTGAGTATTTCTATAATGAAGTTGTCGGTAGCAGACTGGAGCGTGGAAATCTCCCAAAAAATGCCAATAGGCTCGCCCCCTATTACGTGGGACTGATACCTACCTGGTGAAATGTGGGTGCAGAAATGCACCTCCGCCCATTTTTTTTTTTGTATGTAAGCATAAGAATGTATTTTTTCACTATTATTAAAAAAATACAAGGCGTTTAAGCCCTCTGGCTAGGCGTGCAATAGGAGAGTCCTATGTCCAGCAGTGTCGTGAGAGAGGCTGATTATGATGATGATAATAAAGAAGGCGTTTAAGGGAAGGTATAGTCCGCGCTACTCACAAAGCCACGCGATTCACTTGTTTTAAAGCGTCAGTATTTGTACGAGTCAAATGAAAAGCGCGCCTTCATTAAGGGCCCCATATACGGTACGTACGTCTATACGATCGATCTGATGAAAATCGTGACGATGGATCGTATCAAAAATGTTGCGCATACACGAAACGACTAACGATCGATCATTTACTTGTTTGAAGCTGAAGGATAAAGACGTGTTCAAATAATTAAATACGTGTCCTATAAAATGGAAAATGAACTTCTTTTCCTTGCCTATGTGGCGGTAGCGTTGATTCGGATTCAAAAGAATAAAAGAAAATCAAATAGGCTATTAAAGCGAAATCAGTATTTGCATGTCAATCTTTTTGTGAGGCAAAATCGAATCGTTGATCGTAAAGAGCCATACACTGTCGATTCATCGTTACGATATTCATGATTGCATGCGTTTTTGTTGCGATTTCCGACATCATCTTCGATTAACTTTGACTGCCTCGTGGTCTCGCGGTACAAGTATGTGCCGTGCGATCATGAGGTCCTGGGTTCGATTCCCGGGTCGGGCAAAGTGTTATTGGGGTTTTCCATTAGGAAATTCTCGGTAACAGCACGGAGTCTGGAAATGTGCCCGAAAAGCGGCAATAGGCTCGCCCCCTATTACGTGGGACTGATACATACTTGGCGAAATGTGGGTGCAGAAATGCACCTCTGCCAACCCCTTTAGGGAATACAGGCGTGAGTTTATGTATGTATGTATGTATCTTCGATTAAGTAAATCGTTAACGATCTTGTCATACACCATTGATGCGTCGTTTCGATCGGTTTGACGCGACGGATCGTACAGATAAATCTTACCGTGTATGGGGCCCTTTAGTTACACTGACTATATCTGACTTAAAAGTAGTTTATAGCAGGGGCAGTTCTTCCATAGAAGCCAAAAGCCCAAAATCTTTATTTAACAAAAGCAATTTGGCATTTAAATGACAATATCCTGACCCCACAATAAAACATTATAAACTAGACATTACACAATTAACCTGAAACGATTTTAGGCTAAGCAGTGATGGCGTCGAGGTTTAGGCGCGCACACACCTCTGACTTTTCGAAGTTATGTGTGTATTCACTATGAATTTATCACTTGCTTTAACGGTGAAGGAAAACATCGTGATGAAACCTGCACACCTAAAAGTTCTCAGGAATTTCTTAGGTGTGTAGTCCGCCAACCCGCACTAGGCCAGCGTGGCTAAGGCCTAAACCCTCTCAGTTGTAGAGACCCGTGCCTGGCAGTGGGACGTATTTGGGCTGATGATGATGAGCTTTTAGGCTTCTATGTCAGTACCGCCACTGGTTTATAGGGCTGTATAAACTTCAACTTTGTTTTGATTTGAAACCTATTATGTTCTATTAGATATTTCATAATAAAATTGTTTCTATTTTCAGGTGGACAATGTGTTAGGCGAGAAAGACTCAAAACCTTATAATTACATAAAGAAATTCGTGGAAAGACATTGGCAACACAGAGATCACACGGCAACACCCGCGCATCAGTAGAACAACAACATAAAACACCTATCACACAACACACAACATGAATTCAGCAACGGTTTGTGCAGCGAGATGGCCTTGACACTTTAATCCGACTAAAAATGTACAATTCACATCATATCCCATTATTTTTGTTCTCATAAACTCTATCATATTTATTATATTCAAACATAAAAATAGCAACGATTAAGCATAAAAATTAAAAATGGGTCATAACTTTTTAGTCTACAGCCAAATAATTATTAAAATTCATGAAATAATTATGTGCATTAGGACAGTTTCAAATTCAAGTTTAAGTTCATTGATCAATTTGCATGGAAGTTACATTAAAATTTTCAATATCGTAATATAATTGGGATTCAGAAGCTAGGTGCTATCTCTCACAATAAGCATGCTCGGAGGAAATATTATTTCAAGCCTTATCTACATCTCATAATAGTTTTAAATCAGGTACATTGTACATTTAAGTTCCCATAAAGATAATTCTATTATTTTTTCTGGACATAACTAGTAAGTTTTAATAATCGAAAACCTCGTTAAAAAGACGTTACTAAATTTTTGTATGTGTGAGAGATAGTAAAAAGCACACATTTTTATCTTTAGTAGATTGTCTCGCATTTTGGATAGTTTTCTTAAAGAAATGGTTTTTTTTATGCAATCTGTTTCTCAAAATATCCTGCACATATGAACATATAAAATTCGGATTTTTTTGTTTTGAAAAATAATAACATTCTGTTGCTGTATTTAAATGTATCATTTAGCACACTATGAAAAGACAAAATGTTAAATTTATTTATAGTTTTATCATGTTTGCCGCCGCTGTAAATATTTACAGATACAAAAACACATAGCTAATGATCTAATTTCTGTCCGATTGGAGAGATAGAATCCAGTTTAGTAATATTTTCAATTAACAGTTTTAAAAATTCAAACAAAATTGGCGGGAATTTTGACAGTTTAAAAGTACTGTCAAAAAGTTTTTTTTTTAAATAGTCTAATTATTTGTTACATTTGCGTAGTGACAATAAAATATTTGTTTGAAAAAAATAACGTAATTACACACTTTACTAAGATTTTTACCCGCTATTGCTTTAAAGATCAGTATGGTTTCTATTTCTCTGGTCATTTTATACCATTGTTGGAATTTTTGTCCCATTTTATAATCGATCGATTGAAAGTTTTGGTAACTGTTTTTGCCAGCAAATTACTGTTAAAAATGAGCCATTTTGACTTTCTCGCTGTTTACGACAAAAAGATACCAAAAACTCAAAATTTTATTATGTTATTTGCAAATATCAAGCGCGTGGAACCTCCATTTGACTAAACTCCATTCGTTTTTGAATGGCTAACTTTTTTATTATAACATCTAATTGTCCATCATTGGTGATCACGCGGCGATACAGTCATGAACACTCGTGCAAAATCGGGTTCAGATTTTTTAAACATTGATGAAGTGAAAGGAATAAATTTCATTTATTGTATTGTAGTGTAATGTATTTATATGCTGTTGGTATTAAGTATAGAAAGATTATTAAAATATAAAAAAAATGGAAAAGTTGTTTTTGTGTTTTTTTTTCTTTGTTTTCATTTTTCTCATCCAATACAACAGAGGCCGTCTATTAATCACGTGTTGTTTTTTTAACATTTTTTAATCAAAGGCTACAACTTATTTTCTTTCTGAACCCAACCCTGTAGTTTACGCAGACGGAGTCGCGAGCAAAAGCTAGTACAGATATAAAGTTTAATTTAATTCTGGAATTAAGGATCACGATAAAAATGTCTGAAAGGTTTAAGGTTACAGGTTGTTTTTGACTGGCTTTTCGTTTTAGAAATCGCACGTTTGACGAAAAAAAACAATACTCGTGATATCTTATTTCACTCGTGATTAATGGACTGCCTCTTACATCGTCTGTAAATAGAATTATTGTACTCGGAGGTAATTTGTTTTAAAAACTATATTACTATTTTAACGTCTAAGGGGTAGACGGAATAATGTGTTAAAATTAATTCATGTAGGGTAGAACACATTTTAAAAGTACTAGGGCGTCAGAGCTATGCAGGTTATTTATTTATTTTTTGTCAAAATAATATGTCGAAATAAGGGTAGAACACATTTTAAAAGTACTAGGGCGTCAGAGCTATGCAGGTAATTTATTTATTTTTTGTCAAAACAATATGTCGAAATAAGGGTAGAACACATTTTAAAAGTACTAAGGCGTCAGAGCTATGCAGGTAATTTATTTATTTTTTGTCAAAATAATATGTCGAAATAAGTGTAGAACACATTTTAAAAGTACTAGGGCGTCAGAGCTATGCAGGTGGTAATTTATTTATTTTTTGTCGAAATAATTGTCGAAATAGCTCTAGTGAATCTGTTAAGTGGCTTCAAGTACCAGGACAGCATAACAATGTAGGTAGTGCAATTTTTATTAAAAGATAAATCATGAATATGTTCTTCTTACATAGAGAAACAAGTAGTGTTGGCCTTGAGGTTTAGGCTCAAAATAATATGTCGAAATAAGTGTAGAACACATTTTAAAAGTACTAGGGCGTCAGAGCTATGCAGGTGGTAATTTATTTATTTTTTGTCAAAATAATATGTCGAAATAGCTCTAGTGGATCTGTTAAGTGGCTTCAAGTACCAGGACAGCATAACAATGTAGGTAGTGCAATTTTTATTAAAAGATAAATCATGAATATGTTCTTACATAGAGAAACAAGTAGTGTTGGCCTTGAGGTTTAGGCGCGCGGTCGGTGGTCGCGGGTTCAAACCCCAGGCACGCACCTCTGACTTGTCAAAGTTATGTGTGTATTCACAATGAATTATCACGTTCTTTAATGGTGAAAAAACATCGTGTGGAAACCTGCACACCTAAAAGTTCTTAGTAATTTTTAATGTATTTAGTCCGCCAACCCGCACTAGGCCAGCGTGGTGGACTAAGGCCTAAACCCTCTCAGTTGTAGAGGAGGCCCGTGCAGCAGTGGGACGTATATGGGCTGATGATATGAGAGAAATATTTTGTGAGAAGTCAAAATTCATACTTCTCACTAGATTATTTTATATTGACATTTAGTGTAACTACCCTCAGATACCAAAACTGTCATTTATCCATACCACAGACAAAAATTAACATTTGAATTACTTTTTATTGTTTTCTTCACTATACTCGGATGAAATTCAAATAAATGTCATTATATATGGCGGACGATTCTCGGAAACGGAAACAATGAAACACAGGAAATAGGATAAGGTTCCCCCATTAAAACACAACACAGTCAATTAACAACTATTTGTTTAATGTACAATCTCTTACTTTCATAACACATGCTATTTTATACTCAATATTTACCATTTTAGTGCACAAATTAAAAATATACTTCCGTGGCGACAACAAAAGGCCCATATCCGTTTCGTCACTCCGCGCGCAGCCATTTTGAAAACACCTCCATTACGACGCCACGTTTTGTAAACTAATAAATGAAATCTATAGTCTTATGTCTACGAAATAAAACATATTTTTCACTAAACAAAAAAGTTAAAAAAACTCACTAAAATATTCTCAAACTATCCCTAAGGAGAGGATCACACGTCCCTGTTCAATTTACTAGAAAAGGGAGCGTTCAAGTATTCATAACGCAATTTTTAAAGATTTAAATCCCCCATGGAACGCACCGTAAGGTTTTTCTGTACCCCCCTCCCCCTTTCCAAACTTTACGTTTGTTGTTAACGTTTAAATACCCCCTCCCGCTCTTGTAACGCACCGTAACGTTTAAAAGACCCCCCCCCCCCAAATTGCGTTACGTAATACTTGAACGCTCCCAAAAGCGCCAATGATCGATTTCGTCATTTTGAACTATTCCCACTGAATGTAAATAACTCGTGACACTGTTTTGTACCACGCAGAGTCTATATGTTTCACTAAACCTACCGAAATCCTTCTCAGTACTTACAATAATTGAAAATTTACACAAAAACAAATCGTATCCACTACAGTTTAGACCTCAATTTCTATTGTTCGCGGACACGTTTCGCGATAAAAAATTGTCATATATGATCAATTTCAATATACATTACAACATTTTAACATTTGGGCAGTGTTTAGTTGAATACATTTTATACAGAATGCATTCAGACAGTGATCGGAAACTAAGGCAGGTACGGTAATAGCTATATAATAGCAGGTAATAGCTACGGTGATTACAAACCCATTGGCGTTAAAAAAATCCCGACAAAAAAGAAAAATGTTGATGTTTTCCTAACAATTATTTATTAGTATTTTTTTTAATGTCACGGTGTTTGTAATCACCACAGCTATTATCTGCCTTAGTTTCCGATCACGGTCTGAATACGCCCTGTATAACGATATAACTTTGGAAACAATCAAATTATTGCATCAAAAATGTCATTAGCTTAACGGGCAGATGTACAGCAGACTGAAATATGTTTAAACTCAATCTTGGTATATTGCAAACATTACTAAACTGAAAAATTAGAAAATCATCATTGAATTCACTTGAAGATTTCTTAGTACTAATGGTATAAATGCACATGTTGGTTTGTTTGTCACGCCTTCACTACAATAAGAGCAGTTCTTACAGTTTAATCTATATCAAAAATGACCAGCATTTTCTATATTTAACTAAAAGCTCATTATGTAGTAATTTTAATTTGCATAAATCATAAAACAGAATATGTTTGTAATTCGGCCAATTAATAACTTTCAAATCTAGCATTTCATCATTCATCATTAGTCCATTTACGAAACTTTATGATTCAAAATGAATAATTTTCCCCCGTCTGGCCACGTTTTTCATTACTGCTCTTCTCCTATTGGTCGCAGCGTGTTGTTACATTATAGCCTTGCTCGATAAATAGAATGTTCGACACAAAAATACTTTTACAATTATTGTAACCAACAGTTCCAAACAAACTCTTCAGCTTTATATGTATTCAGAATGTGATCCGTTAAAGAAAACCCCGACAAAAAAAAATGAAACTTTCCTAACAACCATAGGTATAAAATGTATGTGGTTGTTAGGAAAACGTCACAATATATCTTTTTTGGGATTTTTTTTTTAACGCCAGGGGGTTTGTAGTCACCGTAGCTATGACCTGCCTTAGTTTCCGACCACGGTCTGAATACACCTGTATACCAGTTCCGCTGCACATCTGCCGACAAACACAACCCGCGTCCGCAGAACGACTCGCCTAAACATTCTAGACTATAGTTAAAAGGCTGCGTTTTAAATCTATATTACTAAAGTAGAATTTACATTGGATAACAGATTATTCAGAAACGGACAGAACTTAATCGTGATTACATAACAAAACTTGCATTACAATTAAACACTAACCTCATGTTTTGTCTCGTTTCCTCTAACGTTTCGTGTCATCAATAGAGCAGGACAAAACACGATTAAGTGGTAGTTAACATTTAAAGTACAAGTGGAAATTTTGGCTATCCGAGTTGACAAAAACATACAAGCTGATAGTTTGTATTGAATCATCTATACATACAAATAAATAAATTTGGAGTGTCTGTTTAATAAATGCACGGTACATATACCAAAATAACGTTTTTTACCATTTTTAGCTGTCTGTGTATTTGTTCCGGCTAATCTCGGAAACGGGTGGACCAATTTTAACGGGACTTTCACTGGCATATAGCTGATGTAATAAGGAGTAACTTAGGAAAAAAAAATATAAGAATCGACTGTTAGACGGAACAAAGTACACCAGGTCAGCTAGTTGAACAATATATTGTTAGACTACATTAATCAGCCATCAATTTAATTGTATAATTTCTTTCATCTGTAATCATGATTAAGTTCAGCCTTGTTCTATGACTAACTAACATGACAATATATTTTCATGTAACAGAGGGGTTAACATACATATTTAATATTCTTGGACCGTCTGCAAAGTAACTTTATACATTCGCTTTTGATTATTTCATCAGGACATGACAGTTTAAAATATGAAACAGATTTTAATGAAGTTTATATTGACAATTTCATTGTAATCAGATATCAAAGTTAATTATCCTAAATAACACAATTTATCCAGGGAAATAGCAATTTATATGAAAATTACTCTGCAGACGATCCACAAAGATGAGACAGAGAGAACCATTCCATTCACTATTATATTAAAATGTATAAAACGAATTTGACAATTGTATTCCATATTATAATTATTAAATTGCTGCATTATCAAAATTTATCTCGTTACAACTCCGTTTACATGCGGCGCTCAAAAGTATATTGTTATATATTTAATTAATTTATGTCTTTTAAAAGGACACCTGTTTAACTATGATTAAGGGTTGATTGCGCCTCACTCGCCACGGATTTGTTATACAAGTTTGAACATTTACATAACGCGTTTATTCTTGAATGGAAAGCACTTAAAAATGATGGTATATTATCCATAACTAGGGCAACATTGACATGTAAACTCAGATGGTGTGGCGAATGAGACACAATGCAGTAAATCTAGACCGACTATTCACATTACAGCTAACGTTACTTTAGTTGTTTTATCCGCCGTCACTAATGTCCATCACTGTACAATATATCAACATGAGACAATTGATGTAAGTAAGACATGATCGTACAATGGAGTCACTTTGTAGAATTTTTCCTGTGCACGTTGACCTTCTCCGGCTTCTTGTCCTTCTTGTCGATAGGTTTGGCCTTGGGCTGCGGCGCGGCCTTGTCGCTGGCGGGCAGGGCGGACGGCGGCTTCGGTTTGTTGGCTCGAGCCGCTGCTGCATAGTTGATCGGCTTGGGACCGCTCGCTGTCTCCTCAATTGGAGGTGTTTGTTCCTGGAATATTAAGAAGAGGATACGTTAGTTGGCTAGGTCTAGGTTGGCCAGGTGCTTTCTGTCCTGTACATCCAGTTTTTAACATAGCTTGGTATCATGGTCTCTTGTAGGGATGTTATGGATATATTTCGGATCTGGATACGGATACGGATAATTTCGGTTACGGATATCAGATTGAAGTAAAATATAACTGTTTTCGACACCTTTGTAAAGGTATGAGCTGTTTGGATGTTTTTGGTTTTTGTTGCTTATTTTGTTCCAGCAATAAAAGATCTTTGTACTAGTCACTGTGTTTGGATTTTATATGAAGTTTCAGTGGAGGCACTATGCCTTCTTTCCGGCTAAAGTTTTTATCACACTGTTTACATTTTGCACAATCTACATTACCTTGATAAAAAAAAATGTCCAAATTAAAGTAAATATTGGTCGTTTTTTGTCTATAAAAAACAATTTAGTACTTAACACAAGACTTTCTTAAACTATCCGAAACTTCTGAAACGGATACGGTTACGGTTACGGATATATTTTTATTTCGGATATCCGATAGTTTCGGTTACGGTTACGGAGCTCCATAACATCCCTGGTCTCTTGGATCCCTGCTTGCAGGAAACAAACAGGGTTTACCAGACTCTTACCAGCTTAAATCCCCATGGTACTCTACTTCTACACTTTGGAGGCCTTCGGGAGTTAAAAAATGAACGCGCTAAAATACTTCCAGTGCGTGACTTATGAAGCACACATCAGCTATCATAAATGCTACAATATTATTTTTAAGACTCAATTAATAATACTCGATTCCCTTACTACTAATACAAATAAGGCATAAAGTTTGTTAAGATCTACCCTCCATTTTCAATAAAAGAAGGGAGAAACGCCTATATACGAAGCGGAGGTAGTTTAAAATTGATAATTCAAAAGAACTTGTAAAGGTCTATTTGATTAAAGATAATTTTCTATTTCATCATCAGCCCATATACGTCCCATTGCTGGGCTTGAGCCTCCTCTACAACTGAGAGGGTTTAGACCTTAGTCCACCACGCTGGCCTAGTGCGGGTTGGCGGACTACACACCTAAGAAATTCCGAAGAACATTTAGGTGTGCCGGTTTTATCATGATGTTTTTCTTCACCGTTAAAGCAAGTGATCTTTCATTGTGAATACACACATGACTTCGAAAAGTCAGAGGTGTGTGCCTGGGGTTTGAACCTGCGACCGCCGAAATTCTCGACTGCGCGCCTAAAATTTTCTATTTATTTAGATAAAAGTTTGACCTTGATTTGTCTTGTTAAGAACTCAATTTTGAGTTCTATATAAAATCTATATTTACCTTGGGCTGTTCCTCCACAACACTCTGCACTGGGACCTCCTCAATTTTCTCCTCTTTGACCTCTGTCCTCTTTTCCTCTACTTTAACTTCGCTCTTGACACTCTTAACCTCCTTCTTCTTGGGCTGCACCTTGGTCTCCGACTTCACCACTTGCGGCTTAGCCTTGGGCTTGGGGTCCACTTTTACAGGTTTCTTGGGGTCCGGCTTTGGCCTCGAGTCTTTCTTGGGGTCCTTGGGCCTCTTGTCTTGCGCCTTCTCAGCTATCGGTTGTACGTCCGCCGCGCTCACTTCTGGTGGATCTTTCTGTGGTGGCGTGGGTTCTGAAAATTGATAAATGAATGTTTTAATATTTGAAAACATAAATATACCATCAATGAATACACATGTCATGTGAATCATGATGAAATCATGAAGTCGTGATGGCCTCGAGGTTAAGGCACGCGGTCGAGAATCTCGACGGTCGCGGGTTCAAACCCCAGGCACACACCTCTGACTTTTCCAAGTTATGTGTGTATTCACATTGAATTATCACGTACTTTAACGGTGAAGGAAAACATCGTGATAAAACCTGCACACCTAAAAGTTCTTAGGAATTTCTTGGGTGTGTAGTCCGCCAACCCGCACTAGGCCAGTGTGGTGGACTAAGGCCTAACCCCTCTCAGTTGTAGAGGATGCCTGTGCCCAGCAGTGGGACTTATATGGGCTGACGATGATGAATACACATAGTAGTTGATATTTTTTGATTTTGTCTGTGGTTTTATGTGTGTTAAAGAGATTAAATAAATAAATACTAGTTTTCCTCGTGGTCTCGCGGTACAGGTATGTGCCGTGCGATCTAGAGGTCCTGGGTTTGATTCCCGGGTCGGGCAAAGTGTTATTGGGTTTTTTCCATCAGGAAATTCTCAATAGCAGCACAGAGTCTGGAATTGTGCCCGAAAAACGGCAATAGGCTCGCCCCCTATTACGTGGGACTGATACGTACCTGGCAAAATGTGGGTGTAGAATTGCACCTCTGCCTACCCCTTCGGGGAATACAGGCGTGAGTTTATGTATGTATGTCTGATTCCATAAAGATGTGCGAGGAAAGCAACTCCGTTAATACTGACCTTCCGTTTTGACCTCCTGTGTGTTGTCTGGTGTGGAGTCTGCGGGCGCAGGTGGTGGGTCCAGGTGCTCTCTCTCTTTCTCCACTGCTGGCACTTCGGGGGGATCTTGCGGCGCTGCTCGGTCTTCCTCTGGAACATTTATACATTAACATCAGACCTGAGTCGTGATAGCCTTGACGTTTAGACACGCGGTCGAGAATCTCGGCGGACGCGGGTTCAAACCCCTGACTTTTCCAAGTTATGTGTGTTCCAATCCAATCCATCAGCCAATCGAAGTCCACTGCTGGACATAGGCCTCTCCCAATGACTTCCACAGGGACCTGTTGGAAGCAGCCTGCATCCAGCGACGTCCCGCGACCTTCACCAGGTCGTCTGACCATCTTGTCGGAGGACGTCCCACGCTGCGCTTTCCGGTACGTGGCCTCCACTCGAGAACTTTTCGGCCCCATCGGCCATCAGTTCTCCGCGCTATGTGCCCGGCCCATTGCCACTTCAACTTGCTAATCCGCTGGGCTATGTCGGTTACTTTAGTTCTCCTACGGATCTCCTCATTTCTGATTCGATCTCGTAGGGAAACCCCGAGCATAGCCCTCTCCATAGCTCGTTGAGTGACTCTGAGCCGTCTAATGAGGCCCATAGTGAGAGGCCACGTCTCAGTGCCGTATGTCATCACTGGTAACACACAACTATCGAAGACTTTCGTCTTCAAGCACTGAGGTATTTTGGACGAGAAGACGTCGCGTAGTTTCCCGAACGCTGCCCAACCGAGTTGGATTCGACGATTGACCTCTCTCTCGAAGTTGGACCTGCCTAACCGGACCACTTGTCCCAAATAGACATATTCGTCTACAACTTCGAGAGTCGAGCCCCCAACTGCGATCGGGGTGGGCACAACATGGACATTCGACATGATCTTCGTCTTGTCCATGTTCATTTTAAGACCCACCTGTTGAGAGACTCGATTGAGGTCTTCGAGCATAGTGCTAAGGTCTTCCAGCGATTCTGCCAAGACTACAATATCGTCGGCAAACCGAAGGTGTGTGATATACTCGCCGTTGATGTTGATGCCGAATCCTTTCCACTGCAAGAGCTTGAAGGCGTTTTCCAGCGCGGCAGTGAACAGTTTCGGAGATATGACATCTCCCTGTCTCACGCCTCTCTGTAGTGGAATAGCCTTCGTGCTCTGATCTTGTACTCGGACCGACATGGTGGCGTTGCTGTATATGCTTTTCAACACCTCGATGTACCGACAGTCAATGTGGCACCGCTGGAGAGACTCTATCACAGCCCAGGTCTCGATCGAATCAAAGGCTTTCTCATAGTCCACAAACGCTAAACAAAGCGGCAAGTTATATTCCTCGGTTTTTTGTATAACTTGCCGAAGCGTATGGATGTGGTCTATGGTGCTAAAGCCTTTTCGGAAACCGGCTTGTTCGGGAGGCTGGAGGTAATCAAACCTGCGTTCGAGACGATTGGTGATGACCCTCGAAAACATCTTATAGACATGGCTCAGGAGCGAGATGGGCCTGTAATTCTTCAGCAAAGTTATGTGTGTATTCACAATGAATCATCACGTACTTTAACGGTGAAGGAAAACATCGTGAGGAGACCTGCCAACCTAAAAGTTTTCAGAAATTTCTTATGTCATCATCATCAGCCCAAATACGTCCCACTGCTGGGCACGGGACTCCTCTACAACTGAGAGGGTTTAAGCTTTAGTCCACCACGCTGGCCTAGTGCGGATTGGCGGACTACACACCTAAGAAATTCCTAAGAACTTTTTAGGTGTGCAGGTTTTATCACGATGTTTTCCTTCACCGTTAAAGCAAGTGATAATTCATTGTGAATACACACATAACTTGGAAAAGTCAGAGGTGTGTGCCTGGGCTTTGAACCTGCGACCGTCGAAATTCTCGACCGCGCGCCTAAACCTCGAGGCCATCACTTGCTCTTATGTGTAGTCCGCCCAACCCGCACTAGGCCAGTGTGGTACATTCCTATTTGCTAAGTATGCATCACCACACTCCCGATTGCACGTTGTTCAGAGCGAAAGCGGGATTTTTGTCTCCACACTAATTGCTATATGAACGGTATTTTGGTTACATCTATGTTTCAAAATCCAATGGGAATTTCGACACAAGTGCGAAAGTGAAGCCAGGTAAAACCCAGCGCCTGTACAGAAGCCCAAAAGCGTTAAACGTTAATTTTGTAATGTCTAGGTTCAAGGTACTGCCTCGTGGTCTCGCGGTACAAGTCTGCGCCGTGCGATCTAGAGGTCCTGGGTTCGATTCCCAGGTCGGGCAAAGTGTTATTGGGTTTTTGCTTTAGGAAATTCTCAGTAGCAGCCCGGAGTCTGGAAATGTGCCCGAGAAACGGCAATAGGCCCGCCCCCTATTACGTGGGACTGATACATACGTGGTGAAATGTGGGTGCAGAAATGCACCTCTGCATACCCTTTCGGGGAATACAGTCGTGAGTGTATGTATATATGTATGTCTAGGTTCTAATTATTTACTATGGGGTCAGGATATTCTCATTTCTATATCAAATTGCTTTTGTTAACAAAAAAATCTAAGATTTCAGAATTTTGTAAGGCAAACTGGGCTTTTGGGCTTCTATGGAAGTACCGCCAGTGGTAAAACCCAACGAGATAGAGGGAGATCATCATCATCATCATCAGCCCATATACGTCCCACTGCTGGGCACGGGCCTCCTCTACAACTGAGAGGGTTTAGGCCTTAGTCCACCACGCTGGTCTAGGGCGGGTTGGTGGACTACACACCTAAGAAATTCCTAAGAACTTTTAGGTGTACAGGTTTTATCACGATGTTTTCCTTCACCGTTAAAGCAAGTGATAATTCATTGTGAATGCACACATAACTTGGAAAAGTCAGAGGTGTGTGCCTGGGGTTTGAACCTGCGACCGCCGAAATTCTCACATGTCCGGCAGTGGGACGTGTATGTAGTGGTATAGTATGCGGTGGGTACCTGTGGGTTGTTGTCGCACGGTGGTGGGTACGAACTCGGCGGCGAGCGGGTTCAATGTGGAGCGAGACACCGTCTCCTCCAGCGACAGGGACGGGCCGCCGTTGCTCGTGCTGGAAACATAGTCATCACTAATTATTCACACAGTTTTAATAAATAAGGTGTGTGGTCCGCAAACCCGCACTAGGCCGGCGTGGTGGACTAAGTCCTAAACCATCTCAGTTGTAGAGGCTCGTGGCCAGCAGTGGAACGTGTATGGAAGGAAAATATTGGCTCTTTTCTTGAAGGTTCCAAGTCGTATCTATTGGAAAAATAGTGTTGCATGAGCTTATAATAGGACCAGTGGCGGTACTTCCATAGAAGCCCAAAAGCCCACCTTGCCTTACAAAATGCCGAACAATAATCTTTAAGCTTTAAATCATCATTTAACAAAGCAATTTGACATATAAATGAGAATATCCTGACCCCACAATAAACAATTATAAACTAGACATTACACAATTAACGTGTAGCGCTTTTGGGCTTGTATGGAAGTACTGACACTGAATAGTAAGTGTAGGTACGTGGGTCATGTCGTGTCAAAAGTAGTGATGGCTTCGAGGTTTAGGCGCGCGGTCGAGAATCTCGACGGTCGCGGGTTCTAACCCCAGGCACACACCTCTGACTTATCCAATTTATGTGTGCATTCACAATGATTTCTCACATACTTTAACGGTGAATGAAAACATCGTGATGAAATCTGCACACCTAAAAGTTCTTAAGAATTTCTTAGGTGTGTAGTCCGCTAACCCACACTAGGCCAGCGTGGTGGTATAAGGCCTAAATCCTCTCAGTTGTAGAGGAGGCCCTTGCAGCAGTGGGACGTATATGGGCTGATGATGATGATGATGATGATTGTAGTGTGTGATGATGGCGACGTACGTGGGGTGCTTGTGTCCGTTGTGGTTCCTGTGGGTTCTCTCGCGCTGCTCGTCCTCCAGCATGGCCTCGATGCACTGCTCCATCAGCGCCTCCTCCTCCAGCTGCTGCATCACCTGCGACACACCGACTCAATGATAATAATAAATAATAAACATTTATTCATAACAATATTTAAGTGCACGACTGCCTCGTGGTCTCGCGGTACAAGTATGTGCCGTGCGATCTAGAGGTCCTGGGTTCGATTCCCGGGTCGGGCAAAGTGTTATTGGGTTTTTCCATTAGAAAATTCTCGGTAACAGCACGGAGTCTGGAAATGTGCCCGAAAAACGGCAATAGGCTTGCCCCCTATTACGTGGGACTGATACCTGGCGAAATGTGTGTGCAGAAATGCACCTCTGCCTTCCCCTTAAGGGAATACAGGCGTGAGTTTATGTATGTATGTATGTATGTGTTATGTGTATGTAATCACGGTAACTATTACCCTTCCCATCATGGTCTATATACACACTGTATAGTTGGTAACAGTCAAGTGCTCAATAAATTGAGTAGCAAGGTCTAGAAGGAGTAAATGTAAGGCAGGGTGTGGTATAAGATAATATTTTCCCCCACACACCCACTGCAATTCCTATGCAGGATTGACATACAGTGACACCGAGCGATGAAGTTCAGCAAGTTATAGATAGCCGGTGTTTACTGCAATTTAATCAGTCTGAAAAAAGACCTACACTTTGGCCTCGCTGCACTAGAATGCTGTTGATTTGGAGGGCCCATTAAAGATACCCAGCTTGGGTAAAAAAAAAAAAAAAAACCGGTGGAAAAGATGTGTGTGTTGGGGTGTAGTGGTGTGTATTTAGGTACCTGTTTGTCGAACTCCTCCTCGTGCTCCATCCACATGTAGTCGGCGAAGTCGTCGGGCTGCGCGGGCGCCACGCCGGCGAACGGCGCGCCCGGGAAGTACGCGCCCGCCACCACGTACCCCGCTGCAACACGCGACACCAACATCATCAACAACATCGACAACAACAACATCATCATCAACAACAGAACGTCGTCATTAACAACAACAACATCATTATCGTCAACATCACCATTATCTTCATCACCATCAACAACAGAACGTCATCGTCGTCATCAACCACAACAACATCATCGTCCTCATAATCTTTATCACCAACACCATCATCGTCAACATCATCATATTCTTCATCACCATCATTAACAACATCATCATCATCGTCGTCATCATCAATAGCAGCAGCATCATCATGTTCATCATCATTCCTCGAGATGTACGACAGAGCGCATGACCTCGTGAATGTCGCGGACGCTTACACCAAAAGAGAGTAACAATTAAGGCCAAGTGGGAGGACATCTTGAATCGCTCCATCGCAGAGGAGTCCACATTTAACCATAGCGCCAAGCAGCAGCGGGGAACAATTAAGGGCGCTTATAGCCCTGTATAGCGCTTACAGCGTGGTGGACTAAGGCCTAAACGTAGTATGTGGGCTGATGATGAGATAGGGTTGAAAATATGACCGTTTGGAATGTATGGAGTGCGTAACTGAAGATATGAAAGAAAAAGGGGTGAATGAAGACATGACGGCCGATAGGGATGTGTGGAAGGATAAAACATACTGCGCCGACCCCAAATGGAATTGAGAACAGGGCAAGGCAATGATGAGGTGTTTGGAAGCCTAGAGGGTATACTCCATAAACCTATTGTTTAAAAAAAATGCCAGATGGATGTTGAAAATCAACCTGGGGATAACTTAAATTATCAATGACCTTGTGATTTATCTAACAGTAAATAAATAAATACACCCAACAGTCGCACACATAGTGACCCCACACTAATATACAAGTCTTGTGTCGTGTATCACTAACTACGAGACACTTTACTTTCACAAACACCCCAACCCGAACCAAATACTTGTGGATCACACAACCATTTGTCTCTGCGCGGGGATCGAACCCGAGGCCTCACGTTTCACACGTTGGTGTGTAGCCAACTGCGCCACGGGGCTGTCAACAAGCTTACTTACGATTATTAAATGTGATTTTGTTGGCCCTGTGGTGCCAAAACTGTCACTTGCAATATTAACAAGGTGCATTACCTGGAACTTGCGCCCTGGGCATGTGGACAGGGTAGACCGGCGGCCGATGTATTCCCGCATCGCCACTCCCCACCACGCCGCCGCCCACTCCGCTGTCGATTATCACGCCGTTGGGCTGCCGAGTGAAAAGAGCTTCATCAGTTTTGGTCCAGCCGTTTTTGTATACTTTATGTTGTGTAAATGTGTAGATGTTAGTTACAGGCCTTCTATTGTAAAGTAAAATCAGTGACGGCCTCGAGGTTTACGCGCGCGGTCGTGAATCTCGGCGGTCGCGGGTTCAAACCCCAGGCACAGACTTCTGACTTTTCCAAGTTGTGTGTATATTCACAATGAACTGTCACGCAATTTAACAGTGAAGGAAAACATCGTGAGGAAACACACCTAAAAAAGATCTTAGGAATTTCTTGGGTGTGTACTCCGCCAACCTGCACTAGGCCGTGGCCGTGCCCAGCAGTGGGATGTATATAGGATGATGATGGTGATTTTGACTTTGTAAAACATAAGGAATAATGTTATATTATTCCTATAATAACATTTTGTAAAATGACAATTGAAAATTTGTTGTTAATTTTTTTTCAACTTAAAAGCATTCCTCAAAAAACAAATAAGTTTTTTGGTTATAATAATATAAAGGTAATCAAAAAAAATATTACTTAAATGAGACATTACTTAGTCAATATAAGTAGTAATCATTTATAGGTAACTACATAAGTTAATAAAGGCTTTTTACCTGCCACTGTCCATTCTCCTCATTGCCGTAATAAGCCCCAACGTTTGCAGAAGTCTCCGGAATTTTCATTCTTGAACACTTTAAATTTTCTCAACTACACTTAAGTTAAAAACACTAACTATTCATTAAATATATAACACCTCTTTCAACAATTTTATAAAATACTGGCCATGTGTAAAAAATAAAAACAACAAAAATACTGGCCGTTCCGTTTGTTAAGCTTACAAAGAAATTAAATTCAAATTTAGAACAGGTTTCCCTCTCACAAAGTTGTAGAGATTTTACTTTTAAAATTTACTATAGGCACTGTTATCATAAGGTTATCAATGTCTTTTGTTTTGTTTGTGGTTTCTATATTCATTTCTGGTGTTCTTTACAGCTGAAATAAGAAATAATTTGAATAAGAATGGCAGCATATGTAAACAATATGGTACATTCTCGAGGTTAAAGTTGCGGAAAAAAAGAAAGGCTGTATGGTGCGACGATCGTTTGCATCGTTAATTGGGAATTAAAAAATAAACCGAGACGAGTGGACACAGATTGCGTTCGTTTAGAGAAGAGTGTCGACGTAAACGACAGCCCACTTAATGTTATGAAATTGCACGTCAACAATTGAAAGGTGACCGGGTTTTTTAACAAATACGACTTTCTAAACAAAACGGAAACTTTCCAACAAACATGTTTACAACACGTGCGCCCAATAGTAAATAAGATAAAAAATAATACACATTCGTAATATATTACGGTTCATCCCGACTCCAAAAATAGCTCAACCCAATAACAAAAATAAATAAATGACCGACATTTGTTAATATCCAACACTCACTTATCGCGCGCAAAATTTAATTACACGCGGCATAGAGGAAATAATCACCTTTCATTTGCTTAAATTATTTTTTAAACCGTGAAAAATCTAATAAACTTCCTTTGGCACGTGTACTGGCTACATACGTAATATTATAATAACACCAAATACTCACTCATCGCACGAACATGCCGTAGTTTTTGAACACAAAACAGTCTTTACACGATTTACAGGGCGTTTTGAACGCGTATAACACTAAAAAAATTGTTAATTCGCCACTCTAACCTACAATTTTCAGGACCACACACAATACGCGTCCGATTCCGTGGCGCAAATGGCGACCGCAGTGAAAAACGCGCGGGCTAGGCCACGTTCACAAAAATAAACAACTTCATTCATGTCGGTGTTTTGTGTTGTTTAAATGTTTTATAAAATAAATACTGTACTAAATAAATTATTATTTACCTTATTGTGAGATGATCATACTCTTGTAAATTTAGCTGAGCCAAAAATGTCTAAATTGACTGAATGATGTTCTTTTTTCGAAATAATGGTGTAGACAGCCATTGTTGTCACTTAATACGATTTCCCGGGTCGAAATAAAAAGAACCATATTACTATATAAAAATGTTTTACGAAATAAAGGAATATAAGTGGTGGACTTAATTTAATTCCATTTTTCTCAAAGTTCGTGCAAATCTGTCATCCTTACTAATTAGACATAAAAATAGTAGTAATAGGTACTTTAGCCCATCTCTATAAACTACTTGGCTATAGGTACAAATAGTCAGAAGCAAGTATGTATGAATTATTAATTTTTGCTTAATATTTACATTTAAGATCGAAATGATGTTTCATTAGTCGCCGCGTATGTATTTTATTCTTTATTAATCGAAAAAGATTTTTAAACCAGATTAATTCACAACTATAATTTGCATTTCAGAACAATCTAATGACCTGGCTGTATGATTTGCTTACCTTGACATTTTAATCAAAACAGCCGATAACAATAACAACAAATCGAATTTGCATTTTGTATTGGAGGCCGCGACATATTTGTGCGATATTTAATTAAAAACTGCGAAAATGTCGTCGTCTAGTGACAAAACGGATAGCTCGGTGAACGAATTCACGCTTTTGTGTCGGGGATGTCTCGCTGACACTGGCGAGATGAAAAATATGTACGAATGGGGGCTTGATGAAGATTTCTTCAGATTGACTGAAGTCGAGGTCTGTAACTGCGGAAAATATTTTTATAAGCTCCATAGTGATTATTTAGGTATAGATTAGATTAAGAGAAAAACAAATGCGTTTGTTAAATTAATGGTAGCAGCTTTGTTTATGGGCGTGTACATCAACGGTGTTTTGTTGAAATTACCTTTAATGTTATTGAGTTTTTGGTTCAAATTAAGCAAAATATGCAGGAAATGTTGGACTTAACGTTGAGGATTGGGCTATGCTTGTCTACTGCTGGATACAGGCCTATGAGAGTCATTGCGACTTTTCTACATTTTTCTATATCCCTCTGCGCATGTCCGAATTTTAGCTACTCGAAACATCGAAAATCAATTAAAATAATTAATATGCAGAATCCATTACCAATAAATCAACTTCAGAAGTAAAAATTGCAATAAATATGATCAATTTTTATCATTCTACTGACTAATCTATAGATACATCCTATTTGAAGTAGATATAAATTTTCGTAAGCGCCATTTTTTCATTGATTGGAGAAGACCAGATTTTGTCTCCTGGCTTTTTGGGCTTGGCCTTTAGAATTGTGATTGGTAGGAATTAAAATTGTAGCATTAAGGTACCAATTTTTTTGAAACTGAACATTTATATAAAAAGTAGATTAAAACAATGTTTAGAGTCATTGGCGTAGTGTGTCTTAGAGGGGCCCTGTATCAAAATTAGTTGAAGGACCCAAATGAATAGTAATAAATACTCACGCAAGAAACAAAAATGCTTCATCATCATCAGCCCAAAGACGTCCACTGCTGAACATAGGCCTCCCCTAATGATCTCCACAGTGGCCTGTTGGAGGCAGCCTGCATCCAGCGACGACCTGCGACCTTTACCAGGTCATCGGACCATCTTGTTGGTGTACGTCCTACGTTGCGCTTCCCACTATGTGGCCTCCGTTTGAGAACTTTTTGACTCCATCAGCCATCAGTTCTCCGCACTATGTGCCCGGCACATTGCCACTATTGCTAATTTGTTGGGCTATGTTGGTTACCTTAGTTCTCCTAAAAATGCTTGCATTAAATTAAAATAAATATTTATCGATTATAAATATTAGTCCCGTTAGGGGCTTCTGTAGCCCGTGTGCCCTATATCATTGATACAGCGGTAGCTGTTTAGGGTCTTATTGGTCCTTTTAAAAAAATCTTTATACAAGAATGATTTAAGAACAAATTCTATTTCCTAATGATAATATAATTAAACATCACAAACAAAAAATGTTAATTTTTATATGTTCATTGTTATACCACATCTTCTAAATAATAATAAATACACCCAGCAGTCACATACATAGTTCTGACCCCACACAAATACACCAAGGTCTTGTGTTGTGGGTATCACATACAATCTATGGACTAATTACATATAAAATACATAACCTCACGCCTATATTCCCCGAAGGGGTAGGCAGCGATGCATTTCTGCACCCACATTTCGCCAGGTATGTATCAGTCCCACGTAATAGGGGGCAAGCCTATTGCCGTTTTTCGGGCACAATTCCAGACTTCGTGCTGTTACCGAGAATTTCCTAATAGAAAAACCCAATAACACTCTGCCCGACCTGGGAATCGAACCCAGGACCTCTAGATCGCACGGCACATACTTGTACCGCGAGACCACGAGGCAGTCGAGGAAAGGAAGGAAGGAAGGAGGAAAGTTGAATACCTGAGAATAGTCATATGAATAGTTTTCAGCAGTGGCGGTACTGCCATAGAAGCCCAAAAGCCCAGCTTACCTTACATAATACCGAATAGTAATCTTTAAGCTTGAAATCAGAGGTTCCAAACTCTTTTGTTTCATAGACCACTTTCAAAATTTTAACTAATTACTAACTAAAATTAACTAAGAACTAAGGTGTGCAGGTTTCCTCACGATGTTTTCCTTCACCGTTAAAGTATGTGATAATTCATCATGAAGACACATAACATAGACCACGTTTGGCCCTCTAAGCCAATACATTTATCTGTTTCCAGGGCAAACGTGAAGAGGGCTTGTCTGAGCTCCTGTGCTCCTCATGCGAGGACACTCTGATGATGTGCCGTCGCTTCCGCCTGCAATGTCTGGAGTCAGACATGCTCTTGCGCAATACGGCAAAGGTATACGTCATATGTATGTACTCTTTATATATTATGTAATTTATGTTACTTATATCACAGAACAGTTGAAGACTAGAAAGGAAATGTGAGCATGCCGAGTCTGCCGAACCTACGATTAGACCATCATATGTTTGACACACACGCTTCTTAGTAATTCGGGTGGCGTGTAATATCAACACTTTTTTGACATCGACATCATTATGTAGGACATCGAACTCTTCTTAACGGCTGGATCGATTGGGATGAAATTTTTTGTGTGTGTTCGAGGGAATTCGAGAATGGTTTAGATTCACAATTGGACCTGATAGATGGCGCCGTTGTCGGTATGTCAAACGGCTGGACCGATTGGGATTAAATTTTCTGTGTATATTCCAATAGGTTCCTGGATTACAAAACACAATTGGACCCGGTAGGTGGCTCTGCTGTCGACATATCGCTTAAAGCTTCCGGGCAGGACGACGTCTGCCGGGACCACTAGTACTTTTATAAATGTGTGACAACCAATAGCAGCCCTGTATTTTTGTTTGAAATGTTTATCATTGGTCGTGTGATCGTAGTAGAACAGGTGACAGACAAGCGGCGACACTCGTCCCCATACAAAATACTGGATATTTCCCTTCTAATCTTATTCAGCTGTTCTGTGACTTATATGTATTAGAGGGTGTGCTAGGTGATTTTGGGAGGTTAAATTTAGAAATAGAATTCTACACATAGAATTATTGACATTCAATTACCATAACTGGACAGCAAAATGAACAAATAAAGCTTGTGTTTACATAAGGTTTCTTATAAATTTCTATATTTAATACATAGTTTGGGTTGTAAATTTGTACATGTAAGGGTGTCATTACACCTTCAGGAACTCAAAAATGCAACATATCATTATATGTTTTAACCCATTTTGATTTAGGCGATTTTTTATTCGACATAAAGAGGTTGATTTTAAAACTTATACAATTTGAGTTGAATATTATGCTATATTTGAGATACAGTGGTCCAGTTTAATTTTTTGAGTTACGGAGGGATAATATGTACCAAAATGGCTTGGAGGGACTCAATGATTATTTCGACTAAGGGTTGTGATTTCGAGTACTGGAGGTTTTGGTGTTTGAAGGGAAGGGAACAAAACATTTTTTCGAGATTTGGGGTTTTAAACTAATCGAGGTTCGACTTAACGAGGTTCTATTGTATATTATTTTAGAAAAGATGAATGATGTGTGATAGAATGCTTTAAACTTTAAAGGGTAATGTGAAAGGGCCAGTAGACGGTGTAGCGTTAGGTACTGGACTAAATATAAAATAATTAATTAGTGACATGACCCTAGATTCTCCACACTCCTATAGTTTAAAAGTGGCTATGCATCAGTTAAAAATATAAATATTAAATGCATTCTTTTAAAGTTAAATTTTGAGAATTATTCAGTATATGAACATAAATAATTTGTGTATTATTATTATTTTTTTTTTTTTTTTCTATGATTTCAATCGGCAATCAGTCGCAAGACTATAAGCAGATGATTTGTTGTATATTTAATGAATTTGTGTATTATAACTCTAATTTTTTTTGTTTCAGAAAAAATCACCTCAACAAGACCCTCAAGCAGACATAACAATAACAAAACTACTAACCGCTGACAAACTAAATATATACATAACTTCATCAGACACCACCAAGAAGATTCAACTTCCATGTCCATTTGATTGCCAGGGACGGTACCTAAAGAAGCATGATTTACAACAACATCTAATCAAGAACCACCAACAACCCAAAGAGTTTGTTGTTGAACTCCAGTATTACTGCTCAGTCAACGACTGTGCTTATAATGTCGGATCTAAAAAGCAGAAATGGTTCTCTGAGAGGAAACACCTCAATCAACATTATAAGAAAGTCCATAGGACAAAGTTGTACAAGTGTCAGTGTTGCAGTGAAAGATTTTCAACCGAAATTGATTATAAACGGCATTTGAAGACGTGCAATCTTAAATATCCTTGTGAGTTGTGTAAAATTGAGTATAAAACAAGGGAGAAGTACCTAGTACACCTGCTTAGGAAGCATCCTGATATACATAAGCAGTACAAAGCTGAAAAGAGGAAATCAAAAATGCAAATTGATTCAAAAAAAGCCAAAAATGAAGGTGATTATGACTTCTGCGATAGTCCTAAAAGAACATTTGCAACCCAGACTCTAAGTCCAGAGAATAATATCAAGAATGACGTGGCTCTGCCGTCGTGGCAGCCTGTGCCTGGGAAGAGTGACCCAGATGAGATCAAAAGAGATGAAATTTCCACTCAGACCGTTTTTGAAGACCTACTGTCGCTCAAATCGCAGACTAGCGAAGACGATATGTACTTCTCAGAGACTGTTTCGTTATCAGACATCCAGACTCAGACATTCCCAGTCGAGTTTGGGCTGAGCCGGTCAAACAAAGAGACCATTACGAACGAGACTCAGTCCCCCGATCTGAGTATAAAGGAGACTCAAACCTGCCTCTGTCTGTACGACTCGCCGAAATTCAACTACAAACTCTTTGACAGTATGTCGTCGAGTCCCTCGAGTATGAATCTCACGTCAACTGAGACTCAGACGTCTGAGTTCAAGTCGGATCCGCTGATGAGTTTCAACTCAGCTGAGACTCAGACGTGCTCAGACGAAATGACGGATTTCTGACAGTGGAGCTTTGAGTAGCTTATGGACTCGCATTTTTGTGATGACTGTGTGAAGTGTTTAGGTATCCGACCTGGCAGGGTAGGGTAGTTGACTGAACTTTAGTATATTATTAAGATATCACGCTTGCGCCCTGGAAGGGTAAGCTGAGTTTTACGGCACCCATTTTTTTTAATATCCACATATATATTTAGACTTTTTGTTGCTACAGAGAATATTCTAATGCAAAATCTGATATACTGCGTGACCCGGAAATCGAATCCGAGATCTCACACCATTCGCACACGTAGTAGTTAATAGTGCGAATTAATAAAACATTCTAGATATTTCTAAAAAAAGAATTTAGCAGTTCTGTTTATTGTGTTTCTTTCAATCAATATAATTAATGTAGGTAGTATATAAAATTATTAAATAACATTATAAAGATTGGAGTGAGAGCGTTGAAGCATCTTGCTGTCTCTCTCACACGAGCGTCTTTTAATACCTATGACGTATGACGTCATTACTTATATCGTGAATCGTTTTTTACATGGTTTGGGAACTTAGAAATCTCATTTGAAACTTTTTTGCTATTTGGTGTATAAATACAGTCCATTTTAACATTTTTGACAGCCCCGTGGCGCAGTTGGAAAATAACTTGTGACACTAAAGGCTACGGGTTCGATCCCCGGAGAGACAAATGTTTGTGTGATCCACTAATATTTGTTCGTGTGGGTTTGTTAGGGAATAGTCTCTCGTAGTTAAACACGGCACAAAACTTGTATGTTAGTATGGGGTCAGAACTATGTATGTGACTGTTGGGTGTATTTATTTATTTATTGTTTTAGTTTTAATAAATTTAGTCAACTACCCTACCAAATCATTTTTCATCTCATAATAGATCATTAATATATTCTTATACATCATTGCTTATATTGATATCTGTGGCGCAAATTAATGACTCTTGATGTTTCTGGCGTTATTAAAAAATCTAGACTTAGGTTAGTTCTGGACTAAATCAGATTAGGATTATTTTATGCAAAATTGAAGACTCATAATAAAATTGATGTTTTAAAACAACTGAACAATGGTCTAGTGAGTTACATACATATACTCAAGCTTGTATAACCATAGGGGGAGGCAGAGTATTTCTAGACTCACGTTTCGTTAGTTGTTTTCAGTATCAAATAATAGGGGGGAGAGGGGCTCTTTTTCAGGCACATTTCCAGACTCCGTGCTGCTACTGAGAATTCCATGATAGAAAACCTACATCAGGAGTTGAACCCAGGACCTCTAGATTGCAGTTTACACATTTATGCCGCGAAATAAGAGGCTTTAATGTTGCTTAAACTAAAACGCAAATTTAGTCTGGTACAAATTTAAGTCTAGGCTTTTTAATAATCAATATAAAAATAATTGTTTCTAAAGTTTTACCCCAAGTTAAATAATATTAACTAAATAATAAAATATTTTAATAAATATCGTGCAAGCCAGTGGCGGTACTTCCATAGAAGCCCAAAAGCCCAGCTTGCCTTACAACATTCCGAATAATCTTTAAGCCTTAAATGTTTATTTACCAAAATAATTTGACATATAAATGAGAATATCCTGAGCCCACAATAAACAATTATAAACTAGACATTACACAATTAACTTGTAACGCTTTTGGGCTTTTATGGAAGTACCGCCACTGGTGCTAACTTATTGCCACAGAAATGTATGAAGATAGAACGACCATGTATGACCTGAGTATTTTTGCTACGTTTTTCAATACTGATCCTCTTCTATTGGTCGTAGCGTGATGTTATAGCCTTCCTCGATAAATGGACTGTTCGACACAAAAAAACTTTTTCAATTGGATCCAGCAGTTCCTGGCTTTAACCGAACTCTTCAGCTTTATATGTTAATATAGATATATATTTTATGTTTAAGTGACGAATATAATGTTTTTGAAGTGAAAACTTATTTAGCGGCGCTGTGCACTTTTGGCATGGGTAAAAAATTGAACTCTCATCAGATCGCGTGACCCTGATCGAAAATGCGTAAGACGTTTGTTGTCATGCGATGTCGCGTTGTCATGTTTGCGTACGATAGCGCGATAAATATTGTATTTTACCACGTAAATGATAGTACTTTTATAAATAAAGCAATTCGTGCGAAATTATTCCCTAACCATTGCAAAATATTCAAAAATGCACAACGTTAATGTTGAAGTTGTCACTTCTGCCGACACTCCCGGAGTGTTAACCTTTTTTTCTTCATATATATCTGTGGTTTTACCCCACAAGTGGTGTTAGTGGGGTTAATAAATAGTCAAGTTTTCCTTTCCATTCCTTCAGTGTCCAATTCTCTTAGATATAGTAGTCAAATATAACTAGTCATTGTATTAAATGTGTATGGAATATTGTTTTGTTTATTTCCTACCCTACATGTTCAAGCTGTGGAATAGTTTGCCGGCTCACGTGTTCCCTCCTTCCTATGATCCTGGATCCTTTAAGCGAAGCGTGAAGAAGCATTTGTGCGGGCCGGCATGATTGTGTCGACCAGCGGGTGACCATCGTTTCTCGCTGGTCGGTATTATTATTCTGGACTCCACTGTGCTTACCATCAGGTACAGTGGAGTCACTTTGCCGTGCCAGATTAATAAATAAATAAAAAATCTGTCAATAGGCTGTCGCCAACAGGTCACTATGGAAGTCATTGGGGGAGGCCTATGTTCAGCAGGGGACTTCCTCAGACTGATGATGATGATCTGTCTATAAATGTCCCATTGGGCATGGGTCTCCTCTACTTTTCGCAGTAATTCCTAAAATTGTCCAGTCGGACCCCCAGGGGTTCATGGGAGACTCGACGGGGGTCTACGTTGGGCGTGACAAAAAATGGGTGTCGACAATCGTAAGCAGGGTCTATGAAAATTTATTTGGTTTCGAACTAAAATGGTGGCTTCATTTCTCCTATCAATATAGGCAGATAATATTTTAAGAAGCTCAGCTACTGTTACTCGTAAAAACTTGCATATTCCATATTCAGTACAACGCGTCTTATTTTTTTTATTTTTTTTTTGGATAGTGTACCTGCAGGGGGTCCACCGGATCCATTAATATTTTGAAAATACATATACATAACCTCACGCCTGTATTCCCCGAAGGGGTAGGCAGAGGTGCATTTCTGCACCCACATTTCGCCAGGTATGTATCAGCCTATTGCCGTTTTTCGGCCACATTTCCAGACTCCGTGCTGCTACTGAGAATTTCCTAATGGAAAAACCCAACAACACTGCCCGACTCGGGAATCGAACCCAGGACCTCTAGATCGCACGGTACATACTTGTGCCGCGAGACCACGAGGCAGTCTACTTAGTATATGAAACAAAAGAGTTTGGGGACCTCGGACTTAGAGGGTTTAGGCCACAACGCTGGCCAAGTGCGGGTGTGCGGACTACACACATAAGGAAATCCTGACTTAGGTGTGCAAGTTTCCAAAATATGTAAATACGACCCACAAGTTGTGATGGCCTCAAGGGTTAGGCACGCGATTGAGAATCTTGACGGTCGCACACACCACACCTCTGACTTTTTTTAAGTTAAGTATGTATTCACAAAGAATTAGTCACGTACTTTAACGGCGAAGGAAAACATCGAGATGAAACCTGCACACCTAAAAGTTCTTAGGAATTTCTTAGGTGTGTAGTCCGCCAATCAGCACTAGGCCAGCGTGGTGGACTAAGTGACCCTGCTTGTCGTAAAAGGCGACTCAAAGGGGCTCTTGGGGTCGTAGGGCGAGCTGCGGAAAGTGGCCCGGGTGGCGGCGCTGTGCACCCGGTGCACCCAAACCAAGCTAGAAGCGGTGCAACTGAGCCCCTTTCAACTTCGAAACGATTTTGTGTCGGAGGCGCACCAGGCGGCTGCGGAATCACGGTGGGCGCTTCTCGCCCACGTACCGTGGTCGCCCTATTTTGCGTGGAGATGGCTACTGGAGGGTTTTGGTCGGTATGCCAGCATAGAGATTTTTGATAGGGATCCAGCCTGGCACTAACACCAGCGCGTTTGTCGCCTTCCTTAGTATCTAGACGAGCCTATTATCGTTTCTTGGAAAAAATCTAGAAGATGCTATTAAGTATTTCTTAATGGAAAAACTAACAACACTTTGCTTAACCAGAAAATTGTGGCCAATTAAGCTTAGGAATTTCTTAGGTGTGTAGTCCGCCAACCCGCACTAGACCAGCGTGGTGGACTAAGGCCTTAACCCTCTCAGCTGTAGAGGAGGCCCGTGCGCAGCAGTGGGACGTATATGGGCTGATATATGTAGCCGGGACCTGTCGATCTCTCTGAACTAACGAGCCAGTCATTAAAATCGCGTATTTGGTTTAAAAGTCGATATATTTCCAGTCAATTACTATTTTTAGTCAAAGGTAATTCCATATCTAAATCAGTTGGCAGCATCGTCACCTGACAACCCATACTACCAACCCAAGCAAAACCGTTTATTGATCGGCCACAGTGGCTCACAGTGCGCAGGCTCGCCCACAATTCAGTTAGTCAATCCGTGCCGTTCGCAGTACTTGTATCAAAATATATTTGTGCCAAAAACGCGAAAACTCAGGCACAGTTATTCCACGTAAAAACATGATAGCGCTATCGCCGTAAACAACGCGATAGTTATTTGCCTGAATAAGTTTATACAAATCGACAAAACGGCTTCTGAAATAGTAACAGACTTCGCCAACCCAATGCATACGGCGGTCCAGGCCGTAGATGACAGGAAAAGTGAAACTTTAGGCTCCACGGAATCGGAAAATCAATTTCAAACTAAGTCCTTACCTCCTGACATCGCCAAGAGATGTCTCTGCCGAGAGAGTTTAATTTTAATCAGGTGAGTGCTTAGCCGGCGTTATTCTGTAATGACTGAATCATCATCATCATCAGCCCAAATACGTCCCACTGCTGGGAACGAGCCTCCTCTACAACTGAGAGGGTTTAGGCCTAAGTCCACCACGCTGGCCTAGTGCGGGTTGGCGGACTACACACCGAAGAAATTCCTAAGAACTTTTAGGTGTGCAGGTTTTATCACGATGTTTTCCTTCACCGTTAAAGCTAGTGATAATTCATTATGAATACACACATAACTTCGAAAAGTCAGAGGTGTGTGCCTGGGGTTTGAACCTGCGACGGCCGAATGACTGAATACATGACATTAAAATATGTACAGCGTAAAATTTGACTGTAAACTTGCACTGGGATTTATGTTTGATGATGATATATGTTTAATAACTATAACAACATATTTCCTAAAAAAACTATGTCTTTTATCGTATCGGTAACCTAAGTATCACTTAACCTAAGACAGCCCCGTGGCGCAGTTGGCTAGACACCGGCTTGCGAAACGAGAGGCCGCGGGTTCGATCCCCGCACCGAGACAAATGTTTGTGTGATCCACAAATATTTGTTTCGGGTCTGGGTGTTTGTGAGACCGAACCGACTTTACCGACTTTCTCTCGTAGTTTCTGATACCCACGACACAGGACTTGTATCCTAGTGTGGGGTCGGAACTATGTATGTGGCTGTATGTGTATTTATTTATTTATTATTATTTACTTTGATCGACTACGTTAAAAATACCAGAGTGCCTAAAACTTTTCAACAAAATTTAATTAAAATTATGTGCTTCGTTAAAATTTAAGAAGATATTTACTTTTTATCTACTTTTACTCATCCTTGTGTAAATAATAGTATCGACATTCCTATGGCAAGGTTTAAAAAATACACAACCAATCAAAATTCCGAATTTATATACACTTGGAAATCTAGTCACAAAAATGATAAGAAAAATTTAACAAGGAAAAAATTCCATAAATTGCTGTTATTAATAATAATTTTTACAATGTGCTCAAAAATTTCTATTGTTTACACTACCCAAAGGTTAACTGGTAAAGAATAATTGTTATCTTAAAGCGTCATTATGAAGTTTATTTCGCAATATTTTAACACAAAACTTTACATCGGTATTTGGTGTAGGTATATACTTGTTTTTTAACTGGATTTTTTAATATTCATTATATTTTCATGTTATAATCAAACCTATACGAAATAATCCATCATCAACGTCAAATTGACATTGGCCAAATGCACAAGAAGTGCGAAGCCATTTAAAAAAAATATAAAAAAAACGGATGTGCTTTAGACCACACGACTGAAGTAAAACTTATAAATACGCCCAAAAGTCACATACATAGTCCTAACCCCACTCTAAGATACGAATCTTCTTTATATTATCAATAACTGATCACCTTTTCCGTAAACAACTAAGCATTCAACCTCCGAATACAAAACCTCTTTGTTGCTATTTACCGCGAAAAAAAGAACTGTCAAATTTTAAAAACACCGCCCGATCACAGTTTTCGTGATGCATTGGCCAGCTTCCTCCCCAAGTCAAGCGTGCCTATAGAAGTTTTACTTCTAAAATTGAATCTCCTAGAACCTTTCAGCGCCCACAAGGACTGTTTCACCCTATTTTAGTAACACCATCATTTTGACACCCCATTTATAAATTGCCATGTAAAGATTTTATTTTTGTAACGAATTAATGCAAAAATTACTTCTGGATATGAACGATTTTTGGTATGGATATAGATAGGAACTTTCGAAGTAACAAAGGCTAATTTTTTTTTATAAAATGATGCCTGGGCGTTGCGTGGCCCAAAATGACATGATACACATTTACGCGTTTTGTATTTTTGTACTGACTTGACTGCCTCGTGGTCTCGCGGTACAAGTATGTGCCGAGCGATCTAGAGGTCTTGGGTTCGATTCCCGGGCCGGGCAAAGTGTTATTGGGTTTTTTCCATTAGGAAATTCTCGGTAACAGCACGGCAGTCTGGAAATGTGCCCGAAAAACGGCAATAGGCTCGCCCCCTATTACGTGGGACTGATACATACCTGGCGAAATGTGGGTGCAGAAATGCACCTCTGCCTACCTCTTCGGGGAATACAGGCGTGAGTTTATGTATGTATGTATTTTTGTACTAAGTGTTGTCGTGGGATGAGCGTGGGATTCAAAATTGCGCCTGGCTAGAGCTGATTCCCACAGCTTGTCCTTTATAAAATCGTTCTAGTTGTAGGCGGCTCAGCGCAGCTTTTAACAAAAATAAAATTAACTTATTTACATCTGTATACATGTATATCTAAGTCAAGAGTACTATTTCTCGTACGTTTCTTCAAAACTAAGGAAGAACGATTAGCGTCTAATCGCATTACGCCCACGATTTGATGCCAAGACAATATATTTTATATTAACTGACTCATAACTGCGGAAGGGGTAGGCGGCAGACGTATTTTTGCACCCACCTCTCGCGTTTCACCTTTTGCGTCGTTTCCCGACATAAAGTTGTAAAAGATCTGTATAACATAAAAAACATATATTACTATTTTTTAAAGAAAAAAATTACATGTCGTTTTGTTGAGGGAGTTTTTTGCCGTTTCTTCTCCACAGCGATAACACTTTTCGAAGCGGCAAATAGTTTAAAGTGTAAAATTGACGATTCAAAACAACTTGTAAAAGTCTATTTGAATAAAGATAATTTGACTTTCACTTTTTTTGACTTTTTATAACAGTTTTTAGGGATAAACACTAGCATGAATCTGTCTCTACGGTTCCTTCTGACTTCCTTCCAATACATCATTAAAATCGGTCGAGCCGTTTAGACGCCAAGGCGTTATAAGGAAACTAGGTATTTTTATTCATCATCAGGATCAGGCCATATACGTGCCACTGCTGGGCACGGGCCTCCTCTACCATTGCGAGGGTTTAGGCCTTAGTCCACCAAGCTGGCCTAGTGCGGGTTGGCGGACTACACACCTAAGAAATTCCTAAGAACTTTTTTAGGTGTGCAGGTTTTATCACGATGTTTTCCTTCACCGTTAAAGTACGTGATAATTCATTGTGAATACACACATAACTTCGAAAAGTCAGAGGGGTGTGCGTGGGGTTTGAACCCGCGACCGTCGAGATTCTGGACCGCGTGCCCAAACCTCGAGGCCATCACGACTTACCATTTTCAACCCTCTCAGTTGTAGAGGAGGCCCGTGCCCAGCAGTGGGACGTATAGGTATGGGCTGATGATGAAAATGATTTTTATTTTTTTATTTATTTAATACTTCATTGTACACACAAGGAGTACAGTAGAGTAGAAAAGTACAATGGGCGGCCTTATCGCACAAGGCGATCTCTTACAGGCAACCTGGGATGGAGATGTAGCAAGAGAAATGAAAGGTAGTCGAAGTGTATAGGTTAAACTAAAAGACATCAACAAAGCTAAAACATATCGTTAAAAACAGCCCCGTGGCGCAGTTGGTTAGACACCAGCTTGCGAAACGAGAGGCCGCGGGTTCGATCCCCGCACCGAGACAATTGTTTGTGTGATCCACAAATATTTGTTTCGGGTCTGGGTGTATGTGAGAGCGAAAAGTCTCTCGTAGTTTCTGATACCCACGACACAAGACTTGTATCATAGTGTGGGATCAGAACTATGTATGTGACTGTTGGGTGTATTTATTTATTAACTAAAGAAAATGTGACAAAGGAGTAAAAATATAGGGATAAATAGGCTGATTATTCACAACATCGAATATATCAATAATTGTTTTAGCTTTAAAGTAGCTTTATACATGCAAAGTCTCAGCCCGATCGGTTTAAAATGGACAAAGTTTCATACAAACTTTCATCCCCTATTTTATCCCCTTGGGGGTAGAATTAATCAAAATCCTTTCTTAGCGGATGCCTACGTCATAACATCTACCTGCATGCCAAATTTCAGCCCGATCCGTCCAGTGGTTTGGGCTGTGCGTTGATAGATCACTATGTCAGTCAGTCAGTTAGTCACCTTTGAGTTATATATATTTAGAAGATGTATGAACAATATTCTGACCTTGCGCGAAGTTCCCTTTGTCCTTAATGAATGTAAAAGCAGTTACATAACGCTAGTGCAACAGCCTCTAGCTGTGTGACCTAGTAAACCTAAGTGTAGGTCGTTGTACAACGACCTACTTCCATTTGGTGCATTATTATCTAGGTCAGTACGCAAGATAAGAATGCTTTTAAACGTACCATACTTAGAAGATACATCATCATCAGCCCATATACGTCCCACTGCTGGGCACGGGCCTCCTCTACAACTGAGAGGTTTTAGGCCTTAGTCCACCACGCTGGTCTAGTGCGGGTTGGCGGACTACACACCTAAGAAATTCCTGAGAACTTTTAGGTGTGCAGGTTTCATCACGATGTTTTCCTCCACCGTTAAAGTAAAGTTAAAGTCGTGATGGCCTCGAGGTTTAGGCACGCGGTCGAGAATCTCGACGGTCGCGGGTTCAAACCCCAGGCACACACCTCTAACTTTTCGAAGTTATGTGTGTATTCACAATGAATAATCACGTACTTTACCGGTGAAGGAAAACATCGTGATGAAACCTGCACACCTAAAACTTCTTAGGAATTTCTTAGGTGTGTAGTCCGCCAACCCGCACTAGGCCAGCGTGGTGGACTAAGGCCTAAAACCTCTCAATGGTAGAGGAGGCCCGTGCTCAGCAGTGGGACGTATATGGGCTGATGATGATGATGATGATGATGTTAAAGTAAGAGTTAAAATTCTTTGCGAATATAGAAGATACAACAAGCAAGTATTTGACGTGCGATCTAGAGGTCCCGGCTTTGACTTATATTTGGTTTTTCCATTAGGAAATTCGCAATTGCAGCACGAAGTCTAGAAATGTATCAGACAAGCGGCAATAGGCTCGCCTCCTATTACGTGGGACTGATATGTAACTGATATATAAAGTGGTGATGGCCTCGAGGTTTAGGCGCGGTCGAGAATCTCGATGGTCGCGGGTTCAAACCCCAGGCACACGCATCTGACTTTTCGAAGTTATATGTGTATTCACAATGAATTACTTTAACGGTAAACGAAAACATTGTAATGAAACTTGCACACCTAAAAGTTGTTAGGAATTTTCTTAGGTGTGTAGACCGCCAACCCGCACTAGGCCAGCGTGATGGACTAAGGCCTAAACCCTCTCAGTTGTAGAGGAGGTCCGTGCCTAGCAATGGGACGTAGCAGCGAAATACTGATTGTATTTTGTTCCATTTCAACTATAAATCATTTTATTAATCGCATGGTATTGAGGCGAAAAAAACTTTCATGGACATGAGTATGAAGGACGAAGGGTGGAGTAGAAACCTTGGGAAAGAAAATGAAAACAACGGAGTTTTTAATTACAGCTCAGATCAATGCAATGGAAACTAATTAATTCCTAATAATATCGGATGACATTCTATACATGACGACTGATGTAATTGAATTTTCCGTTAAAAAATGGCGGTAAAAACTACAACGTTGTCGTTTATTAATCCTCCATAATTCTATGTATTGTGTTGTCTAGAATTTTCCAAGCTTTGTTGATTCCGCGGTAATCTCATCTCTGCAAAAAATTATTAAAAATCATGTATCCTTGTTTAAAAAGCTTTGCATTTAATAAGAAAGTCATCGCCCCGTCTGTCTGTCTATTCGTTATTAGACAAACAGAACAGTTAAACTTCATTTAACTTGAAAGATTTATAAGTATCAAGGGGTTTTAAAGAGAAATGATGGCCTCGAGTTTTGGACGCACGGTCGAGAATCTGGGTGGGCGCGGGTTCAAGCCCCAGGCACACACTTCTGACTTTTCCAAGTTGAGTGTGTATCTACAATGAATTATCACGTACTTTAACGGTGAAGGAAAACGTCGTGAGGAAACCTGCACTCCTAAAAGTTCTTAGGAATTTCTTAGGTGTGTATCCGCCAATCCGCACTTATCCAGCGTGGTGTAGGTACTAAGGCCTAAACCCTCTAGAGAAGAGTCAGCCAGCGTGCCAGCGTGCCCAGCTGTGAAATGTGTATGGGTTGATGATGATGTTGTACATTATACTGCATAATTTATACATACATACATACATAACCTCACGCCTATAATCCCCGAAGGGGTAGGCAGAGGTGCATTTCTGCACCCACATTTTGCCAAGTATGTATCAGTCCCACGTAATAGGGGGCGAGCCTATTGCCGTTTTTCGGGCACAATTCCAGACTCCGTGCTGTTACCGAGAATTTCCTAATAGAAAAACCCAATAACACTCTGCCCGACCCGGGAATTGAACCCAGGACCTCTAGATCGCACGGCACATACTTGTACCGCGAGACCACGAGGCAGTACAAGTATACAGCATCTTATTTTTATTACATACATAAAATTTATTCACATTTATGCACAAGTCATTTACAGTCCATGCTGTACGTTTGTGGAATGAATTGTCATTGACAATTCGAAAAGTTAAATCGCTCTCTACTTTTTAATGGCTTCAGAGCTCACTATTTAAAATTTATGTAAAGATATACCTATGTATATATTTATTCTTATCCCTTTTATTTTGACTTTTTTTGAAGTGATAATTTCTTTACCGGCGCTGTGCGCTTTTTTTGGTAGGGGTAAAAAATGTTGAACTCGCGGCATCCTGATCATAAATGCGTATGACGCATTATGTAATACTAGCTTTTGCCCGCGATTTCGTCCGCGTAGACTACAGGGTTGGGTTCAGAATGAAAATAACTTGTAGTCTACTTTATTCCACAGAGTCCCATTTATGTCCATATCAAAAATCGTTTACATCGGTCAAATGATTTAGGCGTGAAAGCATAACAGACATATAGTTACATATACATAGTTACAGTCGTCTACACGTCGTTTCATCATTCTAGCTTCAAAAATCATGAATTTCCACACAAACTTTCACCCCTATTTTTATTTTACCCCCTTAAAGGTACACTTTTTTTTTATTTTTTTTAATGTCATATTTATTTATATCTAATCAACAGCCTAAAAAATAAGTTTCAAGCTTCTAGCTTTAAAAATGACAATACTTCCATACAACCTTTCATCCCCCCTTTCAACCCCTTAAAACCCCTTTTCCGGGATAAAAAGATAAAAAGCCTATGTCCTTTCTCAGGGTCTAAACTATCTGTGTACCAAATTTCATTTAAATCGGTTCAGTAGTTTTAGCAGGACAGCGAGACAGACAGAGTTACTTTCGCATTTATAATATTAGTAAGGAATAAATTGTCATGTTTGTGTACGATAGCGCAATAAGTATTGTATTTTACCACGTAAATGATAGTACTTTTATGCTGATAAATAAAGCAATTCGTGCGAAATTATTCCCTAACCATTCCAAAATATTCAAAAATGCACAACGTTAATGTTGAAGTTTTCACTTCTGCCGACACTCCCGGAGTTTATTTGACAAGGGTTCTATGGAAGTATCGCCACTGTTTAGGATGTATAGATATATTGTATAGACTATAGTATTGCACAATTAACCCGGCAGATAGAATGTTCGCGAGGTTTATTGATCGAGTTGGGGCACGTCGCGACTCGCCCCGACTTCCGATCAATAACGCTGAAGCTCAGACGTGGAATGTTCTAGACACAACGTAACTTTCATGATAATTACAGTCTATGGGTTGTGTAGATGAAATTGCTTAACGCACAACTTAAAATTTTAGTGACTTTAACTTTTTATTGTGGAAATATTCAACACGCAACTATAGGAATTATCACGTACTTTAACGGTGAAGGAAAACATCGTGAGGAGACTTGCACACCTAAAAGTTCTTAGGAATTTATCAGGTGTGTAGTCCGCTAACCCGCACTAGGCCAGCGTGGTGGACTAAGGCCTAGTTGTAGAGGAGGCTCGTGCCCAGCAGCGGGGCGTATATAAGCTGATGATGATGATGTGAGTCTATTCAGTGAGAAAGGTTATAGGCTATATCATTACGCTATGAAACGTACCTGGCGAAATGTGGGTGCCGAAATCCACCTCTGCCTACTTGAGGAATACAGGCGTAAGGTTATGTATGTGCTATTTTGACCTGTGTTTTTACATTATTGACAGCCCCGTGGCGCAGTTGGCTAGACACCAGCTTGCGAAACGAGAGGCCGCGGGTTCGATCCCCGCACCGGGACAAATGTTTGTGTGATCCACAAATATTTGTTTCGGGTCTGGGTGTTTGTGAGAGCGAAAAGTCTGTCGTAGTTTCTGATACCCACGACACAGGACTTGTATCCTAGTGTGGGGTCAGAACTATGTATGTGACTGTTGGGTGTATTTATTTATTTATTTATTATTGGGAGTAGAATAAATCTTGGTGGCTCATTCTACAGTCACATTATTTCCAAAGTCGCGCCCTCGCTTTTTATTTCCCGGCTCAAAACACAACGACCTTAGTTGTAAATAGACAAAATCGATGCGCATTGTCTATGAATGTTTGTGTTATTCACCTATTCAATACAATAGTTAGTGATTGAATTATTTCTTCTTTCTTATCGATGCAGTGATGGCCTCGAGGTTTAGGCGCGCGGTCGAGAATGTCGGCGGTCGCAGGTTCAAACCCCAGGCACACACCTCTGACTTTTCGAAGTTATGTGTGTATTCACAATGAATTATCACTTGCTTTAACGGTGAAGGAAAACATCGTGATAAATAATAATAATAATAAATACACCCAACAGTCACATACATAATTCTGATCCCACACTAAGATACAAGTCTTGTGTCGTGGGTATCAGAAAATACGAGAGACTTTTCGGTCTCACATACACCCAGACCCGAAACAAATATTTGTGGATCACACAAACATTTGTCTCGGTGCGGGGATCGAACCCGCGGCCTCTCGTTTCGCAAGCTGGTGTCTAGCCATCTGCGCCACGGGGCTGTCATAAACCTGCACACCTAAAAGTTCTTAGGAATTTCTTAGGTGTGTAGTCCGCAAACCCGCACTAGGCCAGCGTGGTGGACTAAGGCCTAAACCCTCTCAGTTGTAGAGGAGGCCCGTGCCCAGCAGTGGGACGTATATGGGCTGATGATGATGATGATGATGATGAATTATTTCTTGATTTTAAAGAGCAAAACTAAAGTTCCTGCGCGTTCTTCTCTTGTAATGCTTTCCGAAAAGGGTGGTAAACAAAATGTTGAAATAACTGAATGTAAGTTTGTATTTGTCATGTCATTTGTCTTCGGAATACAGAAGATAGAAACATTCGAGTCGATATACCCTTTAGAACTGTGAAGCCTCCTTCCTATGATCCTGGATCCTTTAAGCGAAGCGTGAAGAAGCATTTGTGCAGGCCGGCATGATTGTGTCGACCAGCGGGTGACCATATCGTTTCTCGCTGGTCGGTATTAATTTTTTGGACTCCACTGTGCTTACCATGAGGTACAGTGGAGTCACTTTGCCGTGCCAGTATAAAAAAAAAACCTGCTTATAAGTTGCCAGAAACGCCTATCATAGTCTTAGAGCAAAAACGTCAACAAACAATTTTGCTCCGAAGTTTATCCTTACGTTTATGATCAGCCAACCACTATCCTCATTTGCTTGTATGTGATCTGTGAAGAGCATGACCACTATTATATTATGTGCCTATTGCTATATCTCTTACCAGTGTAGTTTGACGATAAATGTAAAAAGGAAAATGTTATGGTTAAATTTTTATTTTAGAGTTTTTATGTCACGTTTGTATAGCCACCGGGTGCAATCGAAGAATAAGAAAACTATATTTTTTGCTATAAAGATGAAAAAAATATAATAATAATAATAATACGACGACCATATTCTCAAAATAATCCAAGTATATGCACCAACTGAAAAAACTACAGACGGACATGGGAAGGACCAACAAATATATATATATATATATATATATATATAAAACATATAAATAGAAAGAAAAAAGATACTATATACGTGTGTAACAATAGATGTAAGGATTTTTTGTACTTTGCATATTTTTTTTTGATTGGAAATAAACAGGCTTTATTATTATTATTATTTAGATTAAATAAATATTATTTAATTTTATGTCACGTTTGTATAGCCACCGGGTGATCAGTTTTAGATTACATATATTAATGCCAACATCTTAATGAATAGGGGTCTGTTATTCACCTGAAATCTCATGTACCGGATTTCCCTCTTAGCCACTCTCATTGTTGAGATGCTTCACGCTATGTTTAAACCTATTGTCTCATCATCATCAGTCCATATACGTGCTACTGCTGGGCACGGGTCTCCTCTACAACTGAGAGGGTTTTGGCCTTAGTCCAGGCCACGCTTACCCAGTGCGGGTTGGCGGACTACACACATAAGAAATTTTAGGTGATGATTTTAGGTGAGATCGCACGGCACATACTTGTACCGCGAGACCACGAGTTATGTTTTGATATGCGAAAAATTTAAATCCCAGAACTCGATCACAGCGCCACCTACCGGGTCCAATTAATTGTAAATTTAAACCATTCTCGAATCCACCTGAAGACACACAAAAAAAATCATCTGCCTCCTTTTAAACAAAGAAAAATTAAAATTTAGGAGTTATGTTTTACATACATACATAACCTAACGCCTATAATCCCCGAAGGGGTAGGCAGTCCAAGTCCAGTCAAAATCAGTCCAGCCATTAAGGAGGAGTTCAATGACAAACACGCACAGAAGCAATATATACAGGCTCAGACCGTGATCGGAAATTAATATGAGGCAGGTAATAGCGACGGTGATTACAAACCCATTGGCGTTAAAAATATCCAAAAATTTTGACTTTTTCCTAACAATCATAGATATTAAATGGATGTGGTTTTTATTTATTGTCGGGAATTTTTTTAATGTCACGGTGTTTGTAATCACCGCAGCTATTACCTGACTTAGTTTCCGATCACGGTCTGATTATATTGTGTATATTTATCATATATATGATGTAATGATGTAATAAAAGCCATATAAAAAAGTTTCATCATTCTAGCTTCAAAAATGACGAATTTCCATACAAACTTTCATCCCCTATTCTTATTTTACTCCCTTAAAGGTATTTTTTTTACATACTTTGAATGTCATATTTATTTATATCTAATCAACAGCCTAAAAAATAAGTTTCAAGTTTCTAGCTTTAAAAATGACAATACTTCCATACAACCTTTCATCCCCCCTTTCAACCCCTTAAAACCCCTTTTCCGCAATAAAAAGTAGTCTATGTTCTTTCTCAGGCTCCAAAATATCTGTGTACCAAATTTCATTTAAATCGGTTCAGTAGTTTTAGCAGGAAAGCGAGACAGACAGACGGACAGACAGAGTTACTTTCGCATTGATAATATTAGTAAGGAAGTAAGGATTAGTATGGACAGAAGAATCCCGCTTTCGCTCTCAAGTGCGTGCAATCGGGAGTGCAGGGTTGCCATTGACACGGCAGTTGCCGTGTTATACGGTAATTGCGGTCGGTTGGAAAAAAAAAACAAGGTACACGGCAGAATTTCATTGCCGTGTCATAAAACCCGGCAATCAGATGATAAAAATTTAATGTATTTTGAAGAAAAAAAAAATGAAACACGGCAATTTCTTAATTTTTTCTACAAAACACGGCAATAAATTTTTATTTAATGGCAACCCTGGAGTGCAGTGAAGCAAACTTTGTCAAGGTCACACGTTGTTAATTGTTTACGTTTACTGAGCGAAAGAGCCAATTTAAATAGAATTTGTTGTGGTATTTAGAATATTACTACAGTGATTATAAAAAATGGGTGATGTTTATTGTTAATCCTCGTGGCGACTTAAAGTGTGTGCATGTTTTGCTCTTCGAAGATAAGGTAAATTCATTAAATTATACTGTGAAAAAACGGCTCGTAACTTGTCCAAAACCTACATAATATGCCAGACTCGAGTATTTCTCTAATTGTTAAAAATTATGAGGACGCTTAATAGATCCGATTAGTAAGTACATAACTAATTGAATAGTTGAATGTTCCCATACGAAAAGGTTATATTATGTTTGTGTTGCATATTTTATATAATGTTTAAAATGTGTGGAATTCTTGTTGTAATGATTTAAATAATTTATCTGGTTCTTGTCGAATGCATTAAAATTTACAACACCACATACTTTGATTTCTTTTTATAAATATTGTAAACAACGCATTGAAGTACCTATTCATTTCTCGTTAATTATGTCACGAAATTTCAAAACTCTAGCGTTGATCATCATCGTATTATTTCTAAGATTAATTTAATACATATTATTTATCATTTTGTTCAACAAAAAAACTTGCATTCAAGGTAGCGACATGAAAATTAACTTACGAGTATAGGTAATTTTTATAATTTGACTGTTAGTTTTTAATTATGTGGCTTGAAACCAATTCGAGTCGAGTTATTTGTCTAATAAAATTCAATATGATATATTCCGTGTCTATGTTATAGCATCTCGCATTCAAATTTAGAGAGACACGACGTTTGTGCACAATTTGGACATATTATTGTTCTAATAATTTTCGCCGACATTTTATGGGTTTTTGGTACTAACTATCACTACCGACAAATAATTATTTCTTTGTTAGGCCAGTACTATAATATACCTACATCAATATGTTAAAATCTTGAAAGTAAATAATTTGCGGTAGGTATATTATTTATTAGTTCTCTGACTTTCTGGACCAAAAAAATACACTATAAAAACCGTAATAAAAATTTGGGCTTGCCCTAGTTAGAGACGCTAGGCACGCCACTGTACCTAATATGATACCACTTATTATCCACAACTCCGTAATCCGTATTAGGCCAAGCGCCGGGGGTTTTCTTTTTGCAACGTACGGGACCTGTTTTTTTTTTTGGAATATGTTCAAGGGTGTCCCCTGAATGTAAATCCAAGTTGGCGCGGCGGGGGGGGGGGGGGGGGGTTCACTTCAGCCGCCATCTTGGAAAACATGTTTTATCGAATATCTCGCGAACCGCGCATCGTACGACAAAAATTGTAGAAATCATTATTGTAGATAAAAACAGAACTGACGCGTCTACGAAAATTTCAATACACACACAGGCGAGGGAACGACCCTAGGCGTCACGAGGGGACAAAAATGGTTAGGATTTATACCTGAATACTGTTGGAATGTTAAGAGGGGGAAATTCCGAACGACCCGAAATATATACTGCAACTTATAGGCGCATAAATTGAATATACCACATTATAATCTCATTTACAGCGTTATAGCTCCTAAACTATAAATTTCTACGGGAAAAAGTTATAAAATTTATAGGTAATTTTATGCTCTACAATTCAGTTACCATTATTTTTAATTTTTAACAATTTTTTTTAACCATTATCTAAATATTTAGTAAAAACCATATTGTAAAAAGTTTGATAATTAAAAACCTATGCGTTATACAAAAAAAAGTTTCAAATAAAAATGATGGCAAATATCATTATCTACAATAATGATTTCTACAATTTTTGTCGTACGATGCACGGTTCGCGAGATATTCGATAAAACGTGTTTTCCAAGATGGTGGCTGAAGTGAACCCTCCCCGCCGCGCCAACTTGGATTTACATTCAGGGGACACCCATGAACGTATTCCAAAAAAAAAATACCAGGTCCCGAACGATGCTTAACTTACCTACTTTTTTTGCTCCGGCGCTTGGCCTATATGGCATACGGCGTATGCGAAAATAAACCTTATAAATGTATATTTTTATCAGGGATGTTATGGAGTTCCGTAACCGTAACCGAAACTATCGGATATCCGAAAACAAAACTGATTTTTATATGAGTAGACAAAAAGCGACCAATATCGACTTTAATTTGGACATTTTTTTATTAAGGTAATGTAAATTGTGCAAAATGTAAACATTGTGATAAAAAAATATCTTACAAGAGTGTCGAAAACAGTTATATTTTACGTCAATCTGATATCTGTAACCGAAACTATCCGAAACTAGCGGATAATCCGAAATGATGAAATGATTACATATCCGTAATCGTGTCCGAAACCTATATAATTTAATTCCTATACCTATCCATATCCGTATCCAGATCCGAAATATTATATCCATAACATCCCTAATTTTTATCAACTAATAACTAACCATTCAAATTAGTAATTATATACTCAGCCTATCGCTTAACACTGCTGAACGAAGGCCTCCCCAAGTAGGCGCCAACCATCCCGGTCTTGAGCAGCCCTTATCCATGCGCTACCCGCCACCTTTCTCAAGTCGTCGGACCATCGTGCTGCAGGACGTCCCACACTACGTCTACCTATTACTGACTTTTTATAATCGAGATCGACAGTTGCACAAAATATGGAATGATCGCAACATAACATAGGAAAACTAAAGTTAAATTTAACTTAAGTCTAAAACTCCCTAGTCTTCTCCATATTCAACTATGGTTCAGAAACATGGACTTGGAAGAAGGCCGATCGAGATCGCATAGATGCTTTCGAGATGTGGTGTTGGAGGAAAATGCTTCAGATTCCGTGGACTGCATTCCGCACCAACACATCCATTCTACGCCATCTCCAAATCAGAACCAGGCTTTCTACCATCTGCCTGCGCCGAGTTCTGGAGTTTTTTGGCGTTATAGCCAGAAAGGAGGGCGATAACCTGCAACAACTAATGGTTACTGGAAAAGTCGAGGGCAAATGTCCAAGAGGCCGATGTCCCATCAGATGATCGGACCAAATCTGTACGGCCCTTAACACGAAACTTCATGTTGCGCTCCACGATACATACAGAAACAGGTGGCGCAGCATAGTCAGAACGAAGATCACTCCATGTACAGGGCCGATCACGACTAGAGTTTGCAATTCCGCGTTCCCGCATTCCCGCATTTTTTTGATTCGGCAAGGTAATGGCCTATTAGCTCCATCACAACAGCGCGGGCGCGTCAGTCAGATCGATCAACCGATCGAGCGAAGTAAAGGATTAAAATTGGTTTATTTGTTTGTTTAGGTAAGATAAGTCCATATTAACACGCAGGAAACCCTATTGATTGCAAACCCCCTACCTAACCTCATAAGAACTATGAAAAAGTACTTTTTCTATTAGATATTGTACGAATGTTTCTATTATTATTATTTTTTAATATAGTGTAACTAAACTACAAGTAATAAAGCATTATTATATGCATATTTTTGCATTTTTAAATTTTACTGCGGGAAAAAATTACTGCGCGATTGCAAACCTCACGACCCTCAGCAATGAGGAATACGATGCGAGGAGGAGGATAATCGAGATATCTCGAGACATTTTTAAGGCCTTAGTCAACCGCGCTGGCCTAATGAGGGTTGGCGGACTTGAACTACTAGTTGGAGGATTTGGACTACATCATTAAATACGAGTAATTGCACCCAACATTCACATATACAGGGTGTCCCAGCAGTCGACGATAACCCGGAAACGGGGAATAGCCCAAGTCGTAAGAGTTATCAAAAAAATATATAAAAAAATATAAGTTATGTATTTAGAAAAATATAGGGATTTCAAAAAAATCTAGAAAATCTACACCCTGTGACGGTTTTTTCACTACTGTTGCTGCAAATCTCTAATTTTTTAAATTATTATTTTTGTTATGTAATCCTGAATAATGCCTCTGCAAACTGTTATCCAACATTTAGAGCCACCTTGCTATACTTAGGAAGAAAATGACATTGTTTACCAAACCGCATATTAAAAATTTATCATACGCCCAAATTTAACTGACTGTACTGAAAAAAAAATGTACTACGCGAGTTTGGCAAGTAACTTTAAAAGTTGGCGCATTTAATAAGGAATCTAAAATGGTATAACACTTGCGACATTATTTTTTAAATGTGGCACAATATTTTTTATTTTGCGAAGAAACCCATTTGATAAAATTTTCTTATTAACTAAAGATGACATGATGATGAACTTATAAGTGAGATGGAGAGAATTGTTTTACGATGTGTGAGTGAGACAGATACTCCATTGTCAGGTAGTCCATGGGCACCACGCATCGGAGCAATGATCACTTTTTTATTTTAAATTTAGGCTTTTTTTATTTGGATATCTTAGATTTATTAAGTAATTGCTTAACATCAAATATTTCTTTAGTAAAATTTACAATACATGTTCAAACTGCCTTCCTTCAGCCGCAATACACGCTCGTCATTTTCTTAAAAAAGATCGGGTTATCAGGGGCGAAAATCTTCTATTCCTAACAAATTCAGCTACTTCCATTTATTTTTCGTCGTAGCTCAGGTAAATTTTCAATTGGCTTTAAAAAAAATTTTCTTTCACCGTTCCCCAGTAAAAAATAGCCTAAAGGATTTAAGTCAGGTGAACGGGCTGGCCATTGGATTGTGCCAGCTCGTCCTATCCATCTACTCCGGTATTCCTAATCGAAATATTCTGTAACTGAACTAGCGTCACTATCTGTCTCGCTCACACATCGTAAAACGATTCTCTCCATCTCACTCAAATAGTATCTTAAAATTGCTGTCTCGAAGAGCCGAATAGAAACATCTTTAGTTAATAAGAAAATTTGATCAAATGGGTTTCTTCGCAAAATAAAAAAATATTGTGCCACATTTAAAAAATAATGTAGCAAGTGTTATACCATTTTAGATTCCTTATTAAATGCGCCAACTTTTAAAGTTACTTGCCAAACTCCCGTAGTACATTTTTTTTCAGGACAGTCAGTTAAATTTGGGAGTATGATAAATTTTAAATATGCGGTTTGGTAAACTATGTCATTTTCTTCCGAAGTATAGCAAGGTGGCTCTAAATGTTGGATAACAGTTTGCAGAGGCATTATTCAGGATTACATAACAAAAATAATAATTTAAAAAAGTAGAGATTTGCAGCGACAGTAGTGAAAAAACCGTCACAGGGTGTAGATTTTCTAGATTTTTTTGAAATCCCTATATTTTTCTAAATACATAACTTATATTTTTTTTAATATTTTTCTGATAACTCTTACGACTTGGGCTATTCCCCGTTTCCGGGTTATCGTCGACTGCTGGGACACCCTGTATAGTTCTGACCCCACACTAGGATACAAGTCCTGTGTCGTGGGTATCAGAAACTACGAGAGACTTTCATCATCATCATCATCAGCAGCCTTTCTTACGTCCACTGCTGGACATAGGCCTCTCCTATGGCACGCCAATGGGCTCGATCGGCCCTCCTCATCCAACCGCTGCCAGCTACCCTGCGAATATCGTCACCCCATCTAGCCAGAGACTTTACGGTCTCACAAACACCCAGACCCGAAACAAATATTTGTGGATAACGTTTCGAAAGCTGGTATCTAGCCAACTGCTTCACGGGGCTGTCAAATTTGGGTGTATTCATTAATTTAACCATCGTATTTTCCAGGAGCTGTCGAAGCTGGACACTCAAGTCCTGGGCACGTCAGCGCCACCTACATCAACAGCGCCGCTCTCCTGCTCCATCGACTTACCCACAGACGCCATCACTGAGGTACACCAGATTATTCTATATAAGATTATATACAGGGTGTATTCAGACCGTGATCGGAAACTAAGGCTGATAATAGCTGCGGTGATTACAATCACTGTGACTAGAGATTGCAACCCGGTATGTTTCCCAACCCGGCCGGGCCCGGTTGCATCCGTCGCCAACCCGGCCAGGTCCGCCGGGCCCGGCCGGGTTGTGTTAGCGATGAAACCCTTAAAGTATTTTTTGAAAAATTATGAACAATTATCACAATAATCAGTCTCATTCAAGTCTTAAAAAAATTATTACTTTGACTTATGGACGATAAAGTAACATTAGTATTAGTAATTATTCATTTTTATGAGTTTAAACAAGCAGGTCTTATATAATAAGAAACTAATCACGCAGCTTAAAGTAAGTACTAAACGTATCATAACAACTTAAATTAGTAAATAAAATTCAACGGTAACTTTGGTATAAACAAAACAAATTCTTATTTGCTTAAAGTAAAGTATTGTTTTTTCTTAAACTTATATTAACACTAGTAAGTTTTATTATTAGTAATTGAGCAAATAGCGAAATCTTATTGGCTAGGCTGTACTGTAAACAACCAAACTTATTTAGTCTTAACTAACAAAATGTAACGTAAAATTGGTTACGTTACGTAGGTTTCATAAGTATCATCATCAGCCCATATACGTCCCACTGCTGGACACGGGCCTCCTCTACAATTGAGAGGGTTTAGGCCTTAGTCCACCACGCTGGCCTAGTGCGGGTTGGCGGACTACACACCTAAGAAATTCCTAAGAACTTTTAGGTGTGCAGGTTTTATCACGATGTTTTCCTTCAACGTTAAAGCAAGTGATAATTCAGTGTGGTCTTGGTTCTGGTCCCTGAAAGAAATCTTAAAAGGAAAATTTCCTCTCCACCTAAAGAAAGTAGTCCTAGATACCTGTATTCTACCTACACTCACTTACGGCTGCCAGACATGGACATACAACACTAAAATAAAAAATAAATTAGTAGCATGCCAGAAAGCAATGGAGAGAAGTATACTTAAAATAAGACGAGTACAGAAAGTGAGAAGCGTACGGATAAGACGAAAAACAAAAATTATTGATGTCCTACAGTACGCCCTAAAACAAAAGTGGAGGTGGGCAGGACACTTAGCAAGGTACATTGATGGAAGGTGGACTCTAAAGATCACGACATGGCAAGGACCTACAGGAAAAAGGAGAAGAGGGCGTCCGAGAAAAAGATGGATAGAAGATATAAAAGCGATTGCGGGAAAGGAATGGATAAAGAAAGCCAAGGACAGAGAAATGTGGAATAAGCTGGAGGAGGCCTTTACCCAATTTGGGGTTCCAATCAGCGATGACGAAGACTGCAACGAAGACACTTAACTAATATGATTTTTATAAATAAAAATAAATAAATAGAGAGAGAAAAAAAGTATATATACATTCATACGTGAGTTATAATAGATTTAAGAAATTTTGTATATTTTTTTGATTGGAAATAAACGGGCTTTATTATTATTATTATTATAATTCAGTGTGAATACACACATAACTTCGAAAAGTCAGAGGTGTGTGCCTGGGGTTTGAACCTGCGACCGCCGAAATTCTCGACCACGCGCCTAAACCTCGAGGCCATCACTGCATTTTTAAGTATAATATGACATAACAAAAAGTAACAATTATTTTTCAGAACTATGAACGATTAATCGATACGAGTATTTTACAACAGTAATTACTACGAGTAGGCGCTCCTGCGCCGCGGTTTACTTACCGGGTCCGGTGACCGGGCCAGGTAAGAATGGCCGGGCCCGGTGGGTGCGTAAAAGGGCACCGGGCCCGGTTTGCAATCTCTAACTGTGACATTAAAAAAAACCCAACAAAATCGAAAACATTATAACTAGAGATGTGCCGATTATGACTTTGGCCGACTAGCCGACTAGCCGATTAGTCGGTATAAAGAGGCCGACTAATCGGCCGACTAGTCGGCCAAGCCGATTACAGTTTCAGTTATTATGGTAACCCATCGTTTACAGCGTATTCGCGTGAAAGTCGCAAACGCTTTTTGAAAGCATGTCTCTACTTGTGTTGTTAACTTCACATTGTTTCTTGGTTGCTTTTGTCAAGGGTCAGAGTGGTGCTTAGGTATAAAAAATTTGTGCCAAGATAATTAATAGAACTGTTATTGTTCCAATGTTAATTAAAGTGAAATAGCGCAATTAAAATTTAATCATGTCAAAAAGAAAATCTCGTGTATGGATGTTTATTGAACAATTGGACACTGATTCTGGCAAAGTAAACCAATGCCAAATAATAATTTTTAGTAGTTAAGAATGCCAAATGATAAGAAGAAATAATTATTAATGTTTACAGAAGTTAAGAAAATATTAAGTTGGTTTGTTAGTTAATTAAGGTTAATAACTGCAATAGATATGATTTCTTTACAAGCAAGTAATTGTAAAACTGATTCTCAAAGGAAAGGTTACTTTGCTTTACATTTCAAATTGTCTGATTATAATATGAAAATATGAATAAATAATTATCAAGGTTTTTATTTAATGTGATTCGTCATACATATTACTGAGAAATATATACAAAGTACGAGGCCGGATAGTCGGCACTCTTTGCCGAATAGTCGCCGACTAATCGCCGACTATGAAAGTGGCCGGATAGTCGGCTTTACCGACTAGTCGGTACATCTCTAATTATAACTCATTTTTTTTTGGCGTCTACCTTGATGTTCGGCTTATAGATCTTCTGCTGTATTTTTGTCATGTTTCGTTTTGCAGGCATCGCTGTCTCCGGACAAGGCGAGCTCGCTACTGTCGGTGCAGTCAGCCCCGCCTGAGCAGCGGGAGCGACCAGCTAGCCTGCTACTCGAGTTGCCATTAGCAACGGTAAGATACACTCGCTGAATCCCACAGAGGTAGGCCTTTTTGGCCCTATCCCACCACACACTTTTGCTGGTGGTAGGATATTCGTATCCGCCCGGATAGCGACCACCGTACACAGGGCGTAAAACCCGCCATAGTGGCACATGCAAGTGTGCCGCGTTCCGGGATCAGCCAGTGTATATCCGGTTTTCGGGGGGGCTTCAGTCATGGTGAAAGGATGACCGTGCCGGCATTTTTTGGCCGGTTTGTCGCGGTCGGTCCTTTGATCACCATGGCATTAGTCCCCCAAACTTCTTCACAAGGTGAAGAAGTATTCGGCCGGCATGATTGTGTCGACCAACGGGAGATCATCTCTCGCTGGTCGGCACTTTTTCTGGACCCCATTACGCTTACCATCAGGTGCAATGGGGTCACTTTGCCGTGCCAGTATAAAAAAAAAAAAAAAACACCCCCTGCTGTAACTCCTGTGCTCCAGGATCAACAGCACGCACAGAATTGACGCCGAGCACTGACGCTCAGCGAATCTAAGGGGACCTTTTGTCATAATCCCGCAACGAAGTTAATCAGAAAGACAAATAAAGGAGGAGTTGGAAAACAAAGAGTTGTTCACTCCCCTCCACAGCAAAGCGGGGACAAAACATTGAACTATGAGGTTTCACCCTCACATAAAAGAAAGACAAAATTACAATTAGTGAAATTAGACGTCAAATCAGGGGTAGGCCTATTGAGTGCCACAAGCTGTCTTGAAACACTTCTTTTGCTCTACAACTTTTCTCTAGAACATACATACATACATACATAAACTCACGCCTGTATTTACCGAAGGGGTAGGCAGAGGTGCATTTCTGCACCCACATTTCGCCCGGTATGTATCAGTCCCACGTAATAGGGGGCGAGCCTATTGCCGCTTTTCGGGCACACTTCCAGACTCCGTGCTGTTACTGAGAATTTCCTAATGGAAAAACCCAATAACACTTTGCCCGACCCGGGAATCGAACCCAGGACCTCTAGATCGCACGGCACATACTTGTACCGCGAGACCACGAGGCAGTCAATAAAATATAACAATCTTTTAGGATTTTAGTATCTTGAAGTTTCTACTTTTATCTTTCCCAAGCTAATATAAAACAATAGATAGACTACCTCGTGGTCTCGCCGCACAAGTATGTGCCGTGCGATCTAGAGGTCCTGGGTTCGATTCCCGGGTCGGGCAACGTGTTATTGTATTTTTCCATTAGGAAATTCTCAGTAGCAGCACGGAGTCTGGAATTGTGCCCGAAAAACGGCAATAGGCTCGCCCCCTATCACGTGGGACTGATACATACTTGGCGAAATGTGGGTGCAGAAATGCACTTCTGCCTACCCCTTTGGGGAACACAGGGGTGAGGTTATGTATGTATGTATGAAATAAGTATCAATTTTCATGAAGTACAAGATCAGATAATCATCATCATCATCATCAGCCTATTTACGTCGCACTGGTGAGACACCCCTCTATAGCTGAGAGGGGTTAGGCCATAGTCCAACACGCTGGCCTACCTAGTGTGGGTTGACGGTCTATTTAAGACATAGGTTTATTTAAGACCGGAAGGATTCCCTGTGCCACGAACCCACACCACGGGTGCAGTAATAACATTATATATTTTTTTATATCCTTTTTTAATAAACAGTTGTAACCGTCTTAATTGTAAATAAATAAATAAATTTATTAACCTTGAAAAAATTTACACATAACAGTTTGCAAAAACTCTCCACACTAGGCACTGCCTGTCTCGTGGAGAGTTTTTTTACAGGAGTATCTTAAAGCTAGTAATAACGGTGCTGAATATATAATTAAAACAAAATGGATAATCAAATATTATAAGACAAAAAGAAAGAAAAGATGTAATGATTGTGTTCTTATTTGTTCCCGCCGTCAGACGGTCGTAACAGTACAGATAACTTAACGATGTTTTCCTTCACCGATTATACTGACAAAGTATTTTCTGTACAGCAAGTTGGCGCGTACCTGTCAGCGATGTCGCCGACCGAGCAAGAGGAGGACTCCCTCCTCACGCTGTCGTCGGTGACGGCGCGCCCTCTGCTGGCCGCATCCAGGAAACTCAGGCCTCAGCCGGAATCCACTGAGTGAGTCTTTTTGTATGTATTTATATTGGAATGACAATGAATGAATGAATGGCTGAACGAGTGAATGAATGAACGAGTTAATAATGGATGCTGGAATCCACCGTGTGAGTCGTTTTGTCTGTATTTATCATCATCATCATCATCATCAGCAGCCTTTCTTACGTCCACTGCTGGACACTGTATTTATACCGGCATGACAATTAATTAATGAACGAACAAATGGATGGATGAATGAATGAATGAATGAATGGATGGATGAAAGAATGAATGAACGAATGAATGATGGATGTCGGACTTCACTGAGTGATTCTTTTTGTCTATATTTGTACCGGCATGACAATGAATGACCGATTGGATAATGAATATGTGAGCGCAAAAGTAAGTAAAATGTGGTAGGAATAGTAAAAAAGCATTTGCACATTAACAGCCCCGTGGCGCAGTCGGGTAGAAACCATACAAATATTTGTGATCCGCAAATATTTGTTTTGGTGTGTTTGTAAGAGTAAAGTCTCCCGCAGTTAGTGATACACGACACAAGACTTGTATGTTAGTGTGGGTCCGAACTATGTATGTGACTGTTGGATGTACCTATGTATTTATTTACATTAGATTTTAGACTCGTGGTCTTGCGGTACATGTATGTGCCGTGCGATCTAGAGGTCCTGGGTTCGATTCCCGGGTCGGGCAAAGTGTTATTGGGTTTTCCTTTAGGAAATTCTCAATAGCAGCACGGAGTCTGGAATTGTGCCCGAAAAACGGCAATAGGCTCGCCCCCTATTACGTGGGACTGATACATACCTGGCGAAATGTGGGTGTAGAAATGCACCTCTGCCTACCCCATAAGGGAATACAGGCGTGAGTTTATGTATGTATGTATGTAGATTTTATCTTTGGACTAAGACTGATCCCCCTTTCAGCCTAAGTCCCCCCGACGGAGGCTACGGCTGGGTGGTGGTGTTCGGGGCATTCATGGTCCAGTTCTGGGTTGCCGGCTTGTTCAAGTCCTACGGAGTATTGTACGTAGAGATTATGGAGACTTTTCCGGATTCATCGGAGTCTGTTGCTTCGTGGATCCCCGCTGCACTATCCACGCTTTGCCTCGCGCTCGGTGAGTCTTTAAGTATACTTAAAAGCAGTGGCGGTACTTCCAATAGAAGCCCAAAAGTCCAGCTTGCCAGCAAATCTATACAAATAAATAAAATTGGAGTGTCTGTTTGTAATATTGAAATAACCGCTTTTTAATAAATGCATATGGATGTATACACGGTACATATATCAAAATAACGTTTTTACAATTTTTGTCTGTCTGTCTGTCTGTTTGTTCCGGCTAATCTCTGAAACGGGTGGACCAATTTTAACGGGACTTTCACTGGCAGATAGCTGATGTAATAAGGAGTAACTTAGGCTACGTTTATTTTAGAAAAATTCTTTTATTTTAGAAAAAAATAAAATTAAGTAGGTATCATAATAAAAAATTTTTTTTTTAAAGAATCGACTGTTAGGATAAATGAGAATATCCTGACCCCACAATAAACAATTATAAACTAGACATTACACAATTAACGTGTTACGCTTTTGGGCTTCTATGGAAGTACCGACACTGCTTAGAAGTATCATCATCAGCCCATATGCGTCCCACTGCTGGGCACGGGCCTCCTCTACAACTGTAAGGCTTTAGTCCACCACCCTGGCCTAGTGAGGGCTGGCGGACTACACACATAAGAAATTCCCAAGAACTTTTAGGTGATCCACTAATATTGGTTTCGTGTTTGTGATAGTAAAGCCTCTCGTATGTTAGTGTGCGGTCAGAACTATGTATGGGGCCGTTCAAGTATTACGTAAGCACTATGGGGGGGGGGGGGTCTTTGCTTTGCTTATTTTGGATGACGTGGGGGGGGGGGTAGAGGAGTCTAGTCTAGATGATGATTACGTCATCGGTAGTTGAATATATTTTCTTATTTTTAAAATAATAATTATAACATTATAATTATAATATTAGAAAAAAACAAGCTGCTCTGCCTGACTGCCTCGTGGTCTCGCGGTACATGTATGTGCCGTATGATCTAGAGGTCCTGGTTTCGATTCCCGGGTCGGGCAAAGTGTTATTGGGTTTTTCCATTACGAAATTCTCAATACCAGCACGGAGTCTGGAAATGTGCCCGAAAAACGGCAATAGACTTGCCCCCTATGACGTGGGACTGATACATACCTGGCGAAATGTGGGTGTACAAATGCACCTCTGCCTACCCCATCAGGGAATACAGGCGTCAGTTTATGTATGTATGTAAAAAAACAATACATTAATTGACAAATGTTTACGTAAGCATGAGGGGAGGGGGTAAGAGCTTTGCTTACTTTTGCTGACAAGGGGTCCGGGGGGGGGGTAAATAATTGTAATAAATCTGCTTACGGAATACTTGAACGGCCCGTATGTGACTGTTGGGTGTATATGTCACCGTCAAATTGTAAACACCGTTACATTATAAATATCATAATAATTGATATTGATTATTGACAGCCCCGTGCCGCAGTTGGCTAGATACCAGCTTGTGAAACGAGAGGCCGCGGGTTCGATCCCCGCACCGAGACAAATGTTTGTGTGATCCACAAGTATTTGTTTCGGGTCTGGGTGTTTGTGAGACCGAAAAGTCTCTCGTAGTTTCTGATACCCACGACACAAGACTTGTATATTAGTGTGGGGTCAGAACTATGTACATATGTGACTATTGGGTGTATTGGGTGTATTTATCTAGCGAGATTGGAATCTGTCGAAAGATTGTGAACCGTAATGGATATAAACGCACCTCGCGCGCTGATTGGTTGAATACTTTTTTTTCCCCGGGGAAAATCCATTTACGGACCATCCCACCCCGGAGGGGCGAGGGTGTGTCGGACTCACCGGCGCCTTCCGACCCAGCATCGATGTTACCGCCCGTGGATAAGTCGGGCGGCCGCTGGGCCGGGTCCCTACCAAGAATAATTGCGCCGTAATACCGACTAAAAACCCCGCGACGGCCACCATCAGCGCATTCAGCGAGACGGCCCCGGAATACTCTGAAGCCAGAGCTATGGATTGACCCGGGACCGCCTCTGCGCCGTGCCAAAAGGCACACCAAAATAATAGTAACTCCTCGGGGGCCGCCAAGGTAGGGACGGCGGTCCCGTGTGGCCGTATATAGTTATTTATATGTGACATATATATTTATTTACTTTCCAGCTCCACTGTCATCAGCGCTATGTGAAAAGTACTCGTGTCGATTGGTCGTGTTCATCGGAGGACTGTTCTGTGCCACGGGACTGGCTCTGTCCTATTTCAGCACGGGCCTGTTCCACTTACTGCTGAGCTTTGGGGTGATGACAGGTTAGTTAAGCTCATTATCATCATCATCAGCCCATACAAGCACGGGCCTCCTCTACCATTGCGAGGGTTTAGACCTTAGTCCACCACGCTGGCCTAGTGCGAGTTGGTGGACTACACACCTAAGAAATTCCTAAGAACTTTTAGGTGTGCAGGTTTCATCACGATGTTTTCCTTCACCGTTAAAGTAAGTGATAATTCATTGTGAATGCACTCATAACTTGGAAAAGTCTGAGGTGTGTGCCTGGGGTTTGAAACCGCGACCGTCGAGATTCTTGACCGCGTGCCTAAGCCTCATCACGTCTTGACATGACAAATTAGGTTCCCTTAACTTTTTGAAAACTTTAAAGTGTGCAGGTTTTGCCACGATGTTTTCCTTCACCGTTAAAAAGCTTGCCAATTTATGAGTTCCATTAATCAATACACACATAAGTTCAAAAAGTCAGAGGTGTTACCTTAGCATTTGAACCTGCAATCGCTAAAATTTGATCTAGAACACTTGTCAGATTTTTATTTATTTATTTATTTATGCTTTTTATACAGTTTGTATAAAGGCGGACATAATGCCTTAGGCATTCTCTTACAGTCGACCTTTGGGTGATGCAGAGATAAAAGAAGTAGGCGCATAAATAACGAACTGGTGGAGATACATACATACATATATACTAACATATTAAGAACAACAAGAAAATAGGAATACACATATAAAATGTGAAATATAATCCAGTATACATACACACAAATATAAATATATACACATATAGAATCATATTCATATACATACGTACATATTACATATATAAATATAAATACATAGATTTGATATGATTTTCGAGGACATCGCGCCAATTAAGGTTAAAAATTGTTTCTTTCAATGCTCTACACCATGTTTTCTTAAAAATCATCATTAGCCCATATACATCCCATTGCTGGGCACTGGTCTCTGCTACTGAGATCGGTTAGGCCTTAGTCCTTCCTAATATTGTATTTTTTTTTCTAGGTATTGGAGGCGGTCTATCCACCACTCCTGGAATTGTCATCGTGTCACAGTACTTCGACAAGCACCGGTAATATATCATAGACTAGTTTGTATGTTTCATCATCATCAGCCCAAATACGTCCCACTGCTGGGCACGGGCCTCCTCTGCAACTGAGAGGGTTTAGGCTTTAGTCCACCATGCTGGCCTAGTGCGGGTTGGCGGACTACACACCTAAGAAATTCCTAAGAACTTTTTAGGTGTGCAGGTTTCATCACGATGTTTTCCTTCACCGTTAAAGTACGTGATAATTCATTGTGAATACACACATAACTTCGAAAAGTCAGAGATGTGTGCCTGGGGTTTGAACCCGCGACCGTCGAAATTCTCGACCGCGTACCTAAACCTCAAGGCCATCACGACTTTGTTTGTATGTATGTTTAGCATTTAGATATTATTTAGGTATAACTAGCTGACCCGGCGAACTTCGTTCCGCCTAACAGTCGATTTTTAATTTTTTAGTTATTTTTTTATTATGATACCTACTTAATTTCATTCCTTTCCAAAATAAAACATGTTTTCTAAAATAAATGTAGCCTAAGTTACTCCTTATTACATCGGCTACCTGCCAATAAAAGTCCCGTCAAAATCGGTCCAGCCATTTCAGAGATTAGCCGGAACAAACAGACAGACAGACAAAAATTGAAAAAAAAAATTTTGGTATATGTACTGTATATATATTCATATACATGTAGTAATAAACGGTTATTTCTATATTACAAACAGACACACACAATAATATATATTGAATCTATAAAATGTCAAATACATACCATAGTCATTTAAAAAATATATTGATATGATTTTAGTACGTACTCAAGAATACGCGCGCGTTGACAGAGTTGTCGACCAATAAAAAGGATAATGTTAATTGTTACAAAGAAAAATGGTTATATAAAAAAATATTCCTTCGATACTTGGAATTTTATATTGATAAATCAAAATATTAAATATCGTTCAAAAATATCGATACATCGAAAAAATTACATCGTTATATCGATGTATCGATAGTGTGTGTGCACTAGTGTGGGGTCAGATCTATGTATGTGACTGTTGGGTGTATTATATCTTGAATGTTTTTAAAAACGTTTTGAAAACTTTAATAATTCTATATTCTAAGGAAATTCGATCAGAAGTGACTTTTTTAAAGGAAAATACTTTACACGTTTTTACAATTTCATTAATAACATTTACTCCAAATCAAAGCAACTTAACATTCAACAATTCCGACACAAAACTTACGCTAAGTAATCCAGGTTACAATTTACAATAATAGAGCAAAGACAAACAGAACGACCATTATCCTAACCAACGACAATTGTGTCAGACTGACGCGACGGACGGAGCGCAACCAAACGAGGTCCGCCAACACTCGACACCGGCCTATATAGAGTTACTCCTCCACTACCCTTATGTATTCTAACAATATATAAAAAAAAAGTGTCTGTGTACTTATGTACACGCGTTAGAAGTTATACCACACGACTGAAGTAAAACTTATAAATACGCCCAACAGTCACATACATAGTTCTTAGTTTACACAACATATTACATTTCTGAACGCACTCGTAATTTACATACATTTAATTGGGCGTATTTATAAGTTTTACTTCAGTCGTGTGGTATAACTTCTAACGCGTGTACATAAGTGCACACACACTTTTTTAATCTGCATTTGTGTCGTTTCCGGTCAAAAGGACGAGTTATTAAGCCAGCTGACTCATTAATGGTACTAGGCATTCAGAAAGCTAGAGAGGTGAAATGCTATCATTAATAAGTTTTGTTTTTAATTCATCGTGGTTTAAATTTCGAATGGATTATACGAGTATACAGTTTTTAATGCTAGTACTTTGTCCTTGCTGATTTATGATGTCCTGGTAGTTGCGTAGAACATAATTGACATTTTCTTATTTTCAATTTTAGTTTTAATTTATTACTGTCACTATTCTACATTTTAAAAATCTAAAACATAAACTTTTTTGAAAAAATACTTGATCTGAAACATATTAAAACCTTCCTGATCCATTTGACACTTACGTTTTTTTTCGAGACTTAATGAGCGGTTAAGCAGACAACTTCATACTGTTAATTTAAGCAGACAACTTCATACTGTTAATTTTGTGTCACAGATGCGCGCGCATCTTAAAATTTTACTCTCATCATTTTTTCATAACGCGCCTAAAGAAGTATAACTTCAAAAACTACTTTTACTCACGAAACTATTGATAGCTCTAGTACTAAAGTGTATATCCGTCTCTTTCCAGCGCGCTGGCCAACGGTATATGCGTGAGCGGGACGGCTGCAGGCAGCTTTGTGTTCCCCATGCTGATTGAGAAGTTGGTTGACGTATACGGCTTACATGGAACAGTACTTTTATTAGGTGAGTTATTTTTACTAATATTATCGCGAGAATTTTTAATAGGCTGCCTCGACTGTCTGCCTCGTGGTCTCGCGGTACAAGTATGTGCCGTGCGGTCTTAGGTTCGATTCCCGGGTCGGGCAAAGTGTTATTGGGTTTTTCCATTAGGAAATTCTTAGTAACAGCACGGAGTCTAGAATTATGCCGAAAAACCGCAATAGGCTCGCCCCCTATTACGTGGGACTGATACATACCGGGCGAAATGTGGGTGCAGAAATGCACCTCTGCCTACCCCTCCGGGGAATACAGGCGTGGCGTTATGTATGTATGTAGATTTAACACTTCAATAACTCGTTGATTGATAGACAGATTTTTAAAATTCTTTCTGATTTAGCATTAAGGTAATATGAATAGCCAAATAAAAGACAATTAGATTGATCTGATGTGGTTTTTTTTTTTTTTTTTATTCTGGCACGGCAAAGTGACTCCACTGTACCTGATGGTAAGCACAGTGGAGTCCAAAAAATTACTACCGACCAGCGAGAAACGATATGGTCACCCGCTGGTCGACACAATCATGCCGGCCTGCACAAATGCTTCTTCACGCTTCGCTTCGTACAGGAGGGGGCATGTTGCACGTGTGCGTGTCGGCGACCCTGTACCGTCCGGCGCCGGTGTGCGGCGCGGGGGGCAGTGCGGGGGGCAGCGCGGGGGAGCGCACCCCCGCCACCACCACCACCACGGAGCACACCACGCTGCTGCAACACATCACCGAAGGTAACGCTGCAGATCTTCTGATAGCCTGGTACTTTGACACGGCAGCTTAAAGTATGAGAGTAGTGTAACCTACCATCTTCTGATAGCCTGGTACTTTGACACTGCAATTGATAGTCGAGCATGAGACGTGTGCGCCTACTAACATCTCCTAGTACCCTGGTACTTAAACACTGCAGTTCATAGTCAAATATGAGAGCTGGTCATACAGCTGATATCTTCTGATAGCCTGGTACGTCAACACAGCAGTTCATAGTCGAGTATGAGAGGTGTGTACCTCCTGATATATTCTGCTAGCCTGGTACTTTGACACGGAAGCTTAAACTATGAGAGTTGTGTACCTCCTACCATCTTCTGATAGCCTGGTAATTTGACACGGCAGCTTAAGTATGAGACGTGTGTACCTCCTGCAATCTTTTGATAGCCTGGTACTTTGACACTGCAGCTTAAAGTATGAGAGTTGTGTAACCCATCTTCTGATAGCCTGGTACTTTAACACTGCAGTTTATATGCAAGCATGAAACGTTTGCACCTCCTAACATCTCCTGCTACCCTGGTACTTAATATAGTAGCTTAGTCGAGCATGACATCTTCTAATAACCAGTTTGTAGTCGAGTATGAGAGCTATGTACCTCTTAACATCTTCTGATAGCCTGGTACTTCAACACTGCAGTTCATAGTCGAGTATGAAAGCTGGGTACCTCCTAACATCTTCTAGTGCCCTGATACTTTTACGCTACAGTTCATAGTTAAGTATGAGGGTTGTGTACCTCTTAATATCTGCTGCTACCCTGGTAGTTTAACACAGTAGTTCATACTCAATGAGAGAATTGTATACCTCCTAATTATGTTCAAGCTCAAGAAGTATGTTTGGACCTCTATAGTCTCTGCTTACCCTAACGAAAGACAGACGCTAGTTTATGTATGTATATAAAAAATGAGGAAAATCCAATTTTTCTTCGAAGGTAAAGCTGACTCTGGCAAAGACAATCGTCTGGAGAACCTGTTCCATCCGGACGCCGAGCTGGCCCTCAACCAGAAGAACGCGCTGCTCAGCGAAGACGCCAAGAGGAACCTCATCACGGAGATCTTGCACCCGAGCCTTATAGAGGTAAGGGCGACACCTACATACGAGTATAGATAATCTAATAGATTATTACCATTTATTGTTTTTCAAAGAATTCTTCGCGATATTTAATACACTTTTGCATGCGTTCAAATCAGGTTTTAAAACATTTATTCCACTCCGAAGTGGGGGTCGTCGCTAAATGTGGTATCCGACAAGAGATCAATTTTCTTGCGCCAAGTTCTTTCTGCAGGATTTTTTGGACAGTGGTCCCTGAAATGCCCACGTGTGCCTCTATTTCACGCTATGATCGTCATGTGATTAGCTTCGAGGATTAGTTGCCGCACGGCTTCGCACTCTTGCGCCATGGCGGTTTTTTGGATGACCATCACGTGGCTTGTCACTGAGGCTAGAGTGCCCACGTTGAAATTCTTAATACCAGCGTTCTACAGTCCTAAGACATGGTGCTGTATCAATAAAAATTGAAGTGATCTCCTCAAAGCGCTGAAGTCGCGATTATCCCCTTTGAAAGTTGTAGAAAATTATCGCACGCAAATTTTCCTTAGATATTTTCATTTTCAATTTTTTTATTTGCAGGTCACTCGACAGCCGCTACCATCACAGCTATCTGAATCTGAAGATTCTGAAGGACTGGATGTGCTCGGAGTTGTTGGTACGTTTACTAAACTTTCATCTAGAACAGGGTTACTCAAAGTGGGGTTCGCGAGCCCCTAGGCGTTCGCCATTCGACGGCAGGGGGTTCGCGACAAGATTTACGTAATGGTGACTTGATGCCGAGCAGCCTCTCTCTCTTCTCTTTGTGGAATCAGCTTGCCTCGGCGGTATTTCCAAACAGATACGACTTAGGGGCCTTCAAGAAGAGAGCCTATATTTTCCTCAAAGACCGGCAACCCACCGATGGTATTGTGGGTGTCCATGGGCGGTGTTGACCACTTCACATCAGGTGGCTCACATGCTCATTTGCCTTTTTTATCCATAAAAATAAGCTACGTGCGGCACCCATAGTCATGATAAAAACTAAATACAGAAATCGACTTGATACCGAGCCAGAATAAGGGTAAAAATTTCCATAATTACTTCTAAAATTGACTCCATTTGCGACAATAAACAAGCTTACCCGCATTACTATTAAAAGGTATTTCTTTTGAAATAAAAACCTTATTTTTTTCAACAGACAATTTTGTCATTTTCTTTTGAGATTTAATTAGTTACTTAAGGGGTGAAACCAAAAGTTTGAGAACCCCTGATCTAAAATATAGGAAGAATTTCCGTGCTTTTCAGCGTTTTTGCCATGCCGATTATTTTAAGCTTCATCATCATCATCATCATCAGTCATCATGACAACATCGTGATGAAACCTGCACACCTAAAAAAAGTTCTTAGGAATTTCTTAGGTGTGTAGTCCGCCAACCCGCACTAGGCCAGCGTGGTGGACTAAGGCCTAAACCCTCTCAATGGTAGAGGAGGCCCGTGCCCAGCAGTGGGACGTATTTGGGCTGAGGATGAGGATGAGATAGAGACACATACGTATGTATGTGAGTTTCCTTTTATCCTTTTGTGGTAAATGAAAAATATGTTTTTTTTTAAACTCTTACCTTCTGTTAGAGTTTTAAGAAAATAAGGTAAAAAAAAAACGATTAAAAAGTTATCATTACATCGTGATATATGATTGGCTCGCCAAGAAGCGTCTAAAAGACTCTTCAGTCTCTTTGCTAGTTCTCCTGATAACTATGTGATTGGCTCGGCAAGAAGCGTCTAAAAGACTCTTTTTTTTTTTTTTTTTTTTTTTTTTTTTTCTGGCACGGCTAAGTGACTCCACTGTACCTGATGGTAAGCACAGTGGAGTCCAAAAAATTAATACCGACCAGCGAGAAACGATATGCTCACCCGCTGGTTGACACAATCATGCCGGCCTGCACAAATGCTTCTTCACGCTTCGCTTAAAGGATCCAGGATCATAGGAAGGTCTGTCTCTTCAGTCTCTTTGCTAGTTCTCCTGATAACTATATGATTGGCTCGGCAATAAGCGTCTAAAAGACTCTTCAGTCTCTTTGCTAGTTCTCCTGATAACCATGTGATTCCACCAGGTCTGCCACGTGAAGTGGCTCGGCTGCGGCTGCGTCCGACGCGCTCGTCGTCGATCCTGCACTCCGTGGAGGACCTCTCCACCGACAGTACGTGCGTGTACAAGGCCAGTCGACGGAAACTCAGTCGGTATGTACTTTTTTTTTTTTTTTTTTTTTTGTTACACGAGGAAATCCCTTTGCGGATCGTCCCCGAGCATGAGGCTCGGAGGTATGTCGGACTCACCGTTCCAGTATTTGAAAATTAGATTTGCTAATTGTCAAATACTGGGACGTCCTACCGACTAAAACCCCGTGATATTCCTCTTGCTTCTTTATGCAGGGGGGCACGGTATACGCGTGTGCATTGGACCGCACCCACCTAGAAGTTGGCCCTAAGGGGCCCTCCGCGGTCCGAACATTGTCAACCGATCCACAGAATACCACAGTACTACCACGCAATTTTAAGTCGTTTGTGCAATGCTGGCGAGTGATAGTCGGTATGTACCTGGGTGTATTCAGACCGTGATCGGAAACTAAGGCAGGCAATAGCAATTAGACAGCCCCGTGGCGCAGTTGGCTAGACACCAGCTTGCGAAACGAGAGGCCGCGGGTTCGATCCCCGCACCGAGACAAATGTTTGTGTGATCCACAAATATTTGTTTCGGGTCTGGGTGTTTGTGAGAGCGAAAAGTCTCTCGTAGTCTCTGATACCCACGACACAGGACTTGTATCCTAGTTCGGGGTCGGAACTATGTATGTGACTGTTGGGTGTATTTATTTATTTTATTTAATAGTTACATCATCATTCCCTTGCCCTGTTCCCAATTTTATTTGTGGTCGGCGCAGTATGTTTTATCCTTCCAAACATCCCTATCAGCCGTCATGTTTTCATTCACCCCTTTTTCTTTCATATCTTCTCTCACGCACTCCATCCATCTTTTCTTTGGCCTTCCTCTGTTTGTCCATCCTTCGACTTTCATACTCATTACTTTTTTACCAATATATGTTTCGTCCCTTCTCATAATATGACCATACCACGACAGACGGTTCCCTTTCAGCTTATCTATCACAGGAGCCACTTTCACTGTTACAGTGAAAACAAAAACATTAACGTTAAAATCAATACGTCTTTGGAATGCGCTCCCTTTGGAGATGAGTATGTGCTCAAATCGTTGTACATTTAACCCTTAAATGCATGATATTTAAAAAAATAATGTTATAGGTAGTATAAGTAGTAAATAATATACCGAAAAGGTTATAATATAATTTTTTTTTATGGATTGTAGACATTTGGCAACAATATGCATTTAAGGGTTAAGCAAAAGGTTCGTGAACTGCTACTTAGTGAAATTGCAGAATCTGCACAACTGTAATTTTGTGTTTATTTTTGTATTATATATTTTTATATGTATTTTGAATATATGTATGTGTATGTATTTAGTATATATTTATGTATGTGTATTATACATATGTATGTATTTTGTTCATAGGATTGTGATTACATTTACACACCTGCCACATCTCATCTCTGCATCACCCAAGGTTCGACTGTAAGAGAATGCCTTAGGGATTAAGTCCACCTATACATCATACATGAATAAAGTGTAAATAAATAAATAAAATCCTGACCAAAAATTGACGTTTTCCTTATCACCACATAGGTACATTTAAAACTTGTGGTTGTTAGGAAAACGTCAATTTTTTTATTTTTTGTCAGTTTTTTTTTTTGACATTAACGTTTTTGTATTTACGTCACAAATACATCACTTTATATATAAGTTTTTGTCCACCATCCCTAGGCCAGCGTGGTGGACTAAGGCCTGAACCCTCACAGTTTTAGAGGAGATCCGTGCCCTGCAGTGGGACGTGTATGGGCTGATGATGATGCAAGTTTTAAACGAAAATGCTTTTTCTACTTGTTTTCAGGTCCCTATACATCCGTCCGCCTTTACCCAGCCGTCTCATACAGAACAAGCTAGTAGAACCCGTCGCCATTAAGCAGGAACAAGAAGTTAAAACAGAAGATGTTGTTGTAGAGAAGAAGAAAGGATGCGTCGAGAAGATTTCGCGGTAAGTTGAAAAAGAGTTTGACATATTTATTTAATAATATTATCATATCATAGACAAGTATAAATATCTTATGAATCATTTTTAGACTTAAATATAAAAATATTGTATAATGGGTCATATAAGTCATTAAAAATGATCTCGCACATTGCCGTCAATCAAGGCTCAACAAACGCAATGCCATACAGCGCCATCTTGTGATTGTTGACTTAAATATAACTTTTTATTAGGCTACGTTCTTACTTCTAGTGGTTGTTAGCATAAAATTTATCTGAGCATTTACTGCCATCTCATCATCATAAGCCCATACGTACGTCCCACTGCTGGGAATGGGCCTCCTCTACAACTGAGAGGGTTTAGGCCTTAGTCCACCACGCTGGCCTAGTGCGGGTTGGCGGACTACACACCTAAGGAATTCCTAAAAACTTTTTAGGTGTTCCGGTTTTATCACGATGGTTTCCTTCACCGTTAAAGCAAGTGATAATTCATTGTGAATACACACATAACTTCGAAAAGTCAGAGGTGTGTGCCTGGGGTTTGAACCTGCGACCGCCGAAATTCTCGACCGCCTGCCTAAACCTCGAGGCCATCACTGCTTGCCGTCTACCGGCCAGTAATCGTAACTACTATTATGGCGCATAATTTAAAAATCTGATTATGCGATATCTAGCGGTGAATAGTATATACTTGATATTAGCTGCTCTCAAAAATTACTCATCGACTCGATTATATTTCCTTTAGATATATGGTAGCACACGTCACACTTGATATTCAAGTTTTTGTCCGCCAACCCGCACTAGGCCAGCGTGGTGGACTAAGACCTAAACCCTCTCAGTTGTAGAGGAGGTCCGTGCCCAGCAGTGGGACGTATATTATGGGCTGAAGAAGATGATGGTGATGATTAGCTGCTCTGCCATCTAGCAGCAATTATCCATAAGCTGGCTTCATCGTCATCTAGTGGTGATTGGGCTAAAATTTACTACGATGCCATCTAGCGGCAAATAGACTTAATTTTAAATGCAAAGAGTAATGACAAATTAAATACTCGTACACCGCCATCTATTAAACATAGTATTTAACTATTCGCGGCAGTAGCGGACTAAGCCCGTCAGGGGCCCGGGGCGGCAGAGCTAAATGAGGCCCCCCAGCTATAAAAAATGTAGTTTTACAAGCTTTTTATTCAGTTCACATTTGTATGTATAAATAAGTGTTTATGTTTATTTCGTTAAAATCTGGCAAGTGAAATTTAAATTCGACGTAAATTATTTTGGCTAAATAAACATATGAAAACTATTACACTTTTTAATGAAATTACTTTTTTTGTTAACTAAATTATAAAACTTTCATAAGTTAAATTATAACAAAAAAACGTTGTATATACTAATATCTATAATTTTCATACTATTGGGGTTGATACCAGTGACTGGCAGGAGTTAGCAACTGTGACTGGCAGTCTGCTACTTGTGAACCCGGGCCTAAAGTCTCGTTTAGGATTTGATCAGGCGAACGCAGAGGTTTTTGGGGCCCCCCCAAGACCGTAGGCCCGGGGCGGGCCGCCCCTTCCGCCCCCCTGTTAGTCCGCCACTGATTCGCGGGTCGGGCAGTGTTAGGATTTTTAATCATAAAAAATATCGATTTTGATTTTCGATACCTTTTCGGACAGCCCCGTGGCGCAGATGGCTAGACACCAGCTTGCGAAACGAGAGGCTGCGGGTTCGATCCCCGCACCGAGACAAATGTTTGTGTGATCCACAAATATTTGTTTCGGGTCTGGGTGTTTGTGAGAGCGAAGTCTCTCGTAGTTCCTGATACCCACGACACAGGACTTGTATCCTAGTGTGGGGTCAGAACTATGTATGTGACTGTTGGGTGTATTTATTTATTTACTTGTAATTTTATATCGATATATTGCTCAAAAATATCGATATATCGAAAAAATAACATCGATGTATCGATATTTTTTGTATTATATTGCAGATATTTGGACGTCTCGCTACTGAAGTCTTGGCGGTTTGGGCTGCTGTGTGCCTCCGTGGCTCTCATGTCGTGTGGATCACCGTACGCCCTCTACTATCTGCCAGCATACACCGTCGCTGTTGGTCATAGCAAGTCAGCCGCGGGTAAGACTCACTGCTGGGCGCGAGCCACTTCCAGAGGGTTTAGGCCTTAGTCCAATACGCTGGCCTAGTGCAGGCGGACTACACACATAAGAAATTCTTAAGCACTTTTTAAGTAAGACTGCCTCGTGGTCTCGCGGCACAAGTATGTGCCAGTCGATCTAGAGATCCTAGGTTCGATTCTCGCGTCGGGCAGTGTTATTGGGTTTTTCCATTAGGAAATTCTCAGTAGCAGCACGGAGTGTGGAAATGTGCCCGAAAAACAGCAATAGGCTCGCCCTCATTACGTGGGACTGATACAAACTGGCGAAATGTGGGTGCAGAAATGCACCTCTGCCTACCCCTTCGTGGAATACAGGCGTGAGGTTATGTATGTATGTATTAAAGTGTACAAGTTTCCTCGCGATGTTTTCCTTCGCCGTTAAAGTAAGTGATAATTTATTGTGAATACACACATAACTTGGAAAAATCAGAGGTGTGTGCCTGGGGCTTGAACCTGCGACGCCGAGATTCCAACCGCACTCCTTAACCTCGAGGCCATTACTACTTTAATATTTTAAATAGACCTAGTATTCAAAATACTTAAAATTAAACTGTTTTTGGTAAAGCCAAAGTACCAGGCTAGCATAAACATACAACAAGTTTTAAATAACTCTGACTGGTACATCACTATCCACTAGGAAAGTATTATCAATGTTTCCAGGTCACCTGGTCGCCATCAGTGCTGTACTGGACCTGTGCGGTCGCCTCGGCCTGGGATGGCTCTGCGATCTACACCTGTTTTGCAGAAGGAAAGCTTATATATTGAGGTGAATATTTTACATTTTAAGTCTTTAGGTACTCTTTTATAAAATTTTAGAGAATGGTTTAGATTCGCAATTTGACCCGCTAAGTGGCGCTGCGATCGAGTTCTGGGATTTTTATTTTTCGCCTATCAGAACATAACCCAAAAATTAAAAACAGTTAATTATTATAAACAGTTAATAAATTTAAATGGACTTATTTTCTTTTTGAACCCGATTCTGAAGTCTACGCGAACGGAGTCGCGGACAAAAGCTAGTAGTTATAAAAACGAAGTTATTTGAAATATCACAGGCGTAAAATACGTAATAAATTTACGCCACATTTATGTTTAATTGAAATTAGGTATTTTAATTTTATTTTTGAACTAGCTGTGCCCGCGACTTCGTCCGCGCGGAAAATTATTTTTAATAAGAAAATTTATAAACTAAAAGTAGCATAAGTTACTCCTTATTACATCAGCTACCTGCCAATAAAAGTCCCATCAAAATCGGTTCAGCCATTTCAGTGATTAGCCGGAACAAACAGACAGACAGACAAAAATTGTAAAAAATGATATTTTGGGGTATGTACCGTATGTACATATATATACATATATACATGTAGTAAAAAATGGTTATTTCAATATTACAAACAGACACTCAACTTCGTTCCGCCTAACAGTCGATTCTTTAAAAAAAATATATCTTTTATTTTATTTTATTCTAAAATAAAAGATTTTTTCTAAAATAAACGTAGCCTAAGTTACTCCTTATTACATCAGCTATCTGCCAGTGAAAGTACCGTTAAAATCGGTCCACCCGTTTCAGAGGTTAGCGGGAACAAACAGACAGACAGACAGACATTCAGACAGACAGACAAAAATTGTAAAAAACGTTGTTTTGGTATATGTACCGTGTATACATCTATATACATTTATTAAAAAGCGGTTATTTCGATATCACAAACAGACACTCCAATTTTATTTATTTGTATAGATTGAAAATTTCTGTAGCGGCGCTGTGCACTTATTTGGGATGAATAAAAATGTTGAACTCCCATCAGATCACGTGACCCTGATCGAAAATGCGTAAGACGCATTATGTAATTTAAATTGTCATGTTTGTGTACGATGGCGCGGTAAATATTGTATTTTACCACGTAAATGTACTTTACCATAGTACGTTTATACTGAAAAATGAATTAATTCGTGCGAAATTATTCCCTAACCATTTCAAAATATTCAGAAATGCACAACGTTAATGTTGAAGTTTTCACTTCTGCCGACACTCCCGGAGTGACATCCGTTTTTGGTCGGAAAATCTCCTATTTAACATGATATTCTGAATAGTGATTTAATGGAAAGCAGACTGACATTATAAATTCTTTCGACGATTCTTTCGCACCGAGACAAATGTTTGTGTGATCCACAAGTATTTGTTTCGGGCCTGGGTGTTTGTGAGACCGAATAAAAAACCGATCCTTTAAGCGAAGCGTGAAGAAGCATTTTTTTTTATACTGGCACGTCAAAGTGACCCCATTGCACCTGATGGTAAGTGTAATGGAGTCCAGAAAAAGTGCCGACCAGCGAGAGATGATGATGTCCCGCTGGTCGACGCAATCATGCCGGCCGAAAACCTCCTCACCTATCTTGTGAAGAACGAGACACCGGCCAAAAAATGCCGGCACGGTCATCCTTTCACCATGATTGAAGCCCCATTCATTTGTGCAGGCCGGCATGATTGTGTCGACCAGCGGGTGACCATACCGTTTCTCGCTGGTCGGTATAAATTTTTTGGACTCCACTGTGCTTACCATCAGGTACAGTGGAGTCACTTTGCCGTGCCAGTATATAAAAAAAAAGTCTCTCGTAGTTTCTGATACGACAAGACTTGTATCCTAGTGTGGGGTCAGAACTATGTATGTGACTGTTGGGTGTATTTACTTCAGCATTCTGGTGGCTGGAATAGCGGTGCTGACTCTACCAAGTTTATCGTCTTGGTGGGCTCTGGCCGTAGCCTCGGGTAAGTCATAGTTGTAATATTTTAAATATTAAAGTTGTTTTTTTTTTGTTCATGGTGTGTAAAAGGAAAAATGGCATATTTTTATGTTATTATGAAATGAAATTAAATGAAGAAGCATTTGTGCAGGCCGGCATGATTGTGTCGACCAGCGGGTGACCATCGTTTCTCGCTGGTCGGTATTAATTTTTTGGACTCCACTGTGCTTACCATCAGGTACAGTGGAGTCACTTTGCCGTGCCTGTATAAAAAATAAAATAAAATTGAATGTATTAAATGTCAAGTACATCAATAATTAGACTCTTTGTCATCTCAAAATTTGTTGTACCTCCCTGTTCGGAAGGCAGTCATCACTAGAGAAGAACGGTCAAGAAACTCTAGTGTTTCCAATCAAGACTATCAAGAATTCATGAAAACGCCAAATTAGATAATTATAATTTGAAACAAGCTTGATGGCCACGACGTTTAGGCGCGGGGTCGAGAATCTCAGCGGTCGCAGGTTCAAACCCCAAGCACCTTTGACTTTTATACACTTTTATGACTTTTTTGTGTGTATTCACAATTAATGATCATTTACTTTACGCCGAAGGAAAATATCGCGATGAAACCTGCACACCTAAAAGTTCTTAGGAATTTCTTAGGTGCGTAGTCCGCTCGCACTAGGCCAGCGTGGTGGACTAAAGCCTAAACCCTCTCAGTTGTAGAGAAGGTCCGTGCCCAGCAGTGGGACGTATATGGACCGATGATGATGATGAATATAATATATGTCAGTAATAACGAGATCTAGTATAAGTATTTTAAACTAACCTTTTGGTTGTCTTGAAAAGATCGCCACATGCGATAAGGCCGCCATTTGTACCAATCTCTACGTTTTAGAGATTTATATTATTTAAAATGTGTACAAGTGTAAAGTGTGTGTATACTATTACGTACACACGTAAGAAGTGAAACTTCATTGTGACATCATTTTTCGAAAAATGATCTACTATTTACAACTTTACAGAAATTGCTTAAATAAAACTATTTTTTTATTTAATATTCTTTATTGAACACCACAAAGACAATAACATATAATAAAACTAAAATAAATTCTAAAAGTGCCACAAAGGGCGGTCTTATCGCTATTAGTGATCTCTTTCAGACATCCCAGGAAATAGTAGTTTACTAAAATAAATGGGTGGCCATGGAGTTACAAGAATAAGAAAAAAACAAAAAATAAAATTATGGTATCAAAATATACAAATATATTTGACGGTATCGGATCAATTAGATTTAGTGTAGTGTGCTTTGAGACTACTTTTAAAAGAAGTCAGCGACTGAGCTTGTCTTATAGACAAAGGGAGATCGTTCCACAAGCGAGCGGCATGCACTGTAAATGAATTGCCAAGAAAAGAGGAAGGCTTGGGAATTTCCAGCGTCAAATTCTTTAGCGATCTAAGAGGTCGTGAATGGGTGCCGCATTAATTAGATAAAGTTTAAGCATAAGGCTTTTATTATCATAGACATGGATACAAAAAAACTTGATGGGGTTGCGTTATTACGGAGTTCCTATGGCCACCTTCCAGCTCCATCATCAGATCAGCTCTATATCATAATAAGTCTTTTTATTTTATCACTTTTAAACTAATAGATATATTATTCTTTAAGTCACTATAGTGAACTTTGATAAAAAAATATACTAACACACGTTAAATGCTCAAATACAAGCAAGTATTAACACCGACATTCGCCCTCTCGCTCTGGCTCACTAATTATTGTATTTGTGTCTCTTACCTGTCGTTTTTTCCGTTGCATCCGGTTTGTAATCGCAAGGTTAAGGTTCACTTCAATAAAGAAAGCCTGCTCCGTTTCCAGGAGCGTACGGGCTGTGTCTCGGCTGTTGGTTCCTGCTGGTGCCGGTGCTGCTGGCGGACGCGTTCGGCACGGCCAGGATCGCCTCGTCCTACGGGCTCGTGCGGATGTTCCAGAGCCTCGCGGCTGTCTCCGTGCCGCCTACCGCTGGTAACCTTCATACCTACGTTTTGTATATATTGAGGGTAGAAAAGTCGTGCTGCTTTTCAATATCATCATCATCATCAGCCCATATACGTCCCACTGCTGTGCACGGGCCTCCTCTACAACTGAGAGGGTTTAGGCCTTAGTCCACCACGCTGGCCTAGTGCGGGTTGGCGGACTACACACCTTATAAATTCCTAAGAATTTTTGGATGTGCAGGTTTTATCACGATGTTTTCCTTCACCGTTATAGCAAGTGATAATTCATTGTGAATACACACATAACTTGGAAAAGTCAGAGGTGTGTGCCTGGGGTTTGAACCTGCGACCGCCGAAATTCTCGACCGCGCGCCTAAACCTCGAGGCCATCACTGCTTTTTTAAAACCTCATAGCTCCATGTTTTGTCACCCGCTTTGCTGTGGAGGGAAGTGGACAACTCTTTGTTTTCCAACTCCTCCTTTATTTGTCTTTCTGATTAACTTCGTTGCGGGATTATGACAAAAGGTCCCCTTAGATTCGCTGAGCGTCAGTACTCGGCGTCAATACTGTGCGTGCTGTTGATCCTGGAGCACAGGAGTTACAGCAGGGTGTGTGGTGGGATAGGGACACAAAAAAAACCTTAACACCTAGATCCAGTGGCGGTACTTCCATAGAAGCAAGAATAGTCTTAAATCTTAACAAAGCACTTTGACATATAAACGAGAATATCCTGACCCCACAATAAGCAATTATAACTAGACATTACACAATTAACGTGTAACGCTTTTGGGCTTCTGTGGAAGTACCGACACTGGTGCCTATCCTGTGCTCCTTTCCAAAATGATATTTTGAAATTTACCAATAATAATATAATTAGAGTTTATTAACCTTTCATCAAAGAAACACACTAAAAGGGACTGCCTCGTGGTCTCGCGGTACAAGTATGTGCCGTGGGATCTAGAGGTCCTGGGTGCGATTCCCGGGTCGGGCAAAGTGTTATTGGGTTTTTCCATTAGGAAATTCTCGGTAACAGCACGGAGTCTGGAAATGTGCCCGAAAAACGGCAATAGGCTCGCCCCCTATTACGTGGGACTGATACATACCTGGCGAAATGTGGGTGCAGAAATGCACGTCTGCCTACCCCTTCGGGGAATACAGGCGTGAGTTTATGTATGTATGTATGTACTAAAAGGGATTGCTTTTATGGTTGGGAAAAATAGTCGCCTGTTGAGTCTTGTGGCGCAGTTGGCTAGACACCAGCTCGTGAAACGAGAGGCCGCGTCGATCCCGCAGAGACTAATGTTTGTGTGATCCACTAATATTTGTTTCGTGTGCTTGTGAAAGTCTCGATCCCTGCAGAGGCAAATATTTGTAGATCCACTAATATTTGTTTCATGTGAGTTTGTAAAATCCACCACCACCACGACAGAATGTATTTTAGTGTGGGGTCAGAACTATGTATAACAGTTGGGTGTATTTCCAGGTCTAGTGCGCGACGTGACAGGCGGATACTCTTGGTGTTTCTACGGGATGGGGTCCTGCATGGTATTAGGCACTATTCCAGTAATAGCGTTCCACTTAAGCACCAAGAATGAGGACTCGGAATCATCGGTGGATTGAACTATATCATTTTAGTATAAGGGAATGTTTTAGCATCGGGTAGTTTACCCCAAAGGTCCTTCATCATCATCATCATCATCAGCCTCCCCCAATGATCTCCACAGTGGCCTGTTGCAGGCAGCCTGCATCCAGCGACGACCCGCGACCTTCACCAGGTCATCGGACCATCTCGTTGGTGGACGACCTACGCTGCGTTTCCCGCTACGTCCTTAATGGGCCAATATAGTCTTAGAATAAAACTTCTATGATTTAAGTTAAGCTTCACAATTACCCCATAATTTCGGGTAGATTCACAATTTGGGGTAATTTGAGTTATTTGAAAAATAATCGTTGTAATAAATTTGTAAACGTGTTATTTTGAATAAATGTTTTGTTGACTGCCTCGTTGTCTCGCGGTACAAGTATGTGCCGTGCGATCTAGAGGTCCTGGGTTCGATTCCCAGGCCGGGCAGTGTTATTGGGTTTTTCCATTAGGAAGTTCTCAGTAGCAGCACGGAGTCTGGAATTGTGCCCGAGAAACGGCAATAGGCTCGCCCCCTATTACGTGGGACTGATACATACGTGGCGAAATGTGGGTGCAGTAATGCTCCTTTGCCTACCCTTTCGGGGAATACAGGCGTGTGGTTATGTATCTATGTATGTTTTGTTTTAATAAAAAAAACATGTGTGCCATTCACACGTGGTAGAAGTGAAGCCTTCAAAAATGTTGGCTTCAAGGTAAAAATACATTTTATGGCTGCGTTCTTTACAATATTAGATAGTGGCCAAGTATATTAACTAAACTTTACTAAAACGTGTCTGTCTCTTTCTACTGTCTCTTTTTCGTTTCATCGACTTTCAAATGGCATCGATGCTAATGAAGTTTCAATTTTAATGTGATCCATTCCGGCTTCATATGGGCGCACTGTTTTCCTCCATTTTATTTTACTCGGCTTCTTTCAAACCCCAATACACCGCCATCTGTTAGAATCTTATGGAACTCACAGGTAACTCTTTGTCAGAAAATAAATGATTTGTAATTTTAAAAAATGCGACTATTTGAGATATAAACTATCTTATCTTGCGAGTTGGATCAAACAGTTTGCAAAATTTCATCAAAATCGGTTCAGTAGTTTAGGAGTCCATTGCGAACAAACGTAACACGAACTCTTTATATATAGTTAATTGTGCGTCAAATCATACTTATAATTTATAATATTAACGCTAGTAATATTTTAGTAACATTTTTCATATAGACAACTTTGACTATATTTCATTAAATATTAATTATACTGACTTTTAGCAATCTTAGTGAAGTAATTTATTAAGTTGGTATCACTGACAGCCCCGTGGCGCAGTTGGCTAACAGTTGTGAAACGATCTGCGTCGATCCCCGCAGAGACAAATGTTTGTGTGATCTACTAATATTTGTTTCGTACGTGTGAGGGTAAAGTCTCTCGTAGTTATACACGACACAACACTTGTATGTTAATTTGAGGTTACAATGTGGCTGTTGGGCTTAAAATTAATCTTTAAACTGGCAATTTTACGACCCACATATTTGTTTAGGGTCTATTTGTGTGTGAAAAGACTATTGTAATTTCTGATACACAATATATGTGTCGCTAAACAGAAGTGTGACTTTATTATATGTATTTTATGATAATCTCCATGAATGGTAAAAAAATAGTTGTATTATTCTAGACGACATCATCATCATCATCATCAGCCCATATACGTCCCACTTGTGGGCACGGGCCTCCCCTACAACTGAGAGGGTTTTAGGCCTTAGTCCACCACGCTGGCCTAGTGCGGGTTGGCGGACTACACACCTAAGAAATTCCTAATAACTTTTTAGGTGTGCAGGTTTTATCACGATGTTTTCCTTCACCGTTAAAGCAAGTGATAATTCATTGTGAATACACACATAACTTGGAAAAGTCAGAGGTGTGTGCTTGGGGTTTGAACCTGCGACCGTCGAAATTCTCGACCACGCGCCTAAACCTCGAGGCCATTACTGCTTCTAGACGACAAATTAAGTTGATATTTAATAGACTGCTTCGATTGCGATCTAGAGGTCCCGGGTCGGGTAAAATGTTATTGGGTTTTTCCATTAGGAAATTCTCAGTATAGCACGGAGTCTGGAAATGTGCGCGAAAAACGGCAATAGGCTCGTCTATTACGTGGGACTGATGCGTGAGATTATGTATGTATGTAAAATATCATAGAAGTTTTATTCTAAATTGAAAATACGTATTAACAGACATGTCTATGTACGTATAAATGGGGTAATTTTGAGGGGTATTTCTCCCACGAATTGGGGTAAATATCAAGTGGCGGTACTTCCATGGACGCCCAAAAGCGTTACACGTTAGTTGTGTAATGTCTAGTTTATAATTGTGTATTGTGGGCTCAGGATATTCTCATTTGTATGTCAAATTGCTTTGTTAAATAAAGATTTAAAGCGTAAAGATGATTCGGAATTTTGTAAGGCAAGCTGGGCTTTTGGGCTTCTATGGAAGTACCGCCAGTTAATATGAATTCGATATACATAATATTAGTGTTTGAAGTTTTATGTGTGTCTGTACGTATGGAGTGCCACTAACATTAAGCTATAATATGTAATATCAGAAAAAAAAATGTCTTTTGTTAGTGTGCACAAACAGCTGAATAAGATTAGAAGGGAAATAGCCAGTATTTTGTATGGGGACGAGTGTCGCCGCTTGTCTGTCACCTGTTCTACTACGATCACGCGACCAATGTTAATTTCAAACAAAAATGAAGGGCTGCTATTGGTCGTCACACATTTATAAAAGTGTTGATATTACGCGCAACCCGAGTTACTAAGAAGCATGTGTGTCAAACATATGATAGTGTAATCGTAGGTTCGGCACGCTCGGCATGCTCACATTTCCTTTCTAGTCTTATTCGACTGTTCTGTGATTTAGTGGTACTCTATTAATATCATAATTTTAACCATGTAGACATTAAAATTATTAATATTATTTAATGATATTGCTTTGTTAAAATGTACTTTATCATCAGCGTATATGTGCTACTGCTGGGCACGGGCCTCCTCTACAACTGAGAGGGTTTAGTCTACAACGCTGGCCTAGTGCAGGCGGACTACACTCCTAAAAATCCTAAGAACTTTTAGCTGTGTAGATGTCATTACGATGTTTTCCTTCGCCCTTTAAGTAAGTAAATTTTCATTATAAATACATATGTAATTATCTTGGAAAAGTCAGAGGTGTGTGCGTGGGGTTTGAACCCGCGACCGAGGTCATTAGATATTGACAAACGTTCAATAAAAGTCAAGTAATACTTGAACGGCGCCTGTGGTAAAAAAAAACAACATGGCGCGTAACCGAAAATTGTGACGATTTTTCTTTAACGTTTATTTTTCTTTTCTTTCTTTGAAACTTCTTTACGTCGATAAAGAATTTTCACTTCAATCATTTAATGCATGAGTCAGATTCTTAGATTAGTTTGATTCTTGCTCTAAATGTTGTAAAAACACATTTTGGAAAGCAAATGGTTGCTTGTGTAAACTTATCTAATTGTTTTACTAGCTATTTGGCATGTCAAAAACATATAAGGTCACAAGGACATAATCGCTTTTATGATAATAGTTAACAGAGGATTCAGAACTTTTTATTGATTTTCTTCCTACATTCCATCTACATCCTTTTCGATTTACGTAAATTCTTAATAAATTTGAATTATATTAAAGAGGCTCCCAAAGGGGCCTAACTATCCCAAAGGGGTATAAAATATTTAATAATTTTGATTAAAAAGTCACGAGTTTGATTACCGTTTCGGATACCATTACTGTTTCAACTTGGGCTTTGGCAATGTGCCCGTAAAACGCATCGTATTAAGTGTGACTAAACACTGCTTGCGTGCATTGGATGCCTGCTTACCCCTTCAGGGTGTAGGTGTATGGTATATGTATGCTATTATTTACATAATTATTCTTAAATGCCTCTAAGGTGCAGAATTAACATGAGCTTAATATATATTTCGCTTTAATTGTGACCTTAGATTTATGTTTGTAAAAATATGTAAATAATTTCTTTACCGAAATTGCTAAGTATGAGTACTTTATACAGCATAATATAAAGCAAAATTGTGTGATTATCACAAAGAATTGCACGATTATGATGTCTCTATAGTTTTCTTTTTACAATGCAAAGAATATATTTAGATATAACCTGTTAATTTTCTGAGAATAAATTTTGAACTTTATCATTTAACTTATTCATTCATAAATTATGAACAGCGTAATAACTGTCACCTATAAAATCGTACATTATGCTTAACTACGCCTTTGCTGCAACGTTGAAAAAAAGAGAAATGTCATCAATATTTCTCTCTATAAAGAGAAGAGAAAAGGTGAAAAAAACTTGCTTTTTAATAAATATTATTCGATTGAGAGAGTATAGTATAAGCTACAAGCTTGTAACACAAGTGGGAGTAATTCTAAATTTAGGTATTTGATACAACACGTGGGGTATTTTATCAAAAAATTAAGTATTATTTTTTAATTGAATAATATTATGTGTCTTAAATATGATTTGCGCACATATATAACACATATACTAGGTTATTTAGATTAAATTACTTAGATTTGTTAGTTTTAGTAAAAAAAATGATTTGATTAAGTCTATCTTAACGGTTACTGACTCATCTTAGAACACATCAAATTGTCATGTCAAAAACTACTGTCAAAATTTTGCCGCGCTTTTCATGACAGCTCTGCAAATGTACTAACAAAACGTTTGTTATCAAGTTACCATTTTAATAACATGATTAATTTTATGTTATAACTTGAGTTATTTATATAAAAATATCGTTAGAATAAGGGAATAATATTAATCGCAACCTAAGAATAATTTATTCCTTAGTAATAATATAATAATAAAACTTTTTTGATGTGTTCAACTTTGTACAGGTATTGTGTCGTTGGGTTCAGAAAAATGAAGAATGGATTGTGTATTTTGTTGGAATAACTATTGAAAATAACTATTATCCTACCTTTAGTCCTTTACTGGAGACTATTAACACATTTTACAATTTTATACGGTTAGAAATCATGCTCAAAACATTTTAAATGCCCTTGTTTACTCATCTCTTTTCAACCCATGAAAAGCTTCTGTTGCGAAAAAAGGTTAAGTTGTAAGCTGCGAGTTCAGGTTATTATTTTTATTCCTTTATTGTTTGAAAATATCTATTTTATTTAGGCGATAATATTTTTGGCAAAAAAAAATAATTAATAGTAATCACCTATTTTACACGTGTCTCTTCTTCATTTCTCTGTCCTTATCCCAGTATGTAGTGACTACACTATCCCTATTTTAAGTATTAGGCGCTTTTGTTGTATTACAATAAATGGATAACCAAGAATTGTTATTTTATTTCTATGGTGGGTTACCTGTCTTTATTTATACAGGACACCCTGTATAAAGACGGTAAACTAAAACTAAGACAGGCAATAGCCACGGTGATTACAAACACCGTAATTATATTATTGTACGTTTTCCTTACTACCACGAGTATTAAATGTATGTAGTTGTTAGGAAATCGTATTTTTTTAAACTTAGTTTTCGATTAGTCTTTATACACCTGTATATATCACCCTGTACGTTTCCCACAACTCCGTAATACTAAATTTTATTTTAGTTTTTGCCACATTTTTCATTGAAACATAGTCAGTCAAATGCCCGCTCCTATGGGTCATACATCTCTACCTGTCCATTTGAGTACATTCGCATAAATGGATGCTTTTTACTGTAATCTACGTATTATATACAGGTTTAAATAAATAAAATAGACAATTTTTCACATGTTTATTTAAACAAGAACCATAAAATAAACAACTTAAAATACACAAACTATGGCTTACCAACATGGCGCGAGTTACCATAAATTACAGAACATATATACATTTTATTTACTGGGGGCACTAACATATAGGGATAATGAAAATATTTCTTCTTGGATATCGTGATATATACCTTATTTTCATATAAATACCTCATTAGTAAGCCCAAAATTATACGCCAATTTGACCCCATTTATTCTATTCACGTGTAAATACTCCATAGGGAAAATACCCCAATTTTTTCCCCCATAAATAAATATTCACATTTTTACCACATCAGTAAAATTACCCTAATCATTACCCCGTATTACCAGTGGCCGTACTTCCACAGAAGCCGAAAAGCCCAGCTTGCCTTACAAAATACCGATTAATAAATCTTTATGCTTTAAATCTATTTAACAAAAGCAATTTGTTTGATATATAAATGAGGATATCGTGACCCCACAACAAACAGTTATAAACTAGACATTACACAATTAACGTGTATCGCTTTTGGGCTTCTATGGAAGTTCCGCCACTGCCCAAGATGTAGGGTCCCTTCAAATTAAATCACTAAATACATCTAAATATCACATGGATATTAGGACCAAATTTTGTAGTAAATCCTACCCCCCCCCCCCCTTGTAGTGCTAACGTAATCAATCCAATCCATCAGCCAATCGAAGTCCACTGCTGGACATAGGCCTCTCCCAATGACTTCCACAGGGACCTGTTGGAAGCAGCCTGCATCCAGCGACGTCCCGCGACCTTCACCAGGTCGTCCGGCCATCTTGCTAACGTAATACTCCCACTTAAAGTATTATGTAAATAAATAAATATCAGACATGGATTTTAGGACCAAATTTACTTAAATACTGGGAGTCCCAAAAACAGGCACCCCATTCTTAAACTTTGCAACATTTCTGCACGTTTTCCTTCTGCTTATCCTTCTGGCAGCACCGGCGTTCAGTCGCCTCCTCTCTTCTCCCTTTGCCCGCTAGGGGGCGGTCCTTCTCATCCCACACGACTACCCCGTCGCACGCGCAAATCCTTTTCGGGTTCTGGAACACGCCTGCCGAACGAGCTATGATCCCACAGGCGAGTCTGTGCAAAAAAATGTTATAGTTATCTATACTAATATTAAAAAAGTGATGGCCTCGAGGTTTAGGTGCGCGTTTGAGAATCTCCACAGTCGCGGGTTCAAATCCCAGATACACACAACTGATGTTTCCAAGTTATGTGCGTACTCACAATGAATTATCATGTACTTTAACGGTGAAGGAAAACATCGTGATGAAACCTGCACACCTAAGCGTTGTTAGGAATTTCTTAGATGTGTAGTCCGTCAATCTGCACTTGGTAAGCGTGGTGGACTAAGGCCTAACCCCTCTCAGTTGTAGAGGAGGCCCGTGCACAGCAGTGGGACGTATATGGGCTGATGATGAGAGAAGATACATAAAAGATTTCATTATTACTGGTTAATAAATGAAAAATAGCCTGACTGCCTCGTAGTCTCGCGGTACGAGTATGTGCCGTGCAATCTAGAGGTCCTGGGTTCGATTCCCGGGTCGGGCAGTGTTATTGGGTTTTTCCATTAGGAAATTCTCAGTAACAGCACGGAGTCTGGAAATGTGCCCGAAAAACGGCAATAGGCTCGCCCCCTATTACGTGGGACTGATACATACCTGGCGAAATGTGGGTGCAGAAATGCACCTCTGCCTACCCCTTCGGGGAATACAGGCGTGAGTTTATGTATGTATGTAAATGAATAATATTTAGTGCTTACGGGTGTCCGCTGTCCCCATCGTCTTTGGAGGAGGGCGAAGACCCCCTGCCCAGATCGTCCCTCCTCTCAGTCACCGCCACAGACCTGCCAATAATGTCCCACACCTGCGAAAATTAAAATTTTATCTATATCTTCCACCTCTGACTTTTCGAAGTTATGTGTGTATTCATATTGAATTGTCATTGTCAATTCCGCACGAGACACAGACATAGATGAGATGCTTCACGCTACGGTTAAAGGACACTTTATATATAAATGCTATAATGAAAAGGCCGACATAATAGGTAATTGTAGTAATGTTTTTCTCAATTCTGACCTCTTCACTTCCTCGTAGCAGCACAAAAGTACCAGGCTATCATAAGTTAATAGGAGTTCAATCGTCTCTTTCACTAAGTTATTTGTTAGAGAATACTGAATTTCCTCGTAGCAGTACAAAAGCACCAGGCTATCATAACTTAATAGGAGTTCAATCGTCTCATTCACTATTTAAACTATTTATTTGTATAAAGAGAATACAGAATTATTAGCGTCAAATACTTCCTCATAGCAGTACAAAAGTACCAGGCTATCATAACTTAATAGGAATTCAATCGGCTCTAGCACTAAACTATTTATTTGTTTAAACAATACTGAATTATTAGCGAGAGACACTTCCTCGTAGCAGTACAAAAGTACCAGGCTATCATAACTTAATAGGAGTCCAATCGTTTCTTCCTCTAAGCTATTTGTTTGAAGAAAACACTGAATTAGTGATAAGACACTTTTTCGTTGCAGTAAAAAAGTACCAGGCTATCATAACTTAATAGGAGTTCAATCGGCTCTAGCACTAAACTATTTATTTGTTTAAACAATACTGAATTAGTGAGAGACACTTCCTCGTAGCAGTACAAAAGTACCTTCACTAAGCTGTTTGTTTGAAGAAAACACTGAATATATGACACTTTTTCGTTGCAGTAAAAAAGTACCAGGCTATCATAACTTAATAGGGAGTTTTAATCCGTATTTTTCACTAAGCTGTTTGTTTTAAAAAACTACTATTTTACTAGTATTAGCGAGAGACACTTCCCAGTAGCAGTACAAAAGTACTAGGCTATCATAACTTATTAGGAGTTCAATCGTTACATTCACTAAGCTGTTTAAAGACAAGAAATTATCAGTGAGAGGTACTTCCTTGTAGCATTTAAAAACACCTACCTTTAACACATCATCGAGAATCCTGAACCGTGCCCGTCCATTCTCGTCAGCCACAATGTTTCCGAGGTCCCCGGCGTGTCTCCTGTCTCGAGGGTCACCTGGACCTCCGTGCGCAGTACCCGAGGGATTGTAGTGGTCTCCTATAGACCTGCAGCCCTGGGGAGGACATATGCAGATATATTTAATCATTTAACAGAACCACATCACATATTTTAAAACATTGGCCAGCAGTGGGACGTATATAGGCTGATGATGAACTCATTCTAAGGAACTACATCTGGTGAACGTAGCTTTATCCGAAAAGATATAAGTTACCTATGTAACTATGCTATCACAGTACAAAGATTAAGTCATCATCATCAGCCCATATGCGTCCCACTGCTGGGCACGGGCCTCCTCTACAACTGAGAGGGTTTAGACCTTAGTCCACCACGCTGGCCTAGTGCGGGTTGGCACAAAGATTAAGTAACATTAAACAATTGAATTCAGCCCCGTGGCGCAGTTGACTAGACACCAGCTTGTGAAACGAGAGGCCGCTGGCTCGATCCCCGCCCCGAGACAAATGTTTATGTGATCCACAAATATTTGTTTTGGGTCTGGGTGTTTGTAAGACCGAAAAGTCTGTCGTAGTTTCTGATAGTTTTTATGTTTTCATTTTTATTCTTTCATATGATAGTTTTTAATAATAAATGTAATTAAATGCAAAAATTGTAATTTCCTAGTTGTAATTCCGAATGTGGTTTTATTTATTTATAATTTTATTCTTTTTTTTTGTATCGTCACACTATTTTTTAATTTTGTTTTTTTTTATATAATTAATATTATTATAATAGCATATTTATTATTAAATATAATTTCCAATACTAATATAAATAAATTAATGTGTCTGAGCAATAATATCAAGAATGTTGTATTCACCTATAATGATGGTACGCAATGTCCAATGCTATTTATTCAACTGTATTTTAAAGTGTATGTGTAACTGTCGATGATGTCTCTAAATAAATAAATACCTGCGACGCAAGACTTGATCTTAGTGTAGGGTCAGAGCAATGTATGTGACTGTTGGGTGTATGTAATCGACTTTTCTAATGATGGAGATAAAGATGCATGAAATACGCACAAATATAAATTGTAAAAGTTGGTATGTGCCTGAAATTTAAACCTGTGACTATTGAGATCTTAAAGCTTGGATAAAATTAGCGATCAAAATGTAATGTCGTACAGCAATAATTAAAACACAATGCGTCACCTAAATCGTATATATTCTCTAAGTGTTTACCATTTATTTCAATCCTATTTGCCGACATTTAACCATAATTTTAATATAACAATATATAATTAACAAAACAAAAAATACATAAAATATACACTTTTTGAATAACAAAAACTAATCCACCAGAAATAAAAATTCTAGCGACATTATAAGATGACTTTAACAATACTAATATCACGTACTTTAACTGTGACGGAAAACATCGTGAGGAAACCTGCACACCTAAAAGTTCTTAGAAATTTCTTAGGCGTGTACTCCACCAACCCGGAATATTCCAGCGTGGTGGACTAAGGCCTTAACCCTCTCAATGGTAGAGGCCCATGCCCAGGACTCATATGGGCTGATGATGATGTAGTCCGCCAACCTGCACTAGCCTAGTGTGGTAAATTAAGGTACTTAGTTGTAGAACAGGTCAATTAACAGAGCAGGTCAAAAATATGATGTCAGGTCCTCATAAGTAATCCACGGGCGGTAACATCCATGCTGGGTCGGAAGGCGCCGGTGAGTCCGACACACCCTCGCCCCTACGGGGGTGGGAAGCAAATGCATACATACATACATACATACATAAACTCACGCCTGTCTCCCGTTAGGGTAGGCAGAGACTATAGAGCACCAAATGCCACGGTCCAAACACACCACTTTCGCTTCCTCCACTGACATTATCCTCTTCATGCATGCACGTCGGTTTCGAGGACTCTTATGCAAATGCATACAATCAAATTAATAAACTACCCTACCTCGCTCAAGTCTCCGGCAGCATGCACGTGCAGTCCATGCACTCCTGCTGGTAGACCGTCAATGCTCCCGTCCGCCACCAGGGGACCATCCTGGGCTTGTTGGAACCTGATGACGCCCAGCACGCGCCCACTGCAGCACGACTGGCTGGCCACCATGGCAACTGCCGACTGCGTTTCTAGACAATTTGGGTAATTCTCACACGCTTGTACTCTTGTACTCATACTAGAAAGGAAATGTGAGCATGCCGAGCGTGCCGAACCTACGATTACACTATCATATGTTTGACACAGTGGCGGGACTTCCATAGAAGCCCAAAAGCGTTACACGTTAATTGTGTCTAGTTTATAATTGTTCATTGTGGGGTCAGGATATTCTTATTTATGTCAAATAGTTTTTGTAAAATGAAGATTTAAAGCTTGAAGATTATTTTTCGGAATTTTGGAATGCAAACTGGGCTTTTGGGCTTCTATGGATATATCGCCACTGGTTTGACACGGCCGCTTCTTAGTAATTCGGGTTGCGTGTAATATCAACACTTTTATAAATGTGTGATAGCAGCCCTTCATGTTTGTTTGAAATGTTTATCATTGGTCGTGTGATCGTAGTAGAATGAACAGGTGACAGACAAGCGGTGACACTCGTCCCCGTACAACGGTCGGGCAAAGTTTTATTGGGTTTTTCCACTAGGAAATTCTCAGTAGCAGCACGGAGTATGGAAATGTGCCCGAAAAACGGCAATCCCATAAAAAACAAGACTTGTAAAAAAAACCAAGTCTCGCAGCTCAGTTCTTCTGCCGTAAAAAGTTGTGAGATCCATATGATACCAAGTCGATGAATTTATTCAGCCCCCGTTTAAGGGAACTTCTGTCTTAAGTTATTATGCACTTAGCTGGTAAGCTAAGTAAGTAGGTACCAGACACCATCTTATTGTGACCATATCAATATTAAAAATCTTTTATATTTCAAATAATTTAGTTGGACTTGGCAATCGCATAAAAACACAATGTATTTCACTTTTAGTGCGATTGCCAAGTCAAAACTATTTTATTTGAAACATAAAAGATTTTTAATATTGATATGGTCACTATAAGATGGTGTCTGGTACTTACTTAGCTTACCAGCTAAGGTTATTTCAATATTACAAACAGACACTCCAATTGTATTTATTTGTATAGATATCTTAATCAGTGGCGGTACTTCCATAGAAGCCCAAAAGTGTTACACGTTAATTTGTAATGTCTAGTTTATAATTGTTTATTGTGGAGTCAGAATATTCTCAATTATATGTCAAATTGCTTCTGTTAAATAAAGATTTAAAGCCGAAAGATTATTATTCGGAATTTTGAAAGGGAAACTGGGCTTTTGGGCTTCTATGGAAGTACCGCCACTGATCTTAATGAGATGTGAGATCAGTTGAAGATGGGTCAGTAGATTGGTGTACTTCAAAAGATTTAACTCACCTCCAAATCCTTGTAAGACTGCCCGCTTGCCAGAACTCTTGGTGACCATATCAAGTACCGTTAAACTTGGTAAAGTTGTTTCTACAACCACCGCTCCATTTTTAAATGTTGCCTGGATAGAGCAATTTACTCATATATTTTTTTATTAATACTTTACATTCGTCATGATGACCTCGAGGTTGAGGCACGCGGTCGAGAATCTCGACGGTCGCGCGTTCAAACCCCAGGCACACACCTCTGACTTTTCCAAGTTATGTGTGTATTCATTATGACTTATCACTTACTTTAATGGTGAAGGAAAACATCGTGAGGAAACCACCACACACCTAGAAGTCCTTAGGAATTTCTTAGGTGCATAGTCCACCAACTGGCACTAGGCCAGCATGGTGGACTAAGGCCTAAACCCTCTCAATGGTAGAGGAGGCCTGTGCCCAGCAGTGGGACGTATAAGGGCTGATGATAATGATAATGAATACCAAAAAAGAACTTATAATATGGAGGCCAAATTGGCAATCTTATTGCTCAAAGCAATCTTTTCCAGAAAACCATGCATGACGGATTAATAAACAAGTGATCAAGATGTGGGGGTGTATAAAAAAATTTACTATGGTTATGCTTAATCTTACCTCTGTAACACCGTTTTGTGATTTCAAATCGATCAATGTTTTGTTTAGAGTTTGTTGGTCTGGTGTCACACCGAAGTCGACTAAGATTTCCAACTGAAACAATAGATATATAATAAATAATAATAAATACACCCAACAGTCACATACATAGTTCTGACCCCACACTAAGATACAAGTCTTGTGTTGTGGGTATCAGAAACTACGAGAGACTTTTTGGTCTCACATACACCCAGACACGAAACAAATATTTGTGGATCACACAAACATTTGTCTCGGTGCGGGGATCAAACCCGCGGCCTCTCGTTTCGCAAGCTGGTGTCTAGTCAACTGCGCCACGGGGCTGTCTATATCTGTGATATATATTTATTGCATTATGCTTTAAAGTTTTTGTATACTACTTACATATCTACACATGAGCTAATAAACTTAAGTAAATAATTTGTAATATTATACAGGTGTAAACAAACCATGGGCTTCCTCTACCATTGAGTGGATTTAGGCCTTAGTCCACCATGCTGGCTAGTGCACGGACTAGACATGTAAGAAATTGCTATGAGCTTTTAGGTGTGCAGGTTTATCATGTTTTCCTTCACCGTTAAAATATGTGATTGTTTATTGTGAATACTAATAATACTTTGACTTTGACTTTGCAGGAGAGGAGTCTATTACCACTGTCGAAGCAGTATGCTACTTTGAGTCAGATTAAGCAAGTGCGGGGGCCTGTAGCAAATTCTTTGTATTCATAAGTAAATGTGATAAAAAAACAATAATTCTATACCCAATACCTCAATATGTTTCTTTTTTATCTATAAGTTGCAATGTTGTTGGATATTTGACTAGTTAATTGCAAAAAAAAGAGATGAGATTGAACGGGTTTATATATGCAAGGCACCTTTTTTTTTGCAGAGCCCAAAGCAACTGCTATTCTTGCAAAATGGTTACTTAGGCCCTGATGCTGCTACTGATGACTTGCTAAAGGCGAAAATTAAGAACAAAATACCTGACCCAGGAATCGAACCCGAGACGTCTCGATTACAAGCGGTCATTAAAGTTAATCCTTTCCGTAGCTCCATAAATAAATGAAACGCGATAAGGAATAGGTAAATTAGAACATTATTATTTCCTGTTAATTTTATGCAATAGCGTCGATTACTTCATAATAAATCACTATCCGAAGGTCAAATATATGGAATAAATAATACTAAAGATTGTCCTTAAGTATCATTGGTATTTATAAACATTTAACATAAAAAAAAAAACATTAAAAATATTTTTCAATAATTTTCCCGTTAAATATCTTCAATGAACTTACTTTGGTGGTTACCATGATGCTTAGTTAATAATGATTACAATATGTTGTTTAATTATTCTTCGAATCACTGCAAAACACACTTATTTCGTATTTTCTAGAAGACGATGTGAAACAGTGAAAAACAATCGGCGACTACGAAATTCATTCCATATCTTTACGTCATTTTCCGGTTACGCCATCTTGTTCTCACATGTTAGTATTTGGTATAGCTGTCCTGTATTACGCTAGAAATATTGAAATTGGACTTTGACGTTATGTTTACAAAGTATGTTACATAAACAATTCAGGCAACATGTTGTTTTGAATAAATTTTTTTGGGATTCACAAATTTGGCACGTAAAAACACGGAAAAGGAACTTGGGTCGTAGAAATGCCCGTGCCTACGCCTTCAAAGGTACAATCGTAAATATATTCAGTTTAAAAATATTTAATATAATATGTAAATTATATTGAATGATAATGTAATATAATCAGATGCAAAATGGTTTAAGAATGCAACACTACACTGTACGTAAATTGATTCTGTAGAGCTCATTGCTCATGCTCATTATGCACAAATGAGTAACAGGATAAGTTGAAGTTAAAATTTCCTTGAACTTAAAATAATTTAAAAATACAATTGAATTTATTTAAAAACATTATTTACGTAATTCGTAACTCAAAAATGTATAAAATTTGTACTAACTTTTTAGGTCATACAGCAGGGCTAGGCCAAAACACGATGAGCTGACCCAAACCTCATTAATGTTTATTGTGTGGTCTCATAATCTATAGTAAAACTCCCAGGCCGGGTTTTACATGTTTTTTCCCTATCTTTTTCTCAAAATCGTCAATATTGTACATTTATTTTTGTAGTCGTGATGGCTTCGAGGCTTAGACACGTGGTCGGGAATCTCGACGGCCGCGCGTTCAAACCCCAGTCTCACGCCTTTGACTTTTCCAAGTTATGTGTCATTCACGATGAATTATCACGTACTTTAACGGTGAAGGAAAACATCGTGAGGAAAACAGCACACCTAAGTGTTCTCTTAGGAATTTCTTAGGTGTGTATTCCGCCAACCCGCACTAGGCCAGCGTGGTGGACTAAGGCCTGTCAGTTGTAGAGGAGGCCCGTGCCCAGCAGTGGGACGTATATAGGGCGCTGTGGCTGACGGGTTTGAGAGAGAAAAATCTCTCGTAGCAGTGGCATAAGACTTTATTGTGTAAAACAACATATAAGTCTGTTTGGTATATATTTATTTCAAATAGAACATATTTTTACATTTCAACGTTACAATTTAAGTATTGCGTCTGACTTTGGCTGTAGAGTTTGGCGATATGTTTCTCTGCAACGGCGACGTGGGCAGAAATCTACGCGGCTTCACGTCTACATGCATTGTCTCTGACAAGGACAGTTGGCGCGTAGAGCCCTTGTCTATGGCTCGGAACACAAACATCGGCGTTTCTGCTTGTTGACCTGTAATAAATTATTGAAAAAAAATACTAATTAACTTAATATTGAAGGGCCGAATATATAAGTCCATTATAAGACCTATCGTTCTGCATGGATCGGAGTGTTGGGCTACGAAGAAGACGGACGAAAGACGACTGCATGCAGCTGAAATGCGAATGTTGCGATGGATGTGTGGTACAACACGGATTGACAGAGTGAAGAATGAATAGAGGAAGTTTGAAGGGTAGCTCCCGTGATAGATAAGCTAGTGAGTGAAGGAAAACATCGCGATGAAACCTGCACACCTAAAGAGTTCTTAAGAATTTCTTAGGTGTAGTCCGCCTGCACTAGGCCAGCGTGGTGGACTAAGGCCTCTCAGTTGTAGATGAGGCCTAGAAGTGGGACGTATATGGGCTGATGATGAATTTACCAGTATTCGTTCTTTTCTTTCGTTCTTTGTTCACGCTGTTGTCCGGAGGGGAGGATTGTTTTGAAGGTTTTGTCGTGGCTGTCTTCGACTGCTCTCTGGTGAAAAGTCAATAAAATATACTAGTCAATACGGGTGTAAAAAAACTAAGTCAGGTAATGTTAATGTTACGCCGATTACGAACACATCTATACTCTATACATTAAATAAAATTGGAGTGTCTGTTTGTAATATTGAAATAACCGCTTTTTAATAATTCATATAAATAAATAAATACACCCAACAGTCACATACATAGTTCTGACCCCACACTAAGATACAAGTCCTGTGTCGTGGGTATCAGAAACTACGAGAGACTTTTCGCTCTCACAAACACCCAGACCCGAAACAAATACTTGTGGATCACACAAACATTTGTCTCGGTGCGGGGATCGAACCCGCGGCCTCTCGTTTCACAAGCTGGTGTCTAGCCAACTGCGCCACGGGGCTGTCAATATAAAAAAAATCAAGTGTTAGGCGGAACGAAGTTCGCCGGGTCAGTTAGCATGTACAATAAAGTTTTAAATAAAAAATAAAGCAGATCAGCGAAGTATTAAAAGTAATACCTAGCAAGCGACGTTTTCTTGTGAAATATTCCGTATTTGAGGTGAGGCACCGTTGGATCGGGCATTCGCGCCCTCGGGGGGCATGGCCAGCATCGCTGCGGGGGCAACGGGGGGTACTTCTTCCTGGTTAAACCATATTAAACATTATTAAGCGCTGTCCCTGAAGCAGTGATGGCCTCGAGGTTTAGGCGCGCGGTCGAGAATTTCTGCGATCGCAGGTTTAAACCCCAGGCACACACCTCTGACTTTTCCAAGGTTTGTGTGTATTCACAATGAATTATCACTTGCTTTAACGGTGAAGGAAAACATCGTGATAAAACCTGCACACCTAAAAAGTTCTTAGGAATTTCTTAGGGGTGTAGTCCGCCAACCCGCACTAGGCCAGCGTGGTGGACTAAGGCCTAAACCCTCTCAATGGTAGAGGAGGCCCGTGCCCCGCAGTGGGACGTATTTGGGCTGTTGATGATGATGATGATTGATTTCATTTTTAAAGACAAGTTAGGCTTACAGACTCGCTGAGCTTTACCGCTAGATGTCACTATGTGTTGATAGATCAGGATTTCTAGTAGGTAAGTGCTCAAATAGTGTCACAGAACAGTTGAATATGACTAGAAAGGAAATGTGAGCATGCCGAGCGTGCCGAACCTACGATTACACTATCATATGTTTGACACACACGCTTCTTAGTAATTCGGGTTGCGTGTAATATCAACACTTTTATTATTTATTTATTTATTTATGCTTCATATACATAAAAGTATAAAGGCGGACTTAATGCCTAAGGCATTATCTGCCAGTCAACCTTAGGGTGGTGCAGAGAAACATGAAAAGGTGCATAAATATCGACAATTCAATATATCTATATATACATATACATACATAGATAAATATAAATATATACACATGATACTTCTGACATACAATTAAATAAAAGTTGCCGAACCCTTTCTTTAAAAGAAAAACGGTTTGTCAACATCCATCCATCAATCATCATTTATTAATGTGTGACAGCCAATAGCAGCCCTTCATGTTTGTTTGAAATGTTTATCATTGGTCGTGTGATCGTAGTAGAATGAACAGGTGACAGACAAGCGGCGACACTCGTCCCCATACACAATGCTGGCTATTTCCCTTCTAATCTTATTCAGCTGTTCTGTGGTCTTTATAGGGATGGATGGAAAAAATATATCGATATATATCGTATCGATATTTTTAGAAAATATCGTATCGATATTTTTAGAAAATATCGTTTCGATATTTTTAGAAAATATCGTTGTTTGCAGTCTAGAAAAATATCGATATTTTGATATATCGATATTTTTAGCGACTACGAGATTACCTATTGTTTTTTTTTTAGAATTTTAGTTTCCCTAGCTTCATAAATAGTCGTAAACTCGAGGCTTGAGAGTAGCTCTTGTTGATTTTTTCTTTTTTTTGCGAATTTAAATCTGTATAGGTACTTTAACTCGATCAAAGTAAAATTTGAAAAAACACAAAAAATATATCGAATTTGATATTTAGAATTAAATATCGAACATCGATATTATCAAAATAAAAATATCGACGATATATATCGATTATTTTCTGAAAAAATATCTTGATATATCGATATTTTTACCCATCCCTAGGTCTTTATAGTAAATGTTTCTCCTTACTGTTCGTTGCGTGATATCGCTTTTTTCTTATGTTTTGAAGTTCTTTCGGCGTTCGGCCATGACTGGGTGTAGGGTATAGGGTAAGTTATCTGTCTGAAATTAAAAAATAACATTATCATTTCCTACAATACAACTATTTCTTGACACTTTTTTTTCTGATTTTGACACGTTTTTTATAGCTACTGCGCTCATATAAAATGAAATTATATTTATTGAATCCATAAAATGTCAAATACATCACTTAGATTCAGTCATTTCAAAATTTGTTGTACCACTCTGTTCGGAAGGCAGTCATCACTAGAGAAGAACGGGCATAAAACTCTAGTGTTGCTCTTTTCCAATCAAGAGATATTGGTCGTAGCTTGACGATATTATAATCTAACGCCTTCCCATTTAATACAAAAATAATTTTTGAATCCGAACCAGTGACTGAGAATAAAATAAAATAAAACTTTATCTTTAACACTATGCTTCATCTCTCCATCACCCTAAGGTAGACTGTTAGAGAATGCGTCAAGCATTAACTCCGCCATATAACTACAGTTTGTTGTATGAAGCTAAATCCTTACTAATCCTTTATAATAATAATTATCTATAAATGCGAAAGTAACTCTATCTGTCAGTCTGTCTGTCTCGCTTTCCTGCTAAAACTACTGAACCGATTTAAATGAAATTTGGTACACAGATAGTTTAGAGCCTGAGAAAGGACACAGGCTACTTTTTATTGCGAAATAGGGGTTTTAAGGGGTTGAAACGGGAGAGTAAATGTTGTGTGGAAGTATTGTCATTTTTAAAGCTAGAAGCTTGAAAATTATTTTTAGGCTGTTGATTAGATATAAATAAATATGATATTCAAAGTTTGTAGAAAAAACCTTTAAGGCGGTAAAATAAAAATAGGGGATGAAAGAACCCAAGCCTGTAGTCTACGCGGACGGAGTCGCGGGCAAAAGCTAGTAAAAAATAAACACACTTTTTTCCTTCTGTACGGTAATAAGTCATTCAACAGTGAGAGATATTAACAATTTTTACCCAAGGCCCTTATTATTAATGCGTCTCATGTCATACTTTGAATTTAAATGTAAATTCGGCTGTTCACAAAACGCGTTGATTTATTGAGCAATAAAAATCAAACTTACAACGTCTTAGCTTTCTTGGCTTTATGTTTTTCCATAATTATACGAGAATTTTTTCATATCTTCGATTTTATCACGCAAAATTTTGATAATTTTTGTGTCAAGACCACATAATTGCGTTGTCATGGTAACTGCATGTACATAATTAATAAGTTGTCTAGCTCAAGGTCACTAGAGAAATAAATCGTGCTTTAACGCAAAGCATACAAAACAAAAGTAGGCACTCCTTTCAATACGGATAGAGTTCACAATGCGTAAATTACTACAAAACTGTTAGAATTAGTATAAATAAATTAACGATTACTGCATTGAATGTTAATTTCGAAGAGATATTCACCTATCCTAAACACAGAAACTGATTTTTTTCTAAAGGCATTTTTTCGCACGGGAAAAACCACACTGGTACTGGTGTGTCAGACTGGCACATGGAATGAATATTTAAAACTAAACGTGAATATGAATAACATTATGCAAATAATATCGACATGAATTGCACGTGAGAATATTTTCCTTATATTTTTTTCGTATTAAAATTTAATTATTTGTAATAAAAATATTTTTCATAAATTTCTGCGTGTTTTGGAGCGTAACGCTCTTAGCGACACCTTTTGGAATATTGGATGACTAAAAATAGGGTGGTCACGTAAGAATTTTTCCTGAATATTGAAGAAAATATGTAATTTTATTCTGTAGTAAAGCAGCCAATAACTGTTTCAAAAAGTGTAAGTATTATTAAATTCACTAGTTATTAAAGGGTTAGTAAATTCCTTGTAAATTTATATATAAGGTTAAAGTGAATTCAACAAAAGCGGCTTTTCTGTAGTACTTAATGTTAGCCGCTTTCGTTCGTGTGTCCATCGTGCGCAACAGTATTTGTCTTAAAATTTGTTTTTGTTTTTTTATGTCAAAACATATATGATTATTTTTAAATCAAGATCCTGATTCATTTTACAAATTGTATAAGAAATTGATTGTTTTTCTGTACCAAACTTTAATGGTTGAAGTGATTCGTAATTCGATAAAGCTGGCCCAGCTCGTTAAAATAATTTAATAACTGTATATTTTTTACTAAAACATGTATTAGCAAAATAATATTAAACTTATCAGTTAGATAGCAAATTAATTTCCGCCCGCTGGTAACCCACCACCTGCCAACGCGCGGTGCGGTGTGCGGGGAAGCGGTATTTTTTGCAACTATTTCCTAGAAGTAGAATCCACAATTTATTCAATAACGCGTTACTGTGCAACGGTGCGCCCGGGTCACCACTACAGCGTCGACTAAATTGTGAAAAAACTCCATTTAAGTGCATTAGAATGTGAAAAATTGCATTTCGGCCTGTTGTTTATCATAAAACGTAAGTACCCAATGTCAAAAGTTGTTGACACGGCTAAATATAAAGTTGTTTGGATGTGTGCGTGTGTAAAGAGTGCGCTAGTGTGCGTTAAACGTCAAAATTCTTGGAATTGGCTCGAGGGTTACTTTACTGGGCATTTGGTTCGATACAGGTAAAATGTACGAAGGCTTTTCCCGGGACACACTTGCATTATATTATCGCAGTTTTAATCGGTTTGCCGGCGCGTTATCATTGTTATAACAGTGTTTGAAACAACTACGTAGTACGGAGCAAAGTTTTTAAGGTAAATAAATCACGTATTTGCAACTTTTTTTTGTTCGACAACAGACTAAGGCAGTGGAGCACAAGTGCCGAGATGATTCCGAGAAATTTTTTTCATGTAATTTGTTCAGTTTTATTATTTTTATCCTGTTTTCTTGAATTTAAGAGGTCAATGTCTTCAAGTTTTTGCTTCTAAGACATACCCTAACTCTTTGAAAGTGGGGGCATAAAAGTCTTCTTTATATTTTTCAATATAAAATGTAAAGTGGGCTTCTTGTATGACAACTGTACAGAGTAAAGTAAGGAATTCCGCACCAACAATTACTTATAAACAAACATGTAGTTGGACAATTTGATTTGAGCTGATGTTTACAAGATACCAAATAACCAATAACTGAAATGTATAAAATACTAGTTTTTGCCCGCGACTCTGTACACATAGATTACAGAGTTGGGTTCAGAAAGAAAATTAGTTGTTATTGTAATTTTACTCCACAGAGACCCACTTATGTCCATACCAAAAAACATTCAAATCGGTCAAATGGTTTAGCCGCATGAAAGCGTAACAGACATATCATGTTATTCTCACATTTCTAACATATACCCATTCCCACAGGAATAGTAAGTTTTTCCAGTACAAAGTGTCCTATGTTACTCTGGTAGGTCCCATCTATCCCCATATCAAAAATCATTCAAATTGGTTCAGTAGTTTCGGAGCCTATTTAATGCATGCAAACAATTAAATGGATATCCATAAAATAGTACAAAAATACACTATGTTCGTTTAAGACTAAAAACGAGTAGTATATAATGCATAGTATGTCATATATAAAGGAATATTATAGGGAAGTAACAATATTAATATTCATTTGTTTCTTAGAATATTTTTGTTTGTAAAATACATGTTATGTCATATATTATGTATTTGTAAATAATCTTATTGACTTAATATTTTTACCGTGATAACTGTGATAAGGATTACTAAGAAAACCACAGGGAGTTATCAGACACTTTTATTTAAAATAATAATGTGTTATATTTGCAATAAACAAAATATGATAATGTATTATAATTATATTATATTCGGCGGTCGCGGGTTCAAACACCTCTGACTTTTCCAAGTTATGTGTGTATTCACAATGAATTATCACTTGCTTTAACGGTGAAGGAAAACATTGTGATGAAACCTGCACACCTAAAAGTTCTTAGGAATTTCTTAGGTTTGTAGTCCGTGACCGTACTAGGGCAGCGTGGTGGGCTAAGGTCTGAACCCTCTCAGTTGTAGTGGAGGCCCGTGCTCAGCAGTAGGACGTATTTGGGCTGATGACGATGACGATTATAATTAAGTATGTGAATGTTTTTAACAGATGGCGTTGATCTTACTAAGCTTTTGTTTAGAATTCAGTGGTCGGCAACCTTTTGACAGGAACGGGCCGCAATGTGGCAAAATAATCTAAAGGCGGGCCCGCACTAGTGATATTTATCCTAGATTCTACCTAATACCTATGTATAATTGGTCATATCTCATAGAACAAATGAAAATTCTGTCTAATGCTAAGATTCACGGGCCACAAGCGTGGCCCGCGTGCCGCGTGTTGGCGACCACTGGTTCAAACAAGACTTTTTGTCGCAAGTAAACCCACCAACGTCCGAAAGATGGCGTTATTGTGCAATTTTCTATTCAGCTTTTTACGTTGTCTTCGTTTACTTGACAAACTGTCTGCCTTGATAGTTTCAACCCCAGGCATACACCCCTGACTTTCCGAAGTTATATGTGTATTCACAATGAATAACGTACTTTAACGGAGAAGGAAAACATCGTGAAGAAACCGGCACATAGAAAGGTTCTTAGGAATTTCTTAGGTGTGTAGTCCGCGACCGCACTAGGCCAGCGTGGTGGGCTAAAGCCTAAACCCTCTCAGTTGTAGACGAAACCCGAGCCTAGCAGTGGGACGTATATGGGATGATGATGATGAATTAATAAGCAGCAGTTTATCTTGGCGTTTGTTAGTCAGTGGTACACCCTTAATAGGCCAGCGTGGTGGTGTAATAACCTTAGATGTAGAATTGACTCGAGCCTAGCAGTGGGACGTACACTACCGACAAAAAGTTTGGAAGCACTTTTAATACTCTCAATTACTTTAGAAATAATATAAGATATAGTATTATTTAATTACGAGTGATTAGGTACTTAATTAAAACAACAATTAAACTATTAAACAAAACCATATTCTTATTCATCATCATCATCATCATTATCAGCCCAAAGAAGTCCACTGCTGAACATAGGCCTCCCCCAATGACTTCCATAGTGACCTGTTGGAGGCAGCCTGCATCCAGCGACGACCCGCGACCTTCACCAGGTCGTCGGACCATCTTGTGGGTGGACGTCCTACGCTGCGTTTTCCGGTACGCGGCCTCCACTCGAGAACCTTTTGGCCCCATCGGCCATCGGTTCTCCGCGCTATGTGCCCGGCCCATTGCCACTTCAACTTGCTAATCCGCTGGGCTATGTCGGTTACTTTAGTTCTCCTACGGATCTCCTCATTCCTGATTCGATCTCGTAGGGAAACCCCGAGCATAGCCCTCTCCATAGCTCGTTGCGTGACTCTGAGCCGTCTAATGAAATTCGTTGAAGGTCATACAGGTATACGCGCCGACCTCGACACACCCAGATGAAGAAGTAGAGGAGATGTATGAGGACATAAGTCGGGCCATACATACTTCCAAAACCTACTTCAATGTTGTTATGGGAGACTTCAACGCAAAGTTAGGCATGAGAAGCGATGCAGAGTTGAAAGTGGGGCAATTTGGACATGGGCAAAGGAACCCCAGGGGTCAGCGGCTGGCCGACTTTCTGGAGAAAGAGGGACTCTTCGCGATGAACTCTTTCTTCCAGAAGCCGCCTCACAGGAAATGGACCTGGCTGAGTCCTGACGGTTCTACGAGAAATGAGATTGATTTCATCTTGACGACGAATAGACGGATATTCAGTGATGTCTCTGTGATCAACAGGGTGAAAACCGGCAGTGATCACCGAATGGTTAGAGGCTCATTGAATATCAACGTCCAGTTAGAAAGGCGTCGCTTGATGAAGTCTACGCTCCGACCTACTCGCGCTCATATCCAAAACCCCGAGAGCTTTCAACTCGAGCTGTCAAATCGCTTTGATTGTTTAGATGAAAACCTTGCTGTGGACGAGCTAAACAGTGGTTTGGTAGAAGCTGTCCATACGGTGGGATCTAAGCATTTTAGACCTCGCCGTAGAGATAGACCACAAAAACTCTCGATCCACACTCTTGACCTCATGGCCGAACGTCGATCTATGGCGCTGCAGTCTTCCGATGACGCCGAAGCATATCGTCAGCTCAATAGACGGATCTGGAAGTCCTTGCGACACGATGTCCGTGCTCACAATACTGTGAGCATCAAGGAGACAATCGAGCGGAACGGAGGCTCCAAAGTGTTTGCAAGAGACTTGTCTATTGGGCAAAGACAGTTGTCTAGGCTGAAGACGGAAGGTGGCTGCGTAGTGTCGACGAGGGCAGAGGTATTAAGGGAGATCGAGAGGTTCTACGGACAGCTTTACACCTCGGTTGCCGAACCTACTGTTAGCTCGGCCGAAGACCCGAGAGCCGAGTTGATCCGACACTTTAGCGATGACATCCCGGACATCAGCCTGTGTGTATTCTTATTACTAAAATATTATTATATTTTATTACAACATCGATAATTTTTTATATTATCAATTTGCTATTTGTTTTTACATTTTTTTTTTTTTTTCTGGCACGGCAAAGTGACTCCACTGTACCTGATGGTAAGCACAGTGGAGTCCAGAAAAATAATACCAACCAGCGAGAAACGATGGTCACCCGCTGGTCGACACAATCATTATAAGTGCTTCCAAACTTGCTGTGCTTTTTGTGGGTAGTGTATATGGGCTGATAATGATGATGATGATGATGATCCCCCTTACTACGCCGTATCAAAAAGCATGATAATCACTTTGCCGGCCCAAGCTAGACGCCTTACAATATTGATTATGGTCAGTCAACACGATAAGATTAACAAAACGATTACAACTGGCGATAACGTTATCTGTAATTTTTTAGTCATCGGAAAACATCATTTTATTCTTAGTAATTGTATTATTTGTGTTTGATATCATAATAAATAGCTTCTTTATTACTCATGCGGGGAAAGTAGTATCTTTGCGCACGCTTTTGGGGTCGAAAAGACGCTAATTGCGCACTTCACAATTACAGTGCGACATGTAAACTTCTCGCACCCAAATTTTCATTGGCGTACGTAAATTCAGTGACAGTGACAGTCGAAGTGTCAATATCAAAAGAAGTGAGGTTGGCATTCAAATAAATTTAATGTAGTATCCAATTTCCCCGCATATATACCTACGTAGTACGTACTAGCTTTTGCCCGCGTCTCCGTCCGCGTGGACTACAGGGTTGGGTTCAGAATGAAAATAAGTTGTAGTCTATTTTACTCCACAGAGTCTCATTTATTTATGCGGCCAGTCGATTTCGGTAAATATGACTCGCGTAAATATGAGCGTCGATAGTTAATGATATGCAATGAAAATTAATGAAACAAATTTTAAAATATTTATAAAAAAATACAATTAGGGAAATTTCTTCAAAACAAAAATTGAACGTTTTCAAGTACATGTTCATATCATAAAAAGTTGTTGTTTTATTAAATGAAGTATTATATATGGGTAAAATACTGTATTGACGGTAATTTCTCAATATTTCGAATGCCTGAGATTTTTTATTACTTGAATAAAGGATCTAAATCTTAAATTGTCTTTCACTACATATTTGCTTGGGGATATTTCCGATTCAACAACATTTTATTTTAATCAAATATGTTATAAATAAATCCAAATTTTGAGCCTCGAAAATGACTCTAAAAGTGAATTTATGAAAACCTTCGTTCAGTTATCTTGTTATTTATCAAAATTTACACAAAAATCTTAAAATGTTCTTTACTAACTATTTATATGACAATATGCCCTAAAATAATTGGTAATTAAAATGTTTGTACGATGTGTTTTTCATCAATTTTAAGGAGTTCGAAATGTACTGTATTTGCTCAAATTACGCTAAAACTGCATTATAAACGCTCTTAAGAAAAATCATTCAAATCGGTGAAATGGTTTAAGGCCTATTTACACGATGCAAGTTTCTTGTACATACAAGGACAATAATTGAATGCAATACGTTACGCGCAATAATTGATCAAGAATTGTGAGCAACTGTTTACACGCGGGTATTAGTAACAAAATGGAATGCAATTATTGTATGAAAGTCTTGCCAAAAAATTATTGAAAACGTATTTTGTTTACACCAATACAATTATGTTTAGGCGATTATTGCCTACAAGATTTGACTTGTCTAAACACAGACTTGTATGTGCGTGTACCATTTTTAGCGGGTTGCTTCAAGTATTGCACGTATTTGCACTGGCGAATTTTTCATTCAACTGTTGAACGTTTTAGAAGCTGTGTTTATTAAAAAACATGAGTCAAAAAGTGTTAAAATTCGGTTCTACTGATTTAATAACGTTCATTGAGATTTATTACAATCATGTTTGTCTATGGGATACTGAAAATGTCAATAAGGATTGTGTTGTGATGCACGTAATGCTGCATTAGCAGCATTTGCACAAGAATTTGGAGTTGACGGTTTTGAACCTAAGAAAATAACAAACAAAAAAAAGGACGCAGTATCATGGTGATAGGAAAAAAATAAAAGATTCAATGGACACAATTTGATGAATACAATAATTGCTTAAGAAATTATGGCATGTGCTGTTTACACCAAGAAAAGTTTTGAAACAAAACTTGTATAACATATCAAGAATGTTACGTGTTGTTTAGACCTTGCAAGTAATTTATTGCTACAATTAAATTGTATGCAACAGGCAAGAAACTTGCATCGTGTAAATGGGCCTTTAAGTGCGGGTTGGCGGACTACACACCTAAGAAATTCCTAAGAACTTTTAGGTGTGCAGGTTTTATCACGATGTTTTCCTTCACCGTTAAAGCAAGTGATAATTCATTGTGAATACACACATAACTTCGAAAAGTCAGAGGTGTGTGCCCGGGGTTTGAACCTGCGACCGCCGAAATTCTCGACCGCGCGCCTAAACCTCGAGGCCATCACTGCTATATGACTCTTGGGTGTATTTATTTATAAACTTGCTTCTATTTAGTTCGTTTATTAATTACAAGTTCCTATTAGCTATGTCGTGGATGACGTCAAACACTTTCCATTCGAGTTGTGCTTTATTACTCCCATAAGAATAATATTCATTATCTATCTGACTAATGAATTAAACGAGTCATGAAAAAGAAATGTGGTGTTTTATACTTAACGGTGAAAGAAAACATCGTGAGGCAACTTGTATACGGTTAGGAATTTTTTAGGTGTTTATTCCGCGACCGCAATACGCCAGCGTGGTGGACCAAGGCCTAAACCCTCTCAGTTAGAGGAAGCCCATAGCAAAGGGACGTATATGGGCTGATGGGTCAGTGTTGGGTCAGAACGAAGAAATAAGCAGTGATGGCCTCGAGGTTTAGGCGCGCGGTCGAGAATTTCGGCGGTCGCAGGTTCAAACCCCAGGCACACACCTCTGACTTTTCGAAGTTATGTGTGTATTCACAATGAATTATCACTTGCTTTAGCGGTGAAGGAAAACATCGTGATAAAACCTGCACACCTAAAAGTTCTTAGGAATTTCTTAGGTGTGTAGTCCGCCAACCCGCACTAGGCCAGCGTGGTGGACTAAGGCCTAAATCCTCTCAGTTGTAGAGGAGGCCCGTGCCCATCAGTGGGACGTATTGGGCTGATGATGATGATGGGGTCAGAACGATATATGTGACCTTTTTCTTACCCTATCCCAGCACACACCCTGCTGTAACTCCTGTGCTCCAGGATCAACAGCACGCACAGTATCGACGCCGAGCAATGAAGCTCAGCGAATCTACGGGAGCCTAATTTGTCATCATCAACGAAGTTAATCAGAAAGACAATATAAAGCCGCGTGGTCTCGCGGTACAAGTATGTGCCGTGCGATCTAGAGGTCCTGGGTTCGATCCTCGGGTCGGGCAGAGTGTTATTGGGTTTTTCTATTAGGAAATTCTCGGTAACAGCACGGAGTCTGGGAATGTGCCCGAAAAACGTCAATAGGCTCGCCCCCTATTACGTGGGACTGATACATACCTGGCGAAATGTGTGTGCAGAAATGCACCTCTGCCTACCCCTTCGGGGAATACAGGCGTGAGTTTGTGTATGTATGTATGTACAATATAAAAGAGGAGTTGGAAAGCAAAGAGTTGTCCACTTCCCTATATATGTGATTGTTGGTTCGTCATCGTCGTCATCAGCCCATATATATCCCACTGCTGAGAACGGGCCTCCTCTACAACTGAGAGGGTTTAGGCCTTAGTCCACCACGCTGGCCTAGTGCGGGTTGGCGGACTACACATCTAAGAAATTCCTAAGAACTTTTAGGTGTGCAGGTTTTATCACGATGTTTTCCTTCACCGTTAAAGCAAGTGATAATTCATTGTGAATACACACATAACTTGGAAAAGTCAGAGGTGTGTGCCTGGGGTTTGAACCTGCGACCGCCGAAATTCTCGACCGCGCGCCTAAACCTCGAGGCCATCACTGCTTGATTGTTGGTTGTATTTATTTAATTAAGATGTATTTTTTTTATTTCGCAGGAAGAGAAATAAAAGCAGTTTCCATTTTTAATACCAGGACAAAAGGAAGTGGTGAGTTAATTTGAAATATACAAATATTATAAAGCTGAAGAGTTTGTTTGACGCACTAATCTCAGGAACTAATGGTCTGATTGGAAAAACCTTTTTGTGTCGGAATAGTCCATTTATAGAGGAAGGCTATAAGGCTGGAATAACACGCTGCGACCGATAGGAGAAGGGCAGTAATGAAAAATGTGACAAGAACTGGGAAAAAAACTTTTTGGCCCCATCGGCCATCAGTTCTCCGCGCTATGTGCCCCGTTCATTGCCACTTCAACTTGCTAATCCGCTGGGCTATGTCGGTTACTTTAGTTCTCCTACGGATCTCCTCATTCCTGATTCGATCTCGTAGGGAAGCCCCGAGCATAGCCCTCTCCATAGCTCGTACAAGCACTTTAAATATATGAATTTATTTATTTACAGAATCAACATGTCGCTGTGGGCGAGAGCTCAGCAGTTACCACCGGACAGCTTGCAGAAGGTACGCATATTCAATTCCAATTTCCATATGTCTCTAAAATACATCTTATTTCCTAGGGAGAGGAAAAAATTCCCGCGATGGAATAGGCCAGAATTAGAATCTGATTAGTGACGATTATGAATATTTCTTCATCCATTTTCCCAAGCTATTAATTTTATTTCCAAAAAGGGTTGTTACCAAGAATTTTCAAAAGGAAAAAAAAACTCGGAATCTCGGCGGTCGCGGGTTCAAACACCTCTGACTTTTCGAAGTTATGTGTGTATTAACAATGTATTATCACTTACTTTAACGGCGAAGGAAAACATCGTGAGGAAACCTGCACACCTAGAAGTTCGTAGGAATTTCATAGGTGTGTTGTCTGTCAACCTGTACTAGCGTGGTGGACTAAGGCCTAACCCCTCTTAGTTGTAGTTCCTCTACAGCAGTGGGACGTATATGGGCTGATGATGATGATGAAATGCTCAGTTTGTGGTGGATTCACGCCAAAACCAATGAACAGATTTCGATGATTTTTGATGAAGAGTTAGTTGACTGCGCACGTAGAAGTTCGTAGGAATTTCTTAGGTGTGTGGTCCGCCGACCTGTACTAGGCCAGCGTGGTGGACTAAAGCCTAATCCTCTCAGTTGTAGAGGAAGTGCTTGCCCAGCAGTTAAAGTGTATGGGCTGATGATGATGCGTATAGTTAATTATTTGTCAATGTGTTATGTTTTTCCGCAGGTCCGAATGATCTACGTAGACCACTTCCCAATTGAGGTGCGGCATTGCCTGGCTCCCTGGATCGAGAGCAGGATATGGTGAGTGGCCTCTTTTTTTATATACAGAGTGTATTCAGACCGTGATCGGAAACTAAGGCAGGTAATAGCTGCGGTGATTACAAACCCATTGGCGTTAAAACAAATCGCAGTTGACTAGACACCAGCTTGCGAAACGAGATAAATTTGTGTGATCCACAAATATTTGTTTCGGGTCTGAGTGTTTGCGAGAGCGAAAAGTCTCTCGTAGTTTCTGATACCCACGACACAAGACTTGTATCTTAATGTGGGGTCAGAACTGTGTATCTGACTGTTGGGTGTATTTGTTTATTTATGCTGGCCTGACCCAACTGCTCGTTCCACCAGGGCCACGGAGCCGGAAGACCAGCAGCGGAACTTCGTGAACGAGCTCGTGCAGGAGATACAGACTCACGCGGACCTCATGTTGTCTCCTGAGCTATTCGTCACCAAGATGAAGCTGTTGGACGCTGCCAAGAACTTCCATATACAGTACAGGTGAGTTTCAGTGAGTGAATGGATGAATGAACGAATGAGTGAATGAATGAATGGGTGAATGATTGAACGAATGAATGAGTCATGATTTATGATGAAAGGACATTTTGCTGCACATTGGACATTTTCAGCCAGTGTATATCCGGTTTTCGGGGGGGCTTCAATCATGGTGAAAGGATGACCGTGCCGGCATTTTTTGGCCGGTTTGTCGCGGTCGGTCCTTTGATCACAATGGCATTAGTCCCCCATACTTCTTCACAAGAATGGTGAAGAGGTATTCGGCTGGCATGATAGTGTCGACCAACGGGAGATCATCATCTCTCGCTGGTCGGCACTTTATGGACACCATTACGCTTACCATCAGGTGCAATGGGGTCACTTTGCCGTGCCAGTATAAAAAAAAAGTAAGCAAATTTTTCCTAATTATTCACAATTTCAGCAAAAGTAAGTAAATATGCATTGCAGTGATGGCCTCGAGGTTTAGGCGCGCGGTCGAGAATTTCGGCGGTCGCAGGTTCAAACCCCAGGCACACACCTCTGACTTTTCGAAGTTATGTGTGTATTCACAATGAATTATCACTTGCTTTAACGGTAAAGGAAAACATCGTGATAAAACCTGCACACCTAAAAGTTCTTAGGAATTTCTTAGATGTGTAGTCCGCCAACCCGCACTAGGCCAGCGTGGTGGACTAAGGCCTAAACCCTCTCAGTTGTAGAGGAGGCCCGTGCCCAGTAGTGGGACGTTTATGGGCCGATGATGAAGTAAATATGGTCCGACGACCTGGTGAAGGTCGCGGGTCGTCGCTGTATGCAGGATGCCTCCAACAAGTCACTATGGAAGTCATTGGGGGAGGCCTACGTTCAGCAGTGGACTTCCTTAGGCTGATAATGATGATGATGATGAAGTAAATATCGTACTCCCCCCTTCATTAAGCATTAGAATACATATTTTTTAGTCTGTCCTATATTCTTTTCTTATTCAAGAAATTTGTAGAGAATCCGATAAATAAAAATAGATATTGCTGAATAACCCCCCCCCCCCCCCCCTCCCCCTCCTTCTTTAGTGCTTACGTAATACTTGAATGGCCTCTAAGATTGGGAACAGGTGAAGAGAAAGATGATGATGTTGTTTTTTTTTGTCCCCTCAGCCACGCCCCCCACGAGCTGTACGCGTACATGCGCCGCTGTCTCGCAATGGAGATGGAAGTGATACAGAACGCAGTCGGGACTCAGTACGTCGCTCAACCGCAGACCGAGAGGAAATATAGTGAGGTGGGTCTCTTTAATAACATACATACATGATTGCCTCGTGGTCTCGCGGTACAAGTATGTGCCGTGGGATCTAGAGGTCCTGGGTTCGATTCCCGGGTCGGGCAAAGTGTTATTGGGTTTTTCCATTAGGAAATTCTCAGTAACAGCACGGAGTCTGGAAATGTGCCCGAAAAACGGCAATAGGCTCGCCCCCTATTACGTGGGATTGATACATACCTGGCGAAATGTGGGTGCAGAAATGCACCTCTGCCTACCCCTTCGGGAAATACAGGCGTGAGTTTATGTATGTATGTATGTATGTACATTATTATGTATGTATACTACATTTGACAGTCCCGTGGCGCAGTTGGTTAGATACCAGCTTGCGAAACGAGAACGGGTTCGATCCCCGCACCGAGACAAATGTTTGTGTGATCCACAAGTATTTGTTTCGGGTCTGGGTGTTTGTGAGACCGAAGAGTCTCTCGTAGTTTCTGATACCCACGACACAAGACTCGTATCTTAATGTGGGGTCAGAACTAATGGGTCTGTTGGGACTTTTCGAAGTTATGTGAAGGAAAACATCGAGATGAAACCTACACACCCAAAATTTCTTAAGGATTTCTGGGGTTTCCGCACTAGGCCAGCGTGGTGGATTAAGGCCTAAACCCGTTTAGTTGTGGAGGAGGCCCGTGCCCAGCAGTGGCACGTATAAGGGCTGATGATGATCCCAAACGATAATTTCCATTCCAGCTGATAACAGGTCTTCAGACCGTGCGTCAGAAGGTGAACATGGCCAACGATGAGATCCGAAGCCTTCAGGCCAACATCGAGTCTTTCTCGCTGCAATACCACGAGTGCTTGAAGAACAAAGGTATGGGATATTTATATAATTTTTATATCTGGGGGCACGGCAGGCCCCCGCCAAGTCGAGCGAAAAGCGGCACGGCCGTACTATACTTTTCTCGAAGCAACTCAGGCCATTTACGACACCCTATAACTTCGTTGTGGATAAACCTAGGAACATGAATTTAGATTTGGCAAGCATAACTCACTTTTAGTGCGATTGCCAAGTCTAACTATTTTATTTAAAACGTAAAAGATTTTTAATATTGATATGGTTACTATAACATGCTGTCTGGTAAGAAGAAGCATTTGTGCAGGCCGGCATGATTGTGTCGACCAGCGGGTGACCTTCGTTTCTCGCTGGTCGGTATTAATTTTTTGGACTCCACTGTGCTTACCATCAGGTACAGTGGTGTCACTTTGCCGTGCCAGTTAAAAAAAAAAAAAAAAAAAAAAAAAGCTAAGTGCATAATAACTTAAGACAGAAGGTCCCTTAACCGGGGACTGAATAAATTCATCGACTTGGTATCACGTGGATCTCACAACTTTTTTCGGCAGAAGAAATGAGTTGCAAGACTTGGGGTTTTTTACAAGTTTTGTTTTTATACTAATTTCATTCAAATACTAAATTCTATTTATTAAATACGAGATCGACTGCCTCGTGGTCTCGCGGTACAAGTATGTGCTGTGGGATCAAGAGGTCCTGGGTTCGATTCCCGGGTCGGGCAAAGTGTTATTGGGTTTTTCCATTAGGAAATTCTCAGTAACAGCACAGAGTCTGGAAATGTGCCCGAAAAACGGCAATAGGCTCGCCCCCTATTACCTACGTGGGACTGATACATACCTGGCGAAATGTGGGTGCAGAAATGCACCTCTGCCCACCCCTTCGGGGAATACAGGCGTGAGTTTATGTATGTATGTATGTATGTAAATACGAGATGGCCTTTTGGAACGGAGTAGTAAACGATCTGGTTAAAATCTGTGACTTTTCGAAGTTATCAAGAATCATCACGTACTTTAACGGTGAAGGAAAACGTGATGAAACCTGCACACCTAAAAAGTTCTTAGGAATTTCTTAAGTGTGTAGTCTGCCAAATTGCACTAGGCCAGCGTGGTGGACTAAGGCCTAAACCCTCTCAGTTGAAGAGGCCTAGCAGTGGGACATATAAAGGCTGATGATGATGATGATGAAGGTATTCTAAATTGCGCCCCTGTGCCCAGCAGTGACAGCCCCGTGGCGCAGTTGACTAGACGCCAGCTTGCGAAACGAGAGGCCGCGGGTTCGATCCCCAGACCGAGACATATGTTTGTGTGATCCACATATATTTGTTTCGGGTCTGGGTGTTTGTGAGAGCGAAAAGTCTCTCGTAGTTTCTGATACCCACGACACAAGACTCGTATCTTAATGTGGGGTCAGAACTATGTATGTCAAAAGTCAAAGTCAAAGTCAAATTATCTTTATTCAAATAGACTTCTACAAGTTCTTTTGAATCGTCAATTTTACACTTTTTAATATTTTTTAAACTATTGCCGCTTCGAAACGTGTTATCGCTGTGGAGAAGAAACGGCAAGAAACTCCCTCAGCAACACGACATGTCATTTTTTTTTAAATAGCAATAAATGTCTTTTTTTAATTACATTATTTAAATTTTACATTGTAAATGTCATAACGATACAAACTATAGCAACAAAACATAACTCCGATCAATTTACATTACTCCCAGGGCTTATTATCTTCAATAAAATCTGAAATTTTATAGTATGCTTTTTTGTAAAGCTTATCTTTAATTGATTTCTTAAACTTTGTCAAGGGAAGCTCCCTAACAGCCCTCAATGTGACTGTTGGGTGTATTTATTTATTATTATTATTAGCAGTGGTGTAGGTACTGATGCATAAATACCTTTTCGTAGGTCACATGAACTATCTCCAACAGTCGATGACCAACGAGCGTCGTGACCTGGTCGCCTGTCTCCGCAGCCAGATAGAAGAGACCGAGAGGAAGTTGAACGCTTTTGTAAGTAATTATTTATTTATTTATTTATGCTTTTTATACAGTTTGTATAAAGGCGGACATAATGCCTTAGGCATTCTCTTACAGTCGACCTTTGGCTGATGCAGAGATAAAACAAGTAGGCGCATAAATAACGAACTGGTGGAGATACATACATACATATATACTAACATATTAAGAACAACAAGAAAATAGGAATATACATATAAAATATGAAATATAATCCAGTATACATACACACAAATATAAATATATACACATATAGAATCATACTCATATACATACGTACATATTACATATATAAACATAAATACATAGAAGATTATCAATATGCTTTGTTAATATGGAAGATTAAGTTATAAGACTGCCTCGTGGTCTCGCGGCACTAGTATGTGCCGTGCGATCTAGAGGTCCTGGGTTCGATTCCCGGGTCGGGCAAAGTGTTATTGGGTTCTTCCATCAGGGAATTCTCAGTAGCAGCACGGAGTGTGGAACAGTGCCCGAAAAGCGGCAATAGGCTCTCGCCCCATATTACGTGGGACTGATACATACCTGGCGAAATTTGGGTGCAGATATGCACCTCTGCCTACCCCTTCGGGGAATACAGACGTGAGTTTATGTATGTATGTAGTTTTTGGGTTTATTTAGACATCCAAAAATACAAATCTTTCCTCTTTATAATAATACGAGTAGTATAGACTGGCGGTACTTCCATAGAAGCCCAAAAGCGTTACACGTTAATTGTGTAATGTCTAGTTTATAATTGTTTATTGTGGGCTCAGGATATTCTCATTTATATGTCAAATGGCTTTTGTTAAATAAAGATTTAAAGCTTGAAGATTCGGATTTTTGGCGCTATCGTACACAAACATGACAATGTATATTACATAATGCGCCTTACGTATTTTCGATCAGAAATGCACCTCTGCCTACCCCTTCGGGGAATACAGGCGTGAGGTTATGTATGTATGATATAAGAGACTGCCTCGAGGTGTCGCGACCCTAGTAAAGCCTCAAGTATATTTCGTGTGATCTTAATGCCCCGAGTTTGATATATGCGTGGGGGAAAAACGCAAAAAAGTAGTTTTTTTTTTCACCCCACATGATGGGGGTTAGCCCAATCCAGGATCCGTGTTGCTGCTGAAAATTTCTTAATAGAAACCCCGACCCGAGAAGAAAACTCGGCACCTCTAGATTGCACAACTTACAATTGTCTCGCGAGACAACCAAGCGGTTTTTGTCCCTATCCTACCACACATCCTGCTGTTACTCCTGTGCTCCAGGATCAACAGCACGCACAGTATCCACGCCGAGCAATGAAGCTCAGCGAATCTAAGGGAACCCAGTAGTTGTGATTTTTTTTTTTTTTTTTTTTTTTAATTGTCTATCTGCAACTTGGCGATTTGTGTTGACACAATAAGCCAATAAGTTGGTAGTGAATTTTAATGTACAACATACATTACCCATTATTACAGCCCCGTGGCGTAGTTGGCTAGACACCAGCTTGCGAAACGAGAGGCCGCGTACGAACGTAGTTTCTGATACCCACGACACAAGACTCGTATCTTAGTGTGGGATCAGAACTATCTATGTATGTGACTGTTGGGTGTATTTATTGTTTGTTTCGAAGCGGCAATACTTTAAAAAAATAAGATGTGTAAAATTGACGATTCAAAAGAACTTGTAAAAGTCTATTTGAATAAAAATATTTTGACTTTGACTTTGACTTTGACTTTGACTTTATTTATTTATTTATGATAGCTATTTGAGGCATTGGCGGTACTTCCATACAAGCCCAAAAGCGTTACACGTTAAGTTGTAATGTCTAGTTTACAATTGTTTATTGTGGGGTCAGGATATTCTCGTTTATATGTCAAATTTCTTCTGTTAAAGATTTAAACTGAAATATTATTATTTGGAATTTTGAATGGCAAACTGGGCTTTAGGGCTTCTATGGAAGTACTGCCACTGGTTTGAGGGTAGACAGTAATATTTTCCCCTCCCCCTATTTCAGGTGGCCCAGATCAGCCAGTCGCAGATCGAGCTGGTAGACCACATGAAGGACAACATCGCCAACTTGCGACAGCTGCAGAGCCAGGTCTTGGACGACGAGCTGATCAAGTGAGTGCATCTTCTTTGGACCAGCATTTTCTCTTATAGGCATTAGGCGGTGAACTAAAGTCTCGTCTCTTAAAGCCAGGTCTTAGACGAGCTCATTAAACATTTAGTGTTGTAGGCATTGGAAGGTATGCCTCGTGGTCTCGCGGTACAAGTATGTGCCGGGCGATCTAGAGGTCCTGGGTCGATTCCCTGGTCGGGCAAAGTGTTATTGGATTTTTCCATTAGGAAATTCTCGGTAACAGCACGGAGTCTGGAAATGTGCCCGAAAAACGGTAATAGGCTCGCCCCCTATTACGTGGGACTGATACATACTTGGCGAAATGTGAGTGTAGAAATGCATCTCTGCCTACCCCTGCGGGGAATACAGGCGTGAGTTTATGTATGTATGTATGCATTGGTAGGGAGACTTAAGATCTAGACCCTTTTAACTAGAGGTCATCAGTAGGAAGGTTATGGCTGATAATCGTGTCGTAAGAGAGAAAACCTGCAGACCTATAAGTTCAGCGTGGTGGACTAAGGTCTTAACCCTCTCAGTTTTAGAGGAGGCTCCTGCCCAGCAGTGGGTTGTATGTATATGGGCAAATGTTTGTGTGATCTGCAAATATTAGTTTCGGGTCTGGATGTTTGTGAGAGCGTAAAGTCTCTTGTAGTTTATATTTAACTATGGGGTCCGACGTATGTATGTGACTGTTGGGTGTATTTCTATATCGTCAACCACTCTTCGCCGCCAGATGGAAACGCGAGCAGCAACTCAGCGGCAACGGCGTCCCGATGCAGTCCAACCTGAACACCATCCAGGAGTGGTGCGAGCTGCTCGCCGACCTGATCTGGACCACGCGCCAGCAGGTCAACAACGTCACCAGGATCAACACCAAGACCATCGTGGAGCTCCGCCAGCCGCATCTCGCCGAGATGCTGGACGATATGAGCAAGCAGGTGAGTGCCATTCACTCGGTCATTCATTCGGCCATTCATTCATTCGGTCATTCATTCATTCGGTCACGTCGGTCACGGTCGTTAAGCACACACACGCACATAGTATAAACATTCTAGCTACTATTCATTTGGCAGCACAAGTCAAATTCACTAAACCCCGAAAAAGGCAGGAAAATTGTGTGAAATAGCGAGATCCTGATTCCCCTCCCCCCCACTTAAACCACACCACTCACCAGCGACACACGCCACACGCAGCGGTTAAATAAATAAATAAGAAAAAGTTATTCCTTCAATAGTTGATTTGGTAGTTATGTTAGTAGTAAGCAGTTTAGTGGATTCAGTTTTAAACTTATCATTCATTCGGTCAATCATTCGTTCAGTAGTCAAAGTATGACATCAATACTAGGGATGTTGGTCAACGCATGTATCACAGTAAAATTGTAAATACCGTCAGATTATAATGTATCTCGCGAGATTGTCTTCATGATAAATTCAATCATTCATTCATTCCTCGGTCTCTGGATATGACACTGTGATTATAAGCTTTGAATTGATTCAATTCATAGGCGTCAAACATATGTTCATTCATTCAAAGATCAGTCGGTTGACAATCTCCCTTGGTTGCAGGTCACCGGTCTCCTCTCCACGCTGGTGACGTCAACGTTCGTCATCGAGAAGCAACCGCCTCAAGTCATGAAGACCAACACTCGGTGAGTGGTTTCTTAGAGTTACCTTAGGAAATTCTCAGTAGCAGCACGGAGTCTGGAAATGTGCACGAAAAAATGAAATAGACCCTTTCATTATGTAGGACTTTGTAGACTTTACATAAATGTGCACTTGAAAGTACCCCTCTATCGACCCCTTCGCGATCACCGTACGTTAATATAAAGAATGTCAGACCATATACAAGCAGTAGCGGTACTTCCATAGAAGCCCAAAAGACCAGCGTACCTTGCAAAATTCCAAATAATAATCTTAAAGCTTTAAATCTTTATTTAACAAAAGCAATTTGAGTTATAAATGGGAATATCCCGACCCCACAATAAACAATTATAAACTAGACATTACACAATTAACGTGTAACGGTTTTGGACTTCTATGGAAGTACCGGCACTGCGTATTATATGCATGACCTTAAATACCTTACTCTACACCAGCGCCCCTAATGACACTTTTAAACGTAATAGCCCTTTTCAGCACTCAAACAAGGTCTTGACCTTGTTTGTGGACTACAAGACCCCAGGTTTAAAACGTTTTTCCAACTAATATTCGTATCGTTTTTGAAAGTATCGAGTATCAAAAATAATTAAATAAATACACCCAACAGTCACATACATAGTTCTGACCCCACACTAGGATACAAGTCCTGTGTCGTGGGTATCAGAAACTACGAGAGACTTTGCGCTCTCATAAACACCCAGTCTCAGATCACACATTTGTCTCGGTGCGGGGATCGAACCCGCCGCCTCTCGTTTCGCAAGCTGGTATCTAGCCAACTGCGCCACGGGGCTGAATTAATACTTAAGTATTAATACTGAGTATCGCTTATTTTGTATCTTTACCGATATAATTAATATGTTTTCCTTCACAGATTCACAGCCACGGTCCGTCTGCTCGTGGGTGGACAGTTGAACGTGTACATGACCCCGCCTAGAGTCAGCGTAAGTATATAGATATAGAACTGAGCTGCTCTGGTCTGACGACTAGACTAAACTATTTAGGACCATCTAACTTGCTTTAACGGTGAAGGAAAACATCGTGATATAACCTGCACACATAAAAAGTAAAGTATATGTATTTTAGCATACAGGTGTGAGGTTATGCATAAAGGGGTTTTAAGGGGTTGAAAGGGGGGATGAAAGATTGTATGGAAGTATTGTCATTTTTAAAGCTAGAAGCTTGAAACTTGTTTTTTAGGCTGTTGATTAGATATAAATAAATATGGCATTAAAAGTTTGTAAAAAAAATGTACCTTTAAGGGGGTAAAATAAAAATAGGTGTGAAATTAGTGTGGAAATTCGTCATTTTTGAAGCTAGAATGATGAAACGACGTGTAGACGACTGTAACTATGTATATGTAACTATATGTGTGTTATGCTTTCACGCCTAAATCATTTGACCGATGTAACCGATTTTTGATATGGACATAAATGGGACTCTGTGGAGTAAAATAGACTACAACTTATTTTCTTTCTAAACCCAACCCTGTAGTCTACGCGGACGGAGTCGCGGACAAAAGCTAGTACAACATAAATGAGATGTAAGAATATGACAAAAAATAATAGCTACAACAGATGGTCTTATCGCTTATTAAGTTTCTCACGTCTACGGCGATTTCCACCACATTCTTACGTCACCATTTTTTAATAAGAATACCGAATTATTGCAACTAAATTGGTATCAAAATAAAGAAAGAAAAGAAAGAAGAAGAAAGAAAGAAGTATTTATTGCTAGCACAAGTATTTACACGTAATATACAATAGACAGAAAACAAAGAAAAATAATAATAATAATAATTGTACCAGCAATGGTGCCTCCCATTCAGCTACGTGCTGCAGTAACGCGTGACGATACTGCAACGCTGATTTTCGATGGGAGGCCCAAGCGACGTACAGACGCTTAGTCGGAGTAACAATGATTGAAACAGTAAAACTCAAAAACTAATGATACAAAACAACAAAAAATAAAAATAAAAAACAATAATTAAAAGAAAATTTAAACAAAATAACAAGCAATCGATATCACAACCACAATTGCACGTTTACTCTACATCACATTACGTTGCAAAAAGTTTTTAGGATCCCCTTAGTTACTTAGGCAGCGATTAGCGAGCTTAAACGATTTCTCTTGACCCCAGGTGGTGATAATCTCCGAGCAACAGGCCCAGTTGCTTCTGAAGAGTGAGACCCAGGCTGGCAAGGGCAAGCAGCCGGTGGAGTGCGGAGACATCCTCAACAACACTGGGACCATGGAGTACCAGCCCACGAGCCGACAGCTCAGTGTCAGCTTCAGGTTTGTGGGGGGAAATTACGTGGGGTTAATGTGGAGTCATTGTTGGTGGGTGTAGTGATGCCGCATAGTACTAATGTGCTTGAAATATTCAAATGTTCTGGGGTTATATTTTTTCTCACTGTGGGCCTCATTAGACGGCTCAGAGTCACTCAACGAGCTATGGAGAGGGCTATGCTCGGGGTTTCCCTACGAGATCGAATCAGAAATGAGGAGATCCGTAGGAGAACTAAAGTAACCGACATAGCCCAGCGGATTAGCAAGTTGAAGTGGCAATGGGCCGGGCACATAGCGCGGAGAACTGATGGCCGATGGGGCCAAAAAGTTCTCGAGTGGAGGCCACGTACCGGAAAGCGCAGCGTGGGACGTCCTCCGACAAGATGGTCGGACGACCTGGTGAAGATCGCGGGACGTCGCTGGATGCAGGCTGCTTCCAACAGGTCCCTGTGGAAGTCATTGGGAGAGGCCTATGTCCAGCAGTGGACTTCGATTGGCTGATGGATTGGATTGGATTGGATAGTGTTGATGGGCTCGAAATAAGTAAAATATTTTAGGGTCATAGCGTGAGGTATTTATTGGTAACGGCAATGAATCTAATATAGCAACAGCACACCAAACGAATTCATTGCGGGTGAAATTTCAAGTTAAATTTAATGTTACTGGGGTCACGGAGAATGAAATAGCATTGACCCCACATTCCGCACATCAAATATTCCTATCACTGCTAACAAAAGGCCTCAGCCTAACTTCATGGGGTTTACGTCTTCGAGAGGGCATCGACCCCACTCTTCTTTTCAATTACTTCCGAAACTTATACAAAACTATTCCCAAATTCCTCCTCGTCCCACAGGAACATGCAGCTGCGCAAGATCAAGCGCGCCGAGAAGAAGGGCACCGAGAGTGTGATGGACGAGAAACTCACGCTGCTGTTCCAGTCGCAGTTCAATGTCGGCGGGGGAGAGCTGGTGTTCCAGGTTAGTGACGTCATAGCACCAATAATAGCGTTGCCTTTGCCAATATTATAAAAAAATAATCTTGAAATGCATTTGCAAGTAGTAAGTAGTCAAAATAAATTTGAATATGGAATTCATGTTTTTAAATGTGAAAAAAGGTTTTATGCATAAGATTTTAAGCAAAGCGTTAACAAAAAGTTCTTATTCTCAGTAGCAGTACAGGGTCTATGTGCCCAAAAAATTTACAATAAGCTCACCCCCTATTACGTGGGACTGATACATACCTGGCGAGAGGTGGGTGCAGAAATGCACCTCTGCCTACTCTTATACAGGGTGTATAAAGACCGAAATCGAAAACTAAGACAGGCAATAGCTATGGTGATTATAAACACCGTGACATTTAAAAAAATCTAGATAAAAATATATATTACAAAATATACCACTTATTTATTTGAATGTGGTAGGCGGGGTAGTAGAGAGGCTTCAAGTTTTTTTTATTTGAGCTTGAAAATGTAACACGAATGATAATTTTATAAGAATTAGTTTTATTTTGCTGTTAAATCTTTTTATTTTTATATTTACTTAATATTGTACATACATAAACTCACGCCTGTATTCCCCGAAGGGGTAGGCAGAGGTGCATTTCTGCACCCACATTTCGCCAGGTATGTATCAGTCCCACGTAATAGGTGGCGAGCCTATTGCCGTTTTTCGGGCACACTTCCAGACTCCGTGCTGTTACCGAGAATTTCCTAATAAAAAAAACCAATAACACTTTGCCCGACCCGGGAATCGAACCCAGGACCTCTAGATCGCACGGCACATACTTGTACCGCGAGACCACGAGGCAGTTAATATTAAAGTTAATATTCTTTTAACGGTTAATATTCTTCCTAGAAAACTGTATTAGACAATGGAAAAATAAAATATGCAGTTTTCAGCACACATTTTGAATTTATGAAGCAATTAACAAATAAACTTTGGCTAAGGTCACACTTCTGAGATTTGAGTTAGTTTTATGATTATATCTTCGTAATTAATAGAAGTATGGGATTTGTTATACTGAGCACATTAGCGCCTCAAACAACTTGTTTATTAACAGTAATGTTAATTTTGATAGCAATTGCAACATGGGAATAAAATCAGATTATATAAATAAATAAATACACCCAACAGTCAAATACATAGTTCTGACCCCACACTAGGATACAAGTCCTGTGTCGTGGGTATCAGAAACTACGAGAGACTTTTCGCTCTCGCAAACACCCAGACCCGAAACAAATATTTGTGGATCTAGCCTCTCGTTTCGCAAGCTGGTGTCTAGCCAACTGCGCCACGGGGCTGTCATGTTATGTTTTTGGCCCTCAACCTCAAAACGACCCTTGGACGTGAATGTCGGCAGGTGTGGACTCTGTCTCTCCCCGTGGTGGTGATCGTGCACGGCAACCAGGAGCCGCACGGCTGGGCCACCGTCACGTGGGACAACGCCTTCAGCCCCCCGGGCAGGGTGCCCTTCGCAGTGCCGGACAAGGTAATGTCCTTTACAGGTTTTTGACACATTCTGCTCCTCTCCTATAGGCTGGAGTTTATAATTGTTCATTGTCCACTGGTTCCAAAGCTGAAGAGTTTGTTCGAACGCGCTTATCTCAGGAACTATTGGTCCGATTTGAAAAAGTCTTTCAGTGTTGTAGCACATTTATAGATGAACGCTGTAGGTTATACAGAGTGTATTCTGACCGTGATCGGAAACTAAGGCAGGTAATAGCTACGGCGATTACGAATCCATTTGCGTTAAAAAACACCGGACAAAAAATAAAAATTTTGACGTTTTCCTAACAACCACATCCATTTTATATCTAAGATTGTTAGGAAAACGTCATTTTTTTTATCTTTTGTCGGGATTTTTTTTAACGCCAATGGGTTTTCAATCACCGTCGCTATTACCTGCCTTAGTTTCCGATCACGGTCTGAATACACCCAGTATATAAAACTATATGTTAAAGTACTACTGTATATGTAGTATATCCTAAAATACTATTTCTGACCATCAGGTGACCTGGGGTCAGCTCGCGGAGACCCTGAGCATCAAGTTCAGCTCGGCCACCGGCGGCAGTCTCTCGGAGGACAACCTTCGATTCCTGGCCGAGAAGATTTTCAGGTAACTATAATTTGATTGTCAAAGCAGGTATTTATATCTTTAACGATACAGAAACTGAGGTATGGATAGTGATTTTCGAAAATTTAGGGAGAGGTTGCGGGTTCGACCCCTGCTAAGTCCGAAAGGGTTCTCGAGTTAGACGTCCACACACAAGATGGAGTGACGATCTTATGGGAGCCGTCGGATGCAGACCGATTCCGATAGAACGCTCTGCAAGTCTTTGAGGGAGCCCTATGTCCATGATGGCGAAGGCCTAGCGTTAAAGAAAAATAAACATAATTTGTTCAAAAAGTTCATACACTTGGTTACTCGTTGATAACATACAAATGTTCATACATTTTTCATTCAAATTCCAAAAAAGATCTAGAACATTCGACACTTCAAAAACATCTATCCTCTGAAGGCCTTCGAAAACATTAAGTTAGGTGTCTCACTAGTTGGATCTTGGAGGGCAGTCAGGCATTCGCTCCAAGTGAATATCAGGGTCAGTAAAAACCGAACAATTCAGAAAGCCGACCTCAATGTACTTGGGAGCCCTTATACGTCCCACTGTTGTGCACGGGCCTCCCGTACAACTGAGGGTGTACGCTTTAGTGCAGGTTGGCGGACTACACACCTAAGAAATTCCTAAGAACTTTTAGGTGTGCAGGTTTCCTCACGATGTTTTCCTTCACCGTTAAAGCAAGTGATAATTCATTGTGAATACACACATAACTTTAAAAGTCATTTTCTGGGGTTTGAAACCGCAAAGGCTGAGATTCCCAACCGCGTGCCTAATCCTCGAGACCATCATTACTTCTGATGATGATGATGAATCAACAACATTGATATTTTTACTCCTCGCATCAAAATAATCGACGTTCGATACCGATGGAAAGATCTATATTTTCAATCAATTTTGATCCAGTGGCGGTACTTCCATAGAAGCCCAAAAGCCCAGCTTGCCTTACTCTGAATCTTTATTTAACAAAAGCAATTTGACACATAAATGAGAATATCCTGACCCCACACTAAATTATAAACTAGACATTACACAATTAACGTGTAACGCTTTTGGGCTTCTATGGGAGTACCGACACTGCTTTATCCCCCTTACCCAACGCCCCCCCTCCGTCGGTCGCGAGCGACTTCCTCCAGTCTGAATCCTCAGCGTGGTCTCCAGGACCAGCCTGCCGCTCAACACCATCGAGCTGAACTCCATGGCGGTGAGCTGGACCCAGTTCTGCAAGGACGCTCTGCCGGACAGGAACTTCACGTTCTGGGAGTGGTTCTATATGGTGGTGAAGGTCACCAGGGATTACTTGCGAGCGTTGTGGTGCGACCAGTGAGTATTGAGTACATTTTTAATAATATACAGGGTGTATTCAGACCGTAATCGGAAACTAAGGCAGGCAGTTGCTACGCTAATTACAAACGTGACATAAAAAAAAACCCGACAAAAGTTTTTTTTTGCGTTTTCTTAACTACATATCTTTAAATGAGCAATTCTTGTATATATATATCTATATAATTGGAATCTCGGAATCGGCTCCAACGATTTTCATAAAATTTAGTATACAGGGTGTCCCGTAAGTAGTGGACCAACGGGGTGTGGGTGATAGGGGGAACTATTATCTACCAAAACCACTAAAAAATATTGTTCTAGGTCTTATAGCTTTGAAGTTATGATTTTTTTAATAAATAGGTGAAATTATCGTCCTATGTACAAACATTTTATAATTTTATGAAATCTATCACTTATTTTTTTTATTATTTCTATTCTAGGCGGTTAATAATACATAGGTCTTCTTAATTAAAATATTTAGTTAACGTATTTAGGTGTAATTATCATAAGCATGAAAATTAAAAAATAAAACTAGTGCAATTTTTACATTTCAAGATGCTCTATGTGGTGTTTGAGCTAAGCTGGTGTAAAAAAAATGTATTATAGCCTAGTGAAACTTTATTTTAAAAACATCTACATGTCATACCAATTACAAAAAACCCATTGGCGTTCAAAATCCTGACAAAAAATAAACATTTTGACGTTTTCCTAACAATCATAGATATTAAATGGATGTGGTTGTAAGGAAAACGTATTTATTTTTTGCCAGGTTTTTTTTAATGTCACGGTGTTTGTAATCATCGCAACTATTACCTGTCTTAGTTTTTGATAACTGTCTGTTTACACCTTGTATATGACACCGTAAAATTGTAAACACCGTTAGATTATAAATCTATCTAGCGAGATTGTAAACTGTCGAAAGATTGTGAACCGTAATGGATATAGACGCACCTCTCGCGCTGATTGGTTGAATACTAACCTAACGTGACCTAACGCTATGGATATAGAATGGTCTACTGTAAGGCCGACCAATCAGGGACAGCCTTCGAATAATAACACGTTCCATTGTAAGCAGTTCACAATCTTTCGACAGTTTACAATCTCGCTAGTCGTGATCAATAAGTCAATAAGTCTCAATAAGTCGTGATGGCCTCGAGGTTTGGGCACGCGGTCGAGAATCTCGACGGTCGCGGGTTCAAACCCCAGGCACACACCTCTGACTTTTCGAAGTTATGTGTGTATTCACAATGAATTATCACGTACTTTAACGGTGAAGGAAAACATCGTGATGAAACCTGCATACCTAAAAAAGTTCTTAGGAATTTCTTAGGTGTGTAGTCCGCCAACCCGCACTAGGCCAGCGTGGTGGACTAAGGCCTAAACCCTCTCAATGGTAGAGGAGGCCCGTGCCCAGCAGTGGGACGTATATGGGCTGATGATGATGAGATTATAATCTAACGGTGTTTACAATTTTACGATGACATATACATTGACATTCAAATCCAAGCTACCTCTAAATATCATTAAATTCTTTATATCCTCCGTCTCTCCAACAGCTTGATAATGGGCTTCATCCAGAAGAAGCAAGCTGAAGATATGCTCTCGAAGTGTCCTCCAGGAACGTTCCTCCTTCGGTTCTCCGACTCGGAGCTAGGGGGCATCACCATCGCTTGGACTGGAGGTATTGTTATACTACTTATTACGACTGCATCGTGGTCTCGCGGTACAAGTATGTGCCGTGCGATCTGGAGGTCCTGGGTTCGATTCCCGGGTCGGACAAAGTGTTATTGGGTTTTTCCATTAGGAAATTCTCAGTAACAGAACGGAGTCTGGAAATGTGCCCGAAAAACGGCGATAGGCTCGCCCCCTATTACGTGGGACTGATACATACCTGGCGAAATGGGGTGCAGAAATGCACCTCTGTCTACCCCTTCGGGGAATACAGGCGTGTGCGTATGTAAATTAAACTCACTTACCCGATATTGAAACCTGCAAACCTAAAGTTGTTAGGAATTTCTTAGGAGTGTAGTCCGCCAACCACTAGGCCAGCGTGGTGGACTAGGGCCTAAACCCTCGCAGTTGTAGAGGAGGCCCGTGCAGCAGTGGGACTTATATGGGCTGATGATGATTATGACCCCACATTCCTCTTACAGAGGGCAACGAGGTCTTCAGCCTTCAGCCGTTCACCTCCCGGGACCTGATGCTGCGCTCCCTCGCAGACAGGGTGTTCGATCTCACTCAGCTGCAGTTCCTGTACCCCAATCTGCCCAAGGACGACATGTTCTCCAAGTACTACACCAAGCCAGGTCAGTTGGTGATGATGATGATGATATAAATAATTATAATAAATACACTACATACATAAGTACATACAGTCACATACATAGTTCTGACCCCACATTAAGATACAAGTCTTGTGCCGTCGCATGGGTATCAGAAACTACGAGAGACTTTTCGCTCTCACAAACACACAGACCAGAAACAAATATTTGTGGATCACACAAACATTTGTCTCGGCGCGGGGATCGAACCCGCGGACTCTCGTTTCGCAAGCTGGTTTCTAACCAACTGCGCCATGGGGCTGTCATGATGATGTATGGTGCTGTCTAGGATGTCTAGTGACGAGAGACAAAATCTAAAGGGATCATGTGTAACCAAACAATATTAAATATTTATTATGTAATAATCTATACCAATAAATAAAATTGGAGTGTCTGTTTGTAATATTGAAATAACCGCTTTTCAATAAATGCATATGGATGTATACACGGTACATATACCAAAATAACGTTTTTTACAATTTTTTGCTGTCTGTCTGTTTGTTCTGATTAATCTCTGAAACGGGTGCACCGAGTTTAACGGGACTTTCACTGGCATATAGCTGATGTAATAAGGAATTAAAGAATCGACTGTTAGGCGGAATGAAGTTCGCCGGGTCAGCTAGTAATAAATAAATACATCCAACAGTCATATACATAGTTCTGACCCCACATTAACATACAAGCCTTGTGTCTTGGGTATCAGAAACTACGAGAGACTTATGTATCTTAGTGTGGGGTCAGAGCCATGTAGGTGGCTGTTGGGTGTATTTATTTATTATCTAGAAGGAAATAAAGAAGTATTTATTCGCACAATTTACATGTAAAATATAAGAAACAGAAAACAAAGAAAAAAAATTGCTCCTGCAATGGTAACTCCCATTCAGCTACGTGCTGCAGTAACGCGTGAACGATATTGCAACGCTGATTTTCGATGGGAGGCCCAAGCGACGTACGGACTTTTAGTCGGAGTAACAATAACTGAAGCAATAAACTTTAAAAATATATATTACAATATTATGAACAATTTCTATAATAGTCTATAATAAAATATTCCTTCTCTCCAACAGAGAACGAAATGTTGAAGAACGGTTACGTTAAGCCAGTGCTGGTGACCACTCTGCCGCCGTACATGTCCTCATCTCCTGCGTACGCGCACTCTCCAGACTCGCACCGCAACACGCCCAGCGTGCAGAGCAGGTCAGTGTTAGTTTACACGTCGCTGTAAACCACCCGGCAAATTACCAGCTTTCATCTAACAAGTCATCCAGCAAATTACCAACTAACATCTAGAGAATTGCGAGCATTCATCTAACAAGTCACTACTATCCAGCACATTACCAACTAACATCTAGACAATTGAGAATTGCGAGCTTTCATCTAACAAGTCGCCTACATCCAGCAAATCACCAACTCACACCTAGAGAATTACGAGCTTTCATCTAACAAGTCACCTACATCCAACAAATTACCAGCTTTCATCTAACAAGTTGCTAATACCTAGCTAATGGACAGTTTTCATCTAACAAATCGCCAACTAACATCTAGAAAATCGTCAGCTTTAATCCACGAATTTATTAATGTCCAGAAAATTGCCAGCTTTCATCCATATCCGACTAACATCCAGCAAACCACCAGCTTCATCTATCAAGTTACTAACAACTAAAGAATTGCGAGCTTTCTTCCACCAAGTCACTGCATAAGACCAAGGACATTACTAACGCTGAGGCACAATCAACTAACATCTACTAGAAAATTACCAGCTTTTATCCACTGAGTCACCGCATTTAATCCTGGAAATTACCAACGTTAACGCACTATTCAACTAACATCTAGCACAATACCATGTGTATTGTAATATATTATATTATTTGATTTATAAAACAAATAACTAATGTAATCCTCTGTGTTATTTATAATTATGCAAAAAAATACCATGATACATGCACCAATTACCAACTAACATCTAGCGCTTTACCATTATATTGTTTATATCATGTAGCATATTATCTTTTGTCGTTAAACATTTTGGTGTATCATTGGATAAATTTCAACTTTCATCCACCAACTAACATCTAATATTTACCAGTTGCAAATTGTTATCAATTATCATCCATTATAATGCCAGATAACCATTTCGCATTTCGTCGCAAATATTTAGATTTTGTAAATAGTAACACTTGAAACAAAAAATGACTGAATTTGTGATATATTTGTTAATATTTTTGTAAATATACGTATAAATTAATATATCGTTAAAGCTTAAAACAATATTTATATTTGTTGTGTGTTGCTATTTATTGGACTAATTTAATGTTAAGATGTTATAATTGATGAAATATCAACCATTTATTACCAAATATGTATGTCACACTGACAACAGACCTCTAACGAGGCGTTATTCCACACGGACTACACACCTAAGAAATTCCTATGAATTTTAGGTGTGCAGTTTACCTCACGATGTTTTCCTTCACCGTTTTAAGTGCATGATATAAATGGTTCATATTTTGTCGCTCTATAGTTGTTGTCATATGTAAGTGTTTTTATGTTGTTGTTTTTTTTCTATTTTTTTTTTACTTTTTTCTTTCTCTTCCATAGGTACATGATAGACTTTTGATATATTTTGCCAATGCGAAGAAATGACGCGGTTTTTTTATTATTGTTTTAAATTAAGTTTTTTTTTCATCTTTTAATAGTCACATCCTGAGTTTTTTTAGTTTTAGTTACTTTTTAAGTTTTTTAAAGTTAATTATAGTGCTTTTTATATTAAGAAGGGTTGAAACTAGGCAAGAAATGTTTTTTTTTTAGTATAGACAAATTGATAAATATTGTTTTTTTATGTCAATAATGAGTTTATTGCTCTACCACAAAAGTAATCTTGAATTTAATTAACGATTAGACAAAAAGTCTTTGGATTTTTACAAAAGAATTATCTCAATATAAAAACAGATTCTAAAATGTACCCATGTATAGTAATGAGCCTATTCTTCATTACATGACACTTAGCCTATAATAAGTGAACCATGGTTGTAGAAATACACGTCTGCCTACCCCAATAGGGTTGAAGACGTGTATGTGTGAATATTTGTTAACATGTCTACAAAAAAAAAAAGAAAAAAAAAAACATTTTTTCCAAGTTTCCGCATCCTCAAAAAAAACTTCCTTTTTTTCTAGCTGTGGAACAACAATCCTACAACTCTAAATATGGACTGTATGTGTAGCATTTATCGGAAATATGCGGTTTTGGTGCAATATCGAAAGTTTTTCGACGACGCGACTCGATTTTTACCCTTTTAAAACGGCGAATGGCATCCCCAGTGCACGCTTTCGACAATTTGACGTACAATTAAAAGTCGGTTGACAATTTGTCATTGTCGTCTCGATTTTTAGTCTACCGACATTTAGTCGCGTTGATGTGTTTTTCAACAATTTGACGTCGAACTAAAAGTCGGTCGACTATTTGTTATCTTTTTGACTCGTGTGATGTGTTTTGCCGTTAATGTCGATGTGTAGGTTATAATGAAGCATAATATTTAACGGTTGTCTCGTCGAAAAATTAATTTTAAGTGCGTGCCGCGTGAGTATCAACAGTATTATTTGGTCGTTGAAATTTCTACTTTCCAATCTTATGCATTTATAAAATTGACGGTCTGCCATTACGCAATATCGTGGAAAATTCTAGAAATATTTGAACTTACATTGTCGCTTTGAAAAAAAAAATGCCTCGTGGTCCCGCGGCACAAGTATGTGCCGTGCGATCTACAGGTCCTGGGTTCGATTCCCGGGTCGGGCAAAGTGTTATTGGATTTTTCCATTAGGAAATTCTCAGTAGCAGCACGGAGTGTGGAAATGTGCCAGAAAAACGGCAATAGGCTCGCCCTCTATTACGTGGGAATGATGCATACCTGGCGAAATGTGGGTGTAGAAATGCACCTCTGCCTACAGGGAATACAGGCGTGAGTTTATGTATGTATGTCGCTATGAAAAAAGACTGATTCATTAATTTTGTAACCATGGTCGTGATTTGAGTTGTATGAAATTTTTACCAAAAACTCCAATGGCAGACCGGTACTCTTAAGTTAGTTTAAACAGTATTTTCTTGTATTTAAGTAGGCTAAGTTATTTGACGATGACGATGAACGGTTTTTTTTTGGAAATAAACATTCTTTCGGTTCAGTCACATATTTATAGATATTTTTGGTGTTGAATTTATTAAAGACAGTCCAACTAAATTGTCGCACAACTGTCGCGCTGATCTTTTCAATTCTCTTGGTAATGTTAATATACATGACTTAATATAATGTTATTTATTATGATTGGTGTTAAAAATGGCAAACTCTTTTAATTAAAATTGCTGTACAAAATAAATTTAAGAATGAACATATCATATGCTCAAATATTTAATATCTCTTTACAGATATTCATCTTTTCATTAAATAATTGAGACCGACAAAATAGTCGCCCAACTGTCGCTCTACAGTTGTGTTGTGTCGCAAACTATTTTTCTTTTAATTTTATATAAAAAGTTATACATAACATTATTTATACACACAACTAAATATTTTATATATGTTATACAATTATGGACTGGAATATATGACCGTTTATGAGCTTACAAACTTTTGTAAAACCGTGCATCGTCTAACTATGACTGTGTATATGAGAAACAAATATTTGTCTCAAAGTCTGATTTTTATTTAACTACACATATCGGAGACTTAGAGGGAGGCAAAAGATTTGACATTTTTTACTTGACAGCCCCGTGGCACCTTATGAAACGAGAGATCGCAGGCTCGATCCCCGCACCGAGACAAATGTTTGTGTGATCCACAAATATTTGTTTCGGGTCTGGGTTTTGTGAGACCGAAAAAGTCTCTCGTAGTTTCTGATACCCACGACACAAGACTTGTATCCTAGTGTGGGGTCATATGTATGTGACTGTTTGGTGTAAATAAGATTTTTTTCAAATCGGACCAGTAGTTCCTGAGATTAGTGCGTTGGAACAAACTCTTCACCTTTATACTATTAGTATAGATCCTTTTGCCTCTCGCTCTGTTAAAATTGTCGCAAAAAGCCAGGGTTGGTTCGAATTTAAGCTGTAATCTTTGACATTTCATCTCAGTATAATTGAAATTGTAAAATTGTATATTTTTTAAAATTCTAACGGACATTACTTGAGATATATCTACAACCAATAGCTTTCGTTGGCGTTGATAAAGAAAATATTAACGTTATCAAAAATGATTCTTTACGAGTGGATTTGCGGGGATAAAACAAGCCTGTAACCGTCTTTCTGTTTGCTGAAACTCATCAGAATCGGTCGAGCAGTTTAGCCGTGGAAGCATGACAAACAAACTCCTATTTTTTTAGGACAATTCTGTGTTATTCTGATGTGTGAGATATATTATTGTAAAATTTCATCAAAATCAATTCAGTAGTTACATACATTCGTGTTTATAATGTTAGTAAGATTATTTATATTTAAAAATTAATTTTTGTCTACTATTTTGAACGATTCCTGCCAGGTTTTACTAATTCAAAGATTAATTCCAACTCCTGTATGTTATTTCTTATTGATCTCGTTGCGGGATAATGACAAATTAGGTTCCCTTAGATTCGCTGAGCTTCATTGCTCGGCGTCGATACTGTGCGTGCTGTCGATCCTGGAGCACAGGAGTTACAGTGGCGGGTGTGTGGTGGGATAGGGCCTAATTCGAAGATGATTTTAATATCTGACAGCCCCGTGGCGCAGTTGGCTAGACCGCGAGCTCGATCCCCGCAGAGACAAATGTTTGTGTTATCCACAAATATTTGTTTCGTGTGTGTTTGTGAGGGTAGTCTCAAGTTAGTGTGGGGTCAGAACTATGTATGTGACTGTTGGGCGTATTAATCTCGCTATCTATGGCTATTAAAAGCTCTATATTTCTCTGGTCACTTGATTTGACAATTATTAGAAATGGCGGTACAAATTTAACTTATCAATATGGCCGTGTGTGGCAAGAAGTGACGTCATAACGTGGTATTTATCTTTGATTCGTTAAAATAAGTAAATTAATTATATATATAGAATATTGGCGTTGTTGGTAAAATTTTAGTATTTATTGACAATGTTCGTTGTTTAAAATTGGGTCCATTTATTGCATTTTTTATAATTAATGTTGTGTGGCATTTTGAGCTTTTCTTTATAGAAGAATTCTTGGTTATATTAATACCAATCTGAGGTAGATTAATCAATAAATAGGTTCTTTTGAAATTATCGATATTTTAATCGATACTACGCATGTAGATGCGTAGTGATATAGTCTAATAATAGATGCAATATTTTTTTTCAAATTGCATCTTAAAAAAATACTAAAAATACAGGATGTAAAAAGACGATCACGGTCTTTTCATACATTGTATATTTCGTATCTATATCTGGTCACACAAAAACATAAAAAAAATATCAGAAAAAGAGCTCAAAAAGTCACACATAAATCTTAGATAGCATAATTATTTTATCAATATACATTCAAATCTATTTCTACACTCGCGCACTGCGACGCCATCTTTCAAAATGGCGCCACTCTGTCGTTTCGTTTTATGCAGTATTCTGCACTTTGAATATATTAATTAGATAACGTGGCAATCTCAGTATTTTAAAACATAGTTTTTAAGTTAATTTAGGCTTATTTTTTGTGAAATATTTAAGGAGGTAAAAATACTGAATTCTTTTTACAGTCAATTTATATACAACGAATTATAGTTTTTGTGCAATATTTCTTGTTTTTTGAAAAAAATAAGACTTTCTTTAAAGAAAACATTATCACAAAAACATTTATGAATGAAAAGATAGTATTTATTATTATTTTATTACATGTAATTCAATTTGTATGACATATTTTTATTTTTGGTGCTAATTTCTATACTTTTAGTATTAAACCCGATTAATCATGACATTTTATTGATTAGCTCGTAAGTATTAACGTATTTGTAAGTACAGGGGCGGCCTCAGGCGGGGGCCGCCGGGGAACGCGCCCCCCCCCCCCCCATCTCAGATAAGCTTAGCTGTATCGGTAGTTTAAAGTCCACATGTTGAAAAACTTAATGATGTATTTATTTGGGTGTTAAAAAAAATATTTTGCATTTCGCTTATGACGTCATAAGTGTTTTAAAGTTTAAAAAAACGCTGTTTCGATGTACGTGGACATGAATGTATGTCAATTAATTGTTAATAGTTTGTAAGGAAAATTGTGTTCTACCCACACTGCAATATTGGTCAGTTTTCGACAACCAGTCTTGTGCATATCTTTTTATTTAATATCTAAAGTCAATGTCGATAAGTTTTCTGAGAAAAACATCCTTTTTGTTAGGAAAATGAAGCTATAATTAACGTTTTATAAATAGGAGACGATGCGTAGAGGGAAAATGGCGTATCTTACGTTTAAGTTCCCAGTTTTAATGGCTTACCAACTTAAGAAGCATATTTTTTTTTTGTTTTTCGTTTCACATTTCTATCTTTAGAAATGATTAGTAACGGATATTGCGATTTTGCTTGCAAAGAATACTTGTTTTTTAAAGGCAACGGCGTCTTTAATTAACGTAATATTAAATTTACTTTAGCGATTCAATAATATAGTTTCTGCTCGACTGCCTCGTGGTCTCGCGGTACAAGTATGTGCCGTGGGATCTAGAGGTCCTGGGTTCGATTCCCGGGTCGGGCAAAGTGTTATTGGGTTTTTCCATTAGGAAATTCTCAGTAACAGCACGGAGTCTGGAAATGTGCCCGAAAAACGGCAATAGGCTCGCCCCCTATTACGTGGGACTGATACATACCTGGCAGAAAATCAGAAATGCACCTCTGCCTACCCCTTCGGGGAATACAGGCGTGAGTTTATGTATGTATGTAATACATTTTCAAAATTTTCATAATTTTTTGGAGCAATTCTATGGCTTATATTAAAATTTGTCATCTCAATTTCTAAGACCAACGTTGGATCAAATATTGCAGTGTTGGTAAAACATCCTCTTTGGACTCGATGTCATTTACGAATTTATGATGAGACAGAAAATGTTTAAAAAAAATCGTTTTTCCCTAATTACATTATATGGATGTGACTATTATTAGTAATTAAATATTAATGTCTCGCATATACGAAGTTTCGTCTTTTTCCCGCCATAGCGCAGTATGACGTCATCCCAAAACTATGACGTAACGCGGGCCAAAGACGAAACTCGCTAGTATTAAAGTATTTTGAAATTGAAAAGTATACAAAAAAATGTTGTTACGGATCTCAGAAGCAGATTTTTATTGTATATGCGAGATGGACGGCGGCAGTGAATTTTTTGAAAAAAAATTTTTTTTTTTGGTATGACGTAACCTCGTCTCGAGTTAAAGAATGATTGTTTTCCCTGCCGTCGCATTAACATGCGCATGCGCAAAATGTACATGCCGTTCTCTATACATACTAACGTTGTATGCATGTTTTTTGAACTACTTGTAATATACTATGTGACAAATTGTGAGTTGTTTATTTACGTTGGATGTGAAAATTGTCGTTTTTTTAGGAATTTCATTTTGAAATAAGAATATTGTCGATTTTAGTTATGTTTCTATTTTTGGACCAAAAATCCCGAAATATTCGCGAACACGCTTAATTAGCAATCTGATATTGACGAAAATTATATATTTTTGCCTGAAAAAATATAATAATCTATGCTATATCGATTTACTTAAAGGCAATTAATCACACTAGACATTTTGGTTTAACTAAGGTTCATTTTGAAACTTATATTACTCTTAACAATTGGTGCCAATTCATAGGGAAGTAAGGTCTGACAAGGACGCTAGTTGCCATCTTTTATGGCATACTAAGGCCTAAGCCCTCAGTTGTAGAGGAGGCCCGTACCCTGTGAATATGGGCTGATGATGAATGCATTCCTAAAATGAACTGTACGACGTCCATAGCTAACCGTAGTAGATTGTTTCCAGTTTTTTTCATTAATACAAATATTTCTAAAATCGACCATGTATTTATAACACGATATAATCAAAGACAATTTTCCTTCCAACAAAAAATCCATCGCGAAAATGCAACACAGACGGTCGTTATTTTTTTCAATTCCAACTTTTATTATATTATAATATTTCAAATTTATTTTTTTATTTATTCAGCCGTAGACATATATAAGACAATTTGTTTGTTTTTTTTTTAATTTATTTTTTGTCTGTGCTGCCTTTTTGGCGACGGTCTTGTTAGCGATTCTTTTAGGATTTTTTTTATTTTTTTTCTATTCACCCAACGACCGTCTTGAACTAATGTGTTGCATTTTCTTTTCTTTTCCCGATTATCAACGGACTGCGGTGTACTTCGACACAAAAAAATATTAAATCTTATAAAAAAATATTTTATGACTAAAACCTTTGCTATGAAACATATCGATCGATATAAAACACAAATGGAACTGATTCTTTCAAATTCCATACACAAAAAAATATTTTTCTAATTTACAAAACACTATACCAAAAATTTGCCACTCCAAAATAACATTCTGACCTCTGCAAAAATCAATATCACACTTGTCACAACTAAAAATCCATTCAATACAATATTTTACAAAACAAAAAATTCTCCACACAACAAAAAACATCGAAATATTCAATTGTCGTATTGCAAAACACTGCAAAAAACACTCCAAATGCCAAAAAAAAATTTCTCCAAACCCCCCCGTCCCCCGCAAATCCCCCCGTCGTCATACTTCGGCCAGCAGCTACTTCAGCGCGTCCACGCCTGCGCAGAACGACACCATCATGGACAGCGACCTGTTCGAGCAGATCCGAGCGTTCGAGCCTGACGGACTCGACGACTTCGATATATACAACAACATGAACATGAGCATGAAGTGAGGTGAGCATATTTATTTATTTACTAGCTGACCCGGCGAACTTCGGTCTGCCTAGCAGTCGATTCTTAGAAGAATGGCAAAAACGATGGAGTCTGTCGGTAAAGGGACGTCATCTTTATCAATATTTTCCTTCAGTTAGCGATCGCTTGGCAAAAACTTGGCTCGAGATTGATCATTACGTGTCGCAATTTCTAACGGGTCACGGTAATTTTCGTAGCAAATTATTCTCATTTAAGTTGGTTGACTCTCCTATGTGCCAATGTTCAACAAATGATTGCGAATATGAACAGTCCGCACATCACATCCTTTGGGAGTGCAATCTTTGGTCGGATGAGCGTAACATTATGCTCAATAGTATGCATGTAACTTCTGGTGTTGTTTATTATACAGACCTCGTTGAATCTAGGAAGAACTTCCGTGCTTTTCGGCGTTTTTGCCATGCCTATTATTGGAAGGGTACATAACAGCTCACACCTTAGGTCCAATTTACCCAATAAATCTGTAAGTAGTTATTTATCCGTGGTGCGTTAATTGCGTCTAATTTGACTAATTGTAATTGTCTTTCTTTTTCATGTGAGGGTGAAACCTCACAGCTCAATGTTTTTTGTCACCCGCTTTGCTATGGAGGGAAGTGGACAACTCTTTGTTTTCCAACTCCTCCTTTATTTTGTCTTTCTGATTAACTTCGTTGCGGGATTATGACAAATTTAGGTCCCCTTAGATCCGCTGAGCTTCATTGCTCAGCGTCAATACTGTGCGTGCCGCTGTTAGGTTACCGCCTATATTCCCCGAAGGGGTAGGCAGAGATGCATTTCTGAACCCACATTTCGCCAGGTATGTATCAGTCCCACGTAATAGGGGGCGAGCCTATTGCCGTTTTTCGAGCACAATTCCAGACTCCGTGCTGCTACTGAGAATTTCCTAATGGAAAAACCCAATAACACTTTGCCCGACCCGGGAATCGAACCCAGGACCTCTAGATCGCACGGCACATACCTGTGCCGCGAGACCACGAGGCATTCGACATTTTATACATTCAATAAATATTATTTAATTTCAAGCTGGTTAACATATTTTCTTTCTTATTTCAGACGCAACACCAGTGAAGGATTTAATGTTATTAGAATAAGCTTTCAGTCAATTAATCCTGTGAAACGAAGATTTAGCCACCAAAATGACTACAAAAACCAATGCAATATTTTTTTCTGACGTCATTTGCCAGTTGTAAGTCTGTCTCGCTCTAAATACGTTAGTGCGAACGAGACAGATGCTCAGACAAGTAATCTATCCCCATAGACACAGTTTTAAAAATAAAAAGATCGAAAACTAAGGCAGGTAATAGTTACGTTGATTAAACACATTGATATTAAAAAATAACCCGATAAAAATAAAAACTTGATTTTTTCCTAATCACCACATACATTTAATACTTATAGTTTTTAGGAAAACTTTTTTTTGTGTTTTGTTTTTTTTAGCGCCAATGTATTTGTAATCTGCGTAATTATTATCTGTCTTATTTTTCGATCAATGTCATTTTACACTCTGTATAGACCGACAAAAAAAGAGTTTGGAAGGAAAAAAATAGTAACAATAATTTTTATATATAAGCCGACATTACGATTGGTGGTGATCGTAGTCGATTATCGTCAGTTGTCACTATTTTGGTAGCCACACATTTACCAATTAAGGTGTTACTTTGAAATTGAAAAAAAAAATCCGTTTTTTTTTTGATTTTGATAAATATGGAATTATTATAACTTCCAAACTCTACTATATATTAGTATATGTATATACATCGTTATATAGTATATATTCAATATAGAATGAATATTGGTAATTATGTTGAAACCATTTCAAAGTGTATCTGCCCCTCCCCCCGCCATCTTTGCAAAAGGGGAGGGGGTTTAGAGTCCTAACACCGCTGTTATGTAAATGCATTTTGTGCCATAGCGCTTTTTCACATGTGTAAGCTGTTAAACGTGCACATGGGCGTTTTTTGCACGCTCAAAACGACTGTAAAAAATCCACTTAAATAATTTTAATAAACCTATATGTACAAAGTATAATATGTCATTTTGAATTAACATAGGTAAGATTGCAGATATATAAGTTTTTTAAAACGCCCATGTGCGCAACTATAGATTTATAACAAAAGCTATTAGATATAAAAGATGTAATTAGTTTAGAGTTTTGTATATTAATCGTTGTACTTTCATGTTAATAGTGGATTTAAAAAATAAATAAATACACCCAACAGTCACATACATAGTTCTGACCCCACATAGTCTTGTGTTAAACTGCGAGACACTTTAATAAGATTTTACAAACCGGGACCGTTCAAGTATTACGGAAGCAGATTTATTACAATTATTTACCTTCTTACCCCCTCCCCCCATGCTTACGTAAATATTTTTCAATTAATGTATTGTTTTTTATTATAATTATAATGTTATAATTTAACAGATTTAACTAGGTAATGAGGTATTCATCATCTAGACTCCCGTACCCCCCCATGTCATCCAAAATAAGCAAAGCAAAGACCCCCCCCCCCTCCCCCCGAGTGCTTATACTTGAACGGCTCCTGTCTAACCAACTGCACTTCGGACGCTGTCAAACATCTACTAAAGGTTTGACTCAGTAACTCAGGCACAACTGCGCCAAATCTACGTTCTGGCCCAAAATTGAGGTATGTCGTAATAATTGCGTTAGATTTAAAAATGATTTCTCATCTTTTGAAATAATTTTGTCGGCTTGTTGGGATTAACTATATGTTTTAAAAACAATGATAAGGCCAGTCATTAATTGGATTGTATGCCTTTTGGTATAGTAATAAAATATTTTTCACTACTTGTAATAATTTTGTGGGCCTTTCGAATTTTTCGGGTTTTGTAGCTTATAGTATCAGAATTATAATTTTTAAATCCACTAATAAATATATTTTGCGTTCTTCGTATAATTTACTACTGTACCTTGTCGTGGTTAAAACGGGAATAGTATGAATATCGATACAAAAAATCTACATGACCGAATTGAGGGGAGGGTAGTCAGAAAAATTGCCTAAAGTAGGGTAGAAGCAGTTTTTGGGCAAGTAAAATTTCCGTTAATTTAAAAAATGAAAGAATGTAATATGCCAATAGACAACCTAAATTTTAACGTAAGTGATTATTTTTGGATTTGTTATTTGAACATCAAGCTTCTGAAAACTACATTGAAGTCAAAAATTATATCCCTTATTTTTGTCTATATTTTATATTACATGATATACCACAAAGAAAATTAATTTTTGATACAATTTAGCGTGAGAATAAAGCAAGTATTAATTTTTAAACATTTAGTAATAGCTTGCTATATCCACAAACATTTCAGTGACAAGTCAGTGTCAGTTTCAGTGTAAGTCGTGATGGCCTCGAGGTTTAGGCACGCGGTCGAGAATCTCGACGGTCGCGGGTTCAAACCCCAGGCACACACCTCTGACTTTTCCAAGTTATGTGTGTATTCACAATGAATTATCACGTACTCTAACGGTGAAGGAAAACATCGTGATAAAACCTGCACACCTAAAAGTTCTTAGGAATTTCTTAGGTGTGTAGTCCGCCAAACCCCATTAGGCCAGCGTGGTGGACTAAGGCCTAAACCCTCTCGGTTGTAGAGGAGGCCCGTGCCCAGCAGTGGGACGTATATGGGCTGATGATGAATGATGATGATGAACCCTCTAGAATAGTAATTTTATTAGTAAAATTCTTTCTTATTAAGAATTAATATGGTTTTTAATAGAAATGATGACGAAACTCATAATGGCGGCCTGAATTGTCATATTGTTCCCGTTTTAACAGATTTTACCTTTCTTTGTTATTATTAAGAAGTTTATGTCTTATATTTCATGTACCATTTGCTGTACGCTTGCTATTTTAAATATATATTATGTGGAAAGTAGTTTAAATTCTCTAAATAAGTGCCATTTATTAAAATAATTCAGTAAAACAAATTTTAATGAAGTATAGACAACCTACGTTTATGTAGCTAAAAGGCTATTTAAAATTATGGAGGGTAGAGGTAAGGAGAGTCATCTCATATGGTAGAAACTCGATAAAAGTGTCCAGCTGTAAGCTGTAACTAACAGTTCAAAAACCTTCCAGAATGGCGCTGGTGTAGACAAAGGACATGGTATGAATTTAATATTATTGTCGACTAAAGTAGTTACTTATTGAAAATGTCAACTACTTACGTAGTACAAAACAATGTAGTAAATATAACCTTAACACTTAATAACTCTTATTATGAGAAAACGCGTGTAGCTACAGTGATTTTATATCCTGAACTGTGAAAACGTTTATTGATTTCCACTTCCTTTAAAATTTATCCTGATGCTAATGTGGCGCCACCCTAATTTAATACATTTTGACGGACACTTTTGCATGTACACAGATAATTCTCTTTACCTCTACCCTCCATATTTAAAATGAATAAAATACAGATTATATAATTTTGACAACCTATAGTTTTCATGTAAAATAGACTATAAAAATTATGCTAAATATGAAAAAACGTGTGGTTAGGTAAAAGAAATAAAATAAAATTTATAGTTAAATGTCAAAATATACTATTTGAAACTGAGCTTTTTAAAATCAGTAACACAATCATATACAGCCAATGATGGAGAAAATTCTGGCATATTATTTTTTCTTTATTTCTGAACAAAAGGCAATGAGGGTATTTTTAACCAGAAAAAACACTACACCTGTTTAACTCAATGCGTCAAAACAGTAACTCAGTTTATATGAAAACTCAAAATTAGATATTGAGTTATTTGGCTATGGTTGTGTCATTAATTAAAGCTTAAAAAATAAAATTAATGATTTTCCAAAGGAAATATATTATACAGAATGCATTTAAAAAAAAACTTATTTCAAGGTTGGCATTCAAGTGTTAAATACTTTTATTTATAGCTTAATAAAGTTTACTAAACTATTTGTACCGTAGTTGTTAATTGTAAGTTGCAATTATTGTGTATCGTGTAGAATACACGTGATTTTTAACGTAATTATAAGCTACCACGAAATAGTTTTGCAAAATATATTATCTGTATTTATGGCGCGGTTTAGGCGCCAAGCTGTCAATTACAAATCGGCGGGAAATTGTGTGAAAAAGGAACGATTCTGCGGCTAATGTCAATTAGAGGTATGTTTTTTTTGGGTAAAAAAGGCTATTTAGAACATAGTTCTTACATGTTTTATTACAATAGGTCTCATTAATTGTACAAAATAATCATGGTTTTTAATAATCATAATAAAAAATTCCTTTTTTAATGAAATAAACAGATTCTTTTTTAATCGTGAGGTTAGTCAGTCATAGGCTGCAAAATCGCTTCGTCCCATTCTAGAAGTTACGGTTAGAATACGTAGTCCGCCATTTTGAGCATTTTTAGCGCCTAATTAAGTAGATTTTTTCACGAAACAACGCACAGTGCTTCAGTGAAATTCATCATCATCATCATCATCAACAGCCTTTTTCACGTCCACTGTTGGACATAGGCCTCTCCTATGGCACGCCACTGGGCTCGATCTTCGGCTCTCCTCATCCAACCGCTGCCAGCCACCTTGCGGATATCGTCACCCCACCTAGCCAGAGGGCGTCCTACACTACGTTTGCCGAGCCGTGGTCTCCACTCCAGAACACGTTTCCCCCAACGGTTATCCGTTCTGCGACAGATGTGACCTGCCCACTGCCACTTCAGCTCGCAAATCTTTTGGGCTATGTCGATAACCTTGGTTCTCTGTCGGATAACATCATTTCTGATCCTATCCTTCAGAGAAACTCCTAACATAGCCCTCTCCATAGCTCGCTGGGCGACCTTGAATTGGTGGATTAGTCGCACCGTCAGTGTCCACGTCTCGGCTCCGTATGTCATGACAGGAAGGACGCACTCGTTAAAGACTTTCGTCTTTAGGCTTTGTGGTATGGGTGACGAAAAGACTCGACGAAGTTTATTAAACGCTGCCCAACCCAGCTGTATTCTTCTTTGGGTCTCCTTCTCGAAGTTGCTCCTACCTACTTGTATTATTGTACCGAGGTAAATGTACTCGTGAACAACTTCGAGAGTTACTCCGCCTAGCGCAATCGGTTCCGGTGTAACCTGCCGATTAAACATTATCTTGGTTTTATCCAAGTTCATCCGGAGACCGATGCGTGCTGAAGAATCAGCCAGATCAGACAGCATTTGTTGCAAGTCTGCAACGGTTTCAGCCACGATGACGATGTCGTCTGCAAATCTCAGGTGTGAGATGTACTCGCCGTTTATATTTATGCCACGTCCTTTCCAGTTCAGAGTCTTAAACATATCTTCCAATGCATTAGTGAACAATTTTGGGGAAATGACGTCCCCTTGTCTCACTCCTCGATGCATTGGAATTTGTTCAGACTGCTGGTTTTGTACTCGGACGGTCATAGTCGCAGCGTCATACAGACATCTCAGCACCTGGATGTATCGCCAATCGACTTGGCACCGTTGCAAAGATTCCAGAACAGACCAGATTTCGATAGAGTCAAAGGCCTTCTCATAGTCCACAAAGGCAAGACACAGGGGCTGATTGTACTCTTCTGTTTTCTGTATAATCTGCCGCACTGTGTGGATGTGGTCTATGGTGCTATATCCTCCTCGAAATCCGGCCTGCTCGGGGGGTTGAAACTCGTCGAGTCTGCGCGCGAGACGGTTCGTGATCACCCTTGAAAACAGCTTATAGACATGGCTTAGCAAGGAGATGGGCCGATAGTTCTTCAATAGGGTTTTGTCGCCCTTTTTGAAGAACAAGACGACCATACTCCTGCTCCATGCTTTAGGAGTTCTCCCCGAAAAGAGGACGGAGTTAAAAATACGCTTGAGTTTTTGTAGCGTAGGAGCTCCACCAGCTTTTATGAGCTCCGTTGTAATTCCATCCTCTCCGGGGGCTTTTCCATTCTTAAGCTGCCCAAGGGCGATCTCGATCTCGCCTAGGCTGACTTCTGGCAGGTCTTCGGAATAGTGGCGGGTTAAAGTGGCTCTTGGGTCTTCGCTCACGGGTGGGGAACGGGATGCATGTGATGTATAAAGTTCACCATAAAAGTCCTGAATTTCTGCGAATATCTCCGGCTTTGCAGCGACGACTTCTCCACTACGTTTTCGCAGCTTCGTCAGATTGCTTCGGTTCAGCGCTTGAACAAAGACTTTGGACCCCCGATTTTGCTCAATCGCTTCTCTAATGGAGCGTGTATTGGAGCTTCGGAGGTCGCGCCGTACCAGCTTTGTAATTCTTTTGTTCAAAGCCCGTTGCTCTGACGGAGCGGTAGTGGTCCCTTCACGTCGCCGCTGCATTAGCTGCAGAGATTCTGCAGAAAGTTTGGACTCCCTACGGGTTCGATGCGTCTTACAGAACTTCGTCCCCTCTTCCCGGAGGATACCCACCACTTTGGTGAGTTCCTGGTCAATGTCCATTGTGGTTTCCAGGGCAGCGAAACGGTTCTCCAGTTTAATCTGGAACGCTTCAGATCCTATCACGGATTTGAGCAGGTTTGGTCGGAGCGTAGACTTCATCAGACGGGCTCGTTCAAGCTTATACCTGATATTTAGAGTGCCTCGGACGAGTCGGTGATCGCTTCCGGTTTTAAACCTAGCGATCACTGAGACATCTCTAAATATACGCTTTTTATCAGTCATGATGAAGTCAATCTCGTTTTTAGTCACAGTGTCGGGACTTTGCCACGTCCACTTCCGTTGGGGCTGCTTCTTAAAGAAAGAGTTCATTAAGAAGAGCCCCTCTTGCTCCAGGAAGTTGACGAGCATTTGTCCCCTATGATTTCTGCTACCAAATCCGTGTGGTCCTACTACCGTTTCGCCGCTTGTTTGTACTCCCACTTTAGCATTTAGATCCCCCATGACAACATTGAAGTGGGCCTTATAGGTGGTATGTAAGGCTTTTGAGATATCTTCGTACATTATCTCCACTTCATCGTCCGAGTGGGTCGAGGTCGGCGCGTACACTTGGATGACTTTGAGGCTGTACCTCTCCGTTAATTTGATCACAAGGTACGCTACCCTCGTCGACACACTGGAGATTTCTATAACATTGTCACAGAGAGTCTTGTGGACCAGAAACCCGACGCCGCCTTGGGATGGTTGGTCTCCCTCCCTGAAATACATAAGATGGCCGGATTCCAAGGTTATGGTATCCTCCCCCTCTCTTCGGACTTCACTTAACCCTAGAACGTGCCATCTTATGTTTTTCAGTTCCTCCTCAAGTTGAGCCAGATGTTCGTCGAGCCGTAGCGTGCGTCCATTATACGTAGCCAAGGTCAGTCGGTGTTGACGGCCTACCGTAGCCCGGAGATTCTTTGCACCCCCTGCCCCGCCGGAACCATGGCCGCCGTCTTGGCCAGGAATAGCGGGGCCACCGGGAACTGGGGGCCGTTGTGCGTGTTTTGCCATAAGAGGGTTATGCCCGTAATCGCCACGCTGGGCAGGCGGGTTGGCGATCGCAGTAGTGTCGCACCAGTGAAGCTGCTGCCCATCACTGGTCTGTGTGGTTTAAGGAACGGTTAAACCGCCGTTCGTCGGTGGCCAGAGCCTCGTTCGCTAATCGGCAGGATGTACCACGTGCAGGAGAGGTTGGCTTGAAGCACTAAGTTGGAAGTCGTGCTCCCTTACATCCCAATCACAATCACAATCAGTGAAATTAATGGACATTATTGAGTCTCCATTTTCGATGTGTGATACATGTGGCCTTAAATTTTGACCCAGTATTTTAGAACGTACGCGGACAAGAAATCGAAATAATAAAATATTTCTTGATGGTAATTTTTTGGCATGTAGTGTACGCGATTTTAATGTAAAAAAACCCTTTCCTGCCAAAAATAACTTTATTTTTTTTGTTGCTTATACCCAAATAAGGGGTAGGGTAGTTAACCGATTCATTTTTAAATATAACGGAAATTTAAGAATCTAATTATCAATATTATAGAGACACATATACCTATCTCTTTTCTACGCTTGCATTTAAAGGCCAATACGTTAATATTATATCTTGCGTCCTTTTCTACTATTAATTCTGCCGCTATTTTTTTTAATTACTTTGGATGATGTAATACTTTTTTAATAATGGTTTAACTGCCCTATTCCTTGGATATCACATGAAAATTGTTGTCGAGTAAATTAATTTTAATGATTTTTTTTGTGTTTTGACATTAATAATTATTTATCAATCCAATACAAAAGTTATGTACATCAATAAACATGCAAAAGCGTATTTTATGACCAGTGGCGGTACTTCCATACAAGCCCGAAAGCGCTACACCTTCATTATGTTATGTCTACTTTATAATTGTTTATTGCAGGGTCGGGATATTTTCATTTATGTGTCTAATTGCTTTTGTTAAATAAAAATTTAAAGCTTAAAGATTATTATTCGGAATTTTGTAAGGCAAGCTGGGCTTTTGGGCTTCTATGGAAGTACCGCCAATGCTTATGACATATTCGTAATTCTACTATGTTAATTATTCCCCAAGAAAACTTTATGTTAACTAAAGTATGTGTTAAAAATATTTAACTTTTAGAATTTTCGCTTGAAATCATTGCCTATTGTACAAATATTTGTACCAGTGGCGGTACTTCCATAGAAGCCCGAAAGTCCAGCTTGCCTTACAAAATTCCAAATAATAATTTTTAAGCTATCTTTGTTTAATAAAAGCAATTTCACATATACATGAGAATATCCTGAGCCCACAATAAATTATTAACTAGACATTACACAATTAACGTGTAACGCTTTTGGGCTTCTATGGAAGTACCGACACTGGTTTGTACCTATGTATACATGCAACTAAACTCGTGTTTAATAAAATTTATTTTAATTTTTAACGAGAAAAGTTATATTTTCTATGTACCATATTTCAATATGATTGACATAACTTGACAAAAGTCGATTCATCTACAGATGATCTGTAGAAATAATTACAAAAATAGCTTTTATAAATACACAATTAAATTTTAATCCAGTTGTATCAAATAAAAATATTCTAATTTTACAATCATAAGTTAACTAAGTATGGATTATGCCATATTTGGCTTAACTACATATTAAACCAGAACAAAAAAATATTTATTAACTTTTGTAAGGGAAATAACCCGTATTTTGTATGGGGCGAGTGTCACCTGTTCATTCTACTACGATCACACGACCAATGATAAACATTTCAAACAAACATGAAGGGCTGCTATTGGTTGTCACACATTTATATAAGTGTTGATATTACACGCAACCCGAATTACTAAGAAGCGTGTGTGTCAAATATATGATAGTGTAATCGCAGGTTCGGCACGCTCGGCATGCTCACATTTCCTTTCTAGTCTTATGCAACTGTTCTGTGCATTTAATATTAAAATTCATAGTAAAAATCAGATCATTGAATTATGTTGTAAACGAGGCAAGAGCCATTTGCAGTCATGGCTTGTAGTTTTGCCAAAGCGCCAATAGATGGCGGTAGATGTGACGTGACGGCATAACGGCGTCATGCCGTTTTATGTATTACTGTAACGTTTCAATACGGATTGGTAAAATAGAATATCTTGATTTGATATGACGTGGTCGCTGACGTCACATTTTTTACTCAGTATGTTCACGCTTTGTGTTTTCTCTGATAGGGCAGGGAAGTGGGGTGCTTTCGTCAACCGCTTTATAAATGTAAAATGTTCATTGTAGAATAGTAATAAATATTATCACTGTTAAAATTGTTTCATTTGGAATAATCCAGCCAACTATACTTATACAAAACTAGCTGTCTGAACAGACGTCGTCTTGCCTGGAAAACTTCAAGCGATATACCGACAGCAGCGCCATCTACCGGGTTCAATTGTGTTCTGAAATCATCCAGGGACCCATTGGAATCTGCCCAGTGGCAAGGGGGCATTAGAATCCCACCACGGTATCCCCTGCCTGTCGTAAAAGGCGACTCAAAGGGGCCCATGGGGTCACTGGACGCGCTGCTGGGGGCAAAGGCAAAAAGAGGACCTATTGGAATATACATAGAAAATTTCATCCCAATCGGTCCAGCCGTTTAAGAAGAGTTCGATGATATACAAACATTCATTTTTATATAAATAGATAAATGATGTGATGGCCTCGAAGTTTGGACGCGTGGGCGATTAAAATCTAGTTGTCGCGGGTTCAAACCTCTGACTTTTACCAAGTTATGTGTGTATTCATAATGAATTACGTACTTTAACGGTGAAGGAAAACATCGTGAGAAAACCTGAATACCTAAAAATTCTTAGGAATTTCTTAAATGTGTAGTCCGCTTACCCGCACTAGGCCAGCTCACGTGCCCAGCAGTTGGACGTATATTGGTGATATAAATAAATACACCCAACAGTCACATACATAGTTCTGACCCCACATTAAGGTACTAGTCTTGTGTCGTGGGTATCAGAAACTACGAGAGACTTCGCTCTCACAAACACCCAGACCCGAAACAAATAATTGTGGATCACCAAACATTTGTCTCTGCGCGAGGATCGAACACGCGGCCTCTCGTTTCGCAAGCTGGTGTCTAGCCAACTGCGCCACGGGGCTGTCTGAAACCAAAGTCGGAACAGGTTTTAGATAGCGTAATGCTTTTTTATTACACTATTAATTGATAAAAGTTAAGCTGTTTCTAACAAATCTGTGATTAAAGGTATTACCAGGTTTGTCACCGAGGAATCATATCGATTTATTCGCTATATATAAAGGGGCTGATAAGATCGTAATTTTGATAAGCAGCTTATGATAGCAACATCATCATCAGCCCATATACGTGCCACTGCTGGGCACGGGCCTCCTCTACAACTGAGAGGGTTTAGGCCTTAGTCCACCACGCTGGCCTAGTGCGGGTTGGCGGACTACACACCTTTTTTTTTTTTTTTTTTTTTTTACGAGAGGAAAGCGCTTTAAGCTCCCCTGTTCGGTACCTCGGGGGAGGCCGAAAAGGGGTATGTCGGGGTCTCTGGCCTTCCAACTCGGCGCGCAGAACAATAATTGTCCGCTTAGCTGAGTTGGGTCCCTAACCAAAATCCTACGCCAGCATACCGACTAAAACCTCTCGGTGACCATCTCGCGCATTTAGGGCGGTTTTGCGGCATCTCAGGGCGAGAAGCGCCCCAAATGGTCCGCCTCCGCCTAGCGCACCGTCCGATTATGGACTCCTCCAAATTGGGAGGGCTTGAGATGCCCTCCACTTACGCTTTTTTGGACGTTCACCTCTTGTGAACGTCCGCGACAGTCAAGCGGTCACGCCCTCTACCGCAAATCTCAGGGTTGCTGCCACCGTTGTGTACCGCCCCCGCAGTACGCCCAGCCTCCCCAGTGGCCCCTGTTAGTCGCCTCTTACGACAGGTAGGGGGAACCGTGGCGGAATTCTTACGCCCCCGATCCACAGGGCGGACGGACTACACACCTAAGAAATTCCTAACAACTTTTAGGTGTGCAGGTTTAATCACGATGTTTTCCTTCACCGTTAAAGCAAGTGATAATTCATTGTGAATACACACATAACTTCGAAAAGTCAGAGGTGTGTGCCTGGAGTTTGAACCTGCGACCGCCGAAATTCTCGACCGCGCGCCTAAACCTCGAGGCCATCCCTGCTTTTGATAGCAACATGCGTCATGCAAAAAAATATTTTTACATCTGTACAACAGGGACAGGGAATCGATCCCCGGAACTTCTCGCATGCCCGTTGATAGCTTCTTCAACGCCCGCGTGCAAACCCAATTATAACGTTCTACACTTTACAACTTTTACTTTTACAAGCAGTGATGGCCTCGAGGTTTAGGCGCGCGGTCGAGAATCTCGGCGGCCGCCGGTTCAAACCCCAGGCACACGCCTCTGACCTTTCGGAGTTATGTGTGTGAACTAAGGTCTAAACCCTCTCAGTTGTAGAGGTGGCCCGTGCCCAGCAGTGGGACGTATATGGGCTGATGATGATGATACCTTACAACTAAAAAAAGGAGGTTACCTACAAAATTCTTGTATCAACTATTGGACTGCCTCGTGATCTCCCGGCAAAAGTAGGTGCCGTGCGATCTGGAGGTCCTGGGTTCGATTCCCGGGTCAGGCAGTGTTATTGGGTTTTTCCGTTAGGAAATTCTCAGTAGCAGCACGGAGTCTGGAGATGTGCCCGAATGGCAATAGGCTCGCCCCCTATTACGGTCATACGTGGGACTTATACATAGCTCGCGAAATGTGGGTGCAGAAATGCACCTCTGCCTACCCTTTCCGGGAATACAGGCGTGAGGTTATGTATGTATTTATTTTCATAAACAGCGCCATCTGTGCGACGGATGAAAAAAAGTTGAAGTAAGTTCATTATTAATAAGTCGTGATGGAATCGCGGTTTGGGCACGCGGTCGAGAATCTCGACGGTCGCGAGTTCAAACCTCAGGCACACACCTCTGACTTTTCGAAGTTATGTGTGTATTCACGATGAATTATCACGTACTTTAACGGTGAAGAAAAACATCGTGACGAAACCTGCACACCTAAGAGTTCTTAGGAATTTCTTAGGCGTGTATGATATGTAATGACATTTTAATAAATAAATAAAATAATTTTGGATACAAGAAAGGTGAAACAAGAATGTTTTAGGTAACCTGTTTTTTTAGTTGTAAGCAAAAGCATGTAAATTTATCAATAACAGAAAATAATAGATTTTTTTAACATCCCTATAAACTGCAACTTTGATGCATTCGAAATGTGGTGCTGGAGGCGAATGTTGAGGATACCATGGACTGCGAAACGCACCAATGCATCAATCCTGACCCAACTCCGAATAAAAACTCGCTTGTCCAGTATATGTCAGCAACGTATCCTTTCGTACTTCGGTCACACGATGCGCAGAGGCGACGGATCCCTAGAGAAATTGATTGTGGTTGGGAACACCGAAGGCAAAAGGTCACGCGGTCGTGCACCAACGAGATGGTCCGATCAAGTGAAAGAGTCGTCGTCCTCCACATTCTATACTGCCGTAAGGGACGCGCTGGACAGAATCCGGTGGAAGCAGATCATCCGCTCCAGATGTCACCCTAATGTTGACCACGATCCTCAGATATGAGGGACCGACCAGAGAGAGAGAGAGAGATAAACTGCAACTGACCAATAGCACTTAAAAGCATCATGGAACAAACAAAGCAAATATTAATAATACTACTAAAAATAGTTCGATATCTGATAAGCACTTATCGATCGATACGAGTTCGTATATCGCATTCACTGTTGAGTTCTTGTGACGTTAACTCGTGAGGATGCAACACGAAGCTTTTGAGAACGCCGGAGCCAGTGCGGGGATTACAATATGGACTATTGATGTAAGTTACATATTATTTATGCTTTAAATCCGCCATTTTATCCATTAAGGAATATGTTCTTTTTTAACGGACTTATAAAAGAACTTTTTTTTGCTGGTGGTAAGATATTCGTATCCGCCCGGATAGCGACCACCGTACACATGGCGTAAAACCCGCCATAGTGGCACATGCAAGTGTGCCGCGTTCCGGGATCAGCCAGTGTATATCCGGTTTTCGGGGGGGCTTCAATCATGGTGAAAGGATGACCGTGCCGGCATTTTTTGGCTGGTTTGTCGCGGTCGGTCCTTTGATTACCATGGTATTAGTCCCCCAAACTTCTTCACAAGAATGGTGAAGAGGTATTCGGCCGGCATGATTGTGTCGACCAACGGGAGATCATCATCTCTCGCTGGTCGGCACTTTTTCTGAACTCCATTACACTTACCATCAGGTGCAATGGGGTCACTTTGCCGTGCCAGTATAAAAAAAAGGAGGAGGTTCCAAATTCAACTGTATTTTTTTATGTTTGTTACCTGAGAACTTTTGCCTGGGTGGACCGATTTTGATGTTTAATTTTTATTTATTTACACTTTTTATACATTAAGCATAGAGGCGGACTTAATGCCAAAGGCATTCTCTGACAGTCAACCTCTGGGTGATGCAGAGATAAAAAGGTTGGTGCATAAATAGTTAAATGGTTAAAAGAATATACAATGTACATATATAGATATACATATATAAATAGAATAACTAGCAAGATTTATATACACTAACATACACAATTTTTATTGGAAAGGATCTACTTCAAGGGTAATCTGGTGAGAGTTCAGTTAGGTTCTGGTTACGGAATCCTTGACCATGACAAAGTAACGGGACTCTATTTCATTTAAAACTATTAGTGTTTTAAATTTAAATATATCGGCATCGACAGTCGTTACTCTGCACAGAACAGTTGAATAAGACTAGAAAGGAAATGTGAGCATGCCGAGCGTGCCGAACCTACGATTACACTATCATATGTTTGACACACACGCTTCTTAGTAATTCGGGTTGCGTAATATCAACACTTTTGTAATTGTGTGACAACCAATAGCAGCCCTTCATGTTTGTTTGAAATGTTTATCATTGGTCGTGCGATCGTAGTAGAATGAACAGGTGACAGACAAGCGGCGACACTCGTCCCCATACAAAATACTGGCTATTTCCCTTCTAATCTTAATCGGCTGTTCTTTAATATGGCATGACAATAATCGCCGTAACTAATTGATAAGTTCCAATTTATCAACTCTGAGACAATTATTTTTGTGATCCACAAATATTTGTTTAGGGTCTGGGTGTTTGTGAGACCGTAAAGTGTCTCATAGTTTCTGATACCCACAACACAAGACTTGTATGTTAGTGTGGGATCAGAACTATGTATGTGACTGTTGGATGTATTTATTTATTAATAAGGTTGTGAGCTTATTATCGTTTGCTTTGTAATAATCAAAAACACATTAGAGTTGTTTTTGCTATCTTATCTGATATGCAAAAAGTATATAGCATATCTCACGCTATCAACTATGCATATAAAAGATTAATATGAGATGGCCTTGAAGATTAAACAGCATGAGTAATATTCTGACTCATTTTTAAAATTATTTTTATTAGAACATTCTCTCTTTCAGTACAAGTGGCCTTGAGGTTGAACCTCGGCGGTCGCGGGTTCAAACCCCAAGCACACACCTCTGACTTTCCAAGATGTGTGTATTCACAATGAATTATCACGTACTTTAATTTTTTTATTATTTATATGTATTTAATCGTATGTAAGTCTATCTTATATTGTATTTATTTTTCACATATGTATATGAGTACATTTTTTATGTAAGTTTATTAAGATAATATAGCACCGTCCATACTAGTTTGCTTATTTCTCTCCCTGCAAGGTTGCCTGGCAAAGCAGTGATAGCCTCGAGGCTTAGGCGCGCGGTCGAGAATTTCGACGGTCGCAGGTTCAAACCCAGGCACACACCTCTGACTTTTCCAAGTTATGTGTGTATTCACAATGAATTATCACTTGCTTTAATGGTGAAGGAAAACATCGTGATAAAACCTGCACACCTAAAAAGTTCTTAGGAATTTCTTAGGTGTGTAGTCCGCCAACCCGCAGTAGGCCAGCGTGGTGGACTAACGCCTAAACCCTCTCAGTTGTAGAGGAGGCCAGTGCCCAGCAGTGGGACGTATTTGGGCTGATGATGAAGGTTGCCTGGTAGAGATCGCTTTAAGCGATAAGGCTGCCATTTTATGTCACCAACTATACTTTGTTTTATATGCTTAGTCTGTACATGTGGTGTGAAATAAATAAAGAGTTATTATTATTACTTTAACGGTGTAGTCTGCAAACACGCACTAGGCCAGCCAGACTATATGTGGATCCGCCCTGTGGTTGGGGCGTAAGAATACCGCCACGGCATCCCCTACCTGTCGTAAAAGGCGACTAATAGGGGTTATCGGGGTTGTTAGGCGTACTACGGGGGAGGTACGCCCTTACAAGAGTTGCACAACTCCGAGATGTGCGGCAGAGTGCATGGCCTCGTGAATGTCGCGGACGCTCACACCATGGGAGCGTCCAAAATAAGGCCAAGTGGGGGATATCTGAAATCCCCCTATCGCAGAGGAGTCCACATCTGGACAGAGCGCTGGGCGGCAACGGGAAACAATTAAGGGAACGTTCGCCCTGTATTTACCGTAGCGCCCAAAATGCGCAAGACGGCCATCGAGAGGTTTTAGTCGGTATGCCGGCGTAGGATTTTGGTTAGGGACCCAACTCAACCAAGCGAACAATAGTTCCACGCGTTGGGTTGGAAGGCCGGTGACCCCGACATACCCTTTTTGGGCCTCCCCCGAGGTACCGAACAGGGAGCTTAAGGCGCTTTCCTCTCGTAAAAAAAAAAAAAAAGACTATATGTGGATCTTGTCAATGTTTCCCCATAAAACCTTTACGTAAATCGTTTTTAGCGTATTTCGGAGCAACCCTTTCAATGATTTGAGTAGTGTGTTGAACTGTTAGTAACTATATGTTGACTACATCTCCGTACGCAGGACCTTACTAGACTTCAAATAAATACACCCAACAGCCACATACATCACACAGCACAGACTGCCTCGTGGTCTCGCGGTACAAGTATGTGCCGTATCTCTCGCTAATGATTGAATTTCTCTTTTGAATACAGCTAAGTAAGGAGAAGATTAAACTCCTATTAATTTATGACAGCCTGGTACTTTTGTACTGCTACGAGGAAGTATCTCTCGCTAATGATTGAAATTCTCTTTTAAATACAGCTAAGTAAGGAAAAGATTGAACTCCTATTAATTTATGACAGCCTGGTACTTTTGTACTGCTACGAGGAAGTATCTCTCGCTAATGATTGAATTTCTCTTTTGAATACAGCTAAGTAAGGAGAAGATTAAACTCCTATTAATTTATGACAGCCTGGTACTTTTGTACTGCTACGAGGAAGTATCTCTCGCTAATGATTGAAATTCTCTTTTAAATACAGCTAAGTAAGGAAAAGATTGAACTCCTATTAATTTATGACAGCCTGGTACTTTTGTACTGCTACGAGGAAGTATCTCTCGCTAATGATTGAAATTCTCTTTTAAATACAGCTAAGTAAGGAAAAGATTGAACTCCTATTAATTTATGACAGCCTGGTACTTTTGTACTGCTACGAGGAAGTATCTCTCGCTAATGATTGAAATTCTCTTTTAAATACAGCTAAGTAAGGAAAAGATTGAACTCCTATTAAGTTATGACAGCCTGGTACTTTTGTACTGCTACGAGGAAGTATCTCGCTAATGATTGAAATTCTCTTTTAAATACAGCTAAGTAAGGAAAAGATTGAACTCCTATTAAGTTATGATAGCCTGGTACTTTTGTACTGCTACGAGGAAGTATCTCGCTAATGATTGAAATTCTCTTTTGAATACAGGCTAAGTAAGGAAAAGATTGACCTTCTAATAAGTTATGATAGCCTGGTACTTTTGTACTGCTACGATCGATTTATTACGATTATTATTATATATTTCGCCTCTGACTGCCTCGTAGTCTTGCGGTACATGTATGTGCCGTGCGATCTAGAGGTCCTGGGGTCGAGTCCCGGGTCGGGCAAAGTGTTATTTGGTTTTTCCATTAGGAAATTCTCAGTAACAGCACGGAGTCTGGAACTGTGCCCGAAAAACGGCAATAGGCTCGCCCCCTATTACGTGGGACTGATACATACCTGGCGAAATGTGGGTGCAGAAATACACCTCTGCTTACCCCTTCGGGGAATACAGGCGTGAGTTTATGTATGTAGTCACATACATAGTTCTGACCCTACACTAGGATACAAGTCCTGTATCGTAAGTATCAGAAACTACGAAAGACTTTCCGCTCTCACAAACACCCAGACCCGAAACAAATATTTGTGGATCACACAAACATTTGCCTCTGCGGGTATCGAACCCGCGGCCTCTCGTTTCGCAAGCTGGTATATACCTGCGCCACGGGGCTGTCATAATAAATGGCTGGTAATATATCCTGTTTTTGACACATTTTTTATGGCTTTGCTCCTATTGGTTGTAGGCCTTCCTCGATAAATGGACTTTTGAACACAGAAATAATTTCAAACAAATGAAGTCTATACTAGCTTAATATACATACATACATACATAAACTCACGCCTGTATTCCCCGAAGGGGAAGGCAGAGGTGCATTTCTGCACCCACATTTCGCCAAATATGTATCGGTCCCACGTAATAGGGGGCGAGCCTATTGCCGTTTTTCGTTAGCTTAATATATTTTTTTTCTTTTCCAGAAATTCGAACCCGTACCTATTGAATCTAAGGCTTACGGCAAGTTCTACAATGGAGATTCGTACATCGTTTTGAAAGTAAGTCACATCTTGTCACTCGAGTGTCTTTAAAAAAATATTTGCTTATTAATCACATTTTTTTTTATTTAGCACAAAACACATTTTTTCTTAAATATAAATGGCCAATACGTATACTATATTACATATATATATTTGTGTAATTCATTGTGAATACACACATAACTTCGACAAGTCAGAGGTGTGTGCCTGGGGTTTGAACCCGCGACCGTCGAGACTCTCGACCGCGTGCCTAAACCTCGAGGCCATCACGACTTCAATGTGTGTATTCACATTGAATTATCACGTACTTTAACGGTGAAGGAAAACATCGTGATAAAACCTGCACACCTAAAAGTTCTTAGGAATTTCTTAGGTGTGTAGTCCGCCAACCCGCACTAGGCCAGCATGGTGGACTAAGACCGTGATCGGAAACTAAGACAGGCAATAGCTATGGTGATTATAAACACCGTGACATTTAAAAAAATCTAGATAAAAATATATATTACAAAATATACCACTTATTTATTTGAATGTGGTAGGCGGGACAGTAGAGAGGTTCCAAGTTTATTTTTTATTTTTTTTTAAACCCTCTCAGTTGTAGAGGAGGCCCGTGCCCAGCAGTGGGACGTATATGGTTTGATGATTAATGAATATTTGTGTGTAAATTTGCCGTGCGGTCTAAAGACCCTTTGGGTTCGATTCCCGGGTCGGAGAAATTGTTATTGGGTTTTTCCATTAGGAAATTCTCAGTAACAGCACGGAGTCTGGAAATGTGCCCGGAAAACGGCAATAGGCTCGCCCCCTATTACGTGGGACTGATACATACTGGCGAAATGTGGGTGCAGAAATGCACATTTGCCTATCTGCCCTTTGGGGAATACAGGCGTGAGGTTATGTATTAAGTATCTATATCTATTAGTTAAAATAATATACAGAGTGCCTCAAACTATGCTATGCCTGTACCTAATGACAAAGTAGGTAATTATTTTGCTGTGTTTATGACTTCAACTAAACACAACTTATTTAATATATGTCGGAAACATAGGCCGAGTGAAAAACTTTTAAGACATTCAGACGTTATATTTCCAATAAAACTTGACAAATTATAGTACAACGAAACGTGAGATAGTTCCTAGGCACTTGTTGTCCGCGCGGTGGTTCGATGAGAATTGACAACGTTCAAGCTGCCACTCCCACTCGTCGACATCGCTTGACGTCCCCACTCTTCGACTCCGCACGGAAGTGAGCTAGACTCTGCCGAGCGTGCTATCTGCACACTTCGTTTCGCTGTCAGTTGAAGTCCCGTACTAATGACCAACACGACATATAATACTTTTGAGGAACAGTTTTTACATAAAATTATTTGTTATTTAAAATCTTAATACTCATTTTGGCGCTAAAAAGTTATATTAAAGAAAAAAAAGTGCGTGTGTACTTATGTACACGCGTTAGAAGTTATACCACACGACTGAAGTAAAACTTATAAATACGCCCAACAGTCACATACATAGCTCTTAGTTAACACCACATATTACATTTCTGAACGCACTCATAAATATTTCACAACTAATAAATATGTCAATCCCTTTTTATTACTGACAATATTCTACATTTTTAAAATCTAAAACAAATAAACTTTTTTTGAAAAATATTCGATCTGAAACATATTAAAACCTTTCTGATCCATTTGACACTTACATTTAACATAGGCAGCTTTAATCTGTCAATTATATTGGAGCACATAGGCAGATTCAACCTCTGAATGTTGTGTTACATATGCGCGCGCATATCAAATTTCACTCTCATCATTTTCTCATAACGAGCCTAAAGAAGTATAACTTAAAAAATATTCATTAACATTTAAGACTACAGGAGATGACATCCTCTCCCATGACGCCCACTTCTGGCTGGGCAACAAGACTACGCAGGACAAGATGGGCTCCGCTGCGATCTGGACCATCACGCTGGACGACATGCTGGGGGGACGAGCTGTCCACCACAGAGAGGTCCAGGGCCACGAGTCCAGCCTTTTCCTGGGGTATTTCAAGCCTGGTAAGTTCTTTAACGGTGAAGGAAAACATCGTGAGGAACCTCCATACCTAAAGCTCTTTGGAATTTCTTTGGTGTGTAGTCCGCCAACCTGCACTAGGCCAGCGTGGTGGACTAAAGCCTAAATCTTCTCAGTTATACAGGAGGCTCGTATCCAGCAGTAGGACGTATGGACGTGGGCTGATGATGATGATGATGAGTAGTTAGTAGATCGACATAATTAAAAAATTTTATACACTTTAGAAAAATGTTGCTGGGGGAGTTTCTTGCCGTTTCTTCTCCACAGCGATAACGTTCCGAAGCGGCAGTAACTTAAAACTGACTATTCAAAAGTACTCTTAAAAGTCTACTTGAATAAAAATTATTTTATACTAGCTTTTGCCCGCGACTCCGTTCGCGTGGACTACAGGCTTGGGTTCAGAAAGAAAATAAGTTATAACCTATCTTACTCCACAGAGTCCCATTTATGTCCATATCAAAAATCGTTCACATCATTGCATCGGTCAAATGATTTAGACGTGAAAGCGTAACAGACATATAGTTACAGTCGTCTACACGTCGTTTCATCATTTTAGCTTCAAAAATTACGAATTTCCACATAAACTTTCACTCCTATTTTTATTTTACCCCCTTAAAGTTATATTCTTTTACAAACTTTTAATGCCATATTTATTTAAATATCTAATCAACATCCTAAAAAATAAGTTTCAAGCATTTAGCTTTAAAAATGACAATACTTCCATACAACCTTTCATCCCCCCTTTCAAACCTTTTCACCCCTTTTCCCGGAATAAAAAGTAGCCTATGTCATTTCTCAGGGTCTAAACTATCTGTGTACCAAATTTCATTTAAATCGGTTCAGTAGTTTTAGCAGGAAAGCGAGACAGACAGACAGAGTTCTTTCGCATTTATTATATTAGTATAGATAGTATGGATTCGACTTTGACTATACAATATGTCTGAAATAGGGTGACTGTGTCAATTTCCAGCCATCACATACATGGAGGGAGGGAACGAGTCCGGTTTTAATGAAGTGGTTACCAATGCTGGTGCAGAAAAACGACTTCTCAAGCTTTCTGGGTGTGATAACATGAGGATTGAAGAGGTCAGTATAAAAAAATATTTTTTTAGGATTTACTTTACCAAGGTAAGATTAATATGCAGGGTGTATTCAGACCGTGATCGGAAACTAAGGCAGGTAACAGCTAAGCTCATTACAAATCCCTTGGCGTTAAAAAAAACCAACAACCATAGGTATAAAATGTATGTTTTTGTTAGGAAAACGTCAATTTTTTTTGTCAGGATTTTCTTTTATGCCAGGGTATTGTAATCACCTTAGCTATTACCTGCCTTACTCATAGGGATGAAACGATACCATTAAGGTATCGATACTTCTACTCGATACCGTATCGGTCGTCAAGTATCGATACTTACTGGTATCGAATCGTTTTTGGAAAATTTAGAATAAAAATCTTAAAATGTGTTGTTTTTTTTATCAATAAGTACAAAATTGTAGGATTTTCAGCCCCGTGACGCAGTTGGCTAGACACCAGCTTGCGAAACGAGAGGCAGCAGGGTCGATCCCCGCACTGAGACTAATGTTTGTGTGATCCACAAATATTCGATTCGGGTCTGGGTGTTTGCGAGACCGAAAAGTCTCTCGTAGTTTATGTTACCCACGACACAGGACTCGTATCGACTGTTGGGTGTATTTATTTATAGGAATTTATGAAAAAAAACTGTTTTGCAATGCTTCCCAATAATTTTCCAAATGTTTGCCGGTTAGCCGATTTTTGGAAGCAGTGACCGTTGCGCTTGCTTTGGCAAAGAGCATATCGCAAGGTACACAGGTATCTACCACGTTCAAATATACGCGTGCTTGTATGCCAACTACACAAAACTAAGACTAGGATGCGTTCAAAAACTTCAATTTAGGATATGGATTTTTTTAAATCGATGTTAAAATAAAATAGTGACATTGGTGTACTAATTACTGATATGAGTAATGTTCACCGATACCTACTCGATACTTCATTTCAAAGTATCGATACTAAAAGTACTTGCTATCGCAGAAAAGTATCGAGTATGTACTTGTATTTACTAGTATCGTTTCATTCCTACTTACTCACTTCCGTCCGCGCACGCGTACTGTGCGGACACGGTTGGACACTGTGCTTTAAAATTGTGTTTTTTCGTGTCTCGCGTTTGATTGCCGGCTTGTGGGTGTTTTCAGTTGTGTTGTGTTGGTTTGTGCTCTACAGTTCGTAATTTATTTAAGTGTTTTACGTTGGATTTAATACTTTTTTGTTAGTGTTCACCGGTAAGTTGTTTTATTTTGTTGTGAGGGTAGGCAAAGTCCGATAAATTTTAATCTTTTTTAAATTTGCGCATTACATTTTGGCTCATTTTAATCAAACAATGTCGGTTTGTAATGACGATCCCCCTGACCGAGGCAGGGATCCCTTCGGCAAAAGTATGTTGACCCCTAGGTCACCGAATAACTCCCGAACGAAACGGCTTTTTGGTGACATGTCACCTACAAACATTTCTCCAATCGATAAACGATCGAAACCGTCCGGGTCGGGAAGTACTTCTCCTCTTTCTTTCGAGGACAGCTGCGATGCGGGTCGAAATAATTATTGCGATTTGGTGTCCGACGCGTCGACATACTTGAGTAAGATAAATGACCTAGTCAACGATCAGGGGTCGCGAATAAACATGGCGAACAAATCTGCAATTATGGACCTCACTCAACGGGTCACAGGCATTATTTCTTTACTCGCGATAAAATCGTCTTGCAACGAAACAAAACTTGCAAACTTACAAAGAGAGATAGATAAGAATAAAAACGTTCGCGAACCTGCACCGGTAAATGGCACTTACGCGGACCGCCTAAAGTTGAGATTATCTAAACCGACACCGGCAATGGAGTCGCGCGCGCCGCTGCCGTGTGTTGTAGCATACCCCACAGCAGAGCGATCAGCTGAGTATGCCTCATCATCTGCAACGAAGCAGGCGCTAATGAAGTCGATTAAGCCGAGTGATGACGGTTTCCAAATTGTTGGCGTTAAAAAAAACGCGAAATCTGGAGTCGTACTTAGTGTCGCGAACGAGTCACAAATTAAAAAATTGCAATCTGTAGACGCAATAAAATCCGCCGGTTTGCGATTAGAAAAACCAAAAGGCCGTCGACCCCGTCTTTTAGTTAAAGACGTTCCGGCCTCAATGGAAGATCGCGTTTTCATAAATGCTCTCTACAAACAAAATATTAAGAGCGAGTTGCCGATTAAAGAGGACGATTTTGTTAAATCCGTTAGAATTGTCCGTAGGCGCGTCTTAGATAACGGTCGGAAATGGATAGGGATCGAATTAGACGCGGACGTGCGTAAACATCTTGTGACCACCAAAGACAAGTTGTTCATTGACTGGGCGACGTGCCGATTTGTTGATGACGTCGAGATTGTTTTTTCCAGGTCCCAGCTGAAGGCGACTCCCTAACCAGAGACAACTGCTTCATACTAGAAATAGAGCATGATATTTTCGTAGTTATGGCCCAAGGCGCCAAGGCCACGCAGAGAAGGAAGATCATAAGCATTGCTAACACTCTGAGAGATGATAACCACAATGGAAGAGCTACTATCGAAATTATTGGTGAGTATTATCATTGAAGTCGAGATGGTCTCGAGGCTTAGGCACGCGGTCGAGAATCTCGACGGCGGCGGGTTCAAACCCCAGGCACACACCTCTGACTTTTCCAAGCTGTGTGTGTATTCACAAAAATTATCACGTACTTTAACGGTGAAGGAAAACATCGTGATGAAACCTGCACACCTAAAAGTTCTTAGGATTTTTTAAGGTGTGTAGTCCGCCAGCCAGCACTAGGCCAGCGTGGTGGACTAAGGCCTTAACCCTCTCAGTTGTAGAGCCCATGCACAGCAGTGGGACGTATATGGGCTGATGATGATGATTTCAAAGTTGACTAAGGTTTAACCCTTTTCAGTTGTAGAGGAGGCCCATGTCCAGCAGTATATGGACTGATTGCAATATGCCCGAAAAACGACAACAACTAACTTAAAAACCTTTTATTTATCTTTTATGACAGGGTGAAACCTCATAGTTAAATATTTAGTGCTTTGCTGTGGAGGGAAGTGGACAACTCTTTGTTTTCAACTCCTTTACAATAAATACACCCAACAGTCACATACATAGTTCTGATCCCACACTAAGATACAAGTCTTGTGTCGTGCATCAGAAACCACGAGAGACTTTTCGCTCTCACAAACACCCAGACCCGAAACAAATATTAGTGGATCACACAAACATTTGTCTCGGTGCGGGGATCGACGCGGCCTCTCGTTTCGCAAGCTGGTGTCTAGCCAACTGCGCCACGGGGCTGTCAGTGATTGCAAACCCATTGGCGTTAAAAAAATCCCTATAAAAAATAACAATTTTGACGTTTTCCTAACAACCACATTCATGTAATACCTATGGTTGTATGGAAAACGTAAATTTTTTTAACTTTTTGTGGGGATTTTTGTAACGCTATTGGATTCGTAATCACTGCAGCTATTACCTGCCTTAGTTTCCGATCACGGTCTGAATACAGCCTGTATATTTTTTTCGTATTCACAATGAATAATCACGTACTTTAACGGTGAAGGAAAACGTCGTGATGAAACCTGCATACCTAAAAATTCTTAGGAATGTCTAGTGGTGTGTAGTCAGCCAACCCGAACTAGGCCAGCGTGGTGGACTAAGGCCTAAACCCTCTAAATGGCAGAGGAGGCCCGTGCCCAGCAGTGGGACGTATATGGGCTGATGATGAATGAATATTTGTGTGTAAATTTTCCGTGCGGTCTATACTGTGCGTGCTGTTGATCCTGGAGCACAGGAGTTACAGTGTGGTGGTAAAAGACCAAAACACCTAACTTGACATACTTGCATTTTTCTCAATGTTCATCATCAGCTAATATACGTCCCACTGCTGGGCACGAGCCTCCTCTAAGAAATTCCTAAGAACTTTTAGGTGTGCAGGTTTCTCAATGGCTGCCTCGTGGTCTCGCGGTACAAGTATGTGCCGTGCGATCTAGAGGTCCTGAGTTCGATTCCCGGGTCGGGCAAAGTGTTATTGGGTTTTTCCATTAGGAAATTCTCAGTAACAGCACGGAGTCTGGAAATGTGCCCGAAAAACGGCAATAGGCTCGCCCCCTATTACGTGGGACTGATACATACCTGGCGAAATGTGGGTGCAGAAATGCACCTCTGCCTACCCCTTCGAGGAATACAGGCGTGAGTTTATGTATGGATGTATAATAATAATATAATATAATATAATATATTCAAAATCAGTTCACAATTTACAACAATAACTTATTAACTATGATAACCACACTAGGCACAGCCTGTGTCGTGGCTATCTTGAAAAACAATTTTGCAACTGTTCGCTCTACAGACCACATTTAGAATGACATCACACATAAACGTATGCATATATATATATAAAATAAAGTGTGTGTGTGTGTGTGTGTGTGTGTGTGTGTGTGTGTGTGTGTGTGTTTGTGTGTATACGTGTTTCTTATGTAACTATTTTTAGAAGACTTTCCGTGTCTTCGTAATCCACTGTTAGAAAATATTTTTTAATTTTGATTTTAGCATCTTGTAGCGTAGTATTTTTAATTGCACATGTTTTGACTATTTTGTTATATAGAAAAGGAAATAAAAATTTTTGGAACCGCCTTGCAAAAGTCGTGTTTGTCCGTTTTATTGGCAATTTGAAGACTCTAGATTGTAACAAATTTTCATGTTCTGAGCAACTTAGTGTGGCTTTGTGCGTGAAGATGCATGCCCTATAAATGTACAGCTGTCGCACACTCAACAATTTGGTTTCCTTGTATAGCTGCGATGTAGGGAAACGCTTGGGCTTTTTAAACATGACCTTCAGAACCGATCGCTGAGCTCTTTCTAGGCACATGAGGTGAGAAGATGATGTGCCACCCCATGCACCTAAGCAGTACGTTACAATAGATTGGCACAGAGCGAGGTAAATGAGAATGAGCAAGTCCCTGTCTGCTACGTCCCGGATGTTACGAACGACAAAAATCAGTTTCCTAACCCTAGTTGAGAGTGCTTCTATGTGCTCCCTGAAGTTAAGTTTTTCATCTAGCGTCACTCCAAGGTACCTCACTGACTGAGTTCTCTCAATGGTTTTGCAGTTGCAGGTGTTGAAGAGGTTCCCGTGGTTAGAGGGAAATGTATGGACTCTAAAATCAGTCAGATACCTCGGAGCTGACGCTAGTGTCTTGTGAAAGCAGACGTATTTGGTTTTTTCTTTATTCAATGTGAGTAGGTTAAGATTGAGCCAATTCGCAACCGTCGCCATACCTCGCTCTGCTGTTTTTATGCAGCTTTCCCAATTACAGTCATGGAAGATCACAGCTGTGTCATCAGCATAACAGTAGATTTCTGCATTCCTCATGGGTAGCGTAGCGAGTTCATTGATATAGATGAGAAACAAGGTCGGGCCGAGTACACTACCCTGAGGAACACCGAAGTCAATACCTGTAAAGGAACTATATTTGGACTCTATTTTGACACACTGTTTTCTACCCATTAAATAACTAGTGAACCATTCAAGTGCGACTCCCCGTATTCCGACACTTTCTAGCCTTTTCAGTAGAATTGGTATGGATTGGTATTGGTATGTATGTATGTTTCTCAATGTCCATGTTTTTTTATTTCAGACGAGTTTTCATCTGAAGAGGACACTAACAGATTCCTGGAAGCCATCGGTGGTACTATTGAAGATATTGACAGCGAAGATTCCTCCGAAGTAAGTTACCTAATAAAATTAGCTTAAATCCTAAGAAATAGGGAAAAATTGACAATACGGTATTGTCGCAATATGTAGCGGGTTCAAACCCCAGGCACACACCTCTGACTTTTCGAAGTTATGTGTGTATTCACAATGAATTACGTACTTTAACGGTCAAGGAAAACATCGTGAGAAAACCTGAATACTTAAAAATTCTTAGGAATTTCTTAGGTGTGTAGTCCGCCAACCCGCACTAGGCCAGCGTGGTGGACTAAGGCCTAATCCATCTTAGTAATAGAAGCCCAATGTTACGAATTTCAGCTGTTAGGTCTAGAAGCGAGGCTAAAGAACATACATACATACATAACCTCACGCCTGTATTCCCCGAAGGGGTAGGCAGAAATGCTTTTCTGCACCCACATTTCGCCAAGTATCAGTCCCACGTAATAGGGGGCGAGCCTGTTACAGTTTTTCGGGCACAATTTTAGACTCCTTGCTGCTACTGAGAATTCCCTAATGGAAGAACCCAATAACACTACCCGACCCGGGAATCGAACCCAGGACCTCTAGATCGCTCGGCATACTTGTGCCGCGAGACCACGAGGCAGTCTAAAGAATATTTTTGCATTTACAGACATACGCTCGCATTGATCCTACTGCAGTCTATCTGTACCGAGTTTTGATTGGAGACGACATCGAGCTGGTCTCCCTCAGCAAGCCTTACAAACAGAGCCAACTGTCTTCTGATGTAAGTAAAAGGATTTCTTAAAATGGTTGCAATTATGATTTAGCCACAGAGCAGTTGAATAAGACTAGAAATAAATAAATAAATACACCCAACAGTCACATACATAGTTCTGATCCCACACTAACATACAAGTCTTGTGTCGTGGGTATCAGAAACTACGAGAGCCTTTTTTGGTCTCACATACACCCAGACCCGAAACAAATATTTGTGGATCACACAAACATTTGTCTCGGTGCGGGGATCGAACCCGCGGCCTCTCGTTTCGCAAGCTGGTGTCTAGCCAACTGCGCCACGGGGCTGTCAAAAATTCCAAAGAGCTTTAGGTAAGCTTTAAGTTTCAAATAAAAAATATGGCAAATATTATTATCTACAATACTTAATGATTTCTACAATTTTTGTCGCACGATGCGCGGTTCGCGAGATATTCGATAAAACGTGTTTTCCAAGATGGCGGCTGAAGTGAAACCCCCCCCCCCCCCCCCGCCGCGCCAACTTGGATTTACATTCAGGGGACACCCTTGAACGTATTCCAAAAAAAAAATACCAGGTCCCGAACGATGCTTTACTTACCTACTTTTTTTGCTGCGGCGCTTGGACAAAAAAATATTTACGGTTTTTTTTATAATTTATTTTTAGTTTTTATCAGGAAATACATATTATCCTTTTGATCTTATTTACCTGTGTCTGTCGTATTTACGTAGATTAAGCATGAGTGTCCTCTCTAGTCTTATTCAACCGTTCTGTGAATTCTACTTTCAGACTTCTTCTGCCGTTCCCAAAACTCTCCCAAATGTATGGCACATGAGAGTAGGCACCAGGACTCCTTGGTGTATCGCTAATTTAGCACGGTCCGAAATATTTTAATAGCCGTGATGGACTTCAAGGCATTATTGAAATGAAATGAAATGAAATGAAATGAAATTATTTATTGAATCTGTAAAATGTCAAATACATCACTTAGATTCAGTCATTTCAAAATTTGGTTTACCACCCTGTTCGGAAGGCAGTCATCACTAGAGAAGAACGGGCAAGAAACTCTAGTGTTGCTCTTTTCCAATCAAGAGATAGTTTACAATATTGATACAAAAAATGAATTTCTCAAATTAGAGCAGCTCATTAATACTATACCAGATTATTGTATTGAATATGAGAATAACATAGTCATCTTGAATGGAGAAACTGACATTTAACTAGGTTAAATTATAAATTTAAGTTTAAGTTAGGATAAGGTTAAGTTCATAAATACAAATAAGCAAAAATAGGCAGACCAGTCCACACAAACAGCACCCGTTCACGAGTATGACGCATGTGCCAGCCATCGGTCTCCTCAACCATTTCATAGGGAAGTGACCGACCCACACGACGCCGTCGTAAGCACAGACATTTCAGCGAGCATGACATACCTAATTGCTTACAAAGTACTAAACTAATAAGTAAATATGTATAAACAGCTATGTCCATTGAAGAAGACTCAGTCAGACTTGGGATTACAATAATTATTAATTAAACCCAAGCTTCGTTATCCTCCATATATTCTGAAATTGTATAATAGGCTTTGTTACATAACTGTCTCTTAGTAATTTCTTTAAATTTATTGTAGTTTAAGGCCTTAATATGAATAGGGATTTTATTGTAAAAGTGTATACAGTAACCCTTAAAAGATTTGCTGATCTTGTGGAGCCTGGTCTTATAAATAACTAACTTATTTTTATTGCGTGTATTTCTATCATGTATGTCAGAAACCTTTTTAAATTTATCAATATTCTTATGAACATACATAAGATTTGCGTGTATATATTGAGATGCCACTGTCATAATATCAATTTCCTTGAACTTTTCTCTTAAAGAATATCTAGAGCCAAGCGAATATATAGATCTGATGGCTCGCTTTTGTAGTAAAAATATGGTATTTATGTCAGCAGCACCACCCCACAGTAGAATTCCATAACTCATCAAACTATGAAAGTAAGCAAAATACACTAACCTAGCTGTATCAATGTTGGTCAGCTGACGTATTTTGCTCACCGCAAAGACTGCTGCACTCAGTTTTTGAGCTAATGTTGTTATGTGAGGACCCCACTGAAGTTTGGGGTCTAATGTAATTCCCAAAAACTTAGTATTATCCACAAGGCTCAGCTTATCCCCATTCATTAAAATGTTAGCATTGGCGTATTTTACATTAGGTGTTATAAACCTAATACATTTAGTTTTTTGACTATTTAATAAAAGGTTATTAATGTTAAACCAATGCACGATTTTAGTGAGAGTGCAGTTTACATCGTCAAGAGTTGGTTGATTACGCTTTACCTTAAATACTAAAGAAGTGTCATCAGCAAACAGCACTACATCACAGTCGTCCCTTATAAAATAAGGCAAGTCATTTATGTATATCAAAAAAAGAAAGGGTCCAAGAATTGAACCCTGTGGAACTCCCATAGTAACAACAGACCCAGGAGATCTTTTTCCATTTACATCAACTACTTGAATTCTATTACTTAAATATGATTTAAACAATTCAAGTGCAATACCTTTAACTCCATAATGGCTTAATTTCCTGATAAGAATATCATGGTGAACACAATCAAATGCCTTGGATAGATCACAAAATACTCCTAAAGCATCCTGTGAAACCTCCCAAGCTTCAAAAATATTATGAATAAGCTCCACGCCGGCATCGGTAGTGGAGCGACCCCGAGTAAAACCAAACTGTTTACTATGAAGCAATTTGTTTTTTAAAAAGTAATTTTCAATTTGTATCAACATAAGTTTTTCAAATATTTTACTTATTGAAGGTAAAACCGATATAGGTCTAAAGTTAGTTGGGTCATCTTTGCTACCTGATTTATAGAGAGGAATTATTTTACTTAATTTCATTCTATCAGGAAATATACCACTATTGACACACGAGTTAAAAATTACAGCAAGCTGGGGTGCTAATACATGTATTACTGAGTGTAATATTTTTGTCGAAATTCCCCAGAGGTCACATGTATTTTTTATGTTTATCAGCCTAAATGTTTTAATAACATCTATACTATTAACACAATGGAATCTAAATGAATCTTCACTCCCAGGGACAATTTTCTGCAATAACTCACTTGCAATAGATGGGGAAGAATTTAAGCTTCTAGTTATAGAGACTGGTATATCAGTAAAAAATGTTTCAAAGGCCCTAGCTACCTCTAAGTTAGATTTAATAATATTATTATTAATGTTTAAACTAAACTCGGTGTCTCGAGGTTTAGTCTTACCAGTTTCTTTATTTATTACACTCCAAGTCATTTTAATGGTATTTTTAGCCTTTTTTATTTTATTACCTAAGTATAATGACTTGGCTTTTATGCAAACTAGCTTGAATATTCTAGAATAATTTTTCACATATTTTTTAAATTCTGAACTGTGATTGTATGTTTTTTCATAGTATAGGTCATACAATCTCTTTCTACTTATGTGAATACCTAATGTTGCCCAACTTTTAAATGGAGTCTTATTACCAATTGAAACCAATCTGGGTGTGAAAATTGATTCAAATTCCTCACAAAATGTGTCAAACATGGAGTTATACAATATATTCGGATCACTTCCAGTTACAATATTACTGAATTTTTTATTTAATTTAATTTTAATTTTCTCTAACCGAGCCTTTGTTACCGGGACAACAGTCAGTTTCTCATTTGATGTGTCCTGGAATCCACTTCTAAATGTGACCAGTTGCCCACAGTGATCAGAGTCTATGTTATTAATGATACCTTTATTATGTGGCAGGATATCTGTAAAAATATTATCAATGCAGGTAGCACTGGTGTTGGTTATTCTTGTAGGCTCTGAAAAAAGATTGGTTAAATTAAATGACGAAAATAAACTTTTTAATTTTATGGCTACTGTAGAGCTTTCTAACAAATTAATATTAAAATCTCCACAGACCAGCAATTTCTTATTTGATTTATTCAGTTTCCTTAGTGCATCTTCAATTATCAATTCAAAATTATCATAATATGAGGTAGGTGGCCTGTATACACATAAAACAATGAACTGCTCTAACTCAATACATGAAATTTCTGCAGTTTGCTCAACAGAGAGGCTCACTATATCTTTACGTTCTTTAAATTTTAGAATTTTGTTGATTAATATAAGTGAGCCACCATGTATAGCATTTTTCCTGCAAAAGTTGCTACTAACTATATGATCTTTGAAGTTGAACATGAGCTGTTCAGTTCGTAACCAGTGTTCTGTAACGCAAAGGATATGAATTTCCTGACAACTCATGAACAACTCCAGTTGCAGCTCCTTACCTAGCATTCCTTGCATATTCTGATGAACTAGGTTTAAAAACTTTAAATCAATGCTATTGCAAACCATACTCTGATTTACTAATGGTGGAGTCAACTTTGGAATATATAAATTGATGTCAACTGGTAATTTATTATTATTTTTGATAATTGAAGTGCAAGAGGCTGGCTCTATTGTCTGTGTTTGTAATTTAAATGATTATTATTTTCTGGAATAGATACTAATGTATCATTCCCTGTCATTAATTGATTCTGCTCAATAGAAGCAGATGAGGCAGCCACACATTAACACTATTACCCAACTTTACCCTTCTTCCAATATCTCCTTCACACTTATAATAAAAAATATGATAAACACGAATCTTAAAACTAATAATTAACAATTATACATAGCCAGTTGATGGGTTATAGTATACATCATCATCAGCCCATATACGTCCCACTGCTGGGCACGGGCCTCCTCTACAACTGAGAGGGTTTAGGCCTTAGTCCACCACGCTGGCCTAGTGCGGGTTGGCGGACTACACACCTAAGAAATTCCTAAGAACTCTTAGGTGTGCAGGTTTTATCACGATGTTTTCCTTCACCGTTAAAGCAAGTGATGATTCATTGTGAATACACACATAATTTCGAAAAGTCAGAGGTGTGTGCCTGGGGTTTGAACCTGCGACCGCCGAAATTCTCGACCTCGCCTAAACCTCGAGGCCATCACTGCTTGTATAGTATACATACTGTCTACTGTATACTTTTTGACAGCCCCGTGGCGCAGTTGGCTAGACACCAACTTGCGAAACGAGAGGCCGCGGGTTCGATCTCCGCACCGAGACAAATGTTTGTGTGACCCACAAATATTTGTTTCGGGTCTGGGTGTATGTGAGACCGAAAAGTCTCTCGTAGTTTCTGATACCCACGACACAAGACTTGCATCTTAGTGTGGGATCAGAACTATGTATGTGACTGTTGGGTGAATTTACTTATTTATTTATTTATTTACTGTCACAAAAATTTAACTCCGACTCCTATACTAGGTTAAAACCTGTATCATAGGAGCCAGTGTTCAGCAAAAGGTTATCATAAAAAAGAAATATACGATTTGAGTGCCGATCAACCCCTGCCATATTAGGCAAATGAATAAAAACATTACAATATAATATATCAAAAGACGAAAGGAAAAAAAATATAATAATATTCGTCGTTTGCTTTGCTGTGGAGGGAAGTGGACACTCTGTTTTCCAACTATATATATTTCTGATTAACTTCGTTGCGGGATCATGAGAAATTAGGCCCCCTTAGATCCGCTGAGCTTCAGTGCTCGGCGTCGATACTGTGCGTGCTGTTGATCCTGGAGCACAGGAGTTACAGCAGGGTGTGTGGTGGGATAGGGCCAAATCACCATCCCTTGTGATCATAGAACCGAGATATACAAATTCGTCCACTTGCTTTAGTTTTTCATCCCCTACCATCCTGCATTCGGTTCTGGGTTTCCTCTCTTTTGAAAAAAGCATACTATGTAATTTCCGATTATATTGAAGGTAATATGCCCTGGGAGTAAGTAAATTGATCAGAGTTTTGTTTTGTTGCTTCATACGATGTAAAATTTAAATGGTAAATTTTCGTCTACTTTCTTGAATAACTTGGAAACTATTTATTTTAAAATTACAAAAAGATATAATGGCGTAAAACCATATACTGAGAGCTACGTCATCGCTCTTGCATAAACAAGAATGACTCACGGGCGGTCGCCCCTCTGCGGTGTCGATTGCCCCCACGATTCTGTGCCCCCCGCTGCAGCGGAGCGAAGCATTCATTGGTCTACGCGCGGACAGCAAGCATCCGATTTATTGGGAAATAAAAGGAACTTTGATTGAAATTGGTTGTTGAAATTACTTCTCAAAATGGATCCTCCAGTAATAACGATGTCACTGCTATTCATAACGATACAGGGCTATCTGCCTCGTCAGTAATTGTGAAGTTTTTCTAAAGAAAACTCAAGGTATGAGTTATCACCATAAACCAACAGTTGTGACGTCGGCAATGTGACGTCACACATCTTAAAGACACTTCGAAGCCTCTCCTGCTCCGATAGATACATTTAAGATCATCACCACAAGACCTTCCATTTGATATGTCACAGGATGCTTTAAATTTTTTTTTCCAACTTCCCCATAAAAATGACCTCCCATATACAGATTTCATCCATTCACGTCACACCTCTGCGTTTGGATCACAGAAATTGATATGTGTACCAAATTGCAACTTAATCGTTCTGGTAGATAATTCGAAGATAATTGACTGTGACCGACGGACAGACGGAACACGAATGATCCTATAAGGGTTCCGTTTTTTTATTCCGACGTACGGAACCCTAAAAAATGACATTTAGCGTTGCTGAGGGAGTTTCTTGCCGTTTCTTCTCCACAGCGACAACACGTTCCAAAGCGGCGGTAGCTCAAAATAGTTTTGTAAATGTTTCATGTTTCTTGTTGGGTTCACCGATTGTAAGTGTATCAGGATCTTGGGTATGCTTGAGGATCGATGTAAATGAAACACTTACTAGGGTTCAGACTAAGGTGGCATGGTGCCGACCTGATAGATATTGTCTGACTGAACTGAACTGAACTGAACGCTTTATTATAGAAATTATTTACTTATATACACAGTTTGGTTAATGTGTGTGTACACGTGTCTTTTGTCGTATTTGCCGCTGAGTTGGTAGTGTGCATCATTCATAATTTATTTAGTAAGCATATTTGCTTTGACCCAGTTATGGTACAATGATCTATGCCCCACAGTTTAATATTTACATTGTACTTCCACAATCCCTCATCCTTTTTAATATGTCTCCAGGAGATCTACGTTCTGGACACTCCTTGCTCTGGAGTATACGTCTGGATCGGTTCTGGTATTGACCCTGATACCAAGAAGACATACCACACTATGGCCGACAAATACTTGGACAGCAAAGGGTATCCCGCTTGGGTAAGCTTTTCATCAAATTTCAAGGACTGTGATATATAAAATGAACTTTGAATGCATTACTTATATTTAAACACTAGCTGTGTCCGCGACTTCGTCCGCGCGGAAAATTTATTTTTAATAAGAAAATTTATAAACTAAAAGTTGCCTAAGTTACTCCTTATTACATTACGCGCGGACGAAGTCGCGGGCACAGCTAGTATACATATATATTCATATATACATGTAGTAAAAAATGGTTATTTCAATATTACAAACAGACACTCCAATTTTATTTATATGTACGTAGCCTAAGTTAATCCTTATTACATCAGCTATCTGCCAGTGAAAGTCCCTTTAAAATCGGTCCACCCGTTTCAGAGATTAGCCGGAACAAACAGACAGACAGACAAAAATTGTAAAAATCGTTATTTTGGTATATGTACCGTGTATACATCCATATGCATTTATTAAAAAGCGGTTATTTCAATATCACAAACAGACACTCCAATTTTATTTATTTGGTATAGATAAAATGACATAACCCTCTCAGTTGTAGAGGAGGCCCGTGCCCAGCAGTGGGACGTATTTGGGCTGATGATGATGATGAAACATAAATAAATTAAAATAAGAAACAGTCTTTCGAGTTTCATCATCAGTTCATATAGTATGCTAGGCTCGGAAATCCTCTAGAACTGAGAGGGTTTAGGCCTTTCATGTTGGAAATTAATATTAGTACCTACAATAAGTGTAATAAGTAGTAATGGCCTCGAGGCTTAGGCCCAAGGCACACACCTCTGACGTTTTTTATGTGTGTAATAAATAATCAAATCAAAGCAGTGATGGCCTCGAGGTTTAGGCGCGTGGTCGAGAATTTCGGCGGTCGCAGGATCAAACCCCAGGCACACACCTCTGACTTTTCGAAGTTATGTGTGTATTCACAATGAATTATCACTTGCTTTAACCGTGAAGGAAAACATCGTGATAAAACCTGCACACCTAAAAGTTCTTAGGAATTTCTTAGATGTGTAGTCCGCCAACCCGCACTAGGCCAGCGTGGTGGACTAAGGCCTAAACCCTCTCAGTCGTAGAGGAGGCCCGTGCCCAGCAGTGGGACGTATTTAAGCAAGTGATAATTCATTGTGAATACACACATAACTTCGAAAAGTCAGAGGTGTGTGCCTTTTTTTTTTTTTTTTTTTTTTTTTTTTTTCCTGCGGGGAAAATCCATTTACGGACCATCCCACCCCCGTAGGGGCGAGGGTGTGTCGGACTCACCGGCGCCTTCCGACCCAGCATAGATGTTACCGCCCGTGTTTGCGGGCGGCCGCTGGGCCGGGTCCCTACCAAAATAATTGCGCCGTAATACCGACTAAAAACCCCGCGACGGCCACCATCGGCGCATTCAGCGAGACGGCCCCGGAATACCCTGAAGCCAGAGCTATGGATTGATCCGGGACCAGAGGTGTGTGCCTGGGGTTTGAACCTGCGACCGTCGAAATTCTCGACCGCGCGCCTAAACCTCGAGGCCATCAAGATATTCATAGATGTTCACAAACCGCTCTAGACCAGCGTGGTGGACTAAGGCCACTCAAATATTTTGCGCAGGTGAACATTACCAGGGTGACAGAGGGCTGTGAGAGCAGCACGTTTAAGCAGTACTTCCACGACTGGGATTCGAAGAGTGGAAGCACTTCTCTCAGGCATTACGTGGCTGATATTGGTAAGCTATCTTTATATACATGCTGTATTCAGACCGTGATCGGAAACTAAGGCAGGCTATAGCTACGTTGACTACAAACCCATTGGCGTTAAAAAAATCCCGACAAAAAATATAAAAATTAACGTTTTCCTAACAATCATAGATATTAAATGGATGTGGTTGTAAGGAAAACGTATTTATTTATTTTTTTGTCAGGATTCTGCCTTAGTTTCCGATTACGGTCTGAATACACCCTGTATAAAAATCTTCTTTGCGTGTGTTTGTGACTATACTCGTAAACGGCTGAACCGATTTTAATGAATTTTTTTGTGTCTATACCAGTGGATTCTTAAATGGTTTACATTCACGATTCGGTCCATTGGATTAATCTATATTGATTAATTTATAAATTTTCGCAGCGTTGGACGTCCACCCACAAGATGATGATGATGATGATGAAATTTGCAATATAAAACGCATTTACTTTTCACTTAATATGTATTGTTTATTTAGACGCTGGGTATTTCTCCGGAGACCCTGAGGAATCCGCTGCAGCAGCTAAGGTGATCGGAAAGAGCGCCACGGCCCGAGGGTTCATGCCAGACCAGGCTGAAGGCAGCTTCCAAGTTACCAGGTAAGTTCTTAATAAATAAATACACCCAACAGTCACATACATAGTTCTGACCTAGAGTTTGCAATTCCGCGTTCCCGCATTCCCGCATTTTTTTGACTCGGCAAGATAATTTAGCTTTTACTGAAGGCCTATTAGCTCCATCACAACAGCGCGGGCGCGTCAGTCAGATCGATCAACCGATCGAGCGAAGTAAAGGATTAAAATTGGTTTATTTGTTTGTTTAGGTAAGATAAGTCCATATTAACACGCAGGAAACCCTATTGATTGCAAACCCCCTACCTAACCTCATAAGAACTATGAAAAAGTACTTTTTCTATTAGATATTCTATGAATGTTTCTATTTTTTTTTTTTTAAATATAGTGTAACTAAACTACAGGTAATAAAGCATTATTATATGCATATTTTTGCATTTTTAAATTTTACTGCGGGAAAAAATTACTGCGGGATTGCAAATCCTATTCTGACCCCACATTAAGAATCTTAATTTAAGATACAAGTCCTGTGTCGTGGGTATCAGAAACTACGAGAGACTTTTCTATCTCACAAACACCCAGACCCGAAACAAATACTTGTGGATCACACAAACATTTGTCTCGGTGCGGGGATCGAGCCCGCGGCCTCTCGTTTCGTAAGCTGGTGTCTAGCCAACTGCGCCACGGGGCTGTCAAAAATGAAATAATATTTATTGCTTCTATAAAATCTAAATTCGTGTTAGATTCATCATCATCATAAGCCCATATACGTACCACTGCTGGGCACGGGCCGTCTCTACAACTGAGAGGGCTTAGGTCTTAGTCCATTACGCCGGCCTAGTGCGGCTTGGCGGACTAAACACCTAAGAAAACAAAACTTTTTTATGAATAAAAATCTTACTCAACATCTTGAGGTGGCCCACTCACTTCTAAATATTTTTTGTCAAAAAGTTTTGTTTTTTATAAGCTACAAATTCGACCCCTAGGCTAAGAAAAAAATAATATTTTTCTCCACCCTAGTAAGCTCTAGATCGCACGGCAGTATGTGTCTCATGTTCCTTTAAAAGTAAAAAAAGTGTGTGTGTGTACTTATGTACACGCGTTAGAAGTTATACTTCATACATAAACATATATTTTCTTAAATAATATAATAATACATATATTATAAAATAATATTTTAATAACTTCATGGTGTCGGTTTTTCATGACAGTGTGCGCGCGCATCGTAATAACTTCAATAAGTTTTTTACTTAATCTTAAAATTAGGATGAACGAAATTCCCGACTCTGTCTTGACCGTACGTGACGTAATCAAAACTACTTAACAAAATATGTCAATCCCTTTTTATTACTGTCACTATTCTACATTCTTAAAATTTAAAACAAACTTTTTCTGAATAACTTTTTGGTGTCGGTGTGCGCGCGCATCGTAAAAAATCACTCTCATCATTTTTCCCTAACGCGCCAAAAGAAGTATAACTTCAAAAATATTGAGTATTTCATTTGACCTACCAGGGTCGCAGGAGACAAAGAAGATGTTACTGAAAAATTCGAGTCGGGAATTGCTGTTCTATACCAATCTGAAGTTTATGTAGTGAAGTACCAGTATACAAATGAAAATGGAGATGATGATACTGTTATTTACCTATGGATTGTAAGTATATATTTATATTTTTGGAGTTAACTTCGTCCGCCATTTTGTTTAGGACAAAAGGATAAAATATACTGCACCGACCCCAAATAAAATTGGGAACAGGGCATTGATGATGATGATGAGAGACAATCTGTTGGAATACAATCATAGCTGGCCAACCCGCACTAGGCCAGCGTGGTGGACTAAGGCCTAAATCCTCTCAGTTGTAGAAGCCCGTGCCTAACAGTGGGACGTATATGGGCTGATGATGATGACAATTGCAATTGATATGCTGGTGGTAGGATATTGGTATCCGCCCGGATAGCGACCACCGTACACAGGGCGTAAAACCCGCCATAGTGGTACATGCAAGTGTGCCGCGTTCCGGGTTAAGCCAGTGTATATCCGGTTTTCGGGGGGGCTTTAATCATGGTGAAAGGATGACCGTGCCGGCATTTTTTGACCGGTTTGTCGCGGTCGGTCCTTTGATCACCATGGTATTAGTCCCCCAAACTTCTTCACAATAAGGTGAAAAGGTATTCGGCCGGCATGATTGTGTCGACCAACGGGAGACCATCATCTCTCGCTGGTCGGCACTTTTTCTGGACTCCATTGCGCTTACCATCAGGTGCAATGGAGTCACTTTGCCGTGCCAGTATAAAAAAAAAATTGTAGCTGAAATTCTTCTTTCTTTGTTAGGGTAACGATGCTGATGAAGCAGACAAGGCTACTGGATATGAAATGCTGACAGACCTGGAGTTCGATGCAGGAGACCTCTGCACCTCCGTGAAGGTCCCTCAGGGCAAGGAGAATAAGCACTTCCTCTCCATCTTTAGAGGTAAGTTGGTCCTTTGAATTGGCAAAGCTGTTGAAACAAACACTCGCGATCACAGCTTATCCTTATTTGTGTTACTTCAGTGGATCCCCGCAGTAGTACTGCGAGTGCGGTAGTCGTCTGTTCTTATATATCACTAGCGGACCCAGCGAACTTCGTTCCGCCTAACAGCCGATTTTTTTTTGCCTAAGTTACTCCTTATTACATCAGCTATCTGTAAGTGAAAGTCCCGTTAAAATTGGTCCACCCGATTCAGAGATTAGCCGGAACAAATAAACAGACAGACAGACAGACAAAAAATTTAAAAAATCTTATTTTGGTATATGTACCGTGTATACATCAATTTTTTTATACATCCATATGCATTTATTCAAAAGCGCAAATTTCAATATTACAAACAGATACTCCAATTGTATTTATTTGTATTTAGTATGTATTAGTGGTCACAGCAGACTTCATCCTGCCCGGAAAGGTTTAAGCGATATGTCGACAGCAGCGCCACCTACCGGGTCCAATTGTGTTTTGAAATCATCCAGGGACCCGTTGGAATATACATAGAAAATTTCATCCCAATCGGCCTAGCCGTTTGACATACTGACAACGGCGCCATCTATCAAATCCCATTGTGAATCCAATCCCTTCGAACACACACAAAAATTTCATCCCAATCGGTCCAGCCGTTAAAAAGGAGTTCGATGTCATACAGACAAACATTCATTTTTATATAAATAGATGGATTACCATCACCGAGCTTTGCACATTTTCATTCCTACATATCATAGAAGTACTATGGTACTTCTTCGGGCAATACATACGTACATAAACTCACGCCTGTATTGCCCGAAGGGGTAGGCAGAGGTATGTATCAGTCCCACGTGATAGGTGGCGAGTCTATTGCCGTTTTGCGGGCACATTTCCAGACTCCGTGCTGTTACCAAAAATTTCCTAATAGAAAAACCCAATAACACTTTGCCCGACCCGGGAATCGAACCCAGGACCTCTAGATCGCACGGCACATACTTGTACCGCAATACCACGAGGCAGTCAATTTCAAAAAAAGAACTATGCGTTATAGAAGTGTCCAAATTCCCGCCTTAATATTTCACTTTTATTTTTCTAGGAAACCTGGCGATTCTCTATGGTTCCAAAGACAACGAATACAAGCCCCAAAACTCCAAGGATACCATCGATGACGATGGCGTCAGGCTTTTCAGAGTGAGTATTTTATAATATGACATTTGGTGTTGCTGATGGAGTTTCTTGCCGTTTCTTCTCCACAGCGATAACACGTTTCGAAGCGGCAATAGTTTAAAAAAATATATATTGACGGTTCAAAAGAACTTGTAAAAGTCTATTTGAATAAAGATGATTTTGACTTTGACTTTGAATTTGCAAATCAATTATCTTATTAAAATCTAACTAGATAATGTTTACAATTTCGCCAAGTTTAAGTAATTTAACAACTTAACTGTCCCCATACAAAAAAAATACGAATACCCCACGTCCAATATATTTTCTGTTCTGTTAGAATAAAGAACATTCACATTACCTAAAAAAACAAAATTTCGTAAAAATATTTATTGTTTTTAATTTGTTTTATATATTTGATTTTGTGACTCATATATGACTCATGGGCGTAGAATAAAATCAATATTTCCCAAGTTCAATCGACAGTTAAGTTGTTAAGTTATAATCTGTGAGTTCCATTACATTCTAACAGATGGCGGTATATTGGGTTTTAATAGAAGACGAGTTAAATAAAATGGAGAAAAATAAATGCGAAGATGGGATGGACCGTTAGTTATTTATAAATACCGCAGTATTTTGTAAATTAAGGATCAGTCTGCTGTGATTTTATAAAAAAATATCTATCCACAATATCACGGTAATACTATCATACAGTAGTTTAACTTCATACAAACGGGCGAAACGCGAGTTATACCTACGCGCCTCGATCGCGGCATGCGCAAGGCATGCAGGCAGTCGCGAATGTGCCGCAGTGACAAACGGGCGGTGTTGTATTGTAAGCAGTAACCGCGCGATTTTTATACAAAATAAGTTCAAGTGCCTATTTAATATGACAAGTAAGTATATGATATTGTGTTTATATATTGTGCTGTTTTTGGTGGCATGAAATTTTCCAATCAAAAAACAACATGCATTTTTATTGAACACTTCCTATTCCATTCACAAAATATTTTATTTGTTTAATAAAAAAATAAAAAATAAAAATATTTACAATCACAAAAATAGATAGAAAGTCAAAGTAGGCAGATTGAATTAAAATTGTGCAGGTTCGCAGCCCTATCGCATGTTTACGTACCGCGCGGCTGTAGGTATTTATTTAAAAAATGCGGCCGAGTTAAACTACTGTATGATAGTATTACCGTGACAATATAGACTATATTGTTGACGAAACGTCTAAAAATGCTTTGCCATTTTGTTTTACTAAGGCTGTGTTCCGATATACACTGCGAGCACCATCCAGTGCTCTTACTGGTGAGAAATAAGTTCCGTTATGGACTGACAGGATTCTGCCGCAGTATCCTGGGGAAATATATGACGTCATAAATCGTCGCCATTTTTATACTGTAAGCACTGGTGTTTTCGAGGTAAGGTGCCCTCAGTGCTTTGATTACGTGATCAATCGTGTCCAGAAATGACATGATACATAGATGTCAGGCGACAGTACTGGACTACATTCCGTTTTAAACAGTAACCAGTACAGCTAAGTATAATGGTACGGTTTCGCAGTGTACTGAATTGACGTCACACTGATGGGATAGGGCGAAAATAAACCAGGATTAAGTTGGTACAGTGAGATTTAATTACATACAGTTAGCACAGTACAACAGTTGACACGAGAGGATATAATGCTACCAAACTAAAAAGACAATATCACGACATAGACAGTAGCTCCAACTAGTGAGCTATTTTGACAACTATGACAACTTACATTGTTTGGTTTATACTAGTTCTAACACACACATTACAGTGTCCCAGTGTGTTACGGAACACAGCCTAAATTTGGTGGCGCTGGCGGTTGGATGAGGAGAGCCGAACAGTAGACGTGACGAATGCTGTTGATGCATTATATTCGCACCTCCGGTGCGAGACTGTCACTTATGCAAAAATGCAATTTTTCAGGAGAAGCATTTAAAACTTTGACATCTCAAAAAATTATGATATTTCAAGATTTAGACAAGATGACTAGCTTTTACTACAATATCAACTTTGAACTTACTTTTGAATAAATAATGACCACTTAATATTGTAAAAAAGACACTCTACTAGTACTATAAACTTTCCAACCCCCTCAGAAGTGACGTTATGGCACTAACGAAAAATAATAACTGTAATTATGTCATACTGAGTTAAAAAGAAAACAAGAACAAATTGTTTACTAAGTTTTAATTTAAATTAAAAATATGAACATTGCACAGTTATTGGCGTAAGAAAAAAATAAGTCAAAATTCTATAAAATACACATAACAAACTTTTGTATTTCTTAACATTTCTATAGTAGTATAGTATAAATAGAATAAAAAATCAATTAAAAAATTGTGTAACAAACAAATAATAATCTTATATAGTATAGGACAAAATGAGAATGCTACGCAAAACATGTTAGAGTGGGTTAAAACTTCAGTAAATATTTACTTACAAGTAAAATTATAACAGGTAGTCCAACATACGTAACTTTTGTCTAAGTACCTATGCTCCTAGATGTAGTTACTATTTGAATTCTAAGTTTCATCAGACTTGTGAAATCACAGCACGTTAATCACTTATAACTTTAATAATTCTTATTTAAAAAAGCCTTAATTAAATATTTAAAACGATTAACATAATTATACTTCAATGTTTTGTTATCAACACGTATTAAAAGTGTATTAAAATTAAATGAGATCTTTATAGAACTTTTCATAGTATTTTGGTACTATGTTTGTCTCTACCAAATTCAAAAGATCGCGCTTCTTACGATCTGTAATAGCAATCTTTGAGGTATACGCTTGTTTCAAAGCGACCTCGTTTATATTTGGTACATTACCTCGACCTCGACGTAAGTTCCTTCTATTTGGTTCTGATACAGCTTTGGCCTCTTCCCAATTTACAGTCTTGTATGTTGTTCGATATTGATAATTGGCGCAATTTTTATTAAACTTAATACTCATAATCTCGCTAACTTTAATTGGATCTCCGGTAGCATTTGTACTAATGTTGAAACTTATGTTATCTGTCATAGCCTTAAGATCAAAGAAATCGCTGTAGTTCATTTCTCTGACCAAAAATGGTTTCCCTGTCTTCTTTGCTCCTCGTATTATGGTTATATATTGTTCAGGAATATAGATAGGGCCAGATTTTTTGGCTCTAGTGATGGCTTTTTCGATTACTGAATGTGCTGTGTCGCCTTCGTTCTGTGTATGTCCACGTATCAAGAAGTTATGTTGTATTGAATTTATGTTTAATTTTGTAATCGTGAAGTAGTACATTGCAAATATGAATCGGTTTTTTTGCTGACCACAACAATTATCTGAATAAAAAATTACGTCACAGCCAGGATATGTATTAGCAATTTCTACCAAATATGAATATACACAAGATCCTATTTCAATAGATCCCCTGTTGCCCAAACCTTCATGCCAAAAAAAGCATGTAGTGTCTCGCTCTTTTGCATTGGAAATCGTGAAATTGTAGCAATTTAGCCTAGATTTATAAAAAAAAGCGGATGAATTTCCTAACGGGCATGGCAAGACGGCTTGTAAATCGTAGGTACATACGATCTTTGTGCTTTGAGGATCTTGACATTCTTTCATATCTTTATGTTTTTGAATTCTACTCAAGCTCTTTTCTTCTTGATGAATTTTGTAAGTAGCATTTAATTTAACTTTTTCTTCTTCTGGTGCATTTTCGTATGCAACACATTGGTCACAAAGATCTTTCTTCGGCCTAAAAAAGCCAATATTAAAATCATTATTAAAAATCCGCTGATAGGCGTCATAATTAACAGCTGGCTTATTATTATTTTTCTGGACTTCACTATAATTTCTATGCAATTCTGCGATTGTTAAACCACCGTCAATAAAAAGCCTACTTGTGTTTGCCCTAAGATAGTGGCTTTCTACTTTCGGAATAGAATGTATGTGATCTTTGACGGCTTTTATCAGTTCACTGTCCAATTTGCAATGATTTCCGTGTTTCCCTCGCTGGTCTTCGGGAATGATACCGTCATTGAGTTTTTTAGCATCAATTACTGTCCTTATAGTCCTTGGTGAAATCCCCAAGGTGTTAATTAAAAATGTTTTGCAAACCCGGAATGTTTGACCTTCATTAAATAAATAAAATGCACAGTTATTTTGTCTCGGGTAACGCCTATTTGTTTTAATACGGCGGCTTGCAGTCTCCAGTGGTCTGATACAAGAATTCAAAAAGTGACGATGCCTTTCTACGCTGCCTAGCTCCCAGTAAGAATTAAATATATTAATTCTTTTTTCTTGGGTAAAATGAGATAACAAGCCAGCCGACACTTATCTGTACAAGAAGGACCAATTTTTCTAGCCTGAACTGTTTTGCCTGTTGTAATTGATTGATATTCATGACCAGAATTTTTTAATTTTTTTGAAATATTTTTTTTCCAATTGTTAGGATTACGAGTACGTTTTCTTCCCTTTTTTTTCGGTGATGATTTTAGTTCATGGTCATCAACAGCTTCATTCTCAGAACTACTATCACTAGATGAACTGAAGGAAATGCTAGGTGAAGAAGACGAACTAGGTGAGGGCTTGAAATCGTCACCTGAATCAGTACCAGAGAAGTCACCAGTTGGAGACCCATGTTCTTGTTCTACTGTTGAATTTGTGTCATCAATAATAGCATTCCTAGCTGGAGAGTTTGGAGTTAGTAAAATTGAATTACTTCCATCTTGCTTGGTATTAGAAGCTGGAACTGAAGATTCCCCGGGTCCGACTCTTTCAATGGGTGATGTGGGACATGTCAATAGCACCAGTTTTTTCCCCCGAGACAGCATTTTATTTGACCCAAAGAAACAACTGAAAATAAGTATAAAGTGTCGGATTAAATAAATTGTTTATACAATCATTTCATCATTCATACATATAATTAGTTAACCCCAAACTAATCAGAGATTTTGACGTGATATCGTCTTATACAGTCTTACTCTTGACTTTACAGAGAACCATTTTTTTTTAATAAACAAATATCCGACACCATTACAAACAATAAAAACACAAGGATTGGAAAAGCAAAGTAATTTTTCAGTCATTGTTGTTACAAAACTAAACTTTAAAACATATTCAAATATTGGGGAAATAATGTCACAAATGTATATTAGGTCACTATTGCTCCAGAATCAATAAAAAATTATGTCACAATTACCTTAGTAACAGTGTAGCTCCAAGACACCATGCACTAGCGGAGGGACCGCGCACAACTGACCAAAAAAACGATGTTGCTCCCAGCGTCGCCGTGATTCGCGCCAAAACCACAATGACACTCACGCCCTCATACGGAAACTATGCGTACTACGAAAGTAACGTTATCATACCAAGTAAAGGGGTGCTTAAGGACACTTATTACATATTTAACTCATTTTTGCAATTTTTGCATAAGTGACAGTCTCGCTCCGGAGGTGCGATATATAAATCAATTATTTGCATAATTATTTGTAAAAAAATATTTTTTGTTTCCAGGTTGAAGGCACAGAACTGGGTAAGGATATGAGGGCTGTCCAGGTTCCAGAGTCTTCGGAAACTCTGGAAGATGACGACGTGTTCGTCCTTCAGACTCCAGAGACAGTGTACGTCTGGAATGGAAATGTAAGTTCTATTAGACTTCCTATGGCTCCGTTGGCCGGCCATGTCTGCCGACGGACGGACGGCTGGTGGAGCAGACAAGTGTTGGAGTGGAGACCGCGCTTAGGCAGACGTAGTGTGGGACGTCCTGCAGCACGATGGTCCGACGACTTGAGAAAGGTGGCGGGGAGCGGATGGATGAGGGCTGCTCAACACCGGGATGGTTGGCGCTTTCTTGGGGAGGCCTATGTTCAGCAGTGGACGGCGATAGGATGAGTATATAGCTCCGTGGCTGTATAAGTCGTTTGCCTTGAGGTTTAGGCGCGCGGTCGGGAATCTCGACGGTCGCGGGTTCAAACCTCAGGTATACACCTCTGGCTGTTCAAAGTTATGTATCCACAATGAATAATCACGTACTTAAACGGCGAAGGAAAACATCGTGAGAAAACCTGCACGCCTAAAAGTTCTTAGGAATTCATCAATTGTCTTTTTTTTATGTGAGGGTGAAACCTCATAGTTCAACGTTTTGTCACCCGCTTTGCTGTGGAGGGGAGTGGACAACTCTTTGTTTCCAATTCCTCCTTTAAATGGTCTTTCTGATTAACTTCGTTGCGGGATTATGACAAATTTAGGTCCCCTTAGATTCATGCGTGCTGTTGATCCTGGAGCACAGGAGTTACAGTGGCGGGTTTGTGCTGGGATAGGGACAAAAAACTGATTAAGACCCTCCGAACACGCTGATTATTTAATTAATTATAATTATTTCAGTAAACCTCAGGCACACACCTCTGACTTTTCGAAGTTATGTATGTATTCACAATGAATTATCACTTGCTTTAACGGTGAAGGGAAAACATCGTGATAAAACATGCACACCTAGAAGTTCTTAGGAATTTCTTAGGTGTGTAGTCCGCCAACCCGCACTAGGCCAGCGTGGTGGACTAAGGCCTAAACCCTCTCAGTTGTAGAGGAGGCCCGTGCCCAGCAGTGGGACGTATTTGGGCTGATGATGATGATGATTTCAGTAACTAATCCATCTACTGTTATTTTGAAGGATTCAAGCGAAGACGAGCAAGAAGCGGCTCTCAAATTCGTTCAGAGCATTGTGGGCGATGAGAGGGAGGTGGTTGTTGTGGCCCAGGGAGAAGAACCCGACCAGTTCTGGGAGGCTCTTGGTAAGTATGCTTGTATAATCTATGGGCGGTGCTTCCATAGAAGCCCAAAAGCCCAGCTTGCCTTACAAAATTCTGAATCTTTAACCTCAAATCGTGTCAAAAATTTAAGTCGTGATGGCCTCGAGGTTTGGGCACCCGGTCGAGAATCTCTACGGTCGCGGGTTCAAACCCCAGGCACACACCTCTGACTTTTCGAAGTTATGTGTGTATTTACAATGAATTATCACGTACTTTAACGGTGAAGGAAAACATCGTGATGAAACCTGCACACCTAAAAAAGTCTTAGGAATTTCTTAGGTGTGTAGTCCGCCAACCCGCACTAGGCCAGCGTGGTGGACTAAGGCCTAAACCCTCTCAATGGTAGAGGAGGCCCGTGCCCAGCAGTGGGACGTATATGGGCTGATGATGATGATGAACCTCAAATCTTTATTTAACAAAGGCAATTTGACATATAAATGAGAATATCCTGACCCCACAATGAACAATTATAAACTTGACATAACACAATTAACGTGTAACGCTTTTGGTCCAATTATGGACACCAGATAATTGGGAGGGCTTGAGATGCCCTCCACTTACGCTATTTTGGACGCTCACCTTTTGTGAACGTCCGCGTCAGTGAAGAGGCTACGCCCTCTGCCGCAAATCTCGGGGTTGCCATCATAGTGTACCGCCCCCGCAGTACGCCCAGCCACCCCAGTGGCCCCTGTTACGACAGGTAGGGGATAACGTGGCGGAATTCTTACGCCCCCAATCCACAGGGCGGAGGCTGACTTCTGACTTTTCGACGTTATGTATGTATTCACAGTAAATCCTCATTTACTTTAACGGTGAAGGAAAACATCGTGAGGAAACCTGCACACCTAAAAGTTCTTATAGGTGTGTCGCCCGCTAGCCCGCACTAGGCCAGCGTGGTGGACTAAGGCCTAAATCCTCTCAGTGGTAAAACAGGCCCGTGCCCAGCATTAAGACGAATATAAGCTGATGACATACATACATAAACTCACGCCTGTATTCCCTGATGGGGTAGGCAGAGGTGCATTTCTACACCCATATATCGCTAGGTATGTATCAGCCCCACGTAATAGGGGGCGAGCCTATTGCCGTTTTTCGGGCACAATTCCAGACTCCGTGCTGCTATTGAGAATTTCCTAAAGGAGAAACCCAATAACGCTTCGCCCGACCCGGGAATCGAACCCAGGACCTCTAGATCGCACGGCACATACATACATGTACCGCAAGACCACGAGGCAGTTATGTAAGTAAACTTATGATGATGATGATCTTAATATTGTTTTAGGTTTTGGATTACCCTTATCTTTTTACATGTCCTGTTTGCAAATTAGGTTGTCTGGAAGAAATCACAGTCAGTGATAAGACCGCCTATTGTCACTTAGTCCTAAGTATTTCTTTTTTTAATTTTGTTTTGTGTAATATGTCCATGGTGTACAATAAAGTGTTTATAAATAAATAGGTGGAGTGGCAGAAGAGAAGGCCGATCCGTCAGCGTGGAGGCTGGCTGTCAACCGTCGTGTGACTACTCCGAGGACTTTGACAGCTGTCACCGTCGGCGTCGCCGGGAAAATCAAGTTCGAAGACCTTGACACTGAATTTTCTCAGCAGGTAAGCATCATCAGTATTTAAAACGTACTCTGTCGTATTTACTAGAATTATTTTAACTTTTTTTATTATTTAGCACTAAAGATTTTTTTGATAAAACTAAATTAAGGATAATTTAGACGTCCCCCGACAAGGTGGTCGGATGACCTAGTAAAGGCCGCAGGACGTCGCTGGATGCAGGCTGCGTCCAACAGGTCCCTGTGGAAGCCATTGGGAAAGGCCTATGTCCAGCAGTGGATCTCTTTCGGCTGATGGATTGGATACGATTGTTTTTTTTTTGCATATCTTTAATTTTAATATTGTGACTTGACGGCATTCTCACATTTCCTTTCTAGTCTTATTCAACTGCTCTATCGTCATTCATCGATTTCTTTATGGAGTTTTAAATAGCTTAAATTTGTTTCTACCAGGATCTAGCTGAAGATGGCGCCTACATTCTAGACACTGGAGAGGAACTGTACTTCTGGCTCGGAAAATTGACTCCGGAACGTGTTAAGAACGCTAGAGGAGACATTATTAAGGTAACATGGCCAAATATTAATTAACTTAGTAAATAACTATACGTCTTTAACGTACTAAATAGTGATGGCCGCGAGGTTTACGCGCACGGTCGAGAATCTCGGCGGTCGCAGATTCAAACCTCAAGCATACATCTCTGACTTTTCTAAGTTATGTGTGTATTTGCAATGAATTATCACTTACTTTAACTGTGAAGGAAAACATCGAGATGAATCCTGCACACCTAAAAGTTCTTAGGAATTTCTTAGGTGTGTAGTCCGCTCGCACTAGGCCAGCGTGGTGGATTAAGATCCAACCCCTCTCAGTTTTAGAGGAGGCCCGCGCCCAGCAGTGGGACGTATAAGGATTGGTGATGAACTGATTAACGTAGGCTTTAGAAATTATTTATATTTCTAAAGTAATATTATTTGATATTGTTGACAGCCCCGTGGCGCAGTTGGCTAGACAGGAGCTTGCGAAACGAAAGGCCGCGGGTTCGATCCCCGCACTGAGACAATTGTTTGTGTGATCCACAAATATTTGTTTCGGGTTTGGGTGTTTGTGAGACCGAAGTCTCTCGTAGTTTCTGATACCCACGACACAAGACTTGTATCTTAATGTGGGGTCAAAATTCTGTATGTGGCTGTTGGGTGTATTTATTTATTATCTATACAAATAAATAAAATTGGAGTGTCTTATTGTAATATTGAAATAACCACTTTGTAATAAATGCATATGGATGTATACACGGTACATACACCAAAATAACGTCTTTTACAATTTTTGTCTGTCTGTCTGTCTATTTGTTCCGGCTAATCTCTGAAACGGGTGGATCTATTTTAACGGGACTTTCACTGGCAGATAGCTGATGTAATAAGGAGTAACTTAGGTTACTGTTAGTTTAGAAATTTTCTTATTAAAAAAAAATTCCACGCTGACAAAGTCACGGGCACAGCTAGTTACACATATAACTTGGAAAAGTCGGAGGTTCACTTAAACTCTAAAAATTATCTAATATCGCATCAATTATGATGAAATTTAACTAACTTTAAGAATAATTGTACCAGGCATACATAGAAGACGACGGGTTGGACAGAACAGTTGACACCGCCCTCGTGGCTAGTTTTCGATCACCGTCTATACGCTGTTATCATAGTTTTTCTATTATTTGTCTAAAATTGCATCAATTATGATTAAATTTAACTAACTTTGTTGAATTGTACCAGGCATACATAGAAGACGACGGGTTGGACAGAACAGTTGACACAGCCCTTGTGGTGACGATCAGACAAGCCGGCGAGCCCGCTGTGTTCAAGAGAATGTTCCCGTCTTGGAGTGAAGATATGTGGGAAGTGAGTAAAATCATTTAATTCATTATGACAGCCCCGTGGCGCAGTTGGCTAGACACCTTGTGAGACGAGAGGCCGCGTCGATCCCCGCAGAGACAAATGTTTGTGTGATCAAATGTTTGTTCCGGGTCTGGGTGTTTGTGAGAGCAAAAAGTCTCTCGTAGTTTCTGATACCTACGACACGGGATTTACATCCTAGTGTGGGGTCAGATCTATATGTGACTGTTGGGTGTATTTTTTATTGCTAACTTGTTTTATAATTATTCTGCCGTAAAGAAAAATTATTACCCATATATGTTTGTGTGATCCACTAATATTTGTTTCGTGTGTTTGTAAAAGTGTATCGTAGTTAAACACGACACAAGACTTGTATGTTAGTGTGGGTTTAGAAGTATATGTGACTGTTCGGTGTATTTATATAACCTAGTCTAAAAAGTTTATAAAATATTTTTATAACATTATACATAGATAGATAGATTTGACAGTCCCGTGATGATAGGCTAGACACCAGCTTGTGAAACGAGAGGCCGCGTCGATCCCGCAGACAAATGTTTGTGTGATCCACGAATTTTTCATGTGTTTGTAAAAGTGTCTCGTAGTTAAACACGACACAAGACTGTAAGGTGTTTATTGATTTATTAATCAAACTTGAATATACATTAAGTAGATACCTTCGGTCTAAGCACTGAGTCTAGCTTGGACAGGACAAAAAACCTCCTAGATTAAAACATTAAACGTCCCACTGCTGGGCACGGGCCTCCTCTAAACTAAGAGGATTAAGGCAGTGACGGCACTTCAATAGAAGCCTAAAAGCCCAGCTTGCCTTACAAAATTCTTAATAATAATCTTTAAGCTTAAAATATTTATTTAACAAAAGATTTGACATATAAACGAGAATATCCTGAGCCCACAATAAACAATTATAAACTAGACATTACACAATTAACGTGTAACGCTTTTGGGCTTCTATGGAAGTACCGACACTGGATTAAGGCCACGTTGGCCTAGAGCGGGTTAACTGACTATACACCTAAAATTTTTTTAAGAAAAGACTGCGTCGTGGTCTTCTGGTACAAGTATGTGCCGTGCGATCTAGAGGTCCTGGGTTCGCTTCTCGGGTCGGGCAAAGTGTTATTCGGTTTCTCCATTAGGAAATTCTCAGTAGCAGCACGGAGTCTGGAATTGTGCCCGAAAAACGGCAATAGGCTCGCCCCCTATTACGTGGGACTGATACATACCTGGCGAAATGTGGGTGCAGTAATGCACCTCTGCCTACCCTTTCGAGGAATACAGGTGTGAGTTTATATATGTATGTATTTTTTAAGAACTTTTAAGAGTGCAGATTTCAGATCTAGCATTTAATAATTAATTTTGAATACATAACTTCAAGACAGAAGTGTGTGCCTGAGGTTTGAACCCAGGATTGCCGAGATTTAGATTCGACGGCGCGCCTAAGCCCCAACGCCATCACGGCTTTAATTCTTGAATGTCCAAAAAAAATAATTTAAAATTTTCGTCTGTCTGATTGTCTGCTAATCTACGAAACGGCTAGACCAATTTTAAAAGAACTTTGATATCTAATAATATTAACTTTATCTCCAGAATATTAATTTTAATTCCTTTTTTTTTTCAGAACCTGAAGTCTTATGAAGACATGAAGAACGAAACCAAAGCTGCTAACAGTTAAATTTCTTTATATTTATTTCATCCATTTATTTATCGTATTTCTGTAATAAATGTACTAAAGTTATGAACGTTTCTTTTGCTAAAAACATCTTAGAATATCAAAAATGTTTTTCCTGTTAACATTAGCCCAGATACGTCCCACTTCTAGGCACTGGCCTCCTCTACAACTCTTTAGGCCTTAGTCCACCATGCTGGCCTAGTGCCGGTTGGCGGACTACACACATAAGAAATTCCTAAGAACTTTTGAAAATTTATAAACTAAGAGTAGCCTAAGTTAATCCTTATTACATCAGCTATCTTCCAGTGAAAATCCCGTTAAAATTGGTCCACCCGTTACAGAATAAGCCGGAACAAACAGACAGACAGACAATAATTGTAAAAAACGTTATTTTTATATGTACCGTGTATACATCCATATGCATTTATTAAAAAACGGTTATTTCAATATCACAAACAGACACTCCAATTGTATTTATTTGTATAGATTGAGTAGTGTTCCTTATTGAAAATAAAATATATTCGCTTAAACAGATTCAACTCTTATTAGATTAAAAGGCAAGAACATTAAAATAAATTTGTTTTTATTTACATTTTTTCCTAAAAAAAATATTCAACAAATATCATGATTTAACTAATATAGTACCTATAACCATAATATAAAGTAGTATGTATATTAATGCAAGGCAGTATTGGGCAAAAGTTAATTGAATTTAATTAATTGCCACTGCAATTAACAATTAATTAATTGTCAATTAACTTTTGCCCAACACTGATGCAAGGTTATGATTTCTGAGATTAATAACAAAAATGGCTTAAAACTATCTTCTAAAACAGTGTTCTGCAAACTTTTTGTGTTCAAGGTACATCTAGGAAAACGAAAATTTTTGAAGGTAAATAAAAATCATTTTTTAAGTAATATTAATCAAAATTTATTTATCAGCCCAAATACGTCCCACTGCTGGGCACGGGCCTCCTCTACAACTGAGAGGGTTTAGACCTTAGTCAACCAAGCTGGCCTAGTGCGGGTTGGCGGGCTACACACCTAAGAAATTCCTAAGAACTTTTAGGTGTACAGGTTTTATCACTTTAACTTTAACTTCACCGTTAAAGCAAGTGATAATTCATCGTGAATACACACATAACTTGGAAAAGTCAGAGGTGTGTGCCTGGGGTTTGAACCTGCGACTGCCGAAATTCTCGATCGCGCGCCTAAACCTCGAGGCCATCACTGCTTAAAAATTTATTTATTAATTTAAATTAAATTCCAGAAAAGGTATTTAATGCGAAATATGAGCCTGTTTAATTGAGCATAGACGGTCTAAATTTGGCGTAATTGTTGACGTAAATATTTTACATTATTTACTAAAAGTTAGTTTATAACAAACCCTTATTTTTCCGAGGCACACCAATTAATGACCACTGTACACCAGTGTGCCGCGGTACATACTTTGCGGAACACTGTTCTAAAACACATTAAAATATATTCAGCTTTTTAAGCAGAAAATTTGAATTTAACACCTACTTTATGTCATATATAATGTTTTCTTAAAATGAGAATAATTTTTATACCCACTAAAAGCAAATATTAACAAGTAACTTAAGCCACAATTTGTTTAGAATAATGATTCTTTACAGAAAATTCAAAATATGTATATTCTAGAAGCAGTGATGGCCTCGAGGTTTAGGCGCACGGTCCAGAATTTCGGCGGTCGCAGGTTCAAATCCCAGGCACACACCTCTGACTTTTCGAAGTTATGTGTGTATTCACAATGAATCATCACTTGCTTTAACGGTGAAGGAAAACATCGTGATAAAACCTGCACACCTAAAATTTCTTAGGAACTTCTTAGGTGTGTAGTCCGCCAACCCGCACTAGGCCAGCGTGGTGGACTAAGGCCTAAACCCTCTCAGTTGTAGAGGAGGCCCGTGCCCAGCAGTGGGACGTATATGGGCTGATGATGATGATGATGATATTCTACAAACAAGCAATATACAACATGGTAACTGAGGCCTGGTTGGGCTAAGGGTTATTATGTTTATCCATTAGGAAATTCTCAGAAGCAGCACACAGTCTGGAAATGTGCCTGACTATCGGGAGTCTTAGGCTCTATAATCCGACAAATTCAATAGTCTGACACAGCCCTGCAAAACGTTTGTCAGATTACCTGAGGTCCACATTCCATATCATGCATTTAACTCCTGACTACTTGAACGTTTGACAATCACAAAGCCTTTAAAGCTATGCATTGATTGATAATAGATAGTAAGCTGGCATTCTCAAGAGCGGCTGCAACCCTCTCCTTGTCTGCTAGCTGCTTGTTAACAGCCGATTCGGAGGCATGGGTGCCTTCTGTCACTTGTACGGACACTTTGAACCGTGATGGGAGTGACCGGATTAACTGCACTCGGATGGATAGGCCTGAAAGATGTGTTAAATGAAATTCATTATATAAAACATGTACATATTGGAATATCAACAGGTCCCAATATAGACAAGCTGGTAAATTGGATACCTCTTTATCTACATTAATGAATTTAGGGGTACATTAGCTGAAATTTATCATATATAAAAGTAAAATGGTTACAATCATCTTAAAAAGTACTTAGTATGGTGGAGTGAAGAAAAAAAAATTCTTAGCCTTTTATAAAAAAACAAGTCAAAATGTCTGGTTGCCAAAAAAATAATTAAAGGTGTTCTAGAAACTTCAGAGTATCCTCTTTTATGCCAATTAAAAATCATAAAAATAATTGTGACATTGATTTAGTTTTTAGAAGTCCCAATAAGCCAATAGATGCAGGCCGCTTCCGATAGAACACTCTGAAGTTCTTTGGGGGAGGCCTATGTACAGCAGTGGACGTGTTTGGGCTGCTCATAAATAAATACACCTAACAGTCACATACATAGTTCTGACCCTACACTAGGATACAAGTCCTGTGTCGTGGGTATCAGAAACTACGAGAGACTATTCGGTCTAACAAACACCCTGACCCGAAACAAACATTTGTGCATCACACAAACATTTGTCTCGTTTCGGGGATCGAACCCGCGGCCTCTCGTTTCGCAAGCTGGTGTCTAGCCAACTGCGCTACGGGGCTGTCGATGATGCTGATATACGCAATTACAATTTATCGAACTTACCTATAAGTGTAGCCATGCTACAATGTGGAATTGTAGGGGTGAATTTGATCAAGATAGAATTGTTCTTGTTGTCTAAATACACGCCGTCCTCTTCGACTACTTTCAGCTCTTCTAATGTTAGAGGGTGCTCGGGGTCGTTTATGTTCCTAATCATATCGAAAATTTCTCTACGATCAAACTCATCTTCCACATCTTCGTCAAGCTCTGCGGCTGTTACCACCCTCTCTGACCCTTTGTCGTATATATTTGGGTTCGCGTTGTCAACAATTTTCGTCATTTTTAACAATTTGTAAGATTTTAGCAATCGAAATTCTATTTGTTTCGATCAAAAAACATGGTCTAAATTTGACAGCAACGTTCAGAAGCTGTATCAAATTTGAAATAATTAGCAAATAGCTATTTAATTAACCTAATATTCTAACAAAGATATATGATTATGGATTTACGTTCTTTCAATCAAATTAATCAATACAAAGCATTTAGAAACTTGTTTTTAAAGGAATACATAGTTTTGCTGTTATGTGCAGGGTAATTTATTACAGTTTTAGAATGTACCTACTTGTAGTTTGTACATAAAACTGTCATAACTATTACGTTTAGAAATCATAAGCAATTACCGTATTACATAAAGTAAGTAAATTGTATATTAGGCGAAAAAAGCTAAACTTTTAACCTGATATTAATCAGGTAGTCATCTTAATACGCCAAATGGACACAGCATTCATATAAAAAGGAATTAATTGTTTGCTTTGGAATAGTAGGTAAAGTTATAGGTAACACCTTTTGGCTATTGAATACTTTAATTAACTGATTGTTTCAGTCAAAAAGCATTAAAACAACAGGTCTGCGTGGACAGCCGTGGAAAAAGGATTATATTTTTAAAATATGCTATGAGATAATTACCTACTTATTATTTCCGAACGAAACTCCACTGTCAACGGTGAGATTTTGAGTTTGACAGTTTACAGCAAAATCAATACATTACACAGTGAAAAGAAATTTTGTCAGATTACTCTCCAATTTATCTCATTTTAAATTAAGGGAGGAGTTAAGTTCACACTTACAGAACTCGTCATATAAATACAAGTAAGTAATTTTATTTCCCGAGCCATTAAAATACGCAAAACCAACGATAAGGTAATAATTTTACGGGAATATAACTTTTCGCAGCTACAGCATTACTGGGAGGATTTCGTAGTATATAATCTTCTGTAGTATCAGCTGAAAGATGAAATAACTTTTATATAAACTTATTTAGCCCTTTAAACGTTATATAACTGTAAAATGCGGAGTTTCTTTGGTATTTTTATTTAAATTTCACTTTCTCCCAGTACATTTTTAAGACCTTTTTTTTGGCGTAATAATTTCTAGAAATACCGTAATGTGAAGGCAACGGTGTCTAATTGTGAGCCGTTTGTATCTTTTTTAATAAAAAAATGGTATTCTTATTAATATTAAGCTTAAACAATTTCAACATGAAAACCTTTAAATTAATATTAATAATTATTATTAAAATAATGTATTTAAGAATAATATTAAGAACATTACTAACTATGAGACTAGGCCCAGTGCGTAAGGCTGAAACCTTCAGTTGCAGAGAAGGCCCGTGCCCAGCAGTGGGATGTATATGGGCTGATGATGACATTACTATTAAACTGTGCCTGGGGTTTGAGTCCGCGACCGTCGAGATTCTTGAGCTCGTGCCCAAACCTCGACGCCATCATGACTTAATTAATCATCACTGCTATAATATCCTAATCTTTTTTTATCAGACAGGATGGCTGGAGATCCATGGGTGATACAACCCCACGAGCATGCGAAGTTTGCGGAACATTTCCGCAACCTCGGTCCAGTAAACGGTACCTTAACAGGAGAGCAAGCTAAACGGTTCATGTTGCAGGTAATTATTACCCGACTGGGGGTTATGATTTTAACAGGCTATGTATGTATGTAATATGTATGTCATTTCATCTGTTCCCTCATAGCTCCTCAACTTCTTATTGGAACTGGACAAATGAGGTATTGTTAGAAGCGTCTTAATCGTCCGCTGGTTATAGGCTATATGAACGTGTCACTGAATCTATATGGCGCCCAATAGCGGTTGTAAAGTACTGTGTTAAAAAATAAATTTGAGTCTTTGGTATCATTAGAAAAGGTGTTGCTTGTACATTTCAAAAATATATTATTAGCATTTGCTTGTGACTTTGTCCATATTTTATACGTATTTTAATAATAATAAATTAATCAGTTTCTCCATTCTAGATGACTCTATGTTATTCTCATATTCTATACAATAGTCTGAGATTGTGTTGAGCTGCTCTAATACGGAAAATTTAGTATTTTATTGATTGGAAAAGAGCAACACTAGAGTTTCTTGCCCGCTATTCACCAGTGATGTCTACCAAACAGGGTGGTAAACTAAATTTTGAAATGACTGAAAAAAAACCCACACAAAAACATTAATTTAGCTTGGGAGCTGACATGACACAACATGACCATATTCAAAACTATGGTCCACTTTTAATAACAGATTTACACACATTTTTATTCCTTGTTCTATGTTTCTTTATTTAGCAATCTTTTTGGACAAAACTTACTATTAAATGATATGAAAACGATATTTCTTGTTATTTCTAGTCTCAACTTCCGCCGCCCATCCTAGGCCAGATCTGGTCGCTGGCCGATACGAACGCTGATGGAAAACTCGATCTAAAGGAATTCTCCATCGCCTGCAAGGTTAGTCTAGATTATAATGATTTTGAAGTGAAAACTTCTCTAGCGGCGCTGTGCACTTTTTTGGATGGGTAAAAAATGTTGAACTCGCGACAGATCACGTGACCCTGATCCAAAATGCGTAAGACGCATTATGTAATATAAATTGTCATGTTTGTGTACGATAGCGCGATAAATATTGTATTTTACCACGTAAATGATAGTTTTATACTGATAAATAAAGCAATTCGTGCGAAATTACATACATACATAAACTCACGCCTGTATTCCTCGAAGGGGTAGGCAGAGGTGCAATACTGCACCCACATTTCGCCAGGTATGTATCAGTCCCACGTAATAGAGGGCGAGCCTATTGCCGTTTTTCGTGCGAAATTATTCCCTAACCATTCCAAAATGTTCAAAAATGCACAACGTTAATGTTGAAGTTTTCACTTCTGCCGACACTCCCGGAGTGCCACCCGCTTTTCATGGTGTGGTCTCGGAACCATTATAATTTCGTTATGTCCATCCGTCATCGACTTATCTTCCAAACGAACGAGATGAAACTCTGCATCATCATCATCATCAGCAGCCCATATACGTCCCACTGTTGGGCACGGGCCTCCTCTGCAACTGAGAGGGTTTAGGCCTTAGTCCACCAAGCTGGCCAAGTGCGGGTTGGCGGAATACACACTTAAGAAATTCCTAAGAACTTTTAGGTGTGCAGGTTTCCTCACGATGTTTCCCTTCACTGTTAAAGTACGTGATATTTCATTGTGAATACACACATAACTTCGAAAAGTCAGAGGTGTGTGCCTGGGGTTTGAACCCGCGACCGCCTAGAATCTACCGCGACCGGCGACCGCGCGCCTAAAGCTCGAGGTCATCACTACTTAAAACTCTGAACTTTGCATGGATTTGTGTATTTACCACGTCCACAATGTGCTCAAATAAAATCACAAAAAAACATTTTTAAGGGGGTACCTCCCCTACACTTACAAGTGGGGATGATTTTAGTTCGATTTGGATATATGCAAGACGTATGTTTGTTTTGCAGATTATAAACTTGAAGCTGCATGGAATCGAAGTGCCTAAAGCATTGCCGCCGTCTCTTATAGCATCACTAAGCCCCACCGGTATGTAATATTAGTAATTTATAATAATTAATATTATGATTTTACATATACTTATATATTTTTTGTTATTGACTTTAATATTTTAATACTGCCTCGTGGTCTCGCGGTACGAGTATGTGCCGTGCGATCTAGAGGTCCTGGGTTCGGTTCCCGGTCGGGCAAAGTGTTATTGGGTGTTTCCATTAGGAAATTCTCGGTAACAGCACGGAGTCTGGAAATGTGCCCGAAAAACGGCGATGGGCTCGCCACTATTACGTGGGACTGATACATACCTGGCGAAATGTGGGTGCAAAAATGCACCTCTACCTACCCCTTCGGGGAATACAGGCGTGAGGCTATGTATGTATGTAGGAAAAATATGTCATTTAAAAAACAAAATTTAAGTCTATTTTTTTTTTGTCCACAGGTGGTCAGAAGCCTTTCACTCCACCAGCCAAACCTCCCATCCCCCCCATGCCTTCAGCCCCGACCTTGCCTCCGATGCCAACCCAACCCCTAATAGCTGGATTACCGGCCCAACCTTCCAACCAGTCGTTGCTAGGAGACTTCGGCGCTCCAACCCAACCAATAGTCAACTCGTTGATCCAACCAAACAAACCGGCTGTGCCCAACTCGGTACCAGATTTGATATCTGGAGTAAAACCTATGCAATTGATTGATACACAGCCTTTAATTTCCACTCAACCTCTAATAAGTACCCAATCTTTAATGGGTGGTACGGCCCAGCCTCTCATAAGTACTGGTACTCAGCCGCTGATGGGCGCTGCGCCGCTAAATTCACAGCCTATGATGAACCAGTCGCTAATATCAACACAATCCCAGGCACCGATAAGCGCCCAGTCAATTATGTCTTCAACCGCGTCCATGATGGGACCTAACGCGTCCTTAATGGGTCCAACAGCGCCTATAATGAGTTCAACTTCGCCCATGATGGGATCAACCGCGCCAATAATGGGATCAACCGCGCCTATTATGGGTTCAACTCCAACAACAATGGGATCAACTGCCCCGATGATGCCAACTCAACCGATAATGTCAACCGCCCAGTCTGCAGCGCCTATGGCCCAGTCTCCGCCGCAGCCGTTGGTGGGACCAACTGCAATGGTGCCGTCGTCGCAGCCCCAAATGGGTCCAACGACAGGATCTTTGATAAACAGCCCGCCTCAAGTGGTGAATGTTGCGGGTTCGATTTCCGGTCAGCCGGTAACTTCGACCCCGATTACTGGAGTCATGAATGAAGTTCTCTCTAAACCAGGTGAGATTTTCACTATATCTTGAGCTTACTAAAAGTAATGGTTAAGCTTTAGAGAAAGATAAAAATGGATAAAAAAAAATTGTGCAGTGGATATTAGCAACAGACTATTGAATAAAACTGAAAGTTAAATCATAAAGATTATTATTTGTTATTAAATTTTAATAATTATGATTGCATTTTTGTCTTTCAGGATTCGTGGTGTTATATCTAGTTATGTTATCATGATGATGATGATGATGAAATTTTAATTAATCATGATTGCATTTTTGTCTTCCAGGATCCGTGGTGACTAGTCCCACAGAGGTCCCCATGGGGGTCATGACCCCCCCACCAGCCGAATGGGGGGTGCCGCAACCACAGAAACTCAAGTGAGTTAAACACTACTCAAATCTAGAAAGTTTCAGAAATAAGAACTTTCCGGAAACTGCTAAAACATTCTGACATCATGACAGCTCTGTGGCGCAGTTGGCTAGACACCAGCTTGTGAAACGAGAGGCCGCGTCGATCCCGCAGAAACTAATGTTTGTGTGATTAAATGTTTGTTTCGGGTCTGGGTGTTTGTGAGAGCGAAAAGTCTCTCGTAGTTTCTGATACCCACGACACAAGACTTGTGTATGTGGGGTCAGAACTATGCATGTGACTGTTGGGTGTATTTATTTATTTATTCTAGAGTATTCCAACATCGTGTAGATTTTAAATTAATCATTGCAGAGTTGGATAAATAAAAAATTATGACAATGAAGAAAAACATCGTGAGGAAACCTGCACACCTAAAAGTTCTAAGGAATTTCTTATGTGTGTAGTCCGCCCACCCGCACTAGGCCAGCGTGGTGGACTTAGGCCTATCAGCCCCTCTCTGTTGTAGAGGAGGCCCGTGCAGTAGCCGGACGTAAATGGGCGATATAGATATGATGAAGATAATGATGATGATGATAATAATAATGATTAAAATGATGACGATGATGATGACTGCACACACAATCGTTTCATGGGGATTCCAGGTACACCCAGCTGTTCAACGCCACGGACCGTACCAAGTCAGGATCAGTTTCCGGAGCCCAGGCCAGGTCTATCATGCTGCAGTCCCGCCTCCCGCAGCAGACCTTGGCCCAGATATGGGCGCTGGCCGATCTGGACTCTGATGGGAAACTAGGTAAGTCCTATATCTTATGTCTATACTAATATTATACAGGATGTATTCAGACCGTGATCGGAAACTAAGGCAGGTAATAGCTACATCATCATCATCATCAGCCCAAATACGTCCCACTGCTGGGCACGGGCCTCCTCTGCAACTGAGAGGGTGTAGGCCTTAGTCCACCACGCTGGCCTAGTGCGGGTTGGCGGACTACACACCTAAGAAATTTCTAAGAACTTTTAGGTATGTTGGTTTTATCACGATGTTTTCCTTCACCGTTAAAGCAACTGATAATTCATTGTGAATACACACATATCTTCGAAAAGTCAGAGGTGTGTGCCTGGGGTTTGAACCTACGACCGCCGAAACTCTCGACCGCGCGCCTAAACCTCGAGGCCATCACTGCACTGTAATAGCTACGGTGATTACAAATCCATTAGCGTTAAAAAAAATCCGACAAAAATAAAAAAATTGACGTTTTCCAAACAATCATAGATATTAAATGGATGTGGTTGTTAGGAAAACGTATTTTTTGTATTTGTCGGGATTTTTTTAAATGTCACGGTGTTTGTAATCACCGCAGCTATTACCTGCCTTAGTTTCCGATCACGGTCTGAATACACCCTGTACAGTTTAACCAGATGGCTGCAAAAAATATTTTTGTCCTTCAGGATGCGAAGAGTTCGTTCTCGCCATGTATTTGTGCGAGAAAGCCACCCAGGGCGAACCAGTGCCGGCTAAACTACCACTGGAGTTGATACCACCCACTTTCAGGTAGGTTTTTAGCATATTAGTAGATTTTGCAGGTAGAATAAGAAAGACTGCCTCGTGGTCTCGCGGCACAAGTATGTGCCGTACGATCTAGGGGTCCTGGGTTCGATTCCTGGGTCGGGCAAAGTGTTATTGGGTTTTTCCATTAGGAAATTCTCAGTAACAGCACGGAGTCTGGAATTGTGCCAGAAAAACGGCAATAGCCTCGCACCCTATTACGTGGGACTGATACATACCTGGCGAAATGTGGGTGCAGAAATGCACCTCTGCCTACCTCGGGGAATACAGGCGTGAGTTTATGTATGTATGTAATAAGAAAGTAGGATATGTGAGCATGCCGAGCGTGCCGAACCTACGATTACACTATCATATGTTTGACACACACGCTTCTTAGTAATTCGGCTTACGTGTAATATCAACACTTTTATAAATGTGTGACAACCAATATCAGCCCTTCATGTTTGTCTGAAATGTTTATCATTGGTCGTGCGATCGTAGTAGAATGAACAGACGACAGACAAGCGCGGCTTAAGAAGATATGAAAGAAAAAGCGGTGACTGAAGACATGACGGCTGATAGGGATGTTTGGAAGGATAAAACATACTGCGCCGACCACAAATAGAATTGGGGACAAGGGAATGATGATGTTAAAGGTATATTTTTGGATGATTGCAGACGTGAATCAATAAGCTCGAACGCCAGCGCGAAATCCTACGAAGAGAGAAGGAGGGAGAACATGGCCCGAGGCCAAGCGGAGTTGGAGAGGAGGAGGTCCCAACTGGCCGACGCGCAGATGAAAGAGAAGGTAGGAGTTTTTTTTGTAAAAAAATAAATACACACCCTACAGTTGTGACCCCACACTAGTGTTGTGTCGTGTATCACTAACTACGAGGCACTACTCTCACAAGCACACGAAACAAATATTAGTTGATCACACAAACATTTGTCACTGCGGGGATCGACGCGGCCTCTCGTTTCACAAGCTGGTGTCTTGCCAACTGCGACGCGGGGCTGTCATAGATTATTTACTGTTAATATATGTCGGGGGAGGAGGGGCTTTGAAAAGTTTATGAAATATATGACGTCAGCAACTATGACGTCATAATTGTTGGTTTCATGATGATTATTCATATTTTGGGTTTTCCTTAGAAAAACTTTACAACTGACAAGGCTGATAGCCCAGTATTATCAAGAATAGCAGTGACTCGTTATTATTTGAGGAGTCATTTTGAGAAGTTATTTCAAAAAACCAAATTCAATCAAAATGCCTTTTCATTTCCGAATAAATCGGATGTTTTATAGACACTGTAGTGGGGCGATGGACACTGTAGTGGGACGATAGCTCACATGGCTCTCAGCATATGGTTTTGCGCTGTTATATATATTTAAAAACTGATCGAATCTGAATGAGTTTCTTGTGAGACTCTAGAGCCACTGCGGTAGATCCGGCGTATTATTTCTCTAAATTTGTAATTTTTTGAAGTGAAAACTTCTTTAGCACTGTGAAACGAGAGGCCGCGTCGATCCCCGCAGAGACAAATGTTTGTGTGATCCACTGATATTTGTTTCGTGTTTGTGAGAGTAGTCTCTCGTAGTTTCGGATACACGACACAACACTTGTTAGTGTGGGGTCACTATGTATTATTGTAAAAAATCGTGTAGTCTGTATGATACGGAGGTCTATATGAAATGTTTTTTATTTAAAATTAATATGGAAAATTTCTTCGAACGCATTCAAGGAAGAGGAGGTAAAACGTAGTAGAAAATAGCTATTTTTGGAAGTGAGAACTTTTGCTGCGCTGTGCACTTTTTTTTGGGAGGGGTAAAAAAAAATTGAACTTGAAAATGCGTAAGACGTTTGTTGTCGCGTTGTCATGTTTGTGTACGATAGCGCAATAAGTATTGTATTTTACCACGTAAATGATAGTACTTTTATGCTGATAAATAAAGCGATTCGTGCGAAATTATTCCCTAACCATTCCAAAATATACAAAAATGCACAACCTTAATGTTGAAGTTTTCACTTCTGCCGACACTGCCGGAGTGCCACCCGGTGTTTTTTTTTCTCAGTAGTACTATAGATTCACACATCTTATACTTTATGAACAAACCTAGGCTCAATTTAGTGCCGTACTTAGTCCACTTAAGCCAGGTATAGTCCCTACGACACATGAACGCGGCTTAGAGCACTTTTAAGGCACTTTTTTTGGACCCATAATTAGTAATAAAATAATATTTATTAAATCTATACAATGTCAAATACATCACTTAGATTCAGTCATTTCAAAATTACCACCCTGTTCGGAAGGCAGTCATCACTAGAGAAGTACGGGTAAGAAACTCTAGTGTTGCTCTTTTCCAATCAAGAGATAGTCTACAATATTGATACAAAGACTAAATTTCGACTGCCTCGTGGTCTCGCGGTACAAGTATGTGCCGTGCGATCTTGAGGTCCTGGGTTCGATTCCCGGGTCGGGCAAAGTGTTATTGGGTTTTTCCATTAGAAAATTCTCAGTAACAGCACGGAGTCTGGGAATGTGCCCGAAAAACGGCAATAGGCTCGCCCCCTATTACGTGGGACTGATACATACCTGGCGAAATGTGGGTGCAGAAATGCACCTCTGCCTACTCCTTCGGGGAATACAGGCGTGAGTTTATGTATGTATGTATGTATGTACTAAATTTCCCGAATCAGAGCAATTAATTAATACAATCTCAGAATGTTATATTGAATATGAGGATAACATAGTCATCTTAAATGGAGAAACTGACATTTAACCAGGTTAAAAGTTCATAAATGCAAATAAGCAAATCAGGCAGACCAGTCCACACAAACAGCACCCGTTCACGAGTATGACGCATGTGTCAGCCATTGGTCTCCTCAACCATTTCATAGGGAAGTGACCGACCCACACGACGCCGCCGTAAGCACAGACATTTCAGCGAGCACTAAGTAGATAGCATGGGTTTAAATCACGAAATTAAGTTAAGCTAGACGCAATTTTTTTTTATAACAAGCTAGGGGATAAAACTAGCGGTCTGTATTATATCTTGGTACCCAACAGGAATGTTAGCGTGGTACGGTACTTCCATAGAAGCCCAAAAGCCCAGCATGCCTTATAAAATTCCAAATAACCTTTCAGCTTTAAATTTATTTATTTACACTTCCTTGTACAACAATTATAAAGGAACTTATCTATTAAAAAATAAAACAAGAGGCGGCCTAATCGCTCTAGGCAATTTCTTCCAGGCAACCTTAGGATGGATAATAAAAGCGGAATAATAAAGAGGGTAGAATAAAGTGTAAAGAAGGAAGTAAAAGAAAAAAAAAACAACTAAAATAAATAACACTAATAACTTTGAGTAAATAAAAATTATCATCATATTATTAAACATATATTTACACTTAAATACATAAATAATTTTTTATTTAACAAAAGCAATTTGACACAAAAATGAGAATATCCTAACCCCACAATAAACAATTATAAACTAGACATTACACAATTAACGTGTAACGCTTTTGGGCTTCTATGGAAGTACCGACACTTAGTTATTTCGGAGCTGTTATTAATAATTCTCTAGTATGAAGTCCATTAAAATTATTAAATAAATACACCCAACAGTCACATACATAGTTCTGACCCCACACTAGGATACAAGTCCTGTGTCGTGGGTATCAGAAACTACGAGAGACTTTTCGATCTCACATACACCCAGACCCGAAACAAATATTTGTGGGTCACACAAACATTTGTCTCGGTGCGGGGATCGAACCCGCGGCCTCTCGTTTCGGAAGCTGGTGTCTTGCCAACTGCGCCACGGGGCTGTCAAAAATTATTATTATTATATTATTTTTTTCACCTAATTTTCTGTCTGATGTTAAATAAGCATGTTATATTAAGCTAAAAGTGTTACATAGGCGGAGAGGGAGCGCAAAGAAAGAGAAGAAGCAGAGAAGCGGGAGAAGTTGCGTCTCGAAGCGCAGAAGAGGGAGCAAGAAGAGCTACAAAGGAAGCAGAAGGAAGAGCAGGTAAATATAATACAGGTGTTTGAGACTGTGCTTAATGGCTTGTATAATGTTGATAAAAGTAATTTAGTACTGTAATAATAAAAAAATCGAAGTCGTGATGGCTTCGGGGTTTAGGCACGCGGTCGAGAATCACGGCGGTCGCGGGTTTGAACCCCAGACACACACCTCTAACTTTTCGAAGTTATGTGTGTACTCACAAAGAATTATTACGCAGTTTAATGGTGAAAGAAAACATCGTGATGAAACCTGCACTCCTAAAAGTTCTTAGGAATTTCTTAGGTGTATAGTCCGCCAACCCGCACTAGGCCAGTATGGTGGACTAAGGCCTAAGCCCTCTCAGTTGTAGAGGAGGCCCGTACCCAGCAGTGGAACGTATATGGGCTGATGATGATGATGATAAATAAATAAATACACCCAACAGTCACATACATAGTTCTGATCCCACACTAAGTACAAGTCTTGTGTCGTGGGTATTAGAAACTACGAGAGACTTTTCGCTCTCACATACACCCAGACCCGAAACAAATATTTGTGGATCACACAAACATTTGTCTCGGTGCGGGGATCGAACCCGCGGCCTCTCGTTTCGCAAGCTGGTGTCTAGCCAACTGCGCCACGGGGCTGTCATGATAAAAGGAAATTTTTGACAAGAGCTAAGAAAGTTACGCGTAAACGCCTCTTGGTGACTCCATAGCCTAGAGACTTCATACAATATTGATTATAATTCTCAATTTCAATTCTCAGACTGGCTCGTGATTTCGCGGCACAAGTATGTGTCGTGCGATCTTTAGGTCCCGGGTTCGATTCCCGGGTCGAGCGAAGTTGAAATGTGCTCGAAAAACGGCAATAGACTCGTCTTATTTTAATAAAGTCATTCTCAATTTGCAGGAGAAGCGAGAGGCGGCAAGGAAAGAGATGGAGAGACAGTGTCAACTCGAATGGGAGAAGAAAAGGTATCATTCATTTTTCATTCCCCGCTTCATTATTCATTCATTCGTTCTCTGCCATTCACTAATGCGTATTTCATTCACGCTCACTATCATTCGATTATTAACTTATTCTTTCTCGCTAACTCATTCGGTCATACACTCATTCACTCATTAATTTACTCGATCAATATTACCTTTTCATTCGTGTCATTCAATCATTGATTGACTGTAGCTTCACGATGAATTAATTGAGTGATTCCCTCCCGCAGGACGCGCGAGCTGGAGGCCATGCGTACGGAGGAGCAGAGTAAGGTGTTGAGCCTGAAGGCGAAGTGCCAGAACGTCGCGGCACAGCTGAGCGCCGAGAGCGCGCGGGCCACCAGCCTGGCCTCGGAGATACGGGACACCAGGACTGCAGTGGCCGCGGCTAAATGTACCATCGACGGGATGAGGTAAGTGCTTATAAGTTTATGGTTATACATACATACATAACCTTACGCCTGTATTCCCCGAAGGCGTAGACAGAGGTGCATATCTGCACCCTAATTTCGCCAGGTATCAGTCCCACGTAATAAAGGGCGAACCTATTGCCATTTTTCGGGCACATTTCCAGACTCCGTGCTGCTACTGAGAATTTCATAATGGAAATACCCAATAACAATTTGGCCGACCAGGGAATCGAACACGGGACCTCTAGATCGCACGAGACAGCTCTCATTGATAAAGATTTAATTGGTCAATACTAATGTGCCCCGACCATTGCCACTTCAGCTTATTATGGCAAAGTCAAAATCATCTTTGTTCAAATAGACTATTAAAAGTTCTTTTGAATCGTTAATATGAAGCTATTGCAGCATTATTATTAAGCAGTGATGGCCTCGAGGTTTAGGCGCGCGGTCGAGAATCTCGGCGGTCGCGGGTTCAAATCCCAGGCACACACCTCTGACTTTTCCAAGTTATGTGTGTATTCACAATGAATTATCTCGTGCTTTAACGGTGAAGGAATAAATTGTGATAAAACCTACGCACCTAAAAGTTCTTAGGAATTTCTTAGGTGTGTAGCCCGCCAACCCGCACTAGGCCAGCGTGGTGGACTAAGGCCTAAACTCTCTCAATGGTAGAGGAGGCTCGTGCCCAGCAGTGGGACGTATTTGGGCTGATGATGATGATCAATCATTTTAATTTTACTCGATTAATTAAATGCATATACTACTGTGTCCAAAAAATAAGGTGACATTTAAATTTAAACGGCGCGTGCCGAAGGACTTGGAGAATTTTAATTTTTTTTAGGTATGTAGTACTGTCCGTGACATCTATGTCAAATTTACATGTCAAAATATTCATTAGTGTTTGAGATACGCGTCATTTTGTGAGCAGCTAAAAGTGAGTTTTTCGTTTTTCGCGATGTCGAAATTTGTTGAGCAAAGGATTTGCATTAAATTTTGTTTGCGGAATCAATTTTCTGCTGCGGATACGTTGAGGATGGTGCGGAAAGCCTTTGGTGATGAGGCTATGTCTAAAAAAAATGTTTACAAGTGGTATAGTGAGTTCCAAGCCGGCCGTGAACGTGTCGAAGACGAAGAGCATCCTGGGCGACCATCAACCTCAACCGACGAAGCTCACGTCGAACAAATCAAAGATTTGGTGTTGAAAAACCGTCGATTAACGATTAGAGACCTTGCTGATGAGGTTGGCATATCGAAAGGCTCGGTCAATACTATTTTAAAGGATGTTTTGGGCCTCAAGCGCGACAAATCTCGACTGGTACCGAAAACTGCACTCGTAATTCGTGATCATTTCGCCAATAACTCAACCCATATCGTTCCGCAACCACCGTATTCACCTGATCTGGCGCCGTGTGACTTCTGGCTGTTCAGCAAGCTCAAAAGATCGCTCCGGGGACACCGTTTTGATACGATAGAGGAGATTCAAGCCGCAGCGAAGACGGAACTGAAGACCATCCCGGAAAGTGACTACAATCAGTGCTTCGAAGATTGGAAAATCCGTTGGCATAAGAGCATTGCATCGGGAGGGGATTACTTTGAAGGGGATGAAATTGATTTGGAAGAATAAATAAAGAATTTTCGAAATAAATACAATGTCACCTTATTTTTTGGACACAGTAGTACACCACTAACTTTGCTTTTTTTCCGTTCTCATTAGTTAGGATCTAACTAAATGCCTCATTCATTCATTCATTCATCTTCATTCATTCATTCGTTCATCTTCATTCATTCATTCATTATGGCATCTTTCAGGTCAGACCGAGACGCAAGCATGGCTGAAATGCAGCAGCTTAAAGCCAGAGTCAAGGAGCTGAACGCCAAGCAAATTGCTCTTAATAAGGAGAAGGCGGAGTTGGACGCTAAGGTAACATCATTCAATTACAATTTGACAGCCCCGTGGCGCAGTTGGCTAGACACCAGCTTGCGAAACGAGAGGCCGCGGGTTTGATCCCCGCACCGAGACATATGTTTGTGTGATCCACTGATATTTGTTTCGGGTCTGGGTCGGTGGTGGTCGGTCACATTTTATTTTTTATATAATCGATTTTTCGTCAAACCAATCGATTTAATGATCGATTCTCCATCACAGCAATCGATTTTACTGCCGATTCTTCAAGATTCCTCACCTGATCCCAATCCTGCCGGTCCACCAGTCCCCGTCCCGCCTCATGACTTCGATCCTCTCCCCTGCCTCGAAGGTCAGGTCTCCTGGCTCGGTGGAAACATACGGATAAGCCGATATGTTTATATCTCCACCTTCTGTGGAAAATACATATTAATATTAATACTGACTACCCCGTGGCGCAGTTGGCTAGACACCAGCTTGCGAAACGAGAGGCCGCGTTGATCCCCGCAGAGACAAATGTTTGTGCGATCAAATATTTGTTTCGGGTCTGGGTGTTTGTGAGAGCGAAAAGTCTCTCGTAGTTTCTGATACCTACGACACAAGACTTGTATCCTAGTGTGGGTTCAAAACTATGTATGTGACTGTTGGGTGTATTTATCTATCTATACAAATAAATAAAATTGGAGTGTATGTTTGTAATATTGAAATAACCGCTTTTTAATAAATGCATATGGATGTATACACGGTACACATACCAAAATAACCTTTTTTACAATTTTTATCTCTGTCTGTCTCTTTTTTTTTTTTTATACTGGCACGGCAAAGTGACCCCATTGCACCTGATGGTAAATGTAATGGAGTCCAGAAAAAGTGCCGACCAGCGAGAGATGATGATCTCCCGTTGGTCGACGCAATCATGCCGGCCGAAAACCTCTTCACCTATCTTGTGAAGAAGTATGGGGGACTAATACCATGGTGATCAAAGAACCGACCGCGACAAACCGGCCAAAAAATGCCGGCACGGCCATCCTTTCACCATGACTGAAGCCCCCCCGAAAACCGGATACACACTGGCTGATCCCGGAACGCGGCACACTTGCATGTGCCACTATGGCGGGTTTTACGCCCTGTGTACGGTGGTCGCTATCCGGGCGGATACGAATATCCTACCACCAGCAGGCTGTCTGTTTGTTCCGGCTAATCTCTGAAACGGTCGGACCAACTTTAACGGGACTTTCACTGGCAGATAGCTGATGTAATAAGGAGTAACTTAGGCAAAAAAAATTAATTAAGAATCGACTGTTAGGCGGAATGAAGTTCGCCGGGTCAGCTAGTTATTAATAAACTCAGGTGAAACTGCAGGGCGCCACTAGTCAAAAATAAAACGTTGTTTTGATATTGGTAATAATGTTTTTTTTTTTCTAGGCGAAAGCTTCAGAAGGCGCTGGGGAAGATGGAAAGTTGAATATGATGGAAGTTACATTGAAGCAACTTCGAGAGAAGGTATAAAACATTATGTCCACACTATTTTGCTATATACGATTCACTATGGTCCCGGGTTCGATTCCCCGGCCAGTTGGAAGTGTTACTTGATAAAAAAATTGCTTAGTATGTTTTGTGATTTTTAACGATGTTAAAAGTAATCTATTTTTGTATGATTTGTAACACCAAAATTGGCAAATGTAATCATAACTTTTCATCATCATCATCAGCCCATATACGTCCCACTGCTGGGCACGGGCCTCCTCTACAACTGAGAGGGTTTAGGCCTTAGTCCATCACGCTGGCCTAGTGCGGGTTGGCGGACTACACACCTAAGAAATTCCTAAGAACTTTTAGGTGTGTAGGTTTTATCACGATGTTTTCCTTCACCGTTAAAGCAGGTGATGATTCAATGTGAATACACACATAACTTGGAAAAGTCAGAGGTGTGTGCCTGGGGTTTGAACCTGCGACCGCCGAAATCTCGACCGCGCGCCTAAACCTCGAGGCCATCACTGCTTTATTAAATTTAACTTTTAATTATTAAAATTGTAATCATAATTTTTTTTTAAATCTGTCAAGGATTTGGGAATGGCTTAGATTCACAATTTGGTCCAATGGATAATGTTAAACTACTTATTTTTTTATTTTTAGATTTACAATGTAAAACGCATTCACGAAACATTGTTCAGAATGTTAATAAGCGTTTTAATTAGTACTTATATTAAATAGAGGAGATGTTTTCGAAGAACGAAGTCGTGATAGCTTCGATGTCTGGGCACGCGGTTGAGAATCTCGACGGTCGCGGGTTCAAACCCCAGGCACACAGCTCTGACTTTTCCATGTTATGTGTGTATTCACAATGAATTATCACCTACTTTAACGGTGAAGGAAAACATCGTGAGGAAACCTGCACTCCTAAATTTCTTAGTAATTTCTTAGGTGTGTAGTCCGCCAACCCGCACTAGATCAGCGTGGTGGACTAAGGCCTAAACAGCCCTTGACAGCCCCGTGGCGCAGTTGGCTAGATACCAGCTTGCGAAACGAGAGGCCGCGGGTTCTATCCCCGCACCGAGACAAATGTTTGTGTGATCCACAAATATTTGTTTCGGGTCTGGGTGTTAGTGAGAGCGAAAAGTCTCTCGTAGTTTCTGATACCCACGACACAGGACTTGAATCCTAGTGTGGGGTCAGAACTATGTATGTGACTGTTGGGTGTATTTATTTATTTAAATATGAAGGACTACAAAATTACATAACTAAATATTGAAATTAGTCATATACTAAGTGTAACTATTAGGTCCCGAGTTGGCCGTGTTCGTTTAAAATTTTACTTCGGTGTCCTCTAAAAAATAAAAAATAAAGTGTGTGTGTACTTATGTACACGCGTTAGAAGTTATACCACACGATTGAAGTAAAACTTATAAATACGCCCAGTTAAATGTATGTAAATTACGAGTGCGTTCAGAAATGTAATATGTTGTGTAAACTAAGAACTATGTATGTGACTGTTGGGCGTATTTATAAGTTTTACTTCAGTCGTGTGGTATAACTTCTAACGCGTGTACATAAGTACACACACACTTTTTTTTTTTCGAGACTTAATGAGCGGTTAAGCAGACAACTTCATACTGTTAATTTTGCGTCACAGATGCGCGCGCATCTTAAAATTTCACTCTCATCATTTTTTCATAACGCGCCTAAAGAAGTATAACTTCAAAAAGGACCTTTTCCATTTCTACAAAAAAAAAACTTTAATTTCCAGGTGGAGGCAGCTCGGGCGATTGTGGAGACGAAGAAGTCCGACCTGGAGAACAACAAGTCCCAACTGTCCGAGCTGAACGAAACGGTGACGTCACTCACCGACAAGTGCCAGAGGGTGTGGGAGATGTACGAGGAGCGCAGGAAGGAGTACATGGAGAAGAGGAGCACCGCACCGGCGGAGAGCGCCTGGCCTGCTACCGGTGAGAATTCATTCATTCATTCAGTCTTTTAATCCTTCCTCCCTTCCTTCCTTCACGCATTCATTCATTCGTTCGTGCATTCATTCGTTCATTTGTTCGTTAGTTCGTTCGTTCATTCATTGGGATCGTTCATTCATTCGTTTGTTCACAAACAAAAGTCATGCCTTTAAATTAAACCACGTATATAATATCTTGGTGCATGGCAAGTTTAAAAGAAAATTAGATTTTTTAAAATACTAGGAACAAATGTAATCTCGTTCAACACGTAACTCGTCTCCGGAAAGTTAATAACTCTTTTATGGGGCAATGTATACGCTTCTATAACAAACTTCCGAGGGCTATTAGGGAGCTTCCTTTGAAAAAGTTTAAAGAATCAACAAAAGATAAACTATATATAAAGCTTATTATAAAATGTCAGATTATATTGTAGACAATAAGCCCTGGGAGTAAATAAATGGACCCGGGAATCGAACCCAGGACCTCTAGGTCGCACGGCACATACTTGTACCGCGACACCATGAGGCAGGCAAAATTATCATGTTGAAAAAACTACAATAAAATCACCTTAACTTATTTTACAGCGAAAAAATATATTTTATTGGTTAATAGTTTTTTTTTTTCTGGCACGGCAAAGTGACCCCATTGCACCTGATGGTAAGCGTAATGGAGTCCAAAAAAAAGTGCCGACCAGCGAGAGATGATGGTCTCCCGTTGGTCGACACAATCATGCCGGCCGAATACCTCTTCACCTTATTGTGAAGAAGTTTGGGGGACTATCAATCATGGCGATCAAAGGACCGACCGCGACAAACCGGCCAAAAAAATTGCCGGCACGGTCATCCTTTCACCATGATTGAAGCCCCCCCGAAAACCGGATATTACAAATTTCATCAGAAACAATAAAAATAAGAGCGCTAACAACTATACTATTGAATTGAGGAATGGGCTAATCAAACTTCCACTCATCCCACTTACAAATCGTGTTTATCCCACAGACGCGGAGTGGGGTGCGACTAACGACACGTGGGATGCGCCGGCCGACGACGCGTGGGGCGACGCGCCCTCCACCACAGGTAATATCCACGCTTCGAACTTAAAATAAGTGACGTTTCGGAAATACACAAGGTCCATCTCGTTATTTACTTTAAAATAATAATAATAAGATATTATGTATTTCCTGATGAAAACTAAAAATAAATTATAAAAAAACCGTAAATATTTTTGTACAAATATACTGAGAGCTACGTCATCGCTCTTGCATAAACAAGAATGACTCACGGGCGGTCGCCCCTCTGCGGTGTCGATCGCCCCCACTATTCGTCTATAAAAGGCCGCCCGCTGCACGCGCTGCACGCTCTACGCTCAGACAGCAAACATCTGATGTATTGGGAAATAAAAAGAATTTTGATTGAAGTTGATTGTTGAAATTACTTCTCAAAATGGATCCTCCAGTAATAACGATGTCACTGCTATTCATAACGATACGGGGCTATCTGCCTCGTCATTAATTGTGAAAGTTTACTAAAGAAAACTCAAAGTATGAGTTATCACCATAAACCAACAGTTGTGACGTCGGCAATGTGACGTCACACATCTTAAAGACACTTCCAAGCCACACCTGCCCCGACATATAAAATGTACCATAGTTGAATTATAATGTAATAATAAAAGATTTTTCTTTTCTGTGTTGATTTGTCATAAGTGCTATTTGATTGCCTACGTGACCAAATAAGGCAATTTCATTTCATTTTCATTTTGACAGCCCCGTGGCGCAGTTGGCTAGACACCAGCTTGCGAAACGAGAGGCTGCGGGTTCGATCCCCGCACCGAGACAAATGTTTGTGTGATCCACAAATATTTGTTTCGGGTCTGGGTGTTTGTGAGACCGAAAAGTCTCGTAGTTTCTGATACCCACGACACAGGACTTGTATCCTAGTGTGGGGTCAGAACTATGTATGTGACTGTTGGGTGTATTTATTTATTTATATATTTCATTTTATTTCAAAGGGTAGATTGTACTACACTCATAAAGTTTCAGTCATTCAATCATCATCATCACATATACGTCAAACTGCTGGACTGGGTTCCTCCACAACCGAGAGGGTTAAGGCCTTAGTCCACCACGCTGGCCTAGTGCGCGTTGGCGGACTACACACCCAAGAAATTCCTAAGAACTTTTAAATGAACAGTGTGACGTATATGAGCTGATGACGACATTATTGGCCCTGCAGACTGAAATACAGGTTCGTCCTAGTTTAGCTGCAGTTGTCACCTACCTCACGCATTGGTTACTCTAATTTTTCTAAAGTCAAAGTCAAAGTCAAATTATCTTTATTCAAATAGACTTCTACAAGTTCTTTTGAATCGTCAATTTTACACTTTTTAATATTTTTTAAACTATTGCCGCTTCGAAACGTGTTATCGCTGTGGAGAAGAAACGGCAAGAAACTCCCTCAGCAACATGACATGTCAATATTGTCTAGAATTAAGCATTTCATTTGTACGTTATTACAATTGTAACCTTAGTAAGTAAATAAATAAATTTATTTATTTATTTATTTATTAGGAACACTTAACTTATATACTTATTTATGTACAAAGTAATTAAAATGTCTGTTTCAGCGACGGAAGAGGTGCCAATGTCTGCGCCCCCCCCGCCCCGCTGGCGCTGCGTGTTCGAGTTCTGCGCGCGCACGGGCGACGAGCTGAGCCTGCAGCCGGGGGACGTGGTGGGCGACGCCGCGCCGCCGCGGGGGGACCCGGAGCCCGGCTGGAGGTGGGGCACCGCCAGGGGTGAGCATCATCGTCAGCACATTTTTATTTTTTTTTACGAGAGGAAAGCGCCTTAAGCTCCCTGTTCGGTACCTCGGGGGAGGCCCAAAAAGGGTATGTCGGGGTCACCGGCCTTCCAACCCAACGCGTGGAACTATTGTTCGCTTGGTTGAGTTGGGTCCCTAACCAAAATCCTACGCCGGCATACCGACTAAAACCTCTCGATGGCCGTCTTGCGCATTTTAGGCGGTACGGTAAATACAGGGCGAACGTTCCCTTAATTGTTTCCCGTTGCCGCCCAGCGCTCTGTCCAAATGTGGACTCCTCTGCGATAGGGGGATTTCAGATATCCCCCACTTGGCCTTATTTTGGACGCTCACATGGTGTGAGCGTCCGCGACATTCACGAGGCCATGCACTCTGCCGCACATCTCGGAGTTGTGCAACTCTTGTAAGGGCGTACCTCCCCCGTAGTACGCCTAACAACCCCGATAACCCCTATTAGTCGCCTTTTACGACAGGTAGGGGATACCGTGGCGATATTCTTACGCCCCAACCACAGGGCGGATCGTCAGCCCATACACGTGCCACTGCTGCACGGCCCGGACCTACAACTGAGGGTTTAGACCTTAGTCCACCACGCTGGTCTAGTGCGGTCTAGACACTTTTACGTGTGCAGGTTTCGTCACGATGTTTTTGTGTTAAAGTACGTGATAATTGCCATTTTTTGGCCGGTTTGTCGCGGTCGGTCCTTTGATCACCATGGCATTAGTCCCCCAAACTTTTTCACAAGGTGAAGAGGTATTCGGCCGGCATAATTGTGTCGACCAACGGGAGATCATCTCTCGCTGGTCGGCACTTTTTCTGGACCCCATTACGCTTACCATCAGGTGCAATGGGGTCACTTTGCCGTGCCAGTATAAAAAAAAAAAAAAAAACTGTGAATACATACATAACTTTGAAAAGTCAGAGGTGTGTGCCTGGGGTTTGAGCCCGCGACCGTCGAGATTCTTGAGCGCGTGCCTAAGCCTCGAGGCCACCACGACTCTATATTAAGAACATAAGAAAATACATACATACATAAACTCATGCCTGTGCTCCCTGAAGCTGTAGGCAGAGGTACATCTCTGCATCCGCATTTCGCCAGTATGTATCAGTCCCACGTAATAGGGGGCGAGACTATTGCCGTTTTTCGGGCACATTTCCAGACTCCGTGCTGCTACTGAGAATTTCCTAATGGAAAAACCCAATAACACTGCCCGACCCGGGATTTGAACCCAGGACCTCTGGATCGCACGGCACATACTTGTACCGCGAGACCACGAGGCAATCCGTAACATAAGAAAATATATGCTATATTTTCCTCAAAGGCCGGCAACACACCGATGATTCCTCTGGTATTATGGGTTTTCATGGGCGGTGTTGACCACTTCACATCAGGTGGCTCCTTAGCTTAGTTGCCTCCTTTCCCAATAAAAAATTCTGACGAAATATTCTTCTGTATGCAAACCATGATCGGAAACTAAGGCAGGTAATAGCGACGGTGATTACAAACCCATTGGCGTTAAAAAAATCCCGACAAAAAATAAAAATTTTGACGTTTTCCTAACAATCATAGATATTAAATGGATGTGGTTGTAAGGAAAACGTATTTTTTATTTCCTGTAGGTATTTTTGTTTAATGTCAAGGTGTTTGTAATCACCGCAGCTATTATCTGCCAAAGTTTCCGATCGCGGTCTGAATACATATGGGCGTAAACTAATAAATAATGATTATATTGTTACATAAATATAATTAATATTTAAGATTAATATTTAAATAGCTATTTGTGATCACAAATAAGAGAATTTAAATACTCTAAAAATTATCAGACACTGTATTGACTGCTTATCTGTTTTAAAAACATGAGATATTTAATTTAATGTTTAATTATTTCTATTACTCCAGAAACATTCGAAGTAAAATCAATATGAATTAAATAACATTATTCTGATACTTATTTTTATGTTTTATGTAATAAATAACATGTGATTATATTTACATATTGTTAATAGCGCCATTTGTAAAGTAGTGTTTGATTATTAAAATAAATTTGTAATATGTGTAAAATAAATTATTTGGATTTATGTAAAATTCGTTATAATATTAATGTTGATTTTTGAACTATATTTCAAAATTAATTGTACAGTAATCAATTACATGTTGAAAAGGAAGTTGCAGTTGTTAAATGTTAAGTGACAGTTGGTTTTATATAAAACGGCCATTGCAGCTCACATGGAGTTCAGTTCTATACTAGAAATTGTCTGAAAATAAACCAAGCTATATTGTGTGTGTGTTTCTGTTATTATGGAGTCTGGACACGATAATTCTGGCGTATCGCCGACATACACCATGTATATTAATATCCAACTTCTCTCAATTCCAGGTCAGTCCGGCTGGTTCCCTGAATCGTACGTGGAAGACATCAACGCCCCCTCTGCATTCGCCGCAGACATGGTGGAACCTATGGAGACCAAGACACAACTTGAAGGTAAATTCCCTATACAGGGTGTATAAAGAACATGATTGAAAACTTAAGACAGGCAAAAGTAACGGTGACTACAAACATATTGATGACTAGCTTTTGCCCGCGACTCCGTCCGCGTAGGCTACAGGGTTGGGTTCAGAAAGGAAATAAGTTGTAGCCTTTGATTGAAGAAATTCGTATATTTTAAACTGAAAAGTTACTAATCTTATATAGCCTGCATCTCAAAATCCTTTCTTAGGGGATGCCTACGTCATAGTAGCTTTATGCATGCAAAGTCTCAGCCCGATCGGTTTAAAATTGACAAAGTTTCATACAAACTTTCATCCCCTATTTTATCCCCTTGGGGGTAGAATTAATCAAAATCCTTTCTTATCGGATGCCTACGTCATAACATCTACCTGCATGCCAAATTTCAGCCCGATCCGTCCAGTGGTTTGGGCTGTGCGTTGATAGATCACTATGTCAATCAGTCAGTCAGTCAGTCACCTTTGAGTTATATATTTAGATAAAAAAGTGAAAACTTCAACATTAACGTTGTGCATTTTTGAATAATTTCGCGCGAATTGCTTTATTTATCAGTATAAAAGTACTATCATTTACGTGGTAAAATACAATATTTATTGCGCTATCGTACACAAACATGACAACGCGATAACAAACGTCTTACGCATTTTCGATCAGGGTCACGTGATCTGACGCGAGTTCAACATTTTTTAACCATCCCAAAAAGTACACAGCGCCGCTAAATAACTTTCCAATACAAAACTATTAAAAAATTGAAGTTTTCCCTAATCACCGTAAGTATTGCCTGTCTCAGCCCATATGCGTCCCACTGCTGGGCACGGGCCTCCTCTACAACTGAGAGGGTTTAGGTCTTAGTCCACCACGCTGGCCTAGTGCGAGCGGATTACACACCTAAGAAATTCCTAAGAACTTTTAGGTGAGCAGGTTTCCTTACGATGTTTTCCTTCACCGTTAAAGTAAGTGATAATTTATTGTGAATACACACATAACTTGGAAAAGTCAGAGGCGCCTGGGGTTTGAAACCGCGACCGCTGAGATTCTCAACCTCCCGCTTAAACCGAGGTCATCACTACTAAGAAAATATACAAAATGTTTATAAAACTCAAAATGATCAACAAATATTTAATGAGATCAATTTAAAAAGCATTTACGTGACAAAAACTGAACCCCCCAAGTTACTCTAGATTATGTCCCCACAGCACGACGGCTCATGACCGACTGACTGCCTCCTTTTTTATTTTTATTAAATACACCCAACAGTCACATACATAGTTCTGACCCCACATTAAGACACGAGTCATGTGTCGTGGGTATCAGAACCTACGAGAGACTTTTCAGTCTCACAAACACCCAGACCCGAAACAAATACTTGTGGTTCACACAAACATTTGTCTCAGTGCGGGGATCGAACCCGCAGCCTCTCGTTACGCAAACTGGTATCTAGCCAACTGCGCCACAGGGCTTCCGATGCTTACGCGGTCTTGTATAGGCGATTCTCCTTTCTTTAAATAAAAATAGAGGGTAGATCCTAATTACATATAATTGTCTATGCAGGTATAGCTGAAGTCCCTGAACCAGAGATAATAAACGATCTCGGAGGAGCAATGCCGGCTGTTGGTAAGACACAAAAATAAATTTATTTATCAGTATAAAAGTACAATATTTATTGCGCTATCGTACACAAACATGACAACGCGACAACAACGCATCGCAACAAACGACTTACGCATTTTCGATCAGGGTCACGTGACCTGACGCGAGTTCAACATTTTTTTACCCATCCCAAATTATAAAATTTCTTATCTAAGAATATAAAAAAGTTTATAAACTAAAAGTAGCCTTAGTTACTCCTTATTACATCAGCTATCTGCCAGTGAAAGTCCCGTTAAAATTGGTCCACCCGTTTCAGAGATTAGCCGGAACAAACAGACAGACAGACAAAAATTGTATAAAACGTTATTTTGGTATATGTACCGTGTATACATCCATATGCATTTATTAAAAGGCGGTTATTTCAATATTACAAACAGACACTCCAATTCTATTTATTTGTAAAGAGTATAGATATAAAGGTAAGGTAGCCCAGCGAATTAGCAAGTTGAAGTGGCAATGGGCCGGGCACATAGTGCGGAGAACTAATGGCCGATGGAGTCAAAAAGTTCTCGAATGGAGGCCACGTAGCGGGAAGCGCAGCGTAGGACGTCCACCAACGAGATGGTCCGACGACCTGGTGAAGGTCGCGGGTCGTCGCTGGATGCAGGCTGCCTCCAACAGGCCACTGTGGAGATCATTGGGGGAGGCCTATGTTCAGCAGTGGACGTCTTTGGGCTGATGATGATGATGATGATAGATATAAAATTATTTGTAACAAAACGCCTTCACGAAGTAAGGGTTAATATGTATTTTTCACAGAAGGTGGTGATTTCTACATAGCAGCTTATCCGTATGTTTCCACCGAGCCAGGAGACCTGACCTTCGAGGCAGGGGAGAGGATCGAGGTTATGAGGCGGGATGGAGACTGGTGGACCGGCAGGATTGGGATCAGGTGAGGAATCTTGAAGAATCGATGGTAAAATCGCAGGGTTTGAACCTGCGACCGCCGAAATTCTCGATCACGCGCCTAAACCTCGAGGCCATCACTGCATCAAATTATTGTCACGATATATTCGATTAAAAATCGATTACTTATAAAATCGATTCCACACACACTAACTACCAGAAATTTTCTCCCTAGAACCGGCATATTCCCATCAAACTACGTGACGAAAGACACGACATCGGAACCCGTGCCTTCGGAGCAGCCGGCGGCCATTCCGGCGACTATACCGGAGGCGCCGGAGCCCCAGCCGGACGACACGGCAGTGCCGGCCACTCCGGCGCCGAACACCCAAGCAGAGCCGATGGCCACATCTCCACCTGCACAAGTACCAAAGACAAATATATTGGCTTAGAATTAAATTATTTTTGCTAGTGGCAACATCGTAACTGATAGTACAGAACGTACTTCTACCGATTGTCTAGGCCAGAGGTTCCCAAACGTTTTTGTTTCATAGACCACTTCCAAAAGTTTGATGGTCCGGTGGACCCTTGCAGCTACATTACTACCAATATCCAAATCTCCAAGAAAAAAATTGACGCGTTGTACTGAATGGAATATGCAAGTTTTTACAAGTAACAGTAGCTGAGCTTCTTATAATATTATCTGCTAATATTGATAGGAGAAGTGAAGCAAACATTTTAGTTCGAAACCAAATTAATTTTCATGGATCACGCTTACGATTGTTGACCCCCTTTTTTGTCATGCCCAACTTAGGCCCCCGTCGAGTCTCCCTTGGACCCCTGGGGGTCCTCTTGGACCCCTGGGGGTCCACTTGGACCACTTTGGGAATTACTGGTATAGGCTTTAGTCATGCTGGCCTAGTTAGACTATAAGTCTAGGTAATTATTAAATGTCAGCTTTGATAAAGAGTTTTTTTCACAGGCCTTAATAATTGTGCCGACAGATGATTGCAAAATAGAATCGATTCTTTGCACTTATTGCACTTAATATTAAGTGTCACTTATGTCACTTAAAATGTACACTTTTATATTTATAATGAAATTTACATTTTAGCTCGCCGATGGATATTTCCGCTCCTTACGCCCGAGTGGCGGAATTATCAACATTTATAAAAATACACATACTAACACTCTCGCTTTTAACATACCTTTCCGCCGTTCCGCCCCTAAATTCTTCCAAATTTGAATGTTTTTTTTTAATAAATTGATCATAAACAATTGGCAATAGACTACGAGTGAGGCGGTTTCCACCCCTCCCGCGTGGTCCGCCCCGGACATGGCGGCGCCCCCCGCCCCCGCAGCCTCATCGCCGCCGATATTAGTGAGTATTGGATGATGTTTCGAAAGTTTCGCCCCTTTCGCCCACTTTCGCCCCCGCCTGTTTCTTCTACCAAAATAATGAAATATAATATTATTTGACTAATTTTACAGAAATATATGTTAATTTGGTGTTCCGCCCAAACCGCCACTTCCGCCCCCTCAAATATATGTATAAGATATATCTTTACTATTTTCGTAATGTATTATCATTGATATGAATGCCCCTTTTCCACCCAAAGTATTTTTGAAGGTAACTATATATTTTCTGTGATTGTGATGTTAAATATTATTTCTTTTCTATCTTATTTTGTCTTAATGCCCTCTTTAACAGGAATATCGCTTCAAATAGTCATAGCGATAAAAATATTAAATATAGATTTATGGCCGAATACTGAAACGCTACTTAATCTGAGGGCGCCTTATATTTAAGTGGCTGTTATAATTTAAGCGGTATATACCTACTTAAAAAATGTCATGTAAAAGAACTTTTTGTGGTAATGTTGCCATTTATGGAAATTTAAGTGGGCATTAGTTAATCACAGTCTTAAAACCGATAAATGATGTTTCAGTAAGGTCCCGGGGATTTGTGTCGCGACCGCCGAGATTCCCGTTTCGATCTCATCTCCTATAATCAGGGTTGGGCAGTATTTGAATTACTTTTAATTGAAATACGTAATTGAAATACAAATACGTATTTTGTATTTGTATTTTAATTACTTTCTAAAAAAGTAATTTGTAATTTGTATTTCAAATACGTGAAGCCGAAGTATTTTGTAATTTGTATTTCAAATACTCGAGGCTTCAAAATAAATTTATTAAAATACAGTTAGCCTTTATTTAGTATTAAGTTTGTGCTCATCAGGACCTGCAATAACAAAACAAAAACCGCCTTAAAAAAAACTATTCCAAAATAAATAAATATGCATTATTTTGTAATTTGTATTTCAATTAAAAATAGCTAAAATACTGTATTTTGTATTTCAAATACCTTACTTAAATGTATTTTGTATTTCGTATTTAAATTACTTGCGATACAGTATTTTGTAATTTGTATTTCAATTAAAGCAAAGCATGTATTTTGCCCAGCCCTGCCTATAATATTTCACCTCATCTCTGTATCATCCTAGGTTCGACTGTAACAGAATGACGTAGGCATTAAGTCCTCCTATACAATTAGTATAACGCGTAGGTAAATAAATAAATGTTTATGTATGTATGTATGTTATTTTGACAGCCCCGTGGCGCAGTTGGCTAGACACCAGCTTGCGAAACGAGAGGCCGCAGGCTCGATCCCCGCACCGAGACAAATGTTTGTGTGATCCACAAATATTTTGTTTCGGGTCTGGGTGTTTGTGAGAGCGAAAAGTCTCTCGTAGTTTCTGATACCCACGACACAGGACTTGTATGTTAGTGTGGGGTCAGAACTATGTATGTGACTGTTGGGGGTATTTATGTAGTCAAAGGTGCCTGGACTTGAGCCTTCTAATGTTCACAGGAGCAGAAGTCCTCAACGCCCATATCGTCGGAGGTGGCGGCGATCACGGAGAGCGCGGGCGCCGCCCCCGCCCCGCGCCCCGCCTCCGCCGCGCGCAGAGACTCCGGCCGGGACTCCGCCACCGGACGCAGGAAGAACGAGATCGCGCAGGCCATCGCTTCTTACACCGCCACCAGGTAACGGGTGGAAAGAGCAAGCAATACAACTAGACTCCATTGCTAGAAAGTGATAACAATAGATCCAATGTTCAAATAGTCATACACGCATCCATTGTTAGAAAGAGAAAACAACAGATCCAATGTACATACACTCACATACGCATGCATTGTTATACAGAGAGAGCAATACACCCAATGTACACAACTTCCATTATTGGAAAGAGATAACAATAGACCCATATATACACACCCCCAATGATAGAAAGAGAAAGAAATAGACACAATGTACCTGAATTCCCCTAACGTCAAAAAGAGTAAGAAATTTATACGAAAGTAGTATTGCTTTATAACACTACGTAGTAGGTAACCTTTCCCTACCATTAATCCCCATTATCACCAGAAAGAGAAAGAAATTGACTAAAATATGTTCTCGTTTATATCATCATCATCATCATCATCAGCCCATATACGTCCCACTGCTGGGCACGGGCCTCCTCTACCATTGAGAGGGTTTAGGCCTTAGTCCACCACGCTGGCCTAGTGCGGGTTGGTCGTTTATATATTAAACATCAATTACTTTCTTCAATATTTCATTCAATCATTCATTCTTTCATTCGATCTTTTATTGGTTCGCACATTCATTCTCCCGTCCATTCACTCCCTCATTTATTCCGGCGTACATTCTTTCATCCGTATTCCCTTTATTATTCAGTCACTCGATTATTTCACCATTTATTTTTTAACTTCAATCACTCGCTCATTCATTCATTGACTCACTTCCTAATATCAACCCCTCTCCCCCGCAGCGCGGAGCAGCTCTCCCTCCAAAAGGGTCAGTTACTCGTCGTTCGCAAGAAGGCCGACAGCGGTTGGTGGGAGGGCGAGTTGCAGGCCAAAGGCAGAAACAGGCAGATTGGCTGGTTCCCCGCCAGTTACGTCAAGGTGAGTCTGGAAAGGTCAACGTCACTATATCATAGGTCAAGGTCACTGTTTCAAAGGTCAAGGCCAAAGTTTCAAAGGTCAAGGTCACTATTTCAAGGGTCAGGGTCCTTGAAACAGTGTTTAATCTTTAATTGTCGAAACTTGTACTTGAACATTTGAAAGTATAGCAATGATTGATGTTAGTCGAATCTTAAAGAGCGACGAACTGAATGTCCAGTGAGGCTGTGCTTCCTACCCACGCAAATAAAATTTCAGATTATATTAAAGATAATAAAAACACCCACTAGTCACATACTCGCCACATCCATACCTGGCGAAATATGGGTGCTGAAATACACCTCCGCCTACCCCTTTGGGGAGTACAGGCGTGAGATTGTGTAATTGTATGTATACAATAAAATTTCAATTTTCGGTCAGCAAGTGAACTTTGTCTTAACATTTACTAATTAATATTTAATAAGGACGTTAACAACGATTTTTAAAAATATTTTAAGAAACATTTTTATCTCTTACGTAATATATATTGCTTACTTGTATGTTTATAATTACATACATAAACTCACGCCTGCATTCCCTGATGGGGTAGGGGGGTGCGTTTCTGCACCCACATTTCTCCAGGTATGTATCAGTCCCACGTAATAGGGGGCGAGACTATTGCCGTTTTTCGGGCACATTTCCAGATTCCGTGCTGCTATTGAGAATTTCCTAATGGAAAAACACTAACAATAACACTTTGACCGACCCGGTAATCGAACCGAGGACCTCTAGATCGCACGGCACATACTTGTACCGCGAGACCACGAGGCAGTCAGAATGGTGCTGTTAACAATGACTTTTATTTTCAGGTGTTACAGTCCTCTGGCAGGACATCCGGAAGAACGACGCCAGTGTTATCCAAAATGGACACTTTGCCCGCTGAGACTGTCATTGACAAGGTAATTTTATCATTTGTACGTCCCACTGCAGGGCACGGGAATCTGAGGGTTGGAGGACTTGGTGAATTTATGAGAATTCTCTAACATGAAACCCAAAACTGATCGGGAGTCTGAAATCTGGTATATCCACTGCAAGAATTTGAGTAGGCAACAAATATGGTAGTAGTATCATCATCATCATCACTGCTTGGCACGGGCCTCCTCTACAGCTACGACGGTTTAGGCCTTAGTCCACCACGCTGGCCTAGTGTGGGTTGGCGGACTACACGGAAATTCCTAAGAACTTTTTAGGTGTGGAGGTTTCCTCACGATAAATAAATAATTAATAAATAAATAAATACACCAAAAAGCCACATACATAGTTCTGACCCCCTTGAAAAGACGAGTCTTGTGTACCCACGACAGAAACTACGAGAGACTTTTCGCTCTCACATACACCCAGACCCGAAACAAATACTTGAAGATCACACAAAGAAATGTATTTGCCTTCACTGTACGGCACGGGCCTCCTCTACCATTGAGAGGGTTTAGGCCTTAGTCCACCACGCTGCCCTAGTGCGGGTTGGCGGACTACACACCTAAAACAAATCCTAAGAACTGATGATGTTTTCCTTCACCGTTATAGCAAGTGATAAATCATTGTGAATACACACATAACTTGGAAAAGTCAGAGGTGTGCCTGGGGTTTGAACCCGCGACCGTCGAGATTCTCGACCGCGTGCCTAAACCTCGAGGCCGTCACGACGAATATGGTGTTATAAGTTAGTACATATTTTATCTGATATTTTCCAGGTGATAGCCCTCTACCCATACACAGCACAAAATGCGGACGAGTTGAGTTTTGAGAAGGACGACATCATAGCCGTGACGGATCGCAGCCAAGACCCCGCGTGGTGGCAAGGTAGAATAAATAAATACCCCCAACAGTCACATACATAGTTCTGACCCCACACTAGGATACAAGTCCTGTGTCGGATCAGAAAGTACGAGACACTTTTTGCTCTCACAAACACGAATATTTGTGGGTCACACAAACATTTGTCTCGGTGCGGGGATCGAACCTGCGGCCTCTCGTTTCGCAAGCTGGTGTCTAGCCAACTGCGCCACGGGGCTGTCAAAAAATACATACATACATACAACATACATTCGTACTTTCATACATACATACCAGTGTCGGTACTTCCATAGAAGCCCAAAAGCGTTACACGTTAATTGTGTAATGTCTAGTTTATAATTGTTTATTGTGGGGTCAGGATATTCTCATTTATATGTCAAACTAGATGACCCGGCGAACTTTGTTCCGCGTAACCGCCGATTCTATATTTTTTTTTAATAGCCTAAGTTATTCCTTATTACATCAGCTATCTGCCAGTGAAAGTCCCGTTAAAATTGGTCCACCCGATTCAGAGATTAGCCGGAACAAACAGACAGACAGAATTTTTAAAAAACGTTATTTTGGTATATGTACCGTGTATACATCCATATGCATTTATTAAAAAGCGGTTATTTCAATATTACAAACAGACATTCCAATTTTATTTATTTTTGTATAGAATATATTGCTTTTGATGAAGATGAAGATTTAAGATGATTATTCGGAATTTTGTAAGGCAAATTGGGCTTTTGGGCTTCTATGGAAGTACCGGCACTGATACATATTCATACATACATACATACATTAATAATTAAATTGAAAAATGACACAATTTTTTTAGTATTATAATATGGTCTTAAGAAAAAAAATACTATCAAAATTACATCTTAAAATTTGTGTGCAATATTTTCTATTTGTTCATCATCATCATCATCTACCCATATACATCACAACTCCTCGGCAACTGAGAGCGTTTAGGCCCCAGTCCACCATGCTATCCTAGTGCGGGTTGGTGGACTACACACCTAAGAAATTTTAGGTGTGCAGGTTTTCTCACGATGTTTTCCTTCACCGTTAAAGAACGTGATAATTCAATGTATGGACACATAACTTGAAAAAAATTAAGTGTTAATTTCCATACATAACCTCACGCCTGTGTTCCCCGAAGGGGTAGGCAGAGGTGCAATTCTGCACCCACATTTCGACAGGTATCAGCCCCCTATAAGGGCGAGCCTATGGTCGTTTCTCGGGCAAAGAATAAGCACCATACATGTCCTATTATTATCAAATTACGGTAAAATGTTTTACTATGTTTTCGTTTATCATATTAAATAATATGATTTATCTATTTTCCAGGCGAACTTCGAGGAATGACGGGGCTATTCCCAAGCAACTATGTAACGAAACTCGTTAATTAAAACTTATATACTGTCTATGGCTAATAAAGGTGCATCCATACAATCGTCCAACCATCCAACAAAGCTCAAACCCGATGTAATATCGGAATAAAAGTCTTGCAGCATGATTAGATAATGATGATAATGTAAAACCGAATTTATTTGTTTTTTTTTTGGTGTAAGAAGATGGTCTAGATTTTTAGATATCGTTTAAGTTTCATAGATAAATATATGTTTGCAGTCAGTATAATTTCCTTATGGAATAATTGCATGGTACCTAATAATTTTGGTTGCGGATATTTTTATACTTATTGTTTGATGTTCAAAACAGTTTAAAGGTTGTCTTAATGTCTCCTAGTCTACCTTAAGTAGATATCAGCCTGGATATTAGTCTCACAGTTGGGCAGGGACCTCCTCTACAACTGAGAGGGGTAAGGCCTTAGTCCACCACGCTGGTTAGTTAGATATGGCTGTGTTAGGTAAATATCATAGTTTTAGAACTGTAGACAGTCGTAAAGATTTCAAAATTATTCCATGATTTGTTTTACATTATAGCTTGAAAAGTTTCTGTAATCATTTTAAATGGTCGGTTTACTGTTTAAGTTGATGGACCAACTAAAGCGTGTTATGATTTATTTCAACTATCGCAAATATTTTGATAAAACGTTGACATGTTAAATGGTTTGTTGTCAAGTTGTGATCATCAGTTAATGGGATTGATCAAATATTGATAAGTTGGATCAAGTGTTGGTTAGTATGACCAACGGTCGGAAGGTTGGACGATTGTGTGGATGCAATGAGTATTTAAAATATTCCCAAGTCATTAATGTAATGAATCGAATATATATCACAAAAATGTTATTGTATGAACATATTTAGTATTTTTTTATTATTTGACGTAATTGTGTATTTTATCTTCTGATTGATTTGCTTAGAATTTTCCATGTAGATAATAGACCTTATTGCTTTTTAATCAAGTATTGAGAAACTTTAAAATATAATTTTAATATTCCTGTGAAATATATTATATTTGAGGTCAAAATGATTCCGATCATATTAATGCCAGTAAAAGGCATTATTTACAAGAAATCATCGTCATATGTGCCACTACTGAGCACGGCCCTCTACAACTGAGAGGGTTTAGGCACGGTAATACTATCATACAGTAGTTTAACTTCATACAAACGGGCGAAACGCGAGTTATACCTACGCGCCTCGATCGCGGCATGCGCTGGCATGCAGGCAGTCGCGAATGTGCCGCAGTCACGAACGGACGGTGTGGTTTTTTAAGCAGTAATCGCGCGATTTTTATACAAAATAAGTGCAAGAGCCTATTTAACATGACAAGTATATATTGTGTTTATTTATTGTGCTGTTTTTGGTTGCATGAAATCTTCCAATCAAAAAATAACATGCATTTATATTGAACACTTCCTATTCCAATCACAAAATATTTTATTTGTTTAAATAAAAATAAAAATATTTACAATCACAAAAATAGATAGAAAGTCAAAGTAGGCAGATTGAATTAAAATTGTGCAGGTTCGCAGCCCTATCGCATGTTTACGTACCGCGCGGCTGTAGGTACTTATTTCAAAAATGCGGCCGAGTTAAAATACTGTATGATAGTATTACCGTGGTTTAGGCCTTAGTACACCGCGCTGGCCTAGTGCGGCTGGAGGACTGTACAAGAAATAGCACAAAATATCCAAATAACTGAATAATTGTAATAAATTAATGCGTTGAAGTATCTTGCCTAATAGTGGCATTGTTTTATTAAAGACTAGTGGAGAATATTGAGAATTTTATGTATGTTACCCAAATGCCTAAGTAAGCGTTATTCATTCCTTGTAGAACTAGATTGTAACCGATGTAGTAATAAATGTTACGCCTAAAACTGTTTTTTACTGGCATCCAGACAATCCCAAACTATTTACTCTTTGGGGCCACCCATAAAATACGTCACACGAACTTCATGATTTTTTGACTCCCCCGTCCTTGTCACAGCTGGTCACATCTGTAAGAGTCCCCCTCTCTACTGTGACGTCACATATTTTGAAATTTTACATCAAAAAATTATTGAATTAAAACGGAGTCACAGCTGGTCACATTTGTAAGAGTCCCCCCCCCCCTCCCTAGTGTGACGTCACATATTTTGCAATTGTGCATCAAAAAATTATTGAATGAAAACGGTTGTCACAGCTGGTCACATTTTTAAGAGTCCTTCCCTCCCTAGTGTGACGTCACATATTTTGCAATTTTACATAAAAAAAAAGTGTGTGTGTACTTATGTACACGCGTTAGAAGTTATACCACACGACTGAAGTAAAACTTATAAATACGCCCAACAGTCACATACATAGTTCTTAGTTTACACAACATATTACATTTCTGAACGCACTCGTAATTTACATACATTTCATTGGGCGCATTTATAAGTTTTACTTCAGTCGTGTGGTATAACTTCTAACGCGTGTACATAAGTACACACACACTTTTTTTTTAACTGCATTTGTGTCGTTTCCGTTCAAAAGGACGAGTTATTAAGCCAGCTGACTCATTAATGGTACTAGGCATTCAGAAAGCTAGAGAGGTGAAATGCTATCATTAATAAGTTTTGTTTTTAATTCATCGTGGTTTAAATTTCGAATGGATTATACGAGTATACAGTTTTTAATGCTAGTACTTTGTCCTTGCTGATTTATGATGTCCTGGTAGTTGCGTAGAACATAATTGACATTTTCTTATTTTTTTCATAACGCGCCTAAAGAAGTATAACTTCAAAAAGTTTACACAACTCGCCTGGCTGGCGTTTCCAGCGCTTACAACCGCTTGCACATAGCCTCAATGACACAGAAGTCTAATGCTTAATCGCACTCGAAAGCAATAAAGCGCTTTTTGTGTCAAACGCAACGCTATTGTTATTATAATGCAGCCAACATGACGCGCGTAGTGCAGTGTGAACTTAGCTACAATGGACATTTTTTTTCCCTTTTTAACTAAGGTTACCGACAGAGACGATGACATTTGTTTTTTTTCGAGACTTAATGAGCGGTTAAGCAGACAACTTCATACTGTTAATTTTGTGTCACAGATGCGCGCGCATCTTAAAATTTCACTCTCATCATTTTTTCATAACGCGCCTAAAGAAGTATAACTTCAATAAATAAATAAATATATAAATACACCCAACAGTCACATACATAGTTCTGACCCCACACTAGGATACAAGTCCTGTATCGTGAGTATCAGAAACTACTAGAGACTTTTCGGTCTCACAAACACCCAGACCCGAAACAAATATTTGTGGATCACACAAACTTTTGTCCCGGTGCGGGAATCGAACCCGCGGCCTCTCGTTTCGCAAGCTGGTGTCTAGCCAACTGCGCCACGGGGCAGTCTATCTATGTATAATAAGGGTATCTCTTGCTAAGGATATTGTCTCTCATGACTCTCTGATTATACAGCATTATGCGACACTTTCAGGTGCCCCCCGCACTTTATAGTTACAATAAAAACAAATAAAACGAATAATCAAAATGACACTTTATTGAACAACAACACAATTACAAAACAATAATTTGACTAGGGGTGGAGCTGCTGTGGGATTGACGAGCGGTCCTCTAACCTGCTGCTCGGGGTTCGAGAACGGCATCTCTGGAACAACATTTTGTTTAGTATTGTGGGATAGTTTAGCATGATTGTGGGATTGGTTGGCATGGTTGTGGGATTGCATGATAAGATTTTGGTAGTAGGTTACGTTCGAAGTGTAGATTTATATAATTGTGGGATAGTAGGTTATATTTGTGGGGTAGTTTGAAGTGATTGTGGGTTATTTGGGTACCTTGTGGGGTAGTGAAATTAAACTAGTTCGCACGGCTCATACTTGAGCCACGCGACAGCAAGACAGTTTAGGAATAAAGCAGAAAAAAAAACGTGCGCGTCTCGGTACGCTCGACAGAAGTGATAACTTAAACTAATCTAAGTTAAACTATTTAATATTGAAATTGTTTAACTTGAGAAAATAATTATTACACATTGATAATAACATACATACATAACCTCACGCCTGTATTACCCGAAGGGGTAGGCACAGGTGAATTTCGGCACCCACATTTCGCCAGGTATGTATCAGTCCCACGTAATAGGGGGCGAGCCTATTGCCATTTTTCGGGCACAATTCCATACTCCGAGCTGCTACTAAGAATTTCCTAATGGAAAAACCCAATACCACTTTGCCCGACCCCGGAATCGAACCCAGGAACAAGAGGAAATACCTGCCTACCGCTGTTGTATGCGTGAGAGAAATGGAAGCCAGACACACTGGCGCCGTAACGCGTTTCATTACGAAGCGATAAACCCTTCCACAAGAAGTTCAATCAATCAAAGCATAGGGCTCCCCCAATGACTTCCATAGTGACCTATTGGAGGCAACCTGCATCCAGCGACGACCCGCGACCTTCACCAGGTCGTCGGACCACCTTGTGGGACGTCCACAAGAAGTTATCACTTCAAAATACCTTCCGATAGTCAGACTCGGCTATAACGGGAGTGAGCAGCTCAACTCGCTTGAGGGGCGTCTCGTCCATGTTGTGGACCACTTTGTACACCTCCGAGTGTTTGAGGTGGTCCAACGACGGCGGGGGCTTCTCGTATTTCATGAAGTTGATCCTGTATACAACTGTCTCTTAGTAATTTAATTAAAAGAATAGTGACGCTTAAAAGAGCCATATTTACAGCACAAGCATTTAAATGTGTGTAACGGTATTTTTAATCAGACGCCATCTTGGGGCGACAAGGTGGGATTCAGTATAAGCGAAAGTGAATTAACTCGATACTCGACAGCCATATTTCCACCGGCGGCCGTCAGACTGTTCTGACGAATATTTTTGTGTTGTTATTTTGATAAATAAAACTTTAACATTCTATAAAGTTCTAAAGTTAAGTTATTTTTTTTTATCAAATAAAAATTTAACTAAACAAAATTTTATATGTTAATACCTTTAAATGCTTGTTCTGTGAATTTTGTTCTTTTTAGTTTCACTTTTGTTTTAAACCACGTTATGTTAAGACTGAGAGTAGTGTTCTTTATCAGGATAAAGTTTGAGTCCGGTTGGAAAGACCAAAAGTTTTAAACGATTTTTTCTATTACCTTGTACAGTGAGTCTTCAAATTTAACTTCTTTTACTTAATTATGTGTTTGGTTAATAAGAATTACATGTATATAGGTATGTATTTTTTAATAAAATTGTGTAGGACTTACAAATAAATTTATTCAAATTTGATATCTCAAATAAGTTATACTATATTAGGTAGGGATTTTTACAAATTCATCTTTTAAAGGGGTAAATTGGGCACATAATTTCTATGTTACGATTGACTGGAACAATAAATGATGGTAGACCATTTATTTAAATTTTTACGCTACCATTAAGTCACATTTAGTAAGGACGCAACTGTTAGCTAAAAAACTAATGTATAGGTCAGTGGTCACTTCATTATAAATTTTAAAAAGGTCTTAGATAATTAAATAAGTGTTAGTAATATTTTTTGGTAATGGAAAGATTTTTAACAGCTTACGTTTTCTTCCAAACGTATTCTTTTATAGATATTTGTAATAAATATCTTTATCCTGATATTTTGAGAAAGTTCTTACAGTATATCTTACAGAATTGAAGTGAATATATGAACACGTCAATGTATGGCAAAGTATTTTGATCCAAAGTTTGATCAAATGTGATGTTTGAAGCGTCATGTGAATGGTGTGATATGAATTTCTGTGAATTGTATGTATATTAAAAATATTCATGCATTTCGTGCAGTTATACAAAAGAATCATATTTTTTTGATAATAACAAAAAATCAATGGCAGATTGCATTTAAAAAAAAATACAATTTAAAAATCATTTCAGAGGCATCAATCTTTCTGCAAGTATTTTTATTTTTCTGGTAAAGGAAACTGTATCATACAGCCATGTATATTCTGCATTATAAATAAAAATTGGAGTATAAACATATACAAAAATGTTTATCGATATAATGATTATGCCAAACCATATTTTACATTAAGTATTACTTCAGTTAATAATTCATTTTTACTCAATAAACCTTTTTTAAAGTCATTACAAATGCCATTACTAACTAGCTGCCTCACTTTAATTCCCTAAAACTCATTTTTAATCATGAGTTTATATTAAATGACCATAGCTCATGTATGATGAATGACTAGAAAAATTTTATAGACTCACGGCAACAATTTTATCGTACACACAAATCAATTTCTCCCGAAGTGTGTGAAAGTCGACTAAATGGCAGTTAGACTCCCTGTAACGGTATTTCAGTAAACTAATCTTTAAAGTTAAATAGATCTTAGATTATTTAAAGTAGTCAATAAAAAAGAAAACTTAGAAAATAGTTTTTATAAAACACTTCTAAGTAAGTATGTTTCAATAAACTTATTTTATAAAAATGATTTGAATTAAATTGTTTGAAATCATTTCCGCTATTTAGATATTTTAGTAAAGGGTAACATAGATCCTAAAAAAATCTTAAAAACGGATAATCCGTTAAATAACAGCTGACGTTCACTTTTTAGATATATCCAGAGGAATTAAAATCGTGCAGCCAATGTCAATTTATCTTACGTACCTATATTTCCTACAGAAAGATTTGGTGTTCCCCCACGGCCAAATGCGGTTCCAATTCTCAATCTGCCACCGCGACACACATGCAAACAAAACAAACAAACATGTACGCACACGGACGGACAAAACACACATACTATGACTAGCTTTTAATTAATTATTTAGTTAATCAATTATATAACTTAAGTAAGTATTTCTTTCTATTTTATTTGTGTAAATATACACTATACAGCAATGACTAAAAATCTGGCCTAGGCCAGTGTGGAGGACCATTGTTAAGGGTAAAAATCTAGCAGAGGGACCTATAAGGTCTTATACTATACGTAAATATATCGGTCTCTGAGCAAAATAATATAAGAAACCTTATTTAACTCAGTATTTTTTCATATCTTAAAAACAAAAACAGTATTAATAGAATTTTCCTACAAAAGCTATTACGCAGTTCTAAGAAAAGTATTTTACGAGAATTATTCGACTAAAGAGGTTAATTAGGCGGTAAAATTAAGTATAAATTTAACCTTTTAAGATTTTCAAATATAAAATCTGAGTTTTATGGAAGAAAACCACTACCTAATGACAAAAAAATATATAGCTATTACAGATATCTACAACATGTATAAAACTATATAAGTATTCAAGTATACATATCTGAATATATCTTAATATTAACACACGGACATTACAACATACAACAAGCTGAAAAAGACGGCACTTACATATAATACAACACTTACGACATAACATATACATATATACATTATTATCTCTGAAATACAAACTATTTTAAAATATTTATAATTATAAATAACAATATAATTTTAATTAATTTATATTGCGATATCCGATATTTTAACATTTTCTTGTATGTATTTTTGTATAACAAATCTATATTTTTTATGTTATAATTTTAATAGAGCTATGGCGTTAATTCTGTGGGAATGTTAAATTTCTAAAATCAGATTTATTGTTAAGAAGAAAATTATCTAAAATTACATTCATAAAGGCATTTTACTAAATTTCGTTAAGAGGTTGAATTGTAGTTAAATATTAAACAAACTGCCAACACAGTCGTCAAAATTGCCGCCAAAACTCTTAAATTTTATAAAAGAAATTTTATACGAGTAAATATGGAATACTTTATTTCCTAAATTCTATGATAATTATTCAAATAAACAATATGAATTTACATTATGACATTTTTACATACTTTTTATACACTTATCATAAAAGTTATTAAATCGTGCAAAAACTTAATGTAATGCATGTGTACGAATATGTACATGAAATTCAAAGCGCTTGTTAATTCCGTATTTTTAAAGTAAACATAAGTACTAATTGTAAAGTATGTGATGGTAAATTTAATATGTTTAAATTGCCAGGAAATTACTCAAAGTCTAAATTCAGTGTGTAAACAGATCATGATCGAAAACTGTTTTCTGAATTTCGGGTCGAATTTGTAGCTTATAAAAAACAAAACCTTTTGAAACACCGTAACTATTACCAGTCTTGGTTTTCGATCACCGCCTTCTTACACTCTGTTTATTTGACAATGCATAAAAGAAAAACAAAAGGAAAATTTATAAGCCTCCTTGACGCTGTTGATAAAACATCAGTTTGTAAATCGAAAGCCCGCGGTTTCAATATCAATACCAAGACTGCCTCGTGGTCTCGCGGCACAAGTATGTGCCTTGCGATCTAGAGGTCCTGGGTTCGATTCCCGGGTCGAGCAAAGTGTTATTGGGTTTTTCCATTAGGAAATCCTCGGTAACAGCACGGAGTCTGGAAATGTGCCCGAAAAACGGCAATAGGCTCGCCCCCTATTACGTGGGACTGATACATACCTGGCGAAATGTGGGTGCAGAAATGCACCTCTGCCTACCCCTTTGGGGACTACAGGCGTGAGTTTATGTATGTATGTATGTATGTAATTTCGCACGAATTGCCTTATTTATCAGTATAAGAAGTACTATCATTTACGTGTTAAAATACAATATTTATTGCGCTTTCGTACACAAATATTGACAATTTATATTACATAATGCGTCTTACGCTCTTTAGATCAGGGTCACGTGATCTCACGCGAATTCAACATTTTTTATATACTAAAAAAGTGCACAGCGCCGCTACAGAAGTTTTCACCTCAAAAATTCTGGTTTAGATGATTTTAAGACCGAATAATTTATAATACAAGAATAGTATAATTTTGTCCCTATCCCACCACACACCCTGCTGTAACTCCTGTGCTCCAGGATCAACAGCACGCACAGTAGCGACGCCGAGCAATGAAGCTCAGCGAATCTAAGAGGACCTAAATTTGTCACAATCCCGCAACGAAGTTAATCAGAAAGACAAATAAAGGAGGAGTTGGAAAACAAAGAGTTTGTCAATTAGAATAGTAAGAATAGTATAAACTAAAAAGTTCTGAGTCGGTACTATGTGCAATTACAGAATCAACAAGCGCTTTTCGTTGTGAAACGAACCTTTCGTAATATGGCCTGGTCTCCCGGCATGACAACCTATAAAATGATTTGATATGAAGTGCTTTGTATTTCTATGTTCTAGTTTAGTTATATCCGTATCATCATCATCATCATCAGCCCATATACGTCCCACTGCCGGGCACGGGTCTCTACAACTGAGAGGATTTAGGCCTTAGTCCACCACGCTGGCCTAGTGCGGGTTGGCGGACTACACACCTAAGAAATTCCTACGAACTTTTAGGTGTGCAGGTTTTACCACGATGTTTTTCTTCACCGTTAAAGTACGTGATATACGAATAATACGAAGAATACGGCCTTAACCGTCTCAGTTGTAGAGGAGGCCCGTGCCCAGCAGTTATATATGGGCTGATGATGATGATATATAAAAGCAGATTGCTTAGTAACGGGTATATCTAAACCATTGATGGTAAAAATGCCGTTCTTCTTTTAAAATTGTAAAAGCGAAATAGCTTTTCTCTTTGGTTGTTAATATAGAAAAAACTTAAAACATTTACGAATTTTCTCAACAGATGCTTCGAACAGAGTGATGAAAAGAATTTGAAGAAATAAATCGTAATAGTTATTGCACTGAAATAAGTTTTTAACTGTATTATTAAGTAGCAAGATCCAATTTTTTTATGTTATTGTGAAAATTAATATGGATTTTGCTAGAATACTGCGCATAGAAGTAAATTTATTCTTTCCATATTTTAAATTCTATAGTGGTCAATGCTTTGAATATTTATACTAGATATTGTTTTTGGCAGAGGTAGCGAACTTTTTGGTTTCGCAAAACAATAGCAAAAATGTCATATTTACTTTTACTAAATCAAAATGGGCTGGTTAAAAAAAGTCTTAAAGGCATTTTTGGTGTTTTCTTTTAGCAAAAACATTAATTTGTAACTCCTGTTGAAGAAAAAACTGTTGAAAAAACGTTTTTTTTTTTTAATGATTTAATCATATTTTAATGACCGAGAACGATTTTAATACTCTTAATGATTTTTATCCTAATAAATATCTTGGGCAAAATTTAGAGACTTCTGAAAAAGTATTTTACTCCAATAACTAATATTTTTTTACAAATATAAGTTAGCTACGTCTGCCATACAGTCATACCAACATCACAGACAAAAACACATATATACCCCAAGACTTTTCCTTGAATCAGCTCGGACTGTGCCTGAATGGTCTCGGCGATAAGTTTCTCGTCATAATTGTCCTTGCTGAAACGCACGGGACGTCCCGACGCGGCCAAACGACGTTGGTCTGGGTCCAAGGGGCCAAACTTGGGCTTAGGCTTGTTGGGACGCGGAGTGGGTTGCTGAGAACGCCTGGTTTCTTGATCATATTGTTGCATCAACTCCTAAATGATTCATTAGTTGTACAATTACATATATAGTTTGAAAATAAAAGAAAAATATTAGAAAAAATGGAGACAAAGTAATAGAAGAAAGAGCGATAAATTAAAATTTAATATTTTTAGATACTTAACGTAAGATATACGTTAAAAATTTAAATAACTTTAAAAACTTTCAAAACGAAAAATAGATTTACGCGTTCAATCTCATGTCTAAAAATTTTAGACTTAAATTTTTACATTCTGTTTTACTTAAATAGACATTGAAAATATACAAATTAAATCACAACACAAGAAAACTTAAAAAAACAGTATATAAAAGGTGAAGCTATTAGAAAAATAAATGATAAAATATATTTCTACGTAACCTAAAATAATACATTAGATTTTTTAGACATAATTTAATTTTTTTTTTAAATAATTTTAAAAAAATATATTAATCCTTCTTCATCAAGATAATCATAGCTCCTTACGATTAAATAAACTATTTTCCGCATTACCTATTCAATACCATAAAACATTTAAATAATATTTCACTCCTACCTTTCTTTGCTTCTCAAATTTCCTTTCCTCCTCAAGTTTTGCCTCTTCCTCTCTTCTCAGCGCTTCCATCTCTTCCGGACTCAGTATCTTCTCAGGAGGCTGTTGGTTTTGTTGCATCTCTTGCTCCATGAATTGTTGGTTTTGTTGTTGCTCCAAATTTTCTTGTTTCTGCTCCATCTCCATGCTGTTCTGCTCGATCTGTTGTTGGTAGTTTTCAGTTTGTTGGTACGTTTCCACTTGCTCTTGAGTTTGCGTCTCTGTAATTTTCAAGTTCTGATCAATATTTTTAGGGATTTCAAAATGGCGGAAAGCCTTTAAAATATTGTTCAGACAAATGTGAGAATTATATAAAACATTTTGTTTTCTATTTTACTGTTAGAAAATAGACAAAAAAATGTAATCTAAAATATTAGAAATATCATTAAAATTGACTACTGCACGACTCGGTTTTGACCGTGACGTCAGCGTCTTACGCAGTTTTCGATCACGGTCACGTGATCTGACGCGAGTTTAACATTTTTCTCCCATCTAAAATTGCCTAGCGCCGTTAAAGAAGTTTTCACTTATAAAAAATATTTTTTTAATCTTATTTTCATTTTTATAACATACTGGAATAAAGGCAGTCGGGCTGAACTTTGATTAGACAAAATTATATTTTAAAAAATAGCAGCCAGGGTCCTTTTCACGAGGTCCCATCATCTACACAAAAAAATCATCCAAATCGGACAAATTTTGAATTTATTCACTCCAAAAAATCTTTCTCTTTATACAAATACAACTGGAAAGAATAGTTGGAAAAGGAGGCCACTCATATATTCTGATAAAATAAATGATAAAGAACATATCGGAACTACTCCTAAACCATGTGCATGACAAGATATCTTATATCTTTAAATGAGCAATTCTTGTATATATATATATATATATATATATATATATATCTATAATAATTGGAATCTCGGAATCGGCTCCAACGATTTTCATAAAATTTAGTATATAGGGGGGTTTCGGGGGCGATAAATCGATCTAGCTAGGAATCATTTTTAGAAAATGTCATTTGGAAGAAAAATAACAAAAAGGAGGCGTTTGAGTAGACTCTTCCTGACATCTATTGGCGAATAATAATACTATTTTTTGTGAGCAACTAATTGCTTTAACGACACAACAGCAGATGGCGTTGTTAAGTAACATTATTCATATTTCATCATTTTATTAGTAATTCGTACTTAAATATAATTTCCAAAAAACACAATTTAAAAAAAAACCGACTAAGCTCGGTCATCCAGGTACTTATGTTAAAGAGAGACGAAAGGTATGTTAGGATCGTGTGTGATCTATAGATTATGCCTGCCGTACTGCGAAGAGGGAGAATACATACCTTCATAGCGCTCATAAGCCTGTTGAGCCTCCACGTGGTTCTCTTCTTGCATTTGCTGCATCCCCTGTATACATAGCAAAGAAAATATCAACAACAAAAAAATCTCCTTCTATGGTTCTTGAACCATATTGACTTGTCAAAACCAGTAGCGGTACTTCCATGGAAGCCCAAAAGCGTTACACGTTAATTGTGTAATGTCTAGTTTATAATTGTTTATTGTGGGCTCAGGATATTCTCATTTATATGTCAAATGGCTTTTGTTAAATAAAGATTTAAAGCTTAAGATTATTATTTGCAATTTTGTAAAGCAAGCTGGGCTTTTGGGATTCTTGGAAGTACTGCCACTACTCCTTTTGTCACCCAAGTTAAAACCGAGCTGGACCATTAATCTTAGCTCCTGAAGCGCTCAAAATAATTTTACAGACAGTATATGATCATCAGCCCATATACGTCTCACTGCTGGACACGGGCCTCCTCTACAATTGAGAGGGTTTGGGCCTTAGTCCACCACGCTGGCCTAGTGCGGTGTAGTCTACCACACCTAAGAAATTTCAAAAACTTTTAGGTGTGCAGGTATCATCACGATGTTTTCCTTCACCGTTAAAGGAAGTGATAATTCATTATGAATACACACATAACTTCGAAAAGTCAGAGGTGTGTGCCTGGAGTTTTAACCCGCGACCGCCGAGATTCTCAACCGCGCGCGTAAACCTCGAAGCCATCACTACTTCCTTGCCTACTAGGATTCCAGTTGGAAAACTTCAAAGATCTACAAAACTTCAGCAACTTCCTTCTTTTCTAGTTTCCATACCTGTTGACTGAACTGCAGTAGCTGTCTGGTGACTAGCTCCAGTGTCTGTTGGATCACCCCAGGCAGCTGCGCCAAGGCAGCTAGCTGGGCCCTCATCTGCGCCAACTGTTGCTCCAGGGGGGCATTTGGATCTGGAGAACATAATAATGTATTTTCAGGAGTTTAGATTAGACAGAACTCCTCTCAAACGGCGTTAGAATCACAAAAAAACAAAGGCTGGTGACCCGACATACGACACCTACAGAACAGTTGAATAAGACTAGAAAGGAAATGTGAGCATGCCGAGCGTGCCGAACCTACGATTACACTATCATATGTTTGACACACACGCTTCTTAGTAATTCGGGTTGCGTAACATCAACACTTTTATAAATGTGTGACAACCAATAGCAGCCCTTCATTTCTGTTTGAAATGTTTATCATTGGTCGTGTGATCGTAGTAGAATGAACAGGTGACAGACAAGCGGCGACACTCGTCCCCATACAAAATACTGGCTATTTCCCTTCTAATCTTATTTTTGTGATTCCTGCTCCCTTCTTCCAGAGCTGGTGGGAAGTAGATAAGCTTTCGCCCTGATGAAAAAGGGTAGGCATAATTGTATATCTAGTTCTGCGTCCATTTTTGGTAGCCGTATTTAAGTCATTAGCGATTCTTCTATAGAAGCCCAAAAGCTCAGCTTGCCTTACAATATTCGGAATCATGAAGCTTTAAAACTTTATTTAACAAAAGAAATTTGACATATAAATGAGAATATCCTCACCGCAGAATAAACAATTATAAATAAGACATTACAAATTAATGTGTAACGCTTTTGGGCTTCTATGGAAGTATTAACACTGCCCAGGATAGAACTTACCAACCATACTCTGAACGCTCCTAGTCAGTTGTTCAGCTAACTTATTCTCATCCATTTCTCCAGTCCTGGTCTCTTCCACTGGTTTTACTTCCGCCTGGGCTGGTTCTTCAGCAGGCAATTCGAATGGTACCTCCTGGTATGGAGTGTCTGGACACACCTGGATTTCTGGGGCTGGTGGGGGTTCGTATACCGGCAGGGGAATACCTAGAAAATGAATACGGGTGATTTTAATAATTAGAAATTGAAGAAATTAATTAAGCAAAAGCACTTCAAATTATGTTATTATTAATAATTAGACAGCCTCGTGGTCTCGCGGTACAAGTATGTGCCGTGCGATCTAGAGGTCCTGGGTTCGATTCCCGGGTCGGGCAGAGTTTTATTGGGTTTTCCATTACGAAATTCTCGGTAACAGCACGGAGTCTGGAAATGTGCCCGAAAAACGGCAATAGGCTCGCCCCCTATTACGTGGGACTGATACATACTTGGCGAAATGTGGGTGCAGAAATGCACCTCTGCCTACCCCTTCAGGGAATACAGGCGTGAGTTTATGTATGTATGTATGTAATAATTAGTCGCCTAGAGGTTTAAAGCTCGGCAGTCTTGAGTTCGAGCCCCAGGCACACACCTCTATCTTTTCCAAATTGTGTTTACATAATGAACCTACTTTGGTTATGGAGAAAACATGGTAAGGAAATTGGCACACCAAAAAATTGTCAGGAATTTCTTAGGTGTGTAGTCGATTATCCCGCACTAGGACAGCGTGGTAAGGTCAATCCTCCTCAGTTGTAGAGGAGGCCCGTGACTATACAGGGTGTATTCAGACTACCTAAGAAAAATAAAAAAAAATGACGTTTTCCTAACAACCATATACATCATCATCAGCCCATATTAGTCCCACTGCTGGGCACGGGCCTCCTCTACAACTGAGAGGGTTTAGGCCTTAGTCCACCACGCTGGCCTAGTGCGGGTTGGCGGACTACACACCTAAGAAATTCCTAAGAACTTTTAGGTGTACAGGTTTCATCACGATGTTTTCCTTCACCGTTAAAGTACGTGATAATTCTTTGTGAATACACACATAACTTCGAAAAGTCAGAGGTGTGTGTCTGAGGTTTGAACCTGCGACCGTCGAGATTGTCGACCGCGCGCCCAAATTTGAAGGCCATTACGACAACCATATACATTATATACCTATAGTTGTTAGGAAAACTTCAATTTTTTAAAATTTTTTGTCGGAACTTTTTTTAACGCCAGGGGGTTTGTAATGACCTTAGCTATAACCTGCCTTAGTTTCCGATCACGGTTTGAATACACCCTGTATAAAGTATTTGGAATTAAATTCACCAACCCGTATCTTCTAGATCGGGAACCGCGCTTTCGGGCAACGGATCGACTGCTTCTAGGAACTCTGGGCCTTCTTCTGGGACTAGTATGGGGTCTTCCGGCTCGATGGGAGGGAGTGACGCTTCCACCTCAGCCCTCTGCTCCCACGGTAGAGGTCCGGTGTCGAAATCCTGGAAAATTAAATCAGTTTTTGGTTAATTTTTATTTTATTTATTTATTTATGCTTTTTATACATTAAGTATAGAGGCGGACTTAATGCCAAAGGCATTCTCTAACAGTCAACCTCTGGGTGATGCAGAGATAAAAAAGGTAGGTGCATAAATAGTTAAATGGTTAAATAAATACATATAAATAGAATAACTAAAAAGGTTTCATTTTGAACACAATTGTAAAGACACAGAACAGCTGAATAAGAATAGAAGAGCCAGTATTTTGTATGGGGACGAGTGTCGCCGCTTGTCTGTCACCTGTTCATTCTACTACGATCACACGACCAATGATAAACATTTCAAACAAACATGAAGGGCTGCTATTGGTTGTCACACATTTATAAGTGTTGATATTACACGCAACCCGAATTACTAAGAAGCGTGTGTGTCAAACATATGATAGTGTAATCGTAGGTTCGGCACGCTCGGCATGCTCACATTTCCTTTCTAGTCTTATTCAACTGTTCTGTGCATACACCATAACGTAAGTAAATAAATAAATACACCCAACAGTCACATACATAGTTCTGACCCCACACTAGGATACAAGTCTTGTGTCGTGGGTATCAGGAACTACGAGAGACTTTTCGGTCTCACATACACCCAGACCCGAAACAAATATTTGTGGATCACACAAACATTTGTCTCGGTGCGGGGATCGAACCCGCGGCCTCTCGTTTCGCAAGCTGGTGTCTAGCCAACTGCGCCACGGGGCTGTCCCCGTAAGTTTTATTTAAGTCCATTAATATTTTTTAATAATGTACCTTAATTGTCCTATACTGTTCCTTGATTAATGTCCTGTAATTTATGTTTTCCTATTGTATTTAATAAATATGAAAGCGCTGTACTGAGTTATTTTAAATATATGACAGTGTAATCGTAGGTTCGGCACGCTCGGCTCGCTCACATTTCCTTTCTAGTTTTATTCAACTGTTCTGTGCTTCCACATTCTGTTCTGTGACAGCCCCGTGGCGCAGTTGGCTAGACACCAGCTTGCGAAACGAGAGGCTGCGGGTTCTGTTCTGTCTGTTCACAGGACTTGTATCCTAGTGTGGGGTCAGAACTATGTATGTGACTGTTGGGTGTATTTATTTATTTATTTATTACATTTGTTATATTTTGTGTTACAACACTATTTTATTATTTGTGCAGAATGTTAAAGTGAATGTTTCCAGCTTCACTTATTTTTAATTCTTTTTAATTCGTTGCCTTTGAAGGTACCGAAATATATAGACAAAAAATAATTTTTAGTGATCATTTTGACTTTCATTAATTTCGTTGCGGGTAAAATTTTAGATACATTTAGACTAAAAAATACTTTTCTCTAAACATAACCATTACTAGAAAGTTTAAATGCACATTAAAATGACAATAGATGTTTTGGTACATTTTTATTTATTTACTAGCTTTTGCCCGCGACTCCGTCCGCGTAGACTACAGGGTTGGATTCAGAAAGAAAATAAGTAGTAGTCTATTTTATTCCACAGAGTCCCATTTATGTTATGTCCATACCAAAAATCGTTCACATCGGTCAAATGATTAAGGCGTGAAAGCGTAACAGTCATATAGTTATTTTCTCATTTATAACATATTAAGGGAATTTTTTTTAAAAAACTTTTAATATAATTCTTATATTGTATATATATATATATTACATATATGATGTAATGATGTAATAAAAACCATATAAAAAAGTCTCATTATTCTAGCTTCAAAAATGACGAATTTCCATACAAACTTTCATCCCCTATTCTTATTTTACTCCCTTAAAGGAATTTTTTTTACATACTTTGAATGTCATATTTATTTATATCTAATCAACACCATAAAAAATTAGTTTCAAGTTTCTATCTTTAAAAATGACAATACTTCCATACAACCTTTCATCCCCCCTTTCAACCCCTTAAAACCCCTTTTCCGCAATAAAAAGTAGCCTATGTTCTTTCTCAGGCTCCAAACTATCTGTGTACCAAATTTCATTTAAATCGGTTCAGTAGCAGGAAAGCGAGACAGACAGACAGAGAGTTACAATCGCATTTATAATATTAGTAAAGATTTATTCATCAACAGCGTCAATCATTCGTCATTGAGAGGGTTTAGGCCTTAGTCCACCACGTTGGCCTAGTGCGGGTTGGCGGACTACTTTTAGGTAGGAACTTTTAGGTGTGCAGGTTTCATCACGATGTTTCCCTTCACCGTTAAAATACGTGATAATTCTTTGTGAATACACATATAACTTGGAAAAGTCAGAGGTGTGAACCTGTGGTTTGAATCAGCGACCGTCGAGATTCTCGACCGCGTGTCTAAACCTCGAGGCCATCACTTTTTAAAGCTTAAAGATATTAAATTTTGACAGCCCCGTGGCGCAGTTGGCTAGAGATCAGCTTGCGAAACGAGAGGCTGCGGGTTCGATCCCCGCACCGAGACAAATGTTTGTGTGATCCACTAATATTTGTTTCGGGTCTGGGTGTTTGCGAGACTGAAAAGTCTCTCGTAGTTTCTGATACCCACGACACAGGACTTGTATCCTAGTGTGGGATCAGAACTATGTATGTAACTGTTGGGTGTATTTATTTATTTATTATTATTCGGAATTTTGTAAAGCAAGCTGGGCTTTTGTGTTTCTATGAAAGTGCCGCTACTGCATTCTGTATACCAAGACGACTTTTTAACAATAAGACTTATACATACTCACGCCAGAATCCCACAACGGCAGGCAGTGAAAATTGCCACTAACTATGATAAATAAATAAATACACCCAACAGTCACATACATAGTTCTGATCCCACACTAGGATACAAGTCTTGTGTCGTGGGTATCAGAAACTACGAGAGACTTTTCGGTCTCACAAACAGATCCGAAACAAATGTTTGTGGATCACACAAATAATTTTCTCGGTGCGGGGATCGAACCCGTTGTTGTCACGTTGTCATGTTTGGGTACGATAGCGCAGTAAATATCTGGGGGCACGGCAGTGCCCCCGCCAAGTCGAGCGAAAAAGCGGCACGGCCGTACTATACTTTTCTCGAAGCAACTCAGGCCATTTTCGACACCCTATAACTTCGTTGTAGATAAACCTAGAAACCTGAATTTTTAGTAACCAAGCAAGAATAGTATAAACTCTGTATATTTCAAATTTCATTCAATTTGAACCAGCAGTTTTAACTAGTGAAACTTCCCGATTTTGTCATTCTAAGGCACTTCTAGCCGACATAGAAGCTTCAAATTTGGAATACAATTAGTGTTTAGTGTATAACTTAAGGAAAAATTAAAATATCTTGCAATTTCGGTCTAGTTTACTAGATTCACAAACTGCATAAATAACTTTGTAATCCCATATAAATATATAGGATTACAAAGATACATTTGCAGTTAATAAATTAGTTTACCTATATGTATAAAATAATGGAATAATAGGTGTAGCTAGATAAGTAGGGATGGTATTGAGGTTTAGGCGTGAGGTCGAGAATCCCGGCGGTCACGGGTTCAAATCCTAGGCACACTTATCTGACTTTTCAAAGTTATGTGTGTGTTAGCAATGAATTATCACGTACTTTAACGGGGAAGGAAAATATCGTGAGGAAATATTCATATAGGGTCAAGTAATTTATTCATTTAAAAAAAAACTTGAGTGCGGCAGTTAAAGCCATAAATTAGTTAAAGTTATATCTCTGTTAAGCTTTATGTTGTAATTTTCTGTTAGGTACATTGACAGTACCAATTTATAGTGAAAGAGAGATAAAAACTTTACAATAGGATTAACTTCAACTGACGTTTGACGCGTGCGGCCCTAAATATTTTTAACTAACGCAAAATATAATTATTATTTTAAAATAAAGATCGCGACGCGGCCGCTCTCGTCTCGTATAGGAGGAAGACTACCTACAAAAGTAAGCAAAGCTCATAAGGCAGAGAGTGGGCTTTAAGAAAATCCGTTGTTAGTACTCAAGAAGTAGAAGGTACCGAAAAGGAAAAAGTAGGACTACCACAAAAAGAAATGAGATCCCATAAAAAACAAAACTTGTAAAAAAAACCAAGTCTCGCAACTCAGTTCTTCTACCGTAAAAAGTTGTGAGATCCATGTGATACCAAGTCGATGAATTTATTCAGTCCCCGTTTAAAGGAACTTCTGTCTTACTTAAGTTATTATGCACTTAGCTTACCTAAAATAGTTAGACTTGGCAATCGCATGAAAACACAATGTATCTCACTTTTAGTGCGATTGCCAAGTCCAAACAATTTTATTTGAAACATAACAGATTTTTTATATTGATATGGTCATCGTAAGATGGTGTCTAGTAAGCTAAGTGCATAATAACTTAAGTAAGACAGATGTTCCCTTAAACGGGGACTGAATAAATTCATCGACTTGGTATCACATGGATCTCACAACTTTTTACGGTAGAAGAACTGAGTTGCGAGACTTGGGTTTTTTTTACAAGTTTAGTTTTTTATGGGTTGTATTTTACCACGTAAATGATGTACTTTTATATTAATAATAAATAAAGCAATTCGTGCGGAATTATTCCCTAACCATTACAAAATATTTAAAAATGCACAACGTTAATGTTGAAGTTTTCACTTCTGCCGACACTCCCGGAGTGCCACCCGTTTTTTTATCCTAAAATATTTTTGTTTGAAGAATTAGGTCTTTAGCTGAAAAAGTATTCATAACTTAAAACTAAAATAACTCAGTACAACGCTTTCATATTTATTAAATACACTAGGTAAACATAAATTACAGGACATTAATCAAGGAACAGTATAGGACAATTAAAGTAGGCACATTATTACAAAACTATTAAAAGAATTAAATAAAAGTTAGTTATGGTGTTTGCACAGAACAGTTGAATAAAACTAGAAAGGAAATGTGAGCATGCCTACGACACGGTAATACTATCATACAGTAGTTTAACTCGGCCGCATTTTTGAAATAAATACCTACAGCCGCGCGGTACGTGAACATGCGAAAGGCTGCGAACCTGCACAATTTTAATTCAATCTGCCTACTTTGACTTTCTGTCTATTTTTGTGTTTGTAAATATTTTTTATTTTTATTTAAACAAATAAAATATTTTGTGAATGGAATAGGAAGTGTTCAATAAAAATGCATGTTATTTTTTGATTGAAAGATTTCATGCAACCAAAAACAGCACAATATATAAACACAATATATACTTGTCATATTAAATAGGCAGTTGCACCTATTTTGTATAAAAATCGCGCGATTACTACTTAAAAAACTACACCGCCCGTTTGTCACTCACTTCGCGACTGCCTGCATGCCTTGCGCATGCCGTGATCGAGGCGCGTAGGTATAACTCGCGTTTCGCCCGTTTGTATGAAGTTAAACTACTGTATGATAGTATTACCGTGCCAACGATTAGACTATCATATGTTTGACACGGCCGCTTCTTAGTAATTCGGCTTGCGCGTAATGTCAAGACTATCATAAATGTGTGACAACAAATAGCAGCCCTTCATTTTTGTTTGAAATGTTTCATGATCATTGATCGTGTGATCGTAGTAGAATAGGTGACAGACAAGCGGCGACACTCGTCCCCATACAAAATACTGGCTATTTCCCTTCTTATCTTATTCAGCTGTTCTGTGGGTATTGATCTCTATACTAAATAAAGTAAAATTAACGTAAGTCTTTTTGTCTATGATTTAGTTGACAACTTAACAGTAGTACCAACATGCCAAGGCAATATATTTAGGTACCAAGTAGGTAGGTTTTATAGCGACAAGGTTAAAATTGAATTTACGTTACTTCTTATAAGCTAAGGTAGTTTAATTTATTAATTCAATTGTTTTAAACAGTAATTAGTTCAAAGGAAACATATATCCATTAATAATAACAATAATACCGCCATTTTGAATCTTCTGTCATAATGACAGTTATACTAAAATTAATATTTCATTGAACGTATTTAGTTGTAAAATACTGACAAAAACAATCATAGTTATTTATCGATTCTTTCATGAAAGAAACAAAAACTAAGATGCATTTTCAAAATGGCGGCAAGGATGTAAATAATAAATAGGATATAAAGAATAACAAGGATATTAAATAGAAACCTACATAACCAAATGCCAATACTAAAGTAACACAAATCTATAACACTAAGATTCAAATTTAAAAACAGTCATTCATTTGTTTTTCCAACACGAAGCAAAGGGATCGGAAGTATACAGACAAAAAACCACATTCTTTCTTCTATACCTATTTTCATTACGCAACAGTAATATTTATATTACCACCCAAAAAAAAAACATAATTACAATAATTATAACGATAAAATCAACTTTCGGATGATCAGAAGTCTTAAATTAACCGAGATTTATCTAAGGATATCTTCCAAGGTTACAAATATGAAATAGTGCCATCTAGTGGATTTAACCAACATTAATTGTAAAATTGTACATACATACATACATACATAAACTCACGCCTGTATTCCCTGAAGGGGTAGGCCGAGATGCATTTCGGCACCCACATTTCGCCAGGTGAGCCTGTTGCCGTTTTTCGGGCACATTTCCAGACTCCGTGCTGCTACTGAGCATTTCCTAATGGAAAAACCCAATAACACTGCCCGACCCGGGACTCGAACCCAGGACCTCTAGATCGCACGGCACATACTTGTACCGCGAGACCACGAGGCAGTCAAATTTGTGTGGTCGGCAAAGAGAAGTATTGCTTGTATGACAACACAAAATATAGGTCATGTTAATATTAAATACTTAAGGTTTTAAAAGTCAGTATCTAAGTAGGCAACCTAGAAAGAGTACCTAAGATTAAATTAAAGGATTTTGGAATATTTAAAGGTTTAAATCTAAGTTTAAAGTTAATTTACCTCTGGCTTGTAATCTGGAGCTACTTTGGGCTTCGGTTGTTTCACAATCTTCACCTTATAGGGTTCCTGGAACAGGAAAAAAAAATCCATAAATAAGTGCTGTGGTTATAATTCTTAAACTACTGGTTCATCATTAGCCCCCAATACGTCCCACTGCTGGGAACGGGCCTCCTCTACAACTGAGAGGGTTTAGGCCTTAGTCCACCAGTGAATTTCATTTCATTTGAACCAGTAGTAATGTAAAAAGTAAAAAGCAGTGATGGCCTCGAGGTTTAGGCGCGCGGTCGAGAATTTCGGCGGTCGCAGGTCCAAACCCCAGGCACACACCTCTGACTTTTCCAAGTTATGTGTGTATTCACAATGAATTATCACTTGATTTAACGGTAAAGGAAAACATCGTGATAAAACCTGCACACCTAAAACTTCTTAGGAATTTCTTAGGTGTGTAGTCCGCCAACCCGCACTAGGCCAGCGTGGTGGACTAAGGTCTAAAACCCTCTCAGTTGTAGAGGAGGCCCGTGCCCAGCAGTGGGACGTATTTGGGCTGATGATGATGATACAGAGATAAAGACACAAGATTCCTCTAAATCGTAGAAGAAAAACAGTATCAAATATATTAAACTATACATCTAAATTAGATGATGAAATAAAAAATAATTACCTATTTTTCGTCTTCTACAGTCAACACTCAAAACAATACTGACAATCTTTTCAAAAACAAATGGTCTGCCAATTTATCGATCATTGAAAATCAGCCAAATTATTAGCAACAAGAATTAGGAAGACGAATCTATCAACTATCAAAATAAATAATAGAATAAATATAGACAGTAAATAATGCATGGTATGCAAAATGGCGACGAAAAGACTCGACGAAGTTTTTTAAGGGAGGGGTAAGGGTTTCAGCGTAAAAAAAAACACTTTTTTGTGATTTTTTATCTCAAATATCGATTGAGCAATTTTATTCAAACCTTCTATACATTATTGAGCATAGTTTTGACTATGTTCTGTAAATTTTTCATGTAGAAATATTGAACGACTAGCCCGTAACAGAGCTTCCCCTAGAACGTCTTAAAAAAAAAACAATTTGCGGTGTTCACTGTAACTCGGCTGGAAATTATCTGAAAATGAAAAACCATAAAAAAAATGTCAAATTATAAACAAATCTTCCCCCCAACGTTCTCTGATTATTATTATTTTTTATTTAAACATTTTTGGCGGCCATCTAAAGTGTGAACCGTTATTTTCCACGAAAATTCCCGCCATTTCGTGGGTGGGAAACACCCTTAATGTAAAAAAAAAAATCAGAGAACGTTGGGGGGAAGATTTGTTTATAATTTAACTAAATTTTTATGGTTTTTCATTTTCAGATAATTTCCAGCCGAGTTACAGTGAACACCGCAAATTGTTCTTTTTTTCAAGACATTCTGGGGGAAGCTCTGTTACGGGCTAGTCTTTCAATATTTCTACATGAAAAATTTACAGAACATAGTCAAAACTATGCTTAATAATGTATAGAAGGTTTGAATAAAATTGCTCAATCGATATTTGAGATAAAAAATCACATAAAAGTGTTTTTTTTTACGCTGAAACCCTTACCCCTCCCTTAAATGCTGCCCAACCCAGCTGTCTTCTTCTTTGGGTCTCCTTCTCGAAGTTGTTCCTACCTACTTGTACCGTTGTACCGAGGTAAATGTACTCCTGAACAACTTCGAGAGTTACTCCCTCTAGCGCAATAGTGACGATATTCGCAAGGTGGCAATTCGCTCTAAAGCATTTAATATATGTATATGCGGATATTTCATCATATGAATTGTTGCAATCATTTGAATAATTGTTTCAAGATGTCATCTGTTATGTACTTATCGGTTTTATGGTTTTGTTTATTCTAAATGACAGATAATACTAACGATAAAATTAGTTAATCCATTTTTTTTTTTTTTAAAGCTTTTTTTAAGGTTATTATTATTATTTATTTCAACCAACACAACTTTTAAAGGATTGTTGTCCTAGTTACATCAATATATTCATCATCATCATCATCATCCCTTATACGTCCCACTGTTGGGCACGGGCCTCCTCTACAACTGAGAGGGTTTAGGCCTTAGTCCACCACGCTGGCCTAGTGCGAGTTGGCGGACCACACACCTAAGAAATTTCTAAGAACTTTTTAGGTGCGCAGGTTTCATCACGATGTTTTCCTTCACCGTTAAAGTACGTGATAATTATTTCTGAATACACACATAACTTGGAAAATTCAGAGATGTGTGCCTGGAGATTGAACCCGCGACCGTCAGATTCTGACCGCGTGCCCAAACCTCGAGGCCATCACGACTTACATGACGACTTACTTACATCCACACATTACGAGACCAAAAGTCATAAAATGGTAAAATTACCTTACATTCTTCTTCTTCCTCGATGTACCCGTGATACCCAAACTTCGCTCTGGGCACGGGCCTCTTAGGCTTCTGCAGGAAAGTGGTCCATCTCTTCTCTTCTTTCTTCTTTTTCTCCTCTTCTTCCATCACGATCTGCTCGTTCAGAGCTTTCAGAACTTCGGAGTTTCTCAGAGAAGGCACTAGAGGCTTGATCGGCTGCACTTCTTCGATGTTCTCGTCTACTCGGTGCATGTGAGAAGAAATGACTCTGGAAAGACTAGAAACAGGATTTAGATAGAAACTACGCTAGACATTTCTAAGTTAAGGCGACCTGTAGTAGTTTTCCATATATATATTTAAGATAACATACACTGAAGGCAAAAGGTTACGCGGTCGTGCACCAATCAGATGGTCCGATCAAGTAAAAGAGTCATCGTCATCCAAATTCTATAATGCCGTAAGGGACGCGCTGGACAGAAACCGGTGGAAGCAGATCATCCGCTCCAGATGTCACCCTAATGCTGACCACGATCCTCAGATATGAGGGACCGACCAGCACGAGAGATTGAAGATACAGAAACTTCTGCATTGAAGTCTCACGTAATAGGAGGTTATGGCCGTTTTTTGGGCACATTTCCAGACTCCATGCTGCTATTGAGAATTTCCCAATGGTTGTCCAATAACACATTCGATACGAGAATAGATCGTAAGTCTTCTGTCTAACGGCATATTCTTGTGCCGCGCGTTCTTGAGGCACAAGGTAGTTTTCCATTCTAGAATCACAGCCCCGTGGCGCAGTTGGCTAGATACCAGCTTGACTGAGACTTTTCGGTCTCAATACTCAGACCGGAAACAATTTTTTGTGGATTACAATAACATTTGTCTCGATGCGGGGATTCAACCCGCGGCCTCTCGTTTCGCACGTTGGTCGCTAACCAACTGTGTCACGGGGCTGTCAAAAATGCTTTGATGCTAAGTTTTGCAATTCATCATCATCATCTATTGATGGTGCCATCTAAGAAAGGCTATTGCCTTTCTTCACGTCCACTGTTGGACATAGGCCTCTCCTATGGCACGCCACTGGGCTCGATCTTCAGCCTTCCTCTAATCATCAACCATCAAAATTTTGTCATCAGCCCATATACGTCCCACTGCTGGGCACGGGCCTCCTCTACAACTGAGAAGGTTTAGGCCTTAGTCCACCACGCTGGCCTAGTGCGGGTTGGCAAATTTTGTAATTATCAAAATGTAAGTCTTATAGTCTTATAGTCTTATAAGCAGTGATGGCCTCGAGGTTTAGGCGCACGGTCGAGAATCTCGGCGGTCGCGGATTCAAACCCCAGGCACACCTCTGACTTTTCAAAGTTATGTGTGTATTCACAATGAATTACCACTTGCTTTAACGGTGAAGGAAAACACCGTGATGAAACCTGCACACCTAAAAGCTCTAAAAAAATTCTTAGGTGTGTATTCCGCTAACCCGCACTAGGCCAGCGTGGTGGGCCTTACCTCTCAATAGTAGACGAGGCCCGTGCTCAGCAGTGGGGCGTATATGGGCTGATGATGATGAAATATTTGTTAAGTTAGCTATCCAATTTCCATCGTTTTGAACTAATATTTTCGAAATCAATTTCTGCTTACCCCATAACGTGGGCTTCCCTCAGCATATCTGCTTCTCCAGACACGATTTCTTCTATCCTCTCCTGGGGCATACCTGGCTTACCCAGCGCTTCTGTAGATACAACGAAATCTACCATATAAAAATAAGTCGGGTTTTCCTCCCTGATGCTATAACTCCAGAACGCGCGAACCGATTTCCACGGTTTTGCATTCGTTGGAAAGGTCTCGGGCTCCGTGAGGTTTATAGCTAAGAAAATTTGGGAAAAACTTCAACAGAAAATCGGGAAAATCTTTTTTCACATACAGCGCCATTTTTCTCATATAAATTGTTCTACCTAATATCCTGTCAGACATTTTATGTTTATCCCATCAATACGGTTAATGGTCCCCTCAAATTAAAGAACGTATTTAAATAAAGGTTTGGAATCGACAACATATATCCACAATATTCGAATAATTGCGTATTTTGGATTTTAAACATGTAGAATAGTGTCAGTAATAAAAAGGGATTGACATATTTATTGGTTGTCAAATATTTATGCGTGCATTCAGTAATTTATTTTTAAACTCCTTGGTTTACAATTTACAAACGAAGGCGGGCTCGGTAGTCATCACGTTTTGAAATCTAAAACACTCAACTATGCAATGGAATGCACTTGGTGTTAAGAAAATTGTTGAGTAATGTTATTCACGTGACGATACTCAAAAGACAACTTAGAGATGAATAATTGGTGCTTGAGATTTCATCAATTAGATTGATCTAAGGATTTCTAAAACTACTTAACCGATTGTCATTAAAATTTGTACACATAGTCTTCGAGGAGTCTTTAGAAAGGAGATAGGATAGGTACTTCTTATTTAAAAAAACGGAGGGTAAATAATTGGACAATGATTGAAAAAAGATTTGAATGACTTTTGGTATGCAGATAGGTGGGACTCACCGATGTACATAGGATACTTTTTATCCCGGAAAATTTAGTGTTCCCGTGGGAATGGTTATCCTTACTATTATATAAATGTGAATGTAATGTAATGTTTGTTACGCTTTCACGCAATAACAATTTTTTTGGTATGAACATAAATAAGACCCTGTGAAGTAACATAGGCTATGTTTCATCACGGGAAAATGTAATGTTCCAATGGGATAAACATATTATAAATACGAAAATAACTTTCAGAGTTTTACTTTTACGCCTAAACCATTTGATCGATTTGGGTTATTTGATGTGATGGATAAAAACAGGACCTTAAAAAAGGACATAGGCACCGTTTTTTTAATTCAGTAAGTGCCATTTTGAACACTTGAGGAACGATTTATAGATTCACTTATTATTTATCTTTCTGCACCCAACCCTGTAGTCTACGCGGACGGGGTCGCGGGCAAAAGCTATAAAAATATAAAAATGGCGATTGCAAAACAGGTGTTGTTCGTAGAAGGGTGAAAATTTGGGGTTGTATATATTTATCAATGCTGAATCATAAAAAAATAAAAACTTAAAAATGTCCACAAAATAAAAAAAATAACTTTTGGGTTGGACCCCCCTTAACACCTAAGGGTATAAAAAATAGATAACAACCTATTCTCAGACTTACTGAATATACATATAAAATACAGATTTTGGCCATATTTTTTTGTTTAAAAATTAGAATGGCCAGTAAAAAAATAGAGGTTCATCATAGAAGGGTGAAAATTTAAGATTATAATAATTTATCAATGCTGAATCATAAAACATAAAAACGTTAGGTCAATAGAAAAAAAATAATCATACCCCTAAATGTTAAATCCTTAAATGTTGGCCGATTCTCAGACCTACCTACGATATACCTACACATAATATTTCATAAAAATCAGTCGGGCCGTTTCGGAGGAGTTTGCAAAAAAAACACCGCGACACGAGAATTTTATATGTATGGCAAAACAACGTTTGCCGGGTCAGCTAGTAAGTCATATTATTCCAAGCGCCGGAGCAAAAGAAGTAGGTAAGTAAAGCATCGTTCGGGACCTGAATTTTTTTTTGGAATATGTTCAAGGGAGTCCCCTGAATGTAAATCCAAGTTGGCGCGGCGGGGGGGTTCACTTCAGCCGCCATCTTGGAAAACACGTTTTATCGAATATCTCGCGAACCGCGCATCTTACGACAAAAATTGTAGAAATCATTATTGTAGATAATAATATTTGCCATAGGTTTTTAATTATCAAACTTTTTACAATATGGTTTTCACTAAATATTTAGGTAATGGTAAAAAAAATTTGTTAAAAATTAAAAATAATGGTAACTGAATTGTAGAGCATAAAATTACCTATAAATTTTATCAGAAACTTTTTCCCGTAGCATTTATAGTTTAGGAGCTATACCGCAATTATGCGCCTATTATGCGCCTATAAGTTGCAGTATATATTTCGGGTCGTTCAGAATTTCCCTCTCTTAACATTCCAACAGTATTCAGGTATAAATCCAAACCATTTTTGTCCCCTCGTGACGCTAGGATCGTTCCCTTGCCTGTGTGTGTATTGAAATTTTCGTAGACCCGTCAGTTCTGTTTGGAGCGCTATAATTTTCTGACAGCCCCGTGGCGCAGTTGGCTAGACACCAGCTTGCGAAACGAGAGGCCGCGGGTTCGATCCCCGCACCGAGACAAATGTTTGTGTGATCCACAAATATTTGTTTCGGGTCTGGGTGTTTGTGAGAGCGAAAAGTCTCTCGTCGTTTCTGATACCCACGACACAAGACTTGTATCTTAGTGTGGGATCAGAACTATGTATGTGACTGTTGGGTGTATTTATTTATTTATTTACAGATCGTCTCCAAGTATGGAACTTGGAGGTATGTCGGTCTCACCGATCTACTTTTGGTTGTAGTAATACGAGTTGGTCTTCCTACCGACTGAAACCTCGTGATGTTCCACAATACCCTTAAAAATGAGAAGCAGTGATGGCCTCAAGGTTTAGGCGCGTGGTCGAGAATTTCGGCGGTCGCAGGTTCAAACCCCAGGCACACACCTCTAACTTTTCGAAGTTATGTGTGTATTCACAATGAATTATCACTTGCTTTAACGGTGAAGGAAAACATCGTGATAAAACCTGCACACCTAAAAGTTCTTAGGAATTTCTTAGATGTGTAGTCCGCCAACCCGCACTAGGCCAGCGTGGTGGACTAAGGCCTAAACCCTCTCAGTTGTAGAGGAGGCCCGTTCTCAGCAGTGGGATATATTTGGGCTGATGACGATGACGATGACGACGATACTATTTATACTTGAACTTTAATAACTACCGTCTTTATACAAACCTATTTATTAATTTTAAATAACATTATACGTATTTGTGCCTAATTTTGGAAATTTATTTACATAAAAATGACTGCCTCGTGGTCTCGCGGTACAAGTATGTGCCGTGCGATCTAGAGGTCCTGGGTTCGATTCCCGGGTCGGGCAAAGTGTTATTGGGTTTTTCCATTAGGAAATTCTCAGTAACAGCACGGAGTCTGGAAATGTGCCCGAAAAACGGCAATAGGCTCGCCCCCTATTACCTGGCGAATGTGGGTTCAGAAATGCACCTCTGCCTACCCCTTCGGGGAATACAGGCGTGAGTTTATGTATGTATGTATAAAAATGAATGTTTGTCTGTATGCCATCGAACTCCTCTTAAACGGCTGGACCGATTGGGATGAAAATTTTTGTGTGTGGTCGAGGGGATTCGAGAAAGGTTTAGATTCACAATTGGAGCTGATAGATGGCGCCTTTGTCGTTATGTCAAAGGGCGTGACCGATTGGGATGGAATTTTCTATGTATATTCCAACGGGTCCCTGGATGATTTCAAAACACTATTTGACCCGGTAGGTGGCGCTGCTATCAGCATATCGCTTAAAGCTTTTCCGGGCAGGACGACTTCTGCCGTGACAGCTAGTTTTGTATAAATAAGGATGACTCACAACGGACGGTCGCCCCACTACAGTGTGTAACAAAAGCCACCCGCTGCAGCGGAGCAGGCATTCGTTGGTCTACGCTCGGACAGTAAACATCCAATTTATTGGGAAATTAAAAGTGAATTTTGATGGAAGTTGATTGTTTATAATACAGCTCTAGTTGATAATAAAAATATTGTGTCTCTAAGAATTGGGTTTACTTACTCGCAACTTCTTCATCAACTATAGCTTCTTCCAGGCCGTCTACTATCCCTTGAATAGTTCCCAAGAGCTCTCCTGTTTCAGTTACGTATAACTTAGACTCCCTTCCATCAGAAGATTCTGTGGGCTCCTGGAAATAGGTAAATTCCAAATAATAATATTATTGTAAGCACCGTCCCATCTATCAGTAACATTCCTATCCTTGCCTGGTTGTCTGGTAGAGATCGCTTTTAGCGATAAGACCGCCAATTTATTGTGCCAATTTTTGTGAGTTCTTTTCTATTGTCTATGTTTTTATTTGTGGTGTTAATAAATAAAGAGTTTATAAATAAATAAATAAAAATAAAAAATAAATTCCTGTTAAAAATCGGAAGGATTGTCATATCTATCTGCATCAAACCATATACGTACTACTGCTGGGCACGGGCCTCGTCTATAATTGAGAGTCCACAACGCTGGCCTAGTGTAGGTTAGCGGAATTAAATAATTTATTTAAGTTATCCAAAAATGACATGTAACCTAAATTCTATAACGAAAAAAAATTATTGAAACCTATGAAGTAATTAGAAAGTTATTAGTTTCAAGACTTTTAGGGAAAATTACTTTGTCATTAGAGAAGGATGTACAATATATGAATATAGGCGTATGAGTAAGATAGCTAGTTGTTGTCATTACGCAAATACGGTCTCAAAAATAAAGATCCTATCTTCATTTTTCTAGCAATCTTAATTATTCTATTTCACAGAAATCCTTACTAATATTATAAATGCGAAAGTAACTCTGTCTGTCTCGCTTTCCTGCAAAAACTACTGAACCGATTTAAATGAAATTTGGTGCACAGATAGTTTAGACCCTGAGAAAGGACATAGGCTACTTTTTATCCCGGAAAAGGGGTTTTAAGGGGTTGAAAGGGGGGATGAAAGGTTGTATGGAAGTATTGTCATTTTTAAAGCTAGAAGCTTGAAACTTATTTTTTAGGCTGTTGATTAGATATAAAAAAATATGACATTGAAAGTTTGTAAAAAAATTACCTTTAAGGGTAAAATAAAAATAGGGGTAAAAGTTTGTGTGGAAATTCGTCATTTTTGAAGCTAGAATGATGAAACGATGTGTAGACGACTGTAACTATGTATATGTAACTATATGTCTGTTATGCTTTCAGGCTTAAATCATTTGACCAATGTAAACGATTTTTGATATGGACATAAATGGGACTCTGTGGTGTAAAATAGACTACAACTTATTTTCTTTCTGAACCCAACCCTGTAGTTTACGCGGACGGAGTCGCGGGCAAAAGCTAGTTATTAATATTTTTTTGATACGGTATAATATGTACAATACTTATTATGAAAATGTTCCAAATTACCTGAACGGGTGGCATAGGAGTTGCTCTTTGGGACCTCGCTTCCTCAGGGTCAAATTTAACTGGCTTCACCAACTTTAGATAATCAATCTTCTCTCCATCTTCTATCTTCTTAAAACCCTTCGCTGCTTCCGTACTTTCAGTTTTTTTCTCTACCTTTTCTGTTGTTTCTGATTTAGACTCCTTCACTTCTTCTGTCTTTTGTACGGATTCTTTTACAATCTCTTCAACTTCCTTATCTTCAGCGTCTTTGGTTACTTCTTCGACTTTTGTTTCAGTTTTAACAGATTCTTTAACTTCAACTTCAGTCTTTTCAATGATCGCTTTAGTATCTTCAGGCTTAATTACTTTTTCTTTTGTAATAATTTCTTTGGTCTCGATCACTTCTTTGTGTTCTTTGACTGTCTCTTCGTGAATTTCAGTAATTATAACCTTAGATTCTTCTACGACTGTTTTCTCAGCAGCGTCACCATTCTGAGTCACTGCTCCCGCCTTATCCTCAACACCATTTTCTGTTATTTCAACTATGCCCACTTCACTCTTTTCTTCAACTTTAGATTCTTCTATAATTTTGCCATTAACTACATTATCCTCTTTCTTCTCAGTGCTTTCTTCAACTTTTGATTCGACTTTTTTTATAACTTCTTCCGTAGTCTTTTCAATAACTTTAGGCTCGTTTTCTTTAGATTCTCCATTAACTATATTATTAGTAACCTTTTCTTCTGTATCAACCTTCGATTCCTTCTTTTCTTCAACAACTTCAGTTATTTCTACTTCGCCTTCATTCCCATTTTCGACTATTGTTTTCTCAACTGTCGTAGTCTTCGTAATATGTTTTTCTTCTTTCACATGCTTCTTCGTTTCAATTCCCACTTCTTCTTTGTACTCCTCTATACTCTTGATTGTTTCATCTATAGCTGAAGCGAGGAGGGAAGACTTCCTTTTCATTTCTTGAATTTCCTCCTGTGTATAAGCAAATGTTAATTTGACATTGCCAAGAATGGTTTAATTGTACATACATACATACATAAACTCACGCCTGTATTCCCCGAAGGGGTAGGCAGAGGTGCATTTCTGCACCCACATTTCGCCAAGTATGTATCAGTCCCACGTAATAGGGGGCGAGCCTATTGCCGTTTTTCGGGCACATTTCCAGACTCCGTGCTGTTACCGAGAATTTCCTTATAGAAAAACCCAATAACACTTTGCCCGACCCGGGAATCGAACCCAGGACCTCTAGATCGCACGGCACATACTTGTACCGCGAGACCACGAGGCAGTCTTGATGGTCACGAGGCAGATGGTTTAATTGTACCAGATACAATTATGTTTTAAAGTAAAAAGGATAGCTAGGTACGTCACACATTTACAAATAACTTTCTATATGTTTGTACTAACGACATTAAAGAAACAGGATTTAAAATGGTCATGAATACTCACCTCACGTATCATCAGCAGTCGTCTATTCCACGTAACATCAAAATTGTCATGGGTAGTTCCGTTAGGAAATTTTCAATAGCAGCAGAATGGAAATGCGCTCGAAAAACGGCAAAAGGCTCGCCCCCTATTACTTATATACACAGTAACGTAACTCCGAATAGGTAAGCAATGGTGCATATTTGCACTCATTATTCGCCAATTCAAAGTTCTTCGTAATAGAGGGCTTTTGCCGATTGTAATGGAACCGAGAATCTCCAAATAACGGCACATTATGCCGCAAATTCAATAGTACCATGATGATCGTCGTATGATGGGCATAAATTGTTAGTAACTCACCCTTTTGAAACGGGGAAATGCAGCCCCACCTTTCAACCCTGGCTTTGTGTATTTAGGGGAGGACGGTTTGCTACCAGGCGAGGTGGGAGGGGTAGGTAAAGGAGGGTCATACACAATAGGAGGTTCTACAATAGCTTCTATGTGTGGCACTAAATTCTTCTTAACTATATTTGGGTCTTCTTTTTTCACTACATTTGCATCTGCCTTTTTGACTATATTTGGGTCTTCTTTTTTGACAATGTTAGGGTCTTCCTTTGTGACCACGCTAGTCCGTTCAGGTGGAATCGGGGTAGCACCACGGCTTTTTGGAAGTGGTATCTCTAGCCTGAACACGTATTCATCTGTCAAAGGTGTTGGTGGATGTGTGGACGGAGTTGTAGGCGTGGTTGGAGTTGACGGCACGCTCTTTTCACTCAGACTATCAGTCACTTTCACTTCTTTGGTAAAGTGAGTAGATCTAGCTGTGAAAGAGGCCTCTTGGTCCACTGCGGTTTCGAATATCTCTTGTGACCCAAATGTTTTCGCTTCGCTTATTTCAACCTCCATTTCTTGCGCATGGTCTATTTCTAGTTCTTGGTGCTTTATTATTTTCAGGTCAGCATATTCGTCTTTAGCTTCTCGTACGCTGACATCACCTATTTGCAATTCATCGCGTTTTCGTTCTACCTCTATTGATTGTTCAATCTCCACCTTTTGCTCGCTTACAGACATTTCTTTAATTTCCTTATGCTCTGTTTCTAATTCAGTTATCTCCACAGCTGATTCACGCTTGTATTCAGCATGCGCCTCCATCGATGCTTCCATGCTAACTTCACTAATATGCACTGATTCGTCGTGTTTCGCTCCCATTTCTACTGATTTTGAGATGTGCATTGACTTTTGCTCGCTCTTAGATACTTCTTTCATATCTCCATGATCTGTTTCTATTTCAGTTATTTTTACGGCTGTATCTTGTTCTTCAGTCACTTTAACTACGTCATCAACTTCTTGAACATCGTATTTGACGACTTTTAATTCCGCAAATTCGTCCAGTATCGTTGGAACTCTTTTACCCACTTTAGCCCTGTCTTTCTCTTCAATAACTTCAGTAGTCTTAGCTAGTTCTGCCTGTGCTTGAGCCTTTATCTCCAGCTCTGATAGATCTCCTTTTATTGGCTCGACTTCAGTTACTACAGCGGCAGTTGTACGCACCATTTCCATAGATTCCTGAACATCTACGCTCTTTGCTTGTTCTACTTCGAGTTGAGCGAGTTCGTCTACTTCCGCCTCAACTTTCATCACTTCCAAAGCCACACTTTGGGCAATAATAGTTTCCGAAGCACCAATTAATTTTTCTTTGGTTATTTCAAATTCAGAGACTTCATCTTTGCTTGGTTCCACTTCAGCTACTTGCAGGGCAGCCTTTTGTTCAATTAATGACTGTGACACATCCACAGCTTTTTGAGTACTAATCTTCAGTTCACCAACTTCATCCTTTGCTGTTTCTACTTCAGCCACTTGGAGCGCTGCAGTTTGTGGTATGATAGTCTTGGAGGCGTCAACAGCTTTCTCTTTTGTTATTTCAAGCTCGGCAACTTCATCTTTAGCTGTTTCAACCTCGGCAATTTGAAGTGCAGCTGTTTGAGCTATAATAGTCTTGGACGCGTCAACAGCTTTGTCTTTGGTTATTTGTAGTTCAGCTATTTCATCTTTAGCTGTTTCAACTTCAGCTATTTGAAGTGCCGCAGTCTGCTGAATAATAGTTCGTGAAGCGTCTACTGCTTTTTTCTTGCTAATTTCCAATTCGGATATTTCTTCTTTAGTTGATTTGACTTCCGAAACTTGCACAGCTTTTTGCGCTATAACGGATTTAGACGCATCCACAGACTTAGCTTTGGTTATTTGTAATTCCTTAACTTCATCTCTAGTCGATTTGACTTCAGAAACCTGTACCGCTTTCTGCGCTATTACAGATTTAGACACATCAACAGATTTAGCTTTAGTTATTTGCAGTTCTTTGACCTCATCCTTCTTTGATTCCACTTCAGCTACTTGAAGCGCTGCAGTTTGTTCAATAATCTTTTTCGAAACATCAACAGCCTTTTGTTTAGTAATTTTTAATTCCTTGACCTCATCTTTGGTGGCTTCAACAGATGACACTTGTATCGCTTTATGTTCTACAACTGAACGCGCTGCGTCGACTGTTTTTTGCTTCTTAACTTGAAGAGTAGAGAGTTCATGTTTCGTTGTCGCTACTTCCAGCACTTCCAAAGCTGCCTTTTGTTCCACAAGCGATTTAATCACTTCTTTAGCATCATTCTTAGTAACTTTCAACTCAGCAAGTTCATGCTTAGCTGGTTCTACTTGCGTAACTTGGACGGCGCTTCGTTGTTCAACGATCTTGCGAGACGCGTCATAGGTGTGATGCTTTTGGACTTTTAGCTCAGAGACTTGTTCCCTAACTGGCTGTACGTGCAAGACCTCTAGTGCTGCTTTCTGGTCTACTAATGACTTGATGACCTCAACAGCCTCTCGCTTGCTGACCTTCACGTCAGAGACTTGTTGTTTAGCCATTACTTGAGAGACTTGGACTGCCTTTTCTTCCATCCTTGGCTTAGCGACGCGCTGAACATACTTTTTAGCATCAAAAGTTCTATGAATAGATTTGTCAACTATTTCCGTTTTCTTCGAAGTAGTTTTGACTAGTTCTTTCTCTTTCACGGCAACGGTACGTGGCTGTGGCGCTACGATTGCCTTGTAAACCGGAGGTGGGGGTTTGACTACCTGTTGGGTCTGTTGCATCATCAATGCTTGCTCCAATAAACGTTTAGTTTCGATAAACTCCTCAACTTTTTGCACGGCTTCATGCAAAATATTTCGACTAGAGTACTGTTGCTGCTCGAAGCTTCTAGCTAACTCTTCCCTCCTTCTCATTTCCATCATCTGCTGTTCCCTTCGCAACATTTCTAGTCTCTGTTCCTCTCTTTTCTTCATTTCCATGCGTTCCCTTTCAATCTTCATCTGCTCTTGTCTCTGCATTTCCAATCTTCGTTGTTCCTGTCGTTGCCTTTCCAGTCTTTCCTGTTCTCGTCTTAGCATTTCCATTCTTTGTTGTTCTCTTCTAATCATTTCCAATCTCTCTTCTTCCCTTCTCTTGATCTCCAAGCTTTCGCGCATCTCTAATTCCTGTATTTCCAGGTCAGTCATTTCACCAGAATGGTCTTCGAAGATGACATCAGGATTTGTGTATACATGGGCTTCAACAACAGCTCTATATGTCGGTCTTCCCGGTCTGATAGTTCTTAGAGTCCTAGTCTCTTGTCTAGTCTCCTTTCTTGATTCTGAAGACTGATATCCTGCAAAGCGCATTGTAGATGTTACTTCTCTTTCTTGCGAGGCTCTCCTACTATCAACCTTGGATAGCCATTCCAAAGGATCTCCTTCCTTCCTTACTTCTTCTTCTACAAGACTGCTACTAGATCTGCGCTGTCTGGTTTCTTCAATAGCAGATTTCTCTTGGAATTCACTTATAACAGCTTCCATTTTTTGTGTAAGTTCTTCTGGTTTCCTTTCAGTTAACTGCGCCATTTTAGCTCCAGATGGCTTTTTAGGTTCCTTTACTTCAAAAGCCATTTTTTCTTCCAATCTCCTTTCTTCCTTTACTTCCTCTTTCACAACTTCTTTCATACGCTGCATCTCCTGCTGCCTCTTTTGCTCAAGCGCCTTCTTTTGTCTTTCCTCCGCCACTCTCATTTCCGCTCTTTTTATTTCCTCCCTTTCATAGGCTTCCTCTTGCAATTTCTGTTCTACTCTCCTATCAACTTCCTTTTGGATCCGATCTTCAATAACTGCTCTATCACATTTCTCTTGTTCAACTCTTACTGATTCTTGTAATGATTTTTCCATCATAGATTTTTCCACTGTCTCTTTATCTTCTAAAGAGAAGACAGGTTGAGTGAGAATAAATCTAGATAGCGCGACCATGACATCTGTCAGATGAATGAAAAAAGTTTTTAGAAGCAAATTGAAATGGTAAGAGTGTACAACGCCCTTTATATTGGGTATAGTTTGCAAACCTAAAGTGTATACTCGTTTTTCTGCTGCAGATTTAAAGTCTCCCAGCATCTTCTTCTCCGTACATACAGCCTCTTTTGCTTCCTTCATTTCCTGATAGACATTCCCTCCTCTTTTATCCTCTTGCATTGACATCTTCTGTTCATCTACAGGTTTTTCCACAGGTACGGGCTTAATTTCTATTTTTTTGTCGTAAACAACTGACTCTTTTCTGATATCAACAGATTTGAATTCTTTCTTATCTACGGATTCAATTTGCTGTGGCTTATCTTTGCCATTCTCTGCGTGTTTTTGTAAAACAACGTTTTGTGTAATTTCTTTCTTTTCTTCTCCCTCTATTTTAGAATCGTCTGTACTTTTTGATTCCTTAACCTCTTTCGTCGAGGTAGATAGCTTTTCTATTTTATCTTCTTCCTTTTCATAGCTTCCAGATTTTTCTTCCGTTTTAACGACTAAGTCCGGTTTGCTACTTTGGGCTTCAGTTGTCTGTGGTTGATCGGTTGAGTCAGTAGTTTCTACTTTCTCTTCAACTTGTAATACCTTTTCGGTAGACTCAACATCTTCAACCTGTTCTATAGTGACTTCTGGCTTATTATCATTATCTTCTTGTTTTGTCGGCTCTTCAATAATATCCTCCACATATTTTTCTTCTTTTCTTTCTTCCTTATGACTTTCAAATTTGTGTTCTTCCTTAATAACCCTTACGCCAGGTGTTATTTCAGTTTCAGGCGCTTCCATCAATGAGTTATCTCTTTTATCTTTAACATCTTCAGAATCACTACGGTTCTCTTCTTTAACGTCTTTCGAATCAGTGCATTTTTCTTCCTTAACTTCTTCTGAATCAGCGCATTTCACTTCTTTAATATGTTGTTCATATCTCTCAACTTTAGTTTCTTCTTTAAAAACCTTAACTTCAGGTTCAGGTACCTTTTCCTTTACTTCAGAAGTAACAATTTCTTGTTCATCTTTCACTACTTCAGTTGTTTCATCTACTACTTCCTCTGTTTTGTAAGTTTTAATAACTTGTTCTTCCACAATCGTTTTAACTTCTTTCTTTACTATTTCTTCTTCAATAATTTCTTGTTTCTCCTTAATAATATCTGTAGCTCCATCGGTTTCACGCATTTCTATTTTGTTAATTTCTGGCATGACTTCTGATTTCGTTTCATCAACCGCTAGCTCCTCTTTCTCTTCTTCAATATCTTCTAAGACGTTAGGATAGATCCTTTCTTCCTTTACTTTTTTCTCATAAGTTTCATGCATCTCTTCGTCAACAAACGTTACTATAGGCTTTGGCTCTTTTATAACTTCTGCTGTAGGCTTATCAATTATATTTACTAATCCCTTTACATTTTCCGAATCTTTTATTTCTTTAACTTCGGCAGTATCTTTTGACTTCGTCATTTCCTTTACTTCTTTTATTTCTGTCGTTTCAATTCTATCTTCTCTTATAGTTTTCTTCATCTCCTCAGTGAAAGGAATATCTGTTTGGACGCCTATTTCTGTATTTAATGCTGCTTCTTGCATTTTCTTTATCTCAATCTCTTCCAAGACCTCTTCCATGAACTTTTTCGCTTCTTGTTTAGCTTTCTCCTCTTTTGCAATCAGCAGTATGCTATCTTTTTTAATTTCTTCAACTTTTTTAACTTCTTTTGTTTTCTTAACAACTTTCTTACTCTCTTTTTTCATCATCATTTCTCTCTCTTTCTTCTCCTTTTCAGCAATATATTTAAGTATATCATCACTTACCTCTTTTATTACTTTCCTTTCGATAATATCATCTTTCTTTTCAACTACCTTTTGATTCCTACCTTCAGGATCGTACTGTTCTGACACCGGAAGTTTAAATATAGTTTCAACCGGAAGTTTTTCTTCTTCTTCTTTTTTATCGACTGGTATAGGGAAGTTATCTTGATAATTAGGGTTTAACACAATAGGACTTTCCAAGGGAGGAATATCGGGTAAGGGCTCAGTGGAAAAAGGGCGGTAGCTTTTCTGGCTGTACGGTGAAGCTGTAACGGACCTAGATTGGGAAAATTCAGGACCTAACGGAGTAGGGATGAAAGGAGTGGGGCCACGCGAGGTGGATTCAAGAGGGCTGGGTCCAAGTGGTGTTGGGTCCAGGCTGGGGTCCGAGCCGGGTGGTTCGATAAACTGTTCTATTTTAAATGGTACCTCAGTCGGTTCCGATCGTGGGTCTGAATCGGGCTGTTCGTACTGTTCGAACGGCGCCTCGGGGTCCTCCACCACTGGGTCGTAGAGACCGCTGGAAATAAAATAAATAAATATTAATAATGATAACTGAAAATAATATCATTTAAAATAAATTTAAAAAAATACACCTAACAGTCACATACATAATTGTGACCCCACACTAGAATACAAGACCAGTGTCGTGGGTATCAGAAACTACGAGAGACTTTTCGGTCTTACAAACACCCAGACCCGAAACAAATATTTGTATTATATATCCAACTACGCCACAGAACTGTCAATTAATGTTAATTTAATTAAATTTATGTTTATTTGCGACATATTTTCGAAGTCAACTGCCTCAACTACAACTTTTCATTCCAATACTGTAAGTTGTCCTGAACAGATCGTAGCTGATAAGACCGCCTGATGTAGCTAATGTTTATTTCATTTTTAGGGTTCCGTACGTCAGAATAAAAAAACGGAACCCTTATAGGATCACTCGTGTGTCCGTCTGTCCGTCGCTCACAGTCAATTATCTCCGAATCTACTCGACCGAATAAGTTGAAATTTGGTACAAACATCAATTTCTGTGACCTAAATGCAGAGGTGTGTCGTGAATAGATGAAATCTGTATCATCATCAGCCCATATATCTGTATATGGGAGGTCATTTTGGGGAAAGGTGGAAAATAAAAAAAATTATTTGAAAACTGCATCGTGTGACATAACAAATGGAAGGTCTTGTTGTAAAGATCTTAAATGTATTTTTTGTAATTTAAAAAAAAATAGTTTCCATATTATTCAATCAGTATGTTACGGTTCACAATCTCTATAATATGACGGTATTGATGTTTTACGGTAACATATACGAACGTTATAGTCATCATCATCAGCCCATATACGTCCCACTGTTGGGCACGGGCCTCCTCTACAACTGAGAGGGTTTAGGCCTTAGTCCACCACGCTGGCTTAATGCGGGTTGGCGGACTACACACCTAAGAAATTCCTAAGAACTTTTAGGTATATAGGTTTTATCACGATGTTTTTCTTCACCGTTAAAGTACGTGATTATTCATTGTGAATACACACATAACTTCGAAAAGTCAGAGGTGTGCCTGGAGTTTGAACCAGCGACCGTCGATATTCTCGACCGCGTGCCTAAACCTCGAGGCCAGACTTATAGTGTTACGTACAAAATTCAATTATGAAATATCTTGCCTATTACGAAAAATACCGGTTTTACATTATCAAATTTATATAAAAAGCGAAAATAAAACTCGTACATTTCTAAGTTCATTATAGTGATATCTGGATATAATTATTGCGTATAAAGAAACGTCACTTTTGCCTTCGCCGCTCATAGTTCAAGTCTATATTAAATTCAAGATTTTTTACTGTGGTGCTTCTTTTATAAATATTTTAATTTAATTATATACTTGTCGTTAATAAGATTTATCTGAACCAAACAGATAGCGATGATAATTGGCACGATTCAGTCATTCTAAAAAAATTCAGTCATTCCAAAATTTTGTATACCACCCTGTTCGGAAGGCAGTCATCACTAGAGAAGAAATGGAATGACTGAATCTAAGTGATGTATTTGACATTTACAGGTACAATAAATATAGTTTCATACTAGCTGACCCGGCGAACTACGTTCCGCCTAACAGCCGATTCCTTAATATTTTTTTCTAGCCTAAGTTACTCCTTATTACATCAGCTATCTGCCAGTGAAAGTCCCGTTAAAATTGGTCCACCCGTTTCAGAGATTAGCCGGAACAAACAGACAGACAAAAATTGTAAAAAATGTTATTTTGGTATATACATCCATATACATTTATTAAAAAGCGGTTATTTCAATATAAACAGACACTCCAATTTTATTTATTTGTATAGATTTTCTTTTATTGGTTGAAAAAAAATATGAAATAAATAACGAATTAATTTTTCATCATGAAACACCTTAATAATTAAAGTCTTAAAATATCAACTAATTCAAGAAGTCAATGACCCCGTCTTAGAAACTTAACCGAATATTACCAACACGTTTTTCAACGTTTTATAAACAATTGTTAAATAAAAAATCGTGACAAAGGAAATTCTACAATATTTTAACTTAAAAAACTTTTAACTCCAAAGCAATAAAAGGCAAATCAGGTGTGTAACCCCCGCTTTACACAGTAGTAACACACACACACACACAAAAAAACTCATTTATAAAAGAAGCACTAATTCTCAAACTGAATAACTTAAAACAATCCTTTTTTATATTATCACTGAATTATCACAAAAACCACTTAAAACTTAACAACTTAAGATTATTTTTAATGAAACCAAAACTTAAAACACTAGCCGTACGGCCACGACTCCTTTGCCTGACTACAAATAAAAATCAAACTCACTGGCTTCGGTACGCTAAGTAGTATCTCATTTTTGAATCGGAACCGACTGTCGCTTTCGGTGGTCTGTAATTGATCTAAAACAAAAGTTGACTTGGTTGTGGCGGATATGAAAAAAGGTCAAAATCTTGTTTAATTAGGTCAGGTGTATTGGCATTTGTTTAGGATGAATAATACTTCCGATTCGTCAAGGTACTAACCTCGATTTTAAGTATTTAGGTCATGATTTTAGCGGAAATATAGTTACTATGATATATTATGAGTAACGTCATTGTCTAAATATACTTTACGTAAATAACTTAAGCCAGAAATAATATGGGAAAGCGCCATCTAGTGGCAAGTAACTTAACGATATATATTATAAATAGACTTTTTTTTATTTTTACACATAACCTCACATTTCCATTTTCATTTCCGCATGCACATTTCGCCAAGTATAAGTCCCGCATTATAATAATAATAAATATAAATAATAAATACACCCAACAGTCACATACATAGTTCTGACCCTACATTAAGATACGAGTCTTGTGTCGTGGGTGTCAGAAACTACGAGAGACTTTTCGGTCTCACAAACACCCAGACCCGAAACAAATATTTTTGGATCACACAAACATTTGTTTCGGTGCGGGAATCGAACCCGCAGCCTCTCGTTTCGCAAGCTGGTGTCTAGCCAACTGCGCCACGGGGCTGTCATCACATTAAAGGGGGCGAGCCTATTGCCGTTTTGTGGGCCCATTTCCAGACTCATATTTATTGGGATTTTTATTAAGAAATTCTCCATAGCAGCACGGAGTCTGGAAATATGCCCGAAAATAGCCTCGCTTCCTATTACGCGGGAATGATACTTGGCGAAATGTGGGTGCAGAAATGCACCTCTGCCTACCACTTCGGGGAATACCGGAACGAGGTTATGTGTGTATGACAATCTGTGAAAACTATTTTTGATTATAAAGACGGGTTTAATATTATCATAATTTTATGAAGTCAATGATTGAAATTGACAACACATTGACAGCTAAGAATTTATAACGTTAGCCAAAGTTTAGTGTGCCAGATTAAATATTTAATAGAACTATGACCATTTGAATAAGACTAGGAAGGAAAGAGCCAGTATTTTGTATGGGGACGAGTGTCGCCGCTTGTCTGTCACCTGTTCATTCTACTACGATCACACTACAATAAAAATTTCAAACAAAAATGAAGGCCTGCTATTGGTTGTCACAAATTTATAAAAGTGTTGATATTACACGCAACCCGAATTACTAAGAAGCGACCGTGTCATACATATGATAGTGTAATCGTAGGTTCGGCACGCTCGGCATGCTCACATTTTCTTTCTAGTCTTATTCAACTGTACTGTGGGAGCGTCGCGTCCATGGCAGCGGAGTGGCCATCTTGAAGCGGGATATTCTAAAGGAAAGGCGACCGCGCGCCGAACTTGCTACGAATCGCTTTTAATCACAAGTTAATAAACTTGATTGTCTACTTGCAATTACATGTAAAAGTAAAGTGTGTTTTCTGTTAATTAAAACTGATTTGTAATAAAAAATAAAAAAAAAAACAACGGGTGGCACTCCGGGAGTGTCGGCAGAAGTGAAAACTTCAACATTAACGTTGTGCATTTTTGAATATTTTGGAATGGTTAGGGAATAATTTCGCAAGAATTGCTTTATTTATCAGTATAAAAGTACTATCGTTTACGTGGTAAAATACAATATTTACTGCGCTATCGTACACAAACATGACAATTTATATTACATAATGCGTCTTACACATTTTCGATCAGGGTCACGTGATCTGACGCGAGTTCAACATCCCCATACCCATCCCAAAAAAGTGCACAACGCCGCTAAAGCAGTTTTCGCTTCAATTAATCATTTGGCTCTGATTCCCAAAGACAGCTACTCTATCGAAGATGAGTTGTAATGAAGGCACTCCTTTTTTTCCGCGGGGAAAATCCTATTTACGGGCCATCCCGCCCCCGGAGGGGCGAGGGTATGTCAGACTCACCGGCGCCTTCCGACCCAGCATAGATGTTACCGCCCGTGGATGGACGGCCGCTGGGCCGGGTCCCTACCAAAAATAAATGCGCCGTAATACCGACTAAAAACCCCGCGACGGCCACCATCAGCGCATTCAACGAGACGGCCCTGGTATACCCTGAAGCCAGAGCTATAGATTGGACCAGGACCGCCTCTGCGCGGTGCCAAGAGGCACACCCAAAAGATATTAATAACACCTCGGGGGCCGCCAAGATAGGGACGGCGGCCCTGGTAATGAAGGCACTCCTGCGCTTTCATGTATATTCTTTGGCATATCCAGCGACAATCTTTTTCTTCCTTTCTTCTTTTTAATAAAAGTACCTGGATGACCGAGCTTTGCTCGGATATTTTTTTTTTAAATTGTGTTTTTTGGAAATTATATTTAAGTACGAATTACTAATAAAATGATGAAATATGAATAATGTTACTTAACAGCGCCATCTGCTGTTGTGTCGTTAAAGCAATTAGTTGCTCACAAAAAATAGTATTATTATTCGCCAATTCGCCAATAGATGTCAGGAAGAGTCTACTCAAACGCCTCCTTTTTGTTATTTTTCTTCCAAATGACATTTTGTAAAAATGATTCCTAGCTAGATCGATTTATCGCCCCCGAAACCCCCTATATACTAAATTTTATGAAAATCGTTGGAGCCGATTCCGAGATTCCAATTATATATATACAAGAATTGCTCATTTAAAGATATAAGATTAAATATAATTTTAACATGACTTACCGCGTCACTCGAAGTTGAAGGGTCTCCTTCGCGTCATCTATCGCCTGTAATGCTTCTTCGTGTGTGAGATCCGCTACCACCTTTTCACCAATTTTCATGATCACGTCATCACATTTGAGACCCGCTTTCTCTGCTGGGGACTCTGGAGCAATCTGGGAAAAGAAATTTATGACTTTTGACTTTGACTTTGACATTGTTGATGCCGCGTGGTCTCGCGGTAAAAGTATGTGCCATGCGATCTAGAGGTCCTGGGTTCGATTCCCGGGTCGGGCAAAGTGTTTTTCGCGGGGAAAATCCTATTTACGGACCATCCCGCCCCCGGGGGGCCGAGGGTGTGTCGGACTCACCGGCGCCTTGCGACCCAGCATAGATTTTACCGCCCGTTTTCGGGTCGGGTCCCTACCAAAAATCAATCTCTTGGCACTGCGCTGAGGCGGTCCCGGTCCAATCCATAGCTTTTGCTTCAGGGTATACCGGGGCCGTCTCGTTTGCGCCGATGGTGGCCGTCGCGGGGTTTTTAGTCGGTATTACGGCGCATCGTGATGAAACCTGCACACCCAAAAACTCTAAGAAATTTCTTTGGTGTGTAGGCTCCAAACTATCCGTGTACCAAATTTCATTGAAATCGGTTCAGTAGTTTTAGCAGGAAAGCGAGACAGACAGACAGACAGACAGAGTTACAATCGCATTTATAATATTAGTAAGGATTATAAAGAGGAAAGATTTAATTGTTTGTTTGCATTGAATAGGCTCCGAAACTCGTCGTCGTCATCAGCCCAAATACGTCCCACTGCTGGGCACGGGCCTCCTCTACAACTGAGAGGGTTTAGGCCTTAGTCCACCACGCTGGCCTAGTGCGGGTTGGCGGACTACACACCTAAGACATTCCTACGAACTTTTAGGTGTGCAGGTTTCATCACGATGTTTTCCTTCACCGTTAAAGCAAGTGATAATTCTTTATGAATACACACATAACTTCGAAAAGTCAGAGGTGTGTGCCTGGGGTTTGAACCTGCGACCGTCGAAATTCTCGACCACGCGCCTAAACCTCGAGGCCATCACTGCTTCGAAACTACTGAACCGATTTGAATGATTTTTTGTTTGGGGATAGACGGCACCCACCGAAGTAACATAGGATACTTTTTATCTCGAATAAAAAACGGCACTCCGGGAGTGTTCGCAGAAGTGAAAACTTCAACATTAACGTTGTGCATTTTTGAATATTTTGGAATGGCTACTAAATATTATGGTACTATAATTTACAATAAAAGTAAAATACAACATTTATTGCGCTATCGTACACAAACATGACAAGTATTACATAATGCGTCTTACGCATTTTCGATCAGCGTCACATGATCTGACGCGAGTTCAACATTTTTAACCCATACATACATACATAATCTCACGCCTGTATTCCCCGAAAGGGTAGGCAGAGGTGCATTCCTGCACCCACATTTCGCCAGGTATGTATCAGTCCCACGTAATAGGGGGCGAGCCTATTGCCGTTTTTCGGGCACATTTCCAGACTCCGTGCTGTTACTGAGAATTTTCCTAATGGAAAAACCCAATAACACTTTGCCCGACCCAGGAATCGAACCCAGGACCTCTAGATCGCACGGCACATACTTGTACCGCGAGACCACGAGGCAGTCTAACCCATCCTAAAAAAGTGCACAGCGCCGCTAAAAAAGGTTTCACTTCAAAAACAAAACATGCAGTTGGTTTCACAAAACGTCCGATCGTAAATATATTGAGTGACAAGTTGACATTGCGCGTATCGCGTATAAATAGAGTATTGGCAGGTGAATTAGATTGATTGGGACACTCGCCACGCTATGAAGGTATTCAGCCTCGAATCTAGAAACTCGGCCAGTGGTGATAAACATCACGACTGTACACTTGTAGAGTGGGCAGGCAACAAAATCTATGAGTAAAGTTGAGTTAAGAGTTTTTGCCATGCCTATTATTGGAAGTTTATATCAGGGCTGTTATGGATATCCGAATATCCGAAATAAAAATATATCCGTAACCGTAACCGTATCCGTTTCAGAAGTTTCGGATAGTTTAAGAAAGTCTTGTGTTAATTACAAAATTGATTTTTATATGAGTCGACAAAAAGCGACCAATATCGACTTTAATTTGGACATTTTTTTTATCAAGCTAATGTAGATTGTGCAAAATGTAAACATTGTGATAAAAACTTTTCTTACGAGAGTGTCGAAAACAGTTATATTTTACTTCAATCTGATATCCGTAACCGAAACTATCCGAAACTAGCGGATAATCCGAAATAATTACATATCCCGAACCGTATCCGAAACCGATATAATTTAATTCCTATATCCATATCCGTATCCAGATCCGAAAAATCATATCCATAACATCCCTAGTTTATATAATAACTTGCACTTTAGGTCCAATTTATTCAGTAGATCTCATATAGTCAAAGTCAAAATCACCTTTATTCAAACAGACTTTTACAAGTGTTTTTGAATCGTCACTGTTTTTTTTTTTACTATTACCGCTTCGTTACTACTGTTACATACCTGGCGAAATGTAGGTGCAGTAATACACTTCTGCCTACCCCTTCGGGGAATACAGGCGTGAAGTTGTGTATGTACGTCTTACCTTGATAACGGTAAGTGGAAGACTCTGTTCAGGGTTCCCAGCGATGTCGAAACCCCATAACTCCTCATCGCTGCGGTCAAGATGCACGTCCAGCTCCATCTGTTGGTGAAAAAATGGAATTAGATAGTTTGAATTTAATTCCGCCACAGCTGAATAAGATTAGAACTGAAATAGACAGTGTTTTGTATGGGGACGAGTGTCGCCGCTTGTCTGTCACCTGTTCTACTACGATAACAGTTAACACGACCAATGATAAACATTTCAAACAAAATGAAGGGCTGATATTGGTTGTCACACATTTACAAAAGTGTTGATATTACACGCAACCCGAATCACTAAGAAGCGTGTGTGTCAAACATATGATAGTGTAATCGTAGGTTCGGCACGCTCGGCATGCTCACATTTCCCTTGTCTTATTTAAGTCTTTAGTTCAAATTTTTTAAGGGTTCCGTACCTCAAAATGCTAAAACGGAACCCTTATCGAGGTTGAGCAAACCCTACGCGCGGTAATAAATTGGATGGGAGATTTATTCTTCCTAAAGACGTCATAGAAGGAGACGCCGGGTCAACAGAGACAATTAGACCCGGCGCCCTGCTCTGTGGCAGGGGGCGTTAGAATCCCACCACGGTATCTCCTGCCTGTCGTAAAAGGCGACTCTAAGGGGACCCAGCCCGGCATTAACATCTGCGCGGACGTGACGTCGCCGCGCGCTGGTCCGGAAGGCCGGTGACCTCGACATACGCTTCCCACCCCCCTCCCCCAGGGTTGGCGGGAAGTAGACATAACCAGTTTTCCCCTCGAGAAAAAAAACCTATTTTGTATAATTATTTTCCTAAAACTCACTTCATTTAATCACATAATTAAAGAATTTTCTTTAATATTTACTAATCGGTAACTGCCTCATTGGTCCTACGACTTACAAGTCCTATGTCTCGGGTTTTTATAAAACTCTCAAAAAAAGCTAAAATTCTATTCCGTTGAAATGATACCTGACGAAATGTGGGTGCAGAAATGCACCTCTGCCTACCTCTTCGCGGGATAAGGCGTGGGGTTATGTCATGGTTTGAGACTTGTACTTTAGGAACCATTTCGGTGGTCAAGGTCAAATATGCCGAAGCCGCCGCCCGGAGCGGAAAATTATGCCGCCCCTCCAAATTCTAAGTCAAAATACTTTTAAATAGCTAATTTTAATCTATCGCCGCTTCGGAACGTGTTAAAGCTGTAAAAGAAACGGCAAGAAACTCCCTAAGCAACACGACAACACGTTCTTTAAGAGATAAGCAGAGAAATATTCAAACCTCGCTTTAATTGGGACGAAATCATCATCATTAGCCCATATACCTCCCACTGCTGGGCACGGGCCTCCTCTACAACTGAGAGGGTTTAGGCCTTAGTCCACCGCGCTGGCCTAGTGCGGGTTGGCGGACTACATACCTAAGAAATTCCGTAGAACATTTAGGTGTGCAGGTTTCCTCACGATGTTTTCCTTCACCGTTAAAGTACGTGATGATTCATTGTGAATACACACATAACTTGGAAAAGTCAGAGGTGTGTGACTGGGGTTTGAACCCGCGACCGTTGATATTCCCGACCGCATGCCTAAACCTCCACGCCATCACTACTTTTATTAGGACGAAAATTAACATACTATATCTAAAATAATTACAGAAGCTCATTTACACAATTCTCCAGCTGATTTTAAGTAATATAATTCTAAATGGTGTGTGTGTTTTTTTAATGGAAAAATTAATAATAAATAAATATATAAATGCACCCAACAGTCACATACATAGTTCTGACCCCACACTAAGATACAAGTCTTGTGTCGTGGGTATCAGAAACTACGAGAGACTTTACGGTCTCACATACACCCAGACCCGAAACAAATATTTGTGAATCACACAAACATTTGTCTCGGTGCGGGGATCGAACCCGCGGCCTCTCGTTTCGCAAGCTGGTGTCTAGCCAACTGCGCCACAACAACGCCACAACAAGCTAGTGAGCCACCTGATGTTAAGTGGTCAACTCCGCCCATGAACACCCATAATACCAGAGGAATCATCGGTGTGTTGCCGGCCTTTGAGGAAAATATAGACTCTCTTCTTGAAGGCCCCTAAGTCGTATCTGATTGGAAGTACCGCCGAGGCAAGCTGATTCCACAAAGATGTTGTGCGAGGAAGGAAACACCGAGTGTTTTCAATGAAAGTGCGCACTTTAACGATGAAAGAAAATATGGAAACCTGCACATCTAAAAGTTCTTAGGAATTTCTTAGTTGTATTAGACCTACGCATTAGTCTAGTGTGGTGGACTTGGGCCTAACTCCTCTTAATTGTAGAGGAGGTCCAACAGTGTGATATATATTCTGATGATTTCGTCCACAGAACAGCTGAATAAGATTAGAAGGGAAATAGCCAGTATTTTGTATGGGGACGAGTGTCGCCGCTTGTCTGTCACCTGTTCATTCTACTACGATCACACGACCAATGATAGAATACTTATGTACACGCGTTAGAAGTTATACTTCATGCATAAGTATATATTTTCTCAAATAATATTAGATATATTATGAAATAATTTTTTAACAAAATACGAGTGTGCCTTAGACCACACGACTGAAGTAAAACTTATAAATACGCCCAACAGTCACATACATAGTTCTTAGTTTACACAACATATTACATTTCTGAACGCACTCATAAATATTTCACAACTAATAAATATGTCAATCCCCTTTTATTACTGTCACTATTCTACATTTTTAAAATCTAAAACATATAAACTTTTTTTAATAACTTTATCGTGGCGTTGTGCGCGCGCATCGTAAAAATTTACTCTCATCATTTTTCCCTGACGCACCAAAACAAGTATAACTTCAAAATTCAAACAAACATGAAGGGCTGCTATTGGTTGTCACACATTTATACAATTATTGATATTACTCGCAACCCGAATTACTAAGAAGCGTGTGTGTCAAACATATGATAGTGTAATCGTAGGTTCGGCACGCTCGGCATGCTTACATTTCCTTTCTAGTCTTATTCAAGTGTTTTTTTTTTTCCGTATTGCTATCCCTCTGTCTAAAGCCCCGCTATCTCTAGAATGTTTAGAATGAAAATATCGAGTAGAAATTATAACCACATACTCAAATCTTCCTTTCTATTCTTATTCAACTGTTTAGATTTCATCAATACTTAACAAGGGAGGTCATTGAGCGGGATTTGAACTTGTGAATAGTCAATGAGTAAACTTACCTTGTAGTAAAAACAACAGTCACGACTAACGGTTAAGATTTAACTGAGGGTTAGACTTGGCAGGTATGTCTGTGACACAATTCCTGAACATCTGTGTCGTCTGGCTAACGCTCGTGACTCCAATCGGTTTGTGATTGATGTTAAAATTGATGTCAATCACAATCAATCGCATTTATTAATAAACAAGTGAATTCGGGTGAAACTTCATAAAAAATATGTTAAAGTAGCCTATGTTACCTACTTCACAAGGTACCAGTGGCGGTACTTCTATAGAAGCCCAAAAGCGTTACACGTTAATTGTGTAATGCAGGGTTTCTCAAAGTGGGGTTCGCCTTTCGACGGCAGGGGGTTCGCGACAAGATGTACGTAATGGTGACTTGATGCCTAGCAGCCACGTGCGGCACACATAGTGGCTACAACATACTTATGTGAGAGTGGGTTTTCACACCTGCTCATGATAAAAATTAAATACAGAAATCGGCTTGATACCGAGTCAAAACTAAGGTTAAAATTTCCCAAAATTAATTCAAAAATTGACTCCATTTGCGACAAGAAACAAGCTAACCCATGACATTTATATTAAAAAGATATTTTGAAATAAAAATCTTATTTTATTCAACTATTTTATTATTTTGTTTGGGGGGAGGGGTTAATTACTTAAGAATCAAGGGGTTCGCTGTTACCTGGAAACTTTAACAGAGGTTCGTGAAACCAAAAGTTTGAGAAACTCTGGTCTAGTTTACATACATACATACATACATAAACTCACGCCTGTATTCCCCGAAGGGGTAGGCAGAGGTGCATTACAGCACCCACATTTCGCCAGGTATGTATCAGTCCCACGTAATAGGGGGCGAGCCTATTGCCGTTTTTCGGGCACATTTCCAGACTCCGTGCTGTAACTGAGAATTTCCTAATGGAAAAACCCAATAACACTTTGCCCGACCCGGGAATCGAACCCAGGACCTCTAGATCGCACGGCACATACTTGTACCGCGAGGCCACGAAGCAGTCTGGTCTAGTTTATAATGGTTAATCAATATGGTCAGGATATTCTCATTTATATGTCAATTTGCTATTGTTAAATAAACATTTAAAGATCAGATTATTATTCAGAATTCTGTAAGTTGGGCTTTTAGGCTTCTATGGAAGTACCGTCCCTGCAAGATACCTATCATCATCATCAGCCCATATACGTCCCACTGCTGGGCACGGACCTCCTCTACCATTGAGAGGGTTTAGGCCTTAGTCCACCACGCTGGCCTAGTGCGGGTTGGCGGACTACACACCTCAGAAATTCCTAAGAAGTTTTAGGTGTGCAGGTTTCATTACGATGTTTTCCTTCACCGTTAAAGTACGTGATAATTCATTGTGAATACACACATAACTTGGAAAAGTCAGAGGTGTGTGCCTGAGGTTTGAACCCGCGACCGTCGAGATTCTCGACCGCGTGCCTAAACCTCGAGGCCATCACGCCTATCTATATCTATCTATAAGATACAAGTTTATAATATACAGGGCGTAAAAAGACCGCGATCGTAAACCAAGACATAATAGTTACGATGATATAATTTTGACGATAAAAAAATCCCGACCTTAAATAGGTATTCCGGTTAGTTTTGAGGGAACGTGTGGGGGCGTCCATAAATTACGTGAGGTGTTTTTTAAAATTTTCTGCCCCTCCCTCCCTCCTGGTGAGATGTCGTGAGATTTTATTCCCCCATCCCCCAATCTCACGTGAGATTTTCAAAATGTGAGTTTCTTACGTAAACGCGTTGGATTGTTATTGTAAAAAGAAAAAAACAAATTTGCTTCATGCTTTTATTTACGACTATGTACAATCTGGATTAAATGGACCAAAATAGTATATTGCGTGATATTTGCCGAGACCCCCCCTCTCCAACGTAAGATTAGATGAGATTTGACTCGACCCCCTCCCCCCCTTAAACACCTCACGTAATTTATAGACGCCCCCTGTCAAGTAGCTGTCGCGTCACGTCGGTGCAAATTACTTAGATACTCGATGTTGCATGTTTTAGCTTGCACTTTAATTATTCGAAATAACTCATTTATAGTAAAGCCATGCAAGTTTTTAGTGTGATTAAGCATAGAATACGATGAATATCACTCTTGTCAATTACTATTTTTTTTCTGCATTACAATGCTCGCCCACACGTCGCAAAAACTGTATGAGTACATACACTTTCAGATACAACAGATACAGATGCGGTCTCGCGGTACAAGTATGTGCCGAGCGATCTAGAGGTCCAGGGTTCGATTCCCGGGTCGGGCAAAGTGTTATTGGGTTATTCCATTAGGAAATTCTCAGTAACAGCACGGAGTCTGGAATTGTGCCCGAAAAACGGCAATAGGCTCCCTATTACGTGTGACTGATACATACCTGGCGAAATGTGGGTGCAGAAATGCACCTCTGCCTACCCCTTCGGGAAATACAGGCGTGAGTTTATGTATGTACACTTTCAGATCTTCAGAGGGAAGTGTTTCCTGCATTCCGCAAATTCACCAGATTGTGCCCCTTCTGATTACCATCTATTTCGACCTATGCAACACATACTTGCAGATCAGCACTTATCAAAAAATCGTATGTATCAAAAAATGGATAGCTTCAAAAAATGTTTTTTTTTTAATTATGGAATTCATTTGTCGCCCGAAAAATGGCAAAAGGTTGTAGCTAGCAAAGGAGCATATTTGATTAAAATTAATTTATCTTTTTTATAATACAAAAGTACATACATACATAAACTCACGCCTGTATTCCCCGAAGGGGTAGCCAGGCAGAGGTGCATTTCTGCACCCACATTTCGCCAGGTATGTATCAGTCCCACGTAATAGGGGGCGACCCTATTGACGTTTTTCGGGCACATTTCCAGACTCCGTGCTGTTACTGAGAATTTCCTAATCGAAAAACCCAATAACACTTTGCCCGACCCGGCAATCGCACCCAGGACCTTTAGATCGCACGGCACATACTTGTACCGCATGACCACAAGGCAGTCAAGGCAGTCGCGAGGCACAAGGCGTAATACAAAAGTATTTCGTTTTTAATACATCCCTCAAAATTAACCGGAAGACCTAATATTTGCGGTTCATACAAACACCTTTTTGGTTGCGAGGTTCGAACCCCCGGCCCCTCGTTTCACAAGCTGGTGGCTAGCTAACTGCGCCACGTCATCACATATACGTCCCACTACTAGGCACGGGCTTCTCCTACAACCAAGAGTGTTTAGGCCTCAGTCCATCCCGCAGGCCTACACATCTAAGAAATTCCTAAGAACTTTTAGGTGTGCAGGTTTCCTCACGATGTTATCCTTCACCTTTAAAGTGTGTGATAATTTAAACACAACTACACCACAAGTACCTATTTAATTAAATCTTTGAGCAATCGCACTCAGTTAAATCCTTACTAATATTATAAATGCGATTGTGACTCTGTCTGTCTGTCTGTCTCGCTTTCCTGCTAAAACTACTGAACCGATTTAAATGAAATTTGGTACACAGATAGTTTGGAGCCTGAGAAAGAACATAGGCTACTTTTTATTGCGGAAAAGGGGTTTTAAGGGGTTGAAAGGGGGGATGAAAGGTTGTATGGAAGTAATGTCATTTTTAAAGCTAGAAACTTGAAACTTATTTTTTAGGCTGTTGATTAGATATAAATAAATATGACATTCAAAGTATGTAAAAAAATTACCTTTAAGGGAGTAAAATAAGAATAGGGGATGAAAGTTTGTATGGAAATTCGTCATTTTTGAAGCTAGAATGATGAAACTTTTTTATATGGCTTTTATTACATCATATTTATGATATATATATATACACACAATATAAGAATTATATTAAAAGTTAAAAAAAAAAATCCCTTGATATGTTATAAATGAGAAAATAACTATATGACTGTTACGCTTTCACGCCTTAATCATTTGACCGATGTGAACAATTTTTGGTATGGACATAAATGGGACTCTGTGGAATAAAATAGACTACAACTTATTTTCTTTCTGAACCCAACCCTGTAGTCTACACGGACGGAGTCGCGGGCAAATCGATTAATAAATCGATACATGGTGAAAATTTTGAAAATCGGACATCTCTATCACAGCCTACTGGAAAAAAACATAAATCTAGACGACTGAGGAACGAATTTTAATGACCTGTGTAAACATGATTCGCCCAGTAATTTTATTAACGATATTTACCGCGGTACTTTGCAAAAATAATGTAAGATCTTTAACCGAATCTTTGGGACAAGAGGTTATCGAAGTTGGACCTCAGTTGAAAGGTAAGGTAATTTAACTACGTCAGAACTATGAGACTTTCCACTCCTACAAACAGTAAAAAAATATATTTCGTCGAGGAATCAGCAACACCACCAAGCTCGTTTTTCACAACTTTTCAGGAGAGAGAAAAAACATACATACATACATAAACTCACGCCTGTATTCCCCGAAGGGGTAGGCAGAGGTGCATTTCTGCACCCACATTTCGCCAAGTATGTATCAGTCCCACGTAATAGGGGGCGAGCCTATTGCCGTTTTTCGGGCACATTTCCAGACTCCGTGCTGTTACCGAGAATTTCCTAATGGAAAAACCCAATAACACTTTGCCCGACCCGGGAATCGAACCCAGGACCTCTAGATCGCACGGCACATACTTGTACCGCGAGACCACGAGGCAGTCAGAGGCAGAAAAAAAAGTTTTTTTTTCGTCCATTAAGGCCTAATTGACTGAAGTTTTTCTCGATATCTTTTATGAATGACATAATCTCTTTCTCAAAGAAAAATTGTATGTAAAATTTGAATTTATAAAATTGAAAATACGAATCCAACGATACCAATAACTCGATAAAAATCGAGCTCGGTGGTGTTGCTGTTTCCTCGACGATTTGTAGATCACAAAAATTAGTTTCCTTGAGACGATCGAACTAACAAATCTTCATAATGAATTATATATCATTTACTTTAACGGTGAAGGAAAACATCGTGAGGAAACCTGCACACCTAAAAGTTCTTAGGATTTTCTTGGGTGTGTAGTCCGCCAACCCGCACTAGGCCAGCGTGGTGGACTAAGGCCTAAACTCTCTCAGTTGCAGGGGAGGCCCGTGCCAAGCAGTGGGACGTATATGGGCTGATGATGATCGAACCCATAAGCTTCGAAATAAATCTATACCCAGCATTGGGTCGCTATTTTGTTAACATATCATGTTGTTTAATTAAAAATATTATAATACTAACTGACCCGGCGAACTTCGTTCCGCCTTTTTTTTTATTATGATACCTACTTAATTTAATTTTTTTCTAAAATAAAATAATTCTTCTAAAATAAACGTAGCCTAAGTTACTCCTTATTACATCAGCTATCTGCCAGTGAAAGTCCCGTTGAAATTGGTCAATCCATTTCAGAGATTATCCAAAAATTGTAAAAAACGTTATTTTGGTATATGTACCGTGTATACATCCATATGCATTAATTAAAAAGCGGTTATGGCTAGAAATTTTCCTTAATAAATTCATTATTAATATACTAAAATATGTTTAGTTTTGCTTACTATATTTTTCCGTTTTCAGAACTCCCGCCAGGCCTTGAGGAAGAACCTTCAGCTGAAATTGATCCCTATGACAAAACAAGTTCTACTATACAACTCGCTACCAAGAGGGAAAAGAAAACTACAACAGTAAGCAAAGACATTGAAAGTATACAGCCATTATATTTAAAATAAATTTTAAGACTTTCTATTTAGAAATATGAAAAATGTCCCTCATCGCCTTGTTAGACCTAATTTCTAGAATTTATATAGATATTTCAAAATATCATAAGGTATGGGTTTCATCATATGGATACTAAATTAATAACAGCGAAATTAGCGCCATCAAGTGGTACAAAATAGAATTAAGCAGGGTATTGGGTGACTAATGCGAAATTATATTGTATTATTAAACTAAGAGCTCTGCCTGTATGTAAATGTTCATTTTCTACAATTTATGCATATTATGGGCATATATAATGTGCACAGCATCTATTGATAAATTAATCATTATTTTTCCTTTCATTGTTTAATCACTCTCACTTTCCCTTCAATTTATGGCAATCGCTTTTTTTTACAGCAAAAGACGATAAAAATCAAAATAACTTTTTCGGATCTTATTGTTCAAGCAATATAAACTCTTTAAATGTAATAGGTAGTATTCTACACTAATATTATGAAGAGGAAAGATTTGATTCATCTCTATTCCGATTTAACTTTACAATCGATTTATTAAAAAATAAATTTAAAAAAACTATATTTATGACTACACCCAGGGTGTGGATTCTTGGCACAGGAAAGTTTTCTGGTCTTAATAAACCCTATGTGCACTGGGGGACTTAACTTTGGTCTTTCGATCCCGTGACGCGTGGGGGGGTCTTCGGTGATACTTCGAAAGGCCCTCAGCCGCAGAGGTCAGCTGGAGTCGATGGGCAGAAGCGTTGCCTGCTCTCCCCTACGGTGGACGTGCAGCTCGTAGTTCTCAATCCGGGCGGTGGACCCCCAGTTTCCTGGAACGCGTCGAAACGACACTTGTAGCGCGAAAGATCCGACACCCAGGCACTAGACGAGACCAGGAATGGGCGTCGGCATCTTTCGCGAAGCAATTAAAAAAATAGCGGAATGGAGTGGCGACATTTAGGTCCAGTTGAAAAAAAATATATTTAAACGAAATATAGTTATAATTCCAATATAATTAATAATTATTATTTAAATTACCCAACCCAGGATCAAACCCCAACTGATTATATGCCGGACGATCACCATTCCATGACGCGATGAGTACAAAAGAAATAATTACACTTAAACTTCTACACAAGTACAGGTACATGAATACAACGAGCGAAGCAATGACCTTTGTTTATTTCGCCGGTACATCGAGAAATTTCTCTTATCTTGACATCACGCTAATCTAGAAAATAAATCTCACAGCTATGTGTTTGTATTACATTATATGAACTAATAAGAGGAAATATAGTTTATGTATAACATTACAACAATTATAAAAATTAACTGGCTTTAAAATCTAAACAAACTAATACAAATTTTCGGTGGCAATTTTTAATAGAATACTGATTAAACAAACTAACAAAGCTTATTATTTACAAGTATGTATTTAAATTTAGAATTTTTACGAACAAAAAAATATATTTTAGGATATAAAGTTTTTATTAAGATAACACACAAGCCACCGATACTAACAACATACGCGTGGAATACACAGTGGGAATTAATTATCGCGGCCATATTGATTTGGACTAAATTAATATTAGGTATAATAGAATGTTAATGAAGAAAAATACCGCGGCGAAACATATTTAAAACTTATCGAAAAGATTAAATATATAAGGTTATATTTTACCAATTTTAAGATACTCGCTGTCACATTTCGTTACGTTGTTAAACCACTATCAAGAAATATACACAGCCATAGCAATTTTTACACTATTAAAAGGTTGAAGAAATCACTTGTTGGATAGTAATCAAATTATTCCAGACACGAAAAATCAGTTAACAGCAACCAAGCCAATATTGGAATTAATTATATTAAACTTACCAAGGGGGTTGAAAATGATGCGATCCGCTTTTAATTTCCTTTTCTTTTTTATATTTTAGTATAGCACTGGTTTTACTACTTTTCAAATATGCGGACAATTAATCACAAATACGAATCACATATAGTTGTCGTGCGGACTCTCTGGCGTCGAAATTTCTGATTCTCTCTCCGCGAATTTATTTTGGTCGGCCTATTTCCTTCCTGGAAAACATCGTGATAAAACCTGCACACCTAAAAGTTCTTAGGAATTTCTTAGGTGTGTAGTCCGCTAACCCGCACTAGGCCAGCGTGGTGGACTAAGGCCTAAACCCTCTCAGTTGTAGAGGAGGCCCGTGCCCAGCAGTGGGACGTATTTGGGCTGATGATGATGATGATGATATTTCCTTCCTGAGGCGACAATGCGTACTGCCAGATTCTAGATTGTTCCGTATGACATGAGACAGAGATATGAAAAGAACGGTATAACCGAAGCAAGTCACGCCACAACTACCCTCTATATTTTTGTAAATCCCTGTGGGACTGAGATAGCAATTATAGAAACGAGCGAGATGGAATCATTCGCAGGAAGTTGAGCCGTCGACCGCTATTGTATTTTTTCTCGAAATTTCTGACTGTGGCGTTTGCTATCCGATGTTCTAGAAAGAATTTGATTGCCGGCACCGACGGATACCTTATATGGTCGTTATGCTGCTATCGCTAGTTAAAGCGCGCGGTTTCCATTCAATTGTAACAACTGGTTATTTGTTTGTTTGTATGTAGTTATTAATTGTATTTATTTTATGTTTTTAAAACTTGTTACAACGTAACAAGATACTTGACGGAATGATTTTTGAGGAAAAAGCTGGTTATGGCTCTATTCCCCGCCAGCCCTGGGGGAGGGGGGCAGGAAGCGTATGTTGGGGTCACCGGCCTTCCAGCCCGACGCGCGTCGACGTCACGTCCGCGCGGATGTTAGTGCCGGGTTGGGTCCCTAATCAAACCCTAACCTACACCGGCATACCGACCAAAACCCCCCAGTGGCCATCTCCACGCCAAGTGGGACGACCACGGTACTTGGCCGAGAAGCGCCCACCGTAATTCCACAGCCGCCCGGTGCGCCTCCGAGACGTAATCGTCTCGGCCGTCTCGGAGTTGTAGGAGGCGCAGTGAAACCCCCACTAGCTTGCTTCGGGCACCTCGGCTGTGGAAGGCCACAGTGCCGCCGCTCCTCTCGGGGTCACTTTCAGTGAGGAGGCGCTGTCTCAGCAGCGCGCCCAGCGACCCCAAAGGCCCCTTTTACAACAAGCAGGGGATACCGTGGTGGGATTCTAAGTCCCCCTTGCCACAGGGCAAACATAGACAGAACCTTAGGAAGTAACAGGCCACTTTTAATAATAATAAATGAAATTGATGGGCTACAGATAACAACACAGAAGAAAGTGGATAAAATACAAACGGCTAGCCAGGAGGAAGAAGAGAGCAAAATAGAGAAAGAGTTGGCTGAAATGTACAAGGATAATATTGGTAAATCTTCAATACAATACTACCAGACATATGCAATCTAGTGTCGGTACTTCCATAGAAGCCCAAAAGCGTTACACGTTTATTGTCTAATGTCTAGTTTATAATCGTTTATTGTGGGGTCAGGATATGTCTCGTTTATATGTCAAAATGCTTTTGTTAAATAAATGTTTAAAAGCTTAAAGATTATTATTCGGAATTTTGAAGGCAAACAGGGCTTTTGGGCTTCTATGGAAGTACCGCTACAAATCCACAAAAATTTGTATATGGTCTGTTTGTGAGACCGAAAATTTTCTCATATTTAGTGATATGCGACACAAGACTCTTATCTTAGTCATCATCATCATCATCATCAGCCCATATACGTCCCACTGCTGGGCACGGGCCTCCTCTACCATTGAGAGGGTTTAGGCCTTAGTCCACCACGCTGGCCTAATGCGGGTTGGCGAACTACACACCTAAGAAATTCCTAAGAACTTTTAGGTTTCCTCACGATGTTTTCCTTCACCGTTAAAGTACGTGATAATTCATTGTGAATACACACATAACTTGGAAAAGTCAGAGGTGTGTGCCTGGGGTTTGAACCCGCGACCGTCGAGATTCTCGACCGCGTGCCTAAACCTCGAGGCCATCACGACTGTATATTTTATTCTTATCTTAGTGTGGGGCTTCAAATCTATGTGACTGTTGAGTGTATTTATTTATTTATATGTCTGCTGTATGACTGAGGTTTTTTTTCATGGGAAAGGAGGCAAACGAGCTAGTGTTAAGTGGTCAACACCGCCCATGAACACCCATAATACCAGAGGAATCATCGGTGCGTTGCCGGCCTTTGAGGAAAATATAGGCTCTGTTCTTGAAGGTCCCTAAATCGTATCCATTTGGAAATACCGCCGAGGAAAGCTGATTCTACAAAGATTTTGTGCGAGGAAGGAAACACCGCTTGAACCGCATTGTTGAAGAAAGACATTCATCCAAATATATGCGTTTCTTGAATTTTCAGATTACAAAGCAGACAGTAGCGAAATAACTAATGAAACAACTACTGTCGAAATGATTGAAGAAAAGCCTGCATTGAGACAGAGAAAGTAAGAATTTTTGTTTAAATGATACATACATACAATGGCGGTACTTCCATAGAAGCCCAAAAGCCCAACTTGCCTTACAAAATTCCGAATAATAATCTTTAAGCTTTAAATCTTTGGACTAAGGCCTAAACCCTCTCAGTTGAAGAGGAGTCCCGTGCCCAGCAGTGGGACGTATATGGGCTGATGAAGAAGCTTTAAATCTTTATTTAATATAATAATAATAATAATAAATTTATTTATTAACCTTGAAAAAATTTACACAAAACAGTTTGCAAAAACTCTCCACACTAGGCACTGCCTGTCTCGTGGAGAGTTTTTTTACAGGAGTATCTTAAAGCTAGTAATAACGGTGCTGAATATATAATTAAAACAAAATGGATAATCAAATATTATAAAACAAAAAAGAAAGAAAAGATGTAATGATTTTTACGATGCGTGTTTAGAGTTACTTAATACATTTCAAAAAGTCTTCTGAGAAGGAGTAAGACCAATTAACCAATTCTTTAGTTAACTTATTTTTAGCTTCCCAGTAATTTAGGTTAAGAATTTTGTAGTTTAGTGTTTTAACAAAAGCAATTTGACAGCCCCGTGGCGCAGTAGGCTAGACACCAGCTTGCGAAACGAGAGGCCACGGGTTCGATCCCCGCACCGAGACAAATGTTTGTGTGACCCACAAATATTTGTTTCGGGTCTGGGTGTTTGTGAGAGCGAAAAGTCTCTCGTAGTTTCTGATACCCACGACACAAGACTTGTATCTTAGTGTGGGGTCAGAACTATGTATGTGACTGTTGGGTATTTATTTATTATTTGTAACTCCTCCTTTATTTATCTTTCTGATTAACTTCGTTGCGGTATTTTGACAAATTTAGGTCCCCTTAGATTCGCTGAGCTTCATTGCTCGGCGTCGCTACTGTGCGTGATGTTGATCCTGGAGCACAGGAGTTACAGCAGGGTGTGGTAGGATAGGGAAAAACACAGATGAGAATATCCTGACTCCACAATAAACAATTTTAAAATAGACATTACACAATTAACGTGTAAAGGTTTTGGGCTTCTATGAAAATACCTGCATACATACAAACTCACGCCTGTCTCCCGTTGGGGTAGGCAGAGACTATAGAGCGCCAAATGTCACGATCCAAACACACTTCTTTCGCTTCCTCAACTTATCCTCTTCATGCACGTCGGTTTCAAGGACTCTTTAATAATAATAAATACATCCAACAGTCACATACATAGTTCTGACCCCACACTAGGATACAAGTCCTGTGTCGTGGGTATCAGAGACTACGAGAGACTTTTCGCTCTCACAAACACCCAGACCCGAAACAAATATTTGTGGATCACACAAACATTTGTCTCGGTGCGGGGATCGAACCCGCGGCCAATCGTTTCGCACGCTGGTGTCTAGCCATCTGCGCCACGGGGCTGGCTTTATGTTACCCTTTTTAAATAATTCACCTATTTGATGCTTTTAAGAAATCGGTCCACCCATTTCAGTGATTAGCCGGAACAAACAGACAGACAGACAGACAAAAAATGTAAAAAATGTTATTTTGGTGTATGTACCGTATATACATATACATATATTCATAGATACATGCAGTAAAAAATGGTTATTTCAATATTACAAACAGACACTCAAATTTTATTTATATGTACGTAGCCTAAGTTACTCCTTATTACATCAGCTATCTGCCAGTGAAAGTCCCGTTAAAATTGGTCCACCCGTTTCAGAGATTAGCCGGAACAAACAGACAGAGACACACAAAACTTGTAAAAAAACGTTATTTTGGTATATGTACCGTGTACACATCCATATGCATTTATTAAAAAGCGGTTATTTCAATATCACAAACAGACACTACAATTTTATTTGTATGTAGGATTAAGTAGGTATAGATTTTGCAAATAAAGTCAAAGTCAAAGTCAAAATATCTTTATTCAAATAGACTTTTACAAGTTCTTTTGAATCGTCAATTTTACACATCTTAATTTTTTAAACTATTGCCGCTTCGAAACGTGTTATAGCTGTGGAGAAGAAACGGCAAGAAACTCCCTCAGCAACACGACATGTCATTTTTTCTTTAAAAAATCAGCAATATAATTACCTATGTCTTTTTTTCATTACATTATTTAAATTTTACATTATAAATGTCATAACGATACAAACTGTAGCAACAAAACAAAACTCCGATCAATTTACTTACTCCCAGGGCTTATATAATAAGACAGGTAATAATTATGGTGATTATAAAAACGTCAAAATTTTAATTTCATTTTGAGGGATTTCGTAGCGTCAACCCTCTCAGTTGTAGAGGAGGCCCGTGCCCAGCAGTGGGGCGTATATGGGCTGATGATGATGATAATGATGAATGTGATTGAAATCACCGTGTCTTCGTTTCCGATCACGGTCAGTTTATACCTTGTATGCCTGTTAGGTGTATCTATTTATAATGAATCGTCTTTCCAGCTTCAAATTTCAGCCGGATTTGAACAACAGGGCTGATATCGAGCGCTTCAGGACTTCAATAGACGAGATAAGCTGTGAAAGAAGTGTCACCAAACTGAGCGGGGTAAAGCATATACAATAATAATAAGTAAATACTCTCTCGACTGCCTCGTGGTCTCGCGGTACAAGTATGTGCCGAGCGTTCTAGAGGTCCTGGGTTCGATTCCCGGGTCGGGCAAAGTGTTATTGGGTTTTTCCATTAGGAAATTCTCGGTAACAGCACGGAGTCTGGAAATGTGCCCGAAAAACGGCAATAGGCTCGCCCCCTATTACGTGGGACTGATACATACCTACTTGGCGAAATGTGGGTGCAGAAATGCGCCTCTGCCTACCCCTTCGGGGAATACAGGCGTGAATTTATGTATGTATGTAATAAGTAAATACACCCAACAGTCACATACATAGTTCTGATCCCACACTAAGATACAAGTCTTGTGTCGTGGGTATCAGAAACTACGAGAGACTTTTCGGTCTCACATACACCCAGACCCGAAACAAATATTTGTGGATCACACAAACATTTGTCTCGGTGCGGGGATCGAACCCGCGGCCTTTCGTTTCGCAAGCTGGTGTGTAGCCAACTGCGCCACGGGGCTGTTATATATATATTTTAATTTAGATTCAGCATTTTTTAATTTAGTAAGTAGTTAGGAAGTAGTGATGGCCTCGAGGTATAGGCGCGCGGTCGAGAATTTCGGCGGTCGCAGGTTCAAACCCCAGGCACACACCTCTGACTTTTCGAAGTTATGTGTGTATTCACAATGAATTATCACTTGCTATAACGGTGAAGGAAAACATCGTGAGGAAACCTGCACACCTAAAAAGTTCTTAGGAATTTCTAAGGTGTGTAGTCCGCCAACCCGCACTAGGCCAGCGTGAGGTCAGTTGTAGAGGAGGTCCGTGCCCAGCAGTGGGACGTATTTGGGCTGATGAAGAAGAAGTAGTTAGGAAGTAGAGATTGCCATGAGGAATAGGCTCGTGGTTGAAAATCTTGGCGGTCGCGTTTTAAAACCCCAGGCACCTCTGACGTTTCAAAGTTATGTGTGTATTCACAATGAATTATCACTTGCTATAACAGTGAAGGGAAACACTGTGAGGAAACCTACACGCCTAAGTTATTACGAATTTCTTAGGTGTGCAGTCCGCCAACCCACACTAGCCCAGTATGGTGGACTAAGGCCTAAACCCTCTTAGTGGTAGAGGAGGCCCGTGCCCAGCGGTGGGACGTATGTGGGTTATATGATGATGATGTTTTTATTTACAAAAGGCAAGAAATTTTGTTTTAGATTGTTCGTTTTAATTTAATTACATACAATTACACACACAAATAAATTCATTAATAACAGACTTTTATTACAAACCATCGGTTTTTATATTCAATACATAACTTAAAAGCGTTAGATAATATAACTAGGTGAAGGGAAATAGCCAGTATTTTGTATGGGGACGAGTGTCGCCGCTTGTCTGTCACCTATTCTACTACGATCACACGACCAATGACAAACATTTCAAACAAACATGAAGGGCTGCTATTGGTTGTCACACATTTATAAAAGTGTTTATATTACACGCAAGCCGAATCACTAAGAAGCGTGTGTGTCAAACATATGACAGTCTAATCGTAGGTTCGGCACGCTCGGCACGCTCACATTTCCTTTCTAGTCTTATTCAACTGTTCTGTTTTTTCAATACTAAAATAATCCGTTTTTTTTTTACAGGAACAATATAGCAACGCTGCAATGACGATAAACGTCTCATTTTTCGTATTTTCGTTTTATTTATTGGCTGTTTGTTAGATTTCCATGACTAAACTTTGATTGTACTAAAATATGTCTTTTTTATGTGAATTTAGTTCCGCTATCAAAAATTAGTTGGAGCTACATTGGGTAATGTAAAAATGTAATGCAAAATTTTAAAGTATTTTTAAGCAATAAAAGTAATTATTTTTCACCGTTGTTTTTCATTCCTATACGAATTGATATAACTTAGTTTACTCTATGGAGAGTAAAGGTAAGGAGTGTAATCTAGAACATGCAAAGTGTCTTACTTACTCCCAGGGCTTATTATCTCCAATATAATCTGAAATTTTATAGTATGCTTTTTTGTAAAGCTTATCTTTAATTTATTCCTTAAACTTTGTCAAGGGAAGCTCTCTAACTAAGTAGCTAAGTGAGATTATAATCTATCTAACGAGATTGTAAACTGTCGAAAGATTGTGAACCGTAATGGATATAAAAGCACCTCGCGCGCTGATTGGTTGAATACTAACCTAACGTAACCTAACTCTATGGATATAGAATGGTCTACTGTAAGGCCGACAAATCAGGGACAGCCTTCGAATATCACGTCACATTGTAAGCAGTTCACAATCTTTCGACAGTTTACAATCTCGTGGTCTCGCGGTACAAGTATGTGCCGTGGGATCTAGAGGTCCTGGGTTCGATTCCCGGGTCGGGCAAAGTGTTATTGGGTTTTTCCATTAGGAAATTCTCAGTAACAGCACGGAGTTTGAAAATGTGCCCGAAAAACGGCAATAGGCTCGCCCCCTATTACGTGGGACTGATACATACCTGGCGAAATGTGTGTGCAGAAATGCACCTCTGCCTACCCCTTCGGGGAATACAGGCGTGAGTTTATGTTATGTAGATTATAATCTAACGGTGTTTACAATTTTACGGTGACATATACATACTTAAGTACACATAAGGAAGTGTACATAACAGTACACAAAAGTATGTTAAATGTTCAAACAGATTCGGAGGTTTGGCATACAAACTTTTTACTACTTGAATTATTAAATTATCTAAGATACTTTTATCCAGGAACAAAATCTCATGGGTTTACAAATAAAGGAAATTTCAATTTTCTTCCAAAGCAGTCGGGAGCAAAATCTAACTAAACAATAAAAGTCAGTTATAAATAAAACTTTATTAATGTTCTATGTCGTATTTACAATAAGATCATATTTATAGTTAAAAAATCTTACATATTAATTAAAAACGAACATTACCGGCCAGCCGAAGATTCATTTATAACATGCATTCATTTTCAGCCCAGCTATTGTAAAAAAGGCAATATACCGGCCAAACCGGAGAAATCTATTTACTCAGATATAATTTACTATTCAATAAAACCTGCTATTTTCTCCATTCCTATTGTATAAAATTACCAATACAGTATAACACAACAATCCGGCTAAACCGAAATAATGTAAATTGAACGCAAAATCGCGTTGTAACCAAGTATATTTTGCCTACTTTCTTTCCTACACTGTACAACATGTCATCAAATTGATCAATCCGAAGATCATATGCTTTCCAATACCGAAGTTTTTCAGTCTAACTAAAAGCTAAAAAATATTATATTGCTTCCATCTATATTACCTATCGGCACAATTTTTTCTGTATTTATTTAGGCCTTAGTCCACCACGCTGGCTTAGTGCGGGCTTTTGGACTCTCATACCTAAGATATGAATTTTGGATATCTCAAGTATTCCTCGCGATGTTTTCCTTCACCATTTACATGCATTTAATCATTTATCGATACAATCGATATCGACTTAAAATTAGCGTAAAATACTTAAAATTCATATTGCAAACTACTTATTAATAAAATTGCACTATTGACAATAACTATTGAATATAACAACGATTATTGGGCCATAAATGTCTCGGAGCGGGTATCGAACCAGCTTGTCGTTTCATAACCGACACTTCACCAATAAACCTGGCTATGTTTCAAAAACCGTTAGTACATTAACTGGCAGTGACCTAAGTGATTTATGTTACATTCGTGTTTTTGCCGGCAAAAAAGTTAGCAATCATCTCTCATTAGTTACTACTGTTGTGTAGGCATTTCCAAGCAATATTAATCACTAAGACTTTGTTTACCACATCATAGACTCACAATTATTCCAGGGGTCGAAACAAAACAGTCCAAAAAGTCTGAGTTTGCCGACTTAGATTTTTAGAAAATCTGACATTGTGTGACCATTTTAACAATTTTTATATTACAAATATTATTTTTTCAGCATTTGGATATACTTGGGCTAATATAGATAGTGGTTTGTTTAAAAAAAAACTAATAAGATCATTTTGTCATACCATTATATACCTTCCTTGCCAATCAACTTAAAGTCTGTAAAAATTTGACCATTATTGATAAAAACTGACTTTAACTGACCAATGTACAAAAATCGGTCTTTTTTGACTTATCCGACCCCTGTTATTCCTTCATATTCCCTATAATTTTTCTGTCCCAAATTTTTTTTTTCACATGGGATACCTATTCTTATGAATACTGACATTCCGGTAACACACTACACAACACTTAAATCACTCTAATTTTATACACCAAGTACTGTTAGAGTCGTCCATTATGCTCTGTTCGGCTATAACTTGTTCCTCTACTTGTATCTCCTCCATATGCAAGTCTGGTTGGCTTTGTATAACTTCAACTTCTACAGTCTCCCTGCTAATCATCCCGATGAGTTCTGAATACTTTGCCCGTTGCTCTTCTGTCATGCTCGCTGGATTGTGATGTTTCAAATGGTAGTTTAAATGGCTGCTTTGCTTGAACCGTTTATCACATATCCCACATTGGAACGGTGCAACATTCGTATGGGTCCTCATGTGTTGTTTCAAGTGTATTGACTGGCAGAAACTCTTGGTGCAGACCACACAGCGGTAAGGTTTGTGTTTTGTGTGGATACGGAGATGCTGCTCGAGTCCTGACTTCTGTGTGAAGGCTTTTGGGCAGTAGGTGCAGGGGAATGGCCTGTCACCGGTGTGCATCCTCATGTGTTGGAGTACTCCACCCTGAAAATAACATATCCCATAAAAAACAAAACTTGTAAAAACAAAACAAGTCTCGCAACTCAGTTCTTCTGCCGAAAAAAGTTGTGAGATCCATGTTATACCAAGTCGATAAATTTATTCAGACCCCCGTTTAAGGGACCTTTTGTCTTAAGTTATTATGCACTTAGCTTACCAGAAAACATCTTATAGTGACCATATCAATATGAAAACACGATGTATCTAACTTTTAGTGCGATTGCCAAGTCAAACATTTTATTTCAAACATAAAAGATTTTTAATACTGATATGGTCACTATAAGACCCTCTCAGTTGTTCAAAGTCAAAGTCAAAATCACCTTTATTCAAATAGACTTTTACAAGTGCTTTTGTATCGTCAATTAAGTTGTTTTTTTTTTAAACTATTGCCGATTATGTTGAGGAGGCCCATGGCGAGCAGTGGATCGTATATGGACTGATGATGATAAATAATAATCGTCACCTGTTGCGTGAATCTCTTGTGACAGATGTTACATTCAAACGGCTTTATTTTCACGTGCGCCGTTGACGCGTGCTCGTTCAGATCTTCCTCCTTCTGGAAACCTTCGCCGCATACCTGTAATAATGTCAAATTATAACTTGTATGCCGTGACGGAAAGTGGCGTGACGCTCCATTATGGCGTCATGCAAGTCCAACGCCACAAACGTCTATTGAGCTTGGCGAAATCATGATCATGATCATCAGCAGCCCAAATACGTCCCACTGCTGGGCACGAGCCTCCTCTACAACTGAGAGGGTTTAGGCCTTAGTCCACCACGCTGGCCTAGTGCGGGTTGGCGGACTACACACCTAAGAAAATTCTTAGAACTTTTTAGGTGTGCAGGTTTTATCACGATGTTTTCCTTCACCGTCAAAGTAAGTGATGATTGGCGAAATGTGGGTGCAGAAATGCACCTCTGCCTACCTTTTCGGGGAATACGTGAGGTTAGGTATGTATGTATGTACTACAATGATTTTCCAACCCACATCCTGAGTGTGTGAGTGAACGTTAGGTAATCCTATTAATGTTGATAACGGTAGCTCAATAAATTCAGTTGTCTCATTGTTTTTACGTGCCTATTCATATTTAAAATTATTGAGTGAGTGGTGAATGAGAGAGTGAATGAATGAATGAAGGAAGGAATGAGTGAATGAAGGAAGGAAGGAATGAAAAAATAAATGAGAACGAATGAGTGGATGAATGAACGAGTGAATGTGTACTGACCTTGCAGCAGAAAGGCGCAAGCTCCTCCCCCTGGCATGCGAGTGGTTTCTCGCACACTTGACATCTCAGCCAGTTCCGTCTTCGCGTGTGTTCATCACGGTAATGTAGGGAGTATTCGCAGCACGAGAAGAACATTTGGTGACAGATCCCGTCTCCTACTAGCCGCGATGGCTCCACGCATTCGAACGGACCACTGGGGGAAAAGAATAAAAACACTCACAGTCATAGACTGTTATACATGACTAGCGGTGGGCGATTATGAGATATACTAATGAAATCATTCGATTATGAAGATGTCTCGAGATAACTCCAATTACTAATTTAGTTGGTAGTCGCATTCACGAGCAACTAAAATTACAAAATGATTCATTTCATTCTTTCATCAATCATTCATCAGTAATTTATCTACTCGTATAACTAAATTTCTAAAAAAAATCAAGACCTACTGTCCAGTCTAGACGAGATTAGTAGTGCAAATTAGTGACGTCATTCGATTATGAAAATACATTAGTTACTAATTTCATAATCGATTATCAACATTAGTATTAGTAGGATCATTCGATTATCAAAATCATTTTCACCACTAGTTCTGACCCCACTCTAACATACAAGTCTTGTGTCGTGTATCAGAAACTACGAGAGATATTTCGTTCTCACAAACACTAGCATAGCTTGGTAAATTCTCACGTTATGGCTTGCGCTTCTCTCTCCTTCTTCGGCGCGGCTCTCTCCACCTTCTCCTCTTTCCTCTCAGCCTTTCTCTTCTTCACGACAGGAGGGTCTTCAGACTTGATTATTATATAATTCACATCGTTTGACGCCAGGCCCATTATGTTGGACGGCTGAAGCGAAGAAAGCAGTTGCTCTTTCCTCTTCTTCTCTAAATTCTCGTCAATTGTGAGTTTTGCGTTTGATATATGCTGTAAAAGTATTTATTACATGTAAATAACACACATCATCATCATCATCATACGTCCCACTGGTGGCTACAAGCCTCCTCTGTAGCTGAGAGGGTTTAGGCCTTAGTCCACCACACAGGCATAATGCAGGCTGACAGACTATATATAAATATAGTTAATTATTAATTGTATTATATAATGAATAAAATTTTTATTTATGTAAAGTATATATGTGCGTATAATTTATTTATTTATGTGTGTTTATATTAATTTCATTCTTTTTTTACAATTTTTATGACTACTCCCTCCACTACAATGTCAATCCAGTAATGTAAGTTGTCAGGAAGAGATCACAGCCAGAAATAACAGTGCCTGTAGTAGTTATTTCTTTTTCTTATTGTGGTATACCTCATTTATGCTGTAAATACTTGTATCATCATCAGCCCATAGACATCTCACTGCTGGGCACTGACCTCCTCTATCACTGAAAGGGTTAAGGCCTTAGTCCACCACGCTTACCTAGTGCTGAATGGCAGACTACACACCTATGAGTTTCCTAAGAACTTTCAGGTGTGCAGGTTTCCTCATGATTGTTTCCTTCACTATTAAATGATGTTATTATTCATTGTGTCAAATATACAATAAAGTATATTTAATAAATAAATACATTTTGTAAGGCTATTTTAATATAGAGTTCCACATACCTTAACAGGTGGAGTGATGCTTGGCATCTGGGTCCAAACTTGAGGGTCTCCAGTGGCATAGGAGTCTATATGTTCCATCCGAGCGTGGTTGTTGAGGGCTGTGGTGCTTGCAAACCCTTTGCAGCAGAGTCTACAGTGGACGACATCATCAGAATCGTCTAAAACTTCTTTCTGTAATAGATATTTAAAAAAATATAATTAAAATATGTTACACTAGCATTTGCCTGTGACTCGACTGCAGGGTTGGGTTCAGAAGGAAAATAAGTTGTAGTCTATTTTACTATTATATTATTATTTTACTCATTTATATTTAATCCCTTTGTTTGTAATTTTTTTTACAAACTTTGAAAGTCATATTTATTTATATCTAATCAACAGACTTAAAAAATAAGTTTCAAGCTTCTAGCTTTAAAAATGACAATACTTCCATACAACCTTTCAGCAATGGGACATAAACATAATATATGAACTGATGGTGATGGTGATGATAAGTATTATTGACTGGGTAGGCAGATATAGCACCTCTAAAAGTACAGGCACAATTCAAAATCGTAGCATTTTAGTTAAACACAATCAAATAACCTGAATAAAATGGATGGGAGATGTCTCATTATTTGTTTAAACAGATGAAGTTAGTGGAATGGAGAGTCTAAGTCTCATAATCGTTAATCTGCTGGGAGCTGAACATTAAAAACTTATTAAGTACATGGAGTGCAAAGACATATAATATGTATAATGTGTCAACTTACCTTTATTTTCGGATGCGGTTTAATATTCAGGAATGCGGACATTGTAGAAAACTCACTAAAACACGGTAAAAGTAATGAATATGTAAAAATAAACACAATACTTATGCATGTAAGAAATAGACATAATATTCAAGAACCCCAAAAATGATATTATAACCTTTAACAGTCACTACACAGATTTCACAAGAAATAAATACGATTTGATGATAAAACTGCAATACAAAAACCGATTAATAACATTTAATAGTTCAAATTAAATTTTTAAAAGCGGGAATACATGTCAAAAATAACTTTTTAATAAAAAAAAATATTTTGGTTATGGCGACGGTTTGTGAGAAAAAAAAGTAATAAATACTATGGATTTTTAATTCAAAAAAAGTGGAGTCACAGAGCTGTAGTTGTACGTTGTTCTCTTATATAGCTTTTCGTGATAATAACAAACAAATACACACCTAAAAATGTATTTTTAACCTGTCACACAATTAATTTCAATGCGTTTGATAATAGCTCGGCGTTTGTTTTTTTTTTAATTAAAAAGTCAAAAAAGAAAAAAGAAAAAGAATGGCGCGGTTTCAAAAATTGTTAGTAAATGTCACTTACCACTGCAGAAATGAGATTTAATACGTTTTATGCTTATTTTTAAACAAAATCTATCCCAATATATGTAAAATAATCAAGGCGTGATTGAGTAAATGCACAAAGACGCCATTTCGTGAAAGGTCGAGAAGCGGCACATTACGTATGCACTGACATTCTATGGATGTATACCGACGTTTGTTTGAAAATCTGTGGTTATTATTTCGTTACTATTTTTGTCACATTTAAAATAAAGCCGACTAAATTATGACTGGGTTTTAAAACGACACAATATTATTTTTTTTATTTAGAGATGTATAATTATATATAAATAATCTATATTTTACTTGATATATATTTAATCGATAGTGTTGCTAAGTAAATACTTGCTTTTTGGCGAGACAAAAATTTTCAATTTAGCTCTATTTTAAATTTGTTTTATCTCCTATGGCAGCAAAAGCTACAACTATAAAAGAAGCCATAAAAAAATGGGAAGACAAAACGGGCCAACATGCATCCACAGCAACTGAAGTCAGTTTAATATTTCAGTGGCCACCAATTGAAAAAATGGATAATACTTTGTCATGCCTTACTAATTGCGAGTAAGCTTAAATATAAGTTGAAATAAAACAGATAGCATATACGTACTAGCACACATTATCACGTTTAGTCTGAAGGGGTAGGTAGGGGTGTATGCCTACATCAGCGTTTCGTCGTTTTTTTAAAACGTAAAAGGCGAGCCTATAGGGTGACTCTGTGCTGCGACTGAGCATTTCCTAATGGAAAAACCCAATAAAACTTTTCCTGACGAAAGAAATGATCTCAGAACCTCTTAATCACTTGCAGCAAATTTGTGACACGAAACAGTTAAAGTATATCATTCGTCTTGATAACATCGTTAAACTTTTTTAACAGAGGCTACCCTTACTCTTAAATAGAAATGTATTTTCAGAAAATTAAGTCTGTCGACAAACATGATAGAAAAAGTCTCGGGTTTGAATAGTTTGAAGAAATTGCGAGTGCTGTCACTCGGACGGAACTACATCAAGTCATTTGCTGGAATGGTAAGACATTATTTAATTATTATGTATTGACATAAACTCCTGGTAACATTTTTTGAGCCGTTTGTGCTCATTGGTATTTTATTTAGACACCGTTAAAATATTCTTCATATAATTGGCTTTTACAAGTATATTTGAAACGGCAAATTAAGTTACCGCCGCTTCAGAACGTGTTATCGCTGTGGAGACGAAACGGCACAAAACACCCTCAGCAACATGAAATGTCTTTTTTAGCAATCTATTTACAAAATTTATTAATTGTAATAATTTCAATTTTACATTATAAATGTCATAACGATACAAACTGTAGCAACAAAACAAAACTCTGATTATAACTAATCCTAGACAAGTGGCATAGCATCTTTAACCAAGACTCGGTGCTTGCTATTCTCGTTGGTGGCTACCGCGTTAATAAAACTTTTATTTGTCACTAGAGGCGTTGGTGTAGAGTGAGGTTTCAAATGTCATACGCCGATGGCGCCAACTGGTGAGGATATTAACGATAGCCTCCATTGTAACGTCTCATAACTACTATGTGTATGAAATTATTTTTACGCAAAACGTTATTATGGATGATTTTCTTAACGTCGTCTCACTGACGACTGTATTTTTTGAAAAATTCTGCAATATAAACGCTCCTCATGTAAATATTGTAATGTTTTAGGAATCACTCGGGGACACGCTAGAAGAATTGTGGATATCATACAACTTAATAGAAAAATTAAAAGGGATTCACGTGCTGAGGAGCTTGAAAGTATTGTACATGAGTAACAATTCGGTTAAAGAGTGGAGTGAATTCAACAAGCTTCAGGTACATAGTAGAGGTTTGTCACAGAAATGAATTAATTTAAGACGTCCACAGCTGAACATAAGCCTCCTCCAAAGACTTCCAAAGCGCTTTGTCGAAAGCGTCAACCTTCTTGAGATCATCAGTCCACCTTGTGATTTAATTATACGGATGGAATTCTCAAAAAAATCATGAGTCATATCATAAAGTGTATTCATCATCATCATCATCAGCCCATATACGTCGCACTGCTGGGCACGGGCCTCCCCTACAACTGAGAGGGTTTAGGCCTTAGTCCACCACGCTGGCCTAGTGCTGGTTGGCGGACTACACACTTAAGAAATTCCTAAGAGCTTTTAGGTGTGCAGGTTTCCTCACGATGTTTTCCTTCACCGTTAAAGCAAGTGATAATTCATTGTGAATACACACATAACTTCGAAAAGTCAGAGGTGTATGTCTGGGGTTTGAACCTGCGACCGCCGAGATTCACGACCACGCGCCTAAACTTCAAGGCCATCACTGCTAAAAGTGTATTACCTTTAATAATAAATATATTTAGATAATTTATCGCTTAAAGTAATCATTAAGAACAGTTTACTTAAGTCGAATATTTTCGAAATCAGGTTCCCTTAGATTCGCTGAGCTTCAGTACTGAGCATCAATACTGTGCATGCTGTTAATTCTGGAGCTCATGATAGGGACAAATCTAGTTATACTAATAAATCATTTTCTTTAATAAGTAATAATAAAACTAATGACCCTTGTAAGGAACTACCACACCTAGACGACTTGTTGTTCGTCGGGAATCCTCTCTACGATGGCTGCGAGCTGGAAGTATGGCGCAGCGAAGCGGCCAGACGGCTTCCGAACCTAAAGAAACTTGACGGAGAAACAGTTTTGAGAGAGGACGATCCGCCTCTAACTGTTGCTGATATGCAGGTATGAAAATTATATTCGTGTAAAGCTTAGTGACAAATGATAAAAGATAATATTGTTAGGAATCAGAATGAGATTGACACAAAAGCAGGTCATATTCAAATATTTTTTACAGCCATCAACTAAATTATTATATGTGGGTAGCAATATAAATTATGGCACAGCTTAGCCGTGTGATCTCTCCAACGGTTCACGAGCGAATGCTATCCCATGTGGCACTGCCTTATATAGACACTACCGCCATCTTGTTACGTTCGTTCAGGATCTCTCAATTATACCGTACCTGATTGTACGCAATATGCTGTCGAAATAGACTATCAATTGCCGAGAGACGCTCATCACTCAATATGTAGGTATCCGCCCTAGAGCGTCTTAACAAACGTATGGACGATAAATATAAAAATATTTATCAATACCTCAGTTTATAAGTTAATGTAGTAAAAATAAAGCTTTAATTGGGTTTATAAAAATTAACAGTAACCATATTACTCGTTCTGGGTTGAAGCATACCAGATTTAAAATTTTAATTTGGATCTAATTTTTGACACTAATTTTATCGATATCGACATCGCATAATCCCTAATTGTTTTTTTTCCAGCCTGATGGCGGCGACGGCGTCGAAACACTTGTCAGTGCGGAAACGAATGATTAAATGAAATAGCACAGATTAAAAAAAAGTATAAATTTATTTCCCGCCTTTTTATTATGAAATGACACGAATTTTGAAATTATTTCTTAGAATTAACTTGTATGATTTGAATTCAATGATTAGCCCTTTGTAGAGCATCATCATAAGTCAAGACATTAAAAATAGACGAGATTAATAACTTACTGATATTTTACAAGAATAAATGAACAATTCCTTCAGAAAGCATTGACTGTGAAAAAGGAATGGCTCACGAATTTATTTTCGGCAAAATTTCCAAGGGTTTAAAATACAAATTACATATTTATTTAATTTGTTGTACCGTATATGTATATGTATGTATGTACACAATACTTATATTAGTCTTTTTGTAAGTATTTATCAATTTACGCCTATTTATGTTTTTCTGGGATAGTTATTTTGACTTTACTCACAAACTAATATGTAGCTTAAAACCAAATTGAAACATAAATTCACATACAACAGCTATTTAAAACAAAAACACACACATCATAGAAAAAAATAATTTTATTTACATAGTAAAAACTATTTATTGTACAGTAATCCAAGGCATATTCTCATTATTCAAATGTTCACTTATAATAACATAAAAATACATACATAACCTCACAATGGTCTTGTTGGTGTAGAACTGTAGACAGACATAATTAAGTCAGACGTTTTGCAGACACAAATTTCCGTAAAATTTCCCTCCTCCTTCCTCCCTTTCTCCAATTCTTCTTTCAATATGGCAAACCCGTACAACATATTTTAATTTTGATCATATATTAAAATAAAAAATATTGTAGAATATTTTGACAATAATAGTCACACTAGGCCAGCGTGGTGGACTAAGGCCTAAACCCTCTCAGTTGTAGAGGAGGCCCGTGCCCAGCAGTGGGACGTATGGGCTGATGATGAATAATCATTCATTTAGGCAGACACTGTACAGGTTAGCTGTTGCAAATAACTCAGCCTCTATTTCTCAGACACAAATTTCTGGTCTTGCACAATAAATCCCTTTTGTAAAATCTCCATTCGTTTTTTCAATATAGCCAACCCATAAAAACATACCTCAATTTTGATCATATCATATTGAAATGAACAAAAATTGTAGAATCTTTTCACAATAGCCATACAACTTAATGTTACAGTGACATTATTTTTTAAATTATACAAAATTTATGAGCAAACACTGTCTTTCCGTTTCTCGCCTACTTCTTAATTATATACAGATATTCTAGCGTGTATCGCCAGATAGGTAGGCAGGGATGAATTTGTGCACCCACATTTCACATGTTAAAAATAAAAGCCAATTACACTTTGGCAGCAGTGATGGCCTCGAGGTTTAGGCGCGCGGTCGAGAATTTCGAAGTTATGTGTGTATTCACTATGAATTATCACTTGCTTTAACGGTGAAGGAAAACATAGTGATAAAACCTGCACACCTAAAAGTTCTTAGGAATTTCTTAGGTGTGTAGTCCGCCAACCCGCACTAGGCCAGCGTGGTGTACTAAGGCCTAAACCCTCTCAATTGTAGAGGAGGCCCGTGCCCAGCAGTGGGACGTATATGGGCTGATGATGATGATGACACTTTGGCTGACCCAGGAATCGAAATTGGTACTTCTCCATCACACACAACCATATCAACCACATGACCAATGTAGCAATTGGCTATTTATACCCATTAAATTATAATGGATCATTAAATCTTCTCTTGTATCCAATTATGGACACTTTTTCAAATATATATTCTTAATCTTTACACCCAAATTGTAGATTATATATTTTACATGTAAATCCTTCTTAAATGTTGTGCTGTAGTTATGGCATTGCATTGTGGGCATATCTTCTTAGACTTTAAGGATTGCAGCCAGCATACCTGTAAACAAATAATAAATAAATTCACCCAACAGTCATATACATAGTTCTGATGTCACACTAAAATAAAAATATTTTGGACCAAGAGTATCATCATTATCTACCCATATACATCCCACTGCTGGGAACGGGCCTCCTCTACAACTGAGAGGGTTTAGGCCTTTGTCCACCACGCTGGCCTAGTGCGGGTTGGCAGACTACACACCTAAGAATTTGCTTAGAACTTTTAGGTGTGCACATTCCCTCACAATGTTTTCCTTCACTGTTACATACATACATAAACTCACGTCTGTATTCCCCGAAGGGGTAGGCAGGGGTGCATTTCTGCACCCACATTTCGCCTGGTATGTATCAATCCCACGTAATAGGGGGCGAGCCTATTGCCGTTTTTCGGGCACAATTCCAGACTCCGTGCTGCTACTGAGAATTTCCTAATGGAAAAACCCAATAACACTTTGCCCGACCCGGGAATCGAACCCAGGACCTCTAGATCGCTCGGCACATACTTGTACCGCGAGACCACGAGGCAGTTAGTCTGTTAAAGTAAGTGATAATTCATTGTGAATACACACATAACTTCGGACAGTCTGAGGTGTGCTTGTGGTTTGAACCCGCAACCGCCGAGATTCTCGACCGCGCGCCTAAGCCTCGAGGCCATCACTACTTCTATGGTTATGTATGTATGTATATTTACAACTGATAAACTCACCTCGCAGTAAACATGCCAACACTGTATTGAAACGGCAGGTGAAGTATATGGACCGAGGCAAATAAGACATTTGGCCTGAAACAGAAATTAGTACATATTAAGATATATTTTAGAATAGCTGACCCGGCGAACTTTTCGCGATTCTTTAATTTTTTAGTTTTTTTTTTTTTATTATGATACCTACCTAATTTCACTTTATTTTTACTTATTCCAAATTAAGTTATATTGAAAAGGGCGGGAAATGTTCGGATTGGAGGGCGCGTTTTTTGTTTTTCTCACATATAATTTATATTTTTTTTCTTGATAATGGTGAACCCCTGGATTAAGTGTTGCTTTTAGGTGTTGTGTGTGGTGTGTTTGATTTAGTTTTCCCTTTTTTCTACCCTGTCGCGCTGTATTTAGTGAGTCTTGTCTTTTCTGGTGATTGTTGGCGAGAGGATGGAGGAGCCTCCTGATCCAGGTGGGACGGTCCCACCGATGCGGTAGGATGGGGAGGGAGGAGGCGAGGAGTGAATCGGATGCGCTGTGTGCAATATCGACGAGTGGTGCTTGATTCTCTGTTCACTTTTGTAATGTTGGGATTAAGGGTTGTATGTGGGAGGGACGGGGGGCGCGCCTCCAGTTTGGGAATTTCCCACCCTTTTTCTTTCATCATTCATCATCATCATCATTCATACTAATGAAATTAAATTACTGAAGACTTGGCAGCATGGTCTTCGACCTTAGCTGGTTCCTTGAGGAACAAAAATAAATAAATAAATTAAGTTATATTTTTATTGACAAAATAGCTGGGTATGCGCGTGAGCTGCGCGCGGTATTGGACAGTACTTGGACATTGCAACATTACTTTATTTTTCTAAATAAACGTAGCCTAAGTTACTCCTTATTGCATCAGCTACCTGCCAATAAAGGCCCGTCAAAATCGGTCCAGCCATTTCAGAGATTAGCCGGAACAAACAGACAGACTGACACAAAAACGTAAAAATATATATTTTGGTGTATGTACTCAGTATATTCATATACATGTAGCAAAAAACGGTTATTGCAATATTACAAACATACACTCTAATTTTATTTATATGTATAGAATACAATCATCATCATCAGCCCATATACATATTTTGTCCCACTGCTGAGCATAGGCGTCCTCTAGAAAGAGAATAGTTATCATCAATTGAACCAAAAAGGCCTTTATAGAGATTTTTTTACTCACTTCAGCTGCTCCATTCTGCTTTCGTTCCAACTCTTTGATTCTCGCCTTCAAAGCTTGTATTCTTGTCTGAAAATTACAATTTATTTGAATAAATAAATGAATACTCGGATTGACAGTGGCAAATGAATATGTTAGAGGAAGTTTGAAAGTGGCCCCTGCGATAGATAAGCTGAAAGGAAACCGTGGTATGGGCAAGTTATGAGAAGGGATGAAGCATATGCAGGTAAAAAAGTAATGAGTATGAAAGTTGAATGATGGACAAGCAGAGGAAGGCCCAAGAAGAGACGGATAGAGTGTGTGAGGGAGGATATGAAAGAAAAGTGGGTGAATGAAGACATGATGGCTGATAGGGATGTTTGGAAAGATAAAACATACTGCGCCAACCACAAATAGAATTGGGAACAGGGCTCGGCGATGGTGATGAATGAAATACACCCAAAAGTCAGTGGCGGTACTTCCGTAGAAGCCCAAATGCGTTATATGCCCAAATTGTGTATTGTCTAGTTCTTAATTTTTTATTGTGGGGTCAGGATATTCTCATTTATTTGTCAAATTGTTTTTGTTAAAAAAGATTTAAAGCTTAAAGATAATTAGACTGCCTCGTGGTCTCGCGGTACAAGTATGTGCCGTGCGATCTAGAGGTCCTGGGTTCAATTTTCGGGTCGGGCAAAGTGTTATTGGGTTTTTCTATTAGGAGATTCTCAGTTACAGCACGGAGTCTGGAAATGTGCCCGAAAAACGGCAATAGGCTCGCCCCCTATTACGTGGGACTGATACATACCTGGCGAAATATGGGTGCAGAAATGCACCTCTGCCTATCCCTTCGGGGAATACAGGCGTGAGTTTATGTATGTATGTATGTAGATAATTATTCGGAATTTAGTAAGCCAAGCTGAAGCTGGGGGCCACAAAAACAGAAAAACAGACCATAATCTAACTAAGACAAGTAATAGTTATTCTGATTAGATTGACATCAAATATTTTAATTTTTTTTTGTATTTTTTTAACGTCAACATCACAAACCGAATCGGTGAATATGGCAAAATATGTAGAGAACACTGGCGGTACTTCCATAGAAGCCCAAAAGCGTTACACGTTAATTGTGTAATGTCTAGTTTATAATTGTTTATTGTGGGCTCAGGATATTCTCATTTATATGTCAAATTGCTTTTCTATTTATATAAACTTTCAACTCCTCTTAAACGGCTGGACCGATTAGGACGAATTTTTTTGTGTTCGAGGGGATTTGAGAATGGTTGAGATTAACAATTGGAACTGATAGATGGTGCTGTTGTCAGTATGTCAACCGGCTGGACCGATTGGGATGAAATTTTCTATGTATATTCCAATGGGTCCCTGGATGATTTCAAAACACAATTGGACCCGGTAGGTGGCGCTGCTGTCGGCATATCGCTTAAAGCTTTTCTGGGCAGGATGACGTCTGCCGGGACAGCTGGTATTAATAAAGATTATTATTATTGAAAATGTTTTATGGTAACCTGGACTTTTGGGCTTCTATGGAAGTACCGCCACTGGTTTAGAATAATTGTTCTAGAATCTAGATAGTATTAATCACCTCAGCGCTTGCTTCCACTAATCCGTTGGGTCTTGGGACTAAATTTGCTACCACAGGCTGCTTCTCTTCGCTGCTAGCGTCTGCCATGTCCTGGGAATTCGTGTCAGCTTCATTTGTTGGTGTTATGTCTGCCTGGAAGTACAAGTACACGAATGTTTTAGTATTACACACTCAAATTCAAACCTGTATGCCTAATGAGATAGGCAGAACATTCCTGAGCCCATGTTGAGATATGCTTCCAACATAATAAGGTGCGAGGTTGTTGCCATTTTTTGAGAACATTTTCCAAACTGGTTGCTGCTAATGAGAACTTCATCATCAGCCCATAAACGTCCCACTGCTGGGCACGGGCCTCCTCTACAACTGAGGGGGTTTAGGCCTTAGTCCACCACGCTGGCCTCGTGCGGGTTGGCGGACTACACACCTAAGAAATTCCTAAGAACTTTTAGGTGTGCAGGTTTTATCACGATGTTTTCCTTCACCGTTAAAGCAAGTGATAATTCATTGTGAATACACACATAACTTCGAAAAGTCAGAGGCGTGTGCCTGGGGTTTGAACCTGCGACCGCCGAAATTCTCGACCGCGCACCTAAACCTCGAGGCCATCACTGCACACAATGAGAACTTACTAATGGAAAATTCTAATAAGATGTTTCCTGACGCGAGAATCGAATGTGTCCGAAAAACGGCAATAGGCTCGCCCTGTATTACGTGGGACTGATACATACTTGGCGAAATGTAGATGCAGAAATGCACCTCTGCCTACCCCTTACGCGAAATACAGGCGTGAGGTTATGTATATATGTATGTATGTATGTACCAGTGGCGGTACTTCCATGAAAGCCCAAATGGGTCGTTTTCAAATTGAGGGCCAAAAACATATAATCTGATTTTATTGCCATGTTGTAATTGCTATAAAAATTAACATTACTGTTAATAAACCAAATAAGCCAAATGTCAGGCCATGATTGTAGGGAGCCCAAGAATGATGAGTAAACTGGATTTTAAAACTATACCATATGTCGTTTTTAATAGCTCTCATATCCCTTGGTGCTCCGATGTTAAAAATCTAGGGCTTCAAATTGACTCCACTTTTAGCTGTCGAGCTCAGGTTAACCCGGTGTCGCAGAAAGTCACAGGGTCTCTTCGCACTCTGTATCGCTTGAAGAACTTTCTTCCCTCAAAAACCAAAGCGTTGCTTGTGCAAACCTTAATATTCCCTATAATCGACTATGGTGACGTGTGTTATTTCGATCTGAATGCAGAATACCTCAATAAGTATGACCGCCTTCTTAATAACTGCATTCGATTCATTTTTAACCTTCGCAAATATGATCACGTTTCCTTTTTCCGTTCTCAGCTCAACTGGTTACCTATCCGCCAGCGCCGATCGCTGCGCGCGCTCACTACTCTTTTTTCAATTATTAAGTCTTCTACTACGCCCTCCTATCTGTCTCCTCTCTTTCGATACCTAGGAAGTAACCATGACAGGAACCTTCGCTCTTCCAATAATCTTCTCCTTTCATGCCCTTCTCATAGCTCAGACTTTCTTCACTCTTCTTTCTTCATTCAGTCTATCCTTCTTTGGAACGCATTCCCTCTCGAAATCAGGATGTTGACCGCTTATCGTTTAAATTAAGGGTTCGACAACTATTCTTAAAACGATTGTCAGAAGCTCCATAGTATGTATTATATTTGTATATATGTGTATGTATTTATATTTTATACTTATATAAATAGCATTATAGTATATCTATATGTATTTTATGTATATATGTTTATGTAATGGTCTATTTAAATATATTTGTTTATTTTAATTTCTATTATAATTATAATATATTCATATTATATATTTTTAATCATGACAATTTATATTTTATGCACCTATTCATTAATATATTTTCTCTGCATCACCCCAAGGTTGACTGGTAGATAATGCCTTAGGCATTAAGTCCGCCTTTATACAATGTATATAAAGCATAAATAAATAAATAAACAAGTTCTTTGAGGCGCTAATGTGCTCAGTATAACAAATCCCATAACTCTATTAATTACCAAGATATACCCATAAAACTAACTCAAATCTCAGAAGTGTGACCTTAGCCAGTTTATTTTTTAAAGTTACTTGTTAATTGCTTCAAAACTTAAAAATGTGTGCTGAAAATTGCACATTTCATTTTTCCATTGTCTAATATAGTTTTCTATGAAGAATATTAACCCTTAAAACAATATTAAGTATTTTAAAAAATACAGCTAAATAAATAAAGACAAACATACATAAACTCACGCCTGTATTCCCCGCAGGGGTAGGCAGAGGTGCATTTCTGCACCCACATTTCGCCAGGTATGTATCAGTCCCACGTAATAGGGGGCGAGCCTATTGCCGTTTTTCGGGCACAATACCAGACTCCGTGCTGCTACTGAGAATTTCCTAATGGAAAAACCCAATAACACTTTGCCCGACCCGGGAATCAAACCCAGGACCTCTAGATCGCTCGGCACATACTTGTACCGCGAGACCACGAGGCAGAGAGTAAATTTTTTCAAGGTTAATAAATAAATTTATTATTATTATTATTTAATATAGTTTTCTAGGAAGAATATTAACCCTTAAAACAATATTAAAAATAAATACAGCTAAATTAATAAAGATTTAAATAATAATTATTATTCGGAATTTTGTAGGGCATGCTGGGCTTTTTGATTTGTATGGAAGTGTATGTATGTATGTACTTACATCAGGTGCTATCCTGGACGGTGAGTACTGTGGCGGTCCATACAACTCCGTGTCTTCATCACCGTCCACCACCTGAAAGTACCAACAAAAGATCATACAATTTATGTCCAGAGATTTTTTTTATTGTAATACAAAATAGTAAGCAGTAATGGCCTCGAGGTTCAGGCGCGCGGTCGAGAATTTCGGCGGTCGCAGGTTCAAACCCCAGGCACACACCTCTGACTTTTCCAAGTTATGTGTGTATTCACAATGAATTATCACTTGCTTTAACGGTGAAGGAAAACATCGTGATAAAACCTGCACACCTAAAAGTTCTTAGGAATTTCTTAAGGGTGTAGTCCGCCAACCCGCACTAGGCCAGCGTGGTGGACTAAGGCCTAAACCCTCTCAAGTGTAGAGGAGGCCCGTGCCCAGCAGTGGGTCGTATTTGGGCTGATGATGATGAATACAAAGTAGTGCACATGTTGTTTGTTATTTAATTAAACCCACAAGAAAGTTAGTTTAAAATTGACGATACAAAAGAACTTTTTTTTTTTTTTTTTTTTTAATTCTTTATTTATTTATGGAGGGTTTGGTTCAACAAGAACATGTCACCCTCATTACAATCTCTATTACAATTTAACTACTTACAATACTACTTACAACTATCTACGTCTAATTCCTAACAATACCATTTTGAATAGAGCTCTGGCTTCTCCTGATAAAGGTGAAGCCAGAACACTATTGAACAAACCAATTTGTAGTGTATCAAAGCCGAATCTTAATAAAAATATTCTCCTTTCAGCCTCGTTACGAACACATTCCCCTAAAATATGAGTCACATCTTCGGGTACAGCACACTCAATGCAGTTGGGAGTTACACTTTTTTTCATTAAAAATGCATAGCTATTCAGGGGCATGTGTCCGGAACGGAGTCTGAAAGCAGTCACAATAAGGTTTCGGTGCATATCTGTATCAGCAAACCAACAAGACCGGGATAGCCTCGGTACAATTGTTTTGTACCATATACCTTTGCTTAATGCCCTCTCATTAAAGTGGACTTTCCACAATTCTTCGCACCGCCTACGAGCAGCACTCAGGACGTCTTTAAAGTAAGGTAGATAGTGGAAAACAATTCCATCTGTGAGGGCTTCTTTGGCTAACCGGTCGGCCATCTCATTGCCAGCTAAGCCAGCATGAGAGGGGATCCATTGGAGCACTATATTTTTTCCCTGCAACTTACTAACTGCATCCAATATTCCGTAGGCAATCGGGGTACTTCGAGGACTCGAAGTACACCGAGCCATGTGCTGAAGAGCACTCTTGGAGTCAGTTAGTATCACATAATTGCCAGATTTGAAAGACCGAACGTATTGGACTGCCTCTAAAATTGCTAATAATTCAATACACATAATGGACCCTTGGTTGTCCGATTTAAATTTGATTGAAATTGAAGCTTGAGGATCATAAATAGAAAATCCTGAATTTTCCGCATCACAAGCCCCATCCGTGTATATTTTGTAATAGTTGGAATATTTTACTTGTAAATACTGCTCGCTAGCTTGTTTCAGATTCCTGGACTTATATTGATTTTTTGGTTTCATTATGCCCCCGATGTTAGTATTAATAAATTGGGATAGGTCCATATTACTCATCCAAGTTTCAAACATGAATCGCTCTAACTGTCGGCTTGAATAAATAGGGTAATTATTTAGAAATTCATGAACTGTTACTAACAAAGGATGTTTTTTATTTCGCCAATAAAGATTTTGACATAAATTTTTAAGACCTGCTATTAAATTAATTGTTTGATTGTCTTGAAATGATTTTATCTTCAACCAAAACTTGCAAGCTAAGTAATATCTGCGCACATGTAGTGGTTGAAGGTTAAGCTCATTCTCCATTACGTGTATTGGCGTAGATTTAACAAAGCTACCGATTATACGCAAACATTGGTTTTGTAGTCGGTCTATTTTTATTAAGCTGCTTTTAAGGCCACTGTCGTATAGGAAGTTTCCGTAGTCTAGTCTAGAACGAATAATGGAAATATATAACCGCCTGAGATGATATGGATGGACTCCCCATCCAGGTCCAGAAAGAATTCTCAAAATGTTTAATGATTTTGTGCATTTCCCTATTAATTCACTAATGTGTTTGGTCCACTTTAGAGAGCGGTCCAGCCATAAACCCAAATATTTTAGAGTGTCTACAACTTCCAGTGGTGTTCTATCTACAATTAAATTTAAGTTCTCTCTTTTGTAGCCTCTTTTAAAGATGCATACTTTACTTTTTAAAGAAGAAATGGATAACCCCAAGTTGAAAAGTAATACAGTTAATTTGTCTAAGGCGTTTTGCAAGCGAGGAGAGCCACTTTCAACGGATTTACAACTAGTGTATATGGCAAAATCATCCGCATACTGGGATACAAACACACCGTTGACTGTTAGTTCTCTGCAAATTTTCATGGTGGCTATATTGAAAAGTAGTGGGGAGAGTGGGTCACCCTGAGCTAAACCGGTACCTGTGTTGCGGCATTCATAGACATCATCAACCATAATTTTTAATTTTCTCTCCTTCAAAAAATTCCAAAGGTACCGACAAGTTTTATATCCAACTCCAATGTTGTCCATAGTTTGAATCAACGTATAAATATTTATATTATTATAGGCGTTATCTATGTCCATAAAGCATCCTATTGTCATGTTATTTTCCGAAAAACCTATTTGTATATGTGAAATTAAACTGACGAGATTATCTAACGTGGAACGCGACTTTCTGAATCCTGTAGTCTGATGTGATAGGAAGTTGTTTTTCTCTATATACCATTCAATTCTATTGCATAAAATTCTATGAAAACATTTACATACACAGGACATCATTGAAATAGGTCGAAGGGAGGATACAGACAACGCATCACGTCCTACTTTGGGTATAGGTAAAATGGTGACCTCTCTCCATTGGGAGGGAACAAAACCGCTTAAATAAAAGTCATTGTAAAGAGACATTAAATGCAATTTGGCATTTTCTGGAGAATGTTTTAGCATGGAATACGAAATATTATCACATCCGGGAGTTGTGTCTTTATCGAAAATACACTGATCGAATTCCTGTCTTGATATTGGAGCGTCTAATTTACTGTTGTTTGAAGTCAAATATGGATCTCTAGGTGATGAGTAGTCTGGAGATAAAGAACGAAGCAGCAAAGTGGCCGTTTTTTTATCAACGTATTGTTTAACATTTTGGCGTCCCTTGAACCATCTCATTTTATTCCACATCTCAGTTTGTGATATTGACCCATCCAAAGATGAACAAAAATTTTGCCAGGATTTTTCTTTTTCTCTGCGCATTAATTTTTGTGTATCACGTATAGCCTGGTTAAGATTAAGTAAATTATTTGGTGTAGGGTTTCGTCTGAACCTAGCTAGGGCTAATCGACGTTTAGCCACTGATTTTGATAGGTCAGGATTCCAATAAGGTTTTGGCGAGAAAGAAGAATGGGGGTGCGTGTTTAGTTTTAAATAGGGGATGTGCAAATCTGCTGCTATATTTAGGTAATCTATGTACTTATCATAATCGTTTTGTAAATTTTCTGATCGCGTAAATTCAGCAAATAGACAGTCTAATTCGTTTTTATAAGCATCCCAGTTTGCTCTCTTAAAGTTCCGTCCACTATTTTTTCTAGGTGGAATACTCAAGCTAGTAGAAATTTTAAGCATCAAATGATCACTGCCGAGGGTTTCATTGAGAATGCTCCAGTACAGTTTCGGTGCCAGGTCTGAAGAAACGAAGGATATGTCGGGAGAGCTTTCTTGGAGTTGGTTATTTACTAGCTTAACACGAGTGGCTTTTCCATCATTAAGAGAAATAAATCCATTATCAAGAGCAGCATCAAAAATTTGTGTACCTCTTATATCCGTTTTAAGTGACCAATTTTTATGGTGGCCATTGAAGTCACCGACGATTAAAGTTTTCTTTTTAAACATAGAAAAAAGAAAATCCCAATCTTGTTGATTGGTCGCTACAGAAGGTGCACAATAGACTGTCACAATATACTCAATTTGGAAACAATTAAATACTCTTATACCTATCACTTCGATACCCGGGTTCGAAATTGAAATATCGTAGTGTTGTGCTTGTATAGATTTGTGTACCAAAATAGCTACCCCACCATAACCATCTCCACGGTCTTTGCGGTAAACAGTGTAATTAGATAATTTAACGTTCCTATTACTTTCTAGCCAGGTTTCACTTAGAGTAGCAATGTGGACCTTTTCTTGGTATAAAATATTTTCCAAAGGAATTAATTTCGGTCTTAAACTCTGTGAATTCCATTGCAGTATAGTTAACTTTAACGGTTTTTTGTTTTTATCCATTGTTAATAAAAAGTTCTAACATAGTTTTTAAAGCCGGGCAATCTGATACATTTTCAACCAAAACTAATATGAGCCATTCCACACAGCATTTTACTACATTTTTAATTTTATATTGTAAAGACGCGCCTCTCAAAAATATAATATCTTTTACTCTATTTAATAATTCGCTAAATTCAACTTCCCTTTCCTTTTTTTGGGGCCTTGGGACCTCTTCATCCGACGACTCGCGTAGTTCCTGGAGGCTCGATGATTGATATTCTTCATGGTAACGTTGCCTTTTAGTAGTTTGTCGCGGCACTTGCTTCTCCTCCCCCGCATTATGGACTATGCCCTTTGATTTAATTATATTGGCGTACGTTGTAGCCTCGGAAGATGTAGACGGTCTATGTTGCTTCGTTGAAGAAACTGTCACAGATTCTGGACTGGCGTTATAGTTTAAATCCTTTTGTGGTGATTCTACCGGTGATCTAGGAGCCACATACATTGTTAGTGCCATCCTATACGTACAATTAAATTCGGCCATTATCTCACGTATCTTTTTTTCTTTAACGAACGCTGGGCAACCTTTAAATATGGCCATATGCATTCCGCCGCAGTTAACGCATCTAAAGGATGTCACCTCGCAATTGGGGTGGTCACCTCCACATTTGGGACAAACTATTTTGTTTGTTGGGCACATCTTCGCTACATGACCTAATTTCCAACATCGTGAGCATTGGGAAACAGGGAATACGTACGGATCGACTTTGATTCTCACACTGTCAACAAAAATGTATGCGGGTAGGTAGCTACCTTTAAAACATAATCTCACTGCCTCGCTCGGAATCCATCCCTCCGTCGAAGTGCGTCGATTAAGTCTTCTAACAGAAATCAGCTCAGCGGGTTCACACGATATTTTTTCAAATACTTCTTCGTCCGTCAAATCCAAGTCCACGTCCCGTATAACTCCATGGGAAACGTTCTTCTCCATAGCTTTTTGTATACGCCATCCCTTTTCAACTATAGTTTTGCTCTGCTCCAATTTTTCGGCACTCACTGCACTCTGCATGTCAAGTCTAACTTTATACGGGCTGAGATATTTAACTCTCTGAATGTCTGTTATACCCGCATTTTTTAATATGTTGGCTAAAGCGAATTGTTTAGGTAATGCTTCGCTCCACGACAAATATACCTCGACCTTATCTTCCCCATGTTTATATTTCTTTCCTTTAGATATTACTTCTGTCCATCCTTCATCCTCTTCTTCTCCTTTCCTCTTCTCTGGTCTTAGACATTCCTCAGGCCTCTCAAACATTGAGAAGCAATATACTGGGCACACACATAAATTCGACTTTGCTATCTGCACTAGTTATTTAACGGCGCGAAATTCAATTCAGACTGGCGCGACAAAGACGTCCGCTCCGGTCGACGGTCGGGCCGCCACTGACAAAAGAACTTGTAAAAGTCTATTTGAATATAGAGCATTTTGAGTTTGACTTTGCAACTATTTTGACCCCCTACTGTGTATTTTTGTCTATTAAACTAATACTGCTTGTAAAATACATGTCGGATGCATGTGGCCACGATGTGTTAAGAATAGCAGTGACATCATCATTATTGGAGGGTTCATTTTGAGAAGTAATTTAAACAATCAAATTCAATCAAAATTCCTTTCAATTTCCCAATAAACCTCTGACTTTTCGACATTATGCGTGTATTCACAAAGAATAATCACGTACTTTAACGGTGAAGGAAAACATCGTGATAAAACCTGCACACCTAAAAGTTCTTAGGAAATTCTTAGGTGTTTAGTCCGACAACCCGCACTAGGCCGGCGTGGTGTACTAAGGCCTGAGCCCTCTCAGTTGTAGAGGAGGCCCGTGCCTAGCAGTGGGACTTAATGGACTGATGTTTTTTTTAGATCTTTCTTTGTTTCTTGCTCACCAGCGCCTGATCGTTTGACGCTCTCCTCACGCAGGTGGCCGACCTTGACTCCGCATCTTGAAGGGCTGTGGCCCTCACCCTCCATTCTCCACACCACTGGTACTCCGCCCCAAAACCTGCTGCTGAGGGCTCGTCGTTCTACAAACAACAAAGATATCCGTTTTTATGACTGCCTCGTGGTCTAGACCAGGGTTTCTCAAAGTGGGGTTCGCTATTCGACGGCAGGGGGTTCGCGACAAGATTTACGTAATGGCGACTTGATGCCTAGCGGCCACGTGCGGCACACATAGTGGCTACAACATACTTACAGCCCCGACAGCCCCGTAGCGCAGTTGGCTAGATACCAGCTTGCGAAACGAGAGGCCGCGGGTTCGATCCCCGCACCGAGACAAATGTTTGTGCGATCCACAAGTATTTGTTTCGGGTCTGGGTGTTTGTGAGAGCGAAAAGTCTCTCGTAGTTTCTGATACCCACGACACAAGACTTGTATCTTAGTGTGGGGTCAGAACTATGTATGTGACTGTTGGGTGTATTTATTTATTTATTTTTTATTATGTGAGAGTGGGCTTTCACACCTGCTCATGATAAAAACTAAATACAGAAATCGACTTAATACCGTCTCAGAATTAAGGTTAAATTTTAATTAATTACTTAAGACTTAAGGGGTTCACTGTCACGTGGAAACTTTGACAGGGGTTTGTGAAACCAAAAATTTGAGATACCCTGGTCTAGAGCAGTGTCGGTACTTCCATAGAAGTAAAAAAGCGTTACACGTTAATTGTGTAATGTCTAGTTTATAATTGTTTATTGTGGGCTCAGGATATTCTCATTTATATGTCAAATTGCTTTTGTTAAATAAATATTTTAAGCTTAAAGATCATTATTTCGAATTTTGTAAGTCAAGCTGGGATTTTGGGCTTCTATGGAAGTACTGCCGCTAGTCTATATATTGGATTCGATTCCCGAGTGGGGCAGCGTTGAGTTATTCTTTTAGAAAAATCCCAGTAGTACGAAGACAGGGGAAGTGCCCAAAAAACGGCGATAGGCTCGCCCCCTATTATATGGATAAAATTGTCGATAGGTGGGTGCAGAAATGCACATCTGTCTACGCCTTGAGAAATGCAGCCGTGATAATTATATCTATCATTATCATCAGCCCAATTACGTCCTAGTGCTGGGCACGGGCCTCCTCCGGGTCCACCATGCAAACATTGTGATAATAACAAAAAAAATATACATGTTGAACTTCAAAGGTTTGCATAAGGATTTCCGAAAGTCCTACGTACATTTCAAAACCAATCCAGTGTTTTGAGACTACTCCGTCCTCGTCCATTTACCTCGACATCGATACTCTCATCCTCTGAGCTGGTGTCCGGGACATCTTCATCCAGCTCCGCGCCGGTCCTCTTCAGACACCTGAGCGCGTGCCTTTGCAATCTTGAGACGGGGACTGTTGTGTTGCAAACTGGACACTCCCCGCTCTGAGGGGGCGGAGTGCTACGCCGACGCGCGCGGAGTCTCCGCAGGCGGTTTGTGTGCACTCTCTGGGGAAAAAATGTTGAGATATTTATCGTATGTGCGGGACACACATTTTATGGTTTTATGGTGTCGGTGAAAATCCATACACATTTACTTATATTCTTAACAAAAGTAATGATGGCCTCGAGGTTTAGGCGCGCGATCGAGAATCTCGGCGGTTGCAGGTTCAAACCCCAGGGACACACCTCTGACTTATCCAAGTTATGTGTGTTTTTACAATGAATTATCACATACTTTAATGGTAAAGGAAATCATTATGATGAAACCTGCACACCAAAAAGTTCTTAGGAATTTCTTAGGTGTTTAATCCGGCAACCCGCTAGGCCAGCGTGGTGGACTAAGGCCTGACCCCTCTCAGTTATAGAGAAGGCCCGTGCCCAGCAGTGGGACATATTTGGGCTGATGATGATGAACCAATATAGAAAAGTTTTACTTGGTCTCATTTATCTAACTAGATTCTACCCCTGCATAATTTAAGTACTACAAAAAATTATTCCTATATTAAAATGTAGTTTTTACATTTTGTTTACATCTTTTATAAAGTTTTTTTATCTTGTAAAAGTCTTAATTATATGTCTATTTACTTATTTCATCATCAGCCCATATATGTACCACTTACTTAAGTACTTGCTGCTGGGCATGAGCCTCCTCTACACCTAAGTGTTTTTAAATAGGCAACATATTCTAAGGTACATCTAATATACATGAAGCTTCTAAGGTGTGCATAGCATTCTCTGAAATTAAGATTTTTATAGCAAATGACAAGTTAGTTAGACATCTATTTAATTATCAGTCTTAAAATGTTCACCTTGATCATGATTTTTGTATGGAAACATGAATTGTAACCCATGATTCTGTTATTTGGTGAATGTTCAACTCAATGTGTGAATAAAATCCTATTTTTAAAGTTTATCAACTTGTTGATAACACTTAACGGCATATAAACAAATATTCACAATTTACATTGATTTTTTTTATATTTATTGGACATACCCTTTAGCAAAACTCAGGAATTCAATTTAAAGAAAGATGTTAATAATGGATATGCTATCAAAAATATTAAATTCCTTTAATAACTTATAAAATTATCTGTTCTAGTTGCTAATATTAAAATATTATTACATTATAGTCAATTTCTGAAGTTTTAAGATAATTAGAAGCATCATATCATATTTATAGGGAAATTGGGTTTTTCCCATGAACAAAATGCAGTCACATACATTGTCATTATCCTATAACAAGACATAAGTCGGAAACTACGAAAGTCTTTCACTATCAGGACCCAAAACAAATATTGTTGGACACAACAGTTTTATACTTCGAGAATCGAACCCGCGGCCTGTATTTCACAGTTAGTATCTAACTAAGCCATTGAATCTGTGTTTACCTGATATACATCGCTTCCTGGACAACCGGAGACGTCAATTTCTTGATCGTCAACATCTGGAGTACTGCTCGGGCCAGGTACAGCTAAATTAGCAGAACTATTAGCACTAAGTTTTCTTTTCGAAGCCCCACTCGAGAGCTTCGTAAGCCTGTCCAGCTCCAAAGATAAATGGTTCTCTAATTCTCCTTGTCTTATCGTACAGCTGCATACTGGACAACTGGGTAGCTCGGTAACTTTCTTCCGATTCCTAACACAATTTAGTATAATGTTATCGTCATAATTCTGTCCGAAATTACCATTGGCACTGTTAACACCATTAGCACTAGCGTCCATATTATGGTACAGTAATATAGGTAGCATTTCAAATAATGAAAATATTGTTGTTATGACACTACGATGAATTTTAATCTGCCTACATCGCGAGTTTTGAGCGCTATAACAAGTTTTTGTCACTTTCGCGGGGTGAATGAAAGTTCGACGGACGCGTAGGAACTCATTTTGTGTACGTTAACCCGTTTATTTACGTAATAAAAATGATAATATTAATCAAAACAATAGTTCGGGATCGTTTACACAACTTTTTTTGATTTTGATTGGGTTGTGTTGCCATGATTTAACTGTCAAAATAACCAAATGTTAAAGAGGTTATTTAAATGTAACGTCTCGGGAATACATTATTCTATAATAAAAGAAAAGATTCATTAATATACTTTTATTATTTTTTTATTTTAGATCGGCATTCTATCAATATCAATTTAAATACAATTGGCACTGTTAAGTAGAAATACAAAATATCGTTTACTATTTTATCACCATTAAGGTAAGGAGCTGTCAATTGTTGGCAGCCCTGCATTTCTCTTATTGTTTTTTTGTCAATAAAATTCAAAATCCAAAATGGCTTTTGGATCAGGCCGGTGTTAAGTTTCTGCTGGATTTACGTAATTTGGTATTGATACCATCAGTTCTGAGGTATTTTAAGATGAAAAAAGACTCCGTAGGTAGTTTTTCATTTATATAAAGTTTCTCAATTTTCTAATAATAAACATATTGATCAAACATGGGACAGTGATACTACTTAACAGAACATAAAAAAACTTCGCGAAACTCACTGTTAGGTAAGTGTTTCTTTTATTTATGATTGTTATTTATTTTTAATAAATATTAAGTAGTATATTTTATAAACTTTTCTTAACTCCCACCGAATTAAACGTGGGTTTGCGAGGAAAACTAATTTTAATATCTACCTACCTCGAAAGTGATGTTCTTTACCAAATTTAAAAATATTTACAACTAGCTTTTGCCCGCGACTCCGTCCGCGTAGACTACAGGGTTGGGTTCAGAAAGAAAATAAGTTGTAGTCTATTTTACTCCACAGAGTCCCATTTATGTCCATATGAAAAATCGTTTACATCGGTCAAATGATTTAGGCGTGAAAGCATAACAGACATATAATTACATATACATAGTTACAGTCGTCTACACGTCGTTTCATCATTCTAGCTTCAAAAATGACGAATTTCCACATAAACTTTCACCCCTATTTTTATTTACCACCTTAAAGGTACATTTTTTACAAACTTTTAGTCATATTTTTTATATATAATCAATAGCCTAAAAAATAAGTTTCAAGCTTCTAGCTTTAAAAATGACAATACTTCCATACAACCTTTCATACCCCCTTTCAACCCCTTAAAACCCCTTTTCCGGAATAAAAAGTAGCCTATGTCCTTTCTCAGGGTCTAAACTATCTGTGTACCAAATTTAATTTAAATCGGTTCAGTAGTTTTAGCAGGAAAGTGAGACAGACAGACAGACAGAGTTACTTTACGAGTATATTATAATTACTTTTAACTTCAAGCCTGTTGCTTTAGTAAAAATAAAACTTCATCACAAATAATAGGTATTTATTAAAGTACATAATTTGAGTATACACAGTGCAAATAATTTTATTTTTTAATATTAATTATGACATTAGAAAATTTTTGTAATAAGTTAATTGATTAAGTGCATTATTCTGTTTTATTATACATAAATAATAACTGCAAGATTTTTTTTTCTGCAGAAATTGTACTGGTTTAAAAATATTCCATGTTTTAAAAGTATATAACATATTTTGTGTACATCTTGATTTCTGTCTTGTACTCAAAACTTATTGGAGATATACTCATATTCTGCCTCTTTTTTCATTGATTTTAATCCCGGCTACCAGATTAAACTGTTTTTTATCAGCTTTGGCAACCCTTTTTAAGTTAGAATTTAGAGTTTGGATTTCTGTATTTGATGTTTCTACAGTTAATATCTTATCATTAGAATAATAGCTATGAAACATTATTTATTCAAAGTCAAAGTCAAAATTATCTCTTTTGAATCATCAATTTTATACTAAACTATTGCTGCTTCGAAACATGTTATCGCTGTGGAGAAGAAACGGCAAGAAACTCCCTCAGCAACACGAAATGTCATTTTTTTTAAAATAATAAATTAAAAATATAATTATATTTTTTTAATTGTCATTGTTTAAATTGAACCTCATATATGTCATAACGATACAAACTGTAGCAACAAACTTCTTATCAATTTACTTACTCCCAGGGCTTTTTATCCTCAATATAATCTGAAATTTTGTAGTATATGTATATTGAATATATAAAGTGTCAAATACATCACTTAGATTCAGTTATTTCAAAATTTAGTCTACCATACAGTTTGAAAGTCATCATTAAAGAAGAACGGGCAAGAAACTCTAGTGTTGCTCTTTTCCAATCAATAATAATAATTCATTTATTTAAGATAACATAGATCCAAGTTAATAATTTATGGTGCAGAACTAACAAGGCTGCAAACTATAGTCACTTTTCAGTCCCACAAAAAACTTGGACTCAATTTGACTGTTTCCATATTATATCATATTTTGAACTCCAAATAATGACTGATTATTTTCTTTCAATTTTCAGATCTCCGAAAATGGAACATAAGTAATGTTGGACGTCAAAGCAACTTGTGAAGAAGCTCAGAAATCACCAGAAACTTAGCCAGGCCAATATCGTAACCTGGTCACAGGTCTGTGGTCATGTCTCGCGTTGTGACCAGCCCGAGGGTCTCGGCTTAACCGCCCGGGCCGCGAGGTAGACACCCTCTATAAAAAGTTACCCCAAATCCAAAGTGGCGGCGCACCACGACGGGATGCATGGCTGATGGGAGGTTCAGTCTTTAGTGCGACCCCCGCCAGAGTACCGGCCGACCCCCTTGGCGGGTCATCCTAGGCTTACCCAGACACAGGGGGCACTGTCTGGGCGGACCATCATCCCCTATACTCGTGGGAAACACATGGACAACAAAGAAACTAAAAATAAGTGGGGAGGCGGAGATGGAGCTTCGACATCAAAATCGTGGCCATGGAATAACCAATTACAGAATAACAATGAAGATGCTGAAACTAGGAGACAGAGGTACTTAGGTGAGCCATCCAGATTTGTATGGTGGGCTCAACCAATTGAGAATGAAGTAGAAGAGCCGAAGCCTTCTAAAAAGAAGAGAAAAAGGAAAAAGAAGGAAAAGGCTAAAACTGACCCAACATATGAGACTTTAACACATAGTGAGAAATTACTCCAAATGGCTGGAATAATTGACAAGGTCATCGGAGATGCGGAAGAAATCCGTTGTTTAGATTTGGACAAATTAGATGAAGTCCACGACGGGTTGATAAACCTAGCTCAGGAATATGAAGAGTCTCGTTCTCAACAGGAGGAGCTGATTTACTGGCTGCGCACCAAGACATGTCTCCTAGAAGCTCAAAAGGCTATAAAACTTGAGGTACATGAATCAATAGAAGCGGAGAGGACATACCAAAAAGTTTACACTGAAGAAGTAATGAAGACTGTGGAAGCTAGGGTGGAGAGGATTCTGGAAGCCAAGCCTTCGGAAAGTCAGCTAGCTCAATTGAAAGAAGTTTTGATTGATTGTATAGTACCCCCAAGAATAAGAAGCTTGGTGTGGGAGTATGAAACGAAGATAATTTCGGAAAGTCTTGTTAGGTTTAATATAAGTAAATAAATGTTTTTAATAAGATGTTTTATTTGTTAGGTGGTCTTATTGCCCCGGGTTCGAATGCCGAGAGGGTCAAAATTCTCAGTCCCAGGACAAAGTAAGGAAATGTGCCTGACAAACGACAATATGGAAAATACAATACAAGTATATTGGCCGAATATTGAAACCCTACTTAATCTGAGGGCGACTTATATTTAAGTGGCTGTTATAATTTAAGCGGTATACTGAAACATTTTCGTCACCCCTACCGCAAAGCCTAAAGACAAAAGTCTTTAACGAGTGCGTCCTTCCTGTCATGACATACGGAGCCGAGACGTGGACACTGACGGTGCGACTAATCCACCAATTTAAGGTTGCTCAGCGCGCTATGGAGAGGGCTATGTTGGGGGTTTCTCTGAAAGATAGGATCAGAAATGATGCCATCCGTCAGAGAACCAAAGTTGTAGACATAGCCCAAAGGATTAGCGAGCTGAAGTGGCAGTGGGCAGGTCACATCTGTCGCAGAACCGACAACCGTTGGGGGAAACGAGTTCTGGAGTGGAGACCGCGACTCGGCAAACGTTGTGTAGGGCGCCCTCTGGCTAGGTGGGGTGACGATATTCGCAGGGTGGCTGGCAGCGGTTGGATGAGGAGGGCTGAAGATCGAGCCCATTGGCGTGCCATAGGAGAGGCCTATGTCCAGCAGTGGACGTAAGAAAGGCTGCTGATGATGATGATGACTGAAACATCATTTATCGGTTTTAAGACTGTGATTAACTAATGCCCACTTAAATTTCCATAAATGGCAACATTATCACAAAAAGTTCTTTTACATGACTTTTTAAGTATATACCGCTTAAATTATAACAGACACTTAAATATAAGTCGCCACCAGATTAAGTAGCGTTTCAGTTTTCGGCCATATGTCTTCATTATCAGCATTTTCACTTTAAAGTTTATTTAATAGTAAATAATGAACTTGAGTCTTATGTAATAAATGAAACGAAATGTTAGAAATTACAAAAACTTTAATCATTTAATCCTAAATATAATACTGTCTTTGTTGTTTACATATTAATATAAAAGATTTAAGTCTTCACACTTTAAAATTCTTAGGAATTACTTAGGTGTACATACATACATACATACATAACCTCACGCCTGTATTCCCCGAAGGAGTAGGCAGAGGTGCATTTCTGCACCCACATTTCGCCAGGTATGTATCAGTCACACATAATAGGGGGCGAGCCTATTGCCGTTTTTCGGGCACAATTCCAGATTCCGTGCTGCTACTGAGAATTTCCTAATGGAAAAACCCAATAACACTGCCCGACCCGAGACCTCTAGATCGCACGGCACATACTTGTGCTTACGTGTGTGTATTACTTAGGTGTGTAGTCCACCAACCCGCACTAAGCCAGCGTGGTGGACTAATAACCCCTCCTAGTTGTAGAGGTCTATCCAGTTGGACGTATCTGTCATCACCATCATCATCAGCTACTAACTAATGCTGGGCACGAGCCTCCTCTACAACTGAGGGGTTGGTTGGTCAACCACGCTGGCCTAGTGTCTATTACTGACAGCCGCGGTGCGCAGTTGGCGAAACACCAGCTTGCGAAAGCTTGCTTGTTTGTGTGATCCACAAATATTTGTCTCGGGTCTGGGTTTTGTGAGACCAAAAAGTCTCTCGTAGTTTCTGATACCCACAACACAAGACTCGTATCTTAGTGTGGGGTCAGAACTATTTATGTGACTGTGGGGTGTATTAATTTATTTTATTTATTACAGACCTAAGCAGTGGCGGATTTACCAGCAGGCTGAGTAGGCTGGAGCCTAGGGCGGCAGATTTTAGGGGGCGGCAATTTTGCCTCAATGTTTTTTGTCTTACAGAAATAAAAACCGCCTTAAAAAAAACTATTCCAAAACAAATTAATATGCACTAAAAAGTAAAAAAATATTTCGTATTCTTCTATAACTTAATAATCAACTTACTTTTTCTCTTCATTATTATGTAGTTACGATCTATGTGTTTACCTAACCTATCCACTTCAAATTTAACTCAACACATACATACCTTTGAATAATAAACAATGATCAAAATATATTTTAGAGTTCGCCTAGGTAAAATGAAATGAAACATATTAGACTACTTAAAAGTCAAACGAATTATTACGATGCTCCACAATACTATAATGTAGTTACATTTTAGAGTCGGTGTCAACCAAGGTAGATTTGTAACTATATATATTGCACAAAGTTATAGGTGAGATGTGCTTGGTTTAATTAGGTATTGGTATTCTCTCACAGTATATTGTCAATCGTATAAAAGTTAACATGTAAAAAAAAAAACTTAAAGTATTCTGGTATTAATTGCTAAGTATATTGTAGTGTTTCCTTGGCTCAGCGACTCAGTGGAGCTGTGTATACAAAAACGCCAAAATGAAAAAAGAAGACCAAGAACACTATCAGTAAAACGATGAAAATTTACAGTTTTCTTAAAAGTCGAAGGAGTATTGTAAGACCAGGAACTTCAACCACATGCAGTGATACACTACAATCTGAAGAACTCGGAGTTCAAGCTCGGACTCTATGCCTGTGCTGGTGTACCTTAAGGTTGTGTGCTATCCCCGACTCTGTTCCTTCTGCATCTCAATGACCTGTTACTTAATAATAACATCTATAGTTATGCGGGTCATAGTACCGGGGATGCCTTATATACTGGTCGCGCAAATTCCTCTCAGGAACAAGTCAATGAGGGCCGGAATAAGCTTGTTTCGGAAATCGACTATTTGTTGGATCAAGCCGCAGACTGGGACGGGCAGAATATAGTCCGGGACTTTGAATCGTTATCCTTGGGGGCGGCCATACCGGTTGGCATTCAATAAATTGCGTCCACCGGCGCCCCGCTCTCACCCAAAGTCTCCGACCGGAGCTCCTGAGTGAAGTCGTTGTTGCTCTCTTTCCGGCCACCCCGGATTTTACTCCTCCACCGATGCCACCACGTCCGTGGTCAGTGAGGGACGGATCGTTGGTGGGATCATTTAAGTGTTCGGCAGGGGAGACCTCGGAGGTTCCAATTCTAGCCGTTACGCCTGAGGAGCTTCAGGCAGCAGTACTGCGGCTGCGGAGAAAGAACACCGCCCCGGGGCTTGACAGCATCCCAGGACGTGTGTGGTTCAAGTCGTCAAGAACCTGAGTTTCGGAAAGGCCAAGGTAATTCTGCGGGTGATAACACACGCGGAGGAGGCAGTAGCCCAGGGCAAATGCATGGTGGCGGTGTCACTCGTCATCGTCAACGCCTTTAACACATTGCCCTGGCCCTGCATAGAGGAAGCTCTTCGGTACCACGTGGTGCCGTCCTATCTCCGGCGCCTGGTGCACTCATACCTTTCCAACAGGGATGTAGTGTATCCGGGCGCTGACGGGTAGCACCGTAGAGGAAATGTTGTGCGGTGTCCCACAGGGGTTGGTCCTAGGATCCCTTCTGTGGAACATCGAGTATGATTGGGTGCTCCGTGGTGCCAATCTCCGGGGCGTCGGCATAGTTTCTAACGCTGACGACACGTTGGTGACAGCGTGTGCTGGGACCTTTCCAGAGGCCGTCAACCTCGCCGCGCTAGGCACGAGCCACGTGGTGAGGAGAATTCGGCGACTGGGCCATGCGGTGGCCCTTCAGAAATCCAAGGCCATCTGCTTCACGGGCTAAGGAACCAGCCACCTGCAGAGGCCTATCTGACGATAGAGGCGTGTATGCACATCGGCTCCACGACGAAATATCTTGGTGTCGTGTTGGATAGCGGGTGGAATGTTTGCGCCCACTTCGGCAGATTAAAGCAGAAATTGATTAGGGCAGCTGGTGCGTTATCTGCTCTGCGGCCCAATCTCGAAGGTCCCGTCATCCCCTGCCGAAGATTGTTCGCGGGAGTCGTGCGATCAATGGCCCTATACGGTTGCCCCGTTTGGGCCGAGTCCCTGGGCAGACGTTGCGTGGCCCTTCTGCGGCAACCGCAGCGGGTAATTGCACAGCGGATGATCAGGGGCTATCGCACGATTTCCCACGAGGCGGCCTGCATTTTGGCCGGTTTCCTTCCTTGGGATCCTGACGCCGTCTCGTCGAGGGGAATGACCGGCTCCAAGAGAGGTAGAGGCCAAAAGGGCCTCCCTACATCTGGCCGGCGTCGAGGAGTGGCAATCCCAGAGCTGGTCCGTTGCAGCAGTGCGTCCTGTCCTTAGTCAGTGGTTGGATAGGCGCCATGGTGTGATGACGTTCCGCCTGTCCCAGGTTCTGTCGGGACATAATTGTTTTGGCTGGTTCCTGTGGTGGGTGTCCAGAAGAGAAGAGTCCGCCGTGTCTCACCACTGTGACAACTGCCTGGAGGACACAGCCCAGCACACTTTGTCGGATTTTCCGGCCTGGGATGTAGACCGAAGCGCACTCCACGCAGCCGTCGCAGCGGACCTCGCCCTCTCGGCTGTGATTCCTTTCATGGTCGAGAATCGGAGGTCATGGCAGGCGATACTCTCCTTCTACGAGATTGTAATGACGCAAAAGGAGAGCGCGGGGCGGATTCGTGAGCAGAACGATCCCGCCCGCCGCCGCCAGCAGAGAAGGAGGCGCAGGGTAACCGAATACGGCTGATCCGGCATTTCCACCCTGAGGATTGGGGGCGTAAGAATTCCGCCAGGGTATCCCCTGCCTGTCGTAATAGGCGACTAACAGGGGCCCAAGGGTGGTTGGGCGTACTGCGGGGGCAGTGCGCTATGTCTAAAAGCAACCCCGAGATGTGCAGTAGAGAGTGTGACCTCTTGACTGTCGCGGACGTTCACAACAAGTGAGCGTCCAAAATAGGGTGAGTGGAGGGCATCTCGAGCCCTCCCAATTTTGAGGTATCCATAATTGGACGGTGTGCTGGGCGGCAAGGGACCATTTAGGGCGCTCCTCGCCCTGAGATGCCGTAAAACCGCCCCAATTGCGCGTGATAGCCACCGAGATGTTTTAGACGGTATGCTGGCGTAGGATTTTGGATTATTATTATATGGTTAAGGATCCAACTCAGCAATGCGGACAGCTGCTGCTGAATTCACTACCACACCACACGGCAGAAATTGAAGTTCCATCCCTACCATCTGGATGAACAGCGTTCCTCAACAGTGCGGTTTCCTTCCTCGTACAACATCTTTGTGGAATCAGCTTTCTTCGGCGGTATTTCGTAATGGATACGACTTAGGGACCTTCAAGAAAAAAGCCTATATTTGCCTCAAAGGCCGGCAACGCACCGATAATTCCTCTGGTATTGTGGGTGTTCATGGGCGGTGTTGACCACTTGGCACCAGGTGGCGCACTAACACGTTTGTCTCTTCTCTCATTAAAAAAAACATTTTTAGTCTTTTAATTCTTAAATATTTTTTTCACCTTCGTTTGTCTGTATAGGCTATTGATATGTAGAGGCCGGAAGGGGCGGCAAAATTTGAATAGCCTACAGGCGGCAAATGTCTTAATCCGCCACTGGACCTAAGAAAGTCCTAAAAATATTTAAGGGTGCAGGTTCCTCACTATTATACGAGGTGTGTTCAAAAATAAGGATTTTCAAATTTCGCGGGCTACGTACATTCGATTATCGATTTTTTTTGTATTTTGTTACGTTGGTACACTCGTCTCGAACATATGTTCACAGCTTTAGCTACATATATAACACATTTAGTTAGGGATGTCCGAAATCGAATCGAAAAATATCGATATATATCGTATCGATGTATTTAAAAAAAATGATATACATTTAAAAAATATATCGGTATGATTTGAGTACGTACTTGTTGTCGATAAAAAAAAAAGGATAATGTTAATTGTTACAAAGAAAAATGACAATATAAAAAATTAAAAAAATTGTTTTTTTAATCATAAAAATTTTGATACCTTTTTGATATTTGGATTTTTATATCGAAATATTATATATCGCTCAAAAATATCGATATTTTTTCAACAAAGCCTACATTTAGTTTGTTTGTGAAAGGCATAAAAGTTAGAAGTGTTTTGCGTGTTCGGCGATTAAGTGTACATAACTTGGCAATGTCAGAGTTACTCTGGTACCCCCGCGCCCCCCGCCCGCCCCTTGTTCCTATGGTGGGGCAGTTTGAGGTGAACAGTATTGACGTGCAGCTTCATGGAGTTGGACTGGTTGAACCGTTTTGAGCAGAACTGGCACGAGTAAGGTTTTGCTCCAGTGTGGACCTGTTGGATGTAAATAATTTAGAAATAGACTGTTAGGTTGTCCAGGGTGTATTAAGAACGTGATCGGAAACTAAGGCAGATAATAGCCACGGTGATTACAAACACCGTGACACGGCAATACTATCATACAGTAGTTTAACTTCATACAAACGGGCGAAACGCGAGTTATACCTACGCGCCTCGATCGCGGCATGCGCTGGCATGCAGGCTGTCGCGAATGTGCCGCAGTCACGAACGGACGGTGTTGTTTTTTAAGCAGTAACCGCGCGATTTTTATACAAAATAAATGCAAGTGCCTATTTAATATGACAAGTATATTGTGTTTATATATTGTGCTGTTTTTGGTTGCATGAATTCTTCCAATCAAAAAATAACATGCATTTTTATTGAACACTTCCTATTCCATGCACAAAATATTTTATTTGTTTAAATAAAAATAAAAAATATTTACAATCACAAAAATAGATAGAAAGTCAAAGTAGGCAGATTGGATTAAAATTGTGCAGGTTCGCAGCCCTATCGCATGTTTACGTACCGCGCGGCTGTAGGTATTTATTTCCAAAATGCGGCCGAGTTATACTACTGTATGATAGCATTACCGTGCCCGTGACATTAAAAAAAATCCCGACAATTTTTTTGTCGGGTTTTTTTTTTTAATGTCACGGTGTTTGTAATCACCGTGGCTATTGCCTGTCTCAGTTTTCGATCGCAGCCTGTATACACCTTAATAGGTAATGTTAGTTTTAATTTCACATATTTAAAGTTTTTTCTGTAAGCGCTAAAAGCTGTTGTAGTTTTTGACAGCAGCTTGCGAAACTATAGGCCGCATGCAATCCCCGCAGACAATATTTGAGTGATCCATTAATATTTGTTAGTAAGAGTAAAGTGTCTCGTAGTTAGTGATACACGACACAACACTTGTATGTTAGTGTGCGGTCACAACTATGTATGTGAAAAAAGTTAATGTTAAAGCTATATATGTCATATATATAATAAATAAATACACCCAACAGTCACATACATAGTTCTGATCCCACACTAAGATACAAGTCCTGTGTCGTGAGTATCAGAAACTACGAGAGACTTTTCGGACTCACATACACCCAGACCCGAAACAAATATTTGTGGATCACACAAACATTTGTCTCGGTGCGGGGATCGAACCCGCGGCCTCTCGTTTCGCAAGCTGGTGTCTAGCCAACTGCGCCACGGGGCTGTCAAATATATATGTATTCAATATAAGCGTAAAAATAGATTAAGAAGTAAAAATCGCTATGGCAAAAAGCGTTCTTAATATTAACACAGCTTAGGAATCAAAATTGCTGTAGTATTGTAATACCTACGTAATAAAAGACTAACAAGCGTTATTCGCAGAATCACATCTCAACCATAAAAACGTAGCCTGCCTTTATAAGTGTATAAAAGCGCAAAAAGCGCTATTCACAACCATCATATCCCAACCCCAAAACCTATTCCCTCACACTCCACCTACATTAAAATACAAAAATGCAAAATAAGTGCAAAAAGCATAAAAAGCGCAACTGACCCTGTAGTGCCTATTGAGCGCCGGTTTCTGGCTGAAGCTCTTCCCGCAGGCGGAGCAGCAGTACGGGCGCTCTCCAGTATGTGTTCGCGTGTGTATCCGCAGCTGATTGTTGTCGGGGAAGCGCTTGCTGCAAGCGCTGCAAGCGAACGGTCGCTCGCCCGTGTGCGTGCGCTGGTGGTACTTCAGACTCGCGTTCGACTGGTGTGAGGATAAACAGGGTGTGAACAGACCGTGATCGGAAAATAAGACAGATATTATTATTATTATTTTTTTTAACGAGAGGAAAGCCCTTTAAGCTCCTCTGTTCGGTACCTCGGGGGAGGCCGAAAGGGGTATGTCGGGGTCTCTGGCCTTCCAACTCGGCGCGCGGAACAATAATTGTCCGCTTAGCTGAGTTGGGTCCCTAACCAAAATCCTACGCCAGCATACCGACTAAAACCTCTCGGTGACCATCTCGCGCATTTAGGGCAGTTTTGCGGCATCTCAGGGCGAGAAGCGCCCTAAATTGTCCGCCTCCGCAAGACAGATAATAGTGACCAGTGGCGTAACTATACCATCTGAGGCCCGTGGCAAATTCTTTGGCTGGGGCCCTCCCAGTAAAAATCGTCACTTTGTAATTTAATTTTAAAGTAATTACCCAACACTATTGATAAATAATATTTACTAGTTTTTGTTTTGAATATGTTGAAATCTTAATGATTAGTTTTTTTTTTTAATATGTTAGGTTATTTCTGAGCTTGTGGCCTCTTGTGCCGGCACTTGCCAGGGCACTTTGCCAGCCCTGCCATCCTGTAGTTACGCCACTGATAGTGATGGTGTTTTTTTTCCGAATTTATTTTATCGTCAATGTTTTTGTAATTATCGTAACTATTACCTGTCTTAGTATTCGATGTCGGTCTGTTTACACCATATTTCATATATGAAAATAATAATATATGTCGGAGCAGGAGAGGCAAGTGTCTTTAAGATGTGTGACGTCACATTGCCGACGTCATAACTGTTGGTTTATGGTGATAACACGTACTTTGAGTTTTCTTTAGTAAACTTTCACATTCACTGACGAGGCAGCTCGCCCTGTATCGTTATGTATAGCAGTGACATCGTTATTACTGGAGGATCTATTTTGAGAAGTAATTTTAACAACCAACTTCAATTAAAGTTCCTTTTATTTCCCAATAAATCGGATGTTTGCTGTCCGCGCGTGTTTGCTGCAGCGGGCGGCCTTTTATAGACAGAATAGTGGGGGCAATCGACACCGCAGAGGGGCGACCGCCCGTGAGTCATTCTTGTTTATGCAAGAGCGATGACGTAGCTCTCAGTATATGGTTTTACGCCGTTATATATATACATAAATACATACAAACAAATCACACACCATATAAACATATTATTCTGTAATTTCATTAATAAACAGCTACCGAACTTAATTATGTAAGTATTTATGTACGTATGTATAAAATAAATACACCCAACAGTCACATACATAGTTCTGACCCCACACTAGGATACAAGTCCTGTGTCGTGGGTATCAGAGACTACGAGAGACTTTTCGCTCTCACAAACACCCAGACCCGAAACAAATATTTGATCACACAAACATTTGTCTCGGTGCGGGATCGACGCGGCCTCTCGTTTCGCAAGCTGGTATCTAGCCAACTGCGCCACGGGGCTGTCAAAATTTACGTATATTAATATGTGTATGTATGAAAATAAAAAAACCACACTCACAGTGCATTTCTTCCCGCAGACTTCACACACAACATTCTTGTTGTACTTCAAGCCGAGGTGCACCCTCCGAACGTGCGCTCGCAGGTTCGATCTCCCCACGAAATAGGCGTCACACTGAAAGTTTTGCCATTAAAACTGAAAACTGAGGAAAACCTGGGAAAATCCTTACAAAAAGTATCATCATCAGCCCATATACGTCCCACTGCTAGGCACAGAACTCATTTAAGCCTTAGTCCACCACGCTTTTTTTTTTCTTTTTTTTTTTTACGAGAGGAAAGCTCTTTAAGCTCCCCTGTTCGGTACCTCGGGGGAGGCCTAAAGGGGTATGTCGGGGTCTCTGGCCTTCCAACTCGGCGCGCGGAACAGCTGACCTAGCGTGGGTTGGTGGACTACAAACCTAAGAAATTCCTAAGAATTTTTAGGTGTGGAGGTTTCCTCACGATGTTTTGATTCACCGTTAAAATACGTGATAATTCATTGTGAATACACGCATAACTACGAAGAGTCAGAGGTGTACCTGGGGTTTGAACCCGCGACCGTCGAGATTCTGGACGGCGCGCCTAAAGCTTGAGGCCATCACTATTTACATACATAACCTCACGCCTCAATTCTCCGAAGAGGTAGGCAGAGGTCTGATTCAGATTTCTGCACCCACATTTCGCCAGGTATGTATCAGTCCCACGTAATAGGGGGCGAGCCTATTGCCGTTTTTCGTGCACATTTCCAGACTCCGTGCTGCTACTGAGAATTTCCTAATGGAAAACCCAATAATACTGTGCCTGACCCGGGAATCGAACACAAGACCTCTAGATCGCACGACACATACTTCTGCCGCGAGACCACGGGGCAGTCAGGCCATTACTACTTAAAATAACTATTACGTACTAACCAGTGGCGGTACTTCCATAGAAGCCCAAAAGCCCAGTTTGCCTATCAAAATTCCGAATAATCATCTTTAAGCTTTAAATCCTTATTTAACAAAGACAATTTGACATATAAACGAGAATATCCTAAGCCCACAATAATCAATTATAAACTAGACATTACACAATTAACGAGTAACGCTTTTGGTTGTTTTTTTTTTGGTACAGCCCAATTATGTCCCACTGCTGGGCACGGGCCTCCTCTACAACTCAGAGGGTTTAGGCCTTTGTCCACCACGCTGGCCTAGTGCGGGTTGGCGGACTACACACCTAAGAAATTTTAGGTGTGCAGGTTTTATCACGATGTTTTCCTTCACCGTTTAAGCAAGTGATAATTCATAGTGAAATACACAAATAACTTCGAAAAGTCAGAGGTGTGTGCCTGGGGTTTGAACCTGCGACCGCCGAAATTCTCGACCGCGCGCCTAAACCTCGAGGCCATCACTGCTTTTGGGCTTGTATGGAAGTACCGACACTGCTAACTACCAACCTGCTCGCAAGCCAATTTGACCAATTTCCTAGCCACGTGCGGAGTCTGTCTCAATGATTTCTCATGCTCCCTCATGTGTGTGGCCATGGACTCTCCAGAGAGTCTCTGCTGACATATCTTGCATTGGGACCTACAATTTATTTTTTCGATTTTTATACATTAAGGGGCCATCCGTTAATCAAGTGATGTTTTTTAGCATTACTGGCACGGCAAAGTGACCCCATTGCACCTGATGGTAAGCGTAATGGGGTCCAGAAAAAGTGCCGACCAGCGAGAGATGATGATCTCCCGTTGGTCGACACTATCATGCCGGCCGAATACCTCTTCACCTACTTATCTTGTGAAGAAGTTTGGGGGACTAATACCATAGTGAAATTTTATGCACCCTCCCCCCCGTAGCGATGCGTAGTGAGGTTTAAGAACCCCCCACCTCCCAATCACGTGTATTATTAGTATCTAAAAAGTATCTTAAAATTTATAGAATATTATTTTTAAATACAGGTATAAAATATAATCCGATTATTATTCTGAAATGAAGGATCATGATAAAAATGTCTAAATCTCTAAATCCTCTACAACTGAGAGGGTTTAGGCCTTAGTCCACCACGCTGGCCTAGTGCCGGTTAGCGGACTACACACCTAAGAAATTCCTAAGCTCTTTTTAGTTATTAAACTAAAATCTAGCTACGGCCCTTGTACTAAATCAAATCTGTGACCAGAGCTAGTGATAAAGACACCTAAAAACAAATGGCTACAAAAAGCTATAATAATCTAACAGATTATGTACTTACCCGTCATTACCTAAAGTGTGTTTGATAGAAGTAAGAATATGTCTCCTCCAAGCTTCCAAAGACACAAATTGCACGTTACATTCCACGCAGAATCGTTCCGATGTGGGCCCTTCCTCTTCTATGGTAGTCTATGGAAAAAAATAATATTTATTTATTTATTTAACACTTTATTGTACACTAAACATAAAAAAAAAAACATACATTGAAAGGTACAAATGGCGGCCTTATCGCACATGGCGATCTTTTCAAGGCAACCATAGGATGGACAAACTGAAGGAATTTCATTTGGAGGGCAGAGTGTACAAAAAGAAAAAGAAAGAAGAATATATATCTCCATATAGAATATAAGTTACGATTAAAATCATACATACACGAAAAACATAATATACACACATAAATACATATACATACATACATAAATAAATAAAAGTGAAAGTCCCGTTAAAATCGGTCCACCCGTTTCAGAGATAAACGGGAACAAACAGACAGACAGACAAAAATTGTAAAAAACGTTATTTTGGTATATGTACCGTGTATATCCATATGCATTTATCAAAAAGCGGTTATTTCAATATTACAAACAGACACTCCAATTTTATTTATTTGTATAGATCTAGACCAAAATGCCTTATTTTGCCGTTCTAAGCGCATTTCTTACCTGCTGTTGATCCCATTTGTGCGACTTGCTCTTGTGCATCAACAGCCCGTGTCTGCCCACAAAACTGTCTCCGCACAAATGGCACACATGCTCGGTGGGATGGCGCTTGCGTTTGTGCGTTAGGTACGAGGTTGACTTCCTGTGAGAAAGTAAAAGTCAAAATGAAAAAAAAAATACATACCGATTTTACCAGTTATTATGGAAGGTCTATTGTCTTTTACTGTCAATTTACTCTCTCGAAGTTATGTGTGTATTCACAATGAATTATCACTTGCTTTAACGGTGAAGGAAAACATCGTGATGAAACCTGCACACCTAAAATTTCTTAGGTGTGTGGTCCGCTAACCCGCACTAGGCCAGCGTGCTGGACTAAGGCCTCGACCCTCTCAGTTGTAGAGGAGGCCCGTGCCCAGCAGTGAGACGTATATGGGCTGATGATGATGATTGTCATTTACAGGTTACATTTACATACTACTTGAAGTCATTGCATAAATGAGATAAACATATACACGCCCGAACCGAGCATCGAATCCAAGACCTAATATAAAATTACCTGAATTTCTGCCCACACAGCTGACACTCGTATGTATGTCCGTTGTGCCATTTCTCGTGTTCCCGCGCTTGGTTGCTAGAATGAAATGAAAAAAAAAGTAATTGATACATATTTTTTTACAAATAATAAGGTAATAGCATCAGTAATTGACCACTTAAGGACAAAGAAATTTCTTTTTTAATGCCTAACTTTAATCATCATTCAAATTCAATGAGTGTTTTGTTTTGTTAACTCTGTGCAAGTCTTTTAACGAAACGAGCTAGTATTTTTTCTTGTACAATGGTTGCATTCAAGTAAAAAAATGAAAATAAAACTTAATATAAGAGATTTAGTAGTTGACCACCTAAAAACTAGTAGTTGACCATGTTTTGCATCAGTAGTTGACCATTCAGATTTTTTTATTATTTGTTAAATAAGAAGGCAAATTAAGACAACTTTGCGTTTTATTTGAAATATAATAACAATAACATCCCCCGCTCGTTAATAAATGTTCTGGCCATTTCCACAATCGACCATTTGCTTTCATCGATGATATTGTAGCTGTTTTTTTTTTTAAAGCTTTAAGTACTTTTCCGGGATAAAAGTTATTATAGTACTTCATCATCATCATCATCATCAGCCCATATACGTCCCACTGTTGGGCACGGGCCTACTCTACAATTGAGAGGGTTTAGGCCTTAGTCCATCACGCTGGCTTAGTGCGGGTTGGCGGACTACACACCTAAGAAATTCCTAAGAACTTTTAGGTGTGCAGGTTTCATCGCGATGTTTTCCTTCACCGTTAAAGTGCGTGATAATTCTTTATCAATACACACATATGCAACTTCGAAAAGTCAGTCATGTGTGCCTGGGGTTTGAACCTGCGACCGTCGAGATTCTCGACCGCGTACCTAAACCTCAAGGCCGTACTTAAATATGACAAATTCAACATTTACTTTTTGCCGAGGCTTTTGTCAGATTCTTAATCAGACAACAGTAGTTGAAAGTTTACGCATATTTTCAAGCATATCGTTAGGACCTATGATGTCAAATTGATCTAGAGTGGTTTCAAATATGTCATCAGCAATGCTAATTGCTGGTGATCCTGGGATCGTAACTAGCACTAGTTCGTCACCAACAGTAATATGTACCGCAGTTGCCGATGGTTCCATTGTGGTTTCCAAAACACCATCATTATTGTGAGAGGATTTTTTTTTCAGCCGTTCTTATGGGTGTTTTATGAAGACGAACGACATTTACTGCTGAGAGCATTGCAGCTTCAGTATAATTTAGGAATGTACCCCTTTTCCCAGACATCTACAAGGTGAAAATTTGGTTTTAGTAACTGATCGTACCTTACAATAAAGGTGGTCAACTACTAAATAAAATTAAGTTATTGTAAAAGTAAATAAAATAGTTAATTCTAATTGATGATGCCCTTCATATATTATTCCGTACAGTACATTTACATGATACAGAAATTCATCAGAAGTTGACCATCCTGGTCAATTACTAGAAAATCATGCTAAAACGGAATCAGTAATGGACCACCCCCACATCTCAATCTTGTAAACAAATTTTCGTATTTTAAATACCCTGTTACCTCAATTAATCCCTAACGAATAAGAAAAGCAAAACACTTATCATCAACAAGGTGACAAAGTTGTTAATATTTAACTTCAAACTTTTTCAATCCTTAAGAAAATTATGACAAAAAAACGAATAATAGATTTACGGTGCGTCAATCAACAAACAACTGGAGGCTATTTTTAATATTTGAAAATAATGGAGTCGTAGTTTGCGCGCTTCGTAGACCACATGACAGCACTGACTACTCAATATGGAATTAGTTTAAAAATATGCCGCGAATTCTTATTTTATCTGTTTATGTGCATTGGTGGTCAACTACAGGTACATGGTCAACTACTAGTGCCATTACCTTATATGTAGGAGCAGGAGAGGCTTCGAAGTGTCTTTAAGATGTGTGACGTCACATTGCCGACGTCACATCTGTTGGTTTATGGTGATAACTCATACTTTGAGTTTTCTTTAGTAAACTTTCACAATTACTGACAAGCAGCCTAGCCCTGTATCGTTATGTATAGCAGTGACATCGTCATTACTGGAGGATCCATTTTGAGAAGTAATTTTAACAAGCAACTTCAATCAAAGTTCCTTTTATTTCCCAATAAATCGGACGTTTGCTGTCCGAGCGTTGACCGATGAATGCTTCGCTCCGCTGCAGCTTATAGATACTGGAGTGGGGCGACCGCCCGTGAGTCATTCTTGTTTATGCAAGAGCGATGACATAGCTCTCAGTATATGGTTTTACGCCGTTATATATAACCGCGTATATGACTGTTGGGTATATTTTATTTACTTATAAACAGTTCATAGTCATGCAGTGTGCCTAACGTGCACGCACTTGGTGTATGACACTTAAGTCACTAAAGAACACTATACGCCACTAGAAGCTACGAAGCTCCACTAGAATTTATTCAACGCTACTAGAAGTGACAATATACAGTTATAATAACGCGGTGTGCGACACCTGCGCGCACTTATTGCAGAGGTATATACGCCTTGCATTAAGCTGCTACTGCCTCGTGGTCTCGCGGCATAAGTATGTGCCGTGCGATCTAGAGGTCCTGGGTTCGATTCCCGGGTCGGGCAAAGTGTTATTGGGTTTTTCCATTAGGATATTCTCAGTAGCAGCACGGAGTCTGGAACTGTGCCCGAAAATCGGCAATAGGCTCGCCCCCTATTACGTGGGACTGATACATACCTGGCGAAATGTGGGTGCAGAAATGCGCCTCTGCCTACCCCTTCGGGGAATATAGGCGTGAGTTTATGTATGTGTGTATGTAATAAGCTGCTAAAAACGGCTTAATTTGTTACTGTATAACACATAAAAGCCACTCAACGCTACTAGAAGTCACTTAAGTGCATTAGGATTGATTCTACGCTACTAGAAGCGACTAAACGCATCTAGAAGCCACGAATCTCCACTAGAATTGTTTCTACTAGAAGCGACTGTGTACAATTATACTCACGCAGTGTGCGACACGTGCGCGCACTTATTGCAGCGGTATATACGCGCATGCGCAGCGGCCGCGTGCGTGCGCAACAGCCGCGCAGACTTGTAGCGCATGCGGCATATGTCGCACTCGTAGGAACCGCTGCGCTGTGGAATATACAGGGTGTATTCAGACCGTGATCGGAAACTAAGGCAGGTAATAGCTGCGGCGATTACAAACACCGTGACATTAAAAAAAATCCCCACAAAAAATAATACGTTTTCCTTAAGTCGGATCATAATGCTCTTCTTTAGTCGACAAAAAATTATTAATTTGCAAAAAATTACATTAAAATCACCTTAACATTTTTTACAGCGAAAAAAATAGTTTTATTAGAAAAATATTGTGAAATTACGAATTGCATCAGAAACAATAAAAATAAGAGCCCTAACAACTAAAAAAATATTGAATATAGCGTACTAAAAATAGGACTGTAGGGAGAAATGGGTTAACTCAACCCAAATACCGAACATTGGACCTGCAGGTCCATTAAGATCAACTGTTAAATCATACACATACTTGCCCTACCCAGGAATCGAATGGCAACTCAACTATTAAACATACATACCGCGTCATGTTTCCTCTTGTGGTTATCATAGGCCTTCGCCTCGAGGAATCCTTTGTAGCACAAGTCACATTTATATGGAGAACTGACGTAGTTCAATGATTTGGACCTTTCAAATAACTCTTGAAGTTGTTGCTCTTTGGTTAATAGGACTTCGCTGGCGTCCACTTTGAAATCTAAAAATTGTGAAAACTTCATCATCAGCCCATATATGTCCTACTGGGCACGGGTCTCCTCTGCAACTATGAGGGTTTAGGCCTTAGTCCACCACGCTGGCCTATTGCGGGTTGGCGGACTACACACGTAAGAAATTCTTAACAGTTTTTAGGTGTGCAGGTTTCATCACGATGTTTTCCTTCACCGTTAAACTACGTGATAATTTATTGTCAATACACACATAACTTGGAAAAGTCAGAGGTGTGTGCCTGCGGTTTTAACCCGCTACCGTCGTGATTCTCGACCGCGTGCCTAAACCTCGAGGCCATCACGACTTACTTTGGCGGACTGCACACCTAAGAAATTCCTAAGAACCTTTAAGAAGTAGCCCATTAGGAAAGTCTTAGAAAAGACTTAAAATCTAATAACACTTTAGGTCGGGAATCGAACCACGCATTCATTATAATTTGTTGTGTTCTATGAAAAGCTAAACAAAAATGTAAAAATAACGGTCGCGATTTCTGATTATAATTGAATATGTCGGAGCAGGAGGTACTTTGAAATGTTTTAAAATTGTGTGACGTCAGCAACTCTGACGTCACAATTGTTGGTTTCATGATGATTATTCATATTTTGGGTTTTCCTTAGGAAAACTTCACAACTGACATGGCTGATAGCCCAGTAATGTTAAGAATAGCAGTGACATCGTTATTATTGGAGAATTCATTTTGAGAAGATTTCAACAATCAACTTCAATCAAAATTCCTTTTAATTTCAGCGGCGGCTTTTTTAGAAGCTGTAGTGGGGCGATCGACAGTCTAGTGGGGCGATCGCTTGTGAGTCATCCTTGTTTATGCAAGAGCGATGACATAGCTCTTAGTATATGGTTTTGCGCCGTTAAATATTATATTATTTATCAAAAAAAAACTGTATTACCTTTGTCAATCCTCCGTTTTCTGACCTTCGCTTTCTTCGTGACCTTGACTCTTCGTTCCACCGACTTCCTGGCGCTAATGCTCTTCAAAGGCAGGTCATCTTCGGAGTCAGTCTCACTCGGATTGTCACCTAGCAACGATGTTTCTAGAATTTACATATTTCATACATTATTCAGCGAAGGGATAAGCAGAGGTGAACTTCACTTTGTTTCTGATGGCATGGATAATTACAAAATGTAGAAAATGCCAAATTTCATTTAATCTCCGGTCAATAACATGAAAAATGCTGCAAATTCGGCACTTGATCCAACAAGCCGCCTTCCTTTTATTCTTTAAATGGCTCTTTAAAAAAGCAGCGAAAAAAGGAGAGCTTTTAACGGATTGAATTGGCAAGGAGGTACCCTCTTGAGATGTGACCATCAAATACGGTCAAGCAAAAGCAAATTATTTTGAAACAGAGCCAAGTTGCATTAGCTTCGACTGTGGTATCGATCATTTGAACATTAGAACTTGTTAAATTGCAACTCAGCTTAAATCAAACTTTGGTAAAAAATATATACAGGTAATAAATAAATACACCCAACAGTCGTATACATAGTTCTGACCCCACATTAAGATACAAGTCTTGTGTCGTGTATCAGAAACTACGAGAGACTTTTCGCTCTCACAAACACCCAGACCCGAAACAAATATTTGTGGATCACACAAACATTTGTCTCGGTGCGGGGATCGAACCCGCGGGTTCTCGTTTCGTAACCTGGTATCTAGCCAACTGCGCCACGTCGCTGTCAAAGTCAAAACTTTTTTTTTGATGGCATAAAATATTACAAGAACTTGCCTATTTCATCAGGTTCTTCTTTGACTTCATTTCTGTCACATATAAGCTGCAATTCTTCCTTCAACTCATCTTCCCCTTCATATTCATGCACTAAAATGCAGTTAGTTGTTGAGAAAGTCAAATAAACTAGACCGGAAGACTGTCTGTCTATTAAAGAGATGGAATTTTGGTCGACCTGTAAAAATAAACATATACATACATACATAATTAAATGAAGTAGTAATGGCCTCGAGGTTTAGGCGCGCGGTCGAGAATCTTATCGCAGATTCAAACCCCAGGCACACACCTCTGACTTTTCCAAGTTATGTGTGTATTCACAATGAATTATCACGTACTTTAACGGGGAATGAAAGCATCGTGAGGAAACCTGCACACCTAAAAGTTCTTAGGAGTTTCTTAGGTGTGTAGTCCGCCAACCCGCACTAGGCCAGCGTGGTGGACAAAGGCCTAAACCCTCTCAGTTGTAGAGGAGGCCCGTGCCCAGCAGAAGGGCATATATGGGCTGATGATGATGATAATTACATAACCTCATGCCTGTATTCCCCGAAGGGGCAGGCAGAGGTGCATTTCTGCACCCACATTTCGTCAGTTTGTCTGTCCCACGTAATATGGAGTTATTGCCGTTTTTCGGGCACAATTCCAGACTCCGCGTTGCTATAAATTCACAGTTCCACTATTTTAACAGTAAAATTCCTTTCTTAAACTGTAATAATTAATTTTTATTGATGTGATGTTAATTTAAATAAAGCATATTTTGAACTAGCTGTGCCCATAATTAAAATTTATTTTTAATTATTTTTAATAAGAAAATTTATAAACTAAAAGTAGCCTAAGTTACTCCTTATTACATCAGCTATCTGCCAGTGAAAGTCCCGTTAAAATTGGTCCACCCGTTTCAGAGATTAGCCGGAACAAACAGACAGACAGACAGACAAAAATTGTAAAAAACGTTATTTTGGTATATGTACCGTGTATACATCCATATGCATTTATTAAAAAGCGATTATTTCAATATTACAAACAGACACTCCAATTTTATTTATTTGTATAGATTATATAGATTGCTAGTAAAAATAAAAATTAAAGTCAAAGTCAAAGTCAAAATCACCTTTATTCAAATAGACTTTTACAAGTGCTTTTGAATCGTCAAGTAAGTTTTTTTTAAACTATTGCCGCTTCGAAACGTGTTATCGCTGTGGAGAAGAAACGGCAAGAAACTCCCTCAGCAACACGAAATGTCATTTTTTTTATATGATAATTTTTAATTATAATTACATTTTTATTTATTATATTTAATTTAACCTCATACATGTCATAACAATTAATTTTATATGATACCTCAATCCCAGTGTCCAGTATGTCCAGGAGTAACTGCTCTGCTTTTTGAGATCTTACAATTACTTCTTTGCATTTTTTCAACTGGTAGTAACATATGTAACAGGCGTAGCAATCAGTGTTGTTTAGCTGTAATAATAAAATTGTAAAGTGTAATATTTTTTTACTTAGGGGCCGTCCATTAATCACGTGAGGTTCGAAAAGGGGGAGGTTGGCAAAAATCACGAAATATCACAAGAGGGGAGGGGAGGTGTAATAAGATATCACATGTTTTTTTTTTGCATTAAATGCATGATTTCTAAACCTAAAAGCCAGTCAACAACCACCTGCAACCTTTCTATCGAGACATTTTATCCTTAAGTACCTGGATGACGGTTTTTTTTTAAATTGTGTTTTTTGGAAATTATATTTAAGTACGAATTACTAATAAAATGATGAAATATGAATAATGTTACTTAACAACGCCATCTGCTGTTGTGTCGTTAAAGCAATTAGTTGCTCACAAAAAATAGTATTATTATTCGCCAATTCGCCAATAGATGTCAGGAAGAGTCTACTCAAACGCCTCCTTTTTGTTATTTTTCTTCCAAATGACATTTTCTAAAAATGATCCCTAGCTAGATCGATTTACCGCCCCCGAAACCCCCTATATACAAAATTTTATGAAAATCGTTGGAGCCGATTCATAGATTCCAATTATATATATATACAAGAATTGCTCATTTAAAGATATAAGATTTCAGAATAAAATTTTATTATACTTTATACATGTATTTAAAGATCATATTCTAAAACTTTAAAGATTCTTTATAGGTTGATTTTGCATGGGGGAGAAGGGTTAGTCTTAAACCTCACCATATCACCAAGGGGGACAGGGGGTTAAAAAAATGCTTAAAAACATCACATAGTTAATGGACGGCCCCTTAGCTTTAAGTCTCTGTATCTCAGTGGTTGTGGGTTCAAACCCCAGGCACACACCTCTGACTTTTCCAAATTATGTGTGTATTCACAAAGAATTATCACATATTATAATAGTGAAGGAAAACATTGTGAGGAAATCTGCACACTTAGGAATTTATAAGGTGTGTAATAGGTCAATTCACACTCAGCCAGCAGGGTGGACTAAGGGCTAAGCCCTCTCAGTTGTAGAGGCCTGTGCCAGTGGTACATATATAGGCTGCTGATGATGATGAAGTCTGTATACATATATCTCAGTGCTGGGCACAAGCTTTCTCTAAAACTGAGAGGAGTTGCCTTAGTCCACTGCTTTGGCCTAATGCCGGTTTCCTAACAGTATATGAAGTGTAGTAATATTTTAGGGTTTTATTTCGTCCACTATAGATTTAGCAAAATTAAACTTTTGTGCATTCTGTTACATTTTTTTGGAATAAAGCTTGCTTTTAACTATATTTTCTGTCTCATCTATTGCAGCGCCAAATGTCAGATGAGTTTGAGCTCACTATTATTAATTATTAATTCAAATAATTATAGATATTATATTGTCAGTTGTCTGGCAAAAGAGGAAGGTTTTAAAAGTATGTAAGTATTATATGGATTTTATTTATTGAAATTAGAACAAAAATTATATACTTTTTTTCATACTAATAATAGTAAAATTTCTATAGTAATAGTGTATTATTCTATAAACTACTATATCAATTTGAATAATTTTTGGTATAGAATTAGACATAGAAGGGGCATTACGAGGAAACATGGCTACTTTTAATTTTTTATTTATTGCATCCAATAAATTGTATTTTATAGTGAAGTACTAAACTTACTAAAGTAGTATAACTTCAAAGAAAATAATAAACTTTGTAAAAATGAAACAATATAGGTACATACGAGTTTAGGCAAAGGAAAACATACCTTTCTGCTTGTTAGCTTTTCGTATACATCCTGCACTTCTGAGCCTGTTATTTGATGCATACGGGCGTTTAAATCCAAGCATAATCGACAAATTTTCAATAACGACATATCGCTGTTTTTATTGTAGCATTGATTGAATGTTGTGTGATGTTCTTGTATTAAAGTAACAACAATACATTGTCTGGTATAATATAAATAAGTACTTATTTAATTCTTAGTCAAATATTAGCAATAAGAATTAAAATTCAAAATTTTATTGGATACACACAAACTGTGTTTGTTTTATTCCAGAGAAACTATATAGTATATTATATTTCAAAGACTTAATTATCAGCACAATCTATATGATTACAACAGGCTTTATGCTAGAAGTATATATCCTCAGCTTCGGAAAATTTTGACATAAACTTTTTTTTATTTTTCCATTATAAGGCAAAGGACAAAGTAACTAACGGAACTTTATACCTGCTAAAGTTTAAAATTAGTAATTCTTTAATGTCTCATTGTCTCCTTGGTGTGAGATCGAAGGACCACAAGTTCAATAGGTACCTGAGTGGAACAAATCTTATTGGTTGATTTGTTAGGAATTGAATCGTGTACCTATTAGATGAGATTTATCAAGATAATTCTTGTTACCTATTGGATATAAAATTCTATGCCCAACTTTATCTTTTTCAACTTTTTTTTACTTATAATATGGAGTACCTAAAAGGGAATAAATTATCATTATTCTTTTGAAACTTATATCACAGAAAAAATTATAATTCATTTTAACGTAACCATTAGGTACGTATTTCGTAACTGAATCCCTGGTCAGTTGATCCGGTGTGCCAACTGTATGAAACAAATAAAAAATGCATACCACCTCTCTCTTTCTTAAATAGAAAGCTGAATGTTTTGAGTGCATTGACCGAAGCTAGACGAGATTTGTCAAAAATTAAAAAAGACGCGCTCCCTATTATGGCTTGTTTGTGTGGTTCTGGGTGATCTTAATTGAAAATAAATAAAGTTATTTATACTAATAATAAAGACATTACTAGCACTTGAGCGGACATTAAAGAATGTAAGTTAATTTTCACATAATACCTACAGCGGAAATTATTATACAGAATTCCAATTAACAACTACTGTAAAATGTTGTTATTATTAAACTTTGTTTTTATTGTGATATTCTTAACAGAGTATTGATTTTTCTAATTTTTCACTTTTGAAAACCGGCCGGTGTGGAGTCGTCATCCATTTTATTGTAGCGGTAGTAACAATAAACAAAAGAACTTGTTTTTAGATCGAAAGTGGTTAATCGGAAATAATTTTCGGTAGAATTAATAATTATAAATAATTAAATATGTTTGTAAATCTTAATGAGAACTGTAGTAAGGGGAAATGTAAATTTTATTTAGTTTACACTATCAGACAATTGTATCTTATATTAAATTATATTAATATTAAAGTCGTGTTTATTGATAGCTAGTTAATTTCTACTAACGATGATTTCCTACAACTTTATACAAATGGAATTTCAATAGAAAGACCTATAACTTCAAGTTGTGTTAAGCTTGAATTCATTTAAAACTTGTAAAAAGTGAAAATGTAACAAACTTTAAATTTATGTATAAAAACAAAAGCAGGTTAATAAATAAAAATATTGGCAATATCCTGTGAAATATTAGTATAAATTATAATTTGATTAAGCTGTGACCTAGATTACAAAGAATTTATTATTAAATAAAGATAAATCCTTTAACAGCACTGACTCGTGGTCAGTTTGGAATTGTGCCCGAAAAATGGCAATAAGCTTACCACCTAATACATGGAATGAAAACACAGTTATGTCTACACCTTTGGGGAATAAAAGCATGAGGCTATGTATGTTTATATATATAAATATACCACTAATGTTATTTATTTACACAGGCATCCAACAGCTAATAATAAATTTTAACAAATTGCATTTTAAAGATACTGCTGTTGAAACCGATAATAATTTTTAAATCCATATGACTTAATGTCACTCAATGCTCCTTTCAACCAGATGCTTTGGGAGTTTTTAGGAAAAACCTCTGTGCAGCATTTCAATATCTTTAAGCTGATGATGATCATAAACCTTAACTACAGTTATGGAAAAATATATCCATGATAAATTTGTTTTTTAAGAAGGTAGGCTTTAGTCCACCATGCTGGACTAGTGTGGGTTATTGTACAACTCGCCTAAGAAAATCCAAGAACTTATAAGTAAGAGGATTTCCTCAAGATGTTTTCCGATTAAGTTTATGATAATTCATTGTGAATACACAAATAAGTTCGAAAAGTTAGAGTTGTCTGCCTGGTGTTTGAATCCGCGGTCGCCGAGATTCTCGACCGCGCGCCTAAACCTCAATACCATCCCTACTTATCTAGCTACACCTATTATTCCATTATTTTATACTATACAGGTACACTAATTTATTTACTGCAAATGTATCTTTGTAATCCTATATATTTATATGAGATTACAAAGTTATTTATGCAGTTTGTGAATCTAGAAAAGTAGACCAAAATTGCAAGATATTTTAATTTTTCCTTAAGTTATACACTAAACACTAATTGTGTTCCAAATTTGAAGCTTCTATGTCGGCTAGAAGTGCCTTAGAGTTTTGATGATCGGTCATTGAGTGACCAAAACCGCGAAGTTTGACTAGTTATAATTCTAAAACTACTGGTTCAAATTGAATGAAATTTGAAATTTATAAAGTTTATACTATGCTTGCTTGGTGACAGAAAATTCAGGTTTCTAGGTTTATCCACAACGAAGTTATAGGGTGTCGAAAATGGCCTGAGTTGCTTCGAGAAAAGTATAGTACGGCCGTGCCGCTTTTTCGCTCGACTTGGCGGGGGCACTGCCGTGCCCCCAGATATGTATAATTGTCTCGGGGACACGGGTAGTGGGGACAGTCTCGTGAGAGCCGTTGGCGAGAGCGGACGTGTACCCTGACTGCTGGTGACGTAACGAGCCAAACAGACAGTGAGAGATTAAATTAATAAAAACTTTCATCTTTTCAGATGGCGTCCCTACCAGCAAACATTGCATTATTTAATGCTCATAGGACATGGAAAAATAACACACTTGGTTTCCTTTGATAATGACAATACTTACCACACCACAATGAATCCACAAGGTGACTATGTCTGTGATTACTGCAGTAGATCGTTTACAAGAAAATATAATCTTCAAATGCATATAGAGAACTGTCATGTCAATTCTTCATGTTTTTGTGATATATGTGAAAAGAAATTCGGCAGCCCCGCAGGCTTACAGCTTCATCTCTCTCGAGGTCACAACAGGTTCGGTCAACCTTTCCCAGAATGTGATTTATGCGGGAGAATTTTTACAAGAAAACAGAATGTTATGTCCCACATGATAACGGTACATTTGCAAGGAGTAGGTCCTGAGATCCGGTGTAAATTGTGTAAAAAGACTTTTACAACTGAGAGGAACTTGAAAAGGCATTTGAATCAATTGCATAATCCCGATGTACAGTACCCGACCTGTGATGACTGTAATAAAGTGTTTAAAGGAAAACAGTCACTCATAGCACATATCCAAGCATTGCATAATACTGGCAGGGGTATGATAAGATGTCATCTTTGTGACAAAGTGTACACAAATAACAGAAATTTGAAGCGGCATGTTGAAATGTTTCATGGGGAAAAGGGTGAGTACAGATGTGACATGTGCCCCAAAACATACACTTCAAATCAAAGTTTGAGAAGGCATTTGAGGACAAGACACAATTCTGATGATCAAGAGTCAATTGAATGCAGTTTTTGTCATAAAACTATTTATGGGAGAGACAATTTAGAAAGTCATATACAGTTGTATCATCCACAGCCTATTGATGATAGCTATGAAACGAAAATGGGTTTTGCATGCCAACGGTGTAACAAGACATTTGATGAAGAAGTAATGCTACGGAGACATGTTAAAAGTGATCATTCGTTCAAATCGTTCTACAAGTACTGCAAGCAGTCTCTAATAAGACAGATGTCGGAATCTCGCAAAAAATGCTTGTATAAATGCGAGTTTTGCTCAAGTTCTTTCCCTTCCGTATATGAGCTAAAAGATCACATGAGGGGAAGCCACGATAAAGAGTATATCCTATCTACATGCAATGTCTGTTTTAACAAATTTTATAGTAAGGAAACTATGACACTACATAAGAAAATATGCCTGCCTCCTGCTAACGTTAATAGTTGCAGCCATTGTGACAAATTATTCACTGATATATCTAGTTTGGAGTTCCATACTAGAATATTCCACCCACAAGCCCAAATAGCTGATTCTAATATCACATCAACAAATACTGAAGAGACAGATTTAGGTTTTTATAAATGCAAGCACTGTGCCAGAGTGTATTACAGTGAACGATCATTGAAACATCATATCAAGCTGAAACACACAACAGATGTAGCAATGGAGTGTCAATATTGTGGTAAAATTTGCAGCAATAAATATTATCTAGCGTCTCACGTTAAAATTGTACACAGTAATGACTCCTGGTCCAAATGCGATTATTGTGAGAAGTTGTTTAAATCTAAAAGGAATATACGGAGACATATTGAGTACACACACTTGGGTATCCAACGGTACAAGTGTATAGAGTGTGAAACACTGTTTAAAGAGAAAAGGAGCTTAAGAAAACATGTGAGGACAAAACACCCAAACTCAGCATCGTTTCCTCAATGCCATATATGTCATAAAAGATTTGAATCGGCCAAATCATGTAAAATACATTTGAAATTGCTACATTCTTTCAATATGAATACTTTTCCTTGTGATCTCTGTCCGGTGTCTTTCGGTTCTAAAGAAGCGTTGAATATACACTTACAAACCAAGCATCTAGCCGAAGACGAGATTTATAAATGTGAAGAGTGTAATTTAGTGTTCAAAGGACACGAGAAATTTGAGCAACATAATGATATTTGCCATGTAAGTCTACTCCCAAACATAAAGCAGAAAGTTTTACCCCGTTGTATTCTGTGCATGAAAGATTTCAGTGCAAGAAAAACTTTGAAAAGGCATATAAAGAAATTCCACGAAGGATTTGATGTTGACGAGCTGGCAACATTTGGCTCCAAGCAGAGAGTTTTTAATATAGATTGTGAAGAGTGCATAAGAAATTTCAGCGACGATTTTTACTTCAACATTTACAATAAGCTGAAACATTTGAAGGACTCAATAATATTCAAGTGTGAGGCTTGTAAGTCATCGTACAACACACTTGAATATGCAATACAAAGATATAAGTTACTAAATGTAGATGCTTGCAAAAGCAAAATGATTTTGAGCGAGTTGTGTACGACGGAAATGAGTGACGGCGAAGCCTCCTATTCTGGTTTTGGATCGCTACATGAGCTGGTGGAGCCTGAAAGCACAACATGTGAGATTAAATTCGAACCTGATTTTTCAGATTGTGATATTAAGACTGAACCCATGTCCCCCCAGAGTGGCATGGAATTTTAGGAGATTCCTGGGTGACTTTTATTGACGAATAAGTATTTTGACGGCCTTTTATTAGTAAATCTGAATATTTTACAAATTTTGCTAAGTTGTATCATGATGGAAATATAGATGAAAATAATTTCTAAGACACATTATCGTTCCCAAACTCTTCTGTTTCATAGACCACTTTCAAAATGTTGATGGATGCGGTGGACCCCTGCAGAAAAAAAAGACACGTATTGATTATGAAATGCAAGTTAATTATCAAATCAATAAGCAATTATCTGCCTATATTGATAGAAGTCAAGCCAACATTTTAGTTCGAAACCAAATTGATTTTCATGGAGCCCCGCTTATGGACCCCCATTTTTTGTCACGTCCAACGTGACCCCTGGGGTCCACCTGGACCACTGGGAATTACTGTTCTAGATCAATCAATTGTTCAATGCTAGGCAAAACTATCCTTTATCTTCAAGAGGCTAGACTTTAGACAACCAACCACTGATAGTATGGTTGGTGATAAAGAAAAGCGACAATTGATTATCAACACACTAATGTCTGAGTCTTGGGTATGGCAGAAGAAGCATGAAAGCAAAATAAATGCAGTTGAAATGAGAGCGTTGAGAAGCATGTGTGGGGTGAAATTGGTAGATAGAGTGAGGAATAGTGTGATAAGGGAAAAATGTGGATTGAAAGTCGATGTAGTGACTAAAATTGAAAGGGGGATGCTAAAATGGTTTGGCCACATTGAAAGGATGAATGTTTGCAGAATGACGAAAGAGATTTACTGTGCGGAAGTGATCGGTGAAGTCGGTCGAGGACGGCCCAGGTGCACCTATAAAGAGCAGATAGGTAATTTACTGAAAAAGGGCAATATAAAGAGTCCTCGAAACCGACGTGCATGCATGAAGAGGATAATGTCAGTGGAGGAAGCGAAAGTGGTGTGTTTGGACCGTGGCATTTGGCGCTCTATAGTCTCTGCCTACCCTAACGGGAGACAGGCGTGAGTTTATGTATGTATGTATGTATGTACACACTAATGTGGAAATGTTAGTTATATGCACACTTTGAACCTGCGACCCTCTAAAAAATAATAATTGTACAATGGTTGCGACACGAAATGTGAAAATAAGTTTTTGTTTCCTGATTTTTGAGCTTAATCAAGCTTTACGGTATGATTTATTATATTTTGGTACTGATAACTCAAGTTATTTGTTACAAATGCTCTCTAAAAACTATGCTTAGTAATCTCATTTAGGAATAAATTGTTTTTATATAAACAAGTTAAATTATTAGCACTGGCATGTTAAGACACGGTAATACTATCATACAGTAGTTTAACTCGGCCGCATTTTTGAAATAAATACCTACAGCCGCGCGGTACGTAAACATGCGATAGGGCTGCGAACCTGCACAATTTTAATTAAATCTGCCTACTTTGACTTTCTATCTATTTTTGTGATTGTAAATATTTTTTATTTTTATTTAAACAAATAAAATATTTTGTGAATGGAATAGGAAGTGTTCAATAAAAATGCATGTTATTTTTTGATTGGAAGATTTCATGCAACCAAAAACAGCACAATATAAACTTGTCATATTAAATAGGCACTTGCACTTATTTTGTATAAAAATTGCGCGATTACTTCTTAAAAACCAACACCGCCCGTTTGTCACTGCGGCACATTCGCGACTGCCTGCATGCCTTGCGCATGCCGCGATCGAGGCGCGTAGGACGTAGGTATAACTCGCGTTTCGCCCGTTTGTATGAAGTTAAACTACTGTATGATAGTACTACCGTGGTTAAGATCAGTGCATCAGCATTTGACATGAATTTGGCCAAGAAATTTCACGTATATTTTTGAAACATTGATTATAAACTATGTCTGCAATAATTAAAAGTAATCTCGTAATTTAGTGTTAAAATTAAGTATTGTTATAGTTTTTACGTATCACTTTCATAATAAAAGATTTTTATATGTAACAATTATTTTTATGCACATTGCCTCATGTCTTATATTCTACACATACCTACATACATGATAATAAAATAGCTAATAAGACCATAGTTCTATTCATCATCATCAGCCCATATACATACCACGGCTGGGCATGGTCCTCCTCTAGTACTTAGAGGGTTTAGGCCATAGTTCACCACACTAGCCTAGTTCTGTTAATCTTTACAAAAAATTATCATAATTGTTGTTTATTTATGTTAAAATAGTAGCACAAAAATTAAAATAAAGTAAATAAAAGATTGCATCCCTGAGAGAGTAGGGGAAGATGCATTTGAACACCCAAATTTTGCCGCTATGTTTTAAATAGAATATCAAGTAATGAAAACTACGGGTATAGGCAATAGGCTGAGGCTACAGTGTTTATCCAGCAAATTTCATAAGTGACAGTTTCAAAATAAAACACCCAATGATTTTGAACACCAGGCCTCTTGCAGATTTATGGCACTAGACTAGCATGACAGTAATAATTAGTAAGAATATGATCATCTTTAGTGTGACAACTCGAACCAAAAAAGCTTTTTTTGATGAGCTAGTTATCCGCAACTTTGTGAAATGTTAGACTTCTAAAGAGATATTGTTTCTCTGTTATTATTACATTTTCTAATGCTGCTCTGATCCTATAGGTCATAGCGTGACATATTAATTAGCCTTTGATAAATGGGCTATGTAATATTAAATGAAATTTTCAAATCAGATTAATAGTTGTTAAAATAAGCAGATTCAAGCAAATAAAATCTACATATATACATAACCTCACGCCTGTATTCCCCAAAGGGGTAGGCAGAGGTGCATTTCTACACCCACATTTCGCCAGGTATATATCAGTTCCATGTAATAGGGGGCGAGCCTATTGCCGTTTTTTCGGGCACGATTCCAGACTCCGTGCTGCTACTGAGAATTTCCTAATGGAAAAACCCAATAACACTTTGCCGGACCCGGGAATCGAACCCAGGACCTGTAGATCGCATGGCACATACTTGTGCCAGGAGACCATAAAGCAGTCAAGCAAAACAAAATCTTCAGCTTTATAATATTAGCATGTAGGTGATTAAAAAAAATACATAGATATTAATAAATATTTATTTAAAACTTTGAACTTTTCCTCCTTAACGCTGGCTTGTGTAATGGCAGTTTCAGTTGTGCCACCTTCTTATTGCCTACAGAGACTAAACTTGCACCGGTTACAGATATCTTTGTTGCTACCGTCCTTGGAGTTAATTTCAACTGCTGACACAGCTCTTCTAAGTCAAATTTAAGGTTATTGATCAATAATAAAAACACTAACGCATGACAAAGAGACTTGTCTTTCATCTGGGGTGTCCGTATTCTTTTCAAATTTGATATACCAAGGAAATTCTTTAGAACAAGTTCATTTAGTGTTGACGAATAAGGACATGCTACGTAATTCTTTTTGATGATGTCCTTCATTAAAGTGCCATACACATGAAATAGTGTATTGGCATATACTGCTAAGACAGTTTGCTTATTTGATAGTTTTTTTTCCGTCATTGATTTAATTAATGGTATTAGTCCGTTTAAGTACTCTGTGTTTTCCAATTCTTCGTAAATCTTGGTATATAATTCTTCAGGTAGCATTTCATCTATATCATATACTTTACTAGCTTCAGTAGCATCTCGGTTGATCGGTGGGATGTAGGAGTCCTCCTCGTTTTTGTTATATGATGATAAGTCAAGTTGATCTTCCGATATTGTCTGACTTATGTTTTGCATTTGCTCAGTTACTGTTGTAACATTAACCTTTAATTTTTCACGTTGCTCCACTACTTTCTTCTGTTTTTTAGAGCCAAACTTTCTACTTAGCTCTAAATTGGATACTTCTTGTAACTGTACAGAGTCTAAGTCAGTTTTTATGTAAGGTTTTAAGTCTAGATTTCCCGCCTCTAGAAGTCTTACTTTGCCAGTCGTTTTGTTACGAACAACTAATAATGTCTTTCCTAATTCTTCTTGGTCCTCTTCTCCAGCATAAACCATGTCAGATACTTCAGTAGCGACCGATTTCTTCCCGCTCTGAGCGTCTTCAAGCAACAAACACTCATTCTGTCTAAAACTGTCTGTGACGTACGCATTTTGAAAATTTATCACTAAAGGGTATAACTTCTCTTTCGGATGCACCTCATCTATACTTATTTGTGTCATTTTCGGGCTTTTTGAAGCCCTTTTTGTTTTTCACGTGATTTTTGAGGTTATACCAAGATAAACACAAAATATATCGATTGTCAAATTGACGATGTTCCAGGTTTTCTTGTGTACCATATTTAGCATTATTAAAGACATTTGTTTCAACTAGGTACATGGCAGCACTAATAGTGATCATAGCGCCGTTAAACGACATATAATATGAAGTAAGTTGAATGGTGTTGAGAAAAATTGAATTTTTTGGCTATATGATGTTAACTTTGCACTATTGCATACTTGTGCATTTTTATTCCCGTTTCAGAGAATATATATCCTCTTCACTTTTTACGAGTTGGACCGCATACTATAATTTGCTTTCCATTTTAAGAAAAATATGCTCTATGTGAGGTATTTACACTTGCATCTCTCACCTCACCTCACCTTACGCTGTGTACATTGTTGTAATCTCAGATTTAAGATCGCGCGAGGCGCAGACAGATTTTGGAGTAGAGTTGGCGCTTAGGCAGACATAGAATTGGACGTCCTGTGGTGGCGGGTACCGGATGCATGAGGCTTGCTCAAGACCAGGATAGTTGGCGGTTACTTGGGGAGGCCTATGTTCAGCAGTGGACGGCGATAGGCTGAGAATAAGGCTCGTATCGAGCTTGTAAATAGACTAAACAAAAAAAACTCTTAAAGGAATTTTATTTATTTATTTGTTGTCTGTTCATATTCATTTAACAGAGCAATTAATGTCATGGATAATCAATAATTGTTTCCATCTTAAAGTATAATTACAATTATTATCAAGTACTAAATAATATTTTTTTAATGTCTCAAAAAGCAAGTAGCAAATAATAATTACTATTCTATACAAATTCAATTATTTATAATTTTCACCACAGTCAATAAAAAATAATCACGATTATTTTTAAAATAATTAAGATATTAAATCAATGAAAAATATTTTTTAAAAATAACTTCATTATTCAATAGAAATCGCATAGTTAAATCAAGTATTCACTTTAGAATTTACTTATATAAATTACAATATAAACAAGAAGCTAAAAAAAGATGAACTGTATAAATAGAAGAGTACAGAGGAATGATATTCCCAATTATCTGCCTTAACTACCAACTGAAATATTAAATCATTCATATTTTTGGTATAAACAAAAATTACACATCTCTTTTAATCTTATGCATATGTCTCTTGTGTCCATTTAAATTATCTCTACTATTAGTAATGAAGTAACATATTTCACAAACAAACTGAACTTTTTGTAAGTGTCTATCCTTGTGTTTGTTATAATCTAATTCAATTTTAGTCTTATACGGACACAAATCGCAGGAAAATTTTATTATGTGGGTAGAATAATGCGATTTACGTCTAGTTTTGTGGCTTAAAATCCTATTGCAGTAATGACACTGCCATGTTTTGGTAATAGATTTTGAATTTGAAAATAAGTTCGTTGAATTGTGTTCGGATACATAATTCGCATTGTGTTCGGATATGTTAATATTACATTTTGTTTTATTTTTATCTATTTCAGATATGGTATCGGAAATATTAATATTAGAATCTTCAGATGGCTTATTGTTAAATGCATTACTCATATTATAATCTTCGTAATCAACATTGTCTTTTAAAACTTTATTTTCTGTTTCAGGTAGTGAAGTTCCTAAAATAATTAAAAAATATTTATTTAAATACTTTATCTTGTTAGAGGACACTCTGGAGATCTTTGGGAGAGGCCTATGTCCAGCAGAGGACGTCTTTAGGCTGATGATGATGATGATCTTGTTAGAAAGGAAGCCAATTAATATATTTATCATGTGTAGAGGGAATAAGAGTTTTTTGGACTTCTGTGAATTCAATTCTGAATTTTGCAGTCATTTAGAAATTATTCAGAATTAACAACCTCCATGGTGGAATTTTAGTAGTGTAGTCCGCCAACCCGCACCAGGCCAGCTTGGTGGACTAAAGCTTAAATCCTCTCAATGGTACAGGAGGCCCGTGCCTAGCAGTAGGACGTATATGAGCTGATGTGATGGTGGAATTGACTAGTGAAATTAAAGGCCGCGGGTTCGATCTCCGTACCGAGATAAATGTTTGTATGATCCCTGTGTATGTACGACACATAACTACACGCCTGTATTCCCCGAAGGGTTAAGCAGAGGTGCAATTCTACACCAGGTATGTATAAGTCCCAGGTATGTATATGTATAAGTTGTCGTTTTTCAGGCACATTTCGAGACTCCATGCTGCTACTGGGAATATAAAAAGAAAAAAATCACAATAACAACTTGCCCGACCCTGGAATCGAACCCACGACCTCTAGATCGCACAGCACATACTTGCGCTGCGAGACCAAGAGGCAATCCATGTGTGTGTTTGTAAAACAAAAATCTCATAATCAGCGATACACGACACAAGACTATATGTATATAGTGTGTAAATGTATATAATAAAAACTTCTTACCTATAATATCGTAATAATGCTTGAAGTTGTAGCTCCAGATATCGATGTTTAGAGATGTAGCGTATTCAGTACCGTAGAATACTAATAATTCAGTAAATGGACGGATAGTTTTGATCGTCCTATAGTTAAATATTATAAGATAAGTTAAACAAAAGTTAAGCAGTGATGGCCTCGAGGTTTAGGCGCGCGGTCGAGAATTTCGGCGGTCGCAGGTACAAACACCAGGCACACACCTCTGACTTTTCGAAGTTATGTGTGTATTCACAATGAATTATCACTTGCTTTAACGGTGAAGGAAAACATCGTGATAAAACCTGCACACCTAAAAGTTCTTAGGAATTTCTTAGGTGTGTAGTCCGCCAACCCGCACTAGGCCAGCGTGGTGGACTAAAGCCTAAACCCTCTCAGTTGTAGAGGAGGCCCGTGCCCAGCAGAGGGACGTATATGGGCTGATGAAGATGATGAAACAAAAGAAAGTGTACAAAAAAGTAAAAATGCATAATAACAGTAATTCCCAAAGTGGTCCAGAATGACCCCCAGGGATCCACAGGAGACTCGCCGGGGGTCTACGTTGGGCGTGACAAAATGAGAAGGTTTGGTTTCGAACTAAAATGTTGGCTTGATTTCTCCTATCAATATAGGCAGATAATATTTTGAGAAGCTCAGCGACTGTTACTTGTAAAAACTTGCATATTCCATAACCAGTACCACGCGTCGAGACTTGCCGAATTGATATTAGAGTTGTCCAGTGAAGTTTTTTTTTGGAGATTTGGAAATTGGCTGCAGGGGGCGCATCGGATCCAACAAAATTTTGAAAGTGATCTATCAAACATTAGAGTTTGGGAACGTCTGATGTAAAACAACCCCGTTTGTGGTTCGTTTGTGGACATCCAATTTTCGGGGTCTACCGCGCTTCCTCAGGTCGGTGTTCTTAGCCAGAAACTTTCTAGTCATGTACACTTCAGGTCTTCTCATTATACTGTCTACGACTTCGCTGAGTCTATGTATACTAATTTTATAAATGCCCAATTTATTCTGTTACGCTTTCACGACTAAACTGTTGGACAAATTTGAATGATTTTTGGTATGAAGATAAATAGGAATTTGAGAAAGGACGTACGGTATTTTTTATCCCTGTAGAATGCAGTGTTCCCCGAGAATAAACAAATTCGTGAAGCTAACTACCAGAGGACTAGTTAATCATATTTTTATCTTATGATGTGACTGCTTGATGTATTTACTGGAAATACTTGTTCACCTGTAGTACAACTGCCCCTGATACTGGTACGCGAGCAGGTTCTGTTCGCACCAGTGTCGCGCGCAGTTCACGTACCGCATCCAGTTGGAACTGTTCGCGTCCGCGGCGTCCACCACGTGGCTCGGCTTGTTGTTGCGATCGTATATCTAACGCGCGATGTAAGCGAAACGAGGGTAAGTAGGGATGGCCTTGAGGTTTCGGGGCACGGCCTATAATCTCGATCGCGGGTACAACCCCAAGCAATCACCTCTCTACCCCGTGGCAAGGGTACTCTGTCGTAAAAGGCGACTCAAAGGGGCTTTTGGGGTCGCTGGGCGCTCTGCGGGGGCAGCGCGTCCTCACTGAAAGTGACTCCTAAAGACGCGGCGGCGCTTATTTACAACCGGGGTGCCCGAAGCAAGCTAGTGGGTGTGCAACTGCGCCCCGTACAACTCTGGGAAGGCTGATCAAACGTATTGACTCGTAATCAATTTTAAAAGTGAGTGGGCCGCCTCAAGATATTGAGTAAAATTTTTTTCACTCCACTAATGTAAATGGGCTGAAGAGTATGAGTATGTGTACTATAGTTAACATTACCTGCCAACAATACATAGAGCTTATTTCGTCAGTCTTTCTTCCTCTGTAGGGGCCGAAGCGAACGCCGCGCGGCAAAGTTAATGTACTGAATACCCCCAAGCCGGCACCTTTGTACCAAACTTTCTATTAGTTCCCACTGTCCCACAGCTTAAGCCTTTTCTATTATTACTACTTTCATAATAACTCATAGATCTGCAGATTTCATCCGTTACCAGGCTATTGTACTGACAAGAACAGTAGCCTGGTAAGGGACTATCTATGTATACATTATATAACCTCACTCCTGTAATCCGCGAAGGGGTAGGCAGAGGTGCTTTTTTGTGTGCATTTCGCCAATTGTTTATTCGTCTATTGCCGTTTTTCAGAATTCCAGACTCCGTGCTGCTACTGAGAAATTCTTAATGGAAAAACTTAATAACACTGCCCGACCCGTAAAATTTAAAACCTAGATCGTTCAAGACATTCTCTTACTTGTACCACGAGACAACGAAGCAGTATCTATCTATGTATATGTACATATTATATAAGTATAATGTATATGTGTCAATATAACAGGTTCTACACCACAGATAACATTGAATATTATACACCTTATGCACACTTTGCCATGTCAAGTGTTCCTATCCTGGTTCCTTTAGTTATATCGTGAAACATCTCAGCTATGCGTCTCTCGCTGATAATATTCAGTATTCTCTTCAAACAAACAGCTTAGCGAATGAGAAGATTGAACTCCTATTAAGTTATGATAACCTGGTACTTTTGTACTGCTACGAGGAAGTATCTCTCGCTAATGATTGAAATTCTCTTTTGAATACAGCTAAGTAAGGAAAAGATTGAACTTCTAATAAGTTATGATAGCCTGGTACTTTTGTACTGCTACGAGGAAGTATCTCGCTAATGATTGAAATTCTCTTAAAAAAAACAGCTAAGTAAGGAGAAGATTAAACTCCTATTAATTTATGACAGCCTGGTACTTTTGTACCGCTACGACGAAGTCTCGCTAATGATTGAAATTATCTCTAAAAAACAGCTAAGTAAGGAAAAGATTGAACTCCTATTAAGTTATGATAGCCTGGTACTTTTGTACTGCTACAAGGAAGTATCTCTCGCTAATGATTGAAATTCTCTTTAAAAAAACAGCTAAGTAAGGAGAAGATTAAACTCCTATTAATTTATGACAGCCTGGTACTTTTGTACCGCTACGATCGATTTATTACTATTAATATCGCGGCCTTTTGATTATATTTGTATATTTCGCCTCTAACTGCCTCGTGGTCTTGCGGTACATGTATGTGCCGTGCGATCTAGAGGTCCTGGGTTCGATTCTCGGGTCGGGCAAAGTGTTATTGGGTTTTTCCTTTAGGAAATTCTCAATAGCAGCACGGAGTCTGGAATTGTGCCCGAAAAACGGCAATAGGCTCGCCCCCTATTACGTGGGACTGATACATACCTGGCGAAATGTGGGTTTAGAATGCACCTCTGCCTACCGCATAAGGGAATACAGGCGTGAGTTTATGTATGTATGTATTACATATTTTTCAGCCTCATACCTGGTATCTTTGAGTGATTTAAATGTAGAAATTCACTCGGTATAGACAGCGCAGCGCGAGGAACGATTGAAGGAAGGCTACGCTTTGAAACCTAGAATCATATTCATATATTATATCCACAAATATTTGTTTCGGTCTGGTTGTTTGTGAGACCGAAAAGTCTCTCGTAGTTTCTGATACCTATGACACAGGACTTGTATCCTAGTGTGGGGTCAGAACTATGTATGTGACTGTTGGGTGTATTTATTTATGTCGAACGGTAATAATGGCATCTCTTGGCAAATAACGAAATCGATATAGGACCGTACTCACGGAACAGTTGAATAAGAATAGAATGGAAACGTCAGCATATAGAGCGTGCCAAACCTACGATTACACTATCATATGTTTGACACACACGCTTCTTAGTAATTCGGGTTGCGCGTAATATCAACACTTTTATAAATGTGCGACAACCAATACCAGCCCTTCATGTTTGTTTGAAATGTTTATCATTAGTCGTGTGATCGTAGTAGAATGAACAGGTGACAGACAAGCGGCGACACTCGTCCCCATACAAAATACTGGCTATTTCCCTTCTAATCTTATTCAGCTGTTCTGTTCTAACCTGTGTAGCGACTTAAACCGAATAAAGACAATTCAAATAACAACTAACTCTCCTTAAGAATCTACTAGCTACGTTCTTGGTTGCCCACAGACCTCAGGCACATCTGACTTCTCCAAGTTATGTGTGTATTCACAATTAACTATCATGTACTTTAACGGTGAAGGGAACCATCGTGAGTAGCGTTGCCAGGCGTCCGGATAAAGCCGGACATAGTTAGACTTTTTGATTGCTTGACCGGCCAAAATAACGGTGTCCGGCTTTTTACATTTCGCAAACGAGCAAGCAAGCGAAGATTTATGATAATAATAATCAAAAAAGCTTGGTTTTACATACAATTTTTTTATCGTACCTACTAATCATCATCATCATCATCAGCCCATATACGTCCCACTGCTGGGCACGGGCCTCCTCTACTATTGAGAGGGTTTAGGCCTTAGTCCACCACGCTGGCCTAGTGCGGGTTGGCGGACTACACAACTAAGAAATTCCTAAGAAGTTTTAGGTGTGCAAGTTTCATCACGATGTTTTCCTTCACCGTTAAAGTACGTGATTATTCATTGTGAATACACACATAACTTTGAAAAGTCAGAGGTGTGTGCCTGGGGTTTGAACCCGCGACCTTCGAGATTCTCGACCGCGTGCCTAAACTTCGAGGCCATCACGACTGATACTGGGACACTAAATCCTCAATAATGTAGGGTGTCCAACCTTTCTATCGAAATGTCCGGCCAAATTGGCTGGTCTGTCCGAATATTTGGTTTGGCGACATGGCAACCCTAATCGTGAGGAAACCTAGAAAAGTTCCTAAAAAAATCTTAGGCGCGTATTCCGGCAACCCGCACTAGGCCTCTAAGGCCTAAACCCTCTCCGTTGTAGAGGAGGCCCGTGCCCAGCAGTGGGACGTATATGGGCTGATGATGATTATAAAAGCTACAGTTATCTACGAAACGGGAGAAAGCTTGTTTAACTTGCTGGTGGTAGGATATTCGTATCCGCCCGGATGGCGACCACCGTACACAGGGCGTAAAACCCGCCATAGTGGCACATGCAAGTGTGCCGCGTTCCGGGATCAGCCAGTGTATATCCGATTTTCGGGGGGCTTCAATCATGGTGAAAGGATGACCGTGCCGGCATTTTTTGGCCGGTTTGTCGCGGTCGACCCTTTGATCACAATGGCATTAGTCCCCCAAACTTCTTCATAAGTAAGGTGAAGAGGTTTTCGGCCGGCATGATTGTGTCGACCAACGGGAGGTCATCATCTCTCGCTGGTCGGCACTTTTTCTGGACTCCATTACACTTACCATCAGGTGCAATGGGGTCACTTTGCCGTGCCAGTATAAAAAAAAACTAACTATTAAGACAGCTAACCTTGTCATCAGGTATTGTCAATAGTGGTCCGTGAAGGGAACAGTATTGGTATACAAATTCGCAACATTTTTCGCAATCTGTTAAAAAATAACAATGTTAAAAATGGTTAAAAAAATTGGTTGTGTGCTCCACAAATATTTGTTTCAGGTCTGGGTGTTTGTGAGACCGAAAAGTCTCTCATCATATCTGATACCGACGATACAGAACTTGATAAACTTAATGGCTGACCTTGCTAATGATCTAAGAATCACTAAATCGCTTGGCACTAACAAAAACTGTTTTTCTAAGTAGTTTTCAATAAGACACGTCACTTTGTATGTTTCGCTGCTGACAGTAATTTAAAAATTAATAATTTTTTTTTTTTTTTTTTTATTCTGGCACGGCAAAGTGACTCCACTGTACCTGATGGTAAGCACAGTGGAGTCCAGAAAAATAATACCAACCAGCGAGAAACGATGGTCACCCGCTGGTCGACACAATCATGCCGGCCCGCACAAATGCTATTGTATACAAATTGTTGTATACATAAGTTAGTTTTAAATTCTAGTTATGAATCTTCTGAATTAGGTATAGAAATCAATGTCAATAATTATAGAATCACACAGAAATCTAAATATCGGAATAAGTAGTATCCTTTATCAGTCTTCAGGGTGATAACTATCTATTCAAAGACCTTGAACATACATCCAAGCGACCTAGACAATAAAACTTGTCAAAAACACTCGTTTTCGTATTGGTAGGTAATATTAAGTTTAAGTCAATACTTACACAATAACTCGTCAAATGGTTTCTGCTTGGAGCTCCATTGTGCCACTTCAGATTGCATTTTGTCTACATTTGAGTGTAAATTATTCATTTCTTAGAAAAAATACTATCGTAAAATATCGACTATATATTACCCGTAATATGTAACTATTTAATATTTATTTTACCCGTTAGATGTTGTAGATGAGATTCCCGCGCTTAAAAAGTTTTTTTAATCACAAGCAAAAGAAGTGAATTTGTACAGCCGGACAGTACAAGCCCAAAACCCTCTCAGTTGTTAGAAGACTGATAGACTTTAAACATACTTACTTAATATTTTACTATTTTTATATTACCTCTGACTTTTCGGAGTTATATGTAGGTACGTTCATAATGAATTATCACGTAGTTTACGGTAAAATAAAACGTCGTGAGGAATCCTGCACACTTAGTTTTTAGAAATTAGGCCAATGTAAGGCCTAAACCCTCTCAGCTGTAGAGAAGGCTAATCCCCAGCAGTGTGTGATGGGCTGATGATGATGATAAATTCATATATGTATGAGGTATACAAATAATAACACATTTTTTTTATAAATTTTACTATAATAATTTAATAAAAATAATGAAAACATTTGTAGTTTAGTCAAATATTATAAAAAAAATAACAAAAAGAAATAGAAGCCTTAGTATAATAAATTACAGAAACATAAAATTAAACAATCGAAACAATAATATATTAATCTATAAAATGACCAAAAGTAAGTTATTCAATAAATTAAAATAAGATATCAAAAACTTGAAGTTACAAGTCTTATGCTTATCAAATACTACAACGCTTAGTCTATAACCCTATCCATCTCTGCTCCAAAATTCATCAAAATTGTTTTAGCAGTTTTGGAATGACAGTAGGTACTGTACCTTCTACTGTAAAAATATACTTACTCTCTCATTTTATTAAATAAATCATTTTAAACGACAAAATTTGTCAAGGTTTGTAAACTGCTAAATAGTTTTCGATGACGTTTGGGATGAAGATAGAGGCGACCTTGCATAAGTCCGTTGTTTAATAATAAGTAAAATTGGTTACAATAATGAGACAAAAATAAATTAAATTGACAAACAATCAAAGCAACAATTTGTATTTTAATCAAATTACCTACGTGTAAATAACATACTTATAATTAATAAACTTAAAAAAATCGAAGCTATAATTTGTATTTTATTAAAATAAATAAAATAGCACTAAGCTAAACTACCATAGCAAAACAAAATGTCGAAACTTCAATTTATATTATGGTCAAAAAACGATATCAAAAATTACAATTAACAAAAAAAAGGAGCTAATTAATATGAGAACATACATATTCTTTTACCCGTATTCTGGAAGGGGGTAAGCAGAGGCTTACTAACTTTTCACCACTTTTTTAAATATATTTTTTTATACACCCAACAGTCACATACATAGTTCTGATCTGACCCCGCACTAACATACATACAGGGTGTATTCAGACCGTGATCGGAAACTAAGGCAGGTAATAGCTAAGGTGATTACAAACCCCCTGGCGTTAAAGAAATTTCTGACAAAAAATAAAATTTTTGACATTTTCCATACAACCATCGGTATTGAATGTACGCGGTTTGTATGGAAAACGTCAAAATTTTTATTATTTGTCAGAATTTTCTTTTTGCCTCAGTTTCCGATCACGGTCTGAATACACCCTGTATAAGTGTTGTGTCGTGGGTATCAGAAACTACGAGATTTTTCGGTCTCACAGACACCCATACCCGAAACAAATATTTGTGGATCGCACAAATATTTGTCTCGCTGCGGGGATCGAACCCGCGGCCTCTCGTTTCGCAAGCTGGAATCTAACCAACTGCGCCATAGGGCTGTCGCACTTTTCACGAAATTTAAGTGTTGGACCTTTGCCTACCTCTTCAGGAATGTAATGCAATAGTATGATACATACTATACTATGTAAAAGTGATAAACAAATTGTAACAACTTACAATATTTTGTTTAATTTTGATTAAATATAGAAATGATGATTATAATTATTATAAAAATATTTCAATTGTAGTGTAATGATATAATTATTAACGTTCCTTCATATGAACGCGTAAATGTGTATTTAAATTACTAATTTGATTAAATTTTTTCTTACATATATCACATTGATAAGGCTTCTCCCCCGTGTGTGTTCTTATATGTGCTTTTAATGCACCACTTTGAGTAAGTTTTTTATTACATATATCACATTTATAAGGCCTCTCCCCCGTGTGTGTTCTTATATGTGCTTTTAATGCACCACTTTGAGTAAGTTTTTTATTACATATATCACATTTATAAGGCCTCTCCCCCGAGTGTGTTCTTATATGTGCTTTTAATGAACCACTTTCAGTAAATTTTTTATTACATATATCACATTTATAAGGCCTCTCCCCCGTGTGTGTTCTTATATGTGTTTTTAATGCACAACTTACAGTAAACTGTTTAGTACATATATCACATTTATAAGGTCTCTCCCCCGTGTGTGTTCTTATATGTGTTTTTAATGCACAACTTACAGTAAACTGTTTAGTACATATATCACATTTATAAGGTCTCTCCCCCGTGTGTGTTCTTATATGTGTTTTTAAATGACTACTTTGTGTAAATATTTTGGTACATATAACACATTTATAAGGCCTCTCCTCCGAGTGTGTTCTTATATGTGTTTGTAAATTACTACTTTGTGTAAATTTTTTGGTACATATATCACATTTATAAGGCCTTTTTCCTGTATGTGTTTCTAAATGGCCACTTTCAGTAAATCGTTTGCTGCATTTTTCGTCATCTTTTACATCTTTCATAACGTTGTTACATAATTTTGTTTTTAAAATACCATTTTGGCTGTTTTTATGAATTTTCTCAATTTTATGAGTTTTAATATGTTCGATTAATATATTTTTGTGATCAAAGTTTTTACCGCAATCGTTACAAATGAATTCTTGATTATTAACAATAGTTGTCACTTGATGCAGGTTTTTTTCTTTGGTTTCTGTATTCGGCTTGCTATTTTCGATTTTGGTTGCTTCTGATTCTACATTTTTTGATGACTCAATAACTTGTTTGACATTGTGATTTTCGTCTAACGTGGGCTTTTTTGTTGGAGGCAAACCTAGATTAGGAAAAAATAGGGATTAATTATTTTAGTCCATTTCATGAGTGAGACATAGTAAAATCACTATAGGCCTCTCCAAAGAATTCCAGTATAAGATCATCCATTACTAAAAAATAGTTTCTAAGTACTTTGTCAAGTTTTATAAAGTCGTGCTGGCCTCGAGGCTTAGGTACCCGGTCGAGAATCTCAACGGTCGCGGGTTCAAACCCCAGGCACCTCTGACTTCCAAATTTATATGTGTATTCACAATGAATTATCACGTACTTTAACGGTGAAAGAAACATCGTGGTGAAACCTGCATACCTAAAAGTTCTTAGGAATTTCTTTGAAACTCTCAGTTGTTGAGGAGAAGGCCCGTGCCTAGCCCCAGCCCATGATGATGAAGCATTTTGAGTAATGCTTGTGTATTTAGAAAAAAAAAATGTCCTTTTGTCTATATGCCTCCCTTTTTTTTACAATAATTTTTATTTTTTTACCAAGATTTGTAAAATAATTATACCTAATTGATAATTTTCTAAATTGGTTGAAAATAGTGTACAAAGGTACGTCCACATTTTCTCCTTTTTCAGTAAAACCTACTTTCTAACCGAATGTTAAATAAAAAAATTGCTACTCTAAAGATACTATAAACAGAATTTTATAAATTTAATATCAAGTGCTTTGGTCTAGTAAAACGCATGAAATGAAGGAAAAAAATACTCACCAAATTTCTGCGCATAACCTGACGGCGAGTTGTATCTTTTTAGATCGATGTGCAGTATGTGAGCGTATTCGCTTCCATAGAAAACCATCAACTCCGTGAAACGGGGAATAATCTTGATGGTTCTAATAATAATGCAAATTTCTTTAACTTAAAAATTAGAAGACTTTTAACTGCTTCACAATTTTCTAAAAAGAAGTTTTATTTATCTTGCCATATATATCTTTAAATTAAAGCAACATTTAAAACAATAATGATATTGACCAATATAATTTGTAACTTAGCTCCTAAACCATCTTTTTCGACCCACTAAGATCTCTCGAATGATTTATGTATACATACATACATAAACTCACGCCTGTATACCCCGAAGGGGTAGGCAGAGGTGCATTTCTGCACCCACATTTCGCCAAGTATGTATCAGTCCCACGTAATAGGGGGCGAGCCTATTGCCGTTTTTCGGGCACATTTCCAGACTCCGTGCTGTTACCGAGAATTTCCTAATGGAAAAAACCAATAACACTTTGCCTGACCCGGGAATCGAACCCAGGACCTCTAGATCGCACGGCACATACTTGTACAGCGAGACCACGAGGCAGTCTTTGTGTGTATGATGCAGTGATTTATGTATATTAAAGTGTTTTAATCGTCTCGGTTCCTCTACTGTTTAATTTAGATACTATTTTTTATCATGGAATTTTATTAAATATCCCATATAACTATGTAAACCTTTTTTGTGTAGAGTCAGTGTGTTAGTGACAGCGAAATTCCTCTCGTAGTTTTTTATATACAGGACAATGTTAGCGTGGAGTCAGAACTATGAGTGACTACTACTATGAGTGACTGTTGGGTGAATTTAATGCAAAAGCTAGTAATTGTTCACCTGTAGTACAACTGCCCCTGATACTGGTACGCGAGCAGGTTCTGTTCGCACCAGTGTCGCGCGCAGTTCACGTACCGCATCCAGTTGGAACTGTTCGCGTCCGCGGCGTCCACCACGTGGCTCGGCTTGTTGTTGCGATCGTATATCTAACGCGCGATTTAAGCGAAACGAGGGTAAAGGAGCGGATTGGAGCGGAGGATATTGGAGTGGGGTGGAGGATAGCGGAGTTGAGTGGAGTGCTTAAGAGTGATAACAGTCAATAAGTCATATTTTCTCGTGCTTTCCAAGTGTTGATTTCAATATAAAAAAAATGTTATTGTTTCGCCAAGAACCACGAATATCATTGATCATAAAATTTGAATAACATTATTTTTAATACTTAGTTGTCATTGACAAAATACCATAAATATATAAATTATCAAAATGATCTACTAAGTAAAATGGAAAGATTTAAAACAAGCTTGTTAGGAAGCAGTAAAAATTTGAAGGCATTATCAAGGATTTTGTAATTGATATTATCCAATGTGTCGATCCATTGAATCTAATATTAACATCGAGAAAATTCTAATATGTAGGATTTTGTGGAACAATTTTTGAAGTATGGATTCAAAGAGCGATTTTTATCAGCAAAATTAAAAATATATATATAGGTATAGGTACATTACCTGCCAACAATACATAGAGCTTATTTCGTCAGTCTTTCTTCCTCTGTAGGGGCCGAAGCGAACGCCGCGCGGCAAAGTTAATGTACTGAATACCCCCAAGCCAGCACCTTGGTACCAATAATTAATAGATAACTGTTGTTAATTAGGTAGTGATGGCCTTGAGATGTAGGCATGAGGTCGAGAATCAAAAGCTTTAAACCCCAGGCACAAACCACTGATTTTTCCAAGTTATGTGTGTACCTATTCAAAATGAATTATCACGTACTTTAACGTTCTTTGATTTTTCTTAGGTGTATAATTTGCGTGCACTTCTTTAGCACACCAGCGTGGTGGAGCAATGGGACGTATGGGCTGATGATGAATTTGTGGTTATTTTCATTAAAGCTTCTAAAAATCTGAAGGGAATGATAAAAACTACAACTGTTGAGCACTGCTTCGTGGTCTCATGGTCAATTATGTGCCGTGTTATCTAGAGGTCCCGGGTCGGGCAGCGTAATTGGGTTTTTCCATTAGGAAATTATCAGTAGCTCTACTACTCAGCAGCACGGAGTCTGGAAATGTCCCCGAAAAACGGCAATAGGCTCGCCCCCTATTACGTGGGACTTTTAGATACCCGGCGAAATGTGGGTGCAGAATAGCACTTCTGCCTATCCCCTTCGGTAATCCAATCCAAGCCTAAGGAAGTCCACTGCTGAATATAGACCTCCCCCAATGACTTCCATAGTGACCTGTTGGAGGCAGACTGCATCCAGCGACGACCCGCGACCTTCACCAGGTCGTCTGACCTTGTGGGTGGACGTCCTACGCTGCGCTTTCCGCTACATGGCCTCCATTCGAGAACTTTTTGGCCTGTCTTCGGTAATACATTTTTCAAACTAATGCTACATATACAGAAGGTTCCATTACCTGGTATCCTTGAAGGCGCCAAGTGTAATAAAAAGCTGGGTATAGTGAGTGCTGCTCGGGGCACAAACGACGGGTATTTGGGCTTGCTTGAAACCTAATTACACAGATTCACGTAATAGGAAAAAGGATAGGGAGGACGGAAGAGCGGAGTGGAGTTGGGCACAGAACAGTTGAATAAGATTAGAAGGGAAATAGCAAGTACCTACTTTGTATGGGGACGAGTTACCGCTTGTCTGTCACCTGTTCATTCTACTACGATCACACGACCAATGATAAACATACATACATAAACTCACGCCTGTATTCCCCGAAGAGGTAGGCAGAGGTGCATTTCTACACCCACATTTCGCCAAGTAATAGGTCCCACGTAATAGGGGGCGAGCCTATTGCCGTTTTTCAGGCACATTTCCAGACTCCGTGCTGTTACCGAGAATTTCCTAATGGAAAAACCCAATAAAACTTTGCCCGACCCGGGAATCGAACCCAGGACCTCTAGATCGCACGGCACATACTTGTACCGCGAGACCATGAGGCAGTCAATGATAAACATTTCAAACAAAAATGTAGGGCTGCTATTGGTTGTCACACATTTATAAAAGTATTGATATTACACGCAACCCGAATTACTAAGAAGCGTGTGTGTCAAACATATGATAGTGTAATCGTAGGTTCGGCACGCTCACATTTCCTTTTTAGTCTTATTCAACTGTTCTGTGGAGTTGAGGATAGCACAGTGGAGTTCGTATGAGATGTTATGTGATAAGTAGTGATATCCTCGAGGATGACGCGCGCTGTCGAGAATCTCGCCGCACGTGGGTTCAAACCCAGGCTTACACCTCTGACGTTTTCAAGTTGTGTGTTTACAATGAATTATCACTTAACGATGACGAAAAATATCATGAGGTAACGTGCACACCTAAAAGTTCTTAGGTATTTCTTAGATGTGTAGTATGCCAACCCTCACTAGGCCAGCTTGATGGACTAAGGCCTAAACCCTCTCAGTTATAGAGGAAGCCCGTGCCCAGCAGTGGGACATATATGGGCTGATGATGATTATGATGATTCCTTAGGTTTTTATACAGATATAAAAAGATTGCGATCGAAAACTGAGACAGGTAATACTTATGGTGGCTAAGAAAACGTTTTATTTTAGTTTTTTTTTTAGCGTCAATGTTTTTGTAATCACCTTTAACCTGTCTTAATTTTCGATCGCGGTCTGTTTACAGCCTGTATATAGATGTTCTTACCTTATCATCCGGCACGACGAGAAGCGGTCCGTGTATAGCACAGTATTCGAACACGTAGTCGGCGCATTTTTCGCAAACTAACAGAATAAATACTAGGGATGGGCGTTTTTTTAACGAACTAGTTGAATTAACCGTTGACGATGAAGAAACGAACGAACGGTTGATGGGTTGTGAAAAAACTAGTTGAATTTCAACCGCCAAATTCAAAAGTCCGGTACGGTCTTGCGGACTGGCAATGTGACGACGACATCTTAACTTAGTTACTTAATATGTTTATTTGTTTTTTGCAACATCTAGAAAATTTTGGAACCTAACCAAGGGACTTTAGTGTTGAATTTTGTATGAAGTAAATATTGGTGATAGAACCTTGTGTTCTATGGGGAAAAAAGGATGCCTATAGAAAAGTAGTGAATCGACTAACTGAACGCAGCCTTTAGTGTATTATCTATGAACGCAGCAAAGCAATTATTATTTTTGTTTGAATTTTGTTAGTGATAGATAACAGGTTTTTTTAGTTTTTCGATTTTAATATGTTAATATTAGTTATAATAGAGTAGTTGATTATGTGACTGTGTACAATAATTCAGTATCATATCAACATTAACGTGTAAATATTTGTAATCAATGTAAATACAATGAGTTGATTTTCTAAATACGCCAGAATTTTATGAAACTGAAGATAAAATAAATACTTATTTTATCTAGTGTTTGTAGAAAGTACATACGTTTTCAATACTATTCAGCCAGTCCCAAGCCTGGTATAAATCCTAAAAGTATGAAAGGAAGTTCAATTGATCATAAATAAACTACACTTAAAAAACACTATAAAACTAATATATTATTTTTTTACATTACCAAACAAAAGAAATCATTTGATGTTTGTATTCAGTTACAGAATGAAAGCCATTGCCCTGGCCATTGCCATATAAATGTAAAAAAATGCATTTGACACACACATAGAAAAAGCAGTTGCTGTGGTTTATAGTATATTAGGCTTTATATTAAAAGTTGGTAAAGATTTAAAAAAAAAATTAGCTACTATATAATTCTTTGTTGCAATCAATTTGAATATTATATAGTCATTCACTACTTCAATTTATTTAACTATTTGTGGAAATTGTTTTGGATTATGTACTATATTTTTTACTATATACTTTTAAATGTACTTGTTTTGTATATTTCACAAATAAAATAAATAAATTACTAGACCAAAGAAATACTTATTTTATCAAGTTTTTGTAGAATGTACATATTTTTTCATTATTATTCAGCCAGTTTTAAGCCTGGAAAAGTATGAAGAGAAGTTCAATTGATCACTAATAAACTACATACTCTTAAAAAACCTTAAATCACATGTAATATTTTTTAACATTACCTTTACTATGGAATACTACTACTACTATGTAAATATTTAATAAATAATCATAATGAAATTTATTTAAATAAATATGTTCAGTTCACAAGTTTTATTTTTGAAGTAAATTAAACAACCAAAATTAATAATAAAAAATACATATATTGGAAGTAAAACTTTTTTGGCTAACAAATTTTATAATCTTGTTCATCATCATCAATCCATATATGTCCCGCTGCTAGGCAGGGGCTTCCTCTACGACTGAGAGGGTTCTGGCCTGGTGGTGGACACCATGCTAGCCTAGTGCGGGTTGGTGGGCTAAACACCTAAGCAATTCCTAAGAACGTTGAGGTGTGCATGTTTCATTGTGATGTTTTCCTTCACCGTTAAAGCAAGTGATAACTCATTGTCATTATTAAAGTCAGTGTGCGCCTGGGGTTTGAACCCGCTACCGCCGAGATTCTTGTCCTAACACCTAAACCTCGAGGACATAACTGCTTATAAATCTCGTTTATGTATAAACCGATCTTAAACATCAGATTTCCAAAACTTAAGAGGGAGGGAAAATAGAAAATATGTTAAGAATCTAATGAATTTATTTTAAGTTTTCTAAATTGTCGTCACAAACAGTAATTTGTTAATCGTCATGGCGAAGGCAAGACGAATCAGGATTTGAATTCATTTAATCTCTAGTGGCATATCCGTTAGGATCACCGAAACTCTTAGAATGAGAAACAATTCATCTTTACTTAAGTTTTTTTTAAGTGTCGTCGCGTAAATCACTTTACTCAACAGTTTTCTTAACACGAAGCGTATTTTATATCATACCTAGTTAAGGGTGTTTTAGATATCGAATCATGATGACTAGATACTGAGCCCGCCTTCAGTTGTAAATTGTAAAGTTGGATTTAATATTTTAGATATATATTTTTAGTTTAGACAACATACATTTCAGAACGCACTCATAAATATTTAATATAATTTTTAATATTATTATATTGACTCGCCAATCCGTTTTTATTACTAGAATACTGACACAATTCTATATTTTTAAAATCTAAGATATGCAATATTATTTGAATATTGTGGATATATTTTGTCGATTCGAAACCTTTATTAAAATACGTTACATATTTAATTTGAAGGGGAAATTGACCGTATTAACAGGATAAACATTAAAATTTAAATGTTTGACGGGAACTTTTAGCCTTTCTGTTCCACATTTCCGTTCCATTTCATGCATAAAATTTTTACTCTCCTCCGCGCAAAAAAGTATCACGTTTAAAACAATTGCAATATTATTATGATAGCAGTTATTATTATTATTAACTAGATGAAGCATAGATGGCGTGATTAACCCAGACGGAATTTTACTTTTCTTATTTTTAGAATTCATTTGCTAACATTTTTCAACTAGTTGACGAAATCAACTAGTTTTTTAACTAGTTAACCAACGCAAAAAAAACGGTTACGTTTCGTTGACGCCAAAATCGTCAACGACCCATCCCTAATAAATACATAAATCATAAATACACCCAACAGTCATAAACATTTTTTTTTCTTTGTCCCGCAAGGAACCGGCTAAGGTCGAAGACCATGCTGCCAAGTCTTCAGTAATCTAATTTCATGTATAATGAATATATAATGAATGTATAATGAATGATGAAAGAAAAAGGGCGGGAAATTCCCAAACTGAAAGGCGCGCCCCCCGTCCCTCCCGCATACAACCCTTAATCCCTTCACTACAATAGTGAACAGAGAATCAAGCACCACTAGTCGATATTGCACACAGCGTATCCAATTCACCCCTCACCTCCCCCGGTAGCGGGTAGGTAGTAGTAGCACCATGTCTGCTGCCTATATGTAATAAAAATATACGGGTGAAATCAAACTGTCTAAAAGGTAGGGTAACTAAAATTTAAAAAATAAAGAACAAGAGCTACCGTCCAGTCGAAAACTCGAGTTTTCGATCATTTATCTAGGTAGCGTAACTGAAATTCTATAAAAAACTCTCGAATCTCGACTTTTCGACCATTTATGTAGCTAACTAAAATTAAAAAAAAAACAAGAGCTAAATTACAGAATTGTAATGTATAACGGCGTAAAACCATATACTGAGAGCTACGTCATCGCTCTTGCATACACAAGAATGACTCACGGGCGGTCGCCCCTCTGCGGTGTCGATTGCCCCCACTATTCTGTCTCATTCATCGGTCTACGCGCGGACAGCAAACATCCGATTTATTGGAAAATAAAAGGAACTTTGATTGAAGTTGGTTGTTAAAATTACTTCTCAAAATGGATCCTCCAGTAATAACGATGTCACTGCTATTCATAACGATACAGGGCTATCTGCCTCGTCAGTAATTGTGAAAGTTTACTAAAGAAAACTCAAAGTATGAGTTATCACCATAAACCAACAGTTGTGACGTCGGCAATGTGACGTCACACATCTTAAAAACACTTCGTAGCCTCTCCTGCTCCGACATGTATAATGGGATCGAATTTCGTATAATTGCAGATACTAAACTGTATATAGCTGCAATTTATTTGCTGGCAGTCCTGGTCATTCGCTCTCTTACTCATCGGCCGCCGTACAGTGCGGAAGCCCTGCCTGAACGTCTACGCGAGTCTTGCGTATAATTTGCCCTCGTCAATATTAACATTTATATACATACACATACATACATAAACTCACGCCTGTATTCCCCGAAGCGGTAGGCAGAGGTGCATTTCTGCACACACATTTCGCCAGGTATGTATCAGTCCCACGTAATAGGGGGCGAGCCTATTGCCGTTTTTCGGGCACATTTCCAGACTCCGTGCCGTTACCGAGAATTTCCTAATGGAAAAACCCAATAACACTTTGCCCGACCCGGGAATCGAACCCAGGACCTCTAGATCGCACGGCACATACTTGTACCGCGAGACTACGAGGCATTAACATTTATTGAATTCAATTTTGTTCATTTTTGTTACGGCCTCAGGCTGTTTTTTTTTTTAAATCAATTAATATTCCGATTTCTAAAAATACATAGATCCCACTTTAATACACAAGTCTCGTGTCGTGTGTAACTACGACAGACTTCGTCTTCACTCTCACAAACACATAGAAACAAAAATTTGTCTCTGAGGCCATCGAACCTGCGGCCTCTAACAAGCTGGTGTCAAGCCAACTGCGACATGAGGAGACTATATCAAAACTGCAGTGACGGTACTTCCATAGAAGCCCAAAAGCCCAGCTTGCCTAACAAATTTCCTAATAATAATCTTTAAGCTTTAAATATTTCTTTAAGAAAAGCTATTGGACATATAAATGAGAATATCCTGAATAAACAAATAAAAACTAGAGATTACACAATTAACGTGTAACGCTTTGGGGCTTCTATGGAAGTACCACCACTGCAAAACTGATATTATGAAGGGAAAAATATATTTTCTGTTTGTTTTTTATGATTTTTTATGACTTTTCGAAGTTATGTGTGTATTCACAATGAATTATCACTTGCTTTAACGGTGAAGGAAAACATCGTGATAAAACCTGCACACCTAAAAGTACTTAGGAATTTGTTAGGTGTGTAGTCCGCCAACCCGCACTAGGCCAGCGTGGTGGACTAAGGCCTAAACCCTCTCAGTTGTAGAGGAGGCCCGTGCCCAGCAGTGGGACGTATTTGGGCTGATGATGATGATCTTAAAAACTACTCGGCCAGTTGACATTGACACATTGGCTACTTTTTATCCCGGAAAATGTGTTCAGTGGGATGAAAACGGAATTTACACCGCCACTCCGCACTAAGCCTGATGATGATGGTGGTGGTGATGATGATGATGGTGGTGATGATGATGGTGGCTGTGATGGTGATGACGATGGTGGTGATTCTGATGAAGATGAAGCTGGTGAAGATGATGAAGATGGTGGGGATTATGGAGATGAAGATGATGACGATGAATATTGAACTTGGCATTCATTTCTCATTTATTTTTGATGAAAATACTTACAGACATATTCGTCTAAGCTAGGCTCCTCCGGTTCGTAATAACTTATGCGCTGTTTCTTCCGTAACTTCATTCTGCTCATCTATAACAATAAATTTACATGTTGTGTGTATTCATAACGAATTATCAATTACTTTAACGGTGAAGGAAAACATCGTGATGAAACCTGCACACCTGAAAGTTCTTAGAAATTTCGCCAACCCGCACTAGGCCGGCGTGGTGGACTAAGGCTGTTGATGATCGACTATCGGGTTAATTAGTATCAAATTAATTTCTAGAAACATTTTTCCTTACCCTTGTAGACGCTATTTTGTGTCCTAGTCCAATTTCCACTTTTGCATACCAAATTGTACTGTATTTGTATTTAATCACTTTAAACACAAAACTTATAAACAAATATTCAATATTCTGCTTTTAATTACCCTTCTGTAACATATTTCAACACTTAAATTTTTCGCTTGCTCCTCTCGTACCACTAGCACGGAATAAATTTCCCGCCAATTGTTCCTAATTTGGCGGTTTGTTTACAAAGAAGAATCAAAACGCTGCGATTAATTTCAAATAATGAAAATAATTCATGAAATATATATAAAAACACTTTCTACTTATTAAAACATATTATTTCTTTAAAAAAATGTTTTATAGATATTGTAATAATTCACTAGTAAATATTTTTAGTGTATACTTTCAAAATTTTCGATGTAGAAATAAAACGCCACAATTGATTGAACCTAGATTCCATCAATTTTGAAAGGGTAGTTCTTTTTTAATTTTTTTTTAAAATACGTTACTATTATTTTGTAATTACATTTAAAAATAAATACCTGTTCTAACGGTTCCAGTAAACTTGATAGAATGTGTAAATCTTATAAGATTTAGCTGTCAAATGAGTGTAGTGTAGTCGAGTGTCAATATTTTGTTTATTTTGCAATAAACCAATAAATTCATAGTTCTTCTTTTGTTTTGTATAATTTTATAAAAGAAAGAACAAATGTAATAGTGTTTTATTCTGTATTTGAAGTGTTTTTTTTTACATATTAAGTGTTTTACTGTGATGGCTGATATGAAGAAAAAATTCAAATCAAATAAGTTTGTAAAAGTAAGTATTTTTATAAGTAATCATCAAATTTAACTGTATGAAATAAACTTTAAAATATGGACAAACATTGTAGCTTATTTATTCATATCATTTTACCTTTAATATTATTTTTTAGGCATATCTAAGGTGTATTAAGATTTTTTCCTATTTCCCTTTAATAGATTAAAACGGGCGTTTGAGCTTATGGTTATCACTCTTAATAAAAAAAAATATAAATTTAAGTTTTTAAAACAATACATTTATACCATTTAGTCATCATTTCCTTACCCTGTTCCCAATTTTATTTCGGGTCGGCGCAGTATTTTTTATCCTACCAAATGTCCCTACGAGTCGTCATGTCTTCATTCACCACTTTTTCTTTCATATCTTCTCTCACACCACTCCATCCACCTCTTCTTTGGCCTCCCTCTACTTGTCCATCCTTCAACTTTTATACTCATTACTTTTTTACCTACATAATATGCTTCATAACCAGGGTTGGGCAGTATTTGAATTACTTGTAATTGAAATACGTAATTGAAATACAAATACGTATTTTGTATTTGTATTTTAATTACTTTCTTAAAATGTAATTTGTAATTTGTATTTCAAATATGTGAAGCCGAAGTATTTTGTAATTAGTATTTCAAATACTTGAGGCTTCAAAATACATTTATTAAAATACATTTAGCCTTCATTTAGTATTAAGTTTATGCTCATCAGGACCTGCAATAACAAAACAAAAACCACCTTCAAAAAAAAACTATTCCAAAACAAATAAATATGCATTATTTTGTATTTTGTAATTTGTATTTTGTATTTCAATTAAAAATAGCTAAAATACTGTATTTTGTATTTCAAATACCTTACTTAAATGTATTTTGTATTTTAATTACTTGCGATACAGTATTTTGTAATTTGTATTTCAATTAAAGCAAAGCATGTATTTTGCCCAGCCCTGTTCATAACTTTTCATAACATGCCCATTCTACAACAGACGGTTTCCTTTCAGCTTATCTATTACAGCAACACATACATACCGTTTAGTATCTCAAATATATATAACTCTGTCTGACTGACTTAGTGATCTATCAACACACAGCACAAACCACTGGACGGATCGGGCTGAAATTTGGCATGAAGGTAGGTAGGTGATGTTATGACGTAGGCATCCGCTAAGAAAGGATTTTGATTAATTCTACCCCCAAGGGGATAAAATAGGGGATGAAAATTTGTATGAAACTTTGTCAATTTTAAACCGATCAGGCTGAGACTTTGCATGCATAAAGCTACTATGACATAGGCCAACCCTGTACCCAACCCTGTAGTCTACGCGGACGGAGTCGCAAGCAAAAGCTATAAAGTATAAATTGTATTTATTATCATTTTCAGGCTTGCAGAATATGCCTGGCAATGGATAGAAAAATGTTTCACATAAAGAAATACAACTTGTCTGTTTATTATGAAGAAATTACAGGAATAAATGTAAGTATATTTATTTCAAACCCCAGTCACCAACATACCTCTGAATTTTGAAATTGATCTGTGTATTCAAAATAAATTATCACATACTTTAACAGTGAAGGAAAACATTGCATGAGGAAACGTGCACACCTAAAAGTAACTGCCAACCAGCACTAGGCCAGTGTGGTGGACCAAGGCCTTAACCCTCTTAGTTGTAAAGGACACCTGTGCCTTGCAGTGGGAAATATATGGGCTGATTATGATATTAACAATATATTCTTAAAGCAATTTTCTTTTATTCCAGATCAGTACCCAAAAAGACGGTTTTCCTCAGAAACTATGCTGGGAATGTGCTCACCGACTGGTAGCTTGCAATAGGTTCAAAAGTAAAGCTTTACGGGGCTATCAACTTATGACCGAATTGTTACAGGCGGCTGAGTTGGTAAGTACTTTGTGATTCCATGGTAAAACCCCCTGACTCTTTGGTCCTGAGACATTATTATGTGTCTAAAGAACTAAGAACTAAATGTAATTTGTTTGATTCTTGTGTCAGGCAGATATATCCAGCATTATTTTGTTATGAAATTCTTAGCACTGTTGAGTGTGTCAATGTGTTTGGTTAATGTTAATAAACAATCATTCTGTTACATATAAAGGTATATTAAAGAAACACATCTGATTATTCTATAAGGGATACAGTTGAGAGTATAAAAGTACTAAATAATTTCAGCTGACATCACAAAATTTAGCATCAATAGACAGAGTTACAAACAAACTGACAACAAACCTATCACAGACAATTATTGATAGCAATAACACAGATATTATAGTAGAAGACACCGCACCAACCATAGACTATATAGAAGATGAACCAGAGATAAAAGATGAGACAGACAGTTCAAGCGATGAGGTCCTATCAAAAAAGAGTTATGTTAAAGTTAAAATAGACCGACGAAAGAAACCTGCTAAAGATGTTTTGAACCAAGACATATTCGCAATAACTGATTTAACTTATGAAGAACAGTTGTATGAGATTAATAAAAGGAGAGATTCGCCTAATTATAAAAATTCAGAGTATAAATGCATGGAATGTTATAAAGGATTTTTGGATGGAGAAGCGTTTAAAGGGCATATAGACAGACATTCTGATGTAAGTTTTATTCTAGAAAGTAGCCTAAATACTTACTTAAGGCCCTGTCTATGTCTAGTGTCCATACAGCTCCATGGCGCAGTTGGCAAGAAACCAGCTTGCGAAACAAGAGGCCGCGGGTTCGATGCCTGCACCGAGACAAATGTTTGTGTGATCCACACATATTTGTTTCGGGTCTGGGTGTTTGTGAGAGCGAAAAGTCTCTCGTAGTTTCTGATACCCACGACACAAGACTCGTATCTTAGAAGCCCAAAAGCGTCAAACATTAATTGTGTAATGTCTAGTTTATATTTGCTTATTATAGGGTTTTTATTAAGTTAAATAAGGATTTTAAGCTTAAAAAATATTATTTGGAATATTAAAAGGCAAATTGGGCTTTTGGGCTTCTATGGAAGTACCGCCACTGGTCTGTATGTATGTATGTAAATTAACATCTACCGTTACAGCAAAGCGGCACCTACAAATGCGATATATGTAAAATAAGATTCAAAAAGCAACACGCATTAAGGAACCACACGACCTCACATATGCAGAAGTTTAGCTGCAAACAGTGTCCATATGTCACGACAAGACGGTAAGTTTTTTTTTTTTTTTTTTTTTTTTTTTTAATGGGAAAGGAGGCAAACGAGCTGGTGAGTCACCTGATGTGAAGTAGTCAACACCGCCCATGGACACCCACAATACCAGAGGAATCATCGGTGCGTTGCCGGCCTTTGAGGAAAATATAGGCACTTTTCTTGAAGGTCCCTAAGTCATATCCATTCGGAAGTATATTGTACAAAGGGGGGGGGGGGGGGGGTTAGAGATATAAATAAATACACCCAACAGTCACATACTTAATTCTGACCGCACACTAACATACAATACTCTCACAATCACAAACACACGAAACTAATATTAGTGGATCACACAAACATCTCTGCGGGGATCGACTCGGCATCTTTTTTCACAAGTAAAATATGAAAAATATTAAGAAATAATATTAATAAATTATAGAATCAGTAAAATGATTCTTGGCGTCACTAGTGTGTGTCGTGCGATCTAGATGTCCCGGGTTCGATTCCTGATTGAGCAGTTTTATCGCGAAATTCTCAGTAGCAGCTCGGAGTTATGTTCGAAAAACTGCAATTGACTCGCCCCCTATTACGTGAAACTGATACCTCGCGAAATGTGGGTGCAGAAATGCACCTCTGCCTACCCCTTAAGGAATATAGGCGTAATTATATATGACCACTAGCTGCCCCGGCAGACGTCGTCCTGCCCGGAAAAGCTTTAAGCGATATGCCGACAGCAGCGCCACCTACCGGGTCCAATTGTGTTTTGAAATAATCCAGGGACCCATTGGAATATACATAGAAAATTTCATCCCAATCGGTCCAGCCGTTTGACATACCGACAACGGCGCCATCTATCAGGTCCAATTGTGAATCTAAACCATTCTCGGATCCCCTCGACCACACACAAAAGTTTTCATCCCAATCGGTCCAGCCGTTTAAGAGGAGTTCGATGGCATACAGACAAACATTCATTTTTATATAAATAGATTTTGTTTTAGACACGCAGCTAAACTCCACGAAGAGTACCATAATGGAACGAGATATCAATGTCCACATTGTCAAGAACATTTCGTGTAAGTATCCTATCATCATCATCAGCAGCCCATATACGTCCCACTGTTCGACGAACCTCCTCTACAACTGACAGGGTTTAGGCCTTAGTCCACCACGCTGACCTAGTGAAGGTCGGCGGACTCCACACATAAGAAATTCCTAACTTTTAGGTGTAGGTTGCCTCACGATGTTTTGCTTCGCGCGTTTAAGTTCGAAAATTAGTTGCACATTTTTTGTAGTTTTCAATTAAATGGTGAAGGGGAACAACGTGATAAGATCATAGTGTAGAATGCCTGCCTTTTCCTATGTCGTGCAGGCGTGAGTCAGTAGCGGTACTTCCATAGAAGCCCAAAAGCCCAGCTTGCCTTACAAAACTCCGAATATAAATCTTTAAGCTTGAAATATTATATGACAAAAGCAATTTGACATATAAATGGGAATATCATGACCCCACAATAAATTATAAACTAGACATTACTTAACGTGTAACGCTTTTCATCAATACGTCCCAATGCTGGGCAGTGATGGCCTCGAGGTTTCGGCGCGCGGTCGAGAATTTCTACGAACGCAGGTTCAAACCCCAGGCACACACCTCTGACTTTTCCAACTTATGTGTGTATTCACAATTAATTATCACTTTATACAATGTATATAAAGCATAAATAAATAAATAAATAAATTTCTTAGGTGTGTAGTCCGCCAACCCGCACTAGGCCAGCGTGGTGGACTAAAGCCTAAACCCTCTCAGTTGTAGAGGAGGCCCGTGCCCAGCAGTGGGACGTGTTTGGGCTGATGATGATGATGATGAATTTACATTACAAAACTAATTTTATTTCTGTTTACACGTTGTTACTTTGAAGTGGTCGCTAGTACTTTAATGTCAAAGTCAAAGTCAAAGTCAAAATATCTTTATTCAAATAGACTTTTACAAGTTCTTTTGAATCGTAAATTTTACACATCTTTATTGTTTTAAACTATTGCCGCTTCGAAACGTGTTATCGCTGTGGAGAAGAAACGGCAAGAAACTCCCTCAGCAACACGACATGTCATTTTTTTTTTTAAAAACAGCAATATATGTCTTTTTTTTCATTACATTATTTAAATTTTACATTATAAATGTCATAACGATACAAACTGTAGCAACAAAACAAAACTCCGATCAATTTACATTACTCCCAGGGCTTATTATCTTCAATAAAATCTGAAACTTTATAGTATGCTTTTTTGTAAAGCTTATCTTTGAAATGGCATTATTTACAATAGTTATAACTCAAATATAAATGAACATAATAGTATGTATTTTCAGTAAGATATCAACATATATGAGCCATGTGCGGATAAAACACCCGTCAGACATAGTATGCGGCTTGTGTGGCCATTCCTTCGTCAGCGCTAAAGGATTAGGACTACACAAGAAGCTGAAACATAGATTTGACGATAGATTAGTAAGTATATCTTATTTTTTACTAGCTTTTGCCGGCGACTCCGTCCGCGTAGACTACAGGGTTGGGTTCAGAAAGAAAATAAGTTGTAGCCTTTGATTGAAGAAATTCGTCTATTTTAAACTGAAAAGTTACTAATCTTATATAGCCTGCATCTCAAAATCCTTTCTTAGGGGATGCCTACGTCATAGTAGCTTTGTGTATGCAAAGTCTCAGCCCGATCGGTTTAAAATTGACAAAGTTTCATACAAACTTTCATCCCCTATTTTATCCCCTTGGGGGTAGAATTAATCAAAATCCTTTCTTAGCGGATGCCTCCGTCATAACATCTACCTGCATACCAAATTTCAGCCCGATCCGTCCAGTGGTTTGGGCTGTGCGTTGATAGATCACTATGTTAGTCAGTCAGTCACCTTTGAGTTATATACAGGGTTATTGGTTAAGTCGACCTATATCAGTTAAGGGCGTGTAGTTTACATCGTTTCTGACTGATTTGACTACTAGACAGTCTATCCTAAATTTAACCGTTTTCGAGATATTTGAATTTAATTGTTTTTTCCAAAAAACTCCCTTATGAGGCAGACATAACATAAATTTATTCTTTAAATGTCTATTTAACAAAGTCAATCTGACATATAAATGGGAATATCCTGACCCCACAATAAACAATTATAAACTAGACATTACACAAGTAACGTGTAACGCTTTTGGGTTTCTATGGAAGTACCGCCGACTACAACCTCTCGGTGACCATCTCGAGCATTTAAGGCAGTTTTGCAGCATCTCAGGGCGAGAAGCGCCCTAAATGGTCCGCTTCCGCCCAGCGCACCGTTCGATTATGGACTCCTCCAAATTGGGAGGGCTTGAGATGCCCTCCACTTACCCTTTTTTGGACGTTCACCTCTTGTGAACGTCCGCGACAGTCAAGAGGCCACGCCCTGTGCCGCAAATCTCGGGGTTGCTATATTGCCTGCAGTACGCCCAGCCACCCCAGTGGCCCCTGTTAGTCGCCTCTTACGACAGGTAGGGGATACCGTGGCGGAATTCTTGGAAGTACCGCCACTGATACATACCTGCCGAAATTTAGGTGCAGAACTACCCTCCTACCTTCAGCGATTCGGGTGTGATTATGTATGACTGTATTTTAAATTACTTTTTATTTCAGATACCAGAAGACGCCCCATCTTGTATAGAATGCGGTGTTAGTTTCATAACTAAAGATGCTTTGGAGAACCATTTGAGATTATCAGCAAGACATAACAATAGGTGAGTTATTAAAATGCGTCATACTCGGGAACGGGTGCTGTTTGTGTAATACTTCTTTATTGACAGCCCCGTGGCGAAATGTGTTAGGACAGGTTTAGGTTGAAACGAGAGGCCGCGGGTTCGATCCCTGTAGAGACAAATATTTGTGTGATCCACGACACAACACTTGTATGTTAGTGTGCGGTCACTATGTGTGTGACTGTTGGGTGTATTTATTATTGCCTGTGTAAACTTTTAAAAAATGACTTTGTAATGATAACATGGCCAATTAGTTTCGGAACTTTGTAATGCATAAATGGAATGAATATACTTAATAAAACAAAAAAATATATACACACACGCCCTAAAGATTTAGACAGGTATATAGGATAGATATATAGGCAAGAAAAATAAATAATTATATTAAGATGAGGAAAAATTACAAATAAATAAAAATAAAAATACAAAAAGTACTCTCCGGCGGGGAATCGAACCCCGGTCTCCCGCGTGACAGGCGGGGATACTGACCACTATACTACCGAAGACTTGTTAACATTTGTCGAAATTACTTATCTATAAATATTATGTATAGCTGTTTAAGCTGACCTCGAGTTTTAGGCACGCGGTAGAGAATCTCGGCAGTCGCGGGTTCAAACCTCAGGCACACACCTCTGACATTTCCAAGTTATGTGTGTATTCATAATGACTTATCACGAACTTTAACGGTAGAGGAAAACATCGTGAGGAAACCTAAATGTTCTTAGGAATTTCTTCAGTATGTAGTCCTAAACCCTCTTAGTTGTAGCGGAGGCCGGTGCCCAGCAGTGGGACGTGTATGGGCTGATGATGATGATGATGATATCCGGAGTCAATACGTTCCATAATTAACTCATTACTTCCCAATCATGGAAAATAAAACGTATAAATTAAGTTAGTAGATACATTTACAAAAAATAATATTAGAAAAAAATTGTAATTTTGTTTTCGCGATATAAGAAGTCAGATTATAATGCTCTTCTTTAGTCGACAAAAATTATCAATTTGAAAAAAATACAAAAAAATCACCTTAACATTTTATACAGCGAAAAATATTTTTTTTAGAAAAATAGTGTCATCATCGTAATCAGCCCAAATACGTCCCACTGCTGGGCAATGGCCTCCTCTAGAACTGAGAGGGTTTAGGCCTTAGTCCACCACGCTGGCCTAGTGCGGGTGTGCGGACTACACACCTAAGAAATTCCTAAGAACTTTTAGGTGTGCAGGTTTCCTCACGATGTTTTCCTTCCCCGTTAAAGTACGTGATAAGTCATTATGAATACACTCAATAACTTGGAAAAGTCAGAGGTGTGTGCCTGGGGTTTGAACCTGCGACCGCCGAAATTCTCGACCGCGCGCCTAAACCTCGAGAAAAATAGTGTAAAATTACGAATTTCATCAGAAACAATAAAAATAAGAGCCGAAACAACTAAAAAAATGTTTAATATAATTTACTAAAAATAGAACAGTGGAGAGGAAAGCATTAAAATTAATGTACTCACATATATCTAGTGCTAATAGGTAAAAAAATTCGACTACCTCGAATAATATTAGTATGGATTTCTTCACTCATGCTATGAAGTTATAAAATACATGTTTGTAAAATTTTCATATTAATTAAATATCTAATATTTTATTAAAACATTTATAATTTCGTCAGTAGTTACCAAGTCTTCGGTAGTATAGTGGTCAGTATCCCCGCCTGTCACGCGGGAGACCGGGGTTCGATTCCCCGCCGGAGAGTACTTTTTGTATTTTTATTTTTTGTCACCATTTCAATCATATTCACATTTTTAATTGAATTGAATTAAATGTAAAAATAAATTAATATTTTCATATTTTAACAAATGTGGCGCGTTTCGAGTTGTGTATTCAGTAACGGTAAAGTAGAAAAGATTATGTCGACTTTTGAGATATAAATATTCGTTTATTTACTATCTACATACATAACCTCACGCCTGTATTCCCCGAAGGGGTAGGCAGAGGTGCATTCCTGCACCCACATTTCGCCAGGTATGTATCAGTCCCACGTAATAGGGGGCGAGCCTATTGCCGTTTTTCGGGCACATTTCCAGACTCCGTGCTGTTACTGAGGATTTCCTAATGGAATAAATAATAAAAATAAATAAATACACCCAACAGTCACATACATAGTTACGAGTTTACGATCCCACACTAGGATACAAGTCTTGTGTCGTGGGTATCAGAAACTACGAGAGACTTCTCGGTCTCACAAACACCCAGACCCGAAACAAATATTTGTGGATCACACAAACATTTGTCTAGGTGCGGGGACCGAACCCGCAGCCTCTCGTTTCGCAAGCTGGTGTCTAGCCAACTGTGCCACGGGGCTGTCTTCAATGTTTACTTATAGTGAGAACCAGCGCAAAAGAGTGCACAAAAGTAAAGATATACACGCCAGAAGTAGAGAGATGAACATAGAAGATACGAAGAAGAGAAGGAATTCCTGCAAGCCGGAAGGACCTATATCTTGTGAACAGGTAACTATAGTTATATATAAAGTTGATATGTTTGTTTGAACGCGTTGGATAAGACCAGAAAAGTAATGTCAGCATGCGAGCGTGCCAAAACTACGACTAGACTATCATATGTTTGACACACACGCTTCTTAGTAATTCGGGTTGTAATATCAACACTTTTATAAATGTGTGGCAACCAATAGCAGCGCTTCATGTTTGTTTGAAATGTTTATCATTAGTCGTGTGATCGTAGTAGAATGAACAGGTGACAGACAAGCGGCGACACTCGTCCCCGTACAAAATACTGGCTATTTCCCTTCTAATCTTATACAGCTGTTCTGTTCTCATCATTCTCATCAGCCCATATACGTCCCACTGCTGGGCACGGGCCTCGCTCTACAACTGAGAGGGTTTAGGCCTTAGTCCACCACGCTGGCCTAGTGCGGGTTGGCGGACTACACACCTAAGAAATTCCTAAGAACTTTTAGGTGTGCAGGTTTTATCACGATGTTTTCCTTCACCGTTAAAGTACGTGATAATTCAATGTGAATACACACATAACTTGAAAAAGTCAGAGGTGTGTGCCTGGGGTTTGAACCCGCGACCGTCGAGATTCTCGGCGCGTGCCCAAACCTCGAGGCCATCACGACTTCAGCTGTTCTGTGGTAGTATAGAATGGAGTAACAGCACGGAGCACGGAGTCTGGAAATGTGCCCGAAAAACGGCAATAGGCTCGCCCCCTATTACGTGGGACTGACACATGCCTGGCGAAGTGTGGGTGCAGAAATGCACCTCTGCCTACCCCTTCGGGGAATACAGGCGTGAGTTTATGTATGTATGTATGTATAGAATGGGCTGATATAGTATAATATTTCGTCCTCCAGTGTGACCTTCAACTGCCGGATTCCTTGTCCTACTACAGGCACTTTAGAAGGTCGCATCCGGATAAGAATCGAACCAACTACCCATCAATGAAGAGCAAGAGCATGTGTGAAGTTTGCGGGAAGATGTTTCAAGTGAGTGACTTTTACTAATAATCTAAGCTTTCCAGTTAATATTGTCATCATCATCATCAGCCCATACGTTCTGCACGGGCCTCCTCTACAACTTAGGCCTTAGTCCACACTGGTCTAGTGTGACGGTAGAGTACACAACTAAGAAATTCTCGTGCATATTTAAGCCAGAGGTCGGGTTCGATCCCCGCAGAGACAAAGGCACGGGCCTCCTCTACCATTGAGAGGGTTTAGGTCTTAGTCCACCACGCTGGCCTAGTGCGGGTTGGCGGACTACACACCTAAGAAATTCCTAACAACTTTTAGGTGTGCAAGTTTTCATCACGATGTTTTCCTTCACCGTTAAAGTAAGTGATAATTCATTGTGAATACACACATAACTTCGAAGTCAGAGGTGTGTGCCTGGGGTTTGAACCCGCAACCGCCGAGATGCTCGACCGCGTGCCTATACCTTGAGGCCATCACTACAATAAAAATATCTATTTCAAACTACCATAACTATTACCAGACTTAGTTTTCGGTTTGCTTACACCCTATATGTAAAAATTTTAGAGTCTAGCCCTGCTCCAAGACCACAGCTTCACCCACCAGGACTCGAAGCAGTTCACCTGCGCTGTGTGCGACAAGCGGTTTCAGCGCAAATACCGCTTGATAGCGCACAGACGGCTGCATTTAGCACAAAGAGCAACTCACGCATGCCATATCTGTGATAAAAGATTCACAACAGCCAGCAATATGCATCGTCATATGTTTGTAAGTATTTATAAATGGCGGCACTTCAATAGAAACCCAAGCCCAGCTTGCATTTCAAATTCCGAAAAATCTTTAAGCTTTAAATCTTTATTTAACAATAGCAATTTGACTTTTAAGTCGTGATGGCCTCGAGGTTTGGGCACGCGGTCGAGAATCTCTACGGTCGCGGGTTCAAACCCCAGGCACACACCTCTGACTTTTCCAAGTTATGTGTGTATTCACAATGAATTATCACGTACTTTAACGGTGAAGGAAAACATCGTGATGAAACCTGCACACCTAAAAAAGTCTTAGGAATTTCTTAGGTGTGTAGTCCGCCAATCCGCACTTGGCCAGCGTGGTGGACTAAGGCCTAAACCCTCTCAATGGTAGAGGAGGCCCGTGCCCAGCAGTGGGACGTTTATGGGCTGATGATGATGATGAATTTGACATACAAATGAGAATATCCTAACCCCATCACCATTTCCTTGCCCTGTTCCCAATTTCATTTGGGGTCAGCGCAGTATGTTTTATCCTTCCAAACGTCCCTATCAGCTGTCATGTCTTCAGTCACCCCTTTTTCTTTCATATCATTTTCTGGGGGGCTTCAATCATGGTGAAAGGATGACCGTGCCGGCATTTTTTGGCCGGTTTCTTGCGGTCGGTCCTTTGTTTACCATGGTATTAGTTCCCCAAACTTCTTCACAAGATAGGTGAAGAGGTTTTCGGCCGGCATGATTGCGTCGACCAACGGGAGATCATCATCTCTCGCTGGTCGGCACTTTTTCTGGACTCCATTACACTTACCATCAGGTGCAATGGGGTCACTTTGCCATGCCAGTATAAAAAAAAAAAAAAAAAAACATCAGTCACGCACTCCATCGATCTTTTCTTTGGCCTTCCTCTTCTTGTCCATCCTTCAACTTTCATATCCATCACCTTTTTACCTAAATAGAACATCCTGACCCCACAATTATAAACTAGACATTACACAATTAACGTGTAACGCTTTTGGGCTTCTATGGAAGAACCGATATTGGTTTATATAATATCCATGATTTGGACTGGCTCGTGGTCACACAAGGCACAAATATGTGCCGTGTATCTAGAGGTCGGGCTGTGTTATAAAATAAATAAATAAAATACACCCAACAGTCACATACATAGTTCTGACCCCACACTAAGATACTAGTCTTGTGTCGTGGGTATCAGAAACTACGAGAGACTTTTCGGTCTCACAAACACCCAGACCCGAAACAAATACTTGTGGATCACACAAACATTTGTCTCGGTGCGGGGATCGAACCCGCGGCCTCTCGTTTCGCAAGCTGGTATCTAGCCAACTGCGCCACGGGGCTGTCAAATATGTGCCGTGTATCTAGAGGTCGGGCTGTGTTATTGGGTTTTTCATTAGGAAATTCTCATTAACAGCACAAACGGCAATAGGCTCGCCCCCTATTACGTGGGACTGATATATAAATGGCGAAATGTGGGTGCAGAAATGCACCTCTGCCTACCCCTTCGGGAAATACAGGCGTGAGGTTATGTATGTATAATGTATTCTATTCCAGAGTCACACAGGCCTGAAACCCTTTAAATGCGAAATGTGTGGTAAAGGGTTCAAACACGCGAGCGAAAAACGGGTTCACATAACATATGTCCATCTGAAGAAACCTTGGCCTAAGAGGACTAAAGGGAAGAGAAGGAGTGATAGTAGACAGGTAATTATATTAGCAGTGATGGCCTCGAGGTTTAGGCGCGCGGTCGAGAATTTCTGCGGTCGCATGTTCAAACCCCAGGCACACACCTCTGACTTTTCCAAGTTATGTGTGTATTCACAATGAATTATCACTTGCTTTAACGGTGAAGGAAAACATCGTGATGAAACCTGCACATCTAAAGTTCTTTAGGAATTTCTTAGGTGTGTAGTCCGCCAACCCGCACTAGGCCAGCGTGGTGGACTAAGGCCTAAACCCTCTCAATTGTAGAGGAGGCCCGTGCCCAGCAGTAGGACGTATTTGGGCTGATGATAATTGATAATAAAAATATTTATATCAGTCCCGCTGGGCACGAGCCTTCTCTACAACTGAGAGGGTTTAGGCCTTACTCCACCACGCTGGTCAGGTACGGGTCGGCGGACTACTTAAAAAATTCATAAGAAATTTTAAGTGTTCAGGTTCCATCACGGTGTTTTCCTTCGCCGTTAAAGTACGTGATAATTCATTGTGAATACACTCATAACTTGGAAAAGTCAGAGGTGTGTGCCTGGGGTTTGAACCCGCGTGCCTAAACCTCGAGGCCATCACTACTTTCTGATATACTTTTTCTTTTCGATTTTTTGTCACACTTTTTTTTTAAATTATTGGAGAAATAAACAGACCGTAATCCAAAAATAAGACAGGTAATAATTACGATGATTACAAACACATCTATACAAATAAATAAAATTATAGTGTTTGTTTGTAATATTGAAATAACCGCTTTTTAATAAATGCATAGGGATGTATACACGGTACATATACCAAAATAACGTTTTTTATTTTAAATTGTCTGTCTGTTTATTCCGGCTAATCTCTGAAACGGGTGGACCAATTTTAAAAATTGTAAAAAACGTTATTTTGGTATATGTACCGTGTATACATCCATATGCATTTATTAAAAAGCGGTTATTTCAATATTACAAACAGACACTCCAATTTTATTTATTTGTATAGATTGATAAAAAAAACTCAATTTTTTTTTAAATTTTATTTTGACGTTTTCCTAAACACTATAACCAATATCTGTGTTTTAATGTTCGACCATGGTCTGTTTACATTCTGTATATTCTGGTACTATACAAAGTATTTTTTTAAGAAATATCTCTGCCTATATCCTAAGGTAAAAGGCTTGATAAAAATATAAAATATATTTTCCCATAGAAATACCATTTTCATAATGATCAATTTCATATAAAACTTTGTATTTCTTTCAGGGCCAAATCCCACAATCAGCGCCGCAGAATGTGCACGATTTGGACTTAGTCCAGCCTTTATGGCCTGCTTGCAATGATCCAAAAATACCAGACGGTATTGTTGAGGACAAACCGATGTACTATAATTTAAAAATATAGAAATAATTGACCGATCACACGACCAATGATAAACATTTCAAACAAACATGAAGGGCTGCTATTGGTTGTCACACATTTACAAAAGTGTTGATATTACACGCAAGCCGAATTACTAAGAAGCGTGTGTGTCAAACATATGACAGTCTAATCGTAGGTTCGGCACGCTCGGCATGCTCACATTTCCTTTCTAGTCTTATTCAACTGTTTGGTGAGTATGAGTATAAGAAAATGCTTAAGTTTGAACCTGGGACCGCCGAGATTCTCGACGGCGCGCCTAAACCTCGAGGCCATCACTACTAAAGAGGTTTACATCATAATGAAATGAAATAATATTTATTGAATCTATAAAATGTAACATCACTTAGATTCAGTCATATTAATTTTATTTGTATGCAAATAAAAAAATATTACAAAATATTGTTTTATTTTATAAATAAATTACACACACAATTAAATTTAATCCATATAAATCCATCAAAATATTAATCTTAATCTATTTCATTCAAAATTATTACACATCATCCATCTTGGTACAACACAAAGTCTTATACATACATACACAAACTCACGCCTGTATTCCCCGAAGGAGCAGAAGCGGAGGTGCATTTCTGCACCCACATTTCGCCAGGTATGTAACAGTCCTACGTAATAGGGGGCAAGCCATTGCCGTTTTTCGGGCACATTTCCAGATTCCGTGCTGTTACTGAGAATTTCCTAATAGAAAAACCCAATAACACTTTGCCCGACCCGGGAATCGAATCCAGGACCTCTAGATCGCACGGCACATACTTGTACCGCGAGACCACGAGGCAATCATATTTAATTCAATTAATTACCTTATTGTCACCATATTTAATTATTTTATGTTTTAGTACAATTTCATGTGTTTTCCAAAACCATTCTGGCTAATTAATATTAAAGTCTTTAACCAACCTGGGAACAGAATTATGGACACTGAAATTCTCACCTTATTTACCCAATACACCAATTCATTCAACACATACCTTATATATTACAGTAATATAACTATAATATAACTTAAATAATATTACTGAGATCCATTCTAAGTGTCTTACTTATATTTTATTAGCTAAATATGGTTAATTAGTAACGGGGCCTAGTTCATCCCATAGTAGGAACACATTTTCCTGGGATAAAAATACTTCATATAAATCAAATAGTATTTATTTAAAACTATGCTAAAATCAGATCTAATTTCCACTAAAGTTAATTTTAGTTCAATTTCAAGGTACTTTTGTTGTGATGTTTTTAATACATACATACATAAACTCACGCCTGTCTCCCGTTGGGGTAGGCAGAGACTATAGAGCACCAAATGCCACGGTTCAAACACACTTGTTTCGCTTCCTCAACTGACAGTATCCTCTTCATGCATGCACGTTGGTTTTGAGGACGTTATATTGCCTTTCGAGGCTTCCATATGGATTTTTTTAAACTGCATCGTGTGCCATATCAAATGGAAGGTCTTGTTGTTATGACTTCAAGTGCACAATCACTAATTCAGCATCACTTTAAAACCAACTTCACTACTTCAAGACCAAGGTCACATATTTTTATGATCACAAAGATGAAGTATGTAGTCCAGAAACCTGCACTAGGCCAATGGTAGACTAATGCCTAACCTGTCTCAGTTGTAGGGGAGGCTCATTCTCAGATGTAGTAAAAGTAAATCCATTATTTTTGCATGAAATTGAAGGCTTTAATTACCATAGTTAGAATGATCCGATTTAGGTCAAATAAGGTAATAGCATCAGTAGTTGACCACTTAAGGACACAGAAATTTCTTTTTTAATGCCTTAACTTTAATCATCATTCGAATTCAATGAGTGTTTTGTTTTGTTAACTCTGTGCAAGTCTTTTAACGAAACGAGCTAGTATTTTTTCTTGTACAATGGTTGCATTCAAGTAAAAAAATGAAAATAAAACTTAATATAAGAGATTTAGTAGTTGACCACCTAAAAACTAGTAGTTGACCATGTTTTGCATCAGTAGTTGACCATTCAGATTTTTTAATTATTTGTTAAATAAGAAGGCAAATTAAGACAACTTTGCGTTTTATTTGAAATATAATAACAATAACATCCCTCGCTCGTTAATAAATGTTCTGGCCATTTCCACAATCGACCATTTGCTTTCATCGATGATATTGTAGCTGTTTTTTTGTTATAGCTTTAAGTACTTTTCCGGGATAAAAGTTATTATCGTACTTCATCATCATCATCATCATCAGCCCATATACGTCCCACTGTTGGGCACGGGCCTACTCTACAATTGAGAGGGTTTAGGCCTTAGTCCATCACGCTGGCTTAGTGCGGGTTGGCGGACTACACACCTAAGAAATTCCTAAGAACTTTTAGGTGTGCAGGTTTCATCGCGATGTTTTCCTTCACCGTTAAAGTGCGTAATAATTCTTTATCAATACACACATATGCAACTTCGAAAAGTCAGTCATGTGTGCCTGGGGTTTGAACCTGCGACCGTCGAGATTCTCGACCGCGTGCCTAAACCTCAAGGCCGTACTTAAATATGACAAATTCACCATTTACTTTTTGCCGAGGCTTTTGTCAGATTCTTAATCAGACAACAGTAGTTGAAAGTTTACGCATATTTTCAAGCATATCGTTAGGACCTATGATGTCAAATTTATCTAGAGTGGTTTCAAATATGTCATCAGCAATGCTAATTGCTGGTGATCCTGGGATCGCCACTAGCACTAGTTCGTCACCAACAGTAATATGTACCGCAGTTGCTGATGGTTCCATTGTGGTTTCCAAAACACCATCATTATTGTGAGAGGATTTTTTTTTAGCCGTTCTTATGGGTGTTTTATGAAGACGAACGACATTTACTGCTGAGAGCATTGCAGCTTCAGTATAATTTAGGAATGTACCCCTTTTCCCAGACATCTACAACGTGAAAATTTGGTTTTAGTAACTGATCGTACCTTACAATAAAGGTGGTCAACTACTAAATAAAATTAAGTTATTGTAAAAGTAAATAAAATAGTTAATTCTAATTGATGATGCCCTTCATATATTTTTCCGTACAGTACATTTACATGATACAGAAATTCATCAGAAGTTGACCATCCTGGTCAATTACTAGAAAATCATGCTAAAACGGAATCAGTAGTGGACCACCCCCACATCTCAATCTTGTAAACAAATTTTCGTATTTTAAAAACCCTGTTACCTCAATTAATCCCTAACGAATAAGAAAAGCAAAACACTTATCATCAACAAGGTGACAAAGTTGTTAATATTTAACTTCAAACTTTTTCAATCCTTAAGAAAATTATGACAAAAAAACGAATAATAGATTTACGGTGCGTCAATCAACAAACAACTGGAGGCTATTTTTAATATTTGAAAATAATGGAGTCGTAGTTTGCGCGCTTCGTAGACCACATGACAGCACTGACTACTCAATATGGAATTAGTTTAAAAATATGCCGCGAATTCTTATTTTATCTGTTTATGTGCATTGGTGGTCAACTACAGGTACATGGTCAACTACTAGTGCCATTACCTTATGCGTCGTTTTGTTCGATAACTTGTTGCCATTTTGAAGAGTGATATCATTATGCCTCTCTCATAGAAGCCCACGTCCCTAAGAGCAAAAAATTGAGACAGCCGATTTTAACAGGCCTCTTGAGGCGAATTTTTCACCATCAAAATTGTAACCATTTGGTGCCAGGTCTGGACTATAAGGTGGGTCCCTTTTTGCTACACCTGTTATATAATAAAGGTCGTACATACAATCATACCCCATACATTTGATCTAAATAATTCTTAAATACAATTTAAATATCATTAGAGACTCTAGAGGCAGATCTTTACAATTGATAAATGTAAATAAATTAAATAATGCTAATATAGCACATCGCTTACACATTATTTCACTTAACTTCAAGATCCAACTAACTACTTGAAGGTCATACTAAGTCAAGGGTAAATCTTCTATCACCATTCCACGGTTATGACTTCAAGTTCACTAATTCAGCATCACTTTAACACCAACTTCACTACTTCAAGACCAAGGTCATATTTCAAGGTCAAGTTCATCTTTCAAGATCAAGGTCGCATTCCAAGGTCATCTCGAAATTTTCAGTCCTCGACGTGCTGCAAACACTTCTGGTGCCACAGGTCGTGGTCTCCGTCCCTGGGCCGCGCCGCCCGCGCTCGCCTGGGCCACGGCTTCTTGAGGTGAACGTGCTCCACGTGAGCGCGCTGCTCGCCCGACGTGGTGAAGCATTTGCCGCAAGTCTCGCACTTGAACGGCTTCAGGCCGGTGTGGATCTGTGGGAGAAATATTTTACGTACATACATTATGTATATATCAGACTGCCTCGTGGTCTCGCGGTACAAGTATGTGCCGTGCGATCTAGAGGTCCTGGGTTCGATTCCCGGGTCGGGCAAAGTGTTATTGGGTTTTCCATTAAGAAATTCTCGGTAACAGCACGGAGTCTGGAAATGTGCCCGAAAAACGGCATGTATGTATGATATATATCACGTCTGTAGCCGAAGGAGTGGGCAGAGGTGCATTTCTCCGCCAACCCGCACTAGGCCAGCGTGGTGGACTAAGGCCTAAACCCTCTCAATGGTAGAGGAGGCCCGTGCCCAGCAGTGGGACGTATATGGGCTGATAATATACTAGCCTATGTCAATTGTCAATACATATTTAATAGTAATAATATAATAGTAGAAAGCGGTGTATACATAGATGTAAGCTCTTATCGTGTCATGGAAGCCTGGTACCAGGTGACTTTATGTTATCTTTTATTTCAACCTCCTATTCGCTTATGATGGCCTGGTAACTTAAATACTGTTAAAATATAAAACTCTTTTGACACACCCGTTTGTGATTACATCTTTATTTATTTATGCTTTTTATACAGTTTGTAAAACTTTATGTGCTATGGTAGCCTGGTACTTGTGTCCTTTTAAAGAGGTGTCTATGCAATCATGTCTTGTGGTACTAGAGTTAATAAGTTAAAAAGTCATCATAGACTTAAATATAGAACCATAGACATCTTTCTATAAGTCCCAAAGTACCAGGCTCGCATAGACTATCAGGAGGTATACTCACAAACATATGCCGCCTCCTGTTATTATAGAACGCGACGTGTTTCCCACAAAGTGGGCACTCGTACGAAGGTGGGGTGGTGGAATGCACGAAAATGCAAAACACCAGGTACCAGAATTCCATAGTATATACAGATATAGAGGTGATTGTATATGGAATCCTACCTATCCACCATAGACACCTCCCACCCAACTCTTTAGAAAGCTGAACTCTCGTACCACAAGTGACCATAGAGACTAGAGACCTCTTTAAAAGGACACAAGTACCAGGCTACCATAGCACCTGCCCTGTGGCAAGGGGGCGTTAGAATCCCACCACGGTATCCCCTGCCTGTCGTAAAAGACGACTCAAAGGGGCCCTTGGGGTCGCTGGGCGCGCTGCGGGGGCGGCGCGCCCTCACTGAAAGTGACCCCGAGAGGGGCGGCGGCACTGTGGCCTGTGTACGTCGCGGGCGCCCATCAACAACCCGGGCGCCCGAACCAAGCTAGTGGGGGTGCAACTGCGCCCCCTACACACTCCGAGACGGCCGAGACAAATACGTCTCGGAGGCGCACCGGGCGGCTGCGGCATTACGGTTGGCGCTTCTCGCTCACGTACCGTGGTCGCCCCACTCGGCGCGGAGATGGCCACCGGGGGGTTTTGGTCGGTATGCCGGTTTAGGGATATTGTTAGGGACCCAGCCCGGCACTAACATCTGCGCGGACATGACGTCGCCGCGCGCCGGGCTGGAAGACCGGTGACCCCGACATACGCTTCCCGCCCCCCCTCCCCCGGGGCTGGCGGGAAGTAGAGCCATAAACAGCTTTCCCCTCGAGAACAAAAAAAAAAAAAAAAAAAAAAGGCTACCATAGCACATAAAGATGTAATCACAAACGGGTGTGTCGAAAGAAGATATCTTTATATTTCCACAGTATTTAAGTTACCAGGTAACCATAAGCGAATAGGAGGTTGAAATAAAAGATACACTCACTAAACGAGTACAAAGACACCATGTACCAGGCTTCCATAACACAACAAGAGCTTACATCTATACACCGCCTTCTACTATTGTAAATATGTATTGACATAGATTTGTATGTACCTAAATGCACCATAGACACTTGCCTTATTCTATAGAGCGAAATTATGCTACCAAGACATCATAGACTTAAATATAAAATCATAGACATCTCGCTATAAGCTCCCGAGTACCAGGTTCGCATAGATTAACAGAAGGTTTACTCACAAACATATGCCGCCTCCTGTATTGTAGAACCTTAAATATAGAACCATAGACATCTCTCTATGAGCCCACGAGTACCAGGCTCGCATAAACTAACAGGAGGTATACTCACAAACATATGCCGCCTCTTGTATTGTAGAACCTTAAATATAGAACCATAGACATCTCTCTATGAGCCCACGAGTACCAGGCTCGCATAAACCAACAGGAGGTATACTCACAAATATATGCCGCCTCCCTGTTATTGTAGAACGTAAATATAGATTTGAAGAACCTTAAATATAGAACCATAGACATCTCTCTATGAGCCCACGAGTACCAGGCTCGCATAAACCAACAGGAGGTATACTCACAAATATATGCCACCTCCCTGTTATTGTAGAACGTAAATATAGATTTGAAGAACCTTAAATATAGAACCATAGACATCTCTCTATGAGCCCACGAGTACCAGGCTCGCATAAACCAACAGGAGGTATACTCACAAATATATGCCGCCTCCCTGTTATTGTAGAACGTAAATATAGATTTGAAGAACCTTAAATATAGAACCATAGACATCTCTCTATGAGCCCACGAGTACCAGGCTCGCATAAACCAACAGGAGGTATACTCACAAATATATGCCGCCTCCCTGTTATTGTAGAACGTAAATATAGATTTGAAGAACCTTAAATATAGAACCATAGACATCACTCTATGAGCCCACGAGTACCAGGCTCGCATAAACCAACAGGAGGTATACTCACAAACATATGCCGCCTCCTGTTGTTGTAGAAGGCGAAGTGTTTCCCGCAGAGTGGGCACTCGTACGAAGGTCTGGTGGCGGAGTGCACGCGCATGTGGAACACCAGGTTCGTCTTCTGGGTGAAGCTTTTCGTGCAGCGATCACACTTGAACCGCTTCTCCCCGGTGTGCACCCACATGTGGTCTTTCAGCAGGGCCATGCTCTGGGGAAGAGAGTATTTTTTTTTACCTCAACAGTGCTAGATCACAAGCCCATGGAAAAAATTAACCTGTGAAATGAACCACCATGAATAACGTTTAGAAGGCTGGTATTATATCATAAAATAACTCTGAGCGCTATGCCGTCATTTCTGAGCGGTACAGGTGAGTACGAGAGTAAATGGATTTTCTCTGGTAGAGGGGAGGAATTACGACTAATAATATTATTAATGTACGGCTTTTATTATAACTTATAGATGATTAAAAATAAATGTCGAAAAACCTAGTGCCGTACTAAAGTGGTGGTGCCGGAAGTTAGTGCAAATTTTTAATTCGCCGGTAATTTTAGAAGCAATATAGGTCATTTATAACTGTACGGCATTTGTGTAATTCTTTTTGTAAACATATACAGATACTTTACCCATGAATGCTGTACATATTTTCAGCGCAGGGGTCGAAAGCTAAGGGTCGCAAACCCTGTATGGATATATACCATACCATCGTATAGCTTGGCGACGCGTCGCAAAAATACAACAAAACAAAAATTTCTTACTTGGAATATCTTTCCGCACTGTTCGCACATGCAGGGGGTCTTCATCGCGGGGTATTTGGTTCGATTCTTGTCCGGATGCGCTCTCCTGAAGTGCTGCGCGTACAGCCTCAAGTCCCGCAGTTGTATTCCACACTGTAAAATTTATCATGCTATTATTGCACTGATTAAATACACAACTCGGAGCCTCTAAGGCGACGATATCGACCACTTAGGGTCAAAATCGGTTTCCCAGAGGCACGGTAATACTATCATACAGTAGTTTAACTCGGCCGCATTTTTTAAATTAATACCTACAGCCGCGCGGTACATAAACATGCGATAGGGCTGCGAACCTGCAGATTTTTAATTCAATCTGTCTACTTTGACTTTCTATTTTTGTGATTGTAAATATTTTTTTATTTTTATTTAAACTAATAAAATATTTTGTAAATGGAATAGGAAGTGTTCAATAAAAATGCATGTTATTTTTTGATTGAAAGATTTCATGCAACCAAAAACAGCACAATATATAAACACAATATATACTTGTCATATTAAATAGGCTCTTGCACTTGTTTTGTATAAAAATCGCGCGGTTACTGCTTAAAATACAACACCGTCCGTTCGTGACTGCGGCACACTCGCGACTGCCTGCATGCCAGCGCATGCCGCGATCGAGGCGCGTAGGTATAACTCGCGTTTCGCCCGTTTGTATGAAGTTAAACTACTGTATGATAGTATTACCGTGCCAGAGGTCACATGGTAATTTTCATATGACACAAACGCCGCTTCGTAACTTTTTTGGAACTATTTATCTATTTTCTATTTTATTTAAAGGAAAATTATAATTAAGGTACTAGTTAGTTGAGAGATTAAAATTGCCATACAATTTTAATACTATGAATGTGTCGCAAAAACCAATAGCCAATGTATGTAAATAATCAGCTGACGTGAAAGGTCAATGACCCGTTGTTCCCCGTTCATATGTTCGCTTTACATTGCGCGTTTTCTAATCCGTGCTATGATTTTAATTGTATATGTTGCTCTGTTTGTTTGGTAATCTTTTACGACTAAACAGCGGGAATAATTTTGATAAATTTTAGTTAAAATATAGACAGAGACTTGGGAAAGTACATAGCCAAACTTTTTTTTATAAAATTGCATTACTAATATATAATTTTATTCACAGCCGTGCTTTCCTTAAAGATTATATTATAAAGAGAAAGATTTATATTTTCATTTGTGATCAATAAACTCAACAACTACTCATCCCATTTGGATGAATTTTGGTATGGACACAATTGGGATTTTGGGAAAGCACATAATATCCTTGTTATCCCACCAACCTGCTCACAAGTCACAGGACCGGACGGATCCGGGTTCCTGTTCCTGTCTGCAGGATCCCGGGGATGTATCACGGGACGACGCTCGATCTTCCTGATTATCCGGCCGTTTTTCTCCGTGTTCATGCTTTGCGAGTCGTTGCGGATTCGATTCCTGTAATAATTAATATTACCAACAATGGTAAGTTAAATTGTTTCAGTATCCGAAGTATCTCTGAGTTATACAAATAATACCATTAACACAAATCAAGAGTTTAAATACAAGTAGTGTTCATGATTAATATATTATATTAGTCGTGATAGCCTCTAGGTTTAGGCACGCGGCCGAGAACCTCTTCGGTCCCGGTTCAAACCCCCGGCACACATCTCTAACTTTTCAAAATTATGTATGTATTCACAATGATTTATCACGTACTTTAACGGTGAAGGAAAACATCGTGATGAAACCTGCACACCTAAAAGTTGTTAGGAATTTCTTAGATGTGTAGACCGCCAACCCGCACTATGCCAGCGTGATGGACTAAGGCCTAAACCCCCTCAGTTGTAGAGGAGGCCTGTGCCTAGCAGTGGGACGTATATTAGCTGATGATGATGAATGTCGAAAAATAGACACATACATACATAAACTCACGACTGTATTCCCCGAAGGGGTAGGCAGAGGTGCATTTCTGCACCCAAATTTCGCCAGGTATGTATCAGTCCCACGTAATAGGGGGCGAGCCTATTGCCGTTTTTCCAGCACATTTCCAGACTCCGTGCTGTTACTGAGAATTTCCTAATGGAAAAACCCAATAACACTTTGCCCGACCCGGGAATCGAACCATGGACCTCTAGATCGCACGGCACATACTTGTACCGCGAGACCACGAGGCAGACAAAAAATAGAGAGTAATCAAATAGATTTACGGATAACTACTTACGGATCATTGTCACTGCTATGTCTCGAAGACAGTTTGAGATGTCTGGCGTGAGCTTCTTCTGAGACGAATCTGACGTCACACACTTCACAATACGGACCTTCCACTGGCACCTGAGGACATACATCAAGCAGCGGTTGGATCAGGAGGGTCGAAGATCGAGCCCAGTGGCGTGCCATAGAAGCCTATGTCCAGCAGTGGACGTAAGTAAGGCTGCTGCTGATGATGATGATACATACATACATAACCTCAGCCTGTATTCCCCGAATTTCGCCAGGTATGAATCAGTCCAACGTAATAGGAGGCGAGCCTATTGCCGTTTTCGGGCACAATTCCAGACTCCGTGCTGCTACTGAGAATTTCCTAATGGAAAAACCCAATAACACTTTGCCCGACCCGGGAATCGAACCCAGGACCTCTAGTTCGCTCGGCATATACTTGTACCGCGAGACCATGAGGCAGTCATGCATAGCATGGTGATACATATATACGTAACCTCAGCCTGTATTCCCCGAATAGCTAGGCAGTGATGCATTTCTGCACCCACATTTCTCCAGGCATGTATCAGTGCTACGTAATAAGAGGCGAAGCCTATGCCGATTTTAGAGCACATTAAGACTCTGAAAATTTGCCTTATGGAAGAACCCAATTACACTTCATCCGAGCCGGGATTCAAACCCGTGAATTATTAATGGCAAGGCATCTTTATCTATACAAATAAATAAAATTGGAGTGTAGGTATGTTTGTAATATTGAAATAACATTTTTTACTACATACATAAACTCACGCCTGTATTACCCGAAAGGGTAGGCAGAGGTGCATTTCTGCACCCACATTTCGCCAAGTATGAATCAGTCCAACGTAATAGGGGGCGAGCCTATTGCCGTTTTTCGGGCACAATTCCAGACTCCGTGCTGCTACTGAGAATTTCCTAATGGAAAAACCCAATAACACTTTGCCCGACCCGGGAATCGAACCCAGGACCTCTAGTTCGCTCGGCATATACTTGTACCGCGAGACCATGAGGCAGTCATGCATAGCATGGTGATACATATATACACAGGGTTGGGCAGTATTTGAATTACTTGTAATTGAAATACGTAATTGACAGTGGCGGTACTTCCATAGAAGCCCAAAAGTGTTACACGTAATTTTTTTATGTATAGTTTATATTTTTTTATTGTGGGGGTCAGGATATTCTCATTTAAATGTCAAATTACTTTTGTTAAATAAAGATTTAAAGCTTAAAAATTATTATTCGAAATTTTAAAGAGCAAACTGGGCTTTTGGGCTTCTATGGAAGTACCGCCACTGGTAATTGAAATACAAATACGTATTTTGTATTTGTATTTTAATTACTTTCTTAAAATGTAATTTGTAATTTGTATTTCAAATACGTGAAGCCGAAGTATTTTGTAATTAGTATTTCAAATACTCGAGGCTTCAAAATACATTTATTGAAATAAATTTTGGCCTTCATTTAGTATTAAGTTTGTGCTCATCAGGACCTGCAATAACAAAACAAAAACCACCTTAAAAAAAAACTATTCCAAAACAAATAAATATGCATTATTTTGTATTTCAATTAAAAATAGCTAAAATACTGTATTTTGTATTTCAAATACCTTACTTTAATATATTTGTATTTCGTATTTTAATTACTTGCGATACAGTATTTTGTAATTTGTATTTCAATTAAAGCAAAGCATGTATTTTGCCCAGCCCTGTATATACATAACCTCAGCCTGTATTCCCCGAATAGCTAGGCAGTGATGCATTTCTGCACCCACATTTCTCCAGGCATGTATCAGTGCTACGTAATAAGAGGCGAAGCCAATGCCGTTTTTAGAGCACATTAAGACTCTGAAAATTTGCCTTATGGAAGAACCCAATTACACTTCATCCGAGCCGGGATTCAAACCCGTGACTTATTAATGGCAAGGCATCTTTATCTAAAGTAAATAAAATAAATAAATAAATCTATACAAATAAATAAAAATGGAGAGTATGTTTGTAATATTGAAATAACATTTTTTACTACATACATAAACTCACGCCTGTATTCCCCGAAGGGGTAGGCAGAGGTGCATTTCTGCACCCCAATAAATAGATACTCTATTTAACGAACTAAAATATCATTTCACGTCTACTAGGTCTTCGTTCTAAGCAGTGATGGCCTCGAGGTTTAGGCGCGCGGTCGAGAATTTCGGCGGTCGCAGGTTCAAACCCCAGGCACACACCTCTGACTTTTCCAAGTTATGTGTGCATTCACAATGAATTATCACTTGCTTTAACGGTGAAGGAAAACATCGTGATAAAACCTGCACACCTAAAAGTTCTTAGGAATTTCTTGGGTGTGTAGTCCGCCAACCCGCACTAGGCCAGCGTGGCGGACTAAGGCCTAAACCCTCTCAGTTGTAGAGGAGGCCCGTGCCCAGCAGTGGGACGTATTTGGGCTGATGATGATGAAGGTCTTCGTTTATTTCTGAGGTTTTAATGTTTTTTTCCACTTACCGAAGTCTTGGCGAGTCTGTGTTTCTTCTTTTTGTGCACTTCTATACCCTTCTTGCTTACAAAAGTGTATCCGCAGAGTTCACAGACGAAATCCGATACGTGCTTGATCCGTATATGACCCATGTACGTAGTCAACTTACTGGGGAAAATTAAGATTGCACTTTTTTAATGTTATTTTTTTGTTTATCAGTTAAAAAGAACTTTCAAGATCTAAGCACACTATTTAATAATAGAAATATGTAAATAGTATTCATAGGTAGCCCACATACGTTCCACTGCTGGAAAGGAAAGATTTCATTGTAAAATTGTTTATTACGGATAAACTCAAAAACTGCTCGACCGATTTGGATGATTTTTAGTATGGACATAAATGGAACCATAATATAGGAGTTTTTTTTACGAAATAGCGCCTAAGAGAAGCGGGATCTAAAAAAACTATATATACTCACTCGAATTCACTGGGACAGTGCGGACACTGATATTTGGTTCCTGCGTGCCATTTTTCATGCTCTCTGGCCACTCCCCTGTAAAAAAAATATAGTTTAATATATTTACCGACTGCCTCGTGGTCTCGCGGCACAAGTATGTGCCGTGCGATCTAGAGGTCCTGGGTTCGATTCCCGGGTCGGGCAAAGTGTTATTGGGTTTTTCAATTAGGAAATTCCCAGTAGCAGTACGGAGTCTGGAATTGTGCTCAAAAAACGGCAATAGGCTCGCCCCCTATTACGTGAGACTGATACAAAACCTGGCGAAATGTGGGTGCAGAAATGCACCTCTGCCTACCCCTTCGGGGTTATGTATGTATGTATGTATATTTACCATAAGTACTGATGGCCTCGAGGTTAAGACGCGCGGTCGAGAAACACGGTAATCGCAGGTTCAATCCCCAGGCACATACCTAGCATACCTGGCATAGCTGCGCCCACGTTTCATCAATTGTATTTTAAGTCCCACGTAATACTGGTCATGCCTATTGCTGTTTATTGGAATTATCAAGACTCCGTCCTGCTACTGACAATTCTTAATGGAAAATCTCTTGTTGGGTTTGTTACTACCAAAAGTATTTTTAAGGCAAACTCTTTAAATTAGCGAGTATTTTGTATCATAGGAATTTTCTTTTACTAGATTTTAAAAAGTAATTTGGCTGTAGGGAACTAATGGATAAATGCCCTACAACCAGTGAAAATTGAGGGAAGCCACTGGATGCAGGCGCTTCCGACAGAGCACTTTGGATGTCTTTGGGGGTGGCCTATGTCCAGCAGTGGACATTTTTCGGCTGTTGTTGTTGATGATAATGATAATGATGAGGATAATGTTGATGATGATAATGATGATACTTACCTATTCCTAGTAACAAACGGACACCCTTTGCAGCTGAATTTCTCAGTGTGCTGAGCGGTTAAGTGCTTGCGCAGCGCCCGTCCAGTCTTCAATCTCGTCTTGCATATGAAGCATTCGTACGCTCCGCTTTGCTGCGGACAAAAATGACGTACATGAAAGGTATTACGGTGATGAAAAACATCATCACGACTAGGACAAAGTGGTAATGATGAAAATTTTCATTTTATCGGACCTCCTCTACAACTAAGAGGGTTTAGGCCTTAGTCCACTACGCTGGCCTAGTGTGGGTTGGCGGACCCCACACTTAGGAAATTCCTAAGAACGTTTAGGTGTGCAGGTTTCCTCAGGATGTTTTCCTTCACCTTTAAAGTACGTGATAATTCGTTATGAATATCCATTGTGTGCCGGGGGTTTGAACCCGCGACCGCCGAGATTCTCGACCGTGCGCCTAAACCTCGAGTCCATCACTACTTTTTATTCCAAACGGATACCACTTAGGGACCTTTAAGAAATATTATCCTCAAAGGCCGGCAACGCACCGATGACTCGTCTGCTATTGTGGGTGTTGCTCACTCACTCACATACTTACTCGTTCACTCCCTGGCTCACTAACTCACTCATTTCCGTCCTATCCTATAAAAAAAGAAGCCCCTTACCTCACTAAGTCTGACTATATAGTCATATGATGCTCATATGAGCATCATATCTGTCCTTGATCTGAAACCCTCGGTAACCCTCGTTTCTGTATCAATGCAATCTGCTCTTCGTACGAGAGGCTCGTTATCGTGAACAGGGATTCGTGCAGCCTGTCCAGAGCAGTCTCTGGCATTGTGGGTGATGCTCACTCACTCACATACTTACTCACTCACTCATTCACTCGCTCATTTCCCTCCTATTAAATAAAAAGAATGAACCCCCTTACCTCACTATGTCTGACTATATGAGCATCATATCTGTCCTTGATCTGAAACCCTCGGTAACATGTGGTGCACTTATAGGGAGCGTTCTTGTAGCTCGAGAGATCCTGCCGCTTCTGTATCTCCGCAATCTGCTCCTCGTACGAGAGACTTGTTATCGTGAACAGGGATTCGTCCAGCCTGTCTTGTGTCTTGCGTCGTTTCACGTCCGTTGTTTTGTATCTGTTGGTATTATATCATTTTCATTATAATCATTATCATCATCATTATCGTTATGATCAACTTTAAAGTAATTGTTATTATCAAAATCGGATCATTCCGATATACTCATTATAATCTCCCTCGTGGTCTCGAGGAACCAGTATGTGCTGTGCGGTCTAAAGGTCCCGGGTTTATTTCCCGGGTCAGGTAAAGTTTTATTCGATGTTTACATTAGGGAATTCTTAGTAGCAGCACGGAGCCTGGAATTGTGGCCCGCGTCATATAGCGTGGAGCGAAGAAACAATTGGCGATATGCGGATGAAGAAATGCATCTCGGCCTACATCTTCGGAGACTGCAGACGTGAGGCGTTACGTAATCAACTTGTGATCAACTTTAAACAAATAATTATCATCGTGATCAAAACCGGTATAACCATACTAATCAAAATACTCATCATCATCATGATTAAATATTATTATTCATTATGGAATCATTTTACCTGGAAAATATAACAACACTACCCTACCAAGGGATCGAACCCGGCACCTCTCACATGGCACACTAATATTAGAGATCAACTAAGCATTCTTTACCCATAAACAAATTACCACTTACCTGTCCATTGTACTAGTAGGACTATCATCATCAGACTTCTTCACCACTCTAGCTTTCTTCTCTTCTCTACTCCCCTCTTCTCTTATCTTCTTCTTCTTTACTTTCTTTGGCTTAACGTAAATCTCGCTCAATTTCTTATCGTCCGAATCCCCGCCATCATTAAATTCATCATAAAACATCTCGTTGTTTTCATCTTTAATTTCAACTTCCATTATCGGTATGCTTTGCTCATCGTTGGCAGTTGAGTCGACCTGGACTAGGTCGGTTTGGTCGACTACGCCAGTTTGGTCGACTAAATCGTCTTGGTCGGCGAACACGCACTGGTCGTCGTCGGTCAGGTCGGTTTCGGGTTTAATTGATACTGGTATGTGGTCGCCGTTAACGCTCAGATCACATTCGTTTGCTTTGTATATTTTTGATACTAGCGTCGATTTTAATGCCTTGTCTAGTCTGCTTACTGATTGTATGTCTCTTATTGTTATCTGTAATAAATATACTTTTTTAAATCTATCTGTACATCTATACAAAGAAATAAAATTGGAGTGTCTGTTTGTAATATTGAAATAACCGCTTTTTAATAAATGTATATGGATGTACACACGGTACATATACCAAAATATCGTCTTTTACGAGTTTTGTCTGTCTGTCTGTTTGTTTGTTTGTTCCGGCTAATCTCTGAAATGACTGGACCGATTTTGACGGGACTTTTATTGGCAGGTAGCTGATGTAATAAGGCATAACTTATATAACTTAGGCTACAAAAAAAACTTAAAGAATTGACTGTTCGGCGGAACGAAGTTCGCCGGGTCAGCTAGTAGGAAATAAAGTCGATGATATGACTCACTTTCATGCCATAATGTATTACAAAACTGGAGGTTGGAGGAAGCGTAAGAAACGAGGAGTGACAACGAGAATGGAAATGGAAGTGAAGTATGAGACTTTCCAATAAACAGCGGCGCTATAACGAAGTCATTTCTCGTCGCGACATTCGAAGTGACTCCAATAAATGGCACTGCTTTAAAAGATCCGTGACGGCGTTACAACTGTCACGCCGTTTTTCGTCACGTCCCACAACTTTTTCATATAAAATACAATGCATATCGAACTATTTACTCACATATCGTTCAGGAGTGAGGAAACTAAGCAGGGTCTGACTGCGCACAGCTTTAAGTTTGAATCCGTTGTAGTGAATCAGTCTGTGGGCGCACTCCCAGCATAGTTTTTGGGGTAGCTTGTCGTTTTCGTCCAACTAGAAAGAAAAAATACATACATACATACATACAGACATTCATTCTATTTTGAATTATATTCGATCTCGAATCAGGAATGAGGAGATCCGTAAGAGAACTAAAGTAGCCGACATAGCCCAGCGGATTAGCAAGTTGAAGTGGCAATGGACGGGGCACATAGCGCGGAGAACAGATGCCGATGGGGCCAAAAAGTTCTCGAGTGGAGGCCACGTGGACGTCCTCCGACAAGATGGTCGGACGACCTGGTGAAGGTCGCGGGACGTCGCTGGCTGCAGGCTGCTTCCAACAGGTCCCTGTGGAAGTCATTAGGAGAGGCCTATGTCCACGTTTCCCCAATTATGTTTTAAGTCTCATTGTAATATACAGCCTATTTTACTGGGGATTTTCTAATTAAGATAACTAATTGAGAATCACAAGTCCACGCACAAGATGGACTGATGATCTCACGAAGATCGCGGGAAGCCGATTATAATAAGAAACTAATAACGCAGCTTAAAGTACTAAACGTGTCATAACAACTTAAATTAGATAGATAAATAAAGCATGGTAGCTTTGGTATAAACAAAACAAATTCTTATTTGCTAAAAGTAATGTATGTATAATGTTTTTTCTTAAACTTTGGCTATTAATGTTATTATTATTACTATTGAGCAAATAGCGAAATCTTATTGGCTAGGCTGTACTGTAACTACAAACAACCAAACCTGTTTAGTCTTAACTAACAAAATGTAACGTAAAATTGGTTACGATACATAGGCTTCACAAGTATAATATAACAAAACAAAAGTAACAAATTATTTTTCAGTGTGAAAGAATGATTGATACGAGTATTTTACAACAGTAACTACTACGAGAAGGCGCTCCCGTGCCGCGATTACTTATCGGGTCCGCTGACCGGGCCCGGTAAGAATGGCCGGGCCCGGTGGGTGCGTAAAATGGCACCGGGCCCGGTTTGCAATCTCTACCCGGAACAAATACTCGTGGATCACACAAACATTTGTCTCGGTGCGGGGATCGAGCCCGCGGCCTCTCGTTTCGCAAGCTGGTATCTAGCCAACTGCGCCACGGAGCTGTCAATATTTGAATGTTAACTTACTTGTACGCCAGTAATTTGCTGGTACATTTCGATTAGCTTATGTTCTCCTATATGGTACATTCTCCTTTCCATAGCCAGGCATATTCTGCACACCTGAAAAATCATTATAAAACATATATACATACATAACCACACGCTTGTATTCAGAGTTGCATTTCTGCACCCACATTTCGCCAGGTATGTATCAGTCCCACGTAATAGAGGGCGGGCTATTGCCGTTTTTCAGGCACATGTTCAGACTCCGTGTTGCTACTGAGAATTTCCTGATGGAAAAACCCAATATTTGCCCGACATGGGAATCGAACCCGGGAGTTCTAGATCACACGGCACATACTTATGCTGCAAGACCATAAAGTAGTCATCATAACTACTAAACTCTAGTTAAATTAACAGCTATATTCCTTTGTTTTATAAGTAATATATTTTCTCACCCTCAATGCTGCTGGAGCTTCCAAGTCTTCGGACAATCCCTGAAACAAAAACAACAACTTTACAGCCCTTTTTTTGGTAAATTTACAGCCTTTTTGGGGGTATTAGAGATATATAGGTATGCATGGTGATAATATGGTGAACGGTAATTATGTTATAAAATTTGTTTTTTTGTTTGTTATTCATAGAACAGTGAATGATTATGTCATGTAATGATATTAAGTCGTGATGGCCTCGAGGTTTTGGCACGCGGTCGAGAATCTCGACGGTCGCGGGTTCAAACCCCAGGCACACACCTCTGACTTTTCCAAGTTATGTGTGTATTCACAATGAATTATCACGTACTTTAACGGTGAAGGAAAACATCGTGATAAAACCTGCACACCTAAAAGTTCTTAGGAATTTCTTAGGTGTGTAGTCCGCCAACCCGCACTAGGCCAGCGTGGCGGACTAAGGCCTAAACTCTCTCAGTTGTAGAGGAGGCCCGTTTATCTAAGACCCCTATAGTCCGGAGTTTTTTAAAAACAACCTCTTGTTATCTGACAAACATGCATTACATATCTTAAATTAGTGAAGATTTTTCAAGTTAGGCATGTCAAATTACGGAGGGCCAGATTACCGGGGGTAAACGGTATTAGCACAAGTTTACAAGTCATTACGGTACCCTGTATTCTTTTGCAAAAGGTTTTTTTTTTTTTTTTTTATTCAAAAATCTAGTGCAGGCATTTGACCACCATCTCACCTGGTGTTAAGCGACGATGCGGTCGACGATGGAGCATGCCTGCCTAGTAGCAGCCTATTCACGTTACATTTGAATATGTCCAGATTGTATTGTACGGGAAACACTTCAGCGGGCAGGGCGTTCCACTCCTTTGCAGTGCGCATTAAAAAAGTAGACCTAAATCGGTGTGTGCGGCAAGATGGCATATTAACAACAAAGGAATGGCACGATCGCCCGCTTCTTGTTTCCCAATGGCGGAAAGTGCTCGGCGGAACTAGTTCGTGCAGTTCCTTCGCACACTCCCCGAAATATATCCTATAGAAGACCGACAGACGAGCTACCCTACGCCGATGATCGAGAGACTGCAGCTTAGCGTGTACCACTGCCCTGTGGCAAGGGGGCGTTAGAATCTCACCACGGTATCCCCTGCCTGTCGTGAAAGGCGACTCAAAGGGGCCTTTGGGGTCGCTGGACGCGCTACGGGGGCAGCGCGTCCTCACTGAAAGTGACCCCGAGAGGGGCGGCGGCACTGTGGCCTGTGTGAATACAATATTGGTGCTGATTAAACTAAGCTTATTCACTTACATTAGTGAAAACAGGAACAGCACCATCTTTAATCTTCCGTAACCCCCGTTTCGTTTCATAGAAGTCTTCATTTCTGAAATGCTCAGAGCATATAGTGCTCCTGTCTTTTGGCTCCCAATCCGTCATGCCTAGTGCCTCCACCCATGCTGACCGGAGATTTGGGTCTTTCGGAAACCTGGAACACAATTTTTTTAAATATATACTTATTATAAACTAACTATTGGTTTCTATTTTTGTAATACCATAAGCCATTGACAGCCCCATGGCGTAGTTGGCTAGATACCAGCTTGGGAAATAAGAGGATGTGGGTTTGATTCCTGTACCCAGACAAATGTTTGTGTGATCCACAAATGTTTGTGTCAGCCTGGGTGTTTGTGAGATCGAAAAGTCTTGTAGTTTCTGGTACCCACAACACAGGACTTGTATCTGAATGTGGGGTTAGGAACTATGTATGTGACTGCTGGGTGTATTTATTCAGTCATTATAATACCATAAGCATTTCAAATATGTACCCTATTTTGTTGTAACTTATATAACTTACTTGACAGCCCCGTGGCGCAGTTGGCTAGACACCAGCTTGCGAAACGAGAGGCCGCGGGTTCGATCCCCGCACCGAGACAAATGTTTGTGTGATCCACAAATATTTGTTTCGGGTCTGGGTGTTTGTGAGACCGAAAAGTCTCTCGTAGTTTCTGATACCCACGACACAAGACTTGTATCTTAGTGTGGGATCAGAACTATATATGTGACTGTTGGGTGTATTTATTTATTTATTTATATTTCTCTTATGGCTTGCAATAAAGTGTCTCTATACTATATTTTTATGTTTTTCTATATACATTATGCAGATGCAAGAATTTTATGCAGTAACTAATAATTCTTACATACATACATAACCTCACACCTGTATTCCCCGAAGGGGGTAGGCAGAGGTGCATTTCTGCACCCACATTTCGCCAGGTATGTATCAGTCCCACGTAATAGGGGGCGAGCCTATTGCCGTTTTTCGGGCACAATTCCAGACTCCGTGCTGTTACTAAGAATTTCGTAATTGAAAAACCCAATAACACATTGCCCGACCCAATAATCGAACCCAGGACCTCTAAATCACACGGCACATACTTGTACAGTGAGACCACGAGGCAGTCATAAAGTGTCTCTGTACTATATTTTTATGTTTTTCTATATACATTATGCAGATACAATAATTTTATGCAGTAACTAATAATTTCTAGTCTTATTGATCAAATAATAATGTTATTGATAGTACTTCAATTATTAAAGAGGGAGTCTTCTTAGGAACTCTTGTTGTTTATATTCTAAACACTTAATGGTCATGATTTTAATAAACAAATGCATGCAATTCTTCTTCAATTATTACAGTATTTTCACACATTATATTGAAACTTTCCTGTGTTTTAACATTTTAATAGATTTGTGAAATTTATTTACTTTTACGGGAGATCATCTCTCGCTGGTCGGCACTTTTTCTGGACCCCATTACGCTTACCATCAGGTGCAATGGGGTCACTTTTCCGTGCCAGAATAAAAAAATAAAAAAAAAAAACTTTTTTATTTAATTGAATAAGATTAAAAAAGGGTTTATATTCAAATATTCCGTTATTAGTTCTAGCTTGTTATTCAATATAATTAGCCTTTTCTTATTTACTTACTAGGTAGGTTTTTCTAAGTTTAATTTCGAGTTACTTTTTTTTAGTGAATATAATAATATATCTTACACTTCCAGTAATTATAGAAATACTTGGTTTTTAACAGTAAATTTAACAAGTTAATGATAATAGATCGTAAATAAAGCTTATACTAAAACTTAAAATGAAACAGAAGTATTAATTTTTGCTATTGTTTTGCCTACACAAAATTATTAATTTAACAATAAAATTAAATGAAATCACGCGGTACTTACATGTGAAACGTAATTCCATGGCTCTTTGTTGTCTTTTTGGTGTCATTAGTGCAATTCTGTACACTACACCGCATTTTAAACTATATCGAAATCAAATTAGATTCACGAAATTAGATCTGCATTATTGTATTATTTGTGTTAATACTAAAATAATAAACATATTGATCAAACGTATATACATAAACTATTGCCTATTTTCATTTATTTACAGTTAATTGATCACTTTATTTAAATACTAAATTAGCATTCAAAAATACACTATTATTTATTTTTTCATTACATGAACTGTCAAACAACCGCTTCGACCGCCATATTTGTTTATACGCTTCAGTTTAAGGAAGATCTTTAGGGAGCATTTATTTTATAAATTATTTTTTGGTTTATATTCAGCAATTAAGAATTTATATTAATTGACAAACTGCTATAGCCGTAGGGACATATTTTTTATAATATAAATCGAAAGATTAGCATTGAAAATTGCAAATTGAATTATAAATAATAATATATGGTGTATAATTTCGCCATTTTCAAAGAGTCTTCGGTAGTATAGTGGTCAGTATCCCCGCCTGTCACGCGGGAGACCGGGGTTCGATTCCCCGCCGGAGAGTTCTTTTTTATCAATCATTTTTGTAAACATAATATGAAATAATTTATTTGTTAATTTCATCTCAAATGTAGCTTTTATTGAACGAATCAATAGTGCCAGATTTATAAAATACTTATTATTGAACTCCATACCAAGTTCTTTACTATTTATGAAACTATTTACTTCCTGTAAATACTAAAAAAACCCTAGAATTATGGATTAATACCTTATACTCCTTTGCCTTCAACATTCATTAAATATGAACGCCTGTGTCAGGCCCATAGCACTCCACAGGCTAGGTGCTAACACAAATTTGTCCACACTACAGCCTCATAGTTACATACTCATTAAAACACCATCCATTATTGGATGCAGGTTTCCCCAAGCAAGGCCCGACAAATTTTCTACCAGCTAACTTTATCATGCGACGAAAGATGGGAGCCTCTTCTCATTTGTCGCTCTTTTTGGACCTCTTGATTACAATGATGACTTAAGATATTGTCAGTTTGTCGTGCTAGAATATAAAAATTTATGGGTCCATTGGGCTGCAGTTCTACATTACCTTTGCTTAAACGAGGTTTCTCGTCTTTTTTACATATTTTTTTTATAGTTACAAAGTGCGAACATCATTCAACAACTTAAGTAAATCAATTTTAGCTGTTGAAGACCATAAAATGTAAATATTCATTGGTGATTAAATTAATAATGGTCCGGAATTTCAGCAAACACGAGCAAGTCTTCGGTAGTATAGTGGCCAGTGTCCCCGCCTGTCACGTGGAAGACCGGGGTTCGATTACCCGCCGGAGAGTTCTTTTGATGAAATATTTTTTACAAACTCGAGTGAATCTGAATTTCATGTCAACCTGTGGTGTGAGCTGAAATGTTTACAATTATATTTCATCAGTTAACTCTATTATGGGCTATGGCTGTCAGTTCGTTCATGTTACAAGGTGATAATTCACGAGTGACGTTAGGAGAGCGTTTAACGCCGTCTAGAAGGAAGATATCGTTAAGAAACTTTTATACCTATGAGTTTGTTAAAAGGAGTTTTATAGATACACATGTGCAGACCATCAATAAGCCGCCGTGGTCGATTAGGGCTCAGTCGCTTTTAGTATTTACTATATGTTACTTGCTACTAACGGTAATCCTATGTGCGAAGATCCCGAGGGAATTTGGGTTGGCCTAGTAAATGCTTTTGTGACATTTTAATCAAGCTTGTAATTCGAGTAATGCCGCCTTTATTTTATTTGCGCCTGACAATTTTTGTGTAGCAAATATTTATTGTTGATACATTTTGCTTTTAATCAATTTCAGGCGCAGTAGCTTTTGAGGAAGTATTTTTAAGGAAAACAGCCGAAAGTAGCTCTTTATCTACTCTTTGTCGTAGTATATGATCAAAATTACTTAATTATTAAATGATACAAACTGCGATAAATAAATCAGTCGATTTATAAACCGTCAATCATGTTACCAGTTACCGGTTTCTTCTCGCAAAATTCACAACACTATTCAAAAAGCTTGGTTTCTTTGTCTCATTCTAACTTACACAAAACATCTCAAGTTAGAGGAGTATACTGAATGTTTATATATTGATGTTTACATATGTAATCGCATTATGCGACTCATTTCTAATATCGCGTTAAAATTTTGTCTCTTTTCCTCATAGGTAGATCAGCCTATGTAAAAACGAGATGTAAAATTCCAATTCAACACTGAATTAGAACCATAATCTTAGTCGGCAAATGAATTGTCAGTGTCTTAAAAAGTGTAATTTAGTTTTTCATATAAAATATTTAAGTAATGAATAAAAAATCATAAAATTAAATATAGGCAGTAATATTTTAATATAACATTTAAAGTTATGGAACATTTTGAGGGCATTTTACGTGCCCCAACTACAATTAAGTGCAATATACGTACTGTGAATGTTAGGTGATCGTTCATAATTTTTGTAAATATTATTATAAAATAATGAGGTGCTGTGTCTCTGGATGTAAGAATGATTCAAGACATATTTCTAAATCTCAAGGGATTACATTTCACGTGTAAGTTAATTTATGTAAATGAAGTACTGTTCAATTTTGTCATTTTTAATAACATTTTCGTGTGCCAATCTTTAGTCTGATTAATATCTACGCCTTTCCTAGCAAGTAGCAATATAAAAAAATAATAATGGAAACTTAGAAACCTTCCTATTTATTCGATATTTTCGTTACTACCCCAACAAGAGTAATATTTTAAGCCAAAAAATTACCTAAGGCCTTCAACGCTACAATAGTTGAAGGAAACTTTTAAATAGCGAATTTAGAACTATCTTGTATCGAAAATGAGTCAAACTGGCCACAATATTTTTTATTTATGCTTTTTATACAGTTCGTATAAAGAAGGTCATAATACCTGAGGCATTCCGATACAGTCAACCTTTGGGTGATGCAGAGATAAAATAAGTAGGCGCATAAATAACAATATCCTTTTTATTTTGTTTAATAGTTATCTATGTGTAAGTATTGTGATACAGAGTTGTCAATATTTATGGTGAGTAAAAATAAATAAATTAGAACTTACCGGACTATTTGAGTAATACAGCAATTAAATATTACAACACAAATAAATAATGTGTTAAAGATAAATATATTCTATCAAAAACATAAAGTGTAACAAGTTCAGTATCATCTATACAAATAAATAAAATTGGAGTGTATGTTTGTAATATTGAAATAACTGCTTTTTACTAAATGCATATGGATATATACACGGTACATATACATAAATAATGTTTTGTATGTCTGTCCGTTTGTTTGTTCCGGCTAATCTCTGAAATGGGTGGACCAATTTTGTCGGGACTTTTATTGGCAGGTAGCTGATGTAATAAGGAGTAACTTAGGCTAAAAAAAAACAATGACAAAAAAAGAAAGAATCGACTTTTAGGCGGGACGAAGTTCGCCGGGTCAGCTAGGTTTAAATAAATATTTAAAGATAGTTATTCAGAATTTTGAAAGGCAAATTGGGCTTTTGGACTTCTATGGAAGTACTGCCACTGGTTGAGACAGTCCATTCTACCTTATTTCTACAACACACTCCATTACCTCCAGGTTTCCCAACGAAGCTACTCTACGCTCGTCATGGCTCCGAGCCCTCGGCAAGGTAGACTGGGAGCCAAAAGACCGGAGTGCAGTCTGCTCAGAGCATTTCCTCTGCGAAGACCTTTATGAGACCAAAAGCGGCCTGAGGAAAGTCAAAGTTGGTGCTGTGCCTTTTATATTACAGGTAATACTCTTAAATATACATACTTGTATTACACTTATTATGCTTTCGTCACATGTAATAGGAGGCGAGTCTATTGCCGTTTTTCGGGCACAATGCCAGACTCCGTGCTGCTACTGAGTCAAAGTCAAAATTATCTTTATTCAAATAGACTTTTACAAGTTCTTTTGAATCGTCAATATTAAACTATCGCTGTTTCGGAACGTCTTATCGCTGTGGAGAAGAAACGGAAAGTAACTCCCACAGCAACACGAAACAGCATTTTTTTTAATAAAATTAGAAATATAATTAAGTCCCATATACGTCCCGCTGCTGGGCACGGGCCTCCCCTACAACTAAGAGGGTTTAGGCCTTAGTCCACCACGCTGGCCTAGTGGGAGTTGGCGGACTGCACACCTAAGAAATTCCTAAGAACTTTTAGGTGTGCAGCTTTCATCACAATGTTTTCCTTCACCGTTAAAGCAAGTGATAATTCATTGTGAATACACACATAACTTCGAAAAGTCAGAGGTGTGTGCCTGGGGTTTAGTGTCTAGCCAACTGCGCCACGGGGCTTTCACTGAAAAAATTAATAATGTTTTTGCATTACAGGATCCAAGCAACAGTGATTATGGAAAAACTGCTAGCTTAAAAGTAAGTAATCCATGTTATAGTTTATTTTTACTCATAAAATGCCTCTTGAAGCAGATTGGCCTAGATGTGTGAAGAATAGCAGTGACCATCACACACACACCACACAAGATGGCGTTTCTTAGTATTGTAATTCGGGTTGCGTGTAACATCAACACTTTTATAAATGTGTGACAACCAATAGCAGCCCTTCATTTTTGTTTGAAATGTTTATCATTGGTCGTGTGACCGTAGTAGAATAGGTGACAGACAAGCGGCGACACTCGTCCCCATACAAAATACTGGCTATTTCCCTTCTAATCTTATTCAGCTGTTCTATGGTTTCTCCATTGGGAAATTCTCAGTAGCAGCACGGAGTCTAGAAATGTGACCACAAAACGACAAAACGCTCGACGCCTATTACAAAATGTGGGTTCAGTCAGAAATGCACCTCTTTTTTTTTTTTTTTTTTCTCGAGGGGAAAGCTGTTTATGGCTCTACTTCCCGCCAGCCCTGGGGGAGGGGACAGGAAGCGTATGTCGGGGTCACCGGCCTTCCAGCCCGGCGCGCGGGGCGTCACGTCCGCGCAGATGTTAGTGCCGAGCTGGGTCCCTAACCAAATCCCTACGCCGGCATACCGACCAAAACCCCCCGGTGGCCATCTTCGCGCCAAGTGGGGCGACCACGGTGCGTGGGCGAGAAGCGCCCACAATAGTGCCGCAGCCGCCCGGTGCGCTTCCGAGACGAAAGCGTCTCGGACTTCTTGGAATTTAGGCGCCTTTGCACCTCCACTTACTTGATTTGGGCGCCTCTATTTTGGGCGCCCGCGACGGACACAGGCCACCGTGCCGCCGCCCTTCTCGGGGTCACATATGTAGACGCACTGCCCCCGCAGCGCGTCCAGTGACCCCAAGGGCCCCAATGAGTCGCCTTTTACGACAGGCAGGGGATACCGTGGTGGGATTCTAACGCCCCCTTGCCACAGGGCAGGGCGCCGGGTCTAATTGTCTCCGTTGACCCGGCGCCTCCTTCTTTGACGCCTTTGGCGGACGGGATCACGTCTTTCGCGATCCCGCTCCGCGCTCTCTTTCTGCGACATAACTTGCTCGCAGAAAGAGAGCATCGCTCGCCACGACCTCGGACTCCCGACCATCGAAAAGATGACGGCCGGGAGCGAGAGGTCTTCACCAATAATCGCGCGGAGAGCGCTGCGCTGTACCTCCCAGGCTGGACACTCTTCAAGTGTGTGCTGGGCTGTGTCGTCTGGGCAGTTGTCACAATGGTGACACACGGCCGTCACCTCCTTTTGTGCCACCCGACACAAGTAGTGGCCGAAGCATCCGTGCCCCGACAACACCTGTGTCAGGCGGAACGTCGCCGCGCCGTGGCGCCTGTCCACCCACTGGTCGAGGACAGGACGCACTGCCTCGACAGTCCTAGCACCAGCGCTGGGATTCTCCAGCCTGGTTCGCCATTCCTCCACGGCGGCCGCACGGAGGGAGGCTTTAATCGCCTCGACCTCTCTTGGGGCCAGTCTGTCCCCGCGACTTGATGCCTCCTCCCGCTGGTGGTAAACGCGCGAGAGAAGTTTGGCATCAAGGTCCCATGGCAGGGACCCGGCCAGAACGCAGGCCGCCTCGTAGGAGATCGTGCGGTAGCCCCTAATCAGCCGCTGTGCCAGCGCACGCTGGGGTTTGCGCAGAAGAGCGACGCAGCGGCTTTTCAGGGACTCGGCCCATACTGGACTTCCGTACAACGCCATAGACCGCACGACTCCCATGTACATCCTTCGGCAAGGGATGCCCGGACCTTCCAGGTTAGGCAGCAGGCCGGATAGTGCGCCTGCCACCCGCAGCAACCTCGGCTGCAACATCTTAAAATGGGCGCGGAATTCCCATCGACTATCAAGCAGCAACCCTAGATATTTGAGCTGCTTGCCGATGGGAATTCGCACGCCCTCCACCACGATATGGGCCCCATCAGGTGGCCTTATCCGAGGCCGGTGGAAACAAATGGCCTCGGATTTGTGAAGGGCCACCGTGAGACCCAGCCGCCTAATTCTCCTCGCCACGTTGCCAGTGCCAACCGCGGCGAGGACGGCGGCTTCCTGGAAGGTCCCGCCCGTCGCTGTGACGAGCGTGTCGTCGGCGTAACAGAATACGCCGACGCCCCGGGGGTTGGCACCACGGAGCACCCAGTCGTAGCCGATGTTCCACAGAAGGGGCCCAAGCACCGACCCCTGCGGAACACCGCACGACATTGCTCTTCGGTGCCACCCGTCGGCGCCCGGATACACCACGTCCCTGTTCGAAAGGTACGAGTGTACCAGACGCCTGAGATAGGGTGGCACCACGTGGTACCGCAGTGCTTCCTCAATACATGCCCAGGGCAGGGTGTTGAAAGCGTTGGCGATGTCGAGAGACACCGCCACGACGCATTTGCCCCGGGCAACAGAAATGCACCTCTGCCTACCCCTTCGTAAAGTATGACTTCTTGTTGCAGGTATGCCGCGTGTGTCTTGTAATGGACTGCAAAATGTTTCCGATCAGCGTTTACAATCTGAAACAGGCTTACGAACATCTAACTGGAATTACGGTAAGCGGATACTAATATCCTCTTAATACTATCACAGTAGTGGCAAAAGTCGAGAGTCAAAACTCGGCGGTCGCGGGTTCAAACGTAAAGTAGGGTAGAAGTTATAATAACTTATAACTATTACTTGACTGCCTCGTGGTCTCGCGGTGCAAGTATGTGCCGGGCGATCTAGAGGTCCTGGGTTGGATTCCCGGGTCGGGCAGTGTTATTGGGTTTTTCCATTAGGAAATTCTCGGTAACAGCACGGAGTCTGGAAATGTGCCCGCAAAACGGCAATAGGCTCGCTTACGTGGGACTGATACATACCTGGCGAAATGTGTGTGCAGAAATGCACCTCTGCCTACCCCTTCGGGGAATACAGGCGTGAGTTAATGTATGTATGTATGTAAGAAATATTAATTTAAAAAGTACTAGGGCGTCAGAGCTATGCAGGTAATTAATTTATTTTTGAAGTGAAAACTTCTTTAGCGACGCTGTGCACTTTTTATTGTGGGGTCAGGATGTTCTCATTTATATGTCAAATTGCTTTTGTTAAATATAGATTTAAAGCTTATTATATTCGGATTTTTTAAGGCAAGCTGGGCTTTAGGCTTCATTCATTCAAACATTCTTTTGTTTTCGAATTCTAAATTCAAAAAGTTGAAAATCCCATATTTGTTTTTTTTTATCGCTGGAGGTTGGCAAACGACACTACTTAATGGGCCCTATACACGGTAAGTTTTATCTGTACGATCCGTCGCGTCAAACCGATCGAAATAACGATGGTGTATGACAAGATCGTTAACGATTTACTTGATCGAAGACGATATCGGAAATCGCAACAAAAACCCATGCAATCATGAATATCGTAACGATGAATCGACAGTGTATGGCTCTTTACGATCAACGATTCGATTTTGCCTTACAAAAAATATTTACATGCTAATACTGATTTCGCTTTAATAGCCTTATTGATATTCTTTTTGTCTTTTGAATCCGAATCAACGCTACCTCCACATAGGTAAGGAAAAAAAGTTCATTTTCCATTTTATGGGGCACGTATTTAATTATTTGAACACGTCTTTATCCTTCAGCTTCAAACAAGTAAATGATCGATCGTTACGATCCGTCGTTTCGTGTATGAGCGACATTTTTGATGCGACCAATCGTCACGATTTTCATCAGATCGATCGTACAGACGAATCGTACCGTATATGGGGCCCTTAAAAGGCAGCCCTCGTATAGACACTATCCCATCTTGTTACGTTAGTTCAGGATCTTCCAATAATATATTTTCTATTATACCGGCCCTTGAGAACTTTCATTGTTCGATTTCAGATACGCGCAGAAGAGAATCTACCTCAAAAGTTATGTTACGAATGTGCAGCGCGGCTTCTAAACAGTTACAAATTCCGATCGAAATGTCTTCGAGCCAATTCACTTATGTTGGAACTCGTCAAGAAACAGAGAACGGTGAGTATTGCAATCATTTTGCCGACCTCTGTGTGGTTGGTTAGACAATTGCTTGTGATATAAAAAGCAGTGGGATCGGTTCCTGCAACGAGACAATGTAAAAACATAATATAGTGAAATGAAATGAAATGAAATTGCTTTATTTGGTCACGTAGGCAATCAAATAGCACTTATGACAAGTCAATACAGGAAAGAAAAATCTTTAATTGTTACATTATAATTCAATTATGGTTCATTTTATATAATTTGTATAAAAATATTTACGGTTTTTTTATAATTTATTTTTAGTTTTCATCAGGAAATACATAATATCTTATTATTATTATTATTTTAAAGTAAATAACGAGATGGACCTTGTGTATTTCCGAAACGTCACGTATTATTTTAATGGTACCACCGGATCCAAACGCGACCCTGACTGAGAAGACCCGGCGAAACAAACAAAGAGCCCCTGCGCTCTCACAAATACACGGAGCAAATATTAGTGGAATTATTTAATGGCTTTAGTTTTTTTTACTATATTTATAGCGTCAATATGTTCAACTAGTTGACACCAGCTTGCGAAACGAGAAGCCGTGTCGATCCCCGCAGAGACAAATGTTTGTGTGATCCACTAATATTTGTTTCGTGTGTTTGTGAGAGTAAAGTGTCTCGTAGTTATACACGACACAACTCTTGTATGTTAGTGTGCGGTCAGAACTATGTATGTGACTGTTGGGTGTATTTAAAATCTCTTATTGTAAATTTCAGTTAAACCAACAAAATATAAAAAGTATTAGCAGAGAAAACAGCCAACTATCGTCAACACTTATTCAAAAGCACTTAACTGATCATTATGACTATAAAATAGACTACGAAGAACCCAAAGTGGAAGAAGTGAAAGAGATAAAAACAGAAGAAGTTGACTATGAGATATTTATCACGGAAAATGAAGAGATGGAGAAAATAGAAGAAACAGAAAGACCAGAAGACATTGAGAGATCTGCGTTAGATGTTACAGATGATGTATCAGAGAAGAATTATTCCTCAGATGACAGCATACCGCTGGAGAAGACAAGGAAAAGGAAAAAGGGAAAGATTGAGAAGAAGCAAGTCGTAAAAGTTCGGAAGAAACAGGTAAGTAAAATAATTTTGATGGGGTAATGTTTAACAGGGTAACAGTCCTGTCTAATCCGACATGCCTATATTGGACAAATCTTCACAAATTTAAGACATGTATTTCATGTTTCAACAGATGGCAACTTGACACGCCAACAAAACACTGTATTTTGATCTTTAATTTGTCAGATTACAAGGAACTCTTTTAAAAAATCCGGATTGTAGGGTAGTCGCGGTACTTCCATAGAAGCCCAAAAGCGTTACACGTTAATTGTGTAATGTCTAGTTTATAATTGTTCATTGTGGGGTCAGGATATTCTCATTTATATGTCAAATTGATTTTGCTAAATAAAAGTTTAAAGAATCGAGAAATCTACGATCTTCAAATAACCTTCTTCTTCTATGCCCATCGCACACCTCCGATTTCATTCATTCTTCTTTTCCTGTTCAGTCTATACTCCTCTGGAATGCACTTCCCTTGGAAATCAGGACGAGTACGAATCGTTATGCGTTCAAGTTGAACGTTCGAAAGTTGTTGACAAACAGAATGGCAGATTCTTCACAACAGTAGTTTGTATGTATTTATTGTATTTTAAACCTTTATGTATTTATTTATGTATATATATTATAATTTTATTATGTATTTATGTATTATCTTTAATATCGTGTGTAGTATATCATAATTTAATTTACACCTACGCTTTTCATCTCTGCACCATCTCAGGTTCGACTGGAAGAGAATGCCTCAGGCATTAAGACCTTTACATCATGTATGTATAAAGTGTAAATAAATAAATAAAGCTTAAAGATTGTTATTCGAAATTTTGATAGACAAACTGGGCTTTTGGGCCTCTATGGAAGTACCGCCACTGCTGCCTAGTGCCTACAACTTGTGAATACTTCTATAGAAGCCAAAAGCCCAGCGTGCCTTTCTTGATATTCCTAATAATAATCTTCAAGCTTTGAATCTTAAAACAAAAGCAATTTGACATATAAATGAGAATATCCTGACTCACAATAAATTGTAAATTAGACATTACACAATTAACGTGTAACGCTTTTGGGCTGCTATGGAAGAATTCACAAACTCCTGAAAATTCTTGAATACAAGGAATTGCTCAATTGATTTAGTCATTTAAAAAAATCTTTTATAACTTACTAGCTTTTGCCTGCGAAGACTGCAGGGTTGGGTTCAGAAAGAAAATGAGTTGTAGTCTATTTTACTATTATATTATTATTTTACTCATTTTTATTTGACCCCCTTGTTTGTAATTTTTTTACAAACTTTGAATGTCATATTTATTTATATCTAATCAACCTAAAAAAATAAGTTTCAAGCTTCTAGCTTTAAAAATGGAAATACTTCCATACAACCTTTCATCCCCCCTTTCAACCCCTTAAAACCCCGTTTCCGGGATAAAAAGTAGCCTATGTCCTTTCTCAGGGTCTAAACTATCTGTGTACCAAATTTCATTTAAATCGGTTTAGTAGTTTTATCAGGACAGCGAGACAGACAGACAGACAGAGTTACTTTCGCATTTATAATATTAGTATGGATTTCTTCACTCATACTATGAAGTTATAAAATACATGTATGTAAAATTTTCATATTAATTAAATATCTAATATTTTATTAAAAGATTTATAATTTCGTCAGTAGTTACCAAGTCTTCGGTAGTATAGTGGTCAGTATCCCCGCCTGTCACGCGGGAGACCGGGGTTCGATTCCCCGCCGGAGAGTCCTTTTTGTATTTTTTTTTCTTTTTTCTATTGTATGTAATTAGTCTATCAACAGAAAATAATTAATTATAGTTAAAATAGTTTTTTTGTTGCCAATATTTTAATTTGAGTAATTTTCATGAAGATGTGAAACTTGCGTAGTATTTAATTCTCGAATTAAGTTACCTGTGGTGGACAGTAGGTTAGTCATCGTCATTATCTTAATTTTATATTAGTCTTAAAAAAAAGAAGTAAAAAAAATATTAATAAAAAAAAGTTTATAAAAATAAAGGTCCTCTCCGGCGGGGAATCGAACCCCGGTCTCCCGCGTGACAGGCGGGGATACTGACCACTATACTACCGAAGACTTACGTACAGATGACGAAATTATAAACTTATTTTAATTAAGGTTAAAATTTTCCAAAATTACTTCTAAAATTTACTCCATTTGCAACAAGAAACAAGCTTACCCATGACATTAATATTAAAAAGATATTTCGTTTGAAATAAAAATCTTATTAACAGGGGTTCGTGAAACCAATCAATCAATCATCAGCCCATATACGTCCCACTGCTGGGCACGGGCCTCCTCTACAACTGAGAGGGTTTAGGCCTTAGTCCACCACGCTGGCCTAGTGCGGGTTGGCGGACTACACACCTAAGAAATTCCTAAGAACTTTTAGGTGTGCAGGTTTTATCGCGATGTTTTCCTTCACCGTTAAAGCACGTGATAATTCATTGTGAATACACACATAACTTCGTAAAGCCAGAGTTGTGTCTAGGGTTTGAACCTGCAACCGCCAAATTCTCGACCGCGCGCCTAAACCTCGAGGTCATCACTGCTTTTTCGTGAAACCAAAAGTATCAGAAACCCTGGTTTAGATGTATGTATGGTTATGTAAAAAGTCGTGATGGCCTCGAGGCTTAGGCACGTGGTCGAGAATCTCGACGGTCGCGAGTTCAAACCCCAGGCACACACCTCTGACTTTTCGAAGTTATGTGTGTATTCACAATTAATTATCACTTGCTTTAACGGTGAAGGAAAACATCGTGATGAAACCTGCACACCTAAAAAGTTGTTAGGAATTTCTTAGGTGTTTAGTCCGCCAACCCGCAATAGGCCAGCGTGGTGGACTAAGGCCTAAACCCTCTCAATGGTAGAGGAGGCCCGTGCCCAGCAGTGGGACGTATATGGGCTGATGATGATGGTTATGTATGGCTATATTCAGTGTTTATGAGCGACATTGAACCTCATCCATTCCAGATAAAACGCGACCCAACCGAGCCGAAGATCGACCGCCGCCGCAAGCCGTTCCTCAACGACGATCTCAACGAGACCCTGTTCACGATCGCCGACCTCACGTACGAGGAGCAGGTGGCGGAGATCGAGAAGAGGCAGGACAGCGCCAACTACAAGAACGCCGTGTTCAAATGCACCGAGTGCTACAAGGGGTTCTTGGACGAGGACGCTTACAATACGCACATGACGAGGCACACGAACGTGAGTTGTTTCGGTATACGCGGTTTCGTTATACGCGGTTTTTTGTTATAACCGGATTTGTTACACGCCGATTCGTTGTATGCGGTTTCGTTATACGCGGCATCGTCAAAGCGCTGTCAATTGAACCGCGTGCCGTCGAGATTATATGTGTTTGGCATAATTATGTGATTTAGTCCAATACTAACTTTTTTCTACGCCTTGTAATGAAGTCGCGGGGAGCATTTTTTATATATATTTTTTAATTATTATAAAGGAATTTTAAAGGGGAAGAGTTATAATCGCTCGTCTAACAATCTTCTTCTTTCTTGTCCTTCTCATAGCTCAGACTTTCTACATGCTTCTTTCTTCATTCAGTGTATCCTTCTTTGGAACGCACTCCCCCTAGAAATCAGGATGCTGACAAACCGGTTATCTTTTAAAGTTAGGGTTCGGCAACTCTTATTAAATCGAATTTCAGAAGCATCTTAGTATGTTTATGTATGTATAGTTGTGTATTTATATATATTATAGCTTTTGCTCGCGACTCTTTTTTTGCGGCTTTTGCTAACCCAACCCTGTGGTTGGGTTCAGAAAAAAATAGTAGTCTATTTTACTCCACAGAGTCCCATTTATGTCCATACCAAAAAATCATTCAAATCGGTCAAATAGACGTGAAACGTGTGCCGCCGCGCACCGGCCGGCCGGCGCCTTGCACATCATAATTGCGCGCTTGATAATTTTTTCGCTGCGGTGTTATTTTAAAACTGCGATATCTTCTAAGATACTCATTGAAATCAAATGATGTAAAGGGCAAATTTCTTTTAAATTAAATACTTGTGATGAATAACGTATTTATTTGGATACGGATTAATATCATCTTTATGAAAAGACCTGAACACAAATAATGCTTTATTTTAGAACGAATTTGGTTAGCATAAAAAAGGTTATAGTGAGCCAACCTTAAAAGATAGACATGTGCTGTCGCGGACTTTTTTTTAGAACTTTTAAAGGCGAACAATTCTGTCATACATTTTTTTAGCGAAACTTTAACCGTTTCCGCAGCGCACGCAGCGGAAGTTCTCAAAAGGAAAAAAATACCCCCGATTTTGAAACATTATTTATTGCTGCTCCGCTCCTATTGGTCGTAGCGTGATGTTATATGGCATATAGCCTTCCTCGATAAATGGGCTTTCTAACGCTGAAAGAATTAATCAAATCGGACCAGTAGTTCCTGAGATTAGCGCGTTCAAACAAACAAACAAACTCTTCAGCTTTATATATTAGTATAGATGTATATATGTGTATTGTTTATGGGCCATCACTGCTTGTTATGTATATAAAGCATAAATAAGTAAATAAATAAATAATCTCTTCAATAATAACTCTAAGATTATAATCACTCTGCCAATAAATTGAGCGACCCTAGTTACCCTAACTTTGTTTTTAGCTTCACCCGCGGCTACCTTACGCGTACTTACCTTTCATTACCATCAGCGCATAACCGTCACACAGCTGGGCACGGAAACTTAGGGGTGTCGGTTTCCTCACGATGTTTCCCTTCACCGTTAAAGTGCGTGATAATTCTGAATAGCATAGAAAACTAATATAGCAGTGATGGCCTCGAGGTTTAGGCGGTCGAGAATCTCGACGGTCGCGGGTTCAAACCCCAGGCACACACCGCTGACTTTTCGAAGTTATGTGTGTATTCACAATGAATTATCACTTGCTTTAACGGTGAAGGAAAATATCGTGATAAAACCTGCACACCTAAAAAGTTCTTAGGAACTTCTTAGGTGTGTAGTTCGCCAACCCGCACTAGGCCAGCGTGGTGGACTGAGGCCTAAACCCTCTCAGTTGTAGAGGACGCCCGTGCCCAGCAGTGGGACGTATTTGGGCTGCTGACGATTATGATGGAAGTACCGTAAAATGGTGCAACTTTGCCTAAGTTTTATAGTCATATTGATATATTTCGCATAATAACAATCATTTTTCAGGCTTGTCTAGTTGGGGATAAAGCTTATATTTATATTCATTGGCAGTGTATGATTGGCAGGGCTGATGATGATAATTGTGAATACCTTTCATGCCACAGCAATGCGGCGACCACTCGTGCTCGATATGCAAGACGCACTTCAAGCACCCGCACGCGCTGCGGAAGCACATCACGGCGCACCACACGCAGCGGTTCAGCTGCAACCTGTGCCCGTACGTCACCACGCACAGACAGACGGCGAGGCTGCACGAACGGTGGCACAAGGGCACCAAATACCAGTGTCCACACTGTCAGGATGAGTTTGTGTGAGTAGAATATAATAAATACACCCAACAGTCACATACATAGTTCTGACCCCACACTAAGATACAAGTCTTGTGTCGTGTATCAGAAACTACGAGAGACTTTTCGCTCTCACAAACACCTAGACCCGAAACAAATAATTGTGGATCACACAAACATTTGTCTCGGTGCGGGGATCGAACCCGTGGCCTCTCGTTTCGCAAGCCGGTGTCTAGCCAACTGCGCCACGCGGCTATCAAGATATGCTGATTAACTTTAGAAATTAATTAAAATAGTATGCACCAGTGTCGGTACTTCCCTAGAAGCCCAAAAGCCCAGCCAGTAAGGCTCGACCGAGATGGGTTTTTCGTTCTCGGCCGAGACCGAGACCGAGACCGAGATTAAAATGATATCTCGGCCGAGACCGAGAGCCGAGACCGAGAATATACAAAGCGTGATTTTTTTTTATTTTTAATACTGTTAACTTTTTAATACACTACTAATTGTTTAACAAAATTAACTGTTTTAATAATCAAAGTTAAATAACATTATATAATAACATTAAAAAAGCAATTTTTCGGCATTTTCGCCCTTCAAAGAGTGTCGCCTCTCGTTATACAATTGTCCAGCTTTGCTAAACAGTTCGACGGTCCCCAAGAACAAAATCTTATCTGCAAAATGCTCTACTGCAGTATAAAGGTTTTAAATTAAGTGAAAATAAAAATATAAATTACTCACTCACATCAAAAATATTTTTTTTAAGAAATAATTTTCTTTTTCTCAAATATATTTTTTTGAGGTGAGTGAGTAATTTATATTTATATTTTCACTTAATTTAAAGACTCTATACTGCAGTAGAGCATTTTGCAGATAAGATTTTGTTCTTGGGGACCGTCGAGTTGTTCACTTGCTACGCTGGTAGGCGGCGCAGACTCGAACTCGGGACTTCGAAAGACTCGAACGGGGCAAAGGCGGCCGGCCGCAGTTCGCCAGACGGGACTTCAACCAATCACAATTCAGCCTCTCACGCACTTACACCGATCGACTTCGCGCTGCGGCGCGTGGCCACGCGCGGTAAAATTTGAATGCCGATCCGAACAAAGTTACAATCTCGGTCATGACCGAGAATCTCGGCTGTAATTAGCCGAGAACCGAGACAAAATTCTCGGTTGGATTTGTAGCCGAGAATGCCGAGACCGAGACCGAGACCGAGATCTCGGTCGAGCCTTACCAGCCAGCCTTGCAAAATTCCGTATGATAATCTTTATATAACAAAAGTGAAGGGTAACACTCGTTGAGAAACAAGTACGTCTTCAACTTTTATATTTCTAACAACTTTTATATTTTAAAATATCAATCCGTCTTGCAACTGACAATTCCAACGACTGAGCTCGAACTCTCTCAGCGACACCATTTTTATACACATCAATTGACGGTATTATTTTTAAATATTTTTATAAAGTCCAATAATTAATTTATATTAATCAAGATTATATTCTCATTAAAGTTATTGACAATTTTAATTATACTTATAAGTAATAAAATCATCAATATGCAATTTTACTATTACTACAATAATTTAGTAAAAGGTCTGTACGCATAAGCTTTTAATAATGTAAATATATAATATTGTAAGGTATTATAATGAAATACATTTATAATTACTAAATATTAATATTTAGGCTAACAAAAGCAATTTGACATATAAATGAGAATATCCTGACCCCACAATAAACAATTATAAACTAGACATTAATATTAACGTGTAACGCTTTTGGGCTTCTATGGAAGTACCGACACCGACCTCTACCTACCCTTTTGGGGATGCAAGCACGAGTGTTTTTATGTTAACGATGTTGCAATGGGCGGCCCCTTAATTATAATTTATTGTTTCGCATTTATTATGCTTCCCTTTCTACCTACATACATACATAACCTCACGCCTGTATTCCCCGAAAGGGTAGGCAGAGGTGCATTTCTGCACCCACATTTCGCCAGGTATGTATCAGTCCCACGTAATACGGGGCGAGCCTATTAACGTTTCTCGGGCACATTTCCAGACTCCGTGCTGCTACTGAGAAATTCCTAATGGGAAAATCCAATAACACTTTGCCCGACCCGGGAATCGAACCCAGGACCTCTAGTTCGCACGGCACATACTTGTACCGCGAGACCACGAGGCAGTCGAATATTTTAATATCAAATATTTCTATAAATTCTATTTTAAAAATGTAGACTGCGTATGAACAAGTCAAAATCATTAATTTCTTTTTGGTGTGCAGGTTTTATCACGATGTTTTCCTTCACCGTTAAAGCAAGTGATAATTCATTGTGAATACACACATAACTTGGAAAAGTCAGAGGTGTGTGCCTGGGGTTTGAACCTGCGACCGCAGAAATTAACGACCGCGCGCCTAAACCTCGAAGCCATCACTGCTTGTGACTTTACTAACACTACATAGTGTTAGGCGTTAATAATATTTTCGTTTCTAAGCAATGAAATACATTATCCTTTTTTACTAGGGATGTTATGGATATGATATTTCGGATCTGGACACGGATATGGATATAGGAATTAAGTTATATCGGTTTCGGATACGGTTACGGATATGTAATTATTTCGGATTATCCGCTAGTTTCGGATAGCTTCGGTTACGGATATCGGATTGAATTAAAATACAACTGTTTTCGACACTCTTGTAAGAAAAGTTTTTATCACAATGTTTACATTTTGCACAATCTACATTACCTTGATTAAAAAAATGTCCAAATTAAAGTCGATATTGGTCGTTTTTTGTCTACTCATATAAAAATAAATTTAGTACTTAACAAAAGACTTTCTTCAACTATTCGAAACTTCTGAAACGGTTACGGATACGGGTACGGATATATTTTTATTTCGGATATCCGATAGTTTCGGTTACGGTTACGGAGCTCCATAACATCCCTGTTTTTTACATTAACATAAACCTGTGTTGTTTCAGTAAATTCACAACATACATGGGACATATAAGGATAAAGCACCCTTCTGACTTTGTGTGTGAGTTGTGCGGTTACTCGTTCGTGAGTATGAAAGGAATTGAACTGCACAAGAAGCTGAAACATAGGTTAGAAGATGGACAGGTAAGGAACACTATCCCGTATCTTCCCATTTATCCCATTGTTCATCATTAGCTCATATTGGTCCTACTGCTGGGCACGGGCCTCCTCTTCAACTCAGAGGGTTTAGGCCTTAGTCCACCACGCTGGCCTAGTGCGGGTTGGCGGTCTACACATCTAAGAAATTCCTAACAACTTTTAGGTGTGCAGGTTTCCTCCCCACGTTTTCCTTCACCAGTAAAGTAAGCGATAATTCAATTTTGAATAACATAACTTCGAAAAGTCAGAGGTGTGTGCCTGGGGTTTGAACCCGCGACCGCCGAGATTCTCGACCGCGCCATGCCATGAACTTGCATATGTGGACCAGAACAGCTCATTTATATACTCGCAAACTAACGGTTTTTATGTTATATAAAAAAATTTACATGGTATAGTAACTACCCTATTATTGGTCGCAGATACCGGAAGATGGGCCTTTCTGCGAGCTCTGTAATGTAAGATTCGTCTCATTAGAGGCCCACAGAAGGCATCTACTCGTCTCGGCGAGGCATACAGGTAATTTTGGGTTTAGGGTAGTCGCAGGAATTATTAGGGTAGACAAATGATTAAACAAACATATTAAAATATATCAAAAGTTGATCTGATTCAAAGTTTCAATTATGATTAACTAACTTTTGCCCGCGACTCCGTCCGTGAAGACTACAGGGTTGGGCTCAGAAAGAAAATAAGTTGTAGTCTATTTTACTCCACAGAGTCCCATTTATGTCCATACCAAAAATCGTTTACATCGGTCAAATGATTTAGGCGTGAAAGCATAACAGACATATATTCGTTTCATCATTCTAGCTTCAAAAATGACGAATTTCCACACAAACTTTCACCCCTATTTTTATTTTACCCCCTTAAAGGTACATTTTTTTACAAACTTTTAACGTCATATTGATTTATATCTAATCAACAGCCTAAAAAATAAGTTTCAAGCTTCTAGCTTTAAAAATGACAATACTTCCATACAACCTTTCATCCCCCCTTTCAACCCCTTAAAACCCTTTTTCCGGGATAAAAAGTAACCTATGTCTTTTCGCAGGGTCTAAACTATCTGTGTACCAAATTTCATTTAAATCGGTTCAGTAGTTTTATCAGGAAAGCGAGACAGACAGACAGACAAAGTTACTTTCGCATTTATAATATTAGTAAGGATAATAGGTTGATATTTTGTGTAACAGGTTAAAGAAATTAATGATTTTGACTTGTTAATACGCGTTCTACATTTTTAAAATAGAATTTATAGAAATATTTGATATTAAAATATTCGACTGCCTCGTGGTCTCGCGGCACAGGTATGTGCCGTGCGATCTAGACGTCCTGGGTTCGATTCCCGGGTCGGGCAAAGTGTTATTGGGTTTTTCCATTTGGAAAAATCTCAGTAACAACACGGAGTCTGGAAGTGTGCCCGAAAAACGGCAATAGTCTCGCCCCCTATTACGTGGGACTGACACATACCTGGTGAAATGTGGGTGCAGAAGTGCGCCTCTGCCTACCCCTTCGGGGAATACAGGCGTGAATTTATGTACGTATGTATATATGTATGTAAAATATTCTAGACATCTGTCTATATACATAATTTCATCTAGACTTGTTAATATCTAATACAATAGCATTTATACTAAGGTAATAAGCAAGTTAACACATTAAATTAATCTACTACGAAAATTAACTATTGAAATTTCTTTTTACCAAGATACCGATGCGGACGGGCGGGAGGCGAACAAGCCCAAAAAAGGTAGGAAGTCAAAAGAAACGAAAGAGAGGGAGAAGAGGGCCAGAGAGAAGAACAGAGAACCAGAGGAGAAGAGGAGAGTGTACCCTAGTCAATTGAGGAAGGCCGAAGGACCTATACCTTGTGAACAAGTAAGTGATATATGAGGCGCAACTCCGCTCGAGAACAATTTTGAAATCCGTCCTCATCCGACGGGAACACTTCATTATATATACTCAGGCTATCGCCGTCCACTGCTGAACGTAGGCCTCCCCAAGAAAGCGCCAACCATCCCGGCCTTGAGCAGCCCTCATCCATCCGCTACCCGCCACCTTTCTCAAGTCGGACCATCGTGCTGCAGGACGTCCTACACTACACTTCATTTATCCGGAATGAAAAGGGGCTTATGTTTTTTCCCAATATCCCATTTATGTTCATACCAAAAATCATTTACATCGGTTAAGTAGTTTTTACGATAAATCGTACAAAAAAACAAACAAAAAATTAATCGTAATATAGACTTAGGGACCGACTAGAGGCCGCCTATGCGCTAGATGGACAGACGAACAGGTAAAGGTAGCAAGAGAGAACTGGATACCCTTGGCCAGACACAAAGAAAGATGGAAGACCTTGGAGGAGGCTCTTACCCGTAGGGGGGTCTATATAAGCCACGACAAAATAATAAACTAAATTAATTAATTTAATCTGATTATAATGCATTAAAAATTATTTCGAAAGAATTATATTTATTATTTTTACTATCAGAATGTAATGTATTAGGCGGAAATGGAATTAAATAAAGCTTATTATTATATTATTTATTATTATAGACTTGGGGAAGTGTATAATTTATTTATTTATGTTTCCAGTGTGGGCTGCAGTTGGAAGATTCTCGCGCGTACCACGGCCACTTCAGGAGGATGCACCCGGACAAGAACCGAACCAAGTACCCCTCGATGAAGTCGCCTTGCATGTGCGAGGTTTGTGGCAGAATGTTCCAGGTGAGATTATAATTTTGGAGTCTTTTCAGTCCATGACTCGCAACTTTAATACATAAGTACCTGGATGACCTGCTCACAAAAAATAGTAATATTATTCGCTAATTCGCCAATAGATGTCAGGAAGAGTCTACTCAAACGCCTCCTTTTTGTTATTTTTCTTCCAAATGACATTTTCTAAAAATGATTCCTAGCTAGATCGATTTATCGCCCCCGAAACCCCCTATATACTAAATTTTATGAAAATCGTTGGAGCCGATTCCGAGATTCCAATTATATATATACAAGAATTGCTCATTTAAAGATATAATATAGCGACAGCACCGTACCTGATTGTGTCCATAAACTCACGCTTGTAATCCGAAAGAGTAAGCAGAGGTCCCTTTTGCACCCACTGAGAATTTCCAATAAAAAAAAATCATTTTAACCTTTTACTCGACACGAGAATCGAACCCTGGTCTTCAAAATCACATTGCAGAGCCGCGTGACAATGAGGCAGTCTTGTATAAGTCACAAGACAAGTATCTTAATGTGGGGTCAGAACTATGTATGTGACTGTTGGGTGTATTTATTATTATTATATTAATAGTGGACCCGACAGACGTTGTCCTGTGCACAATTTTAAATTCAAAATTTCAATTTTTTTTCCATTCATAACCATTCTGAAATCCACCTGAAGACACAAAAAAATTAATCTGCCTTTTGAACAAAGAAAATGAATTGTTTAAGATTTTCGAGTTATGTTCTGATATGCGAAAAAATAAAATCCCAGAACTCGATCACAGCGCCACCTACCGGGTCCAATTACGAATCTAAACCATTCTCGGATCCTTCTAAAGAATCTAAAGATACACAGAAAATTTCATGAAATCGGACCAGCCGTTAAGAATTAAAATCTCAGAACTCGATCACAGCGCCACCTACCGGGTCCATTTGCGAATCTAAACCAATCTCGTTATATTATTCATCATCATCATCAACCCAAGTACGTCCCACTGCTGGGCACGGGCCTCCTCTACAACTGACAGGGTTTAGACCTTAGTCCACCACGCTGGCCTAGTGCGGGTTGGCGGACTACACACCTAAGAAATTCCTAAGAACTTTTAGGTGTGCAGGTTTTATCACGATGTTTTCCTTCACCGTTAAAGCAAGTGATAATTCATTGTGAATACACACATAACTTCCAAAAGTCAGAGGTGTGTGCCTGGGGTTTGACCTGCGACTGCCGAAATTCTCGACCGCGCGCCTAAACCTCGGGGCCATCACTGCTTATATTATAAGTGTTTAACTTTCATTTCCAGAGTTATGCCCTGCTAAAAGACCACCGCTGGGTGCACACAGGGGAAAGACCGTTCAAATGTGACTCTTGCGACAAGTCCTTCCGCATGAAGCAGCGTTTAGTCGCACATCGCCGCATCCACAGCCAGATGAAGGCGGCGTACGCGTGCACACTCTGCGGGAAGAACTTCTCGACGCACAGCAACAGGCAGCGGCACATGTTTGTGAGTACCCGCGGCTACCCTTCGCTACCCTTAATTACCCGTGGCTACCCTAGTTGGGACGTGTTGGTGTTGGCAGCAATGACGGGGTTTCTGGTTAATAGTGATAGATGTATTTGTGAGTGTTTGAGACGTGTATACACTAGTTGAGATTTTTTTACTGTTTAAAGCAATGAGAAGTATTGTCGGCTGATAACAATAGACATATGGGCGAATACTGAAACGCTAGTTAATCTGAGGGCGACTTATATTTAAGTGGCTGATATAGTTTAAGCGGTAAACTGTAACATCATTTATCGGTTTTAAGACTGTGATTAAGTATATACCGCTTAAATTATAACAGCCATTTAAATATAAGTCGCCCTCAGATTAAGTAGCTAATCAATAATCGGCCAATAGTCTTTTGAACGCATGCCTGAGTATTAGTTATTCAAGGCTACTTAATACATACTTTAAGCTTACCTATCAATATGCATCACATCCTTAATCTACCCTTGCTTAAGTTCAATGTAAAATCACAAGCCTTACCGAACTTTAAAGGACTGCAACTCAAATTTATAATTTAATCTAGTTAAATGTCAGTTTCTCCATTCAAGATGACTATGTTGTTCTCATATTCAATACAACAGTCTGAGATTGTATTAATTAGCTGCTCTAATTTGGGAAATTCATTCTTTGTATCAATATTGTAGACTATCTCTTGATTGGAAAAGAGCAACACTAGAGTTTCTTGCCCGTTCTTCTCTAGTAATGACTGCCTTCCGAACAGGGTGGTACACCAAGTTTTGAGATGACTGAATCTAAGTAATGTATTTGACATTTTATAGATTCAATAAATATAATTTCATTTCATTTCAAATCCTTTACAAATAATTTGAATTTAAAGCTACCTTACTTATACCTAAAACTACCCCAAAAGTTCTTAATTACCACCGCTGCAAGTCTGTTCCCTACTTTAAAGTTTACTGTTACCTTCCATTTCAGATACACACAGGTCTGAAGCCTTTCAAGTGTGAAATGTGTGGTAAAGGATTCAAACATGCAAGCGAAAAGCGAGCTCACATAACATATGTCCATCTGAAGAAACCTTGGCCTAAGAGGACTAGAGGGAAGAGGAGGAGTGATAGTAGACAGGTAATTTTTTCAACATCTTACTTTCATACATAATCATCATCAGTCCATATACGTCCCGCTGACAGTCGCGGGTTCAAACCCCAGGCACACCTCTGACTTTTCCAAGTTATGTGTGTGATTACAAAGAATTAAGTTAATTTAACGGTGAAGGAAATCATCGTGAGGAAACCTGCACACCTAAGTTTTTAGGAAATTCTTAGGTGTGTAGTCCGCCAAACCGCACTAGGCCAGCGTGGTGGACTGAGGCCTAAACCCGCTCAGTTGCAGAGATGACTCGTGCCCAGCAGTGTGACATATATGGGCTGATGATGATGATGATAAAATTATTATTAAGAGTGATAAATCTCAGAGATGTCCTCACAAAAATCATTAACTCGTTATATTTTCAGGGTATGCCGTCACAGCAGCCGACAAGTGGAGGTGAGCTGGACCCCGTCCAACCAATATGGCCGCCGTGCGACCCCAAAATGGCCGACATCAACATGATAGAAGACAAGCCAATGTATTACACTTTGAAAATATAGCGACAGAGTGAATTGAAAATAAAATTGACTATTTTATGGACACAATAATATCACGCCTGTGATACGGAAGGCGTAAGCAGAGTAATATTACACACGTGTTTCGCCAACTTTTAGGGGTCGCGACTATTGAGAATTTTGTGCTTTTGTGTCTGAATTTTCGAATGAAAAGATTCCGGAATCGAACCCAAGACCGCTAAATCTCATAGGCTTTATGCTGTGGCATTATCAGAAAAAATGGCTGGCACTCCGGGCGTGTCGGCAGAAGTGAAAACTTGAACATTAACGTTGTGCATTTTTGTATATTTTGCAATGGTTAGGGAATAATTTCGCACGAATTGCTTTATTTATCAGCATAAAAGTACTATCATTTACGTGGTAAAATACAATATTTATTGCGCTATCGTACACAAACATGACAATTTGTATTACATGATGCGTCTTACGCATTTTCGATCAGTGTCACGTGATCTGACGCGAGTTCAACATTTTTCACCCATCCCAAAAAAGTGCACAGCGCCGCTAAGAGGTTTTCACTTCAAAAAATACACAAAAACAAATTTGTAATTATTGTCCATCATAATAAACTACACATATTTATTTTATATTAAGACAATTAAATTTGTATTTAATAAAAAATAGTGATCTTTGAAGTTTTTATTAACCCATATATACCTTTCTATTCTAGGTCTTTTAATTTTTGTTTGTTTTGTATCCTTTAAAAATATACGCACGAGTATATTCTCGAAGAGATAGGCAGAGGGACGTTTTTCAATATATATACAAGGCGAGCTTATTGCCGTTTTCGGGCAAATTTCCAGACTCCGTGCTGCTACTGAGAATTTCCTAATGGAAAAACCCAATAACTCTGCCCGACCTGGGAATCGAACCCAGGACCTCAAATTGCACGGCACATACTTGTGCCGCGCGATCACGAGGCAATAATTCTAACGTCTTAAAATATGGCAATATCGTCTTCCTCAATTGGAAGAGGTCCGTGCCCAACAATGAGATATCTTGGACTAATATAGAAGACTTTTTATTTATGTTCAGAATAGATTTATAAAGTATCTGCGTTATAGGATTGGTGATACAGGTGTGAACAACTTACATGTGTTGTCTTTAGTCACTCGCCGACTGGAGAGAGATCAGGTGTTTCTTTTTAAGATTTTAAACAATATTTTAGATAGTAACTTTCTTGTTAGTAACATACGATTTAAGTGTCCTCGGTTAAGCTCACGCAAACAAGTCCTTTTTAATGTACCTACTTGTAAGTCTAAATATTGCAGCAACACATTTTTGAATCGAGTCTGTCGTAAATACAACGAGAGTTTTCAGGATATAGATATTTTTAATGTAAAATATAATACTTACAGAAAGATACTTAGGAACTCATTATAAACGTAGTAATTGTATTATTTATTATTATTATTATTTGCTTCCAAAACAATCATTAGTAATTTTAAAAATTTGCAAATTAATCTTCCTTTAAATTATAATGTAAATGTTAATTAGTGGCTTTTAGTGTTACCGTTGCATGTAAGTTATATTTTATAAGTGGAAACTGATTTGATGTATGTATTTATTTTGAAATTTAATCTTTTAAGAGAAATTGTATTGTATGTTTCCCAAAGATAATAAAATAAAAAATAAAAATTTATTCTTTTAAGGCTTTCACGAGGCAGTCATATACTCAGGATATACACAACCAAGTTTTATTAGTCTTGTATCGTGTATAACTAACGAGAGATTTTACTCATATAAACTCGAAACAAATATTTGTTGATCGAATCCGCGGCATCTCGTTTCACAAGCGGATGTCTAGCCAACCGCGCCACGGGTTTACAATTATGCAGGTGTGTTTTAACGTTTTCTATAAGTAATGGGAGTGTTGATTTGTTATTTTTTTTTTTAAACTGGCACGGCAAAGTGACTCCACTGTACCTGATGGTAAGCACAGTGAAGTCCAAAAAAATAATACCGACCAGCGAGAAACGAAGGTCACCCGCTGGTCGACACAATCATGCCGGCCTGCACAAATGCTTCTTCACGCTTCGCTTAAAGGATCCAGGATCATAGGAAGGAGGGAACACGTGAGCCGGCAAACTATTCCACAGCTTGATGGTGCGGCAAAGGTAAGAATTAATATTAAGGTAATGTATTAAATAATGTATTAAAAATAATGTAATGAATGAAACAAAACATTTTTATATCAATGTAAACATAAAAAAATAAATATTTCAAATGCACATTTCTAACTACGGAAAATTAAGAAAAAAACTTAATCTTAGGTGTACTGTGTTTGTACTTTTCGCGTTGACAATTTTCGAAACGAAACGTTCTTTGTTTAATACTTTAAATGATTGAAGACAGATTTGAATAAAATTTTAAAAACAAAACAATAGCTTTAACAAGATTTTAATTAAGAAAACAAGTTTAGATATAAGAATTTATAACTTTTGTAAAAACAAAACGTAACGTCATTTCTGACACAAAAAAATTGATCAAAATGGCGGCAATTTGGTCTTCAAATTATGTTTTAGATGTTTATCGTTCATTGAGATATGAAAGAAAATATCATGATTAGAAATGTTAAATCTTCATAAGAATTTGATTTTTTTTTCGAATACAGATGAGTGGGGTGGATCATAGATTTACTGCTTTTAGCTGTAGCTTAGCGCTATTCAAAACGGGATGTGAATAGCCCGATTAAGAACTACACTAGGAACTCGATTATCCGGACCAACAACCGTGACCGCCTTTTTTTTTTAACCTAAAATTACCTACAAGTCGAACTTACTCGTAGGTATGCAATCATGTATCCCTTAATAAACATTGATTTTCGTTGATATTTATTTGTTGTTTTAATAAACTAGGGTTGCCATCTGCAAACTTAGAAATCCAGGATTTGAATATAGAAATACCAGGACATTTCGGTTTTAAGACAGGACTATATATGGTGCAGTACCTAATTGTTATAATAAAACAACTAGCCTACCTAAACTGCACGTTACTACTTTGTTTTGCTTACGCGGCGCGGGCCAAGCGAGTGACAAAACGATTAGTAGCGCGCGAAATTTAAAGCATAGATCCTTAACAGGACTCTTTAAAACTCAGGACGATGCTTATAAACTATCCAGGACAGCCCAGGACACCCCAAAAAGCAGGACATGTCCTGGGAAAACAGGACGGTTGGCAACCCTATAATAAACACATATAATGTACTACATATGCACCAAACCAGTTTTTTTTTCATACATTCGATTATCCGAATGCCTAACGCCAATAGTCCGGGAAATCGAGTTTCTACTATACGTACCTATAAAAATTTCCTTCTTATATCTTTTGTTGTTTAAACTACCGGATATGTCCAAATTTGATATTAAAATTTTGTTATTTTTTAATCATTATCTGTTCTTAACTCTTACATTAAAAAATTAATAAAACAATCATAATTATCCTTACCAATACTTAAAATGCAAAAGTAACTTTTACGCTTAAACTGCTTGACCGATTTAAATGAATTTTGATACAACGCTAGTTGAGACACTGAAAATTATTCGATTTTTAATTCTGTTTGCCAAAAGTATGGAGGGTAGAGGTAAGGAGAGTCTCTCATCTCTTATGCTAGAAAATCGAAAAGTGTCTAGCTGTCAGCTGTAAATAACTGTTCAAAAACCTTCCAGAATGGCGCTGGTGTAGACAAAGGGCATGGTATGAATTTAATATTATTGTCGACTAAAGTAGTTATTTATTGAAAATGTCAACTACTTGCGTAGTACAAAATAATGTAGTAAATATAACCTTAAAGAGTTATTATGAGAAAACGCGTGAAGCTAGAGTGATTTTATATCCTGAACTGTGACTAGTACGTTTATTGATTTCCGCTTCCTTTAAAATTTACCCTGATGCTAATGTGGCGCCCCCAATTTAATACATTTTGACGGACACTTTTGCAAGTACACAGATGATTCTCCTTACCTCTACCCACCATAAAGTCAATCAACTGAATTATTGTTTAACTATTACCACCAAATAGCGTTGTTTATATGATTTATAATACTAAAGAAGTTACTTTATGGTAATATTTAAAAAAACAATGCTCATTCTTAACACCTCGTTTAAACACGCGTTTCTTACATCGTCTCGTATCTCGTATCTCGTCTCGAGCTTTTCATGGGTTTGAGCACAGCGATTAAAAGAAAAAGTTTCGTGTTTCGGCGCGCTGGTGTAAACGCGGCTTAATACAAAAACCGAGAAATTATTAAGAAAAGGACTGAAAATCGCCAATATTTTGTTATTTGCATCACTTGAAACAAAAAATCATGAGCAGCACACGTCTTCGAATAAAAACCGTTCTTCCATAATAACCCACTCCTTAAAACAATATGGCCTAAAAAATATAAACTTAAAAAAAACACAGTACTACATTATTCTTACAATCTATCGCTTAAGCATTACTCTGTCATGCTTTCTCTCGCTCTGTCTAATTATATTTGACGTTGGAGAGAGCGAGACAGAGCATTTGGCAGTCAATTAATGCTTAAAACTTAACTTAAGCTTCAAGCGGTTCTTCATGAGCCAATTCTTCTTCTTCGTCAAAGACATCGTCATCATCCACGTTAGCTTCCTAAAAATTGAAATTTATATACTTTTAGCGTAAGAATTACATACATACATACATAAACTCACGCCTGTATTACATATTACAGGTGCATTTCTGCACTCACATTTCGCCAAGTATGTATCAGTCCACGTCCCGCGAACCTATTGCCGTTTTTCGGGCACATTTCCAGACTCCGTGCTGTTACCGAGAATTTCCTTATACACTTTTACAGTTTATACTAGTGCAGAAGTCAGGGAATTCTTTTATACTTTATATTTTGTTTGTGACCAATAAAGAATTTATTATTATTATTTATTATTATAGAAAAACCCAATAACACTTTGCCCGACCCGAGACCGAACCCAGGACCTCTAGATCGCACGGCACATACTTGTACCGCGAGACCACGAGGCAGTCAAAACCACATGTATAATAACTAAATAAAAGGTGTCTTTATTTTGTGATTTCAAAAAAACCTAGTGATTTGATGAAAAACTTAACTCAATAAAAAAGTATATTTATAACGGCAATTAGAGTAATCATTGTTGAGATTTTTAGACAGGTGTATAGAGCAGAGGTGCATTTCTGCACCCACATTTCGCCAGGTATGTATCAGTCCCACGTAATAGTGGGCGAGCCTATTGCCGTTTTTCGGACACATTTCCAGACTCCGTGCTGTTACTGAGAATTTCCTATAGTCGGATTTTTAATTAGACGAAGCCAACTGACAGTAGCTAATGTCACTTTGTAAAATAATGTTGCAATATTTAAAGTAATAGTGATGCGTTCAGTTCTCATTCAATCAGATGAATGAACAATGAGTGTGAATAGTTAATCATTTTAAACTATAAAATAATATTATTTCCATTTTACAATAAAATTGTATAAAAGTGCTGTGATATAAGTTACTAGTAGTGTGCCATTAAACCGGTTTTTGACGGCTTATTACAAAGCGCGGCACGGCGACTAGTGCCAACACCGATCAACGCCGCGCGTGTCGGTCGCCATTTTGTTTGTCATTCGGCTCCTAACCTCTGGTCTGATAGTACGAATGTTTTTTCTGCGCTCACGCTGTTTAGTTATTGTTTTTGTTAAGTTTTTCGTTACGTTGTGTTTGTGGTAATTGTTGTGTTTATTTGTTGCTATATTGTTTCGTACAAACGATATGGATCCTCAACCAAGCACGTCAAGCCAAAGCTTGTCTCCAAGAAAGAAGAAACCACGGATTGCTTTAAGCGTTACCGAAAAACTCATGATACAAAACGTCTTCAAACACGTATTTGAGGAGAAAGCTGCTTCACTATTACCTATTGAGGCTCCCGAAAAAAAGACCGTGTTTCGAAAACAGCTGACATTTTGGGAATTGGTGTGGTGGGTGTCTCATATAATTAAAGAAGAAGACAAAATGTATGGTCTCGACGACATGATCGACAATGTTTCAGACAGATTTATAATTAATGTGCCCGAAAGCGATAGTGATGATTTTCTATCTGATGATGAATAAAAACAAATTATGTAATAAGCGATGTTTTTTATTTTCATTACCTACTTATAATTATTATATTTTATACATCTATAGTTTCAACTACATGATGAATTGAAATTAGGACAGTCTTACAAGTTTCCTCGCAATATTTTTCTTAATGTTTAAAACACTGTATTCAGTATAGGTAGATACTATAGGAACATAGTCGTCGAAAACTCGTTGGTACGTACAAAGCACGACTAAAATTCGAACCCCGTACCGAATATCGGCAGTTCGGCACACTTACTATTCACTAAACAATCGAGGCAATTTCATTCATTACGGAGTTTTTTCAATCATTCACTTTGTCACAACACTATTTTTATTTCATCAAAAACTGACAACACAGTAAACGTCAGTTGGCTTCGTCTAATTAAAAATACGACTATAGTGGAAAAACCCAATAACACTTTTTGCCCGACCCGGGAATCGAACCCAGGACCTCTAGATCCCACGGCACATACTTGTACCGCAAGACCACGAGGCAGTCAAATGCACCTCTGCCTACCCCTTCGGGGAATACAGGCGTGAGTTTATGTATGTATGTATGTATGTATGTGTATAGAGCTTGAACACTAAGAAAGGCATAGATGAAAAACAAAATAGTCTTTTTTTTTAATTAGTGTTCGGATACGTCAAGAAGTCGATTATTAAAAAAAAATGATTTTTTGACATTAATATTGTATTCATCAGCCTAGCCTTAATTTTCGAGAAGGATCTTAAAACACTGAGCTTTACTTTTAAATAGTTAATTTAAGTACGACTTAAATATGTTATGGACCCTTTCATAATATGACTTGTAACGTAAGATAAACAAGACAAAATATATTTTACTTAAGTAAATATTAAATCAAATGTATCGACATAGCCCGTAGGATCAACGAGCTGAAGAGGCAGTGGGCAGGTCACATCTGTCGCAGAACTGATGACCGTTGGGGGAAACGGGAACGTGTTCTGGAGTGGAGACGTCTTGGCAAACGTAGTGTAGGGCCGAAAAATAAGTTTTTTTCAATTGATAACTTATTTTTTTAAGCTTAAACATTATTGTTCGGAATTTTTGCTTTTGGGCTTCTATGGAAAAGCCACTGCTAGGTATAAGTATTACCTGGTACTGCTGGTATTCGGAGATAAGATCCGTCATGTTGCTAGCAGCCTCTGTGAATTCCATCTCGTCCATCCCCTCCCCGGTGTACCAGTGGAGGAAAGCCTGAAATAAAGTTACATACATAACCTCATTTGTCTGTCAGAATCTAGTTTTTAGGGTTCCGTACCGGAAGTCGTGATGGCCTCGAGGTTTGGGCACGCGGTCGAGAATCTCGACGGTCGCGGGTTCAAACCCCAGGCCACCTCTGACTTTTTCAAGTTATGTGTGTATTCACATTGAATTATCACATACTTTAACGGTGAAGGAAAACATCGTGATAAAACCTGCACACCTAAAAGTTCTTAGGAATTTCTTAGGTGTGTAGTCTGCCAACCCGCACTAGGCCAGCGTGGTGGACTAAGGTCTAAACCCTCTCAGTGGTAGCGGAGGCCCGTGCCCAGCAATGGGATGGGCTGATGATGATGATGATGAACGGGACCGTATTACCAAGACTTCGCTGTCCGTCACCAGACTGTATCTCATAAACCGTCATAGGTACAGGTGAAATTTTGACATACATACATAAACTCACGCCTGTATTCCCCGAAGGGGTAGGCAGAGGTGCATTTCTGCACCCAAATTTCGCCAAGTATGTATCAGTCGCACGTAATAGGGGGCGAGCCTATTGCCGTTTTTCGGGCACATTTCCAGACTCCGTGCTGTTACTGAGAAATTACTAATGGAAATACCTAATAACGCTTTGCCCTGTTCGGGTATCACACTTGGATCAAAAATATTCGCAATTAATATGTCTAAATTTAACAAGAGAAAAACAACTAGTTACACTCCGGGAGTGTCGGCAGAAGTGAAAACTTCAACATTAACGTTGTACATTTTTGAATATTTTGAAATGGTTAGGGAATAATTTCGCACGAATTGCTTTATTTATCAGTATAAAAGTATTTTTCATTTACGTGGAAATAGAATATTTATTGCGCTATCGTACACGAACATGACAACGCGACAACAACGCGTGACAACAAACGTCTTACGCATTCTCGATCAGGGTCACGTGATCTGACGCGGTTCAACATTTTTTACCCATCCCAAAAAAGTGCTCAGCCGCTAAAGAAGTTTTCACTTCAAAAAATTGAACAACTGTACTTACCCTTCTCCTAAACATGGCGGTAAACTGTTCGGATATGCGTTTGAAGATTTCTTGAATGGCGGTCGAGTTTCCGATGAAGGTCGCCGACATTTTGAGACCTCTGGGGGGCACGTCACACACGGCGACCTTCAGGTTATTGGGGATCCACTCCACGAAGTAGCTGCGGATTTAACAAGTTATATATGTATGTCACCGTAAAATTGTAAACACCGTTAGATTATAATCTATCTAGCGAGATTGTAAACTGTCGAAAGATTGTGAACCGCAACATTCTGCTAACAATTTAACGTGTTATTGTTCGGTAGATTGTAATCTATCGTGGTTGTAAGGAAAACGTATAGAGGAAAAAAAATTGTCGGTATTTTTTTTAATGTCACGGTGTTTGTAATCACCGTGGCTATAATACATCTATTTATATAAAAAATAATGTTTGTCTGTATAGCATCGAAGTCCTCTTAAACGGCTGGACCGATTGGGATGAAAACTTTTGTGTGTGTTCGAGGGGATCCGAGAATGGTTTAGATTCACAACTGGACCTGATAGGTGGCGCCGTATTTTTTCTATGTATATTCCAACGGGTCCCTGGATGATTTCAAAACACAATTGGACCCGGTAGGTGGCGCTGCTGTCGGCATATCGCTTAAAGATTGCCGGTACAGCTAGTCCTGTATGAAAATACCAACTAAATAGGATTGATGACAAACCTGGAGTTCTTGTTCTGTATGGCGAGGACCTGGTCGTCCACCTCCCGCATGGACATGCGCCCGCGGAACATCGTGGCCACGGTCAGGTAGCGCCCGTGCCGAGGGTCCGCAGCCGTCATCATGTTGCTCGCGTTGAACATCTGGAGACGACAGGAAATCATCATCATCAACCCATATACGTCCCACTGCTGCACGGGCCTCCTCTACAACTGAGAGGGTTTAGGCCTTAGTCCACCACGCTGGAATAGTGCGGGTTGGCGGACTACACACCTAAGAAATTCCTAAGAACTTTTAAGTATAAAGGATTCCCCACGATGTTAAACGATGTATTGGGAAAACGAAAAAAAAATTTTTTGTCGGGATATTTTAAATTCCAATGGGTTTGTAATCACCTGCCTTAGCTTCCGATCACGGTCTGAATGCACCCTGTATAATGGCCAAGTGTATAAACGGTAAAGCCTTTACTAAAATGTGTCTGTCGCTTTTTACTGTCGCTTATTCGTTTCATCGACTTTCAAATTACAACGATGCTAAAGAAAGAGAGAGAAAAGAAAATTAATGTTGTAACTCCGCTTACCTGACTCATCAGCTCCGATACAGTTTGTGGACGGTAGTTGAACGAGTTCTTAGCAGTGAGGGGGGCGAAACCTGTAAAAATATATAAATTCTTATGTAGAAATCCAATAACACTCTTGCCCGACGCGGGAATCGAACCCAGGACCTCTAGATCGCACGGCACGTACTTGTACCTCATGAGCACGAGACAGTCAATTTGGGTATTATGAATTTCGACATTTTCGTAACAACCATAGATATTAAATGGATATGGTTGTAAGGAAAACGATTTTTTTAATGTTTTGTCGGGATTTTTTTTTAATGTCACGGTTTTTGTAACCGCAGCTATTATCTGCCTTATGGCCGAATACTGAAATGCTACTTAATCTGAGGGTGACTTAATTATTAAGTGGCTGTTATAATTTAAGCGGTATACTGAAACATCACATACATACATACATACATAAACTCACGCCTGTATTCCCCGAAGGGGTAGGCAGAGGTGCATTTCTGCACCCACATTTCGCCAGGTATGTATCAGTCCCACGTAATAGGGGGCGAGCCTATTGCCGTTTTTCGGGCACAATTCCAGACTCCGTGCTGCTACTGAGAATTTCCTAATGAAAAAACCCAATAACACTTTGCCCGACCCGGGAATCGAACCCAGGACCTCTAGATCGCTCGGCACATACTTGTACCGCGAGACCACGAGGCAGTCACACTGAAACATCATTTATCGGTTTTAAGACTGTGAACTAATGCCCACTTAAATTTCCATAAATGGCAACATTACCACAAAAAGTTCTTTGTTATGACATTTTTTAAGTATATACCGCTTAAATTGTAACAGCCACATAAATATAAGTCGCCCTCAGATTAAGTAGCGTTTCAGTATTCGGCCATTAGTTTCCGATCGCGGTCTGAATACACCCTGTATATTTCCGACCACACACTAAGATACAAGTCTTGTGTAGTGTTTAACTACGACACACTTTACGAACACAAACACACAAGAAACAGACATTAGTGGATCACACAAACATTTGTCACTGCGGGATCGACGCGGCCTCTCGTTTCACAAGCTGGTGTCTAGCCAACTGCGCCACGGGGCTGTCAAAGCTGTAATCATCATCATCAGCCCAAATACGTCCCACTGCTGGGCACGGGTCTCCTCTACAACTGAGAGGGTTTAGGCCTTAGTCCACCACGCTGGCCTAGTGCGGGTTGGCGGACTACACACCTAAGAGATTCCTAAGAATATTTAGTTGAGCAGGTTTTTTAAAGCTGTAAAAACTAGTTAATTTACAGTTCCTTACCCGGCATGAAGAAATGCAGACGAGGGAACGGCACCATGTTGACAGCAAGCTTCCTCAGATCAGCGTTCAGCTGTCCAGGGAAACGGAGACACGTGGTCACTCCTGACATCGTCAACTGAAAATATATAATAAGGATTCATCATCAGCCCATATACGTCTCACTGCTGCACGGGCCTCCTCTACAACTGAGGTTTTAGGCAAAGTCAAAGTCAAAGTCAAAGTCAAATTATCTTTATTCAAATAGACTTTTACAAGTTCTTTTGAATCGTCAATTTTAAGCTATTTTAAACTAAACTATTGCCGCTTCGAAACGGCCTTAGTCCACCACGCTGGACTAGAGTGGGTTGGGCGGCACACCCTACAGTAGTACATGTATACAGGGTGTATTCAGACCGTGATCGGAAACTGAGGCAGGTAATTTTTCCCTTGACAAAGTTTAAGAAATCAATTAAAGATAAGCTTTACAAAAAAGCATACTATAAAATTTCAGATTTTATTGAAGATAATAAGCCCTGGGAGTAATGTAAATTGATCGGAGTTTTGTTTTGTTGCTATAGTTTGTATCGTTATGACATTTACAATGTAAAATTTAAATAATGTAATTAAAAAAAGACATTTATTGCTATTTAAAAAAAAAAATACATGTCGTGTTGCTGAGGGAGTTTCTTGCCGTTTCTTCTCCACAGCGATAACACGTTTCGAAGCGGCAATAGTTTAAAAAATATTAAAAAGTGTAAAATTGACGATTCAAAAGAACTTGTAGAAGTCTATTTGAATAAAGATATTTGACTTTGACTTTGAATAGCTAAATTGATTACAAATTTACATTTGTGACACTACGATATTAAGTTGTGACCAGTAAACAATGTTGTTTGTATTTTAATGGTGTACAATAAAGCATAATAAATAAAATAAATAAAACCTCCTGGCGTTAAAAAAATCCCGACAAAAAATATTTTTTTTTACGTTTTCCTAACAACCATAGGTATAAAATGTATGTGGTTGTAAGGAAAACGTATTTTTTTTATTTTTTGTCAGGTTTTTTTTATGTCACAGAGTTTGTATTCACGGTCTGAATACACCCTATATAAAAGCGTGTTTTTTTTAAACTATTATTTATCAGATATTTTGTTTGAAATAATTGTTTGTACACACCGATATCAGATGGTTGAGGTCTCCATAGCTGGGGCTGCTGAGTCTCAAGGTCCTGAAGCAGATGTTGTAGAGCGCCTCGTTGTCGATGCAGAAGGTCATGTCAGTGTTTTCCACCAGCTGATGAACGGAGAGAGTGGCGTTGTACGGCTCCAGAACCACTTCACTCACCTGGGGGATTAAAAAACTATGATCTTTTTTTTTTTTATTGTACAAAGGAATACAAGAAGCTTCATCATCAGCCCATATCTGGACCTCCCCTACAACTGATAGGGTTTAGGCTTTAGTCCACCACGCTGGCCTAGTGCGGGTTGGCGGACTACACACCTAAGGAATTCCTAAGAATTTTTAGGTGTGCAGGTTTCATCACGATGTTTTCCTTCACCGCTAAAGCAAGTGATAATTCATTGTGGATACTCAGAAAGTCAGAGGTGTGTGCCTGGGGTTTGAACCCGCGACCGTCGAGATCCGACCGCGCGCCTAAACCTCGAGGTCATCACTGCTTATAACTTCTAACGCGTGTAAGTACACACACACTTCTTTTTTAAATATCAAAGTAAAAACTTATTTTATTTATTTATTTTGGTTCGCCAACACTTGTTTACATTTATATTATACATTTTTACAAAACATGGAAGAAGAAAAAAAAAAAAACTTAATGTAACAATCAATAACAGGCAAACACCGCTTGCACAATTACATCAGTTACAGTACCTACTAACTAAACATATGTATTAAAAAAGAAAACTAATCAAACCAAAGAAAAAAAATACAAAAAACATTAAACTATCCTTAATATAAAACTAAATTTATACACATAATTTAAATTCTGAACTGCTAAATAATAAAAAAGTTAGAATTTCATATTAATAATCGCCTTATCGCCGGAAGGTTGTAATGCTATGTTATTAAGGCTCCATGTTGCAAATACATTCAGAGATAGATTATAGATTCATTTTTCGTAAATGTTTTGGAGTCTGACCTTAGGCGATGGGACGACGCTAAAAGTGTTCATGATCCTGTCAGGGAATTCCTCCCTGATCTTGCTGAGGAGGAGTGTTCCCAGACCTGATCCCGTGCCGCCGCCCAGGGAGTGGGCGAGCTGGAAACCTGCAGACAAGAATGTTTTTATTTATTTATTTATGCTTCATATACATAAAAGTATAAAGGCGGACTTAATGCCTAAGGCATTATCTGCCAGTCAACCTTAGGGTGGTGCAGAGAAACACGAAAAAGGTGCATAAATATCGACAATGCAATATATATAATATATACATATACATACATAGATATTAATATAAATATATACACCTACATATATACATAGAAAATATATAATATGAATACATGACTACACATAAATATATATACATATATATATATATATATATACATATATACACATACTATGATACTTCTGACATACGATTGAATAAAAGTTGCCGAACCCTTTCTTTAAAAGAAAAACGGTTTGTCAACATCCTGATTTCGAGGGGGAGTGCGTTCCAAAGAAGGATAGACTGAATGAAAAAAGAGGAGTGAAGAAAGTCTGAGCTATGAGAAGGACATGAAAGGAGAAGATTGTGAGACGAGCGAAGGTTTCTGTCATGGTTACATCCAAGATATTGAAAGTGAGGAGTCAGATAGGAGGGTGGAGTAGAAGATTTAAGAATTGAGAAAAGGGTAGTTAGTGCGCGCAGAGATCGGCGTTGGCGGATAGGTAACCATTTCAGTTTAGAGCGAAGTACAGAAACGTGGTCATATTTACGAAGGTTAAAAATGAATCGAATGCAGTTATTAAGAAGGCGGTCATATTTATTGAGGTATTCTGCATTCAGATCGAAATAACACACATCACCATAGTCGATAACTGGGAATATTAAGGCTTGCACGAGCATCGCTTTGGTCTTGGAGGGAAGGAAATTCTTCAAGCGATAGAGGGCACGAAGAGTACCCGTGAATCTCTGCGACACCGAGCTTACTTGAGCTCGCCAGCTAAGAGTGGAGTCTATATGAAGCCCTAGATTTTTAATGTCTGAGCACCAAGGAATAAAACAATTATTAAAAACGATAGGTGGAATAGTTTTAAAGTCTAGTCTGGTTAATATCCTAGGGCTTCCTATAATTATGGCCTGACATTTGGCGGGATTTACTGTTAAGCCAAAGTTATCAGACCAAGACTTTATACGAGCAAGATCATTATTAACTTTATCGATCGCAGAAGTCACTGAGTCAACACTAGCCCGGGCGTAAATTTGCAAGTCGTCGGCATACAGATGATACGCACATTGAAGCTCTGACGTTATGAGATTAATAAAAATAGAAAATAACATAGGAGAAAGTATACCGCCTTGAGGAACGCCAGAACCAAGATTGCGCCAGTTCGATGATAAATCGCCAAGTCGCACCGATTGCTGACGTCCCTGAAGATAACTAGAGAACCAATCCAGTGCCTCAGGCGAGATCATAATGTTGTTTTCTTAAGATGTCATTTTCTTTAAATTTCATTATAAATTTAATAATTTTTATTGTCTTTTTTTTCTTGTTATCTTTTTTTTATTATTTTATTTCATCATCATCATCAGCCCAATACGTCCCACTGCTGGGCACGGGCCTCCTCTACAACTGAGAGGGTTTAGGCCTTAGTCCACCACGCTGGCCTAGTGCGTGTTGGCGGACTACACACCTAAGAAATTCCTAAGAACTTTTAGGTGTGCAGGTTTTATCACGATGTTTTCCTTCACCGTTAAAGCAAGTGATAATTCATTGTGAATACACACATAACTACGAAAAGTCAGAGGTGTGTGCCTGGGGTTTGAACCTGCGACCGCCGAAATTCTCGACCGCGCGCCTAAACCTCGAGGCCATCACTATTTTATTTATCATTATCATCATTTTATTCATCATTATTTTATTTAGCAGTTGTAAATTTGTCTTTTTATTTTCAGCTTTTTACCTCATTGGTTCGATGTATGTAAATAAATATTTATTTGTAAGTGTTGCCGTTATATGTAAGTTTTTTTTTTATAAGTGGAAACTGTTGGTAATATATGCGTTTACTTTAAAACTTAGAATATAAGAATATTTATATTTGTTGTTTCCCAAAGAAAATAAATTAAAAAATAAAATGAAAAATTTGTATTAATTTCTTTTCATTACATATATCTACATTTCTTTTATTTTAGGAAAATATCGTGAGGAAACGTGCAAACCTAAAAGTTCTTAGGAATTTCTTAGGTGTTTAGTCCGCGACCGCAATAGGCCAGCGTGGTGGACTAAGGCCTAAACCCATATACGTCCCACTGCTGGTTACAGGCCTCTTCTACAACTGAGAGGATTTAGGCCTAGTGCGGGTTGGCGGACAGCATAGTGAAGAGAAAACAAATCAATAATATAATTTAACAACTAATAATAAAAAAAATTAAAAAATACATTACATGATTAATGGACTGCTCCTAATTAGCTAACCTAACATATAACCTAACATAATTATTATAGTGACCATATCAAAACTACCGTGCCCAAATATTAACAGCTATCGTTACCTTGCAGACAGTCGCAAGTCTCCGCCTCCTTCCTGATGACGTCCATCACCGAGTCTACCAGCTCAGCGCCCTCAGTGTAGTGCCCCTTAGCCCAGTTGTTACCTGAAATTACATAATTATGTCAATTTACATAAAATATTGTATATCTATATTTTTGTACACTGAGAAACAGTTATAAATCGTAATACGTAGAGAAAGGTATTTACGGTTTATTTACACTCTGTATATTAATAAAAATACATACATACATAAACTCACGCCTGTATTCCCCGAAGAGGTAGGCAGAGGTGCATTTCTGCACCCACATTTCGCCAAGTATGTATCAGTCCCACGTAATAGGGGGCGAGCCTATTGCCGTTTTTCGGGCACAATTCCAGACTCCGTGCTGTTACCGAGAATTTCCTAATAGAAAAACTCAATAGCACTCTGCCCGACCCGGGAATCGAACCCAGGACCTCTAGATCATACGGCACATGCTTGCTCCGCGAGACCAAGAGGCAGTCAGTAATATGATTTATTATGAAGACAAATCTCTGACCAGTCTTTTAAATTGTGAGATCCGAAAAAAAGTTTTTGTGGTATTATGTAGCGCTAATTTTATCGCTAAGGGATTCTTGAAAATTAACCTTTTAAGTGGTGAAAAGAAATTACCTGCGCCGCTTTGGCCGAAGACGAAGTTATCAGGACGGAAGAGCTGCCCGTACTTCCCCGACCGGACTGAGTCCATGGTTCCTGGCTCCAAGTCGACCAGGACGGCGCGGGGCACGAATTTTCCTGGAAGAATATCATCATCATCATCATCCTTTCTCCTGTCCACTGCTAGACATAGTTTTTTGTGTATCATTTAGAGTGCTTCTCGCCCTGAGATGCCGTAAAACCGCCCTAATGCGCGTGAAGGTCACCGAGAGGTTTTAGTCGGTATGCTGGCGTAGGATTTTGGTTAGGGACCCAACTCAGGTAAACGGACAATTGTTCCGCGCGCCGAGTAGGAAGGCCAGAGACCCCGACATGCTCCTTTCTGCCTCCCCCGAAGTACCGAAAAGGGGAGCTTAAGGCGCTTTCCTCTCGTAAAAAAAGACATAGTTTTTTCCTATGGCACGCCACTGGGCTCGATCTTTAGCCTTACCATCCGCTGCCAACCTAGCGTATATCGTCATCCTATCTAGCCAGAGGGCGTCCTCAATGCCGTATAAATAGCCTTTTCTGCGCCCTGTGCGAGCTTCTATAAGTGTGCCCTTGTTTTTTTTTTAATATAAATAAATAAATACACCCAACAGTCACATACATAGTTCTGATCCCACACTAAGATACAAGTCTTGTGTCGTGGGTATCAGAAACTACGAGAGACTTTTCGGTCTCACAAACACCCAGACCCGAGACAAATATTTATGGATCACACAAACATTTTTGTCTCGGTGCGGGGATCGAACCCGCGGCCTCTCGTTTCGCAAGCTGGTGTCTAGTCAACTGCGCCACGGGGCTGTCAATATATATATTTACTTACTCTAGCTAGATAAAACTAATGAGAGCATATCGTGATGGCTTGATTAGGCGCGAATTAAGAGATAAGGTCTCAGCCACACACTTCTGAATTTTCTTCTGAAGTTAAGTGTGTATTCGCAAGGAGTCACGTACTATAACGGTGAAGGAAAACATGGTGAGGAAAAGGGCTTTGACAGACAGACGAACAACGATGTGATCTTATAGGATAGGGTTCCTCAAACTTTGGGTTTCACGAACCCCTGTTGAAGTTTCCAGGTGACAGCGAACCCTTTAAGCCTTACGTAACTTAATAAATGCCCCCCCCCCCCCCCTCCCCAAGAAAGTTATAAAATTGTCTGTTGAAGAAAATAAGGTTTTTATTTCAATAAAATATAACAAAGTGCCAAAACAAATATTTTTTTAATATTAATGTGATGTATGTGCTTGTTCCTTGTCGCTAATTTTAACCTTAATTCGGACTTGGTATCAAGTCGATTTCTGTATTTAGTTTTTATCATGACCAGGTGTGAAAACCCACTCTCACATAAGTATGTTGTAGCCACTATGTGTGCCGCACGTGGCTGCTAGGCATCAAGTCACCATTACGTAAATCTTGTCGCGAACCCCCTGCCGGCGAATGGCGAACCCCACTTTGAGAAACCTTACTATAAGGGTTCTGTTTTTTCCTTTTGAAGTACGGAACCCTAAAAACGACCCAGGACTAAAGGGAGAAGGGAACAGATGGGCAGAGACACAATGTGGAGTTATCTTACCACTAGAAGCCTCAGTGTAGTAGACATTAAGGCGTTCGAACTGGAGATCGCTCTCTCCCCTGTAAACTCCATCGATGCCAATGCCATGTTCGTCAGAGATTATCTCCCAAAACTGAAACAAAATTAAATAATAAATAAATACACCCAACAGTCAAATACATAGTTCTGACCCCACATTAAGATACGAGTCTTGTGTCGTGGGATCAGAAACTACGAGACTTTTCGGTCTCACAAACACCAGACCCAAAACAAATACTTGTGAAGCACTCAATCTTGAGATCGAACCTGCAGCCTCTCGGTTCGCAAGCTGGTATCTAGCCAACTGCGCCACGGGGCTGTCAGAATAACATACAATAAAACGTATACAGACAGACAGACGACAGTATAAATAAATAATATTTTCCTATAGTACAAGAAACACGACTTGGCGATACGTGTCGTAGTACATCGATCTGTCAACATAACCGATCAACCGCAAACCAAAGAATCTGGTGACCAGCAACTGTGACAGGAATGCGTTGAAATATTATGCGAGTAACGGAAAGCCATGTTTATTTTTAATCTGTATTATTCCCAAATTTGATTAAGGCACAGATTATAATATTATATTATCTTTGGGAAAGCGTTGAAATAACATTCGTGTTACGCAATCTCGTAATTTATGGATGATGGATGGACAAGCAGAGGAAAGCCAAAGATGGATGGAGTACGTGAGAGAAGATATGAAAGAAAAAGGGGCGAATGAAGACATGACTGATAGGGATGTTTGGAAGGCTAAAACATACTGCGCCGACCCCAAAAGAAATTGGGAACAGGGCAAGGAAATAATGATTATTAGTATAGTAAGTACAGTATACAGAACTCAGATTAAGCACGAACATAATTACAAATTACAAATTAAAAATTATTTCACTCTTAGTCTATATTCGTGTGGAACAACGCAAAGCAGCCAAGTCGTACAACATTTTAGCTTTATCAGATGTAGGAATGGCCAAAATTGAAACTATGGTACCTACATCTAGACAATTTATTTTCATCTTACCAATTATTTCTTGCCTTCTGTTATGATTTCTAATACATTCCATTAACAAATGTAGTACATCATCTATAGAGTTACAAGATTCACAATAAGGAGAGTTAACTTTTTTCATAATAAATCCAAATTTTCTTCCTGGAAAATGTCCTGTACAAGTCAAGTCTTGTGTCGTGTATAACTACGATAGGGTTGCCATCTGCAAACTTAGAAATTCAGGATTTAAATATAGAAATACCAGGACATTTCGGTTTTAAGACAGGACTATATATGATGCAGTACCTAATTGTTATAGTAAAACAACTAGCCTACCTAAACCTAGTAGCGCGAAAGAGACAAAAATCAGTCTGCACGATACTACTTTGTTTTAAAAAGAGTCATGATCCTCACACGCGCGGCGCGTGCCTAGTGAGTGACAAAACGATTCGTGGCGCGCGAAATTTAAAGCATAGATACTTAACAGGACTCTTTAAAACCCAGGACGATGCTTATAAACTATCCAGGACAGCCCTGGACACCCCAAAAAGCAGGACATGTCCTGGGAAAACAGGACGGTTGGCAACCCTAAACTACGAGAGACTTTACTCTCACAAACACGAAACACGAAAAACAGTAAGACTGAAAACATATCCGCTTGTCCTTCTGAGTGCAAGCCCATTGTATGTTTTTAAGAATGATGTCTAAATTAAGTATGTGCGATTAAGAGGTTCCAGGTTCGATTCAAGATTTGGGCAGTGTTCTTGGGTAGGTTTAGGAAATTCTCAGTAGCAGCATGGAGTGTGGAAATGTGCACGAAAAACGGCAAAAAGCTCGCCCCCTATGACGTGGGACTGATACATAGCTGGCGAGATGTGGGTGCAGAAATGCCTATCTGCCTCTTTGGGGACTAATCGCGTGAGGTTATGTATGTAATCCATGGATCAAAGTCATTTGGGACAGTTACATAATCTATACATCTATAAAAATAAATAAAATTGGATTGTATGTTTGTAATATTGAAATAACCGCTTTTTAATAAATGCATATGGATGTACGAGGGCAGTCCGATAAGTACTTAGCCTCACCGCCCGATGGCACCACTATCGTAAGATAAATTTACCATCATGTAGCACATCTTCGTAGACGGCTATTGTCAAAATTTCAGCCGAATTGGATTTGTAGTTTTGTTTTGACCGCGTGTGTAAGCGGACGTGTCCGCGGATTTTCGAAAAATGGAAAAAGAGCAATATCGGCCGGTGATTTGATTCTTGTTTTTGGAAGGGAAATCGCGCAGCGATATCAAAAAGCGCTTGGATGCTGTTTACGGTGACTCTTCTCCTTCAATGGCGACCGTCAAAAATTGGTTTAACGAGTTTCAACGTGGTCGCACGTCAGTTTTTGATGAGCCACGCCCAGGTGCCCCAAAAACGGCTACCACGGAGGATAACGTGAGAAAAGTCCCGATCTTGTATTGGCAGACCGCCGATTGAAGGTGCGCGAGATAGCTGAGACAGTAGGCATCTTAAAAGACCGCGTGGGTCATATCCTGCATGAAATATTGGGCATGAGAAAGCTGTCGGCTCGATGGCTGCCGCGTTTGCTCACTTCGGACGACAAGCGCATCAGTGACACAACTTCAGAGCAGTGTTTGACACTGTTTAGGTGCAATCCGAAGGGGTTTCTGCGTCGTTTCGTGACCGTCGACGAAACATGGATTCACTGGTACACACCAGAGACCAATAAACAGTCGAAACAGTGGACTTTACCCGGCGAATGTGCTCCGAAGAAGGCGAACACTGTCCCATCGGCCGAAAAGGTGATGGCCACCGTTTTCTAGGTTTCACAAGGTGTGATTTACATCGACTACCTGGAGAAGGGCAAAACGGTCACAGGGCTCTACTATGCCGAACTATTGGGCCGATTCAACGCTGAATTGTAGAAAAAACGGCTCCATTTGGCGAAGAAAAAAGTGCTCTTCCACCATGACAACGCACCGGCTCACACCTCCGCCGTCGCAACGGCCAAATTGGTCACATTAGGCTACGAACAGCTGCTCCATCTACCGTATTCTCCAGATTAGGCCCCGTGTGACTTCTTTTTGTTTCCAAACTTGAAAAAGTCCGTCGCCGGACAGAAATTTGAGTCGAATGAGGAGGTTATCGCCGCCACGGAGGCCTACTTTGTAGACCTCCAGAAAACGTTCTTTTCAGACAGCTTAAAGAAGTTGGAGCATCGCTGGGTCAAGTGAATCGAGTTGAAAGAAGACTGTGATGAGAAATAAATCGCCACTTTTCCAAAATTTTCGTTTTTCTTTTGTAGGCTAAGTACTTATCGGACTGCCCTCGTATACACGGTACATATACCAAAATAACGTTTTTTTACAATTTTTGTCTTTCTGTTTGTTCCGGATAATCTCTGAAACGGTGGACCAATTTTAACGGGACTTTCACTGGCAGATAGCTGATGTAATAAGGAGTAACTTAGGCTACTTTTAGTTTATAAATTTTCTTATTAAAAATGTCATCATCATCAGCGCATATACGACCCACTGCTGGGCACAGGCCTCCTCTACAACTGAGAGGGGTTTGGCCTAAGTCCACCATGCTAGCCTAGTGCGGGTTGGCAGACTACACCTAAGAAATTCCTAAGAACTTATTTTTAGGTTTGCAGGTTTCCTCACTATGAATTGTCATAATTGTCTATAACTGCCAGATGGGTTACATACTCCAAAAAAATATCAAATTCGGTTTAGTAATGAGTCTAATGTCAATTGGGCATTATTATGTCCAGATGTTTCAGGTTGGTTTGTATAATTAAACTACTAAAGCTTAGTTTCTATAGCGTCTGGCACATCCACTCGGTCCGATATCAGAGATAGTAGTCAACCAACAACCGGTTTGAGTGGAGAACAGAGCTTATATTATAATTTATTTTAATGTCTACCTTACAATTTATCTATACATACATACATATAAATACATAAAATTGTAGTGTCTGTTGGTAATATTGAAATAACTGCTTATTAATAAATGCATATGGATGTATACACGGTACATACTAGGTATACCAAAATAACGTTTTATACAATTTTTGTCTGTCTGTCTGTTTATTCCCGCTAATCTCTGAAACGGGTGGACCAATTTTAACGGGACTTTCACTGGCAGATAGCTGATGTAATAATTAATAACTAAGGCTACGTTTATTTTAGAAATATTCTTATATTTTAGATAAAAATTAAGTAGGTATCATAATTTAAAAAAATCTAAAAAATTAAAGAATCGACTGTTAGGCGGAGCGAAGTTCGCCGGGTCAGCTAGTAATCAATATTACCACTACGCTACAGGCATGCCACTTTTGCTTTATTAATGCAAAAATATGTTCGTCTACTCAACTACTTCAGAATGGTTATCGTGATATTTGGCACATATTTGGCAATTCGTAAAATTTCGCAATGCGGTACCAATAAAACAAGGTTGTTTTAATTGTTGCTCTATTTTGCGGATAGCTTTTTGAGATTGCATTATAGATTTACATCAGTGGCAGTACTTCCATAAGAGCCCAAAAGTGTTACTCATTAATTGTGTTATGTCCAATTTAAATTGTTTATTGTGGGGCTAGGATTTTCTCATTTATATTTCAAATAGCTGTGCCCGCGACTTCGCCCGCGCGAAATAGTTATTTTTTTATTGTTTATTAATAAAAATAATAAAAATTCTAAAGTAAAAGTAGCCTAAGTTACTCTTTTTTACATCAGCTATCTGCCAGTGAAAGCCCCGTTAAAATTGGTTCACCCGTTTCAGAGTTTAGCCGGAACAAACAGACAGACAAAAATTGTAAACGTTATTTTGGTATATGTACCGTGTACACATTTATTTCAATGTTACAAACAGACACTCCAATTTTATTTATTTGTATTGATTGGTTTTGTTAAATAAAGATTTAAAGCTTTAAGGCTATTATTCAGAATTATGTAAGGCAAACTGGGCTTTTGGGCTTCTATGGAAGTACCGCCACTAGTTTACATATATATACATATAGTATTATTAAACAATAATCACCTGATCCAAGTAACACCATATTATTTATTTAGATACATAAACGCCTGAATAAAGGCAGAGGTCTTTAGGGGAGGCCTATTTCCAACAGTAGACGCTTTTTGGATGATGATGATGATACAGGCAGAAGTGCATTTCTGAACCCAATTCTCGGTAATTGTTTTTAATTCCACGTAATATGGAGCGAGCCTATTGCCGTTTTTCGGGCACATTTCCATACTCCGTGCTGCTACTGAGAATCTCCTCATGGAAAAAAACCAATAACACTACCCGTCCTGGAAATTGAATGCAGGACCTCTGGATCGTACGGCACATACTTGTGCCGCGAGACCACGACTCCACGAGGCAGTCAAACCATAGATTAACAAGAATAAATAAAACTGTTAGGTATTACTTGCTGTATGATCAGTGGCGTAACTATAGCGTGGCAGGGCTGGCAAAATGCCACGGGCCCCCGACCCGAGGGGCCCCCGGCCCAAGAGACCACAAGCTCAGAAATAACCTAACATATTTACCAAAATTTTGTACCGAAGTACTTTAAAATTATAATTTATTAGTTTAATTAAATTACAAAGTGACGATTTTTACTGGGAGGGGCCCCATCCAAGGATTTTGCCACGGGCCTCAGATGGTATAGTTACGCCACTGTGTATGATTCATGCATGATTCAATCTAAATAAGTTAACTATGCGATTCTTGAAAGAAATATGTTTATTCATTTTATTTATTTATTTATTTACTAATTCTAATATATAAAAAATAAATAAATGGCGGAACTAAACTAAATATAAAGTACAAGTATTTTTATGAAAATAAATCTCCTTGAGAAATGCTGTTTTACTTAAAAGCATAGTTTTAACACACAGAATGACGGTAAAACCTTGAATATATTAAAATCTCACCCTGAATTTATCATTATGAAAGTAAGAAAAATAACGAAACACTAACATGAGCTGCACGTTCACGATTCCTTAGCCTTGAACAAAATAAAAGTAAAAAAAAACCTTAATCGGCCGGTTTGAAATATGTCTTTTGCTAATTTGTCTTAAGAAAACAAAATCAACAAATAAAAGTTAAAAATACCAACTTATTATATGGCCGGGTACATTAAAAACATATATAATAAAAACTACAAACCTTGGAACCTATTTGGTTGCCGCATTGGCCGGCTTGCACGTGAACGATCTCCCTCATTTTCACACACACAAAACAAGTTGTAATATAAAACCTTTATTGCGCACTGTTCGCAAGGAGGTTAGTTTCTCACACAAATAACTTTTCACAAAATAAAATTCAAAATTGTAAGCCGAACGGTGATGTAACTGACTTGTTATCACCTTATCTCCGTTCTGGTTAACTTGATACTGCAATGATAACGATAAAAGCTTATTGTATTATCCACATTCACGAATGACCGATGCACTAACACTAACAGTTAACCATTTTGTTTTGTGATTCCGATCCAATTTCAATAGCACGGATATTTAACATACTAGATTTCGATTAAAAATATTAATTTATATGATGTAAATTCCGATTGGTTCAGTCAACCCATCTTTTCTGATGAGAGAGAGTGTTTCCCTTTCCCTTTCCACGAGTTCTGGCCTACGTGTATTTGGCCTTGGCGCAGCGACATCTAGGGAAATTCGTTTGAACTAGTTCAAGATCAAGCAAGCTATTATTGATTTTGTTGTTAAATACGACCTCTGCCAAGGTGTTTCGATTAAGCCTTATTCTATAGGTGTTTATACGTTTTCCCTTGAACAGTAATTACGTATAAATTGACTGAAAAATACTTTTATATCTAAGTATTGATCGTAATATAGTTTACTTCTATATCTGAGGTTTTTACTCATAGATTCTCTCAACAAAAATGTACAGTTATTCAAGTAATAATTATAGCTAAGATTATTCTTTACGCTGCACTAAAGGATTTAGAATATAAAAATTAAGTGTTTCACATTTCCTTAAAAATACAAAAACAAAAAGGGACTCTCCGGCGGGGAATCGAACCCCGGTCTCCCGCGTGACAGGCGGGGATACTGACCACTATACTACCGAAGACTTATGTAAGCGTGTCAAATTTATTGTTTATAAAGGCTAGGAGATTATAGAGCATTTTGATACTTACAAAAATATATAAAACATCACAAAAAATTTAAATTGTATGTTAAATTATGACATAATAAATAACAAATAAATAATATTTGAACAATACTCAAATAAGCATAAATGGAATAATAATAATAGTTACGATATTTTTTTTCAGTTTAACAGTTTTAAAGCCTACATCTTTGATATCCTCTGGGTCTTTTAAGCGTAGCGTGAATCATCTCAGCTATATTTAAGATAGCTTTTGCCCGCGACTCCGACCGCGTAGACTACAGGGTTGGGTTCAGAATGAAAATAAGTTGTAGTCTATTTTACTCCACAGAGTCTCATTTATGTCCTTATCAAAAATCGTTTACATAGGTCAAATGATTTAGGCGTGAAAGCATAACAGACAAATAGTTACATATATGTGCATAGTAACAGTCGTCTACACGTCGTTTCATCATTCTCGCTTCAAAAATCACGAATTTCCACACAAACTTTCACCCCTATTTTTATTTTACCCCCTTAAAGGTACAATTTTTTACAAACTTTGAATGTCATATTTATTTATATATAACCAACAGCCTAAAAATAAGTTTCGAGTTTCTAGCTTTAAAAATGACAATACTTCCATACAACCTTTCATCCCCGCTTTCAACCCCTTAAAATCCCTTTTCCGCAATAAAAAGTAGCCTATGTTCTTTCTTAGGCTCCAAACTATCTGTGTACCAAATTTCATTTAAATCGGTTCAGTAGTTTTAGCAGGAAAGCGAGACAGACAGACAGACAGACAGAGTTACAATCGCATTTATAATATTAAGTATGGAAAGTATGGATAGTATGGATATGAGTGTGTCTCATGCCAAGAGATTATGTCCTTTTGTTGAATAGTTTTTAAGTCAACGTCTTCCTTGCTATTATTATGAGGGTATCTCTGGATTGGCGATTTGTTTGTACGAATCGTGCGACAACAGTTGTAGTCATTTTGCTTCAACACAGTTACGATAATATGATTATTTATAAATAAAAAAAAAAATTGGCGACATCGTGTGTGTTAAAAAAAAAAGTAGTCAAAAATCAGAGTCAATATAAGCTTAAAAGACTTAGGGGGCTTCAAGAAGAGAGCCTATATTTTCCTCAAAGGCCGGCAACACACCGATGATTCCTTTGGTATTATGGGTGTTCATGGGCGGTGTTGACCACTTAACATTAGGTGGCTCACTTGCTCGTTTGCCTCCTTTTTCCATAAAAAAAAGAAGCTTAATTTACATTTTTTTAATCGTCAGTAACAAGTTAACTATTACCGCTTTGGAATTTATTATAGATTTAAATATGATTTCAGAGAATAATCAGCCTTACTAAAAACCGATAGTCAATTTAAATAATACTTCAACAAACTTTGTCTCGCTCTCTCTTAGGTCACATGTCAATCGATAGAGCAGGACAAAGTATACTTACTTAAATATGGTTATAGTAATTGACTAACGTAAGCCCGATAATCGTTAAAACAAGCCGTCGTTAAAACACCAAGTCACATACCTAGCTACAAAAATAGTAAAACTTTGTCAATTAAAAAAATGTTTATCTAATCTTTTGATTATTGTATAGGTGTGGTAAATTATGATAAATACTTATTTTTTTTATACAACGAACTGCCTGGTGGTCTCGCGGTTCATATCTGTGCCGTCCAATCTAGAGATCCAGGGTTTGATTCCCGGTTTGGCGGTGTTATTGCCGGCCGTGTTATTATGTTGTTAATGAGGAAAATTCCATGGTATATATCTACAATGTATGAATTAATGGTTTTAATTACTATAATCAGCCTACAAATAAATTTATAGGATTGGGAGCACCTTAAATAAGTGAAACCTTAAAAAATAGAGCTCGCGTTGTTAATCCGAGGTTCAAGAGTAATACAATTTGGTCATTTAATTTAATTATTGTTTCAGTCAGTATGGGACATCGAGAAAATTACGTATTTTATGTACCTATCTATAAATTAATTGTCAGCAAACTGAACATCTTGAAATTTCGGTGTAGGTACCTCATTTGTAGACATAGGAAATACATATACGAATTAAATTATTAAATAGCTGTATTTTGAAGTAAATATTCCTTTTTTTATTAAAATGAAGAAAATCATTTAAAACATGTTTTATACATTTCAAAACGTTTTATTTGAAACGCTTCAACTTTAGATTTCAGGACGAAATCTCCATTCAAAAGTCAAAACATGTCAAAAGTAACAAAAATTAACCCGGTTTTCCATTAATTTTCCCGATAAATATATTCAATAAACCATGTTACTACTACAAAAGACCTTATCCTATCCTTAGCCATATCTGCCATTATCTAGCTTTTTAAAACATATAAACCCAACTTGACTGAGTGAAAAATGATGCAACATAATGAAGTTTTTCAAAGCCTCAATTACCCTTTTGTTACTCTGTACGGCGTTTTTCGGAGATTACGTTGTGTTCAACTCTAAATATAGTAGTGTTGAAGTGTTCCGAGCGCTTGCAGACACCAGCCTCCATGGTTTGATAGGCGGTTTATCTTCCATAATTTTCTTCACTTACGACCATGATTTAAGTGCTCAGGCCTACATCTGTCACATATTACTTTGTACAGTAGTGTCCTCGTTTATTGATATTGATCATGTACTTGTTGCGAGGTCATTGCAGTGGAAGGTAAGACTATTATATTTTACTGTCATAAATGTTTTTAGTTTTTATTTTTATTTTCTACATTATATCTAAGTTCTTAAAATTTATTATAGTTATGAGAGAGGGTTATCTCGCGCAAGTATAGAAATAATTAAAAAATTACCCTAACATTTGGCATTTGATACCCCTGTGGGTAGTTGGCTAAACACCAGCCTGTGAAAGGTGGCGGTTTCAATCCCCGCAGAGACAAATGTTGCGAACCACAAATATTGTAGGACCAAAAAGTCTCTCATAGTTTCTGTTACTAACACAGAGACATGCAACTTACTGTGGAGTCAGAAATATGTATGTGAGGGTTGGGTGTATTTTTTTGTTTTTTTTTTTAACATTGTAATAATGTTTGTAAAAAACTTGGTAATGAATAAGATTTCTTACTTACTTATTATATTAACACATATTCCTGACACTGAAATAGCCTTATGTTTGTGCTAGAGACTGTTTTGTCTCTCAAATATTAGTGGGTCACACAAATAGTAAGAATTTTGCATCATCATAATCTCAAAATCATCATGATTTTGTCATTTGTCCAAAAACTGTAGAGGTGTTACCTGCGATGTTGACAGTTGAACAAAAATAAATTATGCTTTTGGTTAAACTATCGAGCAGTTTTTGTCCTTCTGTACATTGTAAGAGGATTTTACAAACATGTAGTTTGAAATAAATGTCATGATGTCATCATGAAAAAGATTTATAATTATCATTAACTAAAAATTCTTATGAAACCTGCACACCTTAAAGTTGTTAGTAATTTCTTAGGTGTGCAGTCCGCCAACCCGCACTAGGCCAGGTTGGTGGACTAAGGCCTAAACCCTCTCAGTAGTAGAGGAGGCCCATGCTCAGCAGTGGGTCTTATATAGACTGATGATGATGATGAAAAATTCTTAGGAATTTACTATGTGTGTAACCTGCACTAGGCCAGAGTGGTGGACTAAGGCCTAGACCCTCTGAGTTGTAGAGGCAGCTTGTGCCCAGCAGTATATAAGGTGATGATCATTGTTTTACTATAAGAAGTATTAATATTGAAATTGTAAATCTATCTTTCAGGACATAAGAAATGTAAATCGGCGTGGAATCTTCCATTCAACAACATTTTGGATCGTCATCATCACACCTATTTTAATATACAGCTATGTTAAGAAGAAAAATACCATTTATATAACGGCATATATGTTGATTATAGCTTCTCTATCACATCATATCAGAGACGGTAACCGGAGAGGTCTGTGGTTCCCGCCGTATGGTTCAACTCCACCGTTGAATAATTTTCTTTATTATACATTATCAGCAGTATTACCACATATTATAGCTATGATTTATAATTATACCAAACCCAGTATGTACAGAATTTTAGTTAGTGAGAAAATTATTGTGTAAGCATGTGTTGACTGCCTCATGACAAGTATATGCCATAATCTAGAGGTCTTGGGGCAGGCAGTGTTATTGGAATTTTCCATTAGGAAATTCTCAGTAGCAGCACGGAGTCTGGATGCGTCCGAAAAACGGCGATAGGTACGCCCCCTATTACGTGTGACTGATACATACCTGGTGAAATGTGGGTGCAGAAATTCACCTCTGCCAGCTCCTTCAGTGAATACAGGCATGAGGTTATGTATGTATGTATGTTTTTTGTTAAAAAAAATAAATTATTATAACTTATATTGACAGCCCCGTGGCGCAGTTGGTTAGATATCAGTTGGTGAAACGAGAAGCCGCGGGTTCGATCCCCGCCCCGAGACAAATATTTGTGCTATCTACAAATATTTGTTTCGGGTCTGGGTGTTTGTGAGACCGAAAAGTCTCTTGTAGTTTCTGATACCCACGACAGAGGACTTGTAACTTGTGTGGGGAAGAACTATATATGCGACTGACGATATATATGACAAACATATGTCTGGGTGCGGGGATCGAACCCGTCGCCTCTCTGTTCGCAAGCTGGTGTCTGGCCAACTGCGCCACGGGTACATAGGTACAAGGGTACTTTACTTTATGAAATTGCGACCAAAAAGGGCTGGGCCCCAAAGCTTGTTGATTGCGGGGCTTGCTAGGCGGGGAAGTTTATACTTAAGTAAATTAAAGGTATATAAGATAGCATGCTATTGTTAATTTTGTAATGAAGAAAAATTATAGCCCAGCACGGGAGTTGAACTCTGGTTCCTTCAATCGCACACCACACGCTTATTGCCATAACTTAGACTTACATTCTATAGTAGAAATAATTGAAATTAGGAAGTTAAAATTGTACAGTAAAAATCCATATGTTTTGAAGTATAAACCAATCTATTTTAAGTTTTAAATTATTTTATAATAAGACAGTAAATGTATATTAAAGTACAATCTATATATATATGTATATAACTCAAAGGTGACTGACTGACTGACTGACATAGTGATCTATCAACGCACAGCCCAAACCACTGGAAGGATCGGGCTGAAATTTGGCATGCAGGTAGATGTTATGACGTAGGCATCCGCTAAGAAAGGATTTTGATTAATTCTACCCCCAAGGGGATAAAATAGGGGATGAAAGTTTGTATGAAACTTTGTCAATTTTAAACTGATCGGGCTGAGACTTTGCATGCATAAAGATACTATGACGTAGGCCAACCCTGTACCCAATCCTGTAATCTACGCGGACGAAGTCGCGAGCAAAAGCTAGTAAATAAATAAATAAATAGGTACACCCAACAGTCACATAGATAATTCTGACCGCAAACTAACATACAAGTCTTGTCACTAACTACGAGACACTTTACTCTCACAAACACAGAAACAAATATTATTGGATCACACAAACATTTGTCTCTTGTTTTAAACAGTGGCGGTACTTCCATAGAAGCCCGAAAGCCCAGCTTGCCTTATAAAATTCCGAATAATTATAATCTATAAGTTTTTAATCTTTATTTAATAAATGCAATTTGACATATAAATGAGAATATTCTGACCCCGCAATAAACAATTGTAAACTAGATATTAAACTACTAACGTGTAACGCTTTTGGGCTTCTAACCGCCACTGGTTTTAAAGGCCAGTTTGTACCTTTCGCATAGAGCAATACTTTAGATATAAGCGGAAAATGTTATTTATATGTTGTGAAATAAATTTGTTCTTATAAAGTTTTGTTTTATTTTGATGATCTATACAGGGTGTATTAAGACCGTGATCGGAAACTAAGGCAGGTAATGGCTAACGTAATTACAAGCACCCTGGAGTTAAAGAAAATCCCGACAAAAAATAAAAAAAAATACGTTTTCCAAACAACCACATACATTTTATACGTATCATCATCAACAGCCTTTGTCACGTCCACTGCTGGACATAGGCCTCTCCTATGGCACGCCACTGGGCTCGATCTAACTGGGGGCCGTTGTGCGTGTTTAGCCATAGGAGGTAATGCCCATAATCGCCACGCTGGGCAGGCGGGTTGGCGATCGCAGTAGTTCTCGCACCGGTGACGCTGCTGCCCGTCACGGGTCTGTGTGGTTTCCATCCATCCATCAGCCAATGGAAGTCCACTGCTGGACATAGGCCTCTCCCAATGACTTCCACAGGGACCTGTTGGAAGCAGCTTGCATCCAGCGACGTCCCGCGACCTTCACCAGGTCGTCCGACCATCTTGTCGGAGGACGTCCCACGCTGCGCTTTCCGGTACGTGGCCTCCACTCGAGAACTTTTTGGCCCCATCGGCCATCAGTTCTCCGCGCTATGTGTGGTTTACGGAACGGTTATACCGCCGTTCATCGGTCGCCAGAGCCTCGTTCGCTAATCGGCAGGATGTACCACGTGCAGGAGAGGTTCGCTTGGAGCACTAAGTTGGTAGTCGTACTCCCTTACATCCTTTATGCCTATGGTTGTTAGGAAAACCTCTTTTTTTTTTATTACTTTTGAGCGTTTGAAGTTAAGTGTATATCAATATCGATATTGATATTTTCAAAAAACATCTATACAATATATATCGGTACTTTATTGCATTTCCGACATCCTCACATGTATGTATGTAAAAACGTACGAATCTTATATGAAAAGGCATACATTTTATTTTATTTATATTGCTAAATAAAAGAAAAAATACTCTAATTAATTTATTCTCCAGCCCAAACAATACTTTCTATCCAGTCCAAATAGCTGGAAACCCTGGTGTACACAGCAGGATGACCAGCCTCAGCGCAACTCCTGCCGAATGACGTCACACCTATGACGTAGAAGATGCACTGGTTGTCTGTAGACACCACTTGGAGGGGGGAGCCGGAGTCACCCTGGAAAGTTAAATACACCCAACAGTCACATATACAGTATTCAGACTGTGATCGGAATCTAAGGCAACTAATAGCTATAGGTAAAGCAGTGATGGCCTCGAGGTTTAGGCACGCGGTCGAGAATCTCGACAGTCGCGGGTTCAAACCCCAGGCAGACCTCTGACTTTTCGAAGTTATGTGTGTATTCTCAATGAATTATCACGCACTTTAACGGTGAAGGAAAACATCGTGAGGAAACCTGCACTCCTAAAAGTTGTTAGGAATTTCTTAGGTGTGTAGTCCGCCAACCCGCACTAGGCCAGCGTGGTGGACTAAACCCTCTCAGTTGTAGAGGAGGCCCGTGCCTAGCAGTGAGACGTATGGGCTGAAGATGATGATGATGATGATTAGCTGCTCTGCCATCTAGCAGCAATTATCCTTAAGCTGGCTTAATGGCCATCTATCTCATGATGATGATATTTATATTACCTGGCAAGTGTCCTTTCCTCCCCTAAGCTCTCCCGCGCACATTTGGCTCGGAACAAACCCGTCCCACTTGCGGTTCTTGAATATCTCCAAGAACTTGTCACATCGGCTATTTTTCAACAACGATAACGACACTTTTTGCAGCTCTTTCGATGCTTCGCCCGTACCTGAAGATGAATTATAAACAAATACATCCAACAGTCACACAGTTCTGACCCCACACAGTACACTAATATACAAGTCTTGTGTCATGTCTACTTGACACTGGCTAAATGTACAAGAAGTGCGAAGCCATTAATAGAATAAAAAATAAAAAAAGTCATGTGTCGTATATGCCACCGTAAAATTGTAAACACCGTTAGATTATAATCTATCTAGCGAGATTGTAAACTGTCGAAAGATTGTGAACTGCTTACAATGTAACGTGTTATTATTCGAAGGCTGTCCCTGATTGGTCGGTCTTACAGAAGACCATTCTATATCCATAGAGTTAGGTTACGTAAGGTTAGTATTCAACCAATCAGCGCGTGAGGTGCGTTTATATCCATTACTGTTCACAATCTTTCGACAGTTTACAATCTCGCTAGATAGATTATAATCTAACGGTGTTTACAATTTTACGGTGACATTTATAACAAACTACGAGACAATTCATTAAACAAACATTTGTGGATCACAGTAATATTCGTTTCGAAGCGAGAATCGAACTCGCGGTCTCTCATTTTAAAGGCAATTTTGTGCCTTTTACATAGAACAATACTTAAGATATAGACTAAATTCACTTGAATTTCAATAAGTCTTTTTATTACTTTCAAACTAATATTTAATTCTTTACATAGCTATATTGAATTTAGATAAAAAAAAAACATGGCGCGTGACCGAAAATCGTGACGATTCTTCTTTTGCTTTTTCTCTCATATCGATAAAAAAGTTTCACTTCAATAAATACTTACGTGTATCAGTGACCCCCCAGCCAGTGGCCAGAGCCTTGTTGTGCCCCCCAAAATCGCTTCTGGTCCACAAGCACGCTGGTCTAATGGTCTTGCTGAAGTCCACGTCACTTGCCATTTCTATTAGAGCTATGTCGTTGTACACTTTCGGTGGTTTGTAATCAGGATGTTTGATTATTCTTCTTATTGGTACCTGGGTAATTGAATAAGGCATCAAAATCAGTGTTAACGCCTGTTTACAGAATTACATTTCTACACAATATATGTTTCGCCAATTTTGTTTATATTCCATACTAGCTGTGCCCGCGACTTCGTCCGCGCGGAAAATTTATTTTTAAATATTTTTGATAAGAAAAATTATAAACTAAAAGTAGCCTAAGTTACTCCTTATTACATCAGCTATCTGCCAGAAAAAGTCCCGTATATGTACCGCGTATACATCCATATGCATTTATTAAAAAGCGGTTATTTCAATATCACAAACAGACACTCCAATTTTATTTATTTTTATAGATGTATAGATAAGAGAATAAAGATTTTTCCCAAATGGAAAATCCAAAAAACTTCCTAACCCGGGAATCGATTGGGCAAAAAGGCGTGACTGTCTATGTATACAATGCTTCAAAAGAAAAAAATCCTCGTTTTTGCCACATTTTTTCATTATTAATCAACACATAACTTCCAAAAGTCATAAGTTTGTGCCTGGGGTCTGAGCCCGCAACCGCCGATAAGCTTAACCACTTGGCTAAACCTCGAAGCCATCAGTATCCCCCTCGAAATATACATACTCACGTCTATAGGGTCCGCTCCGTCATTAACAGTGGGGTCAATGTTCTGGTCCCCCAGCCTGATGACGACAGGGTCTGGGTCCTTTGCGTTGTTGTACTTGATGCAGTGTCCAGCAGTCAGGACAAAACGAGGACTGATGAGACTCCCGCCGCAGACGAAGGAGTAACCGCCTTCGAAGTTGGCCCAGCCGATGGCAGCCTTGAAAGGTTAAATAAAAAGTACATACATACATACATACATACATAACCCCACGCCTGTATTCCCCGAAGGGGTAGGCAGAAGTGCATTTCTGCACCCACATTTCGCCAAGTATGTATCAGTCCCATGTAATAGGGGCCAGCCTATTGCCGTTTTTCGGGCACATTTCCAGACTCCGTGCTGTCACCGAGAATTTCCTAATGGAAAAACCCAATAACACTTTGCCCAACCCGGGAATCGAACTCAGGACCTCTAGATCGCACGGCACATACTTGTACCGCGAGTCCACGAGGCAGTAAATAAAAAGTCTTCTATATATATCCAATATCTTATATTGTTGGGTACAGACCTCTTCTATAATTGAGGCAGACTAAGCTTTAGTCTTCTAAACTCCAAAAATTATGCGAGTTTACTTCTATTTTGATAATATGACAACCCCGTGTCGCAGTTGGCTAGATACCAGTTTGCGAAACAAGAGGTTTGATCCCCGCACCGAGACAAATGTTTGTATGATCCACAAATATTTGTTTCGGGTCTGTGTGTTTGTGAGAGCGAAAAGTCTCTCGTAGTCTCTGATACCCACGACACAAGACTCGTATCTTAATGTGGGATCAGAACTATGTATGTGACTGTTGGGTGTATTTATTTATTAATTTAATATAAATACACCCAACAGTCACATACACAATTCTGACCGCACACTAACGTACAGGACTTGTCGTGTATTAAGTACTAACTATTTATTTTATTTACGCCTCGCGGTACAAGTGTGTGCCGTGCGATCTAGAGGTCCTGGGTTCGATTCCCGGGTCGGGCAAAGTGTTATTGGGTTTTTCCATTAGGAAATTCTCAGTAACAGCACGGAGTCTGGAAATGTGCCCGAAAAACGGCAATAGGCTCGCCTCATATTACGTGGGACTGATACATACCTGGCGAAATGTGGGTGCAGAAATGCACCTCTGCCTACCCCTTCGGGGAATACAGGCGTGAGTTTATGTATGTATGTATGTAATTATAACTTACCATATGTGGAAATTCTCCTTGAATAGCATTCTCGCCCCCGACTATAAGTTCGACTCCCGCGTAGTCACATTTCGCTGCTGTTATGGAGAATGCTTCAGGGTCTGGCACCAGGGGTATATAGTCTACTCTTTCTACCACTCCTCGACTGTACTCTTCACAATCTAAAAGAATTAAGGACACTAAAAATGAATGTATACTAATATACAGGGTGTATGTATATGTAAGCAGTGATGGCCTCGAGGTTTAGGCGCGCGGTCGAGAATCACGACGGTCGCAGGTTCAAACCGCAGGCACACACCTCTGACTTTTCGAAGTTATGTGTGTATTCATAATGAATTAGCACGTACTTTAACGGCGAAGGAAAACATCGTGATGAAACCTGCACACCTAAAAGTTGTTAGGAATTTCTTAGGTGTGTAGTCCGCCAACCCGCACTAGGCCAGCGTGGTGGACTAAGGCCTAAACCCTCTCAGTTGTAGAGGAGGCCCGTGCCTAGCAGTGGGACGTATATGGGCTGATGATGAATGCAGACCGGATGAATACCTCACTCGGCGGTGGCGCCATCTGGTGAGCGTATTGGTTTCGACCACTTAAGTACGATTTAAGTACTTACTTCTTTCGCTTGTCCTCCTCGAATCGTCTCTATTACCCCATATAGGACGTTGGCTGTGGAAAAAATATATAAATTCATTTTATTATGTCATTTCTAATACTAGTTTATTAACGCAATGGCATCATTTATTTTGATGTTAATTTAAACGTCCATTCATTCATTGGTTCGTTCATTCACCCATCAATTTACTCATTCATTCTTTACCACTCTTGTCCAGTCAACAATTTTAATCACCTTAGCCATTACCTGCCTTAGTTTCCGATCACAGTCTGAATTCACACTGTATACAATAGGTACCAGCTTGCGGAACGAGAGGCCGCGAGTTCGATCCCCGCAGAGACAAATGTTTGTGTGATCCACAAGTATTTGCTTCGGGTCTGGGTGTTTGTGAGACCGAAATCTCTCGTAGTTTCTGATACCCACGACACAAGACTTGTATCTTAATGTGGGGTCAGAACTATGTATGTGACTGTTGGGTGTATTTATTTATTTATATTTCTACAAACTAGTTTATGCGAAAACATATGGGCTGATAATACTCACTCCACATTCGCAGGAGCTGTTTTTAATATGGAGCTGTCGTCTAAGCAGCACACTAAAACACTGCCAAATGGATTGTACGCGCAGAAAGTTGGTTGGATCCCGTTGCGCCTGGTACAAAAAGTATTTTACAAAATACGTAACCTCACGCCTGTATTCCTCGAAGGGGTAGGCAAAGGTACAGTAGATATCAGTCCCACGTAATAGGGGGCGTGCCTATTGCCGTTTTTCGGGCACATTTCCAGACTTCGTGCTGCTAGTTCAACACGTAACTCGTCTCCGGAAAGTTCATAACTCTTTTATGGGGCAATGTATACGCTTCTATAACAAACTTCCGAAGGCTATTAGGGAGCTTCCCTTGAATAAGTTAATAAGTTAATAAGAATTAATAAAAGAAAAACTTTACCAAAAAGCATACTATAAAATTTCAGATTTTATTGAAGATAGTAAGCCCTGGGAGTAAGTAAATTGATCGGAGTTTTATTGTGTTGCTACAGTTTGTATCGTTATGAAATGTATCATTATGACATGTATCGTTATGACATTTAACGTTATGACATTTATCATGTAAAATTAAACTGTTTATTAAAAAATTTATGCGATTTTCTATTTTAAAAAAAAATTGACATTTCGTGTTGCTGAGGGAGTTTCTTGCCGTTTCTTCTCCACAGCTATAACACGTTTCGAAGCGGCAATAGTTTAATAGTTTAAAAAATATTAAAAAGTGTAAAATTGACGATTCAAAAGAACTTGTAAAAGTCTATTTGAATAAAGATAATTTGACTTTGACTTTGACTTTGAAATGAGAATTTCCTAATGGAAAAATTAGGAAAATTTCAATTTTTATAACTTATTCGGGATTATTTTTTTATACTGGCGCGGCAAAGTGACTCCACTGTACCAGATGGTAAGCACAGTGGAGTCCAAAAAATTACTACCGACCAGCGAGAAACGATATGTTCACCCGCTGGTCGACACAATCATGCCGGCCTCTGCTTGTACTCAACGCAATTATTACTTGTCATGGTTTCCGATCACGGTCTGTTTACGCCACACACCATTTGAATAAGACTAGAAAGGAAATGTAAGCATACCGAGCGTGCCGAACCTACGATTACACTATCTTATGTTTGACACACACGCTTCTTAGTAATTCGGGTTGCGTGTAATATCAACACTTTTATAAATGTGTGACAACCAATAGCAGCCCTTCATGTTTGTTTGAAATGTTTATCATTGGTCGTGTGATCGTAGTAGAATGAACAGGTGACAGACAAGCGGCGACACTCGTCCCCATACAAAATACTGGCTATTTCCCTTCTAACCTAATTAGCTGTTCTGTGCCGTATATGTACGTACTATGTAGAATGGGCAAAAATCTTACTGAGCGGCTATTTTAGCAGACTGGCACTCCTGGGCTGGCTTACACACTCCTAATGTGTTTGTTTGTTCGTCTGCGCATCTGTCTCCCACTGGAACAAAAGGTAAACCAAACATTTTATTTGTTAATGTTGTTATAAACACCAGTGGCGGTACTTCCATAGAAGCCCAAAAGCGTTACACGTTAATTGTGTAATGTCTAGTTCATAATTGTTTATTGTGGGATAAGGGTATTCTCATTTATATATGTCGGAAACATAGGCCGAGTGAAAACTTTTAAAACATTTAGAGGTTATATTTCCAATAAAACTTGACAAATTATAGTACAACGAAACGTGAGACAGTTTCTAGGCACTTGTTGTCCGCGCGGTGGTTCGATGAGAATTGAGAATTGACGACGTTTAAGCTGCCACTCCCACTCGTCGACATCGCTTGACGCCCCCACTCTTCGACTCCGCACGGAAGTGAGCTAGACTCTGCCGAGCGTGCTATCTGCACACTTCGTTTCGCTGTCAGTTGAAGTCCCGTACTAATGACCAACCCGACATATATATGCCAAATAAAGATTTAAAAGTATTTTGAAAGGCAAACTGGGCTTTTGGGCTCCTATGGAAGTACCGGCACTGATATTTATACAGAGACAGAAACAAGAGGCCGCGTCGATCCCCGCGCAATTGTTTGTGTGATCGACTAATATTTAAACTTGTAAAAAACCCAAGTTTTGCAACTCAGTTCTTCTGCCGTAAAAAGTTGTGAGATCCACATGATACCAAGTCGATGAATTTATTCAGTCCCCGTTTAAGGGAACTTCTGTCTTAAGTTATTATGCACTTAGCTCACCAGACACCATCTTATAGTGACCATAGGCCCGTGGCGCAGTTGGCTATACACCGGCTTGCGAAACGAGAGGCCGCGGGTTCGATCCCCGCACCGAGACAAATGTTTGTGGGATCCACAAATATTTGTTTCGGGTCTGGGTGTTTGTGAGACCGAAAAGTGTCTCGTAGTTTCTGATACCCATGACACAGGACTCGTATCTTAATGTTGGGTGTATTTATTTATTTATATCAATATTAAAAATCTTTTATGTTTCAAATAAAATAGTTAGACTTGGCAATCGCATGAAAACACAGTATCTCACTTTTAGTAGGTGTTTGATGTATTTTGTTTATTTAGCTGCGCTATTGAGTATTTAGATTACTAACTACATACATACATAAACTCACGCCTGTATTCCCCGAAGGGATAGGCAGAAGTGCATTTCTGCACCCACTTTTCGCCAGGTATGTATCAGTCCCAGGTAATAGGGGGCGAGCCTATTGCCGGTTTTCGGGAACATTTCCAGACTCCGTGCTGTTACCGAGAATTTCCTAATGGTAAACCCAATAATACTTTGCCCGACCCGGGAATCGAACCCAGGACCTCTAGATCGCACGGTACATACTTGTACCGCGAGACCACGAGGCAATCTATTAAACAATTCTATCCTTACTAATATTATAAATGCGAAAGTAACTCTGTCTGTTTGTCTGTCTCGCGTTACTGCTAAAACTACTGAACCGATTTAAATTAAATTTGGTACACAGATAGTTTAGACCCTGAGAAAGGACATAGGCTACTTTTTATCCCGGAAAAGGGGTTTTAGGGAAAGGGGGAAAGGGGGATGAAAGATTGTATGGAAGTATTGTCATTTTTAAAGCTAGAAGCTTGAAACTTATTTTTTAGACTGTTGATTAGATATAAATAAATATGACATCAAAAGTTTGTAAAACATGTATCTTTAAGAAGGTAAAATAAAAATAGGGGTGAAAGTTTGTGTGGAAATTCGTCGTTTTTGAAGCTAAAATGTCTGTAACTATATATATGTAACTAAGGTAATAGCATCAGTAATTGACCACTTAAGGACAAAGAAATTTCTTTTTTAATGCCTAACTTTAATCATCATTCAAATTCAATGAGTGTTTTGTTTTGTTAACTCTGTGCAAGTCTTTTAACGAAACGAGCTAGTATTTTTTTCTTGTACAATGGTTGCATTCAAGTAAAAAAATGAAAATAAAACTTAATATAAGAGATTTAGTAGTTGACCACCTAAAAACTAGTAGTTGACCATGTTTTGCATCAGTAGTTGACCATTCAGATTTTTTAATTATTTGTTAAATAAGAAGGCAAATTAAGACAACTTTGCGTTTTATTTGAAATATAATAACAATAACATCCCCCGCTCGTTAATAAATGTTCTGGCCATTTCCACAATCGACCATTTGCTTTCATCGATGATATTGTAGCTGTTTTTTTTATAGCTTTAAGTACTTTTCCGGGATAAAAGTTATTATCGTACTTCATCATCATCATCATCATCAGCCCATATACGTCCCACTGTTGGGCACGGGCCTACTCTACAATTGAGAGGGTTTAGGCCTTAGTCCATCACGCTGGCTTAGTGCGGGTTGGCGGACTACACACCTAAGAAATTCCTAAGAACTTTTAGGTGTGCAGGTTTCATCGCGATGTTTTCCTTCACCGTTAAAGTGCGTGATAATTCTTTATCAATACACACATATGCAACTTCGAAAAGTCAGTCATGTGTGCCTGGGGTTTGAACCTGCGACCGTCGAGATTCTCGACCGCGTGCCTAAACCTCAAGGCCGTACTTAAATATGACAAATTCAACATTTACTTTTTGCCGAGGCTTTTGTCAGATTCTTAATCAGACAACAGTAGTTGAAAGTTTACGCATATTTTCAAGCATATCGTTAGGACCTATGATGTCAAATTGATCTAGAGTGGTTTCAAATATGTCATCAGCAATGCTAATTGCTGGTGATCCTGGGATCGTCACTAGCACTAGTTCGTCACCAACAGTAATATGTACCGCAGTTGCCGATGGTTCCATTGTGGTTTCCAAAACACCATCATTATTGTGAGAGGATTTTTTTTTCAGCCGTTCTTATGGGTGTTTTATGAAGACGAACGACATTTACTGCTGAGAGCATTGCAGCTTCAGTATAATTTAGGAATGTACCCCTTTTCCCAGACATCTACAAGGTGAAAATTTGGTTTTAGTAACTGATCGTACCTTACAATAAAGGTGGTCAACTACTAAATAAAATTAAGTTATTGTAAAAGTAAATAAAATAGTTAATTCTAATTGATGATGCCCTTCATATATTATTCCGTATAGTACATTTACATGATACAGAAATTCATCAGAAGTTGACCATCCTGGTCAATTACTAGAAAATCATGCTAAAACGGAATCAGTAGTGGACCACCCCCACATCTCAATCTTGTAAACAAATTTTCGTATTTTAAATACCCTGTTACCTCAATTAATCCCTAACGAATAAGAAAAGCAAAACACTTATCATCAACAAGGTGACAAAGTTGTTAATATTTAACTTCAAACTTTTTCAATCCTTAAGAAAATTATGACAAAAAAACGAATAATAGATTTACGGTGCGTCAATCAACAAACAACTGGAGGCTATTTTTAATATTTGAAAATAATGGAGTCGTAGTTTGCGCGCTTCGTAGACCACATGACAGCACTGACTACTCAATATGGAATTAGTTTAAAAATATGCCGCGAATTCTTATTTTATCTGTTTATGTGCATTGGTGGTCAACTACAGGTACATGGTCAACTACTAGTGCCATTACCTTATATGTCTGTTATGCTTTCACGCCTAAATCATTTGACCGATGTAAACGATTTTTGATATGGACATAAATGGGACTCTGTGGAGTAAAATAGACTACAACTTATTCATTCTGAACCCAACCCTGTAGTCTACGCGGACGGAGTCGCGGGCAAAAGCTAGTAGTGAATAAACACTTCTGACTTTTCGAAGTTATGTGTGTATTCACAAAGAATTATCACTTAGTTTAACGGCGAAGGAAAAAATTGTGATAAAACCAGCACACCTAAAAGTTCCTATCAATTTCTTAGGTGTGTAGCCCGCCAACCCGCACTAGGCCAGCGTGGTGGACCAAGGTCTAAATCCTCTCAATGGTAGAGGAGGCCCGTGCCCAGCAGCCTGACGTGTATGGACTGATGATACATTAAGGAAAACCACAAAAGATTTCATGCAACAACTTAATACAACAATTTGCATTTAATGCGTTGTTGTATTTATGTATTTTGATTTTATTCCTCACTAGCTGACCCGGCGAACTTCGTTCCGCCTAACAGCTGATTCTTTATTTTTTTAATATTTTTTTTAGCCTAAGTTACTCCTTATTACATCAGCTATCTGTCAGTGAAAGTCTCGTTAAAATTGGTTCCCCCGTTTCAGAGATTAGCCGGAACAAACAGACAGACAGACAAAAAAATTAAAAAACGTTATTTCGCTATATGTACCGTGTATTCATCCATATGCATTTATTAAAAAGCGGTTATTTCAATATTACAAACAGACACTCCTATTTTATTTATTTGTATAGATTTGTATAGATTACCTTCTTCTATATAATATTGGTTCATACACGTCGCACTGCTGGGCACAGACCTCTTCTATTAATAAGGTTTTTGTGTTTCTTAACAATGGCAGTAATGCGTTTTAGTCTTGCGGCTTAAGTGAGTGTAATTGGGTTTTTCCATTAGGAAATTCCCAGTAATAGGGCGGAGTCTGGAAATGTGCCCGAAAAACGGTAATAGGCTCGCCCCCTATTACGTGGGACTGATACCCGAAACGTGGGCGCAGAAATGCACCTCAGCCTACCCCTTCGGGGAATACAGGCGTGAGCTTATGTATGTTAAATAGCACTTACCATTTCTTTGGCTTGTTGCGTTGCTTATTAATATGTGCAGGAAAAATAAAATATAAAAGATCTTCGACATCATTATGCGCCTGAAACAAAATATTTAAGATGTTAATTGAGATAATATTAATTATAACTTTATTAACATGTAGGTAATATTAAGTAGATATTTGTCATAATTTTGTCAGCATCAGTAAGAACACAATAAAAAGTATATTTGAATATTAATTTTTATTTGTACTGGTATATGAGACCTTTTTTTTACGAGAAGAAAGCGCCTTATGCTCCCCTGTTCGGTACCTCGGGGGAGGCCGAGGGGCATGTCGGAGTTTCTGGCCTTCCAACTCGGCGCGCGGAACAATTGTCCGCTTGAGTGAGCCCTGAGGGTAGTTATATATTTCGTAATAATATAGTTGGTAGAACGAATTTTGACTTCACACAAAATATTTATCTCACATCATCATCATCAGCCCATATACGCACGGGCCTCCTCTACAACTGAGAGGCCTTAGTCCACCACGCTTGCCTAGTTCGGGTTGGCGGATTTCACACCTAAGCAATTCCTATGAACTTTTAGGTGTGCAGGATTCCTCACGATGTTGATGACATGACGAACATGACAATTTATATTACATAATGCGTCTTACGCATTTTCGATTAGGTTCACGTAATCTGGCGCGATTTTAAAATTTTTTACCCATCCCAAAAAAAAGTGCACAGCACCGCTAAAGAAGTTGACACTTCAAAAAAATAACAAACAAAAATATGTAACTAAGTTATTTATAAACTTGATCTGGCTGTATGGACCAAGTTTCTTTTGCCTTTCTTACTTATTAAAATGTGAAAATTATTAAGTTATTATTTGAAAAACAATGCAACAAAAGACTAGGTTAACGTACGCAAAATATATGTTTTACTCAGAATTACCAGATGAGCAATTGTCGAGGAAAACACGTTTTGTATTCTCAGTAAAAAGATTAAAGTTTACAAGTTTAAGCGGGAAATCCAAATTGTTTTTTTGTTTTTTTAACGACCGGCTGAGGCGCTTACATCAGCCAAAAACTGCTACTATTTAATTGTTTCTTTGTTTGTATTATATTTCAATAACTTTCATTTGCAATTCATTTTATAGTAAATATGGTTTGTATTTTATGTGTCAAAGCCTAGTGCTACTGAGCCAATATTTTTACTCAATAAATATGTATGTTGTTAAAATAATTTTACAAATAATGCTGTTAGAATTCGACATCTTTCTATGACAAAGAAAAAAAACAACAAATAAAAATTGAAAGCGAAACGTATAAAAATAAAATTAAACAAAAAAATTGCGTTTATAAAAAATTGTGTGCATCAAAAATTTGACAATAATATACTCTATCTATCTCGATGCGAAAATACATCAAAATTAACTTAACTTTGAAATTAACTTTGTAATTTACGAGTGTAATTTTAGTTAGGATTTTTTTTCTACTACCACTCAATTGGTACAATAGGTTTTATTATAATTATTTAGAAGTAGGATATTACAGAGGAATTAAAATTAACTCTACATCTAAATATTTTCACAAAGACAAAATTACAGATAAAACCTTTTTTAAACATTAAGGTACCCATGGCTGTATAATTGCGCATTCCTTCGCCTTATTTCGTGAATGTAAAAAATCTGCGCAGTTTTGTTTTCTTCTCGGAAATACCTTATACCGGAATTTCAATGCTCTTTTTATTGTAATCACGATGTGTTAATCATACTATCCTTGACTTTTTGGTTGAGGTCAACGCCCTTAACTTTCCGTAGGGAATACAATTACATTACTAAAGACATATACCTAATTAATTGTCGTCAAGTTATATATATCATCATCATCAGCCCATATACGTCCCACTGCTGGGCACGGGCGTCCACTACATCTAAGTGGGTTCAGGTACTCAACCACACATAACTTGAAAAAGTGAGAGGTGTGTGCCTGGGGCTTGAAATCGCGACGGCCGAGATTCTCGACCGCGTGCCTAAACCTCGACGCCATCACGACTTTATATTTTTAACAATTTTCTCTTATAAAGCTGAGCGATCTCATAAAGCCATAAATAGACATTAATTCTGATCGCTAGTCTAGTTTTAAGTGACAGTCTATGGTTTTAAAAGTTAGATCCCTTCTTTACTTAACTAAAATCGAGTCTTTATTAAGTCGTTACAATGGTCTTGGTGGAAGAAAAAAACATGAATCATCAATTTATTCAATTTTCCCACAAACTAATGCTTTTTATATAGTCCACCTTTATTACTCATTTAGAACAAATTTGGTTAGCAAGGTTATAGTGAGCCAACCTTAAAAGATAGATATATGCTATCGCGGACTTTTATTTAGAACTTTTAAAGGGGAACAATTCTGTCATACATTATTTTAGCGAAACTTTAACCGTTACCGCAGCGTACGCAGCGGAACCTCTCAAAAGGAATAAAAAATCGATTCTGAAACATTATTTATTGGTGCTCCGCTAGTATTAGTCTTAGCGTGATGTTATATAGCCTATCATCATCATCATCATCATCAGCCCATATACGTCCCACTGCTGAGCACGGGCCTCCTCTACAACTGAGAGGGGTTAGGCCTTAGTCCATCACGCTGGCCTAGTGCGGGTTGGCGGACTACACACCTAAGAAATTCCCAAGAACTCTTAGGTGTGCAGGATTCATCACGATGTTTTCCTTCACCGTTAAAGTGCGTGATAATTCATTGTGAATACACACATAACTTCGAAAAGTCAGAGGTGTGTGCCTTTTTTTTTTTTTTTTTTGTTCTCGAGGGGAAAGCTGTTTATGGCTCTACTTCCCGCCAGCCCCGGGGGAGGGGGGGCGGGAAGCGTATGTCGGGGTCACCGGTCTTCCAGCCCGGCGCGCGGCGACGTCATGTCCGCGCAGGTGTTAGTGCCGGGCTGGGTCCCTAACAATATCCCTAAACCGGCATACCGACCAAAACCCCCCGGTGGCCATCTCCGCGCCGAGTGGGGCGATCACGGTACGTTGGCGAGAAGCGCCAACCGTAATGCCGCAGCCGCCCGGTGCGCCTCCGAGACGTGTTTGTCTCGGCCGTCTCGGAGTTGTAGGGGGCGCAGTTGCACCCCCACTAGCTTGGTTCGGGCGCCCCGGTTGTGAATGGGCGCCCGCGACGTACACAGGCCACAGTGCCGCCGCCCCTCTCGGGGTCGCTTTCAGTGAGGACGCGCCGCCCCCGCAGCGCGCCCAGCGACCCCAAGGGCCCCTTTGAGTCGTCTTTTACGACAGGCAGGGGATACCGTGGTGGGATTCTAACGCCCCCTTGCCACAGGGCAGAGAGGTGTGTGCCTGGGGTTCGAACCTGCGACCGTCGAGAGAGATTGGGGTCTTCAAACAAACAAACTCTTCAGCTTTATAATATTAGTATAGATTTACATTTGAAATAACATAATTTAAGCTAAATAAAAGCCAAAAAGTCCCTCATACTAAAAACATATTTTTAATTTTTTCAAATAATCTGAGGCAAAGACGCATTCTTCCATAAGATTATAATATATTAAATATTTTTCTACGAAGTACACATTGCGTACGATCTAGAGGTTCCGGGTTTGATTACCAATAAGTACAGTGTGGTTTTACCGTTAGGAAATACCCGGTAGCAGCTCGAAGGCCGGAAATGTCTTTGGTGAACGATATTACTTGGGATAAATAGTCTTTTTAACCATAAAAATACTTGACAGGTCATCGGAAATTGGGAAATATCGTCGGGACAATCCCGCCAAAATCCACGTAAACTTTGCTTAAGACTGCTGAAATTAAAACACTTTTAAATCCATAAAACAGTTACATAAATAAGATTCAGTTGCTTTCTTATAAAAGAATTTAATTCACCAACTAGTTCGGATGTTATCACTAGAGAAGAACGGGCAAGAAACTTCAGTATTTTTTTAGAATAAATTTTAATAAACATCACAGTATCTTTACATAGCTTCGCCTGTCCTCCCCGAAAGAATAAGCAAAGATCCACCCACATTTCGCCAGGTAATAGAGCGCCTAGGCTACAAAAGGCATTTTTCTCAAGTTTTTAACACATTTTCATTGGTCGTAGTATCATGATATCTTATTCTTATCTTATATCTTTAAATGAGCAATTCTTGTATATATATAATTGGAATCTCGGAATCGGCTCCAACGATTTTCATAAAATTTAGTATATAGGGGGTTTCGGGGGCGATAAATCGATCTAGCTAGGAATCATTTTCAGAAAATGTCATTTGGAAGTAAAATAACAAAAAGGAGGCGTTTGAGTAGACTCTTCCTGACATCTATTGGCGAATTGGCGAATAATAATACTATTTTTTGTGAGCAACCAATTGCTTTAACGACACAACAGCAGATGGCGCTGTTAAGTAACATTATTCATATTTCATCATTTTATTAGTAATTCGTACTTAAATATAATTTCTAAAAAACACAATTAAAAAAAAAAATATCCGAGCAAAGCTCGGTCATCCAGGTACTATATATTATATACCCTATAGCAGCCTTTCTCGATAAACGGGCTATCTAACACTGAAATAATTTTCCAAATCCGACCAGTAGTTCCTGAGATTAGCGCGATCCAACAATCTCTTCAGCTTTGTAATATTAGTATAGATGGGGTCAATAGGGACTTTTTGTAATTTCAGAATTTTTGCAAGTTTTCAATATGTCTAAGTATAGTCCCCCAACCCGCACTAGGCCAGCATGGTGGACTAACGCCCTCTTAGTTGTAGAGGAGGTTCGTGACCAGCAGTGGGACATATATGGGCTGATGATATGTGTTATTAGTTGTTAGTTATGTGTGTATTCACAATGAATTATCACGTACTTTAACGGTGAAGGAAAACATCGTGATGAAACCTGCACACCTAAAACTTCTTAGAAATTTATTAGGTGTGTAGTCTGCCAACCCGCACTAGACCAGCGTGGTGGACTAAGGCCTAAACCCTCTCAATGGTAGAGGAGGCCCGTGCCCAGCAGTGGGACGCATATGGGCTGATGATGATGATGAATGTATATATAGGATAAATATTATGTATACTATGTTATTTTCTATTACTTTTTTTCCTTCTTGACGTCTAGTATGTTATAAGCTCCCCTGATAGATTTATAATCATATTTTACTTTGCCTTATTTCCGGTTTATTTAAATACAGTTTCTCTACCTTTATCCAAAGTCAATTTACTTATGACTGCTCCTATCCCAAAATGACGTCCTAAGACTTGACGATTAATATATAAATTACTTGTCATTGGCTAGATGCACAAGAAGTGAGGAACCATAAGAAGAAAAGAAGTGGTGATTTCGAAAACGTCAAATATTAATTCTGTTTTGTATTTTTTTAACGCCAATGTGTTATAACCGTATCTATACTTGTCTAAGTTTTCGATGACCTTTTGTTTACATTCTGTAGATATCCCATTTAAAAGTTAACAATGAAGATATAAATAAACAAATACTCACTTCTTAATAACACAAAAAATCACAGACGTATGTCGCGAACGGGCGCTCTTTAGTAACTGGTTTTATTGAATGAGGAAAATCATGTTTGCATAATCGATACAAACGAACATTACAATCGATTATAATCGTGTATTTAATAATGAATGAAATAAAATGAATGAAATAAAGGTTTTATTATTATTATTAATTGTTGCATTTCGCCTCAAGAATGATTGAGAGTGGTTCAGGTTTGGATTTTGTTATCGGGTAGTGTTATCCTCCAACCCGCACTAGTCCAGCGTGGTGGATTAAGGCCTAAACCCTCTCAGTTGTAGAGGAGGCTCGTGCCTGCATGCACCTCTGCCTACCCCTTCAGGGAATACAGGCGTGAGTTTAAGTATGTATATTATAAATAACTCAAATTTTATTTTCATCGATTTGCCAACGAATAATCGGTATGTTCCGTATACTAGCACATCCCTAGCGACCGGTACTAAACCGGTTTCCGCATAAATATTAAATCACAATGGTTACGCATACCAAACACATGCGAAAGTGAAAATACCAGATCATTGTCAAGTCTTACATCCCACTGCGGCACGGGCCTCCTCTACTACTGAGAGGGTTTAGCCCAACACGCTGGCCTAGTGCGGGTTGGCGGACTACACACCTAAGAGATTCCTAACAACTTTTAGGTGTCCTGGTTTCTTTTGTTTTCTTTTGTCGTTATAGTGCGTGATAATTCATTGCTAGCGAAGTAATGATGGCCTTGAGGTTTAGGGGCATGGTCGAAAATCTTGACGGTCGCGGGTTCAAACCCCAGGCACACATCTCTGTCTTTTCCATATTATATGTGTGTATTCACAATGAATTATCACGTACTTTAATGGTGAAGGAAAACATCGTGAGGAATCCTGCACATCTAAAAGTTCTTTGGAATTTCTCAGGTGTGAAGTCCGCCAATCCGCACTAGGCCAGCTTGATGGACTAAAGCGTAAACCCTCTCAGTTGTAGAGGAGGCTTGTGCACAGCAGTACGACGTATATGGGCTGATGATGATGATTAAGAAAAATTGAATGCCCAGAAGAATAAGCGTTTCGAAGATTTTCTTTTTCGAAGTCTTTATTGTATTTTGTATTATAGAGACAATTTAAGCAAGTGTAATCTACAAAGTAATCTTAATTTATAATATTCAAACGATACTGATATTATAAAGATGAAAGGTTTGTATTTTTGTGTTTGTAACGAATGAACTCAAAGAACGAATGAAAGATGAATGATTTTTATCCCTGAGAATTGTAGTGTTATTGAGAACTAGCTGACCCGGCGAACTTCATTCCGCCTAACAGTCGATTTTTTTTTGCCTAAGTTACTCCTTATTACGTCAGCTACCTGCAAATTAAAGTCCCGTCAAAATTGGTCCACCCGTTTCAGAGATTAGCCGGAACAAACAAACAGACAAAAATTGTAAAAAACGTTATTTTGGTATATGTGCCGTGTATACATCCATATGCATTTATTAAAAAGCGGTTATTTCAATATTACAAACAGACACTCCAATTTTATTTATTTGTATAGAGTATAGATGAGCATGTAATGAAATTTGATATGGGGCTGGACCCAACCGCCAGTAATTAAATAAAACGCCTTACAATAAAAAATATATATAAAATTTAATCCACAGCCATAAAAATATCATTCAGTCCATTCAATTCTCTCCCGGCCAGACGGTTCGTTCAATCCAGTCTAGATAACTAGACACTCTTGAGAAGACTCCAGGACTGTTCTTCACGGCGCAGTATCTCCCGAAGGATACCACTCCCACCACGTGGAAGATGCATTGGTTTTCCTTTGACACGACTTGGAGGGGAGAGCCTGAATCACCCTGGAATTATAAAGATACATGAATGAATGAGTGAATCGACAGCTCCGTGCCGCAGTTGGCTAGACACCAACTTGCGAACGAGAGGCCGCCGGTTCGATCCCCGCACCGAGACAAATTTTTGTGTGATCTACGAATATTTCGGGTCTGGGTGTTTGTGAGACCGAAAAGTTTCTCGTAGTTTCTGATACTCACGACACAAGATTCGTATCTTAATGTGGGGTCAGAACTATGCATGGAAAAAAGAGAATGAATGAATGATTGATCGAACTAACGAACGTATGAATGAACGAATGAATGATAACATTTAAAATCAAAGGTATATATATATATATATATAAGAGCTAGAATGTAATCCAATCAATTTCGTTAATAATTGCTCTAAAAAGGCGATGACAATATGAAAACTCAAGAAAACAATTTGAAACTAACTAAATAAGTAATGATGTAGTGAAGTAAATAAGTAAGCAGTGATGGCCTCGAGGTTCAGGTGCGCGGTCGAGAATTTCGGCGGTCGCAGGTTCAAACCCCAGGCACACACCTCTGACTTTTCCAAGTTATGTGTGTATTCACAATGAATTATCACTTGCTTTAACGGTGAAGGAAAACATCGTGATAAAACCTGCACACCTACAAGTTCTTAGGAATTTCTTAGGTGTGTAGTCCGCCAACCCGCACTAGGCCAGCGTGGTGGACTAAAGCCTAAACCCTTAATTGTAGAGGAGGCCCGTGCCCAGCAGTGGGACGTATATGGGCTGATGATGATGATGATGAAATGAGTAATCTCTAAGTAGTATAGTAAGTAAGTAGTACTAAGTAGTCTAAAAATATATAGAGAGGATTGCTATAAAATATAATTGATTTCTGTTTACTATTATTTTCTGTCATTATAATAATAAGTGAACGAACAAATGACCGAACGAATGAATTTATTTATTTAAAACTTTATTGTACGCACAACACTAGAACTAAGGAGTACAGTAGTGTAGAAAAGTACAATGGGCGGCCTTATCGCACCAGGCGATCTCTTACAGGCAACCTGGGATGGAGATGCAGGAAGAGAAATGAAAGGTAGTCGAAGTGTACTGGTTAAATTAAAAGACATCAATAATGGTAAAACATATCGTGAAAAAATAATAATAAAAATAAAAACATATAAATAAATATTCATATATATACTTAAACATAAATACATACACACTAACTTACAAGACATGCCTTCAATTAGCAGGACAAGTAATATCTTTAAGCAGTTTTTTAAAAGATGACAATGACTTAGCTCTTCTTATTGTCACTGGAAGTGAGTTCCATAGTCTAATAGCTTTGATGGTGATGGAACTGTCCATAAAAATTGTAGAGTGCACTGGCGTTTTAATGTATGAATACCTGACAAGTGTCCTTCCCTCCGCGCAGCTCCCCCGCGCACATCTGACTTGACGTGAAGCCCGGCCATTTTGTTTGCCGTTGAAAGTTCTTCAGCAGTGCATCGCAACGGTTATTCTCCAATAAAGATAGTGAAACCTTCATTAATTCTTTAGCCGTTTCTTTTGTATCTGGAATAATAGACAAGATGTAGATGAGTACACACTTCGAACCCTGAAGGGCAGTGTCGGTGCTTCCATAGAAGCCCAAAAGCGTTACACGTTAATTGTGTAATGTCTAGTTAACAGGGATGTTATGGAGCTCCGTAACCGTAACCGAAACTATCGGATATCCGAAATAAAAATATATCCGTAACCGTAACCGTATCCGTTTCAGAAGTTTCGGATAGTTTAAGAAAGTCTTGTGTTAAGTACAAAACTGATTTTTATATGAGTAGACAAAAAGCGACCAATATCGACTTTAATTTAGACATCTTTTTATCAAGGTAATGTAGATTGTGCAAAATGTAAACATTGTAATAAAAACTTTTCTTACAAGAGTGTCGAAAACAGTTGTATTTTACTTCAATCTGATATCCGTAACCGAAACTATCCGAAACTAGCGGATAATCCGAAATAATTACATATCCGTAACCGTATCCGAAACCGATATAATTTAATTCCTATATAACTATATCCGTATCCAGATCCGAAATATCATATCCATAACATCCCTACTAGTTAATAATTTATTGTGGGGTCAGGATATTCTCATTTCCTGCCCTGTGGCAAGGGGGCGTTAGAATCCCACCACGGTATCCCCTGCCTGTCGTAAAAGACGACTCAAAGGGGCCCTTGGGGTCGCTGGGCGCACTGCGGGGGCGGCGCGCCCTCACTGAAAGTGACCCCGAGAGGGGCGGCGGCACTGTGGCCTGTGTACGTCGCGGGCGCCCATCAACAACCCGGGCGCCCGAACCAAGCTAGTGGGGGTGCAACTGCGCCCCCTACACACTCCGAGACGGCCGAGACAAATACGTCTCGGAGGCGCACCGGGCGGCTGCGGCATTACGGTTGGCGCTTCTCGCTAACGTACCGTGGTCGCCCCACTCGGCGCGGAGATGGCCACCGGGGGGTTTTGGTCGGTATGCCGGTTTAGGGATATTGTTAGGGACCCAGCCCGGCACTAACATCTGCGCGGACATGACGTCGCCGCGCGCCGGGCTGGAAGACCGGTGACCCCGACATACGCTTCCCGCCCGCCCTCCCCCGGGGCTGGCGGGAAGTAGAGCCATAAACAGCTTTCCCCTCGAGAACAAAAAAAAAAAAAAAAGGATATTCTCATTTATACGTCAAATTGCTTTTGTTAAATAAACATTTAAAGCTTAAAAATCATTATTCGGAATTTTTCAAACTAGCAGCTTCAGCCGGCATCGCATTATGCATATATAGAATTATCACGTACTTTAACGGTGAAGGAAAACATAGTGAGGAAACCCGGACACCTATAAGTTCTTAGAAATTTATTAGGTGTTTCCATTAACCCGCACTAGGCCAGCGTGGACTAACTAAACCCTCTCAGTTGTAGAGGAGGCCCGTGCCCAGCAGTGGGATGTATATGATGATGACTTACCGTCGTTAGTAACGCCCCATCCAATAGCCAGGGCTTGTTTACGCCCCTCAAAATTGGGGCTGGACCAGAGACAAGCTGGTCGAATCGCGTTCCCCAATTTAGCGCTCGAAGCCATCTCGATTAGAGCTATGTCGTTGTACACGAGTGGCGGTTTGTATTCCGGGTGAGGTATCATTCTCTTAATTGGTAGCTGTGAAGGAAAAATATTTGGAAATAAATAAGATTGGAGAAGTCGTGATGGCCTCGAGGCGGTCGAGAATCTCGGCGGTCGCGGCTTCAAACCCCAGCCACACACCTCTGATTTTTCCAAGTCATGTGTGTATTCATAATGAATTATCACTTACTTTAACGGTGAAGGAAAACATCGTGATGAAAGCTGCACACTTAAAAGTTCTTAGGAATTTCTTAGGTGTGTAGTCTGCAAATCCGCACTAGGCCAGCGTGGTGGACCAAGGCTCTCAGTTGTAGAGGAGGCCCGTGCCCAGCAGTATGACGTATATGGGCTGATGATGATGATCATGTACTTACGTCTACAGGATTAGCTCCATCGTTGACTGAAGGGTCTATGTTATGCTCTCCAAGTCTGATCACAACCGGTGGCGTATTCCTGAACGTCTGACAATGCCCTGCTGTGAGCACGAAATTCCGGCTGATTAGGGCTCCACCGCACGGGAACATGAGCCCTTCGTCTACAGACCAGCCTATTGCAGCCTGGAAAAATAGTCAGACCTGTATTTGAGAAGGGACTGCCCGTGCATTCCACAACTTTCATTGACAACTCTTTTACCGTTGAGGCTGTTCGGTTGTGGAATGTACTCCCAATTCAAGTACATTCATTTTTTAGTCGATTTTTCTATAAAAGCGTATTTAGTTTTTTTTCTAATTTAAGTTCAACTTCTTTATCGACGCATGAGAGAAATTGGTCTTGACGCAGTCACTCCTTGACGCAGACACTCCGGATCTCAGGTAAACAAAAATCGCTAATCCTGATTATCCTACTAAGGATAACGGGTCAAACTATTTAAAATATTGAATTGTCATCGGACCTTAGTAAGGATGCCAAATTTCGAGTTAATCCGATGTTTTGAAGGGGGTCAAAATCATGTTCAAAGATTCCGTTACATACCTACATACTAACATAGCAACATACTAACATACGTATGAAACTAATATAAAGCGTATAATAATGCTTCGGTCGCTTATTCTTATGTATACATGTACGTATGTATCAGTGTCGGTACTTCAATAGAAGCCTAAAGATTATTATTCGGAATTTTGTAAGGCAAGCTGGGCTTTTGGGCTTCTATGGAAGTACCGCCACTGGTATGTATACATATGGTTGTATGTTTATATGTTTGTAACAATAACACTTAGCCTGACCGAGAATCTAACACAGAACCTCTAGGTAGCACGATGCATATTTTATCCTTATTAGAAACTAGCTTTTGCCCGCGACTCCGTCCGCGTAGACTACAGCGTTGGGTTCAGAAAGAAAATAAGTTGTAGCCTTTGATTGAAGAAATTCATTTTTTTTTAACTGAAATGTTAATAATCTTATATAGCCTGCATCTCAAAATCCTTCCTTAGGGGATGCCTACGTCATAGTAGCTTTATGCATGCAAAGTCTTGGGCCGATCGGTTTAAAATTGACAAAGTTTCATACAAACTTTCATCCCCTATTTTATCCTCTTGGGGGTAGAATTAATCAAAATCCTTTCTTAGCGGATGCCTACGTACGTACATCACTATGTCACTCAGTCAGTCATCTTTGAGTTATATGTATTTTTAGAAATAACTTCTACTATTAATTAAAAAAATAATCACAACAACAAAATAATATATTTCTAGTTATTATTTCTTATAATTTATAATTCTATGGTAAGTATTATCAAACAGTAAATCAAATATAATTTAAATTATTCTATCATGAACCGACAAGAGTTTCCCTAAAGATGTGAACGCTGTGAGTGTCTCCGCAAAAGTGGCCATAGTCTGCGCGTAGTCACCACTTATAACGGCGCCCCTCCTGCGCCAGTTCTGTGACGTCATCGATCATGCCACTGTCGCTAGACCACGAAGCCACGCCCCCTTTGACTAATTCGATGCTAATACGGCCTCTCCTTTTTTTTTTTTTTTTTTTTTTTTTTTTTTTGAGGGGAAAGCTGTTTATGGCTCTACTTCCCGCCAGCCCCGGGGGAGGGGGGGGCGGGAAGCGTATGTCGGGGTCACCGGTCTTCCAGCCCGGCGCGCGGCGACGTCATGTCCGCGCAGATGTTAGTGCCGGGCTGGGTCCCTAACAAAATTCCCTAAACCGGCATACCGACCAAAACCCCCCGGTGGCCATCTCCGCGCCGAGTGGGGCGACCGCGGTACGTTGGCGAGAGGCGCCAACCGTAATGCCGCAGCCGCCCGGTGCGCCTCCGAGACGTTAATGTCTCGGCCGTCTCGGAGTATGTAGGGGGCGCAGTTGCACCCCCACTAGCTTGGTTCGGGCGCCCCGGTTGTGAATGGGCGCCCGCGACGTACACAGGCCACAATGCCGCCGCCCCTCTCGGGGTCACTTTCAGTGAGGACGCGCCGCCCCCACAGCGCGCCCAGCGACCCCAAGGGCCCCTTTGAGTCGCCTTTTACGACAGGCAGGGGATACCGTGGTGGGATTCTAACGCCCCCTTGCCACAGGGCAGGGCGCCGGGTCTAGTTATCTCTGTCGACCCGGCGCCTCCTTCTCTGACGTCTTTGGCGGGCGGGATCGTTGATCTCTCGATCCCGCTCCGCGCTCTCCTTCTGCGACATGACGTGCTCGCAGAAGGAGAGCATCGCTCGCCACGACCTCGGACTCCCGACCATTGAAGATACGACGGCCGGGAGCGAGAGGTCGCCACCAACAATAGCGCGGAGAGCGCTGCGCTCCGTCTCCCAGGCTGGACACTCTTGTAGTGTGTGCTGGGCTGTGTCGTCCGGGCAGTTGTCACAGTGGTGACACACGGCCGACTCCTCCTTCAGAGCCACCCGACACAGGTAGTGGCCGAAGCATCCGTGCCCCGACAATACCTGCGTCAGGCGAAACGTCGCCGCACCGTGGCGCCTGTCCACCCACTGGTCGAGGACAGGACGCACTGCCTCGACGGTCCTAGCACCAGCACTGACGCATGAACGTCCTCGTTCATTTCGGAGTTGGATCCATGTGCCGCATCTCCCGCTGTGGTCGATCCGTCCTCCACACAAACGCTGGAGTTGTCCTGATCTGGCACTTCGGTCGGACCGTCAGAACAGGCATCATCATCAGCTGGAGATTTAAACAGTGTGATTAATAGAGCTGCACGAATATAAAAACTTACGTTAAATTTCTAGCTATAACACAACATAAGTATATAAGAACAAGCATAAGTTTATAGCCATAAAACAACCAAATACATAAGCAACCACCAGTTAATATACATGTGAACACATACAGGTGAATAGCATTCCAATGTGTATTTGCAACGTGTTGGCTGTTGAGCTAGGTTATATGTGTAGAATGACATGTCCAAGTTATCATGTCGGTGTGTAGTGACAGAGTATAGTAAAGTTGATATGGCAAAGTTATCACATCAACTTATACGACATGACTCAGTTAACATGTCCACATAAGTGAGATATGACTCAGTTAACATATCCACATAAAGATATGACACAGTTAACATATCCTTTTTCACATGTAGCATGACTCAAGTTAACATGCCACCACACAAGTGAGATATGACTCAGTTAACATATCCACATAAAGATATGACACTGTTAACATATCCTTTTTCACATGTAGCATGACTCAAGTTAACATGCCACCACTGTCACAAAAGCAATAAGTCAAGAGCACAACTAACTATTAAAGAAGGCTGCACATGACTCAGGAGACCATTCTCCTCACCACGATACCATATGTTCAGCAGCGGCTCGGGTGATCTTGCCACAGGCACCTCCAAGGAGCCGCAGTTCGTAGCGATCATGGGGCAGTACTCTTACTACGCGGTATGTACCGCTCATTTCAGAGTCCAACTTGCCACTCATCTGTGCTGCTTTTGCGACAAACACTAAGTCATTTACTTTAAAACTGCGACAAGCCTTTCGACGTTTGTTTACATAGGCATCCTGTTTCTCTTTATTTTGCTGAAGCCTTTCGACAGCCAGTTGACGGCGTATTTCGCATAGCTCCATGATTTGGACTATGGTTGTCAAGAGCAACATCGCATATGAGAGACCTTATCACAGGTGTTGTGTCATCGATACCAATGAGTAATTGCATGGGCGAAGCTTGAGTGGTCTTATGTTTAGTACAGTTAAGGACAAGTTGAATCTTCCAAAGGGAGTCAGACCATTGACTGCCCTTATTATCAGCCTCAACTCTGATCATATTTAAGACCGTTCGACAATAACGCTCCACTTGGCCGTTTTCAATGTGCATCTCGGGAGTAATATAATGAATTTGACTACCCACATTAAATGCCCACTTACGAAAATGAATACTGTCAAACATGCGACCTCGGTCACATACAATTAATTTAGGTGATCCAAACAGCGATATAGTGTCAGTCATAACTCGAGTCAGTTCATTTGTATCTTGACGTTTAATTGCGTACAAAAGACAAAATTTTGAAAAGGCGTCAACAACAATAAAAATGAATTTAAAACAATTTGACTCGGGGATAATACCTAATACATCTACATGAATAGTACAAAATGGAGAATCGGGCTTAACCCAAGATGATATTGGTTGGTGAGAAGCTCTAGGTACTCGCTTTGAAGATATACAAATCGAACAATGTCCTATGTATTTTTTTACAAAACATCTTAATCCGGGGAACCAAAAGTGACGTAATATAAGATCTAAAGTTTTATCATAACCTGCAATGTATTGCCGAAAATAACCAGCCAAACCAAGCAACTGTCTCACTTGCTTGACATTCGTAGGAACTGGTGCGTGTACAAGTGCCTGTACCTTTCTATCACTCGGCCTAACCTGACCACGCGTAATTTTACGGCCTAAATACTCAATCTCAGTTGCTACAAATGTGCTTTTCTTGAAATTAATTGAAAATCCTGCTACTGTCAAAATTTTCATGACATTTTGCAAATCCGATATAGCTTCATCTATCGAGTTTGACATTATGCATACGTCATCAACATAAACTAATACCTTGCCAGAATCGATAAATGTCCGTAATGTTCTTGTTTTTTTTTTTTTTTGTATACTATTGGAGCATTAGTTAATCCGTAAGGCATTTTGAGAAATTCAAAATGTCCTTCTGGCGTTACAAACCCGGTTTTAGGTATGGAATCGCTATCGAGGCGAATTTGATAAAATCCAGTTGCCATATTAATACAGGAGTAGTATTTATGTTTACGCACTCTAATCTTTTCGTCCAGGGACAGCTTATATGGTCTATAGTGAATCGGTACCTCGCTAGTCAATTTAATGTGCATACTACCCGTGTTAACGGTCGATACTGCAGTTCCTACTATCAAATTGTCCCTAAACTCCGCAATAACGGATAACAGTTTTTCGCGCTGAGTGCCTTCAAGCGGTGTACTAATAGGCGGGTAATTACACAGCTGGACATGAAATACTTTGTTCGTACTTGCTAATCTATCAACACGAGTTAAACGTTGTTGCTTATTAACTCGTATATACGCAACACCTTCGCGATTCAAAACATCGGTGCCTATAATTACGGGTACATTCATACATGTATCTAATACAACAAGAAAATCAACTTCTAAAGAGATATCGTTAAATTCAATCACAAGGGTAACATAACTAGTAGATTCTACATTTTGACTACCAATACCACGTAAAAGTTGGTAGGTCGGTATCTGATGACAATTAAAATATTTAAGTAACGCTGACGATATCAAAGAAACGCGAGATTCACTATTTATCAGCACATCAGTAGGTACATTTTATATTACCCTCTAATTCATGACAAAAGTTTACTTTCTATTTCCGCGTTTCTAACCGTTGTTTTGTAAAACAAACACTTACGTCGTGTCCCGGTTTCTTACAGAAAGAACATGTTTGCCGTGTTTTTTGTACACTGGTATCAGTATTCGAATCACTGTTATTTAATGAACTATCTCTAGAACGCTTAGAACATGCTCTTTGTGTATGTCCTACCTCATTACAATTAAAACATTTTACTTTAGAGCCGTTATTAAAAAATGAACGTTTTAGAACGTTACGATCAATGTTATTTCGTACATTGCGCACAGAATCATGGGAAGTCGAAGGCTTTACGTAAATTGATAAGAATTCCACTAAATCTTTAGGTAACAGTTTGGAATTTGTAGCGGCTGCACGAATCTGTGGGTCCGTTATACCACGTATAATAATGGCAACTATTAATTCATCACTCAAACCTTTCACAATGTTTAATCGTAATAATGACCGCCTCGCATAATCAGCATACGTGGTATAACGATCAGAGTTCGTGGACATCACATCAAAGAGAATGCCAGCGATATCGATTCTTCGAGAACACAGCGGTTTAAATTCAACTTTAAAATTCGTCCAACTGCGATCGCTCGTTATCCATTCCTGAAGCCAGGACCTGGCGTCGCCTTTTAGACAACCAGCGATTCTAGATAAACACTCGTTATCGTCCCACCCGTTTATATCGCGAGCCCTGTCGACTTCATTACACCAAGAATCGATATCATTAACACTTGGATCAAAGTTGGATATATAAAAATGGTTTGATCTTACTTTAGACAATGCGCTCAATGCTCCGATGATCCTGTCTGCAGTGTCGAAGCCCGAGGCCCCGGTTGCCCCAGTGCAACTTGTGCTTGCACGAGACTCCGGCGGCGGAGGAGGTGTCGGTGACGGGACGGTTTCCCTAGTCACCACGGCGTCCGGACTCGCCTCGCCACCAGCCAGAGATAGTTGTTGGGATTGCGGACCACGTACAGCGTTCACACAATTCGTATTCTCCAAAGCAGTTAAACGAGCCAAAATAATTCCGAGTTGATTCTCAATATTATTTACAACGGTATTTCTTGTACCTCTGTTTCTAGTTACGCGTCTATCGGCCATACTTAATGAACAATAAAAAATCAAGAAATACAAACTTATTAATAATCGGGTATTAATTTTAACAACGAAATAAAGTACAAAAGAAAATCAAAAACACATTAAATGTTAATAAGATTACTTGTCAGGTAGTGGCAGAAGCGAGTAGGACTGTCGAGTCCTATCCCACTTCTGATTTTAGAAATAACTTCTACTATTAATTAAAAAAATAATCACAACAACAAAATAATATATTTCTAGTTATTATTTCTTATAATTTATAATTCTATGGTAAGTATTATCAAACAGTAAATCAAATATAATTTAAATTATTCTATCATGAACCGACAAGAGTTTCCCTAAAGATGTGAACGCTGTGAGTGTCTCCGCAAAAGTGGCCATAGTCTGCGCGTAGTCACCACTTATAACGGCGCCCCTCCTGCGCCAGTTCTGTGACGTCATCGATCATGCCACTGTCGCTAGACCACGAAGCCACGCCCCCTTTGACTAATTCGATGCTAATAGTATATATTTAGATCTTCGGATTAAAAGTAATATTTGACAGCCCCGTGGCGCAGTTGGCTAGACACCAGCTTGTGAAACGAGAGGCCGCGTCGATCCCCGCAGAGACAAATTTTCTTTTTATGGGAAAGCAGGCAAACGAGCAAGTGAGCCACCTGATGTGAAGTGGTCAGCACCGCCCATGAACACCCATAATACCAGAGGAATCATCGGTGCGTTGCCGGCCTTTTGTTTGTGTGATCCAATAATATGACTGCCTCGTGGTCTCGCGGTATTTGCCGTGCGATCTAGAGGTCCTGGGTTCGATTCCCGGGTCGGGCAAAGTGTTATTGGGTTTTTACATTAGGAAATTCTCAGTAGCAACACGGAGTCTGGAATTATGCCCGAAAAACGGCAATAGGAACCCCCCTACGTGGGACTGATATATACCTGGCGTAATGTGGGTGCAGAAATGCACCTCTGCCTACCCCTTCGGGTAATATAGGCGTGAGGTTATGTTTGTATGTATGTAATCCACTAATATTTGTTTCGTGTATGTTTCTCGTAGAAGTCTCTCGTAGTTTCTGATACACGACTTGTATCTTCGTCAGAACTATAATATATGTGGCAACCCGGTATGTTTCCCAACCCGGCCGGGCCCGGCCGGGTTTGTTAGCGATGAAACCTTTAAAGTATTTTATGAAAATTTTCTATATATAAATGGAAAAGACATTGATGCAAGGTTAATATTCATTTCAAAATGGCTTATGGACAATTATCACAATAATTAATCTAAAAAAAAAGATTACTTTGACTTATGAACGGAAAAGTTAAATTAGTATTAGTAATTATTCATTTTTATAAGTTTAAACAAGCAGGTCTTTCTCTTTACTCCTTATCGTGTCTATTTGAAAACATTGTATTATAATAAGAAACTAATAACGCAGCTTAAAGTACTAAAAGTGTCATAACAACTTAAATTAGATAGATAAATAAAGCATGGTAGCTTTGGTATAAACAAAACAAATTCTTATTTGCTAAAAGTAATGTATGTATTATGTTTTTTCTTAAACTTTGGCTATTAATGTTATTATTACTAATTGAGCAAATAGCGAAATCTTATTGGCTAGGCTGTACTGTAACTACAAACAACCAAACTTGTTTAGTCTTAACTTACAAAATGTAACGTAAAATTGGTTACGATACATAGGCTTCACAAGTATAATATAACAAAACAAAAAGTAACAATTATTTTTCAGTCTGAAAGAATGACTGATACGAGTATTTTACAGCAGTAACTACTAAGAGTAGGCGCTCCCGTGCCGCGATTTACTTATCGGGTCCGCTGACCGGGCCCGGTAAGAATGGCCGGGCCCGGTGGGTGCGTAAAAGGGCAATCTCTAATGTGACTGTTGGGTGTATTTTACTTACCATATGCGGAAATTCTCCCAGTTTCGCCTTTTCACCTCCGATGATCAGTTGTGTGTCCAAATAATCACACTTGGCTGACACAATTTCATGTGTTCCTGTGTTTAGTGGCACGTAGCTCACTGTACTGACGACACTTCGGCTATACTCTTCACATTCTGGAAAAAAAATTCTTCGTAAAACTATTATGTGACATAAATAAACAAATACTGACTGAAATATTGACTGTCTCGCGGTACAAGTATGTGCCGTACGATCTAGAGGTCCTGGGTTCGATTCCCGGTCGGGCAAAGTGTTATTGAGTATTTATATTAACTAATAACTACACACATACATAAACTCACGCCTGGATTCCCCGAAGGGATAGGCAGAGGTGCATTTCTGCACACACATTTTGCCAGATATGTATCAGTCCCACGTAAAAGGGGGCGAGCCTATTGCCGTTTTTCGGGAATATTTCCAGACTCCGTGCTGTTACCGAGAATTTCCTAATGGTAATCCCAATAATACTTTGCCCGACCCGGGAATCGAACCCAGGACCTCTAGATCGCACGGTACATACTTGTACCGCGAGACCAAGAGGCAATCTATTAAACAATTCTAACCTTACTAATATTATAAATGCGAAAGTAACTCTGTCGGTCTGTCTGTCTCGCTTTCCTGCTAAAACTACTGAACCGATTTAAATGAAATTTGATACACAGATAGTTCAGATCCTGAGAAAGGACATAGGCTACTTTTTATCCCGGAAAAAAGGCTTTAAGGGGTTGAAAGGGGGGATGAAAGGTTGTATGGAAGTATTGTCATTTTTAAAGCTAGAAGCTTGAAACTTATTTTTTAGGCTGTTGATAATATATAAATCAATATGACAATAAAAGTTTGTAAAAAAATGTACCTTTAAGGGGGTAAAATAAAAATAGGGGTGAGTTTGTGTGAAAATTCGTCATTTTTGAAGCTAGAATGATGAAACGACGTGTAGACGACTGTAGCTATGTATATTTAACTATATGTCTGTTATGCTTTCACGCCTAAATCATTTGACCGATGTAAACGATTTTTGATATGGACATAAATGGGACTCTGGAGTAAAATAGACTACAACTTATTTTCTTTCTGAACCCAACCCTGTAGTCTACGCGGACGGAGTCGCGGACAAAAGCTAGTAGACTATATTTTGTATGGGGACGAGTGTCGCCGCTTGTCTGTCACCTGTTCATTCTACCTCCTACTTACTTCTATCGCTCACCCTTTTGGCTGTATTGCCATTGCTCCACACTGGGAGTTCCCTGAAAATTAACCACATATATAATATATATATGTCACCGTAAAATTGTAAACACCGTTAGATTATAATCTATCTAGCGAGATTGTAAACCGTAATGGATATAAACGCACCTCGCGCGCTGATTGGTTGAATACTAACCTTTATTTTTATAATTTTTTTTCCGCGGGGAAAATCCATTTACGGACCATCCCGCCTCCGGAGGGGCGAGGGTGTGTCGGACTCACCGGCGCCTTCCGACCCAGCATAGATGTTACCGCCCGTAGTTGTTGCGGGTGGCCGCTGGGCCGGGTCCCTACCAAAAAACAATGCCCCGTGATACCGACTAAAAACCCTGACGGCCACCATCAGCGCATTCAACGAGACGGCCCCGGTATACCCTGAAGCCAGAGCTATGGATTGGACCGGGACCGCCTCTGCGCGGAGCCAAGAGGCACACCAAAATATATTTATTTATTTATGCTTTATATACATTGTATAAAGGCGGACTTAATGCCTAAGGCATTATCTACCAGTCAACCTTGGGGTGATGCAGAGAAAAAATATTAATGAATAGGTGCATAAAATATAAATTGTCATGATTAAAAATATATAATATAAATATATTTAAATAGACCATTACATAAACATATATACATAAAATACATATATATATATATACTATAATGCTATTTATATAAGTATAAAATATAAATACATACACATATATACAAATATAATACATACAAGGTAAGGACGGCGGCCCCCGAGGTGTTAACAACGAAATGACACGTTCGCGGAAGGAGAGCATAGCTCCTATCGTAACCTAACTCTATGGATATAGAATGGTCTACTGTAAGGCCGACCAATCAGGGACAGCCTTCGAATAATAACACGTTCCAGTGTAAGCAGTTCACAATCTTTCGACAGTTTACAATCTCGCTAGATAGATTATAATCTAACGGTGTTTACAATTTTACGGTGACATATACACGTAGGTATATTTAGTCGTCATGATAGCCTCGAGGTTTAGACACGCGGTCGAGAATCTCGGTGCTCGCGGGTTCAAACCCCAGGCACCTCTGACTTTTCCAAGTTATGTGTGTATTCACAATGAATTATCACGTACTTTAACGGTGAAGGAAAACATCGTGATGAAAACTGCACACATAAAAGTTCTTAGGAATATCGTTGGTGTATAGTCCGCCAAACCGCACTAGGCCAGCGTGGTGGACTAAGGCCTAAGCCCTCTCAGTTGTAGAGCAGGCCCGTGCCCAGCAGTGGGACGTATATGGGCTGATGATGATATCTTTCGAGGGTAGACAAGATATTTTGCCAACTGTTTTAAGTTACACATAATAAAGCTTTTTGGCATTTTTGCATGACCTGGGATCGAACCCGGGACATCTCGATCGCAAAATTTTATTATATTATTATATGCTTAATCAACGGTTAATACTACGCATTATTATCCCACAACGAAGTAGGATTGCGTTGATACACAAATCTGATTAATTAGAGTACTTGTACTACATATTATGTACATCCTACATCATCGTGGGATAAGAAATTACTTACTCAGTGGGTTTCACAACGTTCAGAAACGAACTGTCGTCTAAGCAGCAAACCGTTGTGGGATTGAAGGCGCTGTACGCGCAAAAAGTTGGCGCGATTCCATTACCTCTGCAAAAAGTCATTATTGTTATTTGATAGCTTGTGAAACGATCATAGGTTCTATTCCCGCACCGAGACAAACGTTTCCCTCTCAATGGTAGAGGACGTGTCCAGCAGTGGGACGTATATTGGCTGACTAGCTTTTGTTCGCGACTTCGTCCGCGTAGACTACAGGGTTGGGTACAGGGTTGGCCTACGTCATAGTAGCTTTATGCGTGCAAAGTCTCAGCCCGATCGGTTTAAAATTGACAAAGTTTCATACAAACTTACATCCCCTATTTTATCCCCATGAGGGTAGAATTAATCAAAATCCTTTCTTAGCGGATGCCTACGTCATAGTAGCTTTATGCATGCAAAGTCTCAACCCGATCGGTTTAAAATTGACAAAGTTTCATACAAACTTTCATCCCCTATTTTATCCCCATGAGGGTAGAATTAATCAAAATCCTTTCTTAGCGGATGCCTACGTCATAACATCTGCATGCCAAATTTCAGCCCGATCCGTCCAGTGGTTTGGGCTGTGCGTTGATAGACCACTATGTCAGTCAGTCAGTCACCTTTGAGTTATATATATTTAGATGATGATGATGATGAAATCTCTTGCAATTAGATTCCACTGATAAAAGTGTTTCTTTTGTTTAGGCTTCATCATCATCATCATCATCATCATCATCATCAGCCCATATACATACGTCCCACTGCTGGGCACGGGCCTCCTCTACCATTGAGAGGGTTTAGGCCTTAGTTTAGGCTTACATTGTAATTAATACATTATGAATTTTATTTTACATGCATACATAACCTCACGCCTGTATTCCCCGAAAGGGTAGGCAGAGGTGCATTTCTGCACCCAAATTTCGCCAGGTATGTATCAGTCCCACGTAATAGGAGGCGAGCCTATTGCCGTATTTCGGGCACAATTCCAGACTCCGTGCTGCTACTGAGAATTTCCTAATGGAAGAACCCAATAACACTTTGCCCGACCCGGGGTTCGAACCCAGGACCTCTGGATCGCACGGCACATGTGCTGCGAGACCACGAGGCAGTAACTGAATCTTAATTATGTAACTGTTTAATGGATTTAAAAAAGTTTTTAAATCCATTAGTCTTTATTTAACAAAATCAATTTGACAAAGCAGTGATGGCCTCGAGGTTTAGGCGCACGGTCGAGAATCTCTACGGTCGCGATTTCAAACCCCAGGCACACACCTCTAACTTTTCCAAGTTATGTGTGTATTCCAAATTTTTTCATGTACTTTAACGGTGAAGGAAAACATCGTGATGAAACCTGCACACCTAAAAGTTCTTAGGAATTTCTTAGATGTGTATTTCGCCAACCCGCACTAGGCCAGCGTGGTGGACTAAGGCCTAAACCCTCTCGATTGTAGAGGAGGCCCGTGCAACAGAAGAACGTATATGGGCTGATGATGATGATAGTACTTGAAATTCATTTTGTAGATAATATAAAAATAATTTTATCGTAACTACCATACAACCCCCTCCCCCGGCTTAGTGCGTACGTAATACTTGATCGACCCCTCTGATGCCTTGGTCTTGTCAATGCGAAAACTTGTACAACTTACTGAGAAGCCTGCTTTGCCGATTGACAGTTCTGGATTGGGGCGCAAACCCCCACTGTTCCAGTATAGCCATCCACACAACTATCGCCAACTGAAAAAAAAACAACAGTCATATACATAGTTCTGACAACTAACATCATCATCAGCCCAAATACGTGCCACTGCTGGGCACGGGCCTCCTCTACAACTGAGAGGGTTTAGACCTTAGTCCACCACGCTGGCCTAGTGCGGGTTGGCGGACTACACACCTAACAAATTCCTAAGAACTTTTAGGTGTGCAGGTTTTATCACGATGTTTTCCTTCACCGTTAAAGCAAGTGATAATTCATTGTGAATACACACATAACTTCGAAAAGTCAGAGGTGTGTGCCTGGGGTTTGAACCTGCGACCGCCGAAATTCTCGACCGCGCGCCTAAACCTCGAGGCCATCACTGCTTAACTAACATACAACTACAACAACTAACATACAAGATACTATATCCATACAAAAAATCATACAAATCGGTCAAATATTATTACAGAACATCTGTATAAGATTAGAAGGGAAATAGCCAGTATTTTGTATGGGGACGAGTGTCGCCGCTTGTCTGTCACCTGTTCATTCTACTACGATCGCACGACCAATGATAAACATTTCAAACAAACATGAAGGGCTGCTATTGGTTGTCACACATTTATAAAAGTGTTGATATTACACGCAAGCCGAATTACTAAGAAGCGTGTGTGTCAAACATATGATAGTGTAATCGTAGGTTCGGCACGCTCGGCATGCTCACATTTCCTTCTAGTCTTATTCAACTGTTCTGTGATTATTATTAAGTATAGATAGTGTGAATATGATCGTTATATATATTTACTATAAAACAGTTTTATTCTGTAGATAGTCTTAAATCTAGCTATTAATTAGAAAATTAGAAAATTAACAGTCACATTAATAGTTCTGACCCCACACTAGGATACAAGTCCTGTGTCGTGGGTATCAGAAACTACGAGAGACTTTTCGCTCTCACAAACACCCAGACCCGAAACAAATACTTGTGGATCACACAAACATTTGTCTCGGTGCGGGGATCGAACCCGCGGCCTCTCTTTTCGCAAGCTGGTGTCTAGCCAACTGCTCCACGGGGCTATATAATATATATTTTTACCTTTGCTTTGGCATTTCACAGATAAAGCTATGAATACGGCCAAAAAAACAGTTTCTTTAAACATTTTGTTCTTCAATTCTGCTTATAGTCTGAAAAGAAAAGAAAAACCCATTTTGAAACATTCTTTATTGGTGCTCCGCTCGTATTGGTCTTGGCATGATATACGTCCCACTGCTGGGCACGGGCCTCCTCCATAACTTAGTCTCTCTTAGTCCACCACGCTGGCCTAGTGCGTGTTGGCGGACTACACACCTGAGAAATTTCTAAGAACTTAGACGTACAGTTTTCCTCACTTTTCCTTCGCCGTTTAAGTAACACGTTTTTCGGGTTTTCAATCATGGTGAAAGGATGACCGTGCCGGCATTTTTTGGCCGGTTTGTCGCGGTCGGTCCTTTGATCACCATGGCATTAGTCCCCCAAACTTCTTCACAAGAAAGGTGAAGAGGTATTCGACCGGCATGATTGTGTCGACCAACGGGAGATCATCATCTCTCGCTGGTCGGCACTTTTTCTGGACTCCATTACGCTTACCATCAGGTGCAATGGGGTCACTTTGCCATGCCAATATATAAAAAAAAAGTTAAAGAAAATTTATCGCTACTTTTTTATTAAAATTAAGTAAGTTCCTTATAAAATCCATATTCCACATATGTAAATAAACAAAAGTTGAATGACATTTGAAACCAGATTTAAGAGGAAAACGCGTATTCAGCGGTCATTCGGAATCTCTCAACATACAATATACTTGCATCTCTGTTATCGATAAACCATAAATAAAAAGTGTGAATATTTTGGAATGGTTAGGGCAGGGCTTCCCAAACTTTTTCGTACTGTGACTCCCACGACAATGCTACGCCTCTCAACTCAGCCCCCAAAAATACATATTAATTTTAGTACTCGTATAAGCCTAGTAACAGGTTATCATAAAAACACTATTTGGACATTTATATTTTTTTTTAGAAAATAAGAACTAAATCAAATAAAATCTTTAATGCAGCAATGTTGATAGCACGATATTCATGAGAAGCTGATCTCCAAAATTCAAAAAGTTTGTCCGTGTCGAATCAAAGCTTTAGGCTGGAATCACAGGATAATTCTATTAGTTGTTCTTCTTTCCCAGTCATTGTACTCGGTCGCATGACGCATCGACATCCGATGCCCCTGGGACCAGTTTGGGAAGCCCTTGGTTAGGGAATCATTTCGCACGAATTGCTTTATCAGTATAAAAGTATCATTTACGTGGTAAAATACAATATTTATTGCGCTATCGTGCACAAACACGACAACGCGACAACATCATCATCATCAGCCCAAATACGTCCCACTGCTGGGCACGGGCCTCCTCTACAACTGAGAGTGTTTAGGCCTTAGTCCACCACGTCTAACAAGGTCTATTTTATCTTATATCTTTAAATGAGCAATACTTGTATATATATAGATATATATTTATATAATTGGAATCTCGGAATCGGCTCCAACGATTTTCATAAAATTTAGTATATAGGGGGTTTCGGGGGCGATAAATCGATCTAGCTAGGAATCATTTTTAGAAAATGTCATTTGGAAGAAAAATAACAAGAAGGAGGCGTTTGAGTAGACTCTTCCTGACATCTATTGGCGAATAATAATACTATTTTATGTGAGCAACTAATTGCTTTAACGACACAACAGCAGATGGCGTTGTTAAGTAACATTATTAATATTTCATCATTTTATTAGTAATTCTTACTTAAATATAATTTCCAAAAAAACACAATTTTAAAAATTAAAAAAAAAAAATCCGAGCAAAGCTCGGTCATCCAGGTACTTATAAGTTAATTGTTAAATTGTTAATTGTTGGTCGGACCAAATCTGCTCGACGCTTAATTCGGGGCTCTATGCTGCGCTCCACGATGCCAAAGACAGGTGGCGCGGCATAGTAAGAAGGACTACTGTTGGTGCAGGGGATCATAACCCTCAGCAATGAAGAAAACGACGCCAGGAGGAGGGAATTGTTGTTTTGATAAATGCAATAACATCTGCCAAAATAATTCCCGCTGCTAGGTACGAACCCACTTAGAAGTTTTAAGCCTTAGTCCACCACGCTGACCGAGTGCGGGTTGGCGGACTACACACCTAAGAAATCCCCAACAGCAGGTTAAACGATGTTTTTCTTCACCGTTAAAGTACGTGATAATTCATTGTGAATACACACATAACTTCGATACATAAAAGGTGTTTGTTGAGATAGAAGTTCTGCATCTTTGTCTCGGATATACATAATCATCGAGGCCATCTTGTAATTTTCAAAAACATCATCATCATCATCATCATCATCAGCCCATATACGACCCACTGCTGGGCACGGGCCTCCTCTACCATTGAGAGGGTTTAAGGCCTTAGTCCACCACGCTGGCCTAGTGCGGGTTGGCGGACTACACACCTAAGAAATTCCTAAGAACTTTTTAGGTGTGCAGGTTTCATCACGATATTTCAAAAACATATCAATAGAAAAAAAAACCAAATTTATTCCCGCCATTATATCAACGCCATTGTTCTAAATTAAAAATATTGTTTTTTCACTCAAAAACTTGTCCAAGGAGTTTTGTGTTCAGCCAAAAAAATTAAAAAAATTCTTACCGACTTGAATAACTTGAACTTAAATAACTTCAACAACACGTCTTTCAACCGAGCGCGGAACGTGCACACTCGTGTATACAGTGATTCTATCATCTACTGATGCGAAAATCGAGAAAATAATCGATTTAAATCGATACCGATTGTGTTCGATTATTTCCGCGAGATTTATTAAAAAATGTTGGTGACTGTAAAATATACGAGTATATGTGGAGTTTTTTTTTTTTTTAATTAATATTTTTTTCAATATTATTCAAAATAATTTTGCCTAGAATTTTTAAAGGATCATCATAATCATCATCATCATCAGCAGCAGCCTTTCTTACGTCCACTGATAAATAATCTAAATCAGTTTCTAGGAAATAGTTAATTTTATGATAAACTACCTGACCCGGCAAACTTCGTACCGCCTAACAGTTATTAAATGTCGTGTAACATATCAGCTGAATTTTATCTTTGATTGTACCTTTGTAAATAAATATTAACTCCAGTTCTTTATTGAGACAAAAATACAGAATTAAATTTAACATTTAGTTAGATAATTACGCTTGATATATTTTTTTACTTTAAACAACATACATTTCTGAACGCACTCATAAATATTTCATCATCATCATCATCATCAGCCCAAATACGTCCCACTGCTGGGCACGGGCCTCCTCTACAACAGAGAGGCTTTAAGCCTTAGTCCACCACGCTGGCCTAGTGCGGGTTGGCGGACTACACACCTAAGAAATTCCTAAGAACTTTGAGGTGAGCAGGTTTCCTCACGATGTTTTCCTTCACCGTTAAAGTAAGTGATAATTCATTGTGAATACAAACATAACTTCGAAAAGTCAGAGGTGTGTGCCTGGGGCTTGAACCTGCGACCGCCGAAATTCTCGACCGCGCGCCTAATTGCTTCTATATAAATATTTGACAACCAATAAATATGTCAATCCCTTTTCATTACTGACACTATTCTGCATTTTTAAAATCATTAAATGTTTGACAGGAAATTAGCTAGAACAGTTTATATGGGAAAATGAAATTGTTGTTTTTACCATATTCCTCGCAATTTTCTTAGTTTTTCTTTGATAAGAACCTTCTCCGGACAATAGCAAACAAAACAAAAAGAGAATAAGCGATATCGCTTCAGCTGATCTCGAGATTTGCGCTTAGCAACAATACACAATAAACAATTATAAACTAGACATTACACAATTAACGTGTAACGCTTTTGGGTTTCTATGGAAGTACCGACACTGTCTAGTTTATAACTGTTTATTGTGGGGCCAGGATATTCTCATTTATATGTCAAATTGCTTTTGTTAAATAAACATTTAAAGATTAAAGATTAAAGGTTAAAGATTCGGAATTTTGTAGCAAGTTGGGCTTTTGGGCTTCTATGGACCGCCACTGGTCCTAGCTATTTAAGCGTCCTTTCCTCCATTTCGGTTACTACCACCTTCAATGCACTTTTTTGTTCCTAATTTTTTTTATACTGGCACGGCAAAGTGACCCCATTGCACCCGATGGTAAATGTAATGGAGTCCAGAAAAAGTGCCGACCAGCGAGAGATGATGATCTCGCGTTGGTCGACGCAATCATGCCGGCCGAAAACCTCTTCACCTATCTTGTGAAGAAGTTTGGGGGACTAATACCATGGTGAACAAAGGACCGTCCGCGAGAAACCGGCCAAAAAATGCCGGCACGGTCATCCTTTCACCATGATTGAAGCCCCCCCGAAAACCGGATATACACTGGCTGATCCCGGAACGCGGCACACTTGCATGTGTGCCACTATGGCGGGTTATATTTATTTATGTCTGCGTTTTTAATATCGATTCATACCGATTAAACAGTTAATCGATTATAATCGCTTCGATTATGATTCACTTTGCCTCACTAATTATATATTATACCAGTTTTTGCAACATACAACTTGTATGCGGAAAATTACATTATAATATTAAGTCTGTGTAAGTTATTACATTATGGAGACTATTATTCATCGGCTCATATACGTCCCACTGCTGGGCACGGGCCTCCTCTACAACTGAGAGGGTTGAGGCTTTAGTCCACCACGCTGGCCTAGTGCGGGTTGGCGGACTACACACCTAAGAAATTCCTAAGAACTTTTAGGTGTGCAGGTTTTATCACGATGTTTTCCTTCACCGTTAAAGCAAGTGATAATTCATTGTGAATACACACATAACTTGGAAAAGTCAGAGGTGTGTGCCTGGGATTTGAACCTGCGACCTCCGAGATTCTCGACCTCGACGCCATCACTGCTTTGCATTGTAAGGAATCAAATCAAATTATCTTTATTCAAATAGACTTTTACATGTTCTTTTGAATCGTCAATTTTACACTTCTTAATTTTTTAAACTATTGCCGCTTCGAAACGTGTTATAGCTGTGGAGAAGAAGCAGTTAAGGCTATTTTATTTATTTATAATACAAACTTACAATTTACCCCATTTTTTTTGCATTATCTGTTAGGGAGCTTCCCTTGACAAAGTTTAAGAAATCAATTAAAGATAAGCTTTACAAAAAAGCATACTATAAAATTTCAGATTTTATTGAAGATAATAAGCCCTGGGAGTAATGTAAATTGATCGGAGTTTTGTTTTGTTGCTATAGTTTGTATCGTTATGACATTTACAATGTAAATTTTAAATAATGTAATTAAAAAAAGACATTTATTGCTATTTAAAAAAAAATGACATGTCGTGTTGCTGATGGAGTTTCTTGCCGTTTCTTCTCCACAGCGATAACACGTTTCGAAGCGGCAATAGTTTAAAAAATATTAAAAAGTGTAAAATTGACGATTCAAAAGAACTTGTAGAAGTCTATTTGAATAAAGATAATTTGACTTTGACTTTGACTTTGAAATTATTTAAGTACATAAAACTAAGACAAAATTAACATGAAAGTCGCACGATTAATAATATGTCTAACATAATTTATATAAAAATTAGTTATTGTAAAACTCGCATGTCAAGTTTACATAGGTTATTGCTAACGCAAACGGTGCGTTGAGACTGTCATAAAATATATCGAAATCCTGGCAGTGGCGGTACTTCCATAGAAGCCCAAAAACCCACCTTACCTTACATAATTCCGATTAATAATCTTTAAGCTTTAAATATTTATTTAACATAAGCAGTTTGACTTATAAATGAGAATATCCTGACGCCACAATAAACAATTATAAACTAGACATTACACAATTTACGGGTAACGCTTTTGGGCTTCTATGGAAGTACCTCCTTCTAAGAAAGCAGCGATGGCCCCGAGGTTTAGGCGCGCGGTCGAGAATTTCGGCGGTCGCAGGTTCAAACCCCAGGCACACACCTCTGACTTTTCGAAGTTATGTATTCACAATGAATTATCACTTGCTTTAACGGTGAAGGAAAACATCGTGATAAAACCTGCACACCTAAAAAAATCTTAGGTGTGTAGTCCGCTAACCCGCACTAGACCAGCGTGGTGGACTAAGGCCTAAACCCTCTCAGTTGTAGAGGAGGCCCGTGCCCAGTAGTGAGACGTATTTGGGCTGCTGATGATTATGATGGAAGTACCGCCTCTGATCAGGCAACACTTTTTGAAAGATTGTTAATTCTAATTCTAAAGGAGGATGATGCGCGTCTAGTGGCACCAATGGCTCCACAATCACATCCCTAAATACATTGATAAAAAAAAAAATGAAAAAAAGAACGCCAACGAGCTGGTGAGCCACCTGATGTTAAGTGGTCAACACCGCCCATGAACACCCACAATACCAGAGGAATCATCGGTGTGTTGCCGGCCTTTGAGGAAAATATAGACTCTCTTCTTGAAGGTCCATAAGTCGTATCTGTTTGGAAATGAAACAGATGATCATCAATTACAAGAGCGATATCCAAGATGTCAGAAGTTGTTTGTTGATTTGATTTAACTGTTTATGTTTTCAGAAGCCAGCGAAGACTGCCTCGTGGTCGCGCGGCACAAGTATGTGCCGTGCGATCTAGAGGTCCTGGGTTCGATTCGCGGTTCGGGCAAAGTGTTAAACATTTCAAACAAAATTAAAGGCTGCTATTTGTTGTCACACATTTATAAAAGTGTTGATATTACACGCAAGCCGAATTACTAAGAAGCGTGTGTGTCAAACATATGATAGTGTAATCGTAGGTTCGGCACGCTCGGCATGCTCACATTTCCTTTCTAGCCTTATTCAACTGTTCTGTGAAGATCCATGCCTTGTAATTGTCCTATCTATGTATATAAAATATCTACTGCCTCGTGGTCTCACGGCACAATCTGGAAGTCACGGGTTTAACCGGGTCGGGACAGTGTTACTGGGGTTTTCCATTAGGAAGTTCTCAGTAGCAGCACGGAGTCTGGAAATGTGCCCGAAAAACGGCAATAGGCTCGCTCCCTATTACGTGGGACTGATACATAGCTGGCGAAATGTGGGTGCAGAAATGTATCTCTGCCTACCCCTTCGGGAATACAGGCGTGAGGTTATGTATGTATGCATTGGAAAGGTCGAAGTTTTTTAGGTATGCAAATATCCATGTTGTTTTCCTTCACAATGAATCATATTTAATTGAAGCGTTTATGTTATTACTAGCTGTTGCCCGCGACTCCGTCCGCGTAGACTACAGGGTTGGGTTCAGAATGAAAATAAGTTGTAGTCTATTTTACTCCACAGAGTCCCATTTATGTCCATATCAAAAATCGTTTACATCGGTCAAATGATTTAGGCGTGAAAGCGTAACAGACATATAGTTACTGTCGTCTACGCGTCGTTTCATCATTCTAGCTTCAAAAAATGACGAATTTCCACACAAACTTTCACCCCTATTTTCATTTTACCCCCTTAAAGGTACATTTTTTTACAAACTTTTAATGTCATATTTATTTATATCTAATCAACAGCCTAAAAAAATAGTGTCAAGCTTCTAGCTTTAAAAATGACAATACTTCCATACAACCTTTCATCCCCCCTTTCAACCCTTTTAAACCCCTTTTCCAGAATAAAAAGTAGCCTAAGGTAATGGCACTAGTAGTTGACCATGTACCTGTAGTTGACCACCAATGCACATAAACAGATAAAATAAGAATTCACGGCATATTTTAAAACTAATTCCATATTGAGTAGTCAGTGCTGTCATGTGGTCTACGAAGCGCGCAAACTACGACTCCATTATTTTCAAATATTAAAAATAGCCTCCAGTTGTTTGTTGATTGACGCACCGTAAATCTATTATTCGTTTTTTTTGTCATAATTTTCTTAAGGATTGAAAAAGTTTGAAGTTAAATATTAACAACTTTGTCACCTTGTTGATGATAAGTGTTTTGCTTTTCTTATTCGTTAGGGATTCATTGAGGTAACAGGGTATTTAAAATACGAAAATTTGTTTACAAGATTGAGATGTGGGGGTGGTCCACTACTGATTCCGTTTTAGCATGATTTTCTAGTAATTGACCAGGATGGTCAACTTCTGATGAATTTCTGTATCATGTAAATGTACTGTACGGAATAATATATGAAGGGCATCATCAATTAGAATTAACTATTTTATTTACTTTTACAATAACTTAATTTTATTTAGTAGTTGACCACCTTTATTGTAAGGTACGATCAGTTACTAAAACCAAATTTTCACCTTGTAGATGTCTGGGAAAAGGGGTACATTCCTAAATTATACTGAAGCTGCAATGCTCTCAGCAGTAAATGTCGTTCGTCTTCATAAAACACCCATAAGAACGGCTGAAAAAAAAATCCTCTCACAATAATGATGGTGTTTTGGAAACCACAATGGAACCATCGGCAACTGCGGTACATATTACTGTTGGTGACGAACTAGTGCTAGTGACGATCCCAGGATCACCAGCAATTAGCATTGCTGATGACATATTTGAAACAACTCTAGATCAATTTGACATCATAGGTCCTAACGATATGCTTGAAAATATGCGTAAACTTTCAACTACTGTTGTCTGATTAAGAATCTGACAAAAGCCTCGGCAAAAAGTAAATGTTGAATTTGTCATATTTAAGTACGGCATTGAGGTTTAGGCACGCGGTCGAGAATCTCGACGGTCGCAGGTTCAAACCCCAGGCACACATGACTGACTTTTCGAAGTTGCATATGTGTGTATTGATAAAGAATTATCACGCACTTTAACGGTGAAGGAAAACATCGCGATGAAACCTGCACACCTAAAAGTTCTTAGGAATTTCTTAGGTGTGTAGTCCGCCAACCCGCACTAAGCCAGCGTGATGGACTAAGGCCTAAACCCTCTCAATTGTAGAGTAGGCCCGTGCCCAACAGTGGGACGTATATGGGCTGATGATGATGAAGTACGATAATAACTTTTATCCCGGAAAAGTACTTAAAGCTATAAAAAAAAAACAGCTACAATATCATCGATGAAAGCAAATGGTCGATTGTGGAAATGGCCAGAACATTTATTAACGAGCGGGGGATGTTATTGTTATTATATTTCAAATAAAACGCAAAGTTGTCTTAATTTGCCTTCTTATTTAACAAATAATTAAAAAATCTGAATGGTCAACTACTGATGCAAAACATGGTCAACTACTAGTTTTTAGGTGGTCAACTACTAAATCTCTTATATTAAGTTTTATTTTCATTTTTTTACTTGAATGCAACCATTGTACAAGAAAAAATACTAGCTCGTTTCGTTAAAAGACTTGCACAGAGTTAACAAAACAAAACACTAATTGAATTCGAATGATGATTAAAGTTAGGCATTAAAAAAGAAATTTCTGTGTCCTTAAGTGGTCAATTACTAGTGCTATTACCTTATGTCCTTTTTTAGGGTCTAAACTACCTGTGTACCAAATTTCATTTAAATCGGTTCAGTAGTTTTAGCAGGAAAGCGAGAGAGACAGACAGACAGACAGAGTTACTTTCGCATTTATTATATTAGTAAGGATGTCGTATCCAATCCAATCAATCCATCAGCCAATGGAAGTCCACTGCTGGACATAGGCCTCTCCCAATGACTTCCACAGGGACCTGTTGGAAGCAGCCTGCATCCAGCGACGTCCCGCGACCTTTACTAGGTCGTCTTGTCGGAGGACGTCCCACGCTGTGCTTTCCGGTACGTGGCCTCCACTCGAGAGCTTTTTGGCCCCATCGGCCATCAGTTCTCCGCGCTATGTGCCCGGCCCATTGCCACTTCAACTTGCTAATAAGTGTTGGAGGTTGGAGTAGATGTGTAAACACTACAGTTATTGCAGCGTACGCCAGAATAGCTCGCAGAAGGCAGATTTTTTTCTGACTAACTTGACAATTATCGTTATATTTTGGACAATTCACACACTATCTTTAGAATTATAGCCTACTAGCTTTTGCCCGCGACTCCGTCCGCGTAGACTACAGGGTTGAGTTCAGAAAGTAAATAAGTTGTAGTCTATTTTACTCCACAGAGTCCCATTTATGTCCATATCAAAAATCGTTTACATCGGTCAAATGATTTAATCGTGAAAGCGTAACAGACATATAGTTACATATAGTTACAGTCGTCTACACGTCGTTTCATCATTCTAGCTTCAAAAGTGACGAATTTCCACACAAACTTTCACCCCTATTTTTATTTTACCCCCTTAAAGGTACATTTTTTTACAAACTTTTAAGGTCTAAACTATCTACTTATGTACCAAATTTCATTTAAATCGGTTCAGTAGTTTTAGCAGGAAAGCGAGACAGACAGACAGAGTTACAATCGCATTTATAATATTAGTAAGGATGTGTTATTCTAATGTATATTTCTGTAAACTTTCATTAAAATTCATTGTTAAGATTTTGCGTGAAAGAGGAACAAACATACAAACTTTCCCGTTTATAATATTAGTAGGATTCTGATTAACTTCGTTGCAGGATCGTGACAAATCAAGTTCCCTTAGATTCGCTGAGCTTCAGTGCTCGGCGTCGATACTGTGCGTGCTGTTGATCCTGGAGTACAAGAGTTACAGTGGCGGGGATGTGGTGGGATATGTGCCCCAAGTAGTGATTTCATAAAAATAGAAAACAAAAACATATGATTCCGGCCAGGATCGAACTGGCGGCCTTCTGCGTGTAAAGCAGATGTGATAACCACTACACCACGGAACCAGTTGCATAGATCGTCAAAATTATCAAATATAACAATATAGAAAATAAACATCTGTTCAATAAATGAATTAATTATTAAAAAAGTAATTATTAAAAAAAATTGAGATAAAAAGCTTTACTGTAAATTATTTGTGTATATTGTGATTGACAAAAAAATTAGGTAGTTTTGTGTAGTGACATCTGTTAAGTACTTTATGTACTATTTAATGTAACACACAGTTGAATTTGTAGTAAATAAATTACTTTTGTTAACTTGAAAGTCCAAATGCAAATGTTTTCAAGAGCACTCTTGAGTTTAATGTTATATTATAAATTCCTGATAAAGCTGAAGCAAATTATTCATTATTCACAGATATTATGTAATAGTGAAAAATCCATTATAATTGAAATTCATCTGTCAAATTAATATCAAACTAAAATATTCTCGTATTTGCTACTTTGTCAATATTTGTCCAAGTTCAGTGTACTTTCGCTAGATGACGCTAGTAATTAAATGTCATATTTTTTAGTTGTGAATGCATAGAAAATCTAAATATTTTTATTAAGAATTGATTAAGTGGACATATAAAAATGCGAATTATCATATTTATGCAATAATATCAAGACACTTAATGATTGCAAAATAATTATCCTCGTAAAAATGGCAGACGCCATTTTGGCAATGATTTTGTTTATCACGTGAGTAACTCGCAGACGCGAACTTCACAAACAAGTAACAAGTCGCATAACCGGTTTGTGGGTCAGACTGTTTGTTTATGTTTAATGCACGGATGACGTAATCAAGATCTGATAACTCGCTTCTAACAACATTAGTGCATCAGAATATTTTTATGAAAGAAATACGTCAAGTAATTTAATATTTTTGACGACTTTGGACTGACGCCAAAAATTAGCGAGGGTTCGATTCCTGATCGGAAACTGGTATTGGGTTTGGTATTTGCAAGATCTCAATGGCTTGAAGTCTGAAAATGTCGTAATATAACTCCTTAACTATCATTATTAATCTACTGATATTATAAAGAGTTTGTTTGACTGCGATAATCTCAGGAACTACTGGTCCGATTTGAAAAATTCTTTCAGTGTTAGAAAGCCCATTTATCGAGGAACGCTGTAGGCTATAAAACATCACGCTACGACCAATAGGAGCAGATCAACAATGGAAAATGTGTCCAGAACGGGGAAAGAATATCCCTTTTGAAGTGTAATAGGCATCCACAGTTGCGGGCAATGACTTGGGAATCTTGACTGTCGCGGACGTTCACAATAAGTGAGCGTCCAAATTAGAGTGAGTGGAGGGCATCTCAAGCCCCAATTTTGAGGAGTCCATGATTGGACGAAGCGCTGGGCGACAGTGGAAAGTAATGCAGGGTTTCTCGCCCTGCGATGTCGTAGACCGCCCCAAATGCGCGTGACGACCACCGAGAGGTTTTAGTCGGTATGCTGGCGTAGGATTTTGGTTAGGGACTCAACCCAGGTAAACGGACAATTGTTCCGCTCGCCGAGTTGGAAGGCCAGAGACCCCGACATACCCCTTCCGCCCTCCCCCGAGGTACCGAAAGGGGAGCTTCAGGAGCTTTCCTCTCGTTAAAAAAAGGACGTCTTTTACTACGTCTGCCTAAGCGCGGTCTCCACTCCAACACTTGTCTGCTCCACCGGCCGTCCGTCCGTCGGCAGACATGGCCGGCCCACTTCCCCTTTAGCGTGCTAATCTTGCGGGCAATGTCAATGACTCTGGTTCTCTGGCGGATGACTTCATTGCGAATTCTATCCACCAGAGAAACTCCAAGCATTGGCCGCTCCATGGTACGCTGAGTAACTTCCACTTTACCGTGCTAATCCTGCGGGCAATAACTCCGGTTCGATAATATAAGTTGATTTTCATGAAATTTCGCCCGGATTAAGCGAAAACATTTTACAAAACACTATTCTGTAATTTTGTGAGCTGTTACAAAACCGTATCATATGACTCATTTAGTATATTATGTTGTTAGCACCTGCAAAACTATGACTGATACGTAACAGTGACTCGCGAAATGTAGGAAGCACAGACAAGGTAAGAAGTACATACATACATACATACATACATACATACATAAACTCACGCCTGTATTCCCCGAAGGGGTAGGCAGAGGTGCATTTCTGCACACACATTTCACCAGGTATGTATCAGTCCCACGTAATAGGGGGCGAGCCTTATGCCGTTTTTCTGGCACATTTCCAGACTCCGTGCTGTTACCGAGAATTTCCTAATGGAAGAACCCAATAACACTATCCCGACCCGGTTGAACCCGTGACTTCCAGATACATACACGTTACTTGTGCCGTGAGACCACGAGGCAGTAGATATTTTACATACATAGATAGGACAATTACAAGGCATGGATCTTCACAGAACAGTTGAATAAGGTTAGAAAGGAAATGTGAGCATGCCGAGTGTGCCGAACCTAGGCCGAATCGAACCCAGGACCTCTAGATCGCACGGCACATACTTGTACCGCGTGTATAAGAAGTATTGAAACATTTGTATCATGTACAGTACCGAAAATAGCCTTTTCTACGTCCTTTTATTAAGATATTATAGGTACCCTAGCTCAGGGCTTCTCAAACTTTTGGTTTCACGGACCCCTGTGAAAGTTTCCAGGTGTCAGCGAACTCCTTACGCCTTAAATAATTAATTAAATCCCCCAAAAGAAAATAAAAAATTGTCTGATGAAGAAAATATGATTTTTATTTCAAAAGGAATATCTTTTTAATATTAAAGCCATGGGTTAGCTTGTTTCTTGTCGCAAATGGAGTCAAAGAAGTAATTTTGGGAAAAATTTACCCTTAATTCTGACTCGGCATCAAGTCGATTTCTGTATTTAGTTTTTATCATGAGCAGGTGTGAAAACCCACTCTCACATAAGTATGTTGAAGCCACTATGTGTTTACGTGGCTGCTAGGCATCAAGTCACCATTACGTAAATCTTGTCGCGAACCCCCGGCCGACGAATGGCGAACCCCACTTTGAGAAACCCTGGTCTAGCTAGATAAATGTTTTATATAGGCCTACTTTATTTCACATATAGCCGAATACTGAAACACTACTTAATCTGAGGGCGACTTATATTTATGTGGTTGTTATAATTTAAGCGCTATAGGTATATAATATGAAAAATATCATTTAAAAGGACTGTTTGTGGTAATCTTGCCATTTATGGAAATTTAAGTGGGCATTAATTCACAGTCTTAAAACTGATAAATGATGTTTCAATATACCGCTTAAATTATAACAGCCACATAAATATAAGTCACCCTCAGATTAAGTAGCGTTTCAGTATTCGGCCATTAGGATGATAAAAAAGTACAAGGATCTTGGTATAGGTGAACATATTATTTAAATATTTTTGAAGAAATATCTATTTCTCGTGGTCTCGCGGCAGAAGTATGTGCCGTGCGGTCCCGGGTTAGATTGCCGGGTCGGGGAAAGTGTTATTGTGTTTTTCCATTAGAAAATTCTTAGTAGCAGCACGAAGTCTGGAAATGTGCCCTAAAAACAGCAATAGGCTCGCCCCCTATTACGTGGGACTGATATATACCTACTTGGTGAAATGTGGATGCAGAAATGCACCTCTGCCTACCCCTTCGGGGAATACAGGCGTGAGGTTACGTATATCCCAGTGGCGGTACTTCCATAGAAGCCCAAAAGCCCAGTTTTCCTTTCAAAATTCCGAATATTAATTTTTAAGCTTTAAATCTTTATATAACCAAAGCAATTTGACTTATAAATAAGAATATCCTGACCCCATAACAAACAATTATAAACTAGACATTACAATTTAAGGAGTAGCGCTTTTGGGCTTCTATGGAAGTACCGCCACTGGTATATCCTATATGCTATAACTTAGATACAACGTTCCTATTATAGGAATACCAGAGCTAATAAAAACCGATAGCTTATCGCCAAACGGTCCTTTAATCTCGCACCTGCATATCGTAGATATATTAACAGAATTACAAATATTATAGAATTGTCATCATATCATCTCGCTCTTAAACGTAAAAGGGTAGGTAGAAGTATGTTCATATCAATCTTTCGCTAAGCGTGTTAAGATAAACATCAACCCATATAAGTCCCACTGCTGGGCACGGGCCTCCTCTACAACTTATAGGGTTTGGACCTTAGTCCGCCACGCTGGCCTAATGCAGGCGGAGTAGACACATAAGAACTTTTAGGTGTGCAGGTTTCATCACGATGTTTTCCTTCACAGTTAAGGACGTGATAATTCATTGTGAATACACACATAACTTCAAAAAGTCAGAGGTGTGTGCCTGGGGTTTGAACCCGCGACCGCCGAGATTCTCGCCCTTGAGGAACCTCGAGGCCATCACTACTTCTATGTTTGTTGTTGTTTTCGTTATTTCATTAAAATTACATTTAATAAAAAAGTTCGTTCCGAAATTCGAACCTGCGGCCGCCTGGATATTGTCCACATAGCACGACCGCAAAAGTTATCCAAAGATAACAGACATTACCAAATCTGCGTGATTAATATATCTATAGCGATTCATTTGGGCATTATCATCATTTAAAAGTAATCTTTGTGATAAAAATTTTTGTTTCTTTCGAAAAGTGGTGTGTAGTCGAACGGACGTTTCAACCATGTGGCGGTTTTTAGTTATTTTAGGTACGTCTGTGTTTTATTTAATACTGTGTTTCACACTCAACAACAAACTAAATTATAACCTAAAAACAATAAAATGTATTTCAGTTTGTTTTTAAAAGGAAAAGAACTTGTTTTTTGGTTATATTTATAGCACAAAAGTCATCCATGGTAGTTAAGTGACCTTTAAGCTTAAATTAATTTAGTTTGTGAGTGCAATACGTAAGTTTGTTTTTGTCTATGATAGTTTAGAGGCAGACGTTCCGCCATTTTTACTGCAATTCTTGTAAGTTGATTAAAAATATAAAAGGCTTAATTCATGCTAACTTAAATGCTCAAATATTATTGTTTTGGTAAAGAATGCATCGGGAGAGTCCTATGTCCAGCAGTGGACCTCTTTCAGCTGATGGATTGGATTGGATTGGAAAGATAAATAGTGTTATCATCATCATCATCATCAGCCCATATACGTCCCACTGCTGAGCACGGGCCTCCTCAACCTTTAAGAGGGTTTAGACCTTAGTCCACCACGCTGGCCTAGTGCGGGTTGGCGGACTACACACCTAAGAAATACCTAAGAACTTTTAGGTGTGCAGGTTTCCTCACGATGTTTTCCTTCACCGTTAAAGCAAGTGATAATTCATTGTGAATACACACATAACTTCGAAAAGTCAGAGGTGTGTGCCTGGGGTTTGAACCTGAGACCGTCGAGATTCTCGACCACGCGCCTAAACCTCAAGGCCATCACTCCTAAAAATAGTGATAGTTAAAGGCATATTTCTATTTTATATTATTAAGAATTAGGTAGGTTTTGGAGGGTATTTTAAAAGCGGTTTTGTTTTTAACAACTAAGTATGTACAGGTTAAGATCATTGGCGGTACTTCCATAGAAGCCCAAAAGCCCAGCTTGTTTTGAAAATTCCGAATAATAATCTTTAAACTTTAAATCTTTATTTAACAAAAAATAATTGTCATAAATGAGAATATCCTGACCCACAATAAACAAAAACTAGACATTACACAATTAACGTGTAACGCTTTTGGGCTTCTATGGAAGTACCGACACTTGTCAAGATGCGTCAAAACTTATTGTAATTTTTTTTCTCGTTGGGTGCTAAAGTGACATACGTTGTTTTCGAATTTTAAAATTTTAAATTGTTTATTACTGTATTTGCAAGTGTTGATTATGTGTAAATGTATATTAGAAGTTACAGTACCTGCCAGTGAGTGTTTCCTGATATCACACTTAACCACACAACGAACTTTTCCACTGTGTCTTATACACCAGCACCGCACATCACACGAATATGGAGTTCATCGTTTCACAATCCATGAATCAAATCGTCCAGTCCTTTAATGAGCAAATGGAAGCGTTTATGGAGCAGCTGCTTAAGACAACTTCGCAATGTAATACTGATGCCTTAGCGAGTAACTTCAATACGTTCCGAGAATTCATGTTGAAGTCCATGAACATTCTCCAAAGTCAAATAGAACTATTTGCAAAACAAGTGGACCATTTGGAAATGCAGCGGCGCCGCAAGATCCTCCTGCTGCATGGTCTGCCTGAAGTAGAGAATGAAGATACTGCAGCTGTTGATGTCAAATGCGTGACGGAGACTTTTCGATTTCCTGGTTTCACGGCAGATAAAGTCACTCGTTGTCACAGATTGGGCCGTAGCGCTGCGGGTCAACCACATCCAATCTTATTCAAATTTAACGACTTTCTTCTTCGAGACAAATTGTGGTCTTCCAAAACCAATCTCAAAGGTTCAGGAATTACATTATCTGAATTCCTCACAAAAACTCGACATGATATTTTTATGGCGGCGAGGAAAAAGTTTGGAGTCACCAAATGTTGGACGCGTGAGGGCAACATTTATGTTCTCGGGCCTGACAATGTGCCACATCTTTTTTTTTTTTTTTTTTTTTTTTTTTTTTTAAAAATGCACCCAACAGTCACATACATAGTTCTGATCCCACACTAAGATACAAGTCTTGTGTCGTGGGTATCAGAAACTACGAGAGACTTTTTGGTCTCACATACACCCAGACCCGAAACAAATATTTGTGGATCACACAAACATTTGTCTCGGTGCGGGGATCGAACCCGCGGCCTCTCGTTTCGCAAACTGGTGTCTAGCCAACTGCGCCACGGGGCTGTCAAATCGCACACATCGCGTCAATACTATGAAGGAGCTCGATGCTATTGTGCCTGTGAAGACGACAACCGCAACCAAGGAAGCAGCAGGTGGTCGTAATACAGCTCCAATGAAGACCAGACGAGGTGCAACAGTTAAAAAATAGTTGCGTAGTGTTAATTTTAAGTTTTATCTGTTGTTAAGATACTTTGCGATACCTTGTACTGACTTATCACGTTACTGGCGAATCTGACACTTCTTGTTGATAGCAACAAATTAATTTTTATTTTACCCTCAGTTATGTTTGTATTAAATAGTGTTTCATTTACAATACTAGTGAATGTCAGTTTCATAGCATTTGTTATTTGTTGTTTTTTAAGTAGTCAGTATGAAAGCATTTTTCTTTTATGATTTCTTTTCCTGTTTTAAATATCATTTTATTGTGTGGTTTTGATACATTTTTTTTTAATTTAAAGTATTTAAATATGAAATACAACTGGCAGGTGAACAAGCTTAAATAGTTTATTATTTATAATGACGTAAATAGTTTTAAATTTATATGTTACATAGCAGAAATTTAAATGTCAGCAATGAATACTTGTCCTGTTCTTCGTCAGTTACCTCAGATGAAAGCATTCATAGTTATAGCAGTATACTCTTCACTTTAAAAATGGCGGAATTGTTCAATTTGAGTTTAGTGTTTTATAAGCGAAGTTGCTGGCGATAACTAGTACAAATATAAAGTAATTTTAGTACGTTAAATTTATTCTTAAAGTTTTCGCTTTTATTTTACCTTTGTGATACTCGTTTCGGACCAGACTGGTGTGTAATGGAAAAAAAAATACCTGTTCTAAGTGACTTGGTGTAGTTTAAATTGTATCTTATTTATTTAACTTTAAAGTTGATATCAAATAGTGGACTTATGTCATTTTAAAACTGTTGGATTTTGTCGTAACTGTGTTAATTTTTACAAGTGTGTGTGTGTGTTTCCACTATTTAGATGGCAATGGACTCAAATACAATCACTTTTTTTCTCCGATAGGGCAGGTAGAGTTGTAGTTCAACTCTTTGCTGTCTGTATTTTAACATTTAAGTATCAATAATCATCAGCCCATATACGTCCCACTGCTGGGCACGGGCCTCCTCTACAACTGAGAGGGTTTAGTCCACCACGCTGGCCTAGTGCGGGTTGGCGTACTACACACCTATGAAATTCCTAAGAACTTTTAGGTGTGCAGGTTTCATCACGATGTTTTACTTCACCGTTAAAGTACGTGATAATTCATTGTGAATACACATAACTTGGAAAAGTCAGGTGTGTGCCTGGGGTTCGAACCTGCGACCGTCGAGATTCTCGACCGCGTGCCTAAACCTCGAGGCCATCACTGCTTTGTCAAATTGCTTTCTATACAAATAAATAAAATTGGAGTGTCTGTTTGTAATATTGAAATAACAACTTTTTAATAAATGCATATGGATGTATGTATACACGGCACATACTTATACCAAAATGTTTTTACAATTTTTGTCTGTCTGTCTGTTTGTTCCGGCTAAACTCTGAAACGGTTGCACCTATTTTAACAGGACTTTCACTGGCAGATAGCTGATGTAATAAGGAGTAACTTAGGCTACGTACATATAAATAAAATTGGAGTGTCTGTTTGTAATATTGAAATAACCATTTTTTACTACATGTATATATGTATACTAGCTGTGCCCGCAACTTTGTCCGCGCGTAATGTAATAAGGAGTAACTTAGGCTACTTTTAGTTTATACCTATTAATTAATTTCATTACAATACTTAATTTCAGGAAGTATACTGCTATCGAATCCCGCATCAGGGCTCTGGTCGTGTTCCCAAGATGGCGACTGTGCGAGTCTTTCTGGGAGCGTCTGTGACGACGGAAACTGTGTCTGTCCTCCAGGAACCCAGTCTGTGTTGGGAGGAACGCTATGCGCAGAGAGTGAGTGCCTACATATTTTTTTTATACACCGTCATATACATAGCAGGGATGTTATGGAGCTCCGTAACCGTATCCGAAACTATCGGATATCCGAAATAAAAATATATCCGTAACCGTAACCGTATCCGTTATAAAAGTTTCGAATAATTTCGGATAGTTTTGTATAAGGGTGGAGTCTAAAAAAAAGACACGTTTCGACTTTCGACAGGTTTTTGTTTCACCGTTTACGCGCCACGTGAATCTTGCAGTTTGTTTGTTATTTCTAGTCATAACTTAACCTCTTTCATAACTAATTAGTTTCTTATTTTAAAGTCGATACTTAATTTAAGAAAGTCTTGTGTTAAGTAGCACTACTTCACTGAAACTTCATCTCAAATCAAAACACTGTGATAAGTACAAAGAACACTTATTGTTGAAACAAATTATACAACAAAAACCAAAAACATCCAAACAGCTGACACCTTTACAAAAGTGTCGAAAACAGTTATATTTTACTTAAATCTAATATCCGTAACCGAAACTATCCGAAATTTACGGATAATCCGAAATAATTACATATCCGTAACCGTATCCGAAACCGATATAATTTTATTCCTATATCCGTATCCGTATCCAGATCCGAAATATCATATCCGTAACATCCCTAATACATAGTTCTGACCCCACACTAGGATACAAGTCCTGTGTCGTGTATCAGAAACTACGAGAGACTTTTCGCTCTCACAAACACCCAGACCCGAATTAAATATTTGTGGATCACACAAAAGTTTGTCTCTGCGGGGATCGACGCGGCCTCTCGTTTCGCAAGCTGGTGGCTAGCCAACTGCGCCACGGGGATGTCCTCATTATCCTAATTATTATGCCCTATTACTGACAAATATCATCTTATTGACATATTAAAGAGGAAAGTTTAATTGCTGATGATTTGACAGCTTAATAATTATTAGAAGGGAAATAGCAAGTATTTTGTATGAGGACGAGTATCGCCGCTTGTCTGTCACCTGTTCATTCTACCACGATCACACGACCAATGATAAACATTTCAAACAAACATGAAGGGCTGCTATTGATTGTCACACATTTAAAATGTTGATATTACACGCAACCCGAATTACTAAGAAGCGTGTGTGTCAAACATATGATAGTCTAATCGTAGGCACGCTCGGCATGCTCACATTTCCTTTTTAGTCTTATTCAACTGTGGACACACAGTTCTGACAACAAACTAAGATACGAGTCTTGTGTCGTGTATAACTACGAGACACTACTCTCACAAACACGAAACAAATATAATTGGATCACACAGACATTGATCGACGCGGCCTCTCGTTTCACAAGCTGGTGTCTAGCCAACTGCGACAGGGGACTGTCACAATCAAAGATAGATATAATATCAAGATATTTGTTTCGGGTCTGGGTGTTTGTGAGAGCGAAAAGTCTCTCGTAGTTTCTGATACCCACGACACCGGACTTGTATGTTAGTGTGGGGTCAGAACTATGTATGTGACTGTCGGGTGTATTTATTTATTTATTTATTAAAGAAAGTTTATATTATATATTGTCATTTTTCGACATTAAAAAATTGAGCTTACGAAATATACAGTCCGTTCGTTGACCCTTTATCAATTTTTTAATCCCACACCTGTTTGATAAAACACATTTTAACATTGTAACACTGATTAATTTGTTAATAAGATAACAAATCAGGTGTCCTATTCTTTACAATATAATTGTTACCGTTGACAATTATTGCGGTTTTAAGGTGCCGTAGTTCACGGCTCGGGACCCTTATTTATTTATTATTAATGAATTAATGCAAGTTTGCAGATTTCTCCAAAACACTTACATTGTAAAAAAGTGTGTGTGTGTGTGTTTAAGTTAAACTTATAAATACGCCCAACAGTCACATACATAGTTCTTAGGTTACACAACATATTACATTTCTGAACGCACTCATAAATATTTGACAACTAATAAATATGTCAATCCCTATTTATTACTGTCACTATTCTACATTTTTAAAATCTAAAACATATAAACTTTTTTTGAAAAATATTCGATCTGAAACATATTAAAACCTTTCTGATCCATTTGACACTTACATTTAACATAAGCAGCTTTAACGTCTTACTTTTGTGTTTGCGCGCGCATCTTAAAATTTCACTTTCATCATTTTATCATAACGCGCCTAAAGAAGTATAACTTCAAAAAGATTTAAAATTAACTTAAAAAACTTAAAAGTAACAATATAATATGAAAACACATGCACATTTAACAATTTAATTTACAAAGCTATTCAAAAATAAATGAAATTTAGTATATATCTGCCTGGGTTCATCAAAGAAAATATCTGGATCTGTGTAGTGAGCAAGTGTTATAGTTTCGTCAAGTCAGTTTCATCCTCGGCTTATCTTCCAAACGGTTAGAGCTAGAGATGAAACTTTGCGCGGATATGTGTATTTACCACGTCGACAAAGTCATTAGCATCAGCCCATATACGTCCCACTGCTGGGCACAGGTTTCTGTACAACTATGAGGGCTTAGGCCTTAGTCCACCACGTTGGCCTAGTGCGGGTTGGCGGACTACAAACCTAAGAAATTCCTAAGAACTTTTAGGTGTGCAGGTTTCATCACGATGTTTTCCTTCACTGTTAAATTACGTGATAATTCATTGTGAATACACACATAACTTGGAAAAGTCAGAGGTTTTAAACCCGCGCCAGCCGAGATTCTCGACCGCGTGCCTAAACCTCGAGGCCATCACGATTTCGACAAAGAGCTGAAATGAAGTCACGAAAAATATTTCGTTTTGGGGTAAAGTGGGGATGTCTTTTTTTTCTCGCGTCTACCTCATACCATTTGGCATCATTAGATAGGTCTTAAAAACAGCGAGAGGTTGCCAAGACGATTTTTTCATTTAGGTATCCGTTTGCTAGATACTCAATTCTAAAATGCATTTTTTTTACTTTACGTGATAATTCATTGTGATTCATTATGATTGGGACTGCCTCGTGGTCTCGCGGTTCAAGTATGTGCCGTGCGATCTAGAGGTCCTGGGTTCGATTCCCGGGTCGGGCAAAGTGTTATTGGGTTTTTCTATTAGGAAATTCTCGGTAACAGCCCGGAGTCTGGAAATGTGCCCGAAAAACGGCAATAGGCTCGCCCCCTATTACGTGGGACTGATACATCCCTGGCGAAATGTGGGTGCAGAAATGCACCTCTACCTACCCCTTCGGGGAATACAGGCGTGAGTTTATTTATGTATGTATGTTCATTGTGAATGCCGTGACGAAAAGAAATCTTACTAAAGTCACATTCAAAATAATCTTACGTATTTTTTTCAGTCGCACCCTACCACACATCAACGTGTGTTGAAGACCATCAGTGCTCTAGTCTCGTGACCTCGTTCCAATGCAGAAGAAATAACTCAGAAGGTATGTTTTCATGTGACATATAGTCGTGACGAAAAATGGCATGACCTTATATAAAACCGTCATTTTTCTACATTACTGTTAACTAAAGCCTCGTCAAGGCGATAAAACCGACTTGTTTGCCGTGACGGAGAACGGCATGACATTCTCTTAGAGCGCAATATAACAAACGTTGTGCCTAATTATTGTTCTTAGTAAATAAAAACGATTTGCATGCCGTGACAGAAAACGGCATGACGCTCTCTTATATCACGTTAGGACTTTACGCACTCTATAACTAGCACCAACTTGTCGTGACCGAAAACGGCGTGACGCTAATCCATAATACTTTTATAAATAAATAATAATAAATAATAAATACACCCAACAGTCACATACATAGTTCTGACCCCACATTAAGATACCAGTCTTGTGTCGTGGGTATAAGAAACTACGAGAGACTATTGTCTAGCCAACTGCGCCACAGGGTTTATTCTTCTACATTTTACTAACCCACTCTTTTCTCTTCTTCCAGAAGGAAACTGCTACTGCCAGCCAGGCTTCCACTACTTCCTAGGTCGGTGCTGGAATTCCATAGACTACGGAAACCAGTGCACCAGAGACGAGGAGTGTATGAGTGCAATGGCGGACCCCTTTAGCCTCACCTGCTCTGGGACGTGCGGCTGTGCTGATGGGTACTATTTTAGACAAAGGGGAGAGTGCAGGAGAATTGGTCGTGGTAAGAACTTTTTTTTATTTTTTTTTATGGAAAAAGGAGGCAAACGAGCAAGTGAGCCACCTGATGTTAAGTGGTCAACACCGCCCATGAACACCCACAATACCAGAGGAATCATCGGCGTGTTGGCGGCCTTTGAGGAAAATATAGGCTCTCTTCTTGAAGGCCTCTAAGTCGTATCTGTTTGGAAATACCGCCGAGGCAAGCTGATTCCATAAAGATGTAGTGCGAGGAAGGAAACACCGTTTGAACCGCACTGTTGAGGAACGCCATTCATCCAGATGGTAGGGATGGAACTTCAATTTCAGGCGTGTGGTGCGGTAATGAAAGTCAGCAGCAGGTATTAAATTATTACAGTTTTGGATTGGAGCGCACACCCCCACTGTTCCAGTATAGTCATCCACACAGCTATCGCCAAATGAAAAAATACACCCAATAGTCATATACATAGTTCTGACAACTAAGATCCAACTTACCGTGCTTTTTAGCGTTTTTGCTTATTCATCATCATCATTATCATCTTCAGCCAATATACGTCCCACTGCTGGGCACGGGCCTCCTCTACAACTGAGAGGGTTTAGACCTTAGTCCACCACGCTGGCCTAGTGCGGGTTGGCGGACTACGCACATAAGAAATTCCTAAGAACTTTTAGGTGTGCAGGTTTCATCACGATGTTTTCCTTTACCGTTAAAGTACGTGATAATGCTTTGTGAACACACATATAAATTCGAAAAGTCAGAGGTGTGTGCCTGGAGTGTGAACCCGCGACTGTCGAGATTCTCGACCGCGAGCCTAAACCTCGAGGCCCTCACGACTTATTATTGGAAGCTTATTATTAGCTTTAGGTCCCATTTATTTATTCATTAAATATCATATAGTTATTTACCCGTGGTGCGTTAATTGCGTCTTATTTCACTAATTGTAATTGTCTTTTTACGTGAGGGTGAAACCTCATAGTTCAATGTGTTGTCACCCGCTTTGCTGTGGAGGGAAGTGGACAACTCTTTGTTTTCCAACTCCTCCTTTGATGATGACAAATTAGGTCCCCTTAGATTCGCTGAGCTTCAGGGCTCGGCGTCGATACTGTGCGTGCTGTTGATCCTGGAGCACAGGAGTTACAGCAGGGTGTGTGGTGGGATAGGGACTATGATAAATAACCTCACGCCTGTATTCCCCGATATAGGCAGAGGTGCATTTCTGCACCCACCCACAAAGCTGGAGACAAGTATGACAGTCAGTTCGAGGTTATGTATGTAGGTAGATCCTGGTCTTAAATAGACTGTTTTGTTTTCTTTCAGAGGTTGGTGATGGCTGTGTCTTGGACCAAGATTGCCAATTCCAAAACGCTGCTTGCAATATAACATCATTTAGATGCTATGATACGACTGCCCGTAAGTATAATCTATCTCATCATCATCATCAGCCCATATTCGTCCCCCTGCTGGGCACGGGCTTCCTCTACAACTGAGAGGGTTACGGCCTTAGTCCACCACGCTGGCCTAGTGCGGGTTGGCGGACTACACACCTAAGAAATTCCTAAGAACTTTTAGGTGTGCAGGTTTCATCACGATGTTTTCCTTCACCGTTAAAGCAAGTGATAATTCATTGTGAATGCACAAATAACTTCGAAAAGTCAGAGGTGTGTGCCCGGGGTTTGAACCTGCGACCGCCGAAATTCTCGACCGCGCGCCTAAACCTCGAGGCCATCACTGCTTTTTATCAAATATATAGCAATACATTAAAACATTGCCATTGGACTGCCTCGTGGTCTCGCGGTACAAGTATGTGCCGTGCGACCTAGAGGTCCTGGGTTCGATTTCCGGGGTCGGGCAAAGTGTTATTAGCTTTTTTCATTAGGAAATTCTCAGTAACAGCACGGAGTCTGGAATTGTGCCCGAAAAACGGCAGTAGACTCGCCCCCTATTACGTGGGACTGATACATACCTGGCGAAATGTGGGTGCAGAAATGCACCTCTGCCTACCCCTTCGGGGAATACAAGCGTGAGGTTATGTATGTATGTATTAAAACATTACTTAAAACTATAATAGTAGTAATCACATCAATTTCACGTCATAAATGTCATAACGATACAAACTGTAGCACCAAAACAAAACTCTGATCAATTTACTTACTCCCAGGGCTTATTAACGCAATAACTACCCTTTCAGCCCCCACAGAACCAGAGGGAGAGACTCCAGCGACCCTAAGGTCTTCAAATATGACGAGGACTGCTCGTCAACACGGCAATGTGTGTTCTTCTACTGCGCCATGCGCCTCTCCGTTCGTATGCTCGTCTTTTGGAGTGTGCATCTGTCCTACAGGATATTACGCTAGCAACGACGGGAGCTTCTGTTATGCAGGTATGTTCATCATCATCATCAGCTCATATACGGACTAATATTTGTTTGGTTGTGTTTGTGTTGGTACAGTGTCTCGTAGTTATACACGACACAACACTTGTATGTTAGTGTGCGGTCACTGTGTGTGTCACTGTTGGGTGTATTTAATTAATTTTGAAGATACAATCGATATCATCACATTTATGCCCGAAAAACGGTACGCCCCCTACTACGTGAGACGAAAACACAATTGGCGAAATGTGGGTGCAGAAATGCACCTCCGCCTACCCCTTCGAGTAAAACAGGCTTGAGTGTATCTTAATCATCACCATCAGGCCATATACGTCCCACTGCTAGGCACGGGCCTCCTTTACAACTGAGAGGGTTTAGGCCTTAGTCCACCACGCCTAGTGCGGGTTGACGGACTACACACCTAAGAAGTTCGTAAGAACTTTTATGTATGCAGGTTTCATCACGTTTTTCTTCACCGTTAAAGTGAGTGATAATAATTTATAGTGAATACACACATAACTTTGAAAAGTCAGAAGTGTTTGCCTTAGGTTTTAACCCGCGACCACCAAGATTCTCAACCGCGCGTCTAAACCTCGAGACCATCACGAGTTGTGTATGCATGTATGTAAATAGACCCTTTATCCTATTTCAGACCTCGGCTCGCCGTCTACAGAAGAACAATGCGTGGGTCTCTTCGCAGAAGTGAGAAACGGAATCTGCACGTGCCAAGCGAACTTCTTCTACGAAGAAAACATGAGGGATTGTGTCAAAGGTAATATTATCTATTCTAATCGCAAAAAGTCCCAGATTATTTTCAATAAAGGCATAAGATAGGTACTTGTGTTGCGTTGGGACTTTTAGTGGGATTAATATCATCAGCCCATATACATACGTCCCATAGCTGGCCTCCTCTAAAAGTGAGAAGTTTTAGTCCTTAGACCATCACACTGGCCTAGTGCGGGTTGGCGGCCTATACATCTAAGAAATTCCCTCGAATTTTGGTGTGCTAGTTTCTTCACCAAATGTGTTCCTGGAATTTGAACCCGCGACCGCCAAGATTCTGAGCCACACGCCTAAACCTTGAGGCCATCACTACTTTTCTTTATCAATATACAAATATGTAACAGGAAAGGCAACTTCATAGCCTTCTTGACTCTTGAGTCGAGACTTTGTGTGGGATCAAGAAGATTAAGCTGTTTATTGTGGGATTGAAGAATCTCGCACTTTCTTATACTGGCTGTTAAACAAATTTTGTTACCTAAGAAACAAAACAAATTCTATATTTACTTGGGACTTTTTGTGTGACAAATTTAGGTTTATGTGTTTGAGTTTAAATGAGTTTCTACCTTTTCTGTTATCCCAAGCACAGAACAATACTTAGTTGTAAAATTAACTATTATAGAGGACTTATTGTGGGACCAAAGTCTTTTGCTATTTCTTTGACTACTTTGACAACCCCGTGGCGCATTTGGCTAGATAACAGCTTGCGATACGAGAGGCCGCGGGTTCGATCCCCGCAGAGACTAATGTTTGCGTGATCCACAAATATTTGTTTCGGTTCTGGGTGTTTGTGAGAGCGAAAAGTCTCTCGTAGTTTCTGATACCTACAACTTAGGATTTTTATCCTAGTGTGGAGTCAGAACTATGTATGTGACTGTTGGGTGTATTTATTTATTTATTATTTATTAAAGGAATTTTTTTTTACAAACTTTGAATATCATATATATTGATATTATTTCTTACTTGCATTGTCTCTTGTCGTAAACATATAAAACATTCACATAAACCTTACAAATTATCGTACAAACTTTCATCCCCTATTCCCTATAGTTATTTTACCCCCTTAAAGGTATTTTTTTACAAACTTTGAATGTCATATTTATTTATATCTAATCAACAGCCTTAAAAATAAGTTTCATGCTTCTAGCTTTAAAAATGACAATACTTCCATACAACTTTTCATTCCCCCTTTTAACCCCTTAAAACCCATTTTCCGCAATAAAAAGTAGCCTATGTGCTTTCTTAGGCTCTAAACTATCTGTGTACCAAATTTCATTTCGCTTTCAAATTCAAATCGCTTCAGCAGTTTAAGCAGGAAAGCGAGATAGACAGACAGAGTTACTTTCGCATTTATAATATTAGTAAGAATGTGACTTATTGTGGGATTGGCTCTAATACTACCTAATTTATTGTTTTCAGCAACACGTCGCATCACGGATTCCTGTGTGGTTGACGCGAACTGTTTCACGTTCGGTGCGGGGGCGCGGTGCGGGGCGCCACAGGAGCCCTGGTTCTTCAGGAACTGCGAATGCATCCCTGAGTTGGCGATCTGGGACGCGCAGAGGAATATGTGCAGACTGTTTGTTGGTAAGGCTTCGTCATCATCAGCCCATATACGTCCCACTGGCACGAGCCTCCTCTAGAGGGGTAGTTAGTTCACCACGCTGGCCTACACACGTAAGAAATTCCTAAGAATTTTTAAGTGTGCAGGTTTCCTCACGATGTGTTCCTTCACCGTTAAAGTACGTGACAATTCTTTACACACATAACTTGGAAAAGTCAGGGGTGTACGCCTGGGGTTTGATCCCACGACTGTCGAGATTCTCACCCGCGCGCCTAAACCTCGAGGCTATCACGACTAAAATTGATACATCCATACAATGTTTCGCATTTTTTATATAGGGCTCAATTATATAATAAAATTGGCCAAGTGCGAGTCGAACTCGAGGGTTCCGTACGCACAAACTTAACATTGGAGTTGAAAAATATGTTCTCCCACACATTCCACCTGCAAATGTAAGTTGGTACGCACAATATTGAGTGATTTACCATGTTATTTTAATATCGTGGACTTCTTATAGGTTTTCCTATAATTATATCCTATTCTATAAGTAGAAAACTACTATTTTAATAAAACTGTATTTTTTTCAAAATTTCAGGTGATCCATTTTCGTATATTTTCTTGAATAACTTGGAAATTATATTTTTAAACTTACAAAAAAAATCTTTCAAGATTTTCACAACAAGACCTTCCATTTGATATGTCACCCGATACCGTTTTCAGATTATTTTCATTTTTAATTTTCCACCTTCCCCCCAAAAATGACCTCCCATATACAGATTTTATCTTTTCACGTCACACCTCTGCCTTTGGGTCACAGACGGACACACGAGTGATCCTATAAGGGTTCCGTTTTTTTATTGGGACGAACGGAACCCTAAAAGAACCGTATGTCTTTCCACGAGGTTTTATCTACCTCCATACGAAAAATCATTCAAATCGCTCCAACGGTTTAGGCGTGAAAGTGTTACTTTCGCATTTACATTAGTGTGGATTATTCCTCTAAATACACGTGTTTTGTCTGTGTTATCGATTGTGAGTTGGTTTTGTTTTGTCGATGTTATCACCCGTATCAGTAGTCTGCAGGTGTGTAATTATCTGATAACACGAAGTTTTTTGTAACAAGACGTCATAATCTATACATCTATACAAATAAATAAAATTGGAGTGTCTGTTTGTGATATTGAAATAAACGCTTTTAATAAATGCATATGGATGTATACACGGTACATAATATAACAAAATAACGTTTTTTACAATTTTTGTCTGTCTGTCTGTCTGTCTGCTTGTTCCAGCTAATCTCTGAAACGGGTAGACCGATTTTGACGGGACTTTTATTGGCATGTAGCTGATGTAATAAGGAGTAACTTAGGGTAAAAAATATTGAAAATTATAATAATTAAGAATCGACTGTTAGTCGGAACGAAGTTCGCCGGGTCAGCTAGTGAGTAATATTGATTCGCCATTTTTACCTGTAGATATTAATGTCTAGAATGAGTTTATCTATTAATTTATTACTTATCAAGCATCGAAAACATTGGACTTTTTTATGAAATGTATAAATTAAGTGCTTAGTACATTAAGAAAAAATATGAGCAAAAAAATGCTATTTTTTTCGTGATACATGAAGTCAGATCATAATGTCGACAAAATATATAAATTTGAAAATATTACATTATGATAACCTCCTCCTTTTTTGAAGTCGGTTAAAAATCACCTTAACATTTTTTACAGCGAAAAAAATATTAGAAAAATAGTGTAAAAATACGAATTACATCAGAAACAATAAAAATAAGAGCCCTAACAACTAAAAACATTGTGAATATAGTGTACTAAAAATATGACAGTGGGGAAGCAGCGGCGGCCTTAGGGGTTGGGGCGGACGGGGCAATCGCCCGGGGCCTCGCTCTTGCAAGGGCCTCGCGAAAACCAAGCAATTTTGAAAACAGAAATAGATTTTTAAACTATATTTTTTATTTAAAACTGTTGATTTTGATCCTTATTATTTAACTAATTCATTAATTGAAAACATAATTGAAAATTTTATTGTGTAGTAATTGAATAGCGCGCCTCGAATACTTTTCACAAAGGACAAAGGGCCTCGCAAAGACCTGCCGCCCGGAGCCTCGCAATGGGTAAGGCCGCCTCTGTGGAGAGGAACGGGTTAAAATATAGACTGTATTTAACACAAAACTTTATAGGTACCGGGACGCAAATCTAGACATGCGATAATTTTAACGGGATCCAGGAGGATTTCCAATACATATTTCAGGGAACAAACTATTTTTAGGGTTACGTACGTTCGAATTAAAAAAATGGAACCCTTATAGGATCACTCGTGTGTCCGTCTGTCCGTCGCTCACAGTCAATTATCTCCGAATCTACTCGAGCGATTAAGTTGAAATTTGGTACACACATCAATTTCTGAGACCCAAACGCAGAGGTGTGACGTGAATAGATGAAATCTGTATATGGGAGGTCATTTTTGGGGGGAAGATGGAAAATTCAAAAATCTATATTTGAAAACGGCAACGTGTGACATATCAAATGGAAGGTCTTGTTGTGAAGATGTTAAATATATATTTTTGTAATTTTAAAATAAACAGTTTCCAAGTTATTCAAGAAAATAGACGAAAAATGACTATTCCCCCCCCCCCTTATCTCCGAAACTACTGAACCTAAAATTTTGAAAAAAATATTTTTCTACTTATAAACATTAGGAAAACCTATAAAAAGACAATGGTATTAAAATAACATGGTAAATCACTCAATATTGTGCGTAGCAACTCATATTTTCAGGTGGAAAGTGTGGATTTTTTTATTTTACACCCAACAGTCACATGCATAGTTCTAACCCCACATCTTGTGTCTCTTTCCCCCCACAGGAATCGGCGAATCGTGCGAGGCAGATAGTGACTGCTTGGCCGGAGGAATAGAGATTCAATGTGTCCGGAATAGTTCTGGAGAAGGCGTCTGCACGTGTCCCGAGGGATTGACGCCTGTTGACGGTCTCTGCTTAACCACTGGATTAGGTACGTCATCATCATCAGCTCATCATCAGTTCGGGGAATGCAGGCGAAAGATTATACAGGGTGAATTCAGACCGTGATCGGAAACTAGGTCAGGCAATAGTCACGGTGAATACAAAAACCGTGACATTAAAAAAATCCCGACAAAAAATAAAAAAAATACGTTTTCCTTACAACCACGAGTAGTAAATGTATGTAGTTGTAAGGAAAACGTATTTATTTTTATTTTTTGTCGGGTTTTTTTTAATGTCACGGTGTTTGTATTCACCGTGGCTATTGCCTGTCTTAGTTTTCGATAACGGTCTGTATACAGCCTGTATTTACCCCGCCGGAGACTCGAACCATGTACCAAAACATATTTTTTTACAGCTCTGGGCGATACGTGCCAAGTGTCTAGTGAGTGTACTGCTACGGAACACACTGCTTGTATCGGGGATCGATGCTCGTGCGATGCTGCGTATACGGAAGTGGATAACTACTGCGCTCCAGGTGAATATGAAACTTTTATATTGTAGGGTAGGCAGAGAATTTCAAATTAAACGCCTTTTTTACTTTTGAATTGGTAGTGCTACTGTAGTTACAGGAGTTGTTTTATTTAATTTTTTACAATATATTTTTACATTATTACAATATATAAGCTAGTCAAAAGAAAAAAAAACTTTTTATTCAAATATACTTTTACAGTTCTGTTCTCTCTTTCTTTTCTTTTCTTTCTTCTTATGGGGTTTTCTTAAAATATAGACTACCTTCTAGCTTTTGCTCGCGACTTCGTCCGTGTAGACTACAGGGTTGGCCTACGTCATAGTAGCTTTATGCATGCAAAGTCTCAGTCCGATCGGTTTAAAATTGACAAAGTTTCATACAAACTTTCATCCCCTATTTTATCCCCTTGGGGGTAGAATTAATCAAAATCCTTTCTTAGCTGATGCCTTCGTCATAACATCTACCTGCATGCCAAATTTCAGCCCGATCCGTCCAGTGGTTTGGGCTGTGCGTTGATAGATCACTATGTCAGTCAGTCAGTCACCTTTGAGTTATATATATTTAGATTGATGACCCCCAGGGGTCCACGGGAGACTCGACGGGGGTCTAAGTTGGGCGTGACAAAAAATGGGGGTCCACAATGGTAAGCGAGGGTCCATGAATGACCGATGTGAACGACTTTTGGTATGGACATAAATGGGACTCTGTGGAATAAAATAGACTACCACTTATTTTCTTTCTGAACCCAACCCTGTAGTCTACGCGGACGGAGTCGCGGGCAAAAGCTAGTTTAATATATATGCTTTATTGAACACCACATAAACAGAAACAAAATATAAAACAAGGCTAAGCCATAAAGTATTGTGCTACAAAGGGCAGTTTTATCGCTATTAGCGGTCTCTTCCAGACAACACAGAAAAAAGTGAAAAAATAGAGGTCTCCTTGGTTACATAAATAAGAAAAAAAATGGAATACAAAAAAATCAATAATAAATATGACTGCCTCATGGTCTCGCGTCACAAGTATGTGCCGTGCGATGTAGAGGTCCTGGGTTCGATTCCCGGGTCGGGCAAAGTGCTATTGGGTTTTTCCATTAGGAAATTCTCAGTAGCAGCACGGAGTCTGGAAATGCGCCCGAAAAACGGCAATAGGCTCGCCCCCTATTACGTGGGACTGATACATACTTGGCGAAATGTGGGTGCAGAAATGCACCTCTGCCTACCCCTTCGGGGAATACAGGCGTGAGTTTATGTATGTATGTATGCAATAATAAAAACAAGCAAAATATATTTTTGATAAGAAAAATCAAAAAGATTTAGAGTAGTGTGCTCTGAGACTACTTTTGAAGGCAGACAACGATTTTGCTCGCCTTATGGACAAAGGGTAAATAAAGAAGGAAATATTGACTTTTTTTACGAGAGGAAGCTGTTTTTAGCTCCCCTGTTTAGTACTTCGAGAGAGGCCGAAAGGGGTATGTCTAGGGTCTCTGGTCTTCCAACTCGGCGCGCGGAACAATTGTCCGCATAGCTGAGTTGGGTCCCTAATCAAAATCCTACGCCAGCATACCGACTAAAACCTCCACCCAAGACTGACTGCGATACTTTTTCACTTTACAAATGCTTTAATATTCCAGTTCTCTCCGGATCCTGTGCGGTGGACGCTGACTGCGCGATCGAGAGCTCGGTGTGTGTCTCCAATGGCGACCGACAGACCTGTCAGTGCAGACCTGGACATGTTGAGGAGCAAGATGAGTGCTGGCCTGGTTAGTTAACACATCTTTCCATCTTTATATTTTCATAATTTGTGACCACTTTATGCTTCTGATCCCTCCAGTTCATGTAACGGTTGGTTGCAAGAAATCGCCGTCTAGCGATAAGGCCGCCATTTTTGACACTGTGTGAATTTTAATAATTATTATTAACATAATGAATTAATTTCACTTTCATTTGCGTGATATTTGACAGCCCCGTTGCTAGACACAGTTGGCTAGACACCAGCTTGCAAAACGAGAGGCCGCGACGATCCCCGTAGAGACAAATGTTTGTGTGATCCACTAATATGTATTTGTTTCGGGTCTGGGTGTTTGTGAGAGCGAAAAGTCTCTCATAGTTTCTGATACCCACAAGACAAGACTTGTATCTTAATGTGGAGTCAGAACTATGTATGTGACTGTTGGGTGTACCTATTCAGTGGCGGTACTTCCATAGAATCCCAGAAGCTCAGTTTGCCTTAAAAAATCCGAATAATCTTTAATATTTAAATGTTTACTTAACAAAAGCAATTTGACATATAAATGAGAATATCCTGACCCCACAATGAACATTTATAAACTAGACATTACACAATTAACGAGTAACGCTTTTGGGCTTCTATGGAAGTACCGACACTGGGTGAATTTACAAAGAATTAATTTCACTTATGATGTAAAAAGCAGTGATGGCCTCGAGGTTTAGGCGCGCGGTCGAGAATTTCGGCGGTCGCAGGTTCAAACCCCAGGCACACACCCCTGACTTTTCGAAGTTATGTGTGTATTCACAATGAATTATCACTTGCTTTAACGGTGAAGGAAAACATCGTGATAAAACCTGCACACCTAAAAAGTTCTTAGGAATTTCTTAGGTGTGTAGTCCGCCAACCCGCACTAGGCCAGCGTGGTGGACTAAGGCCTAAACCCTCTGATGATGAATTTGAATATAAATGAGGATATCCTGACCCCACAATAAACAATTATAAACTAGACATTACACAATTAACGTGTAACGCTTTTGGCTTCTATGGAAGTACCGACACTGGGTGTATTTACAATGAATTAATTTCACTTAGAATGTAATGGAAGCTGAAGATTTGCTTGATATTTCTGTTCCAGTTGTATCCGGTCACGAAGCAGAATGTACAGTTTCTTCCCAGTGCCAAGCCACGTTGGGAGAAGCTAGTAGATGCTACAATAACACTTGCAGTTGTCTGCCTTCATACCATCATCGAGACGGACGTTGCTGGCCTATGACAGGTAAATAAATATATGTTGAAGTTATTAAAAATCTATGCGTTATACAAAAAAATGTTTCAAATAAAAAAGATGCCAAATATTATTATCTACAATAATGATTTCTACAATTTTTGTCGTACGATGCGCGGTTCGCGAGATATTCGATAAAACGTGTTTTCCAAGATGGCGGCTGAAGTGAACACCCCACCGCCGCGCCAACTTGGATTTACATTCAGAGGACACCCTTGAACATATTCCAAAAAAAAATACCAGGTCCCGAACGTTGCATTACTTACACACTTTTTTTGCTGCGGCGCTTGGAATATTATGAGATGATGAGAGTGAAATTTTAAGATGCGCGCGCATATGTAACACAAAAGTAAGACGTTAAAGCTGCCTATGTGCTCCAATATAATTGACAGATTGAAGCTGCCTATGTTAAATGTAAGTGTCTCGGGATCACCGCAACCCTGATGTCACCCAGCTAAAAGTCTTATAAAACTTATGATTTCAGGTCTTTTTGAAAGCTGCACGAGACGCAGCCAGTGCTACCTGGCAGACATGTCTGAAAGAGTCACCTGTCGGAACGGTTTATGCCAATGCGATTTTGATTTCCCCTACTCAGAAGAACTGCATACATGCTGTAAGTATTCCTAAAAATCCTTACTAATATTATAAATGCGAAAGTAACTCTGTCTTTCTGTCAGTCCGTCTGTCTGTCTGTCTGTCTCGCTTTCCTGCTAAAACTACTTAACTGATTTAAATGAAATTTGGACATAGGCTACCTTTTATCCCGGAAAAGAGGTTTTAAGGGGTTGAAAGGGGGGGATGAAAGGTTGTATGGAAGTATTGTCATTTTTAAAGCTAGAAGCTTGAAACTTATTTTTTAGGCTGTTGATTAGATATAAATAAATATGTCATTAAAAGTTTGTAAAAAAATGTACCTTTAAGGGGGTAAATAAAAATAGGGGTAAAAGTTTGTATGGATATTCGTCATTTTTGAAGCTAGAATGATGAAACCACGCGTAGACGACAGTAACTATGTATATGTAACTATATTTCTGTTATGCTTTCACGCCTAAATCATTTGACCGATGTAAACGATTTTTGATATGGACATAAATGGGACTCTGTGGAGTAAAATAGACTACAACTTATTTTCTTTCTGAACCCAACCATGTAGTCTAAGCGGACGGAGTCGCGGGCAAAAGCTAGTTACTAATAAAGCTGAAAAACCAACTCGGTTTAAACGCGCTAATTTTAAGAACTACTGGTCCGATTTGAAAAATTTTTTCAGTGTTAGATAGCTCATTTATCGAGGAAGGCTATAGGCTTATCGTCACGCTACTATAAATTGGAGAGGCGCTGGTTTTATAGGTTCATCATCATCAGCCCATATACGTCCCGCTGCTGGGCACGAGCCACCTCTACAACTGAGAGGGTTTAGTTAGTCCACCACGCTGGCCTAGTAACGGACTACACACCTAAGATATTCCTAAGAACTTTTAAGTGCGCAGGTTTCCTCACGATGTTTTCCTTCACCGTTAAAGTTAATACATATTAGGATCTAATTAATGCATTCTTTTGTTTCAGTGTCATCTTCAACGTCTGTTCTAGCCAACGTCTCCCTGGTCCTAGCCGCATTAATTTATTTATTTTCATTATAAAAGTGATATTAATTTAAGTAAGAAAGTAGATTTTTTTGAAAATAATTTTTTTTGTTCTTTCACGACATAGACTCCTGTGTAAGATCGACCCAAGATGAACCGGGACCACTAAATCAAACGATACATACTTGAGCCCACGAGGCAGTCAATAGTCTATATTTTTGTCATCATCAGCTCATATACGCCCCACTGCTGGACACGGGTCTCCTCTACAACTGAGAATAAGCCTTAGTCCACCACGCTGGCCTAGTGCAGGCGGACTACACATCTAAGAAATTCCTAAAAACTTTTAGGTGTGCAGGTTTCATCACGATGCTTTCCTTCCCCGTTAAAGTACGTGATAATTATGAATACACACATAACTTCAAGTCAGAGGTGTGTCCCTGGGGTTTGAACCCGCGATCGCCAAGATTCTCGACCGCGTGCCTAAACCTCGAGGCCATCACTACACATTAGAAGAAACATATAGCAAGCTAATTTCCAGTCTCCATACTTCTAGTGAGATTACGTCTAGTTTCACCAATTTGTATTTATCTTTTACATGCGGGTGAAACCTCGTATGTCAATGTTTTCTCTCCCGCTTTACTGTGGAGGGAAGTGGACAACTCTTTGTTTTCCAACTTCTCCTTTATACCTATCGTTGATGATGACAAATTAGTTCCCCTTAGATTCGCTGAGCTTCATTGCTCGGCGTCGATACTGTGCGTGCTGTCGATCCTGGAGCACAGGAGTTACAGCACGGTGTGTGGTGGGATAGGGCCAAAACAATCTATTTTATTTAAAACATAACATACATACATAAACTCACGCCTGTAGTCCCCGAAGGGGTAGGCAGAGGCACATTTCTGCACCCACATTTCGCCAGGTATGTATCAGTTCCACGTAATAGGGGGCGAGCCTATTGACGTTTTTCGGGCACAATTCCAGACTCCGTGCTGCTACTGAGAATTTCCTAACGGAAAAATCCAATAACACCTTGCCCGACCCGGGAATCGAACCCAGGACCTCTAAATCGCACGGCCCACACCTGTGCGGCGAGACCACGAGGCAGTCACAAACATAAAAGGTAAAACATAAAAGGTTCTCAATATTATTATGGCCACTATATATGTTGTTAGGTTAGCTAATTACGTAATAACTTAAGACAGAAGATCCCTTAAGTAAGGACTGAATTTAATTAACTGACATGGTGTCACATGGATCTCACAACTGACTTGGTTGTTTTTACAAGTTTTGTTTTTGATGATTTTATCGTCTAAATATAGTATATATAACTCAAAGGTGACTGACTTACTGACATCACTATGGCAATAGATCACTATCTATCAACGCACAGCCCAAACCACTGGACGGATCGGGCTGAAATTTGGCATGCAGGTAGATGTTATGACGTAGGCATCCGCTAAGAAAGGATTTTGATTAATTCTACCCCTAAGAGGATAAAATAGGGGATGAAAGTTTGTATGAAACTTTGTCAATTTTATACCGATCGGGCTGAGACTTTGCATGCATAAAGCTACTATGACGTAGGCCAACCCTGTAGTCAACGCGGACGAAGTCGCGAGCAAAAGCTAGTTTATTGATATAGCACAAGAGCCACAGTGGCGGGTGTGTGGTGGGATAGGGTCAAAAAAGCTTATACTGAAAATTATCAGACTGGGAAACCCATTAAGAACTGAAACTTTTATTGGAAAATTTTTATTTTTCTTTAAAAAAAATTAGCAATCTGACTCACACCCCTATTAAACTAAAGTATAATATTTTGCATGCAAAAGAAAATTTGTTATTAATATTAATTTTTAATATCAGCATATTAGCATCAGTAAATGGTTCTTTAATGTGTTTCTAAATGCACTAAAGTAAAGTCGTGATGGCCTCGAGGTTTAGAGTTTAGAATATCGACGGTCGCGGTTCAAACCCGGGGCACACACCTCTGACTTTTCCAAGTTATGTGTGTATTATCACGTACTTTAACGGTGAAGGAAAACATCGTGATGAAACCTGCACACCTAAAAGTTGTTAGGAATTTCTTAAGTCCGCCAACACGCACTAGGCCAGCGTGATGGACTAAGGCCTAAACCCTATCAGTTGTAGAGGAGGCCCGTTCCTCAGCAGTGGGACGTATTTGGGCTGATGATGATGATGATATGCAATAGTTACGGCGATTACAAACACCGTGACATTAAAAAAAAATCCTGCCAAAAATATATTTTTTACGTTTTCCTAACAACTACATACATTTAATACTCGTGCTTGTAAGGAAAACGTATTTTTTTGTCGGGAATTTTTTTAACGTCAATGTGTTTTGTCAAATTATTGAACAACAAATAATGAAAAATCTGCATTAAAAATTCTCCCTTTCCGAAATAGTTAAATAGTCGGAAAGTAATAAAAATTAGGAAATGTGCCCGAAAAATGGCAATAGGCTCGCCCCCTATTACGTGGGACTGATACCTACCGAAATTTGGGTGCAGAAATGCACCTCTGCCTACCCGTACGGAGAATATAGGCGTGAGTTTATGTATGTATGTATGTGTCAATGTGTTTTTAATTATTGCCTGTCTAAGTTTTCGATCACGGTCTATTTACAACCTGTATAAGACCTTTAAGAATTATAAGTGATGTTATCAAAATAACCTAAAAACAATTTTACGGCAACACAAATTATTTTAACATTAACTAATGGTTTTCTAATGGCCAGAATTTTAATATTTCTTTAACGTATAATTAATATAAAAATATTAGATTTAGGTACATGCTTTTTTTTCTATAACTTACTCTTTTGAATGACTGTCATACATACAAATATAAAAAATCCTCACGCCTATTATTACGCGTATTCCCCGAAGGATAGGCAGAGGTGCATTTCTGCACCCACATTTCGCCAGTATTATCAGTCCCACGTAATAGGGGGCGAGCCTATTGCCGTTTTTCGGGCACATTTCCTAATTTTTATTACTTTCCGACTATTTTAAACTATTTCGGAAAGGGAGAATTTTCTAATGCAGGTTTTTCATTATTTGTTTTTCAATCAATACTACAATTTGTAATACAAGAGACTGGATTTACGTAGAATTATCAAAAAAATACAAAACGATCATTCACTTGATGAATAACAATTAAAAATGCTACTAAATCGTTCAGTCACATTTATAAAAGTCAGCCATCTTTATACTTTTTTATTTTTATTTTTTAGGACACGGAACACGAATCGGTCATAGGTCAAAGTTTTGTTTCTATTTTGTTTAAAAGAGCACTGGCTGATTGGCGTCGGCACCGAAATTCCAAATTCAAATTAACAGAAAAGGGCGAACACGCACGTAACAAGGCCGATTAAAAAATAAGGAATATATCTTTACAATCACAACAGTGTATTTTGAACTTTATCAGTATAGGCTTAGAGTTCAAATTGAAATTATTATAGAGAAATTAAAACTAAAAGGAAAAGGTTATTCGAAATTCATTAAAATGAAAACCAACTTCTTTAGTTACGCATAGAGTTTAAATTTCTTTAAGCGGTAGCTTTGTCAAAGAAAATTGCTTGTTATTTAAAAATTGAGCTTTGTGCGTAATGAAATTAGATTCAAAATTGATATCAGTAAATAACAGAGAATACGAGATTTTTTAAACAAAAGCTGCCGAGGCGAAGGAACTAACGTGTAATGCCAAAGGTCAAATAGTTAAACACGCCGTGCTTTGTGTTGGATTTATTGGAAAAAATTCTGTTATACGTGTATGATACTGTGTTTTTACATTTGTTGTTCACGTTCTTGACATGTTTCCGAACGGCATATGTTTCGTGTTTGGCGCGCTTTTTGTTTCTATTTTTTTTTAACCACGGCAAAGGAACACCAAATATAATGAGATACTCGTATACCCTATTCATCATATTTTGTGTGTTAATCTTAATATTGCTCTATACAGGGTGTATTTAGATCGTGATCTGAAACTAAGGTAGGTAATAGCTACGGTGACTACAAATCCATTGGCATTAGAAAAATCCCGACAAAAAATAAAAAAAAATACGTTTCCTACCAATCGTAGATATTAAATGGGTTATAATGACCTTAGCTTTTACCTGACTTCGTTTCCGATCACGGCCTGAATACACCTTGTATATATATTACGGCGCGGAAGTGCATCGTCAACACAAACCTTTTTACTAAATTGAAGAGTGATTGGTCATCGTCACTCTAGCGGAGCGTCGCGTTTATGGTAGCGGGGCGGCCATCTTGTGGCGGGGTATTCTAAAGAAGGGCGCTCGCGCACCGTCCATAAATGATGTTTCAGTATATCGCTTAAATTATAACAGCCACATAAATATAAGTCGCCCTCAGGTTAAGTAGCGTTTCAATATTCGGCCATAAGATTATTATTCACAATTTTATGAGGCAAACTGGGCTTTTGGGCTTCTATGGAAGTACCGCCACTGATAAGCATGTATACAAAACTGTATCAACAACTTAGAACATGCAGACAAGTATATGCCTAGTCAAGAATACTGGCAGCTAATCTACCTGCCAAAGGCCCCCCTCCCCCTAACCCCCAGTAGAAGTCAATGCTACGTCACGATTTGCGTAGGAGCCATTAGCTAGGTCGCATGTCAGTAACAGCTCTCTTACTATAATAATCGTTAGGGTACAGTCCCAGTTACAGCGGGGAAGGTATTTTTTTCTTACGAATGCCTCGTGGTCTCGCGGTACAAGTATCTGCCGTGCGATCTAGAGGTCCTGGGTTCGATTCCCGGGTCGGGCAAAGTGTTATTGGGTTTTTCCATTAGGAAATTCTCAATAGCAGCACGGAGGCTGGAAATGTCCCCGAAAAACGACAATAGGCTCGCCCCTTATTACGTGGGACTGATGCATACCTGGCGAAATGTGGGTGTAGAAATGCACCTCTGCCTACCCCATCAGGGAATACAGGCGTGAATTTATGTATGTATTTTTTCGGTTTTGGCGGATATTGCGTTCTGGATGCCCGAATTCTTACGCAGTTATGAGTTGACAAGTTTGACAACCATTTTTAATAATAGTTAATTAAATGAAATTCAAGTAGTAAATTGCCCTCGAGGTTTAGGCATGCGGTCGAGTATCTCGGCGGTCGCATATTCAAACCCCAGGCACACACCTCTGACTTTTCGAAGTTGTGTGTATTCCCAATGAATTATCACTTACTTTAACAGCGATGGAAAACATCGTGAGGAAACCTGCACACCTAAATGTTCTTAGGAATTTCCTAGGTGTGTAGTCCATAACCGCACTAGGCCAGCGTGGTGGACTAAGGCCTAAACCCTCTCAGTTGTAGAGGAGGCAGATGTAGAGCAGGGGGACGTATATGGACTGATGATGATCATGATGCTTGCATGTACTGTATAAAATTTGGTGTATGTAAAACCAATTAACGTTGAACTTTGCGTGTCTGCCGCTCGCGGGCACTGACGCCACACCTCGCTAAACCTATTAAAATTTAGCCAAGTTCCCTCAGTAATGTATATACTACACTAGCGTTATTTATAGCACAAGAAGGTATATTATAAATGTATGTTACACACACGGTATGAAATAAAAAGGCTAGTGAAACGGCTAATTCATCATCATCATCATCAGCCCATATACGTCCCACTGCTGGGCACGGGCCTCCTCTACCATTGAGAGGGTTTAGGCCTTAGTCCACCACGCTGGCCACGGGTTGGCGGACTACACACCTAAGAAATTCCTAAGAACTTTTAGGTGTGCAGGTTAACAGCTAATTGCTGAAATTCAATCTGTTCTTATAAAGCTAAAGAGTTTGAATGCTCTAATCGTGCCGACATTTTAAAAACGCGTGACTACGGCTTTTCAAACTTGACTATGTGTATCTCTGTACACTGATAATTGTGTACTATAGTATGGTATCGTATGAAATTATTGTCAAATTGCAATGAAGGCATGTTGGTAGAGTCTATGTGTCGATTATCTTGCTTCTTCAGTAACGTTGTTGAATCCTGTGTCCTGAAAATCTTGTTCCATTTTTTTTTAGCCTCGTTTTAAGTCGTAGTTGGGTTTTAGTTTTTATTTGTTAATATAAAGCATGAGATAATAATTTTATATTTTTACTATATTACATACATACATAAACTCACGCCTGTATTCCCTGAAGGGGTGGGCAGAGGTGCATTTCGGCACCCACATTTTGACTGCCTCGTGGTCTCGCGGTACAAGTATGTGCCGTGCGATCTAGAGGTCCTGGGTTCGATTCCCGGGTCGGACAAAGTGTTATTAGGTTTAGGAAATTCTCAGTAACAGCACGGAGTCTGGAATTGTGCCCAAAATACGGCAATAGGCTCGCCCCTATTACGTGGGACTGATACATACCTGGCGAAATGGGGTGCAGAAATGCACCTCTGCCTACCCCTTCGGGGAATACAGGCGTGAGTTTATGTATGTATGTAAAATAATATTATATTTTATTACAACATCCATAAAATTTGTTATTATCAATTTGCTATTTGTTTTTACAAAAATTATAGGTGTTCCAAACTTTTTTTCGGTAGTGTACATAGTTGTGACCGCACACTAACATACAAGTGTTGTGTCGTGTATAACTACGAAATACTTTACTCTCACACACACAACGAAACAAATAAGCATCGCACAAACATTTGTCTTGGTTAATTTCTTTGAATTGCAGTAAACAACCATTAAGGCCTAAACCCTCTCAATGGTAGGGGAGGCCCGTGCCCAGCAGTGGGACGTATATGGGCTGATGATGATGATGGTGATGAAACAACCATTATTGAATCTCTAGATTATTTCTAGGGTTTTTGTGAAAGCGAAATATCTCTCGTAGAACCTAATACACAACGTCACTATCATCATCAGCCCATACATTGACAGCCCCGTGGCGCAGTTGGCTAGACACCAGCTTGCGAAACGAGATGCCGCAGGTTCGATTCCCGCACCGAGACAAATATTTGTGTGATCCACAAATATTTGTTTCGGGTCTGGGTGTTTGTGAGAGCGAAAAGTCTCTCGTAGTTTCTGATACCCACGTCACAGGACTTGTATCCTAGTGTGGGGTCAGAACTATGTATGTGACTGTTGGGTGTATTTATTTATTTATTTATATACGTCCCACTGCTGCGCACGGACCTCCTCTACAACTGAGAGGGTTTAGGCCTAAATTCCTAAGAACTTTAGGTGTGCAGGTTTCATCACGATGTTTTCCTTCACCGTTAAAGTGATAATTCATTATGAATACACACATAACTTGGAAGTCAGAGGTGTGTGCCTGTGGATTGAGCCCGCGACCGCCGAGATTCTCGACCGCGTACCTAAACCTCGAGGCCATCACAGAAAGACTTATTTATTCTAGAACTTTCTGATATTTACCAATTCCCCACATTTCTACAGCTTGTTCAGCCTTGTGTGACCTCCAATGGCGCACTTTCTTCGCCCGAGTAGTTTATTTACAAGAACTTCACTCAAAATGGCATAGATTTTTTTGACCTACATGACAATAGCATTAGCTCAAGACAAGACAAATCTCGACGGTCGCGGGTTCAAACCCCAGGCACACACCTTTGACTTTTCCAAGTTATGTGTGTTCACAATTAATTATCACGAACTTTAACGGTGAAGGAAAACATCGTGATAAAACCTGCTCACTTAAATTTCTTAGGAATTTCTTAGGTGTGTAGTCCGCCAACCCGCAGTTAGCCAGCGTGGTGGACTAAGGCCTTAACCCTCTTAGTTGTCGAGGAGGCACGTGCCCAGCAGTGGGACGTACCTTTATGGACTGATGATGATGAAAGAAGTGATGACTTGGCAAATTCTCGGCGGTCCCGGGTTCAATACTAACCGAATATTATTGATTAGAACTATATCTGCCTCGTGGTTTCGCGGCTCTATGTGCCATGCGATCTAGAGGTCCCGGGTGACGCAGTTATTGGGTTTTTCCATTTGGAAATTCTCATAAGCAGCACGGAGTCTGGAAATGTGCCCGAAAAACGGCAATAGGCTCGCCCCCTATTACGTGGGACTGATGACCTAGCGAAATGTGTGTGCAGTAATACACCTCTGCCTACCCCTTCGGGGGAATACAGGCGTGAGGTTATGTATGTATAATTTTAAAATGACAATATTTATAGATTCAATAAATTTCCCACTGGAAAAACCCAATAACACTTTCACCGTCGCGGGAATCGAACTCGAGACCTCTAGGTCGCACGGCACATACTTGAACCGACCACAAGCCAGTCTATGTCAATAGCAAAAATCATTCAAATCGGTCGAGTATTTTTGAGTTGATTCGTAACAAACAAAAATTATTTTTTTTTCTTTATAATATTAGTTTTGAAAAAATATTTGCCCTGAAAACAGCGACTTCGAGTGACCTTATCACGGCATAAAGATTTTTTCCCCTTGCCCGTTGTGGGGTCGCTTATAATATATTGCGAGGGTGGTAACTACCCCTAATTTTAACATTCATGTACAGGCTGCTTGAAATAATACTGAGTTTATTTATTTGAAAGAAAGAAAAGTGTGTGTACTTATGTACACGCGTTAGAAGTTATACCACACGACTGAAGTAAAACTTATAAATACGCCCAACAGTCACATACATAGTTCTTAGTTCACACAACATATTACATTTCTGAACGCACTCATAAATATTTGACAACTAATAAATATGTCAATCCCTTTTTATTACTGTCACTATTCTACATACAATATTCGATCCGAAACATATGAAAACCTTTCTGATCCATTTGACACTTACATTTAACATAGGCAGCTTCAATCTGTCAATTGTATTGGAGCACATAGGCAGCTTTAACGTCTTACTTTTGTGTTACAGTGATGCGGGCGCATCTTAAAATTTCACTCTCATCATTTTTTCATAACGCGCCTAAAGAAGTATAACTTCAAAAAGATGTTTATTTACTAATAAATAAATACACCCAACAGTCACATACATAGTTCTGACCCCACATTAAGATACGAGTCTTGTGTCGTGGGTATCAGAAACTACGAGAGACTCTTCGGTCTCACAAACACCCAGACCCCAAACAAATATTTGTGGTAGTGCGGGTGTGTAGTACACCTAAGAAACTCCTAAGAACTTTTAGGTGTGCAGGTTTCATCACGATGTTTTCCTTCACCGTTAAAGCAAGTGATAATTCATTGTGAATACACACATAACTTCGAAAAGTCAGAGGTGTGTGCCTGGGGTTTGAACCCGCGACCGTCGAAATTCTCGACCGCGCGCCTAAACCTCGAGGCCATCACTGCTTTTTATGACGTGTCATTAGTAATATATTATTGCCTACATGACAAATAAACGACCATTTCATTTCAACTAAAAAAACTTCATTATATATTCAAGAGCACGCTGTACATTATAAGGCGTAGTTCTTGCCGTTTCACAAGCAAGTCAGTTGCTCGCGCCAACCCGCCCCAGTGCCACGAAAACAGTAACTAGACAAATATAACACCAACCGTGTTAAAAACAGTTAAAATACAAGTTAAAAAGAAAGTTTTACATCATATTAAAAGCGGATTTAAAAAAATTTATAAAACACGCTTTTGCACGCTTAAAAATTGGGCTGTTTTTTTAATTTCCTTTGGTTTTTTAAAGTTTTGAGGTTATTTTACGTAAATAGATCAATTTTTGGTAATTTTGGTATGATATTTAAACGGTTTTTTTATTACAATTATTTATTGTAAGTTAAAAAATTGTAATTTATGATATAAAAGATTCATGTTACATATATATGATAAATATAACCAAAAAAATATTTACAGTTTTTAATTATTGACAAAGGAATTGCAAATCGTAAAGCCATATTATTTTTATAAAGGAAATCTAACAAGTAAGTGGTTCTAACGGCATAGATCATAAATTAATTGCTATTTTATTTTTATTACACTAAAAGTAAAATGTATACTTAAAATACTTTGAAACCATAAATCTCAACGTTTTACAAGGTAACTAATTAACTTTTTAATAGACAAAAGAAAACATACCAAACAGCCTACATTACGCAGCGGAAGTAGTTTCAATTTAATTTCCGCTCCAAGACGGTTTTTATATAATTAGACAATTGTTGTGAGAGAAATAAAAACTTTCTTATATTTACGAAATAGCCATCGCATCTTATAATAACATTATTAGATATTCGATGAGTCTAATGACAAAGTATTGAAAAAACAACCCAATATTTAACAGAATGTTTTTATAAAACCACGCAAGCGCTTTTGCAACTAAACCATGCTTTAATCAAATTGTCACAAACATATTTCATAATTTTCAAATCGTAATCCTCAGACGCAAAGGAAACTATGTTTTACAGCCAATATGGCGGAAATATATATTTATTTACCACTGAATATCTTGCTTATAAACGTTGTTCAATTTAAACATTACTTAAAAATGCTTCGTCTTGTTCACTCTAACGTCACATATCAATGAATAGAGCAGGACAAAGCATTAAGTTTTAATAAAATTAACTAACGTTTAAAAGTAAAATCTCGCTACTAAGTATTTTGAATTACTTTATCCGGATAATAGTGAAGTTTATTGTCCTATATAGGTACTCTAAGAGAGAAAATTATAACTGACATTATCAAAACAATAACTTAGTAAAACGAACTAGTTATTTAAGAATTAAATTATATTTACTGTGCATTAAGATAAAAAGAATATATGTATAAAATGATATATTTAGCAGTTTTTCGTTTAATTTATCCACCGTTGAGAGATTTTTAGATAATGAATATAATTAGCATATATATATTGTAGCTATAGCAGTAAAACTACTTAGAATTTGACATTCTGAGAGCTGACATAATCCGGCGGCAAAATTATGCCATTTTTTTTAGTAAATTAAGTTGAAAATTTTCAAAGGATGACTTTTTAATTCACATTATTACTAATCATGTCACATACTTATTTCTTTATTTATATTTACTAGATATACCAAAACCGATAATCTTTTATTATATGTGTCATGTGTGTACAAAATATTCTTTTGTTTTATGACATTTTATTGACATTTTAATAATTATATAACTAGCTGACCCGGCGAACTCCGTTCCACCTAACAGTCGATTTTTTTCTTTTTTTAACCTAAGTTATTATTACATTAGCTACCTGCCAATAAAAGTCCTGTCAAAATCGGTCCACCCGTTGCAGAGATTAGCCGGAACAAAAAGACAGACAGACAAAAATTGTAACTAACGTTATTTTGGTATATGTACCGTGTATACATCCATATGCATTTATTAAAAAGCGGTTATTTCAATATTACAAACAGACACTCCAATTTTATTTATTTGTATAGATAGATGTATAGATAAATCAGAAAAACAAGTCACATAACATGACTAACTATTCATATTATATGAATTTTCACCATATTTTATTCCATTTGGATCATAAAATACTTCAAGATGTCCAATTTTTTTACTGTACATGAACAAAAAAAAAACACTGTGTGTTAAAACAACTTGGTTAGAGGCTTAATACCTCATTGCGTGCTTTAGTCCAAAAAGGTTAATAAATTCAATCTGATAAAGACCGTACTAAATTTAGTCAAATAGTGGAATTAATGTCAAGAGTCACATGTAACGATTCTTGGCTTGAATACAAAGATGTTATTAAGCTGCCATCTTTTTTGACATGTCTTTTGGCTTTATGAGAATAATGAAACGTAAAAGTCGTTAATAATTTTAAATTTAAATTTTAATGTCCGTTAATTTGATTTTTTAATGACATCGGGGTTTTTAACTGGAATAAAGTTTTTTTTTATTAATACCAGAATGATTAAACGCAATATTTTCGCCATTTTCAAAAATATATTAGGCTATGTATATATCTTGAATTCTCAGATTATAATCTAAAGAAAATGAAATTACAATTAATTTTAATTCTAGTGTCCTTCAGTTACAATACAATGATTTTATTTCAGTTTAATTATATTTTGGCAAGACACAAAATTTTAATAATATTCGATTGTTTTTAATATATTTTCAGATAACTTTTTTTTCTAAAAATTCTTATACCTGTGTACTTTTTCTTAATCTAATCATCAAAACATTTTAAACATTTAAACAATAGTCTTAGGTTTTACTATAAGCCGCCATTTTGTTTTGATATTTGATTTGACTTTATATAGAGACCGGATTGAGGGCCTCTAAAATACTTCGAACGTAAATTTAAAAAAAATGAGTGTGTGCTTAAGACCGCACGGCAGAAGTCAAAACTTCATTGGCAATTTCAATCAATCAAATCTTGCTTTAACGGTGAAGGAAAACATCGTGAGGAAACGTGCACACCTAAAAGTTGTTAGGAATTTCTTAGGTGTGTAGTCCGCCAACCCGCACTAGGCCAGCTCGGTGGAGAAGTCCTAAACCCTCTCAGTTGTCGGGGCTGGCCCGTGCGTATGTATTCGTATTAAGATGATAATATATTGTTTTTTCTCTTACTACCTTCCCCTTTTTAGATAAATCTAATAGGTTATCGCTTAATTCTGTTCTCTATATATCTAAAAAAAGTATTTTATAGATAAAACCTAAGACTGGGCAATCAAAATCTTTTTCGAGTGACATCTTACTGTTAAAATGCCTTATTTAGGCATAAGACACGTGATTTTTTATCCTTAACCCATTACTTCCTAAGTATCAAAAACATTAGTTTTTTTTATGAAATGTATAAAAAAAATGAGTTTCTGACCTATATAAGGTTTTGATTGCACAAAAATTGTTTTATCATATCACTATTTTTAACTGCATCCAACTTTATATTGACTTTTTTCGATTTTTATTCAAATATTTTTATATAATTCACAATTAGTTTAGAATTATGTCGATTACGAGCGATAAAAAAATAAGCATTTTTTTAAATATTTTACAAAAGCAAAACAAAATAATACCCTTATTTTAATACGCTTAATCGACATTTTTACTGAACTATTGTCTTCAAAATCAGAATACCTTACACATTCCAACATTAAAAAGAAAAAAGTCAAGCTGTCATTTTGACAAGTCGCCATTTTGAAAAACGGACGCTCAGTGTCGATAATGTTTCTATTAATCGAGATGCAACGAAGGGAGGCAGCGTTGGGGATCCTACTCCTCCTCCTAATGTCCCTCACGAGGGACTCCTCGGAGGCGCTGAGTACCTTCGGCGTGTCGAACACGAAACCTCCGGTAGCGAAGCCCACAACGCCCCCTGGTGAGCATTTTTGAATATAATGGGACACTTTGCACTTCCACTTACCACTTATCACTCGTGTGCTGCACTTTAGTAAGTTCGAGACTGAGTGAAACGGAATTATCCGGTCCCAGTTTTTTATTTTATTAGGCTAAGGCGCTTAAAGACATACGGCTCTAATAATTTCTGTTTTTCGTGTAAGGTATAAAAATATATGTTATTTATCGCACAATAATTTAAATTTACAGTCTATGTTTTGGGATCGTATGTTTGTGATTAAAGACTTTCAAAGTCTTCAAATCAAGTAGTCAGGGCTGCGTGTGTGACTGTTGGGTGTATTTATTGGACAAAAAGAATTAGATAAGTATTTAACAGTAATTTTTCTATCCTTCTTCTATCAGTGTCTATTACCTCACTGTATAGACTTAAGTCTTTGCTCCAAAGGCTTAGGTCGTGTTAAAAATAACAACGGGTGGCACTCCGCGAGTGTCGGCAGAAGTGAGAACTTCAACATTAACGTTGTGCATTTTTGAATATTTGCAATGGTTGGGGAATAATTTCGCACAAATTGCTTTGTTTATCAGTATAAAAGTACTATCATTTACGTGGTAGAATACAATATTTATTGCGCTATCGTACACAAACATGCCAATTTATATTACATAATGCGTCTTACGCATTTTAGATCAGGGTCAAAAAATCCAATCCTAAAAAATGTTCATCGCCGCTAAAGAAGTTTTCACTTCAAAATTGATTCCTGTCTAAATGGATGGTGAAGCATGAACAGTAAAGTATGAAGTTTAATAAATAATAAATTATTATATTCAGCACTCGATCACTCAGTCTCGACGATTTAAAAGCAATATTTAAATAAAATTACATCTAAATGCCTTGTCCCATTATATGAATAAATGCTTACCGAATTAAATATAGTCATAAAAAAATCATTACTATTTCCATTTTCAATATATTTATTTCAATCTATACATTCTTATGTAAAAGTTGAATTTATAATGAATATTTTTCTTATTGTATTAATCATATCATCCGAATTAAATAAATTTAAAATAAATATTTTTTAACATAGGTATAGCAATTTAAGAAGTTTTCCATACTAAGAAATTAATATTTTAAGTTCAATGTTTTGGAGTAAGTCGTACAAGAGGTGGAAATTTAAAAGGTGGTTCATATTATATCGTTTAAAAATATAAAATATCAGTACTGCTTAAGTATTTCCTTATTTCAAAAACACTAAATATTGTATTTACCTCATTATTTATTATTCAAATATTCTGAGATATTTAATAAATCAAATGTATTGTAACATATTCCTGAGAAAAAATACTGTTTTACACTGTCGCTATAGTATGTACAATCATATTGCCTAACTTCTATTTGACGTGAATATCCTTGGTCTGCATATGGTATTATATATCTTAAATGTTATCTACATACGAAATTCATTTTACATAACATAAAAATCAACTCTTCATTCATTTGTTTGTTCATAACCATTTCCTATGTAAATACGCATTTTATATTTAGAAATGGCAACATTTATACATGATTTTGTCTATTCATTTGACTAATTATATGTGGGAATTTCATTCTTAAGACTACCGTAAAAATTATTTATTGTAAACAAAAAATATTCAGGAAAAAAGTATTGGAATACAGTAAACAAATATTTGCAAAAAAATGAGGGTATTTTTTAAACAAAAGCATTTAAAACACGTAAGAAATTCTTGTAAAAAAAACTTTGCCTTTATCAATACTTCAAGAAGTTTTAATTAAAAAAAAAACATTTAAAAGAGCATAGACAAGTAGTAAAATATTTATTTTAAACTCTAAAACAGTACTTAAATTTTCAGAATCAAGAATAACCTAAAAATGTGGCGCAAATCGTCAGTAATTCTCCAATTGGCCATCTGCCATTTCGGCCTAAGCCTTGCTGCTTTTAGTCCAGCATTTGGCATTATAAAAGCGGATACGACAGTACCGCCATCTCCCACGACTACCTCTGGTAAGATTCAATATAATGGGACAAATGTGTAAAAAGTATAAATCGATTTCAAACTCTTAAAGTGTGTGTTAGCTTTGTATATCTGCTTTTTTGTGTGTTTAATGTTTCAATTGCCTAAGGGGAATTTAGGTAAGTCTTTTTGGATTTAAATCCATGCAAATACAGTTAGAATAATTTAAAAAAATATACTAAAGACTCAAGAGTCGCTTTATAAATACTAAAATGTAAATTTAACATTCCCAAATAAACATAGACAATTCATATCATAAAATAACATGAAAACCTACATGATGGCTGTAAACACCGCTTGCCACGTTCGAACCATTGTCTATTAAAACCATAGGCAATTGCTTACTCATATTGGCGGCAAAACCATGACCATAAAATATGAGCTTTATTTAGGCATTAGAAAAATCCGCTACAGATAAAAGATGGAAATGTGTTACAATAGAAAAAGAGCAATATTCTTACTGGTTCTCATAAATGGATGGTTGAAGATACAGTGCACCGAAGGTTTTGGGATTTCGTCGTTCGGCAAAGCATATACCGAACCTCCAAAACTTGTTACCACGACTGTATCTCCCGGTAAGAATGCTATATAAACAAAAGGCTGCAGACATAATTTCTTTGTAATCATAAGCTATAACGAAGTTATCAAACAAATGACTGCTGTCAAAAACAGACAGTTGAATTCAAATAGATCAATGACGTTCAAATATTTAAAATTAATAAAGCGCCATATTATCGGTGACGAGCATGAGCTCTAATTGTGTATTTTGATTTTTATGTAATTAGTAATATTTGAAATAAATCTAACACGTAAGAGACATTTATTAGAATCTAGTGAAAGGTTGTTTTATTGCGAAAAAGCCCTTTAATAAAAATAATAAAGGATTCCAACTTCATTCTATTATTTTTATTGTTCAATTGGAGTCGTTTTTCAATTTATAACAATTACAAGGAAATTGTGTTTGTATGCCATATTAATAACATAATAACTACTATATTAAAAAATACTTATAACACGAAAAACGTTACATTAGTGTTTTAGATAAATAGAAATAATAATAAACGAAAAAAGTGCTTAAAGTACATTTCAACAACGCACCTTTAAAAAATCTTAGAAAACTTGTGACAGTGATAGTTTATACTTATACAATATATGTAGTTGCTTTAAAATCTTAGACATCGATTACAAAGCATCACATCTTGACACGGTTCTGAAATAAAGGACAGTTAAGTATTTAGGACTGAACATAACTATATTATTACTATACTTTTATAACATAAAAATGTCTGATATATCGCTGCTCTAAATTCGACAATTATTAACGCATGACATAAAATTGCATAGGATTATTTTTCATTAGGACACAAAACCGATTTCATTTGAACCTAAGCCTAAATACAAAAAACGCATGATTTAATTCAACACCTGTCCACGAGATTCATAAAAGTTGATAGTAAATTGCTTGAATTTAATCTGTATCTTCTAGTCGAAGATAATCAGAGGACTTGGACAAAGCCACCACTTAATATTAAGAAATTGGCATTGATATTTAACTATGGGTATAATGAGGATGTCTAGCTATATCTTTTATACACTGTCATTTAATTAATTAAATTTATTTATTTAATATAGTTTATTGGAAACAATACAGCAAAAATAAGCTACAACAGGTGGTCTTATAACTGCGATCTCTTCTAGACAACCTACGGGACTGGAACAAAGTTGTTGTTGTGGCAGTTATTGTCAAGAATTATCAAAATATCATTAATATATTGCATCCTTGTCTAGTTACTGAGGAGTTAACCTTGACGCTAAATTTGAAACTAAAATTATATGTACTAGAAAATTTCAAAAATTCTTACTGTCACCAAAAAAATATTATTTATTTAATATACTTTTTTGTACACTATATACTCAACTTAATATAACATAAAAAACAAACAACTTTGAGGAGAATTAATAAAAATAATATACATAATTTACACCGTTTATAAATATTTTTGATTACGAATAATTTCACGCGAGCCGATTTACCGCCAAAATTTGACATTACTTCCCCTTGTCTATGAAACAAGAACGAAACATGACATATTATCAATCAGATGGCGATTTGTTCAAACAAATTGTTTAATATTATTTGACACTACAACTTTCTTAATTTTTAACTAATATATCACACTTTTCCAAATTTTACAACACTTACACTCATAATTGGAATTCATCAAAATTTATACACTATTTCACACTTTCACACTTTGATTCTAGACATTTCAAATTATAAACTAAATTTAACCACACAGATATTTTAGGTACCACAAATGAGAGTAAATTAGAGACTTAGTTTTCCTTTATCTACCTATATTAAATCTACACATTTTTTATCACTCTAATTATATAAATAAAAATCTCCACAAATAACCCAGCCAGTTACTTTAGGTACCACAAAACAAAAGACAATTCGAAATAATTGTGATTATCGACTCAAAAGACTAGATAGCCGGGTGTAAAATGAAATTTTTCTGGAGTGTCGAGATGTGGTGTAGACAAAAGGTGGCCACTGTAGTTCTGCCTGTGTTGCTAGCTGCATTACTGGCTAGCGATATTTCGGAGGCCCTAACGGCCTTTGGAAAGACTGCCACATTACCCCCCGAAGCACCAACCCCTAGAGCACCTCCAGGTATAGTTTAATTTTTAAATCGATTAAAATGTGGCTAAATCGATCGATTGGTGTCGTTAAGTCGATTATAATGTTGTTAAATCGATCGATTGGCGGAGTTGAATTGATTATAATAATGTTAAATCGATTAATTACAGTTCTTTTTGCTGTTAATTAAATCTATCGATTTATTGATTAAAACTTAGGTAAAATAAGTAATTTTGAATTCTTTTTAACACAATTTTGACGTAATTAAACTAAATTAATAACACATTTCGTTGATAAATTAACAGTCATAGCAAAACAAAAAGGAATTTAATGCATAACAGTACTTTGTTTATATAAGCACCTACACAACCCAATTTACACATAAGCACTAGTAAATATAAAAAATATTACGTTTGCTATGGAGGGTAAAGGTAAGGAGTGTCATCTCATATGGTAGAAAATCGAAAAAAGTGCCCAGCTGTAAGCTGTAAATAACAATTCAAAACCCTTCCAGAATGTCGCTGGTGTAGACAAAGGACATGGTATGAATTTAATATTATTGTCGACTAAAGTAGTTTATTGAAAATGTCAACTACTTGCGTATTACAAAATAATGTAGTTAATATAACCTTAAAGAGTTATTGTGAGAAAACGCGTGTAGCTAGAGTAATTTTATATCCTGAACTGTGAATAGTACGTTTATTGATTTCCGCTTCGTTTAAAATTTATGATGCTGATGCTAATGTGGCGCCCCCTAATTTAATACATTTCGACGGACACTTTTGCATGTACAAGATGACACTCCTTACCTTTACCCTCCATAATGTTTGCTAATAGCCTAGAGTTTGTGAATTTCCATAGATAATTAAAAACCTTGGAGTGACAGTATTATACTTGTAATTCTAGATGTGGCACTTCAACAAGGTAAGTTATGTACTGTTAGAATTGCTCGTGGTCTCTCGATACAAGTGTGTGCCGTGCGATCTAGATGCCTTGAGTTCGATTCCTGGGTAGAGCAGTGTTATTGGGTTTTTCCATTAGGAAATTCTGCAACACGGATTCCGGATACATATCAGACACACGCCTGAAAACGACAATTTAGCCGTATAAGGGTAACAAACAAACAGAGCAACAAAAATCAGGGCATGAAATAGCGTCATGCCGTTTTCGTCACGACACAAAAGTTTTGTTTTCCATCAAGGAGCACCAATAGGTGTTTCAAATTAACGACAGCTCCATACCACTAAAACTTGTAAAAATAGAATCATTCTTTGAAAATAAATCAATTGTATCGATTCTAAATTCAAAACATTAAAATAACCGAAAGATCAATTCAAACGAAACTGACATAAGCAATGAAATTACCAAATATGTAGCTGTTGAGAATCCGTTGTATTGGATTTTCAACTTGTACAAGATAGTCGCTATTTTTTTAAGTTTTCTTTCATATCAGCCAAAATACACATACATAGTTCTGACCTCACAGTAGGATACAAATCTTGAGTCGTGTATACGGGAGACTTTATCATCAGCCCATATAACGTCCCACTGCTAGGCACGGGCCACCTCAACAACTGAGAGGCTTAGGCCTTAGTCCACCACTCCTGTAAAAAGTCGTGATGGCCTCGAGGCTTAGGCACGCGGTCGAGAATCTCGGTGGTCGCAGGTTCAAACACCAAGCACACCTCTGACTTTTCGAAATTATGTGTGTCATAATGAATTATCACGTGCTTTAACGGTGAAGGAAAACATCGTTAGGAAACCTGCACACCTAAAAGTTCTTAGGAATTTCTTAGGTGTGTAGTCCGCCAACCCGCACTAGGCCAGCGTGGTGGACTAAGGCCTAAACCCTCTCAATGGTAGAGGAGGCCCGTGCCCAGCAGTGGGACGTATATGGGCTGATGACGATGACGACGTAATCCGCCAACCCACACTAGGCCAGCGTGGTGGACTAAGGCCTAAACCCTCAGTTGCAGAGGAGATGACGATGATGAATCTATATGTATATCATCCTATATATCCAATTTCTAGGCACAGGCCTCCTTTACAAACTAAGTCTGAACACCTAAAAATTCATTTACAAATACAGCTACCCTTTAACAAGTATTTGAGCTATCCCTTGAATAGCTGACATGAGGCATCAGTTACGATAAAATAATTATAGGGCAATCAATTAGATTCCTGACGTTTGAAGTAAATTGTTTCCATCAATCAAAATGACAGCGTAATGCGGAATTTGGTAACCTTTCCGTTACACGTGGGGAATGACAGCTTGTCAATATGACAATTACGGAATGTCAAATAAAATGTGACCTTTTTAAAGATTCGTAATATATTTTTTTCTTCTTGGTGTGGCTTTTTCCTCCATCTTGTTTATGGTTTCTAATTTCTTTAAAGATGAAGGAAAACATCCGGATGAAATCTGCACACCTAAAAGTACTTATGTAGGGCGCCCTCTGGCTAGGTGGGGTGACGATATTCGCAAGGTGGCTGGCAGCGGTTGGATGAGGAGGGCCGAAGATCGAGCCCAATGGCGTGCCATAGGAGAGGCCTATGTCCAGCAGTGGACGTAAGAAAGGCTGCTGATGATGATGATGATGATGAAAAGTACTTAGGAATTTCTTATGTGTAATCCGCCAACCCGCATTAGGCCAGCGTGGTGGACTAAGGTCTGAACCCTCTCAGTTGTAGAGGAGGCCCGTGTCCTGCAGTGGGTATATGGGCTGATGATGATAATGATGATGTAGCAATGTTTGTTGCTCTCACGCTAAATGGATTTCAATGAATTATGGAGGTAGCTAAAAGTCTAGATCAACATAAAAGCTACTTTATTTTCTGAAAAATCATTAATGATGCTTGAAACCGTTAGTAACTGGTGTCGTATGCGTTAGAAACATATAGACATGACTATAATGATGATACAATAATAGTTTAAAAATAAAAACTACGACTAAAATTTTGACTAAAAATATTGCTCAGAAAATTTTTGAAGTCGTGATGGCCTCGAGGTTTAGGCACGCGGTCGAGAATCTCGACGGTCGCACGTTCAAACCCCAGACACACACCTCTGACTTTTCGAAGTTATGTATGTATTCACAATGAATTATCACGTACTTTAACGGTGAAGGAAAACATCGTGATGAAACCTGCACACCTAAAAGTTCTTAGGAATTTCTTATGAGTAGTCCGCCAACCCGCACTAGGCCAGCGTGGTGGACTAAGGTCTAAACCCTCTCAGTTGTAGAGGAGGCCCGTGTCCTGCAGTGGGACGTATATAGGCTGGTGATGATGTTTTACTGTTTTATATGTTTCCCAAGGTCTTATCTCCATACCAAAAATCATTCAAATCGGTCCAGTAGTTTAAGCCTGAAAGCGTTAGAGTTACATTCGCATTAATAATATTAGAATGGATTACGTAGTGTGACTTTCTCATTATAGGAATTTTTCTACCTTAGGTGAAAAACTGGCGTCCGTTATTTAGTACGCGTGTAATATAGGGTTTTTCTCTGCTTCTAATTCGATATACTTTATTATTTATGCTTATATTCAGGATGTATAAAGATAGTGATCGAACACTTAAGACAGGCAATAGCCACGGTGATTACAAACACCGTGACATTAAAAAAATCCCGACAAAAAATAAAACGTTTTCCTAACAACTCATCATCATCAGCTGGGCACGGGCCTCCTCTACAACTGAGAGGGTTTAAAATATATGTTTTGGTACACGGTTCGAGTCTCCGGCGGGGTAAATACAGGGTGTATACAGACCGTTATCGAAAACTAAGACAGGCAATAGCCACGGTGATTACAAACATCGTGACATTAAAAAAATCCCGACAAAAAATACAAAAAATAAGTTTTCCTAAAAACTACATACATTTAATACTCGTGGTTGTACGGAAAACGTAAAAAATGTATTTTTGTCGAGATTTTCATTAACGCCAGGGGGTTTGTAATCACCTTAGCTATTATCTGCCTTAGTTTCCGATCACGGTCTGAATACAATGTATGTTAGGTATGGTATATAAGGGGTACCTAGATAGAATTATATTTGTCAAGTTTTAAAATCAGTGTTGAAGTTTGACAGCCCCGTGGCGCAGTTGCCTAGACACCAGCTCGTGGAACGAGGGGCCGCGGGTTCGATAAATTTATTCATTGAAAATAAATAAATACACCCAACTGTAACATACATAGTTCTGACCCAGCACTAGGACACAAGTCCTGTGTCGTGCGCATCAGAAACTACGAGACACTTTTCGCTCTCACAAACACCCAGACCCGAAACAAATATCAGTGGATCACACAAACATTAGTCTCTGCGGGGATCGACGCGGCCTCTCGTTTCGCAAGCTGGTGTTTAGCCTACTACGCCACTGGGCTGTCATATTTCATCATCATCATCATTATAAGCCTAAGGAAGTCCAGTGCTGAACATAGGCCTCCCTCAATGACTTCCATAGTGACCTGTTGGAGGCAGCCTGCATCCAGCGACGACCCGCGACCTTCACCAGGTCGTCGGACCATCTTGTGAGTGGACGTCCTACGCTATATTAGTTAGAAAGTAAAGGTTTAGGAGTGATGGCCTCGAGGTTTAGGCGCGCGGTCGAGAATTTCAGCGGTCGCAGGTTCAAACCCAGGCACACACCTCTGACTTTTCCAAGTTATGTGTGTATTCACAATGAATTATCACTTGCTTTAACGGCGAAGGAAAACATCGTGATAAAACCTGCACACCTAAAAATTTCTTAGGTGTGTAGTCCGCCAACCCGCACTAGGCCAGCGTGGTGGACTAAGGCCTAAACCCTCTCAGTTGTAGAGGAGGCCCGTGCCCAGCAGTGGGACGTATTTGGGCTGATGATGACTGATGAAAGCTTTCCGTGCCACCCCTAAGTAACCCAAGTTATTTACATAAAACTATTATTCGGCGGTAACAATGGACTGGTAGCCTCGCCAGTATCGATTTCTTTACCTGTATGGGTAATATTGTTATTCAATACTCCTTTTCTACGAGAATATTCTGGCTGTCAAGTTTTCGTGATAACCATAGCTTATACAAGCTCCGTATTTCGAAGTTATTTATCTTCTACAGTTTTGAATTGACAAAAATTAGGTTGCTTCTAATACTTTACAAATTCTTCGGAAAATTACTAAGAACTACAGGTTTTACTTCTCACAAGTATGTACCGTGCGATCTAGAGGTCCTGGGTTCGATTCCCGGCTCGGGCAAAGTGTTACTGGGTTTTTTTTATTAGGAGATTCTCGGTAGCAGAACGGAATCTGGCAATGTGCCGAAAACCGACAATAGGCTCGCCCCTATTACGTGGGACTTATACCTACCTGGTAGGTCGTGATGGCCTCGAGGTTTGGGCACGCGGTCGAGAATCTCGACAGTCGCGGGTTCAAACCCCAGGCACACACCTCCGACTTTTCGAAGTTATGTGTGTATTCACAAAGAATTATCACGTACTTTAACGGTGAAGGAAAACATCGTTATAAAACCTGCACACCTAAAAGTTCTTAGGAATTTCTTAGGTGTGTAGTCCGCCAACCCGCACTAGGCCAGCGTGGTGGACTCAGGCCTAAACCCTCTCAGCTGTAGAGGAGGCCCGTGCCCAGCAGTGGGACGTATATGAGCTGATGATGATACCTACCTGGCGAAAGGGTAGCGCGTACCCCTTTGAGGAATACGTGAGGCTATATATGTATGTCTTTTGCGGCCCATCAGATCATAAGACACGCAACAATTGATTAACCATCTTCATAAATTCTCAAGGACATGGTTGACATGCAAGGGCCGTAAATGTACGATTTTTTACGACATTCGTGTCTCTTCGTACCATTGTCTTAACCTTCGAAGCATTACTATAAAATTGATGTTTTCCTACCATATAAATTTTATACCTATCGTTGTTAGGAAAACTTCAAAATTCTTATTTGTTGACGGGATCTTCTTTAACGCCAGGGGGTTTGTAATTATCGTAGCTATTACCTGCCTTAGTTTCCGATCACGGAATACACACTGTATTGTATATCATCAATCAGTATTAAAGCTGAAGAGTTTATTTATATACTCAGCCTATCGCCGTCCACGTTTTTTTTTTTTTTTTTTATACTGGCACGGCAAAGTGACCCCATTGCACCTGATGGTAAGTGTAATGGAGTTCAGAAAAAGTGCCGACCAGCGAGAGATGATGATCTCCCGTTGGTCGACGCAATCATGCCGGCCGAAAACCTCTTCACCTATCTTGTGAAGAAGTTTGGGGGACTAATACCATGGTGAACAAAGGACCGACCGCGAGAAACCGGCCAAAAAATGCCGGCACGGTCATCCTTTCACCATGATTGAAGCCCCCCCGAAAACCGGATATACACTGGCTGATCCCGGAACGCGGCACACTTGCATGTGCCACTATGGCGGGTTTTACGCCCTGTGTACGGTGGTCGCTATCCGGGCGGATACGAATATCCTACCACTGCTGAACGCAGGCCTAAAGCGCCAACCATCCCGGTGTTGAGCAGCCCTCATCCATCCGTTACCCGCCACCTTTCTCAAGTCGTCGGACAATCGTGCTGCAGGTCGTCCTACACTACGTTTGAGAACCAGAGTCACTGACATTGCCCGCAAGATTAGCACGCTAAAGTGGAAGTGGGCCGGCCATGTCTGCCGACGGACGGACGGCCGATGGAGCAGACAAGTGTTGGAGTGGAGACCGCGCTTAGGCAAACGTAGAGTTTGGTTGAATGCGCTAATCTCAGGAACAAGTGGTTCCATTGAAAAATTAATTTTTGTGTTCAATAGTCCATTTATCGAAGAACGCTATCTAAAGATTGTAAAGTCGTGATGGCCTCGAGGTTTGGGCGCGCGGTCGAGAATCTCGCCGGTCGCGGGTTCAAACCCCAGGCACACACCTCTGACTTTTCGAAGCTATGTGTGTATTCACAATGAATTATCACGTACTTTAACGGTGAAGGAAAACATCGTGATGAAACCTGCACACCTAAAAGTTCTTAGGAATTTCTTAGGTGTGTAGTCTGCCAACCCGCACTAGTCCAGCGTGGTGGACTAAGGCCTAAACCCTCTCAATGGTAGAGGAGGCCCGTGCCCAGCAGTGGGACGTATATGGGCTGATGATGATGATGATGATGCTATCTATTTGTAATAAAAGCTTAGACTTTTAAGAAAGGAGTAGTCACTATTAATTGAAGAGCATGTCAAAATGCCATGACTGCCTCGTGGTCTCGCGATACATGTATGTGCCGTGCGATCTAGAGGTCCTGGGTTCGATTCGCGGGTCGGGCAAAGTGTTATTGGGTTTTTCCATCAGGAAATTCTCAGTAGCAGCACGGAGTCTGGAAATGTGCCCGAAAAACGGCAATAGGCTCGCCCCCTATTACGTGGGACTGATACATACCTGGTGAAATTCATTCATTCATTCATCATCAGCCTATATACGTCCCACTGCTGGGCAAGGGCCTCCTCTACAACTGAGAGGGTATAGGCCTTAGTCCACCACGCTGGCCTAGTGCGGGTTGGCGGACTACACACCTAAGAAATTCCTAAGAACTTTTAGGTGTGCAGGTTTTATCACGATGTTTTCCTTCACCGTTAAAGCAAGTGATAATTCATTGTGAATACACACATAACTTCGAAAAGACAGAGGTGTGTGCCTGGGGTTTGAACCTGCGACCGCCGACATTCTCGACCGCGCGCCTAAACCTCGAGGCCATCACTGCTTATTGGCCATCACCTGGTGAAATGTGGGTGCAGAAATGCACCTCTGCCTACCCCTTCAGGGAATATAGGCGTGAGTTTATGTATGTATGTATGCATGTCAAAATTATTGAATTAACGCTAGTATCTTAGAGATAATCTTTTCGTATTTATCTTTTGATGTATTTATACATACATACATACATAAACTCACGCCTGTATTCCCTTAAGGGGTAGGCAGAGGTGCATTTCTGCACCCACATTTCGCCAAGTATGTATCAGTCCCACGTAATAGGTGGCGAGCCTATTGCCGTTTTTCGGGCACATTTCCAGACTCCGTGCTGTTACCGAGAATTTCCTAATGGAAAAACCCAATAACACTTTGCCCGACCCGGGAATCGAACCCAGGACCTCTAGATCGCACGGCACATAGTTGTACCGCGAGACCACGAGGCAGTTATTTCACGACTCTTAAAGCGGGAATAGTATTGAAAGAAAGTTATTTGATAGTTTGACAAATCACGGTTATTTTATTAACGAAGGAATGGAAGTTAAGGACTTGTATAGTGTAGAAACATCCCACTGCTGGGCACGGGCCTCCTCTACAAAAATTACAAATTCTTTGTCTTCTTGGGTGTGCAGGTCTCAGTAGCTATGTGATAATTCATGGTGAATACACACATAACTTCGAAAAGTGTTTGGAATTGAACCCCCCTCCCGCCAATATTTTTGTCGACTCCGAATACTCGAGTCATTATATCCTATAACATTAAAAAATAATATGTTTTTTGCCGCGACATTTTTTATCTGTGACGCTAAATTGAAAGATGGCCACCGGCGATAAAATAAATTTAAAACGTTGAAAAATGTAATATGGCGGCCATGGCAAATGGCGGGGGCGTAGAATGCATATATAATTTTAACATAATTATATCTTTCCTGAGCATTTGAATTGCAAAACTGACCTTTATGGTTCATTATTTTTCCATTTGGCTATCTTGGAGGTTATTCGGATATTGAAAATTTTTATGTCTCAGTAATACTTCAGCAAAAGTGCCCCTTGGCGCAGTTGCCTAGACACCAGCTTGTGAAACGAGAGGCCGCGTCGATCCCCGCAGAGACAAATGTTTGTACATACATACATAAACTCACGCCTGTATTCCCCGAAAGGGTAGGCAGAGGTGCATTACTGCACCCACATTTCGCCAGGTATGTATCAGTCCCACGCAATAGGGGGCGAGCCTATTGCCGTTTTTCGGGCACATTTCCAGACTCCGTGCTGTTACTGAGAATTTCCTAAAGGAAAAACCCAATAACACTTTGCCCGACCCGGGAATCGAACCCAGGACCTCTAGATCGCACGGCACATACTTGTACCGCGAGACCACGAGGCAGTCACAAATGTTTGTGTGATCCACAAGTATTTGTTTCGGGTCTGGGTGTTTGTGAGAGCGAAAAGTCTCTCGTAGTTTCTGATATCCACGACACAAGACTTGTATCAGAACTATCTATGTGACTGATGGGTGTATTTATTGATTAATATTATAAAGAGGAAAGGTTAGACTCGTTCGTCTGTTGTAAAATTTTGAAAAGTGTAATAATGTCTCTCGTAATTTCTGATACAAGACACAGGGCGCGTGTCCTAGCATGGGGTCAAAACTATGGATGTTGCTGTTGGGTGTATTTATATATTTTAAACTAGCTGTGCCCGCGACTTCGTCCACGCGGAAAATTTTATTTTTAAAACCAAAAACCAAAACCTTCCGTTTAAATTACCTTCACATCAAAAACTCTCAAAGTAAAATCCAATATTATATTCTTGGCTATAGAAGCCACTGTTCCGGTACGGAAGCTCCGCAGAACGTCCATTTAGCCTGACCCCTGGCGTGACCTTACCCCGCCCCCGCGGCCGTAATAAATGCCAGCATACGGGGGGTGAAGGAGATCAAGATAAGCTGGTAATTGCCGGGTGTAAATCTAAACCGCTTCCGAAAGCTATCTGACAGCGCCATCTGATGGCAGGAGTAAGTAGGTTAAAGTATTATGCATGGTAATAAATACATTGACGAAACGGTTTTTGTTCTAATTTAATGGTAAAATAACTTAATTAATATGTTAAATGTATTTTTATCGGAAAATTACAGATTAAATAGTATAATGATACTCTAAATTTCAAAATAAAAGCAAAAATACCCACCATATTTAAAAAAAAAATTACGTTACAAGTTCTTCTTTGGGTCCTATAAATACCAATTTTCAACTGAATCAGACGACTTTATTTAAAGGAA